>OZ059803.1:3625792-4879190 GCA_964057025.1 Standfussiana lucernea | reverse complement strand
ATTCTGAGGAGGTGAGCACACGTGAGCAGCTGATTCCAGTCCATTGTTTCGTCTCGCCGGTCCTAGCTACTCACGTCATGGCTCAGGCTATCAATCTACTTAATAGTTGAATAAGTACCTTATTAGATTCTGTTTTTTGTTTCTTGGCTGGCGGCTGCGAACTGTTCGTTTCTTGCCGTGAGTCGTCAGGTTCAGGTTTTGTAGGTGTGGAGGGGGGAGCATGCGTCGCATGCGAGGTATGATGCGCGTGCGGCGGGTGAGGCGAGGGCGCCGGCGCCGGCGGAGGCGCAGGCGCGGGGGCCGTCGGCGCAGGGGCCGCTGGCGCGGGGGGCTTATTCTCTACGAGTCGCGGTGCCGGCGCGGGCCTCGGCTCCGGCTTGCTGGCGGGCGCGGCGTGAGGCGCGTGAGGCGCGTGCGGCGCGTGGGGCGCGTGCGGGGCGTGCGGCGCGTGCGGCGCGTGCGGCGCGGGCCCAGGCGGCGCGGGGTGCGACGGCGGCGGCGCAGGCGGGCCGGGCGCGTTGGGCGGCGGCGGCACGCGGGCCACGCCGTTGACGTCGTGCGGGGGGTGCGGGTGGTGGTGCTTGTCGCGTGCCTTGTCTCTACGGTGCCCCCCGGAGCCACGCTTGGCGGCGGCGGGCGGCGCGGCTTGCGCGGGCACCGACGCCTTCGGTTCGCCGTTCATCTCGTTCGACTTGACGATCTCGTGCTTGGCTTCGGAGCTCTTGGTGCCAGGCTTAGTGCGCTTGATCTTCATCTTGAGCGCGGTGCGCTGTGCGTCGGGTTCGGCGCGCGCCGCCATGCCGCCCGCCTCGTCTGTCTTCTCTATGTCGGCATCGAGGTCTATGATAAGGTCGCCGATGCCGATGTCCCACTCGTTGTCATCGTACTCGAAGTTGGCGGGGTGCGCGTGGGGCGCGGGGCGAGCTCCGCCGGCCGGCGCGCCCTCCCTCATTGGCGCCGCCATGCGCGCCGGCTGCCCGCGCCCGCCCCCCGCTGCCCCGCACACGCACACACCATTGTAGCCCTGCAACAATTACTTCATCTCATCCACTCTTCGACAACAAGTGCAATAACACAGAAACAACCAAATCAGAACCGTGTCAAAAATAAAATGTTTTTTTTTTCTCAAATTCATAAATTACCGTTATCTACAAAGTCCTATAATAACTGGTTACTGATATGACAAGCAGTTTTAATTACTATACTGGGAAATCTAAAATTACGAAGCTATGATTCGCGACAGACTAACGATTGATGGAAGCATCAAATCGAACACTAATTAAATTCTATCGACTTCAGTGAAGAGACCTCAGTTGGAGGCTGCGATAGAAGATGAAATTTAAATAACAGCATGGCGAGCTCGCCGGGCCTGGAGCTATCAAAATTAATACAGCGCCGTAAAAACCACTTAAATGAACATGTCCATTTAAAATTATTCCTTTATAGAAATTTCATATCGTACGAAGTTATAACCAATTCAAAGGGGCAATAATCGTAAAATAGTCATAAAACAGCGTAGATAAGCCCGGTTACTCTCACAAAGCGTAACATAAACCCGGACTAGGTGCGTACTTAGTGCCACAGCTATGCGTATTTATTGCAATTTACAACTGTGGGCATTAGATTAATAGAAGATGCAAACTGCCTTGGGATTAGCGTTTGCACCACGCTTATGACTAAAACATTTCAAATTTACGCAAAGCCCTGCTGCTTAAACCCACTAGTTTATGACGAGAATTTTAAAAGCGAAACGAAATGTACGTTACGTGCCAACGCGCCATTTAGAAATCCATTATCGTGTTATCTATAGAACTGGGACTGTTTTATTTTATCACACACCCTTCCAACACCCGAAGTCAACATTTTATGGTTCGTCATGACAACTACACGACATGTACACCATAAAGACATAGAATTTATGTTATGAAGCACGGGGCACTGACATTAACTAAATGTCTTACTTAGCTAAATATACAAATATTTTAGTCACTTATCGTCTATTCCCTTCACATTTAATTTGCTCGATAAATCTTCGATATATATGTAACTGTTCACAGACTGATCGCTACTATTCGTAAAGCGCACTTTGACAATTGCAATAAATTATGATGTCCTCATAAACAACGTCTTTGATTGACTGTTTACATGAGTGTGAAGCAAATAATTTTAATAGTTTAAAACATGGCTCGCTTCATGTCTGGATGGGGCAGTTTCTAATTTAATAAAAAAAACAGCGCAACAGGGATGTAATTCAAATAAAATTACTAAAACTTCAAGAGACATTACATCAAAGTGGTTTCGACCTACTACGACGTTATATTGTATGAGTTGTATGACTGGCACTGGGGTTGAGGTTTCTTCGGTTACATGGGTCTGAATGTGGAAGCTTAGAAAGTGCTTACTGCAACTACTATAGTGATTTTCAAATACTTTAAGGTAATTGACAGAAATTTAAGGTAAAAAAAAATTTAAAAAAACTTTTTTGCAAAAAAATAACCGACTTCCAAAAAAAACACAAAAAAGTGGAAAATAACTTTACTTTCGGAAGTCGGTGACTTGTTATTATTTTACCCTTTTTGGTTATCGTATCACACACAAATCCTTGTCAAGTATCAATTTCGCAATTTCTTTTATTACTTGGACGACATATTTTTTCCAGCTATTTTGATTTAAAAATCAAACTACTGAAGCGATTTTGATGAAATTTCAATGGGACCAATCGGGAAGTATATCCCTTCAGATAAAATAATAATTCTTCAAATCGGTTCATAAATGACGAAGATATGAGGTAACAAACACAAAAAAAAATACAACCGAAATTGAGACCGTCCTGCTTTTTTTTAAGTCGGTTAAATTAACCCTCTACCACCTACCACCTAATCTGGTTACACAACCACCTACCATACGTCTCACAGACGGGCGAGTAAAAAGACTTTCGTATGTAAAATCTAAGGGTGAAAGATTTGTTTTTTAATTAAAATCAATTAAAATACATATCAACGTCTTTATTAAAGCAAACAAGGCACATACAAATTAACACGTTTTCTTAAAATCTTAATTTGTTTGGAACAACTCTTAATTCTAACGTAAAAATTTTCTTATTCAAAAAACGAGATCTACAAAAATAATCTCAAGACATAGGAACTTATTTCTTTCTGTTTAAAAAAATATAATAATCAGTAAGTAATATAAAATCAAAACTTTCTCATTATAATCATATATATTGCAAAATTGCAGGGCATCAATCTTATAGATTTTCGCGACAGTGAATGCACATTTTTTGGGAGCATTCGATACAAATCGGCTTTTTACCTCAAAACACATTTACCCTAAAAAGAAACGCAGGTGTGTCCTGTGTCGCAGGTTGAGCAGTTTTTTCGAAAAGCCAATCTGTCTTCGGAACAGCATCCACCTGGTAGAGCTGATGGGGTCGAGTCATTGCTGCAGTGAAGTATGCGCTGAAGTGCGATTCGAATATCTCGGTGAATTTTCACATTGTTTTCTTGACGCTCCATATGCGGTCTGGTGAGCTGTTCAGCTAGCCTCTTCATACATTTGAACCTGCTATCATTTTTTTGTCCTTGGGCTTGAGCATATAAACTGACGACGTAGCAGTTTGAGGCCGAAATATCGAGCAGCCTGTAAAATACTGCCAATGGCCACCACCTACACGTTTGACGACCTGTGGTATAATTGGAACACCTTTGGACGAGTACGTCCACTTCGATCTTGGTTCGATGGTAGAAAAGTATGATTTCCGGTTTCTTGGTAACTTCTTGGAAATCTACTACTACTAAACCTGGAAAATCATGACATTATTGTAATGTCATGATTTTCCTCAGCATTTGGTAGGTTTTCGTCGTCAGATTGATCTTGTTCTAACCAACGCTCATTAACACTATCACTAGAAGCCATTTTAAACTGAAACAGAAGAAAAACACAATAAATCACAATTTCAAAAAAGTCACGCAACCACCTACCATACGTCCCACAGACGGAACACGACCATTTTTTACTTACCAGTGACAAACGCGCGCACCTCCAACCACGACGAGCGCTTGGGCGGCACTGATGGACACGACGGGAAGGTACAGGGACGTGCAAGTTAATACGTGTTTTGCGCGCCAAAATACTAACGATTTTAATTTCCTGGCGTCTGAGAGACGTGTGTCAGGTGGTTAAGGGTTAAAGGTACGGCGACTTCACTGACGGTCGACCACTTTCCAACCTTATTACTTAGCGCATAAGGGTGAAAAGTGGCAGACGGTCAGTGAACTCGGTACATAAATGTGTGTGTTTTTTTAAGGCTTATGTCACTAGGTTAGATTACTGTCAAGGATGATGTGTCAGTGTCATCGTAGTTTTCCAGCCAAATTAACATTTCCTTTTTAATCTGCAAATTACTCACATGCCCAACTAATTTGTACTGTACATATTTTCCAGGGTTAACGATTCATCATCAAATATTAGAAACTGTAAAGCACTGAACTTACACTATCACTTACGGGATATATTCCGGAAGATATTCCGTAAGTAATAGTGCAAGTTCAGTTATACACCGTGAAAGCTTAAAACGGTGTTTGTACAGCATTTGTTTAACCTTTTGACCGCCACGGTCGGCTATAGCCGACAAATGAAAGAGTGCCCAACATGCCACCGTCAGCTACAGCCGACAAGAAAACGACATTTTTCAAGTAGTTTTCATCTGTCGGCTATAGCCGACCGTGGCGGTCAAAAGGTTAAACTTTAGAGCCTTGGCAAACTCAACCTATTAAATACGGGGTCTTTTATTATGTACAATCGATTAAAACTTAATCATGATGGGCAACAACGTCGGCAATCAATGTTGAACTCTTTGTTGCAATAGAATTTCCCATGTTAGGAGAGGACCTACTCATAAACATTCTTAAGCAATAAAATGTTTTACCGGTTCTCTTTTCTATTATAATATAATAACCTCAAGTCGCATGAAAACTTCGAATAAGTAGTAAGTACAGATAAGCACACAAGAAGATTTCCTTTCTAACATTTTTTCTCAACGGTATCGCCATGTCCCCCAAGCACTTTTCAAAACTTCTAAGTAGTGTGGAAAACTTTATATATGGCAGGCAACCCTACATAGACCGGGCAGTTTATAGCGATGGCGACGATGCCGACTTTACTGCGCCCTTTTGATAACTCCTCGTAACTTTTTTATGACGCGCGTGCTTATGCGAGCCTGGTACAAACGCTCCAGCATTTACACGTGAAGTACCCTGCTGTACATGAAAAACATGCTTACAAAATAATATCCTGGCATTTTCTTTCAAAACACATGTCAGTTAATTTAATGAGGCATTGATAGCTCTTGGAATTTTAAGGCTATTAAACCTAGAACTCACTTTACTGTCCCACTGTTGCCGTATAAATAAATGCCTCTTCTACAATGTAAAAAAAAAAAAACTAGGTACAAGTTCTTTGTCTAAACGGCAAAAGCCCAATGACTCACGAGTCACGGGGGCGTTAAATGACAATAGAGGAGTCGTTGTCTATTCCAATCCCAATATTATTCAACAATCAACTATTATTTATTGCGGATGTCGACTTAACCAGTGGCTCCTGGCAAGTTGAGATTAGTTGAAGAGGTTACCAAGAATATTAGTTACGAGACCCTCATTCACCTCTTACGAGTTACGACGTCCGCGGGGAGTAATGGGGCGAACTCTGATTTAAGATCTTGTGATTTACCGTGGGTTTCCCGAACAAAGTCCATACACAACAAATACAAGTTATACATAGACGACATCATTATTTCGTCTTTCTTTGTAAGCAGATGGTAACATGAAGCTAAGTGTGGTTCCTAGAAATCGATAGATGTTACTCAGTATTGTGTTTTCATTAACACACAAACTATGTGAAATACCTGGGCATTTAGCAAAAAAGGCTTATTACTCGTATAATCATCTTCACGGTTCCCAGTAGCAATACTTCTCATCCCGTTTTAAACATTAAAAACACATTGAATGTACAAATAAGCAGTTTAATCGTAACCATCTCATTTAAAACACGTTTTTTAAAGGGTAAGCATCGGCCACATGGCATTACGGCGAAGCAAATTGTGTAGCAAGTAACGCTTGCAATTTACTTAATACCCGAACCAATTACACTGGCACTTAATTAGCGGTTCCAGACCTGAACTTTAATACTTATTTGTCTTTCTTGGAATTGAAAAAAGGGACTCCTGTGTCTTTGTATGATCGCTTTAATGGATAAAGAGTGTTGTCTTACACATTAGATGTTACTACTAGGCTATGAACTGGAATACATGAGTTAAGTGGGATGCCAGGCCCCATGTGGGAATTTGACTTCGTTAAAGATAAGTTAAAAATTCGATAAGTTCTGAAAATAAAACCAGAACCTTTCTCACTTGTAAAAATAACATGATACCAAGCCATAGCAAGCGCTATTTTTAACGTATTCCCTTCCAATTATAGCAGTTTTAAGATTCCAGTCGCGGGGGGCACTCTCGACAAGTTACCCCTCGTCCTGAGCGTTGAAAAGAGCCCGATTCGTGGGGAAATGTGAACCCCGCATACCTTCCGAGCGAAGGAGCGAACCGACAGCGATATTGTGCGATGGGGGTGAATAAAGAATTTGACGATCCAAATTGAATACAAATAATCCGTTTACGCTTGCCTATGCTTGTGCTTATTTTGATTACAAACAATAATCTCTTTTTATTAATCTGTTTTAAATGTGATATGGTTTATATTGATCATAAATTCTAAATATCTTTTGAAAAAGACGCGAAAAACTGGGCTTTGAAAGGTATTTCAAAGTTATTATAACCCTCAAAATAAACGCACAAACTAGTTTCAATTGAAATATAGCTTTTTAATACATTATAACATGATTTTATAATAGATCTTGTCTGATACGAAACCTGTCAGAGCGCTATTCTTTAATGGCTAAAAGAAAAATTGAAACACACCTTTTGATATTGAGTAACGTAATTTAATTAATCTAAACCGAATGCTATTCATATCTTCTAATTATGCATAACAAAACGCTGATATCTGTTATTATTATTCTTGCAATGAAATGGATTATTTTTGATGAAACGGACAGATAATATTTCGTTTCGATAATGATTTTATGACACTTCTGTAGTTTGGATTTCAGATTAAATATAGCAAACAAGTTGCTTCTACCACCATGTGATCTCATATTAATTATGTGGTTCTGTAGACTTTGTAACAGACAGATAAATTAGATTACTGAATTTAATTACTGATACAGTTCAATAATCACAGTCACCTTTTAACATCAAGCAGTCACGGTCACGTGCAGAAGTTCGTTATTAAAACCAATTAAATTACCAGTTCTTGGGATGACTTGGGAAACTATACATATTAATCAAGTTAAGTTTTATTTACATTTGTAACAAAAAGTCCTCACCTTTCCGGTGATTGAGTATGAAAAGAAGTTAAGCAAGTAAATAAGTGTTAAGAATGTACTTGTATTATCAAGAAGAAAGTAACTACTACAATAAAAATAAAGTAGTTTCTTATCTTTTACTAGATTGTATTGTTAACTAGACACTTAACTGACGTTTATACATTAATTTACCATCGGAATATTAATTAAAGAAAATAATAGAAGGATAACCTATTCCACTGAAGGACCAGGAGTTCATAGGGTATTAGAAGTGTCCGTTCGAAATAGATAGTGGACAAAGGCTCCTAAATTTAACAACGTGGATTAATAATAGTTAAGTGGAGATTCGGGGAACGCAGCTGTCGCTTCACAGTCATCGAGCAATGCATTCGTTTGGCTTTTTTGTTGAAACCAGATTGTGAGGCAGTAAATGCATACAGATAAATAAACCAACACCATAACACAGATATAAGTTTTTGCCTTATAGAAAGCTTTAAATAGCTTAACATTATATTCTTCTTGTTATTACTGTACCACTAATGCATTTGCATTTCATTTGTATTAAAAACATGTTTCTGCCTTTGTGCTCAGCGTGCCAAGGTGCGCAGATCAATAATAGACTTCAAAAACAGCAAGACTAAACAAAAATCGTCTAAAACGAAAAACCTAAAACGAAAAAAAGAATTGAATGGAAAGAATTTCAAACAATAATCACTTTGTAACTGATTAGAACTCATAAATAAAACTATTTTAGTATAATCATAGACGTCAACTTAATTATTAAGAGAATGTTTTCAAAGGAAAGAGATGGATTGCTCAGTGGTAGATAAATCGCGACGGATTCCATTATACTCCAGCCGTATGTTTGTCAATAGGGCGGCTGATTGGGAGCTCCTCGACGCGCTGCGAGCCTGGTACGCGCGGGTGATTTACCGACCCACCGCGCTACTTGGCGCGCTGCCCGAGCATCGAACCCGGACCAGAGATGCACTTTACCCGGAGAAAAATTGCTTGTTGGGCGGAAATACGCTGCAAAATACCCGACATTAGTTTATTTGTGTTGAAATCAAAAATGTTAGCCGTCAAAATTGTATTACTCTATACGTATTACCCGTTAAAGAGTCGGAGAAAACATTCATGTATCAAAGATTTCATTTCGGGAAAATAAATGAATAAAATAGATCCCTTGTTTCCAACAATGAAAGCCTTTGTATTCTAAGGATCGTCAGACAGGCAATAATAATGTATATCACTGTCAAAACGTCAAGTTCACAACATAAATGTTGCCTTGGGAAACTTATTCACTGTTTCTATTTACAAGCTTTATTTCCCGCAACTTTATTTAATCATAACTTTTACTGAAAACCAATCACAAAATGAAAACTCGCCATGACAAAGAGGAATTTGACCCTAAAACGATTTGACAAGAGTTACTCTTACCACCCGGTTATTAATTGAAGTAATAGGTGACTACAGACCTAGTTACTGGTAACATTAATCTAGCATGCAAATAAGTAATTTGTAGTTTGAATTTAATCTACATTCATGAATAATAACACACCGCTTGATCATAATTACCTTTTAGCTTATAGATTAAAGATGTAAATTCGCCACTGGAATAATATCAATGGCGCTAATGTAGCTCTATGAGTTATTACTTTATTATCTATATGCTCGCTACTAACTGCACATAATTGCTACACAATTTACGAAATAATAAACATGAAATCGGCTGTCGTGTTATACAGCCATTTACAGAAGACAAGGGCGACATTCTTGCGCACATAAAATAAAAACGAAGGGAATATAAATGTCGCATTAAAGTATCGTAAGTCTTGAAATATAATGGAAAATACTATATTCATATTACACCAAGCACTCGAGTGAAACTTATAAATTGCTATTTTATTATTAGTTGAACATAAACTTGGTTATTGCTTATTGCTACAAAATGGCAATTTTATAATCTTACGAAGGATTAGGTACAAAATGAGTACATGATTTCTTGGCATCGAGCTCGATGTTCATTCACCGAATTAATAATCATAAATCTATGCGACAAAATGGAGTAGTTCTTATTTTAAAAGTGACACCAGAAGCTTCCGTAGTGTTGCCACATGACGTGAAATAACAGAACTCGAGTTAATCCGACATGAATCACGATGTGTAACGTTAATGTCGCTCAAGTAGGGTTACCCCGGCACACAAATCACACGTGAGAATCACACAAGTCGTTTGCCAAGATTCCATTTTGGCACCACTCATGGTTTTCTCAAATTTTCGCATTTACTACTACATTCCCTACTTGAAAGTGTAGATGTTCTTTTTGGTTTCAAACGCTTAAAAGAGTTCAGACGCAACTCAAAAATACATTAAAAATCCTGTTAAGTTAAATGAACTTCGAGTTAATCCATAAAATTATTATTTTTTTGTTTATTCTGATCAAGCAGTAGTTTTAAACTTTTAATCTAGCACCCAACATCGGGATTATTATCGCTCTAGAATTCAACAAAGCATTGACTAAGTGTAATTAAAACAGAAAAGCCTTCTTTTAAGAATAGAGGCTAGAGCTACTAATATTAAATAACTTGAAAGATTTCTCTATAAAGAGCGTTCAACAATTTAATTTGTAGGCTTAGTTCCAAGTTTCCAAGAAGGTTTAGCAGCCCTATCGCTTGGAGATAATCTCACGACCAAGCTTAATGGCGTAACTATTCCTACACAAGCAAAATTGTTGCGCGTCTAAATTGCAGTGGTTTATACGAAGCAATAATGAGCGGTGGTAATGGTCCCTCGTGCATCATCGTGTTAAACATTTTCAGCGGTAATGATATTATTATTAAAGTGGATACCTACTTTAGTGTCATGCCTTCCTAGTACATTGCTCGCGTGTGCAGTACATTTGAAAGAAAAACAACTATAAATAATTTACTGAACAATATAAAATAAATAAATAATTTTATTTAAAAAGATTTTTTAAGTTAACCAGAGATAAAAAATAGACGCTTCTATTTGCTATCTTAATGCATACAAATATTTCAAATCCATGAATAAGTAAGTGAATTATATGATGCATTTAAAACCTCTGAACTAATAGAATAGAATAAACTGATCTTATTTAATCAATAAAGACACAAGACAGATATTCAATTTGTCTAGCCGACTATTAATAATGAATTTATAATTAAGTATTTCGTTTAAAACCGATTATCTCATAACGGCGTCGGGCATGACATCACGGTTCGAAAGATCTTCATAATTAAGAGCTACGTCATTACACTGTACCAATATTGGAGTGGATTTTAAAGGAAAATAACAATATCAAGCCGGTAAAGGAAATAACTTTCGAATACTGACAATTAGAGAAATGTCTTTCGGTCATCCATCAAAACCCGTGATTACTTACAAAATGAATCTCAAAATAATGAACTATGCCAAAAACTAAATGGGAAACATATAAAACATTACAATTGGCTATTAGATTACGTACAATGTTGCCAGTTACATAAATAAACACACTTTCTAAAACCACAAGTCTGATTACAGGTTTCAAGGAAAAAAATATGTCTCCAACTGCGATCATTAACTTAACATAACCGTTGATATTCGTGATAATTATGTTTTCCTATTAGCTTTGTAATTGAAACTTGTTTTTTGCATCGCGTTATTTTAACCACATATTGAATTAAGGATCTTTTATAGTCAAATATTTGACCGTTTTGGCAAGGCCGTTCTTCTGCAAAGCTACTCGACTATTCGTATAGAATTTGGATGCCTCAAGATCTTTTGTTTGACAATTTTTATGACAATGTTAGGTGAGTATTTGTGTGAAAAATGTGGCTAGGTGATAAATAGATAATAGTGTTGTCACATAAAATCATCTCACGACTTGTTACAGGTTAATGATGGTTGTCTGGGGGACAGAATATTATTTTGACTGCTCGCTTTTTCAGAAAATATTAGTCAAGATTATCGGACATGGCAACCTACGTTGGAAAAACTTTCATAGGTACCATTCGAAAGAAGACTATCAAAATACATCCATTAAATGATATTGACAGCGGAGCGTTGTTGGTAAACTTTTGTGAAATTATTTCGTGACAATGCTACGAAATTGTTTAAAAAATAAAGATGGCAGCGTTAGTTGTGATTTTGGCCACGCGCCATACGATCCTTCCTACCTAACCTACCTTCATGGATACTTCGATAGACTTTACTGTATTCAAGCACGCAAGTCAATGGATTTTAAACTATTACCGTTACATGTCGACCATTAGTCTCAACATTTAGGTACAAGATAATTTATCTTGCTTCTCATGTTATATCGGCACATCACTTGCATAAAGATAGGCAATCTCTCCATGTAAAATACTGGTATTCAACTGCATCTGGTTACACTGAAAGCCGACCCCAACATAGTTGGGGCATTCAAATCTGCAGATTGCACCGAATAATATGCGCCTGCGTCGAATGTTGTCATCGACACATAACAATCAAAGAGATTTCACTCCACGTACACGGATCACAGAAACTTCAGGAGACTTAAATCACCCGTTCCTTAATGAAGTAATATTTATTTATTACTATTTTATAGTATTTTATTAGTGTTTTATAATTACGCAGGTATTATTCTTTTATTGCTCGGCTAATTGATTCGGCATTCATGTCGGGCCAATTAACAGATACGTTTTCTTCTATCCTGGTATTGTGCTTGCAGTTTTATGTGTGAGAATATTCAAAATACGTCATGAAACACACTTGTTTGTGGTCCATTATAGTTAATTAAAACGGGAAAATGTAACTGAAGAGGAAGATAAACTATCAGAAGGAAATATAATGCTTAGTTCTATATGTACTCGAAGTTACGAGTACTTAATAAAATAGTGTTTGTTCTTATCACGTTATCGCATACATTATTTGCCGAAGGTACTTACCATACAACAAAACACACAGAGTGACACGACTCAGATTACAAAATGAATGATGAGCACAAATCCACACATAAGCCCCTCAGGATTATCAGCACATATTGAAAACTCTATTCATATTATATAACGTTTTTATACAGAAAGCAGTCGAATCTAAAGGGCGTAATAAATTATACCTGTCCCTTTCATTTCACACACTTTTCAAGAGAGCAAAGGAGAAAGAGCTATGAGATAACGCCCGCAGCCTTTTCTTGACTATTTTCTTTTAAAGGTGAACGTAAATTGATTCAGATGGATTGGATCCGTCACCTTTTAAGCTGATGCTGATAATAAGTCAGGCATTCAAATATCCCAAAAATAAATAAATGGGCTGAACAACTTTTAAAACATCGCCTTAATGTCAGGTATTAGGCAGGCCTTAATCTTTTTATATATAATGCTCATATTTTAACTGAAAATATAACTGTCAACCGCTATTTGAAATACTAACGATAATAGTGTAAGGAAAACATTGAAATAATAATAAGTTGAATGGAATACGATAGTGGAAACAAAAAATAACGGTAACCTTGCGACGTTTTACGAAGGCAATAAAAGTAGCGATAACTGTTACTACAATGGAAAAAATAGAACGAGTAATTACTTTATGACAAGTGAATAGGCTTATTAATCATTGCTTCATCGGCTCCTTCCCACATAATACTAAGCGTAACTGTATTTAGAAGCCGCGGAGACACCACTAATGTTCTATTGTGTCTTTGTGATTTAGAAGATATTTATGAACGATAAAATCTGTTAATAACACTACCGAGCCCATTCGATTTATAATCGAATCCATTAACCAATAATTGATTAAAACTCTCATAAAACTTGATATCTCTCGAGCTCCAAAAAATCATAACAATAATACAAACAAAACCTTAAAAAAAAAAAAAAAAAAAAAAAAAAAAAAAAAAAAAAAAAAAACCTTAAACCTTTCGGAAACCTTACATAAATTACAACCTTTCAATAAAATAAAACCTCCAAATTAATTACTTAAACCAGAAATATGAAAATTTATAACACACTGACAGTTAATGACATGCTTCACAAATTTTCCTGATAAAAGGTGATATTACTAAAATTCCGATGATGAAATAACGACGACCAAGATGATCACGAGATCAGCTACTCAACGTGCACGCCTACCACCTCCGGACCCATCGCTCAGCTCCGCCTCGCCGCCGTCGGAACCCAGCCTCACCGTGAGTGCTGTGACACCGGCCGTGGCAGTTGCGTCGAGCTCGAGCGACGAGTATTTCTCTCCGCCCACGACGCCACCACCTGCACGTCGACGGGGAGGACGCCGGCCGCCGGACGGTTTAGGACCTCGAGGCCCACCGGCCTCTGATAGGGTCCCAGCTCCCGGCGGAAGTGTGCAGCGCATGCGATGGACGCAGACCATCAATGAAAACGTCATGCGCTCATACTATGGGGCTACAGAGGGAGGAAACAACCTGACCGCGTACCGTGTTCGGATGCTCTCTCTGTTTCAGGTGCTTGAGCCAGCTGTCAACGTGTCGGCGCAACGACTGTCGGATCAGGTGCGCGTCATCCAGCGTAATCATATGTTGGATGACACTGTACTTGATCGCCTGCGAACTGAAATGCAGAGTAGCCATGTCATTACCCCGTCAGTGCAGGCTGTGGTACCACCACAGTCTACCACAATACCGAATCACACTAACGACGTGAGTAATGACATGGTTAGTAATGTAAGTACCCAGTGCAGTGAGGAAATAAGGAGTGCTTTGGAGGGTGCGATTCGAGAATATCGGTTTATGTCGCCAAACCTTAGACCACGCATACCTCGTTTGCCCATGCATAACAAAAATAGGGCGCTGGTGGCTGTTCTGGATTCGCAGTTGTCAAACTATTTTGATAACTGCGAAGACCTCACTGATGCTCACTCAATCTTGTATTGTGCGGCTGTAGCGGCATGTCGTGTAGCTCGCGTCAAATTTTCTGATGGCAGAGCTACACGACTTTTACCAGCCGTACCGGCATGGCAGTGCAGGATTGAGCGACGTATTGATGGGGCCAGAGTACTCATCGGGAAACTAATCTGCTTCAGGGAGGGCAATACGCGCCCTAGAGTGATGCGCTTTGTGAGACGGGCGTTCTCGGGAACTGATATCAGTCCTCGAGACTACATCTCCCGTGTCACAGAGCGCATCGACTTCCTGAAGCAGAAAGTATATGCATGGGCAAACCGTATTCGTAGGTATAAGCGACGGGTGGAACGATACACTCAGAATCGCACATTCCAAAGAGATGAAAGGTGGGTTTATAGGGCTTGGGAGCAACCGGACCAAGGTGTGGCCGACACGCACCTGCCTGATGATGACGCCATGACTTCGTTCTGGCGCAGCATCTGGTCGGTGCCTGTCGGCCATACCGAGGGTGAATGGACTCGGCAGGTCGAGCGAGCGTGCGATCCAGTAACAGAAATGGGGGCAATCACTATCAGCCCCCAAGATGTAGCCCGTGCAGTCCGTCCGTTGCCTAACTGGAAATCTCCAGGGCCGGATGGGCTGCACAACTTCTGGATTAAGTGGTTTGTAAGGTCGCACGCTCGTCTGGCGACCCTGTTCCAGTCAGCCTTAGAGTCAGGGTTGCTACCCGAGTTCCTGACAACAGGTATAACCCATCTGCTCCATAAATCGGGTAGTACTGCGGAACCCAAAAATTATAGACCGATTACCTGTCTTCCGACAGTCTATAAAGTTCTTACATCCATTTTGAGAGCTAAAATTAGCGAACACATTGATGACAATTCCATCATGTCCGCTTCTCAAAATGGATGTAGGAACGGGTCCCGTGGTACTAAGGAGTTGCTCCTCATTGATATGGCCATAAGCCAACAAGTTCGCCGTTCCCGGAGAGATCTGTCGACATGTTGGATAGACTATAAGAAGGCCTATGACTCGGTGCCACATACATGGCTGATGAGGGTGCTAGAGTTGTATAAAGTTGATGCAACTCTGCGCACCTTCCTGATGTCGTGTATGGGGCAATGGAGGACAGTCCTTCGCTTTCCAGGATGTCGACAAATCCAGAGGAATAGCGAGCCGATAAGGATTGAGCGAGGTATATTTCAGGGCGATAGTTTGAGTCCACTTTGGTTCTGCTTAGCCTTGAATCCTCTTAGCACGCTGCTGGAGGATTCAGGTCTAGGTTATCGGTTGAGGAGAGGTGGTCAGGTTATATCTCACCTCCTTTACATGGACGACCTGAAACTCTTTGCCCCCAACGATTTGCAACTGATGGAGCTACTAAAGGTAACTGAAACTTTCAGTAGCGCCATCAGGATGGAATTTGGTGTGGACAAATGTGCGGTCATGCATGTAAAGCGAGGGGAGATTGTGGAATCTGTGGGAACCCAACTCTCGGATTCCATAAATCTTAGATCCCTTTCAGCAACCGAAACCTACAAGTATTTGGGTATGTCGGAAGCGCTGGGCATCAATGTAGCTGACATGAAGCAATCGTTGAGGGAGCGCTTCTTTGGCCGCCTGAGAAAAGTATTTAATAGTCTTTTATCAGGCGGGAACAAGGTGCGTGCGTTCAACGGTTGGGTAATGCCGGTTTTGATGTACTCTTTCGGCATACTCAAATGGACACAAACAGAACTAGACGCCCTGGATAGGAAGGTCCGTACATTGTTGACGGCATATCGAATGCATCACCCACGATCTTCGGTTATGAGACTGTATATCCCGCGGAGGTGCGGAGGTCGAGGCTTTTTAAACGCTAAGACTCTCCACAATCGCGAGATATGCAGTCTCAGGGAATTTTTCCTAGAAACCGACGTGGGGATGCATCGGGATGTGGTCGCGGTGGACAAGGGCCTCACCCCGCTCTCCTTGGCTAAAGAGAACTGGCGCAAACCTATAGTACTTAACACTAACGACCGCAAGGAGGTATGGCAGAGTAAAGAGCTCCACGGACGCTTTTTCCGGGCCCTTCATGGGCCCGATGTAGACCTATCAGCGTCCGTAACCTGGCTACGTTCCGGCGACCTCTTCGGAGAAACCGAAGGTTTTGTCTGTGCAATTATGGATGAAGTTATGATGACGAATAACTACCGGAGATTTATTGTGAAGGACGGCACGGTTGACATATGTCGGGCATGCCACCGTCCGGGCGAATCAATTCGTCACATTATCTCCGGGTGTTCTCGTCTAGCTAACGGTGAGTACTTGCATAGACACAACCTTGTAGCCAGGATTATCCATCAGCAACTTGCTCTAAAATACAACCTTGTGGAATCGGAAGTGCCGTACTATAGGTATGTGCCCGACCCAGTTCTCGAAAATGGCAATATCACACTGTACTGGGATCAATCCATCATCACTGACAGGACTATTGTGGCCAACAAGCCTGATATAGTAGTGGTGGATCGATCAGAGCGGCGCGCAATGATTGTTGACATAACGGTCCCGCATGATGGGAACCTCGTGAAAGCCGAGAAAGATAAACAAATCAAGTATCTTGACTTGGCTCGCGAGGTTGTCGACATGTGGGAAGTGGACACGGCGATCATTGTGCCGATAGTAGTTTCAGCCCATGGCTTAATTGCCAAGAGCCTCGACCAATACCTGAGGAGGCTCTCGTTAGGCGGCTGGATCAAGGGCTTGATTCAGAAAGCGGTACTCCTGGACACGGCTCGTATTGTTAGGAGGTTCCTCTCTCTGGAGCCCTGACCGCCGGTAGCTTGGACCCTGTTCCCGATACCGGTGGGCTACTATTTTTTATATTTTTAAATGTTTTTTTTTTATAGGAATATTTAAAAATGTAATTAGTAAGTAAGAGAAATAAATAAAGGAAATACAAACAATAATATATGTATAATTTAAATAAATATAAATGTATAAATCCAATATATGAGTAGTGAATATTAAATGTATACAATTATTAATAAGCCTACCTACCTACACTAAACAAAAGAGTACCTAGATTAATTTAAAAATTGTAAATATTTGTAATAGCCCTCCTCCTAATTTTTAATTTTTATTTTTTGTTATGCCCGACAGGGCCCACAATGCTCCAAAACTAAATGTATATCTTTATGTACCTACCACCTAAGTTCTCATTGTGGAATGCAATAAATGTATTGAGTATTGAGCTTGAATTTTCGCATGATTATTCTAAAATATTTTAATTCGTGGCAGAGATTCGGAGCCACGCCAAAGAACATAAATCGTTGGAGTGTTCAGTGTAGCATTTTTTTGGTCGAGTCGATTAGATCAGTCGAGTGGCTGAACTCAAAATGGTTCTCAATCATATCTCTATCTAAAGTATAGAATAGACGTAGCGATAGCGAATTACTTTACTAAGGGTACGTAGTTGTACGGAGGTTATTTCAAGTTTACAAGCAAATAAAAAAACCTTTTGTACTACAATTTCCCTCGAGAAACAATTTTCTTCTTCACGTATTTATATTTAAGCTTTGGTTGAAGTTGAAATAGTTGGTAGAATCACTTAACATTCCTGATTGTTTTGCTGACAAATAAGAGGTAGCGAATAAGTTGTTTGTGTTTTTAACATTAATGTTGGTAAAATGTGGACATTGTTAGAGATTCAACGACGCAATTAGAGTTTTATTTATGGTAGAGTATAACATATTTTACAAACAACATCATGTCCTTCAGTGAAAGATAAATGCTCAAATTGTAGGCGGTGATTCTATGGAAACCGAGTTCGTGAATACGAAGTACTTGCCTAGTGTAATTTGAGAGGCATTCCCAGCCACCATTGCATTCACAATGAATACACGATTGTATTACGTGGTTCCACCATTGCTGGCACGGAATATTTCCGTTTGCAAAACGAATTTTGATGAATTCGCTTGCGGTAACCGACAATCAGTCTATTAATAATACTTGTCATGCTTACTTTAATGCTAATTTATTTTTATGCGTAATCGATTCTTTTTATTTTCCCAAGCAAGTTTAAGTGGCACAACGACTGAGAACGAATGTGAACGCAGCATGAAAAACTGCTTATTCACTTAATTCAAAAGTAGGTGTACCAGACTACGCGATTTTTGTTTGAAATTACTGTTTGTATAATTATTTGATATTTTGCATGTTCGGTAACTTGTACAATAAACAATTACTCGTTGTAAAAACACGTGTGTAAATGTTTTTTCTCTACTTTTACACATGTTTACGTGTACGTAAGTGTACACATATTTCACTTCAAGAATAGAACATAATTTTACATCGGTGTGTCGAACGCACGTTCAGCTACATAAATACTGTTTTGTAAAAAATTGGCTAAATGCGTGTTCAGCGAACATTATACTGGTATTCCGTACTTATGAAACTGAATAAGTTTTTTTTTATAATAATTTATATTTCCAAAATTAGTGTTTGGTAAACTATAATTTAAGTAAGTATGTAGCGTTAAATGAATACTTCTACTTAATAAAATGGTAAGGAATCGTGTTTAATGGACTTAGCGCTTTGTTAAATCTGTGACCTGTATCGGAATAGTCGAGTCCTACTAGAAAAATATTATAATAAACTGCTACGCGTGGGTATTTAATTAACATCTAACAATAAAACTTAAAAGAAATCAAACTAAAAAACTTATTTCAATATCGATTCATTTAAAACTTTTACAATTTGGCTTGCCTGTAAAAGTAGAGGTGTCATAAAAATGCTAATCCAATTAATACTATCAATAAATCGATGAATATCAACAACAAATTAATTAATATGTCTTCAAACAAGTTCTTTATACATTCAAAGTTTTCGTAAGGCAATGAAATAAATCCTAAATCAGAACAAATTGCTATAAGCCACAGATTAAAAAAGTTGTCAGTCCGCCAAGTCTTATTAGGACCAATTTAGGTGTCTGTGGGCCTGGTACTTTTCCTTTTCAATAAGCCATACTGCCCTTTCACGTCGGCATACACCATAATGGGTTCCGACCCTCCTTGATGTCTCAAAATAAATAAAAGGGTCCAATGTTGACGTTCCGGCGACGAAAGTTTTTATAAGTAAGCTTTTTATGTGCAAGTTTTATTAGCTCCCGGGTTTAAAACACCTACTGGAGACAACGTTAAATATTTGTATTGTCATGTGTTTTTTATAAATAGATGTCTTAATTTTAATGTATAAATGTCGGGTCGATAACTTAACTCGATACCTAAATGGAAATTTTAAAAGAATCGTACACGATTTGGGCAGTTTCCTTTATTTAAATGATTATTTTGTGTGATTAAAATGAATGTTCCGTCATCTCATTATGCAAATGTGTATTTAATTCTTGAACGTTTAGGTATTTACTGTCTAGATAGGTCTTATGTCACTTTGATTCATTGCTACCTAATATGAAAACAAAGGAAAGTTATTAAAGTTCGTGTACGTCAAAAATGTACCTACATTTGGTGGCGTCATTCGGCCATTGTGGATTCGATTTGGTGATGATGAAACAAATGGGACACTTTTTTGAGACTTCAGAGTTTGACTTGTATTTTCGATATTTGCGTATAGTTAAGTCGTGTAATATCGCGTACAAACATATTTTTAATCTACATTCAAACGCAATCCATGTTTTCAATTTGACTTCAACACCTTTAATGTATTGCAGTAAGGACGATTTCGTCATTTAAGTTTTCCTACTCTGGTATGTACTGACAATCGGTTTAACTTTTTAATTCTGGATAATCCAATCACGAAGGCAGACTATTCCAATGAGGATTTCTTACTAATTAGGTATTTCCTCGACCGCTGTGCGCTGGCAACTGGCAACTAAGGAAATTAAAAACGGTTAACTTTGTTTTTTAAACCTTCACGGTTTTACTGCTAGCCTAGTACTTAGTAACAGTCAGTAGTCAGATGTAGATTGTTTGTATGCCTACTATAAGTGATAAACTAAACTAGTTTTACCTAATCTCATTAAATTAGGGGTACAAGCATGTAAAGGGTAGCTTTGCACTATGTACGCGTCCTGTTCGGGTCTAAATTGTTTGTGACAGACGTTAACTTGCTGAAAACTCATTCAGGGTGTGTAATAAGGTGCGCCCCTACTGTGTAACGGGCACTTGAACGGTCCCCAAGTTTTACGGCCACGGAAATAGGCTACACCTAGGACTTATCGACAACACTGATATAACTTGGTAACTAAATATCACTGTGTATTGAAGATAACAAGCAGGATGTATTGATAAATATCTTCTTACCATCTAAGTAGGTATTTAATGGCTATTAACGTTAAAGGAAAACATTAATTATACCTCGCTGCAGGTACCAAATGATCAGTGTTGATAGGTAAGTCAAGACCAATACTTACCTGCTAGTTTTAGAAGGCATCTACAGGTAAGTAATCCCTATTAATAACAAGTTATTTACCAAGCATTTCAAAGGTTAATGAATGTTTTTTTGTAATTTAAATAACTATGCAAGAGTTGATACATACATAATGCAAACAAAACATAATTATACTTTAACTCTTCAACAAATAAACTAATTAAACACAAATACATTAAGCGCGTTATCGCGTCTGTTATCTGAACAAATAAAGATGTCATAATGGAATCTCTCACCGTTCCCAAGTTGGTCTATCGATGACTCTCGATGGCAATCCAAAAGAGACACAATCCATTCAGCACTGTGATGCACTATAGTTACACTACACTACGCTAGTACCGGCACGATGCACGATCTCACACTATCACTAGACACGCTGGCATCCCGGTAGCGATCCTGACTGGCGGCGCTCCGTGCTCGACACACCTACGGAGAGACAAAGGAAGCTATCAGCACACCACACAAACACCAAAACATGAATTTTGTAGCCACTCGACACACGGCAGTGGTGTGTACAAGCGACGGATCGTGGTACGACGACAAGCAGACGGGCGTCGCAACCGCACGCTATACGAATACTGACTCGGCCTGTCGGCCAGCACCGAGCGGGCGACCGCGCGCTCCACTGCGGAATTCAAATCGTGATGTTCAGCGCGCGGCAACAATCATTTCACACTTCACTAAGTGGAAGAGTAAAGTGTAAAATCACACGCAAATACTAACACGTTTTTACACCCTTAAAGATGACAATATTTTCTAATTTCAATCACTCTGAGACTTGTGGTAATATCTTTCACAGTCACGTACCGAGCTATCGAATAAGAGCCATTGGAATTGAAGTACGAGGAACGCGCTCGTAAAGTTTCCTTATAAAGAATGTGATGAACCGGGCGTCACTCGCAGCGTATTCAAAAAACTAAAGTTAGAAAGAGAAATATGAAACCGTGCAATGCAACGTGGCACGGGAGGCGAGGGGCGAAGGGGCAACGTTGGAGCACCGCTTCCAAAATATTACAAAAACATTTATGCATGAAGGGATAACAAAATACCGGCGCTATTATGCCGCTCTGATTTATACATACCTACTGTATTATAATGATGGATCACGTCGACCACTGACGGCCTTAATGGACAAATTATTGAACACCATGTAATGAGACCGCGTGCTCGTTCACGGGCGCGCGGTAGGTGGAGATAAAACATTTTTACCCGTGTGTGCGTTCAAGAAAACATGTGAGATAATAAAAAGTTATGTATAAACGTTGGAATCGTAAAGTTTATTTGTGTAATACATTCTTTAAACAAACGGATAATTACAAAGCGTGTTATGGCGAGTTACAGCGCTCGTCGGAACGAATAATTTATTTCAATGAATTGCCTCTAAATAATCAAAATATAGATGGCCGCGCTGTCGTTACGGCTTTCCTCGAAATTCATTCGTGGTTATAACGAATTAAACGCTAGTCAATGCCTAAGGCCACTGTATAGCTTTATACATAAAGAACAACAGGACATTAAGAGAATTTAATTATAGGTTTCCAAACATTCAAATTAATTTTACAACTTACACAAATTCATTCTGAACTTTTTGAAGCATCTCCCGTTTAATTTAACAAAAGACTACAGTCAGTTCAGACATATAAAAAGAAAAAATACAGCGAAGCATATTTTACGACAAAAACAATCTTTAAAGTACAATTCAGCGTAATAAGTCGAAAAAGTCTCTGTAAGACAGAGGGCTCTTTAAAATAAATTATCCTGCCGTAGACGAGTGCTTTTGTGTCGCAATAGAAGTTACTGACAACAAAGAGACCTTTGGAGCGGAAGAAATTTAATCAGAGCATCTGGGACTTAAATTATGAATGGGCTCCGTCTGTCTTCTAACTAAACACACGGCAAACTAGTACTTAGATAAAATAAAACTTTCCATAAAATCCCATGAGAGCAGAAACACTATCATTTGGATATAGCTCACATTTCAACGTTTACATTCATGCCTCTGCCTTTGATAAAATACAGATTTTAACTGGGTATTCGAGAAGCAAGAAATATTTTCCAATATAACCGAAGTAGTGATGCGGTTCGGATTGTAGAGGCGCAGATATTTCTCATATTCTTTTGTTAGGATCTCTCCAGCCGGCTCTTTGTTGTTTGAGTTATAGGCAGACTTACTGAATAAGAAAAACTGAAGCATTATTCAAAAGTCGCTCTCACAAACTGAAAATACTTTGAAATTCTTAACTATGGAACTTTGAACCGGTATAAAATAAGATGGATAAGGACTTGTAAAGACATTTTATAGATTCGCAAATTAATCTTTTATTTATTGGATTTTTTATTAGCCATTAATGTCCCTTCGTAAAGTCTTTGAATATTATGAGAGGTAACCTTGTCATTAGAGAAGTGGCTGGTTATAGAGGAGAGACCTTTGCCAGGTTAGTGGGACAAATATAAGTTTAAAAAAAAAAAACAAGTTGTCATTTTTAGTAGTCATGTAGTCATACATACCGTCAGTGGGACTGAACTGCGTTTGAATACATTTCTTAGAAATATCATTTCTAGTAAAAGCATGATGCACAAAATTTTGTGGCATTGCCATTGTCTACAGAATTGCTAACTAAGTACTCGTTATCTGAAGAATGTTGTTTGAAAAAGACGCAAGTTCCCAACCAAGCGAGCGATTCAATAGCCGAAACGTCTATTGACGTTGTAATCTTACCCGGCGAGACAGGGACCGTTGGGAACGACACGCCAGCTGGCTTTCCGAGAACCAACCTTATAGTCGACGGACGAAGCCGAGCTTTCACAGCCCCGGCCGACAACAATACACACAATGGAACGTAAGAGATACCGGAAACTATAATCGATATGGGCTTACTTTTAAACGCGGGATTGTCACATCCTTTACTTCACTTGTAAACCTGTCCACGCAGTACGAACGCGATCGTTATTGTCAACTTCTATTCGAGTACCTTCGCTCTGATTGGTTACGGCCTGAGCTCGGATTGTGCGATTTGATTTTATTACACGATTTATAATACTTTACGCGTTATTGTTATACCGGGTATTATGTTTGCTTCCCCGCGAGCATTCCATCGACTTTATTCACCGTTGTGTGATTGTTGAAAACTATTTTGATTTTTATTCATTCGTGTTTACGTTCGATTCGTACATTGTTAATCAGTGGAGCGACAGCAATTTGTAGCCGATAACCACAACTGCAACGCGACACCCGTACACTCGGCCAGCCCACTCACTCCAAAGTGATTGATGGCGCGGTGTCAATTTCATGTTATCGCTGGCACCCCGAGCCCTGAACCCGCGGCCGCCGCGATGAGATTGTTGCATAAAACACGGGAGATAACACTACGGTACGAACTACGGGCCTCAGTTAATAACTTGTACAAACGTTGCACCGTGCACCGCCCGCGCCGAGCTGCGGGAATCACTCGCTATTTCTTCTCCATTCTTTTGTTCTTTGTGTAATGTAAAATGTTGAAACATCTCTGAATTTAATGTCTTTGTCTTCATTATTTATAACAGCAGCAGTGCCTCATTCTGACATGTTTATAATATCTCTTAGCTAATATTTATATACTTGCCTTTTAATCTGTTTAAACGTTTTATATAAGCCATTAGCATCGATGAATCGATATTCATATTCGATAAGATCGGAACGGAGATAAGTGGCTACAAGAAATAATCCGAGCGCGTGGGATAATCGATTCAATGAACAAAAGCAACAACTCTGATTAGGATCGTGTTTGTGTCTTATTTTATATTTGTAGCATTGCGCATTTTGTCTATTATGGTAACCAATTAAAGCCATTTTACAATAGGTACATAATTATGTTAAACGATAAGATTATCTTTTTTGCTTTACGTACTGGACCAGTATTTAAAATCGGTGGTATTTATATTTAGTAAAAGTGGAAGTAGTAGTATAAAGCAAAACCATTATAATATGTCTTTACCTATGAAGTTGCCGTTTTACAATACTGGCCATTTGAAACGCAATGTATGTGTGGCTGGCAATAAATTCTTAATTCAAATGAATTTTCTTTAAAAAATATGGAATTCTATTTTCAAATTCAGTCATTTTTTTATTGATTAGTATTTTCTTTTCGCTACATATTTTGTATCTATTTCATCAATATGGATACGAATATACGAGTTCCGTCGCGGTAGCAATGCCGCACAAACGGCTCGCAACATTAATTATGTGTACGGAGTGAACACTACAAACGAACGCACGACTCGTTATTGGTTTGAACGCTTCCGACATGGATATTTTGATCTAAAAAATGAACCCCGTGATCGCCCGAAAACTAAACTCAACAACGACGAATTAAAGGCGATGGTGGAAGCTCACGATACTCAATCTTCGGCTGAGTTAGCAGCAGCTTTCAACGTTAGCATCAAAACAATATTGTTCCATTTGCATCAAATTGGCAAGGTAAAAAAACTTGATAAATGGGTGCCGCATGAACTAAGTAAGTATACGATCACCAGCGCGACGAACGCGTTGAGGTATGTATACCCTGCGTTGCTTAACACAGAAACAAAGGGATTTTGAACCGCATTATCATTTGCGATAAAAAATGGTTTCTTTTTGATAATCGCAAGCGGTCATCATGTTGGTTAGACCCTGGTTCCGCACCTAGGCAATGCCCCAAACTTACCCCTAAAAAAGTCATATTACCAAATGGCAGTAGCATTACTGCGCATGTGTACTGTGAGGAGCTGGACACAATTATGGAGAAGCTCGCAAATCTCCGGGCAGCCTTGGTTAATCGTTCGTCCCCGCTGCTCCTACACGACAACGCTTGACCTCATACGGCACAGCAGACGGTCTCTAAGCTACAAGAGCTAGGGTTGGAAGTTTTGCGTCATCCACCATACTCACCAGACCTTGCGCCAACAGACTTCTACTTTTTCCAAAATTTGGACAACTTTTTGGCAGGGAAAAAATTCAATACCCGAGAGGCAGTTCAAAATGCCCTTGAAGAGTTTGTTGGCTCCCGTACACCTGACTTCTTCAAGAAGGGCATTGAAAAATTACCACTGCGCTGGCAGAGATACATCGATAGCATGGGTGCATATTTTGATTGATAGAAATAAAAAAATATTTATATGTATAAAATGACTTGTCTTTCTGTATAATAAACGGCAATTTCGTAGGTAAAGACTAATATTCAACTATAACTGATTACTAGACAACACCATTGATTTTATACTTTGTACTAGTAAGTATCACCTGAAAATAAAACGTTTCTGGTGAAACCCTTCAATCCTAAGTCTCGCATACCCATCACTGAATGTGAGTACAAGACAAGGTAAATAACAAACACATATTTGGCCTAGAATTTGATAGATGAAACCTCGAGTGGTACAATGTTTTCCCCAGTCTCGGCGCAAAACAAATACTAAAACTAAGTAAAAACTTTGCTGGCTTAAACGTATGGCCTTTGAGCTCCTCGTGTAGAACTTAATTAATATAATCGCTTTCACAATAGTTATTCTCTTTGTAATGGTGGATCCACACACAATGCCGCTTTATGTGCGGCATTCGCAACAAAGCCGGCGGCATTTTGCTGGGGAGGCCGCCGCGGCCTGCCGCCGGCAGCAGAGGAACAGTTCGATCGCGGCTTTCGATGAGAGTGGTGTCGTTTCGTATTCTTTGATGGGGAATGCGTCACCCATCACCGATGAAATAAAAAGGCACTGGCGTATTTCTTCCTTCAAATTTTTGTAGTTGTGGTAAGTGTGCAGTTAAATGTATGTGTGCGTCTTGTATCATTTGAAACATTACTAGTGTTACGTAGAACTCCACCATCAGATATCTACGTATAAAAAATTACAATTCGCATAAACCACGTCAAGTAAAACAATACTGAAATATGACTTGCACGATTCAAAGCCGCGCCAGCGCGGCTTTGAATCGTACAAGTCGCGCTTGCGCGTCTGCCGGCGGCACTTACCGGCGGCTTTTTGGCGGCTTTACTTGTGGTCAAGACGCCGGCAGTGCCGCCGGGCTGTTTGGATCCCCCATTATACAACAACGATAGGTATTATTTTCAATTTAACATTTGCCCACTGGAATTTCTTCGGTTATGTTATTAGCTGAATGATTACTTTCTTTCTTTCTTTGAATTTCGGTGCCGGAGTCGTGTTTTTGGTATTTATAATGATAAACCCATTGGATTGTACCCATTAAAAAACCACAAGGGTACAGCGGCAAAAACAAAATTATAAAGAACAAACTGTCACCTGCACTATGCTAATGTTACCCTGGTACCGCTAAAGTGTTCGTGAGTACGTGCGTGCACATTGCATGTAAGTCGCTCGTTATTTCATTTATTACCGCGTAAAAAATAACGATGTTTCATACACACATAAACATTCCCCTCTTTTGATTATTTGAAATGACTGCGTACGTACCAACCAACCTACACGACTGTTACACACGTTCATAATCATTTACGCCCGCCTCGAAAAGATCCGGCTCAATTATTTTATGAAAATAACGCTAACGTTCGCATAATATCGTGGATCTATTACGTGTTTTTATTTACGAGTTTGGATATACATAAACTACAAAGAATACTTTTTACAAGTTTTATTAGATTGAGTTACCTATTTCATAGGTATCAGAATCTACGTAATTGAAAAAAATATTTACGTAGATTTTTTTTAAACTAGTTACTGCCAACATCATGTCAGCTTACTTATAACAGTCGTAATAATGTCAACAACGTCCGCACATGTTAATTTGTTTAAAAAAAATAAACAACTTACAACAAATATGACAGGGGAGACGTAAAAGCTCCCACGCTATCTCGCCCGGAGTTGTCGTAAAACGTATTACCTATATCTGAATTCTGTATTCATGTTAGATTACAATATTTCCGACGCGGCGCTATATCGTATAAGTCAACTCATAACATCAATGCGGGGGACTCGATAAAAATCCCTCGCCGGTCCCTGTTCCCCCCCCCCCTACCTACCTACTCGCTCCTTCAAGTTGTTCGCGGTCGTTCGCTCTCATATTCGCGAACACTTTTGATCTTTCTTTTGATATAATATAAATATTTTTTGCCTCAGAGGCTGAATCCATTTTGAGTGAAATGAAATACGAGAGCGAGTTAGAGCGCCTTTATCCGAGACGGTCGGTGGTCCCCGCTCGGCAACCGAACTTGAATAATCACGGATTCGCCTCAACTTAATCTCACTTTATTTATGTGAGTGGCTCTTTAGTGCCGAAAGCACGTATTTCATACCATGGTTACTTTCATAGCGGGTTGGCCGATGCGTGGGAAAAATATGTTAAATATTTCGCACTAATTTCATCAACTAAAAAAACATAATGGTCGAATTGAGAACCTCCTCCTTTTTTGAAGCCGGTTACAAATAAAAGAATACCTACAACCAGAACATCTACTTATCATAAACTGTCTGCAGCACCATTGGGAACATTACAATGCATTAGCATTTTATTTCCTTTGGCTCGTCTACAAATGATACGTCTTGTTATTTTAAAAATACTCAAGTTTCCAATACATTCCCAGTCTAAATATTGAGAAAGAAAGCGACCGTTTGACAGCAAAATATGTACGCTGCAAGTGCACCCACGCGCGTCAACAGAGCCACAAACGACATTATTAAGCCAAATCGTTCTCTTCAGTTTTATGCCCGCCTAGTACCCAACTAATAGATGCGACAGCGGCACAAAGATAACACACATAAATATTGTCTATCTCGACACAGATAAAATAAAATAAGAAACGAGCTCGCATGTTTGATATACCGTAACCTTGTTTCTTTTTCTATTTCAATAAGATTAGATACGCAGCTTTATAAAGGATAAACTTATCTGAGATTGCATGCATGTTTTAAAGATACAGCTCATAAAAGGGATAGACATTAAGCTATCGTTATTAAATATTGTCTCATTGTTTGTTAACTTTCTGTTATTATCATTGCATGCGTTTCATTTTTTGTATTATTGAGCGCTTTCCTATGGGCCTATTCAAAGCAAACACAGCTGTCGTATGGACTAGGGGTCCGAAACGAAGCATCGGATTACCAAGTCTGGCAACACTATTGATTTTTTTTTTGTTACAATCCTCCGCTATGGCAGGGGATTGGATCCGGGTAGCAATAGGTTCGCACCTCTTCGCAAGGGATGTTTCCCTAATACCCGGGAATGGCGAACAGTGGGTAATACGTTGATGATACCTTTACTTGACCCTTCTGGGATTACAGACGATTTAGAGTTGGTAATCTTTATAGTCGGAACCGAGGAGCTGCTAATACATGTGTAGGTACTTGCGTAATGCAATGAGCTATACGTTATACATAGTATGAGGCACAAATGCCAGTCACAGCGACACCTATGTAAATGAATTGCGAAAATAAAAGCGTTCATTCTAACAGTGCTATAATATTTAGGTTTTTATTCAACTGTCGCAAAGTGTTAGTGAAATGAAAACTAGCAAAACTGACAGTTTTATTTTATGCACACTTTCTTTGATTCATCAGCATCACCCTTTTGCACAAAAATTACCCACTCCTAGACCCCTCCATTCATAAAGTTAGATTTCAACTAAGTACTAGTTAATAAATTAATTGAATACATAGCTTTAACTTAAACTACAAACATGAGCTACAATGAAAAGAAGTTAAGTAAGTATCAACTCATTAATTCAAGACTCGTTCTTGCCGCGGTTTATCTATAATTCTTTAACTCTCGTCTCTCAGTATCAGTTTCAAAGAAAACTTCAGCTCGTCACCTTCGTAACACTTAACGCCACTAGAAAAGGTAAAAGTTACAAGTAATTAACGGAGAGAAGTTGTTCATTGTAAGTCCATCAGCAGCGAACCACAATAAGAGGGCTATAATTCTAGCGGGTTCCATCACAGCACGTTCCCGCCGAACAAAAGCAATTTGTGTCCGCACGAAGTGGCTTTGTACGTGCGTAGCGTCGTAGGTGTTTATTAGCGCCCTCTAGCTATGTTAATATGTACGTGTACTCGGTATCGTGTACACGGCTCCTCGGCCAGGCTGCCGGCTGCCACCCCGCGACCCTCACAGGTCACTCGATATCGTTTCACTGATCACGAATTCCCGCCGACACGTGCTCTCACGACCGTACTGCTCCATCACAATTACGATTTATGACCCAATTATTAACTTTTAAAACTTTCTAATCTAAATTTCACTTCCCAAGCCACACTAATTCGATTTACATAATAATTAGGCACTCATACCATTGTTAATTTAACAACTTTCAGTATGATGTGCCTCGCCAACTCGCAACACAAGTCTAGCGAAGATACCAAAACCATATTTCGATTAAGGCAGTTATGAATACTTGGGTAGTTGGAAACAAAGTAACATTGGCGGAAATCCAACGTCATTTACAATTCTGATTTAGTGTACTGCATGAACAATTTAAAACGTTATTCGAAGTTTTGCGGTAGGCGAAAGAATCTCTATTTTATTTAACAACAAGTTAATAAATGGTGGTTTGTTTGACAACGGTACAAGGTAATAAATGAAGTAGAAGTGAATCACCTCGTGCCGCGTAAAAACGTTTTCTTTAGAATGTTTGTGGAAGTGTCTGTAACGCAACTGGCGCCAATCCAAGAACACGCTCATCACAATCACGCAACACGCCGGCATCATTTAACGACAAATTTACTGTGTCACAGAAACTACCCATCGTGATAGCTATTCACTATTCTAAATGAGCCAATGTATGATGTCGTATTTTATCATAAAATAGTGAACGTTCCGCTCCTATTCACAGTCATATTGTATTAATAAAAGTGCGTGCAGCTCTCGCAATCCGCCACGCTCACTGACAATTTTAACGATTGACGAAATTTCGCAAATAAAATAAACCGCCGGAGAGCTCCGTCCGCGTCGGTTTTGATAAATATCCTTTCAGCGCTTTTCCATTATTCGGGGAGAGACAAATGTCCCGTTCGGTTTACTCGAGTCGGCATCACGGCATTCCCTCATTAAAATGTCCCCGAGCGACTGCGGTCCCCTCTCGGCCGCTAGCAATCCGATACGATAATCGATTTTATTGCCGATCGCTATAAAATCTCTCAACGTTTGTTTTAGTTCTGTCACACATTCTTCGTCGCGAATCAATCACTGTACTATTTAAATAGCGAGTTATTCATGACGGACGGCAATGTGAATAACAGCTCTAATTTGCTGGCAATACGAGCGAGAACTTGTGGAATCAATGTCCGATTGTTGTGTAAAGCGGAACCAATCGACGTCGGCCGTATTGCAGCCATTCGATTCAAATAGAATTTTGTTTATGTTCAGAAGGTTGTTGATCCTTTTTTTGCTGAACTTATACTTATTACTGAGCTTATTACTTACTATAATCGTTATCCCACTACATTTTCCTTTTATGTGAACACTTCCAAGAATAAAGATTAGACAATTATTGGCAATTGACACCTTTTGTCAGGCTCGATCGTCACGATGATAGATAGAAACACGATTTGCTGAGATTTTATCTGCCCAAATTACAGTGTTGATTAGATTATTCCGTTTCGTAAAGAACTGCTTAGGTATTTATATTTGTGAGACAAGGTACTATACAAAGTGGTAAAGTTAATTATTTAAACGCCATAAAGGGTGTTCTTTTCAAATACCTATATCGTTCGATCAAACCGTGCTAAATCACCCACCACCGTCGCCGTAACGTGTAGGTACCAATTTGCAAACAAGCTATTATAGGGGGCCGCAGTCAAAAGCGCGCCAATAGAATTAAAATACTATTACGGCAATACAAAGTTGATTCAGCGGAGGCGAGCGTGCGGCGCGGAAGGCACTCGCTCGGACCACTCCGCTCACAGCACCGCTTCGCTCCGCTCCGCTCAGCGCTCGCCTGCTCGTGCTCCTGTAATTTGATTTGGAGTGGAGCGGGGCGGTGCGGGGCGCCGGGATCGATACCGCGCGGGAAGGGGTACGGGGGGCAGGCGGGCGGGGGGACAACCACCAGGCGCGTGTTGTTATGGAAACCGTAGCTACCCTCGCGCCTCCAGATTTGGTCGGTTGTACCGGTAAATTAAACAAAGGAGATCGCCTATATTATTTTCAGGTACTCTCCGCATTTTAATGGATCAGATTTATGTTAAGAACTTTTATTAAATTATACTAGGCGTGTTTTTTGTACGTCTTATCTCTGCTTTGAAATATAAAGTATAAGAGGATATTTATTTGTAGTTAGTGCTACATACTATAATACCGATTTCTATGGCGTTGTCGTAAATGGTAATGGGTGCGTAAAGTATTCAATTTTAATATCTGAGCAAGTCATAATAAGTATTAGTGGGTAACTAACGTGATGTTTATACGTCAGTATGCAAGTTATGTGAGGGAACAGATCGTAACGCGCCTTTGTTATGTAAGTAAAAATAAATAAGCAGCAATGACATGTGTGCGCTTACTTTGTAAACATATAAAGCAGCACTTTGTGAAATAAAGCGTTATTTTCTGCGAAGTGTAAAAGAATAAGCGTTTAGAATTGCTTACGTAACGCGAACCATGTCGCTTTCAGGCGGACAATTTACGATAACTACAATCAGAGAAAGATGCTAGTACAAAGTTTTCTTTCACACAAAAGGATACGGTGTCCAGTGTTTATAATCTTTCATTGTGTAATGTAAACTATAGCAGCAGTATTATGACCACATATACGGGGTGGAAGGGACACCGACGCGAAAACGGAAACCACATACTCAGTACATCATTCTGAACCCGGGGCCACATAGAAATTTTTCGTCAGTTTAAAAAAAAACACACCGGTTCCATACATTTTGACCGTGTAGGTTGCACTTTTATAGAAAAAGCAGATTATTTTTTTTAATAACCGGCGAAAATTTCTATCTGGGTGGTTCAGAATGATGCACTGAGTATGTGGTTTCCGTTTTTGCGTCGGTACCCTTCCACCCTGTATTATTATAAATACAGAGTGATACTTTTAAGTGGGACAATAATATGGGGCAATCCGATTCTATAATAGAGTTACCGGGAAAGTTTCTAAGGAAACTTTTACTGTTTTCTTATGAAAAAAAAAAGGTCAATTCATGGGTGATTTTGTCTATAAAAATGATAAGGAGTGATATTTTTAGGGCTCCATTGGCCAAATGGCAAAACCGGAACCCCTATAGATTCGTCTAGTTCGTCTGCCTGTCTGTCCGTCCGTATGTTACAGCACTTACAGCCTCACAGCCATTTTACTAATTTTTAAAGTAAGAGGAGTTTAATTCTGAATAAAATTTGGTTTGTGGAACGTAAAAAGAACTTTCAACGAAAATTGGTTTGAATAAGATTTGATATTTAGCTTTTGCGTTTTGGGAATTTTTTGGTGTAACTCCAGCAGTAACTTTGCGTTTCCTTAACATACTATGATAAACAAATTTAGTTTTGCTGTTGAGTGTAAATTGACTCATGAATGAGCGTTAAAAATTATGTTATTCTATTGTTTGGTGCTACGGAACCCTTCGTATGCGAGTCCAACTCACAGTTGGCCGATTTTTTTTTTGTTTTGTTGATGAGTTTTATTATCAAATGTACATAAATAAAATAAATAAATATCATCAATGCACGTGGCTCTGAATATGGAGGCGGTAATGTATGACTCCTGCCATAGTTCTTTATTATTTCTGATTTATAATTTGATTTCTTGTGTTCAAGCAAAAGTTAATTAAATTTGGATTCCAAAAGGGGTGTCCCTTTGGAATCCAAATTTAATTAACGTTTGCTTTCTTCTTTTGTTTTCTTTCTTTTATTGTGATTTTCGTATAGAAATTCGTCATATGTATGACATAATTAATATAAATTAAGATATACTTACCCGAAGTTGTTAAAAAAAATCACTCTGTATAAGTCAGTAACACAAACGGTTGCGGTCTGACATCATGATTCCCACCCTCACATCTGTTCCAATTAAGAACGATAGGTAGTTACAATACTGCTAATTGGTTAACAGATCGTTTAAAAAGTACAAAGCCAAATACACAAGGGAAGTTTACTAAGGTCGTACAAAGTAGAGTTGTAGCGTAGTTGTATTGTGAAGTGGAAACTAACTACATACAAGTATTTTGTTGTGGAGAGACATTATCTTGTAAAACGATATGAAACACGTAAACTCACTAAATAGCCAGCTCTTATTATTGTATGTACGAGTAGTTTTATCTTCATTAGAAACAATTGCACACTTACAGTAATATGTATTAATTTAAAAGCACTCAAGGAATATTGAATGGAATGGCAGTTTTATTAATAAAAACATGGATTTGTGGTTTATGTGGTGTCAAATACAAACTATAACTAGGTATTTGTGTACGCACGCATACTTAGGCAATAAAAATACCCAGATTGTTGAACGAAGATTAGATTATTTTTCAATAATAGGTATCCATAACGCAGAATCTATTCGGCATCAAATAAAAATAAATTCGCTTTTGATAATTTAATGAGCCGTAATAAATACGGTGATCCATATAATAAATTAACCACGGGTGCTGTGCTCACGATACAATTCAATAGGCCCATTTAGATCGCCTAGACCAGGAGATAAGCAGACATGAAAGGGCGGGCGATGATGCTAATACAGTGCACTTAACCTGGCCCGCGGCACCTTGCGACCGCGTCCAGCTAAACTGGTTTCAACGTCGACCTTCGTGTCGTCTCGCTCTGCGCGCCTATGCTGCCTTGGTACCGCCGATCGCTGTGCTTGATTGATTTTGATTCGATTTTATTACAATTCGATCGGAAACTTATCGCTAGGTATTAAAGGTTTAATACCTACCTATAATTTAGAAAGATTGATTGAATATTGACTGACGTACTTTTTTTTTAAATTTCATAAAGTTGTTTGAGTTGTCGATCGGCACAAGAATTTACAGATTAGAATGTTGAGTGTTATACGAGTATAATTGGATTTATTTTATGGTAACGTTTATTTTAGGTTAATTTCTATGAATTAAATAATTTTGAAGTATAACAGGTAAGAAGTAGGTTTTTACTCCTCGAATATCGTTAATGTTAATTTATGTTACCCATCTACTAATTTCAAAAGGATTTTCTCATTTTATAAATTATAACTTTAACACAATGACAAATTCTGTCTTTTTGTTTTGTAGCAGCAGTTTCGTTTTAGGTACCTATGTTACATCAACATTTATTTCTATAATAAAAAGAAGTAAAAGTTTTCCTCGCAAAACTCGCAACGATGAGTTTATTTACCAAGCGTAAAACGGTCCGTCGAGAGTTAAATCGAACTGAAATGACAATCAATTTGTATTCACGATAAGCAAGCGTGTTATCGCGGCCATCTCTGGACAAACCCTTGTTTGTATTTACTATACTAGCTTGAGTTGCTTGTAACTTTAACTACCATGTTGTCTGCGACCCTGGTATTCAATTAGACATTATTTTGGTTATCTACTGAATGAGTTTACGGCAAACTTTTATTTTTATTATTACACAGGTTTTAAACAACTTCTGAGATGAAGGAGGCGCAATAATTTTGCCGTAATTGTACATTTGTAATTTACCGAAGCCGGCACTCATAATGCGAGTCGACGATTAAATTCATCCACGGCCGTGGTCATTAAGCTTTCGAACATGGAAATGGCATGGCAATTCATGGCATGCTAATGAAAGAGGCGTCTCTCTCAAAATGGCGGGGTTATCCGTAAATCGCGACAGTATAATCGCGTGAAGACTATAATTGGGCTTAATCAAGCGAGATGGCGTGCACCACAGCCCTGTGTTGTGCTATGTGGGACCAATTGTATCGGTAATGATATGTATTATGTTATCGTAATTGATGTCCAATGGCTAATAATATGTGGACAGCTTGTCGTATAGTTTTGCATTATGTAGGCTACAATCCATTACATTACTTAATTGATTTTAGAAAACGACAAACGGACTTTAATAAATCACAGAGGCGGCTCTGTCTGGCCACCGCCGCCGTTATTTCCGCGAAAGTTAACCGTCGACGGAGATGACAAATCTCTGAATCCTTGATGTGTTTTGTATAAAAGAATAAAGCGCCATGCTTGCGGAACTTTATGAAAATGTAAGAATACTAGGAATTCGCGTGAAGCCGGGGTAATTGCTCGTTACGTCATACACCGCACCGTAATGTCGCTAAGAAATTTCTCCGGGGAAATGGGGAAACAAATGAGAGAGCTCTTATCTACGCATTACCGCCGCGTTCAGTGATTTACGATCCGGCTACCTACTCCACACATGCGAGCCTCACTCCGACTTACATTATACCGGTTTTACCGAGCGAAAAGACATAACCTGGTTGAGAAACTGACGTGAATTGAGTGTTAAACATGCCAGTTGAGACGTTGCATAAATGGTTATATATAAACAAGATTGTCGGTTGATCGGCTGTCATACGAAATGGCGCGCTATCGTGATTATAATAAACGCTGAGTGCTTGACGATTATTATACCAAAAACCTTTCAAAACTAATTTGCCATAACTTAATATGCAATAAGCAAATCGGAAGTTCAACGTTGCTTGTTGAAATACACACATCAAAAGTATCTAGGGATCAACATATATTTTTGCAATAACTTTTCTCCTGATTGATATTAATTAAAATTTTCTTTAAGGATTCATCAAATAAAGTGTTTTCGTTTGTCACAGTAACGATAAACCAAGTCACCTTTGCATTAATAAAGAAATTTGCCATTTTCCTAATAAAGGGATTTTTGACATTTGAACCACTAACATTAAAGTTCGAAAAAAAGACTGACATAACAGTTTTCTTTAAAATTTTATTGGGTAACTTAAACAATTAATAATCCGTGTTTCTACCGCGAACACTAACAACACAAGAACATCGGTTTGGCATACTCAAAATGAGTTCATCCAAATCACGCTGTGGAATGGCCGCCCATGTTCGTTGCAACAACAAAAAAAGGTCTTCTTGCGACTGGATACCCTCCATATTCGGCAGAGCTCTTCTCTGTAGCATATCCCATGCATGCTCAATCGGGTTCAAGTCTGGCGACTGAGCAGGCCAGGGCAGGACATTGATGTTAGCTGCGGCGAGAGTCTGTCTTACAACTCTTGCGGTGTGCGGTCGTGCATTATCATGCATTAACTGAAATAAGGGACCGATTTGCACTTGTAGAGGAACGATGACGTCTGATACAATCGTCTCAGCATAAATTTGAGCGTTGAGGTTGCCTCTGATCCAAATCAACTCAGTTCTTCCGCCGATCCAAATACCCGCCCATACCATGATGGTTCCACCACTATAAGGATGGACTTCCTGGCAGGATTTTAATCGCTGTTGGCGTCCAGGGGTTCTCCAGTGTCGTATACGTCTTGTATCCGGTCTCATACCAAAACGAGACTCATCAGAAAAGCACACGAAACGCCATTGTTCTTCTGCCCAATTTCTGTGTTCAAGAGCCCATTGATATCGAATCCTACGATTGTGCATTGCTATAGGTGGTACCCGTAGCGGTCTTCGGGAATGAAGGTTCACTTCATGCAAGCGGTTTCTGACTGTTTGGTCGCTAATTAAGTTCCCTGAAGAGTGATGAAGCCTCACGGCTAACATCATGGCGGTTATTGTTGGAGCTCTTCGAGTTAAGATTTGAATGTATCGGTCTTGTCTCCGTGTGGTGCAGCGATACCGTCCTCCATGGCGCTCAGCCACGGTACCAGTGCTTCGGTAACGTGTCCAAAGTCGACTGATAACACTCTGACTTGTATTCAGAGCTAAAGCCACAGTACGTTGCCGGGAACCAGCTTCTATCATTCCCACGGCTCTGAGCATTTCTTCCCTGCTTAAATGACGTCGCCGCTCCATAATAACGTTGGTTTTAATCAGTAGTAGGGAAACAGTAGCACTAATAATGTCTTCAATGCGTTGTATGTTTTTATAGGGAAAATATTGACAGCTTATTTTCATCTTTTACTCGAATTTGATTGAGAGTTCCTGATTCAAATTATGAAATGCACCAAAAAGGATCCATATAAATTTATAAAATCATAAATTTATTACAAAGCCACATCTCAATCTCAAGAAATCCGCATAAAAATGCTTGATCCCTAGACACTTTTGATGTGTGTAGCTGCAATAGAAACGCTACTCATACAAAACTACGTCACACAATGACTTTGTCAATGACATGTATGACTAGTAGGAGCGGAGTTTCCGGGAAGATGATCTATTATTGTTTCCGCAGGTAGGTGCACCCGAAATCAAAGGCACCGTGTGTGGCTTTAGGACTCACATCACTAAATCACGAGTCACGATTATTATCGTATAATTACTAAAAGGTGTCACTATACAAATAAGGAAAGCTCTATCATCAGTTGATTAACATCTCGAATCTTGAACCGCACGTCAAGGAAGAGCAGCGATTAATATGCCGCAACAATAAAATGATCAATTTTAACGCTAAGCCTTCCTGTGATTATATCGCCTTAATAATAAAACTAATCACCTAATAAAGTTGCTGCCACAGACGTCTCATTGAAAATTTGAAATTAGCCGTGGGCTGTGATCAAATGGAGCCCCATTACATTAGCATAGCGTTTAGTTTGAGAACATGTCTTACAGCTCGCTGCGAGCCTGTGAGCGCGGCTGTGCGGCCGGCCGGCGCGCCGCGGGCAGACGGCAAATTGCCAGTGGGCGGCGGCGCGCCGTGATCCCGCGACCCCAGCGATAAATATTCTATCTATCGTGTAAGATCGTGTACGTTCCACCACGAAAAAATAATACCCGACCACTTTAGAACATACTTGATGAGTTGATAACTTTCCAACATAAAATATCCAAAGGAAATAAAAAGCGCAAATATTGGAAGAAGTCTTTGAATTCAAATTAAAATTAATCCACCCGGAAAACAGAAGGATATGAAAAATCCAACAAAAGGGACAAAGGAAAAAATACGAAAACGAATCGGACGAGAGATGAAAGTACAAAAAAGAAATAAAGACGTCGTCGTCGACTCGTCGTCGCGCGTCGGAGCGTTCTCGTTCGGCGGCCGGGGTTTGTGTTGTGCAGCGTGTACCAGGCGTGCATACCACGGCTGGAGTGTTCAATTAAACCGCGCTGAGATCTAATCAAGTGTGATTTTAATAGAGTGCTGCTCTGATCGAGCAGGCAGCAGCCCGCGCTCTGCCACGGTTGACTACAGAATAGATAACGGTTTAGTTAACAATTTATTAAATTAATACCTACACAGTCCGTAGCCGATATCATTATCCAATCTCGTCGAAGACCGTTACAACTGATAAACGCCGATGATAATATTGGTTTTAATAGCAGAGCCAAAGAAATAAAGATTGCGCAGTTAGCTATAATTTTGGTAGATAGGAGTGTTAAACAAGCGAACAATAATAAAGGCATGTTGGAATAGCTTGCGGGCTATCGCAATTCTATTCCTGAACAACATTCGTGCCACAAAGAGCAGGGCAATAAGTACGGTGTACAATAACCAATGCCATGAAAGGCAACAACGTAGTTCGTGCACAAAGCGAGCAGTGTTTCGCGGACCGCCCGCAGCGGCTCCCGCGGCGCTGCGAGCGTCCAAAAAACTTACAAATTGGACGCGAAGAGCATGCCACGAACACCACTAACAAGTGACAATGTTTAAATCATTTGCTCAACTTACCACTTGCCTCGTCTCGAATAGCATTGTTCCAAATCATTTGTTACAACCGTGGAAATGAGACTGTACAGTTACACAGTCATATTCTATTAACTTTACATTTGGTGTGTGAAAAATCGATTTTATGATATTTTTCGCATTACTTACCTACCTAGTTAACGTTGTGTGTTGGCAAGCATTGGCTTCCATTGTATGTTCTTCTACAAACTAAACATTTAAATTAGTTCAGTGTAGCTTACGAACAGTAAATTTTCTCGTGAAACTTTTTGATATTCTTGTTAGAGTTGCAAAGAGAAATTGTTAGGGCGTGTTGAGAGCATACCTCGTTACTCAACGCTATGCATTGCCCTTACTAGAGTCGGCAAACACAGATAGTGGTATTATGGTCATAATAAATCCGGTTTTCTATTAGCATTAGCAAGCACGCGCGCGACTTCGTAAAACACGCTTTTGAGAAGCAATTTGTCATTACATAGTTTTGTTTGATCGTAAACGATACTGAAATGTTGAGCCGGGTTTATCGGCATCAAACGAAAATTGTATTGAAATGACTAATTGTAAAGTTTGATTTGATAAGATAAGTAGGTTAATGTGTATATTTTTTTAAAGTACGAAATAAAGATCGGATATCGAGTTATTGATGCCAAAGTGCTGCAATGATGCCCGTTTAGGTACTTCACCGGAGATAACAATTCTCTCAAGAATTTAAATTTTATTTGTAGTTTAGTTTAAAATAGGTTAAGTATGACGAGGCTGGCTTGCCTTTGAGAATAAAAAGCCTCCAATAAATATAAGAATTGAAAAAAAGCCTGTTTAATGTAAAAGGAAATGAGAAAACTGTCATTAAATATGCGTGCCGCGTACTCATGGCATGGCATGTCGCATGTCCGGTACTTGGTCAGTCTGTCGTCAGCGGCACACCCTCGTAATTCCTAACCCCATCGAGTGGGGTGAAAACAAGACGTAAATGTCTTTGTTTACATAAATCTGTTTTGTTACATCTTTCAAGAAGGTAGGTGGGTGTTTACTTATCATTCTTAAGTGCTATTGAGCTCGACAACGTAGTTTAGGGCCCTCGACGCACTTCAATGCCCTTTGTGAATCGTAGCTTTAATGTTTTATAGAGACTGTGTGGTGCCTTGTTGCTTTTGTGTTGTTTGGGCAAATGTATTAGTTTTGTTGTGAATTTGTAACGGACTACAATTGCTCACAATAAATGTGTAAGTTGGATTATACCTAAGTGATGTTGCTGTGTTTGTGTAGTAAACAGCCAAGAACATGACATAACTAAAAGCATATTATGAATGGGCCCGCATGTCCCTTGTCGCCTTACAAGTCTAAGCCATTTGTGATTGTCGAAGCCTTATCGTTGCCCGGCCGACCAGTACGTCTAAATGGAAAGCAAACAGACGGTTGGTTGTTGACACGGCGCGGCGGCGCGGCGCGATTCGGCCGCTTTATAAATATTTCGAACGCAGCGAGCGGTGGCCTGCCATTATCCCATTAGGGAAGAGCATTACTCACTCACGAATTCGAAGCTTTTACGCCCCTCTCACGATTTTAGTCGATGCGACTATTTGTCACTTGTGTTAGTTGCGTCGCGTTGATTTGTGGTAAGCTCAAATCAATTTCTTTCAAATGTTTTTTTCCGCAGTTGGTGTCGCAACATGCGTGTCGCTTGCGTGTAGCTACTTGAGACCTCGGTTCAGTAGCAGTTGGTTGCTTCGATGCCATTGTTAACGAAAACCTAATAATAGTGTAGTATTAGATTAGTCGAATAGGTTTATGTATGTTTAGAAACAGTTCCTGTGAACACAAAAATTCACATGGTAAGTGACATCTAAATTATCGCCTACATTGAATTGAATTGTGAACACTCTGCGCACCACCGAAAGTTGAAAATCCAACAACGCGCGTTCACTTAGATGCCGCCTAGTGAAGACGCGAATAATTATCAATTGAGTAATCTTACTACTATTAAAAATGCGAAAGTTTGGCGAACAAAGTCGCGGGCAACAGCTAGTATTGCTTAAATGACTCAGTGAATGGTAAAGCTCGCCTACCTACCTATGTCATGAATCTTTCAATCTTTTTTATGCGAACTGAATTGGACTAAGCTCTTGAAGATTGATTGAAATTAACTAGCAGTAGGTTGGTAAGTATTTATGCAGATTAGATAGAATATTTAAGTGGTTCTGTCCCGTAAGCAGTGGCAACACTGGAACTACGAAATCGCTATTGCTACGACATACATAAAGTCGCTGTCAATGTCAATTTGTTTACATGGGTTTGCGGTTGATTGTACCTACTTACATTGCGTATACTGGTGAGTTGGTAACTACAAAAAAAAAAACATGACAAAAACTTTGCATTCTACAAACGATCTTGTCCGCACGGTGACAAATAAAAATTTGACATCAACGGCACAAGGTTGTGGATATAAGTTTCAGTGTTGTCACTGTCGTTCGGCTAACTGTACCTACTAAATACGGTTACTTCTATACCTATCTAGAGGTACCTATCTGTAGTACGATTGACAATAACGAGTAATGTAAATAATATCAAATATCCCAAGTAAAATCTTTGATTTCAACCTAAAACGCTCTCACACAAAGCTTTTAAAGCACGTGCTCCTATCAAAGGGGAATCCTAGTAACGTTTCGAATAATACTTATCTACGTGAGTATACAACGACTTGACAGTGTTTTATATTACGTATAACTCAGAGTTCTTGTTATTATGAAAGTTAACTGCCCAAGGGTTATTTACTCATGTATAACCTGGTCGTTAGTTCACTGGTAAGTGGTATAGCTAGTCTGTGGCTCGCTGCTGGCGGTGCCGCCGCATCTTCGCGCCGCGCGCCGGCCGTCTACGTTAACTCACTTACATGGCCAGAACCATTGCCACAACGGAACGAATACACTTAGCATCACTCACCTATCGCTGCACCGGGCTCCTCCACGCCACAATAACAATCCACCGCTTTGTCTTTCAATATACGATCGATACGCACCGACCCTCAACACCGTAAAAGCAAAGTAAATTACTTTTAATCACCATTCAGCACATAAACGAACACGGCCGACCCGTTTCACAATAGTATTCGCTTCGGCTCTCACACAAACACGTACAGTACACTACACTGCTAACGGCAGATCCAATGAGCGATGTGGTTCAATCCATGGGCTATGTTATAAAATATAAACAAATAACACTGGTGATTTCACAGTAGAAACACAAAATTGTCGTAAGAGCGTAACGCACGTCAGCGCCGCTAAGAGTCGGCGGACGACCGCGGAACTGGGTTTGAGCGAGCAAAGCTACGTGTCCCCCCTGTGAGCGAGGTGTGCGAGCGAGCGGGACGCAAAGCGCTACCGCGTGCGAGTGCGAGAGGGTGCGCGCAGTTTATGAGGCGGGCGGCATAAAAATGTGAGAAGGGCGCGTACATACAGAACAGAGTACGAATACGATCGGCGTCGCCACAGACTACTGCTATCTTGGATTGATCCGCCGAGTGAATAGATAATGATTGTTGTAGCGTTTGAGGCGGCATCAGCACAGTCGCCCATTCATTACAATAATTATCCGACAATTAAACATTGCGACGGAGGTCGTTGCCGTTTAGTTCTGTTACTGTGCCTCAGTTAACTGCCGCCGCAGTAATATATACTCTGCTCGAATAGCTTCGTACTACTTTTTCTATTGTTTTGTAACTTCCTGCATTCGGAGTTAATTTTATGATTAGAGCTTTTGATCTAAGGGTTTATTCAGGTTGATAGAATAATTATTCAGTCACAGATCCATCGTTGCAGCCACATGATTGTAGATATTATGTTATCTATACATATTATAATAAAATTATAACAGGCCGATGTCTGTACATTGAAGATTAAAAAAAAAAAAATATGGGGGGGGGGGTTTATTAGAGCAACAGAAGCCAAAACAAGTTTTTAGAATTTTTGTCTGTCTGTACGCGCATCACGTAAAAACTACTGCATGGATTTGAACCACACGTACGAAGTCGCGGGTAAAAGCTAGTTTATTACAATCATATAAAATGGTGGAGAAGAGCAGGTGTAAATAATAAACGATTAAAATGCAGTAGGACAATATTTACATTTATTATTGAATGACAATATCTTATCCTAACCAATTTGTATCGCATTGAAGACAACAATGCCGACAGCCACCTCAATATTTTAATACAAGTACACAGTATTACACTACATCTTAGTTATAAATAAATTAGAATATTCTCCGAGCGACGTTAGAAAAATTAATATTATTCGCTAGTAGTCTCAGCAACGTGGTTTAGAGACTTAATAAAAAATCATAAGTTTGAACACATAAATAATTAGATCGAGATTAACATTATTGAATCTAAACATTAATAAGATGTTCTAGAGACCAATAAGTTTGTATAAAGAAACATAACTGTTGCCAACGCAAATAACATTAAGCAGGCAACATGAAACAATATTCAGAGAGATGATTGCTGTGGGTTTTATGTTATTTATAAAGAGTTTAAGAGCATTTGAGTCTAACATGAAGTACTAGTACACTTGCTGATTTTATTTTGCAAAAATATTCACGTCTATAATATCAACGACTTGAATCAATGAAGGAATTACAGAATAGTTTCCTAGTGATTTCATACTTCGACGACTTAGTCAACAATACAACACTAAAGAGATTATTAAATTAAAATTTTGGTTTATCATAAGTTCTATTTACATTTTAACTGTTGTGAGCAGCTGAGTTGAAGCATAAGATTGGTAAATTTTTAAATCCAGTTTCGATGATCAATTCATGTAAATTGGCCTAGGTGAGTACAAATCGAATAAAATTAATTGCTGATACTAATCTCAGGTTTGTCTAAGAGACACCAACTCACATCAACATGTAGGCTAATCAATGATGCTATATACAGATGGAACCGTTGGACTGACATGGGGGTTACTATCGGATTAACAACAATCTGCCTGTCAGTCGCACTGTCCACAACACAGGTATCGCAGGTACACTTGTCTCCATGAAATGATTTCGATTTAACAACATACATTTATGTTAGTTTAAAAGCATAATTCTTTATCAGTGAAACATGCATTCTGTCTAATAACAAAATGTTTTTACATACTGTATCTTGCTTGACAATCCTTATTTATGACAAGCCCCAAACAATTATATTTTGCATGTATTACTCAAATAAATACTAGTTGAAATTAAAGTTAAGTAATTAATTGGTATTTAATGATAAGTGTGCAAAGCCACGGATAATTCGTTATTTTAATTAAGAAAATGAATACGTCGTTACACGACTTTACACTACCTAAAAAAATACAAAATTACGGAATATTTACTTGCGCATTCAAAAGTTTGAATCCTAAGGCCTTCTATTTAAATTGTATAACTATTTTACAACTGATCTCATTCACACATTAAAATCACATCAAATCCATACTTGTACGACTCATTGAGACACACATAGATCATGTAATACACAGTACTCTTTAAAACTATAGTTTGTAAAAATGATTCTATAATACACAATGCTCTTCGAAAATTTAAACAATTTTGATATTTATCATGACACAGGTCTACACTACAGTGAATCTAGTCAAAAAAGGCCCTTACAGACTAAAATATTTGATCTCGCTAGCTTATTCTGAAATACTCAAGGATTTCTTTCACAGATTTACACATATTTGGTGAACAAAATGCACGTTAGTCACATAGTAAATGTGGTCGAGTTCAATGTTCACGTGGAACACGGAGGGTTCACGTTGTGGGGTTTGAGCAGAAAGTCAAGTGGAATGTGACTCCCGCGGTAATGATCCAGCGTCAGACTTTATGTACAGTTTGTGTATAGCCTGCTCGTGGTCCACTGGAAGATCTGCTTTGGCAGGGGAGCGAGAAGGCCGCTGGAGTCGCCGACGTGCGAGCTTCCTCCTCCTCCCCAGGGCTACGTTATGCGGCGTCGCGTGTGCCTCGCGGCGCCTTAGGGCGGCGGCAGCAGCGGCACCTCCGGGTACGACGCCTCCGGGTCTTCCTCTGAAGAATGGTCGCTGCTATATGAAGTACGACCACTCTTCTCCCTCAGTCAGTATCTGGATAGAAGCATTACATTTTGTTAGGTTATACAGATTCGCTTTAAAAGTAATTACTTTCTCTATTATTGTGGAGAATCTATAACAACTTGTGAAGAGTTACAACCATCTAACCAGATTCATGAAGTCGGTTAAGAGTTCGTCATCTGTTATTTTCCAGAACGTTGATCTACGCGACACAATGGAACTGACTGTTTTCATGGTTACAGCCTTGATTGAATAGGGCTCACTAAAAGTTGCAGATAAGACCGCCATTGTACCCATTATGGTAGCGGTGTACCACAAAGTGTACACATCTATCTTAGATAGTGTTGTAACCTGATAAAATACTCACTTGCTAAAGTTATCATCCCTGTCAGAGTCAGCGTAGGGCGCCCAGTGGGCCGGCGTCGCCTCGCCGTCGTCGCGGTCGGCGCCCGTGCTCGAACCTGAACCGGCACACAAAGTGGTTAGGTTTACATACTCAAATACGATGTACAAAAGAACAGTGTATGGTGAGATGCCTGACATGCTTTTTGAACAAGTTATTACTTTTATCTCATAAGCTGTAGTCTGCATTGTACCAATACAGAGTAAAAGACATGCTTTCCCTCTCTCTCTTAGGCAACTCATCCCACCATCTTCGCATTGTGTGACTGTAAGATAGTTATTTCGGACTTGATTCCTAATGCATTATTAACTGAGACCAGAATGGCCTGTCTCTAATAATTTAGCAAGATATTTGTTTCTCTTGCTAAGTTAACTATATTATTGTCATGAGACTAACCACGAACCACGGGGTATAATATAGCTCTTTTCACAGGAATTGATCTCCAGGGTTGATGTGTTGAAATGTTTGTATAAGACAATTTCTTGTGTTAACTGCTGTGGACTTTCGAGAGCATAATTTTTACTACGGTGTTAATGTTGTTAGCTCTGTATGTAAAAATGTTGATGATAATGATGGAGATCATAATTACCAATTTGATGCGCCGACGCAGTAGTGGTCGTAACAGGCGTGATAGAGAGATGGGGTCCATCCGCCAGGGCGTCGTGTTGAGCTGCAGCGGCCAGGCGGGAAGCGGCAAGGGGCAGAACATAGCAAGGTCAGTTACAGTGTCAGTATTAGCCAAGCATCAACACCAGGTTAGATAGAGGGATGAGTTTAGTTTACCTAAATCCTGCGGCGAGGGCGTAGGTGGCGCTATCAGCGACACGGTTAAGTGCGGCATCTTGGTCAGCAGATCTGAAAGGTGGCGGGCGGCGACGGGCATGTGTATTCATATTTTATGACGTTAATAGTTGAATGGTTTGGGTGAACATTTACCTGTATTTGGAGCTTACGGCTATCTATGTGGTCATCATGGAAAGGTTACCTGCGGGTTATACCTGTTTTTTGGTTTGTCAGCAAGTCCGGCAGCGAGTCTAAGTATAGTACGCAATCGATAATATGACACATGGAGTTTTGGAAAAAGGTCTTGTAAAGGTACAACCAGACCGCGGTAGATTCACGATATCGTAACAGATTTGATAAATTATGATATATTGATGACACATTTAAGCTATGATTTTCGTTGGAAAGGTTGCATCTTAAATCAAAGCAGAGTTACATATAAACACTGCGCGGGACCGGTAGTCTGTGATGAGATGATTTCAATGAATCTCCATACGACGACACCGTAACGGCACGCTTCGGACTGCACAGCTAGTAAAAATGAGATGGGATGATGCCAATCCGGTGCAGTGCATAACTGTGCTATGTTTATTCATGCATGTACACTTGACATTCTTCTAAATTCCATGTGCCATATGACCGTGCAGGCGCTGTATGGTGCGTGTGTACCTATATGGTGCGGCGTGGAAGCGGGCGCGGCGACGGGCGTGATGGACAGGTGCGGCCGCTCCGCGTCGGGCGCCGGCGGCGACGCGGGCGCGGGCGGCGACGGGCTGTCCAGCGAGATCACGCCGCACGCCGCGCCCGGCACGCCCGGGGACCGGTAGCCGCTCGATGATACTGCCTCCGCCGCTACACACAAACAAACATATTTGTCAGTAAATAAGCAAGAATTTCATACGAACACATTGACATTTACAATTGGCCTTGACCTACAATACATTTAAGGACACAGAAATGACATGAGCCTTACTAGCCGATTTTGTCGTGTAATAAAAAAGCTTCCATTAAAAAAAACTTTCAATAATCAGCCCATAACATTCCCGCTACTGGGATACTCTGTGGGAGGAATTGTAATCCATTATGCGAGCCCAGTGCGGGTTGCTGGAGGGGACATACTTTCAAAAATTTTCTTTGAGGATATTCTGGTTTTCTCATAGTGCCTGTTTTCACTGTTTTGCGACTCATCACTACTCGAAATGAACATTCAGCAGTCTTGTTAATCTTATCAACTTATGTACCTCATACAAATACTCACACTCAGTAGGATACATGTACAAACCAGTGCATACGTATAAGATAAGAATATTTCCTCATTGTAAAATTTCCCAAAAATAATTACAGTTCGGAATTTTCCGTGTTCCGATAAGAAACTTCAAATATAAAGCTACATTTTTAATTGTATAGTTTTTGTTCATCTAGATACAAGGCATCTGTTGCCTCTGGGAAGGCAGAGGCATAGGCGTCAGCAACCTCAAGTAGGCTGTCAGTTAGTGCAATCCAACATGAGAAAAAAATGGGCAGTTCATCCTGAGTAACTGCCTAAGACGAGGTGCCTTTCGTTTTAGTTTAAAGTTTTTTTTTACCTTGGCTTAAGACCTTAGAAATAAGAAATCAATAAGAAAGCCCAGTTCAGCATTCAACAACCTCCTAGGTTGAACTCAGAGATGTTATCATTAAAAAATGAAAAAAGGTTCATCTCACCGCTAGACGAAGAGTAGTTATCATCGCTCTTGACGCTAGACTCTGAAGCCGGTGGCGTAGGTTTAGGCTGTGGCACCTTGCGCTTGAGCGGCGCGTCGTCGTCGGAGTCCGACGTGAGGTCCACCATGACGTCGGCCGAGCGCGGGGCCCGCGCCTCTCCCACGGCTGCGCGCTTGCCCGGGCCCACGCCACTGTCTACTGGGATTACTTCTGTACGAGATAGACTTGTTGTTAGTTACGCATATAATGCTGTTGTTTTTACAGCAGGGACACATTGATAGGCAGATTGACTAGGAATGTATAGGCGAAACTCTGTAAATATGAATACAAACAGATGTTTAATTCATTAACAGCAGGAATATGCTTACAAGTGTAAAGATTCTACAATCTACAGGTCTTATTATCTTGCTCCTTTTCCTATATATATACTCTTAGATATTCCCTAATCCAACCTACATGGTTCGAGTAGAAAAAAAAGACACGACGCGATGTGACAGCTTTTTGAACGGGCGGATTGTCAAAGAGTAGAATACTGATGGCTTGGCTTGGTTTTCAGATGCAACGGATTCGGTATTCTAAGGACGTTATAATGTTGATTAGGATCGTGTTATATAATTCTGATGTACTTATTAATTACCTATGTGCTTGTTGCTGATTAAAAACAATTTGTAAGAAATATAAGTTTCTAGGTTATTTAGTGATTTGTTCTTTAATAGTTTTCGCTTCTGGTCTCTAAGAATACATATATACAATATTTCTATGAGAAGAAATGCAATGCGTGTTGGTCCGAAAACAAAGTTCGATTTGGCGAACGTTGGGAGAATCGCTGTATGACGCGAGTACTTGACCAGACGTGATGATGCTTGGAGTTTGTCATGTCTAGTAATAGGCGTCTGTCAGCTTTATCGCCCATAAACAGTCGGATATTGTGTCTGGTGGGCCAATACCCGATGGTTTTAATAGGGTTTTTCTATATAGTCTTAACTCGCGGATAACTTTATTATAGCAATTCAGGATTTTGATGTTAGTTCTTAATTTGCGTGGTAGGTGTCGCTAGCGTTTTTTTTATCAACTTAATTATGTCCGCTACGGCTAAATGACACTGAATACAGATTAAACTGACCGAGATCATCGGAGATGAGCGTCACGGGCTCGGCAGTGGGCTGCGTTTGCTGCGGCGCCCGCGCAGGCGGCGAGTGCGCGGACCAGTTGCCGTCCGCGTGCAGTTGGATCTCGTTGCACTCACTCGACAGCCGGCTCGACGTCAGCACCTCTTGGAAGTATCTGCACAACAAACATAATAATGAATTGATAGCAGTTCTACTGCTATTTACTGATCAAGGTGCTCTTCCACTCGATAGCTTGTCTATTAGATAGATCATACACAGTAAACTACAAGGCAACTGGAAAGCACAGCTGCGACGGAAGCGTTTTCATCAAGTTATATAGAAAACAATCATGTTAATCTTAAAACATTAATGAGTCTCTCTAGCTGCATGTGGTTGCTTCCAGATGCTAACTGCAAGCCTGTGAAGATTGTCGCTCCACCTAGCTTTACATTTCCCGATTCGCGGATTGCTTTGCTTAGCAGCACTGATATGGTAATGGTTTGTACCAGGCTTGTTATGAACATCAGCATCAGCGGATTTTATTTTTATTTTATTTTATTCAAAAGGAACAGCAAACAGTTACAATATAAAGTATAAAAAAAGAGATACACATAAAAATTTAATAATATTGTAACCCACAACGCTGTTCACAGATTAACTGTGGAATATAGTAGACAATTAAACGCTAGGGTAATAATACATAATAATATTAAAAACTAAACTTAACTAGACTTACTTAACTATCATGTTTATCCGTATTTTAACAAAGCAATCAATAGAGCTCCTTGAGTATACGACATTTGAATTTACTGGGAGAACATGCAAAAATGTCAATATTGTCAAAAGTCCCATTGTAGGCATCTACCATTCTGCGAACAGGTGAGCGCAAACCAGTGTTAGACTGGCAGGTACGCGTGGAAAATAGTATGCCAGCGCGCACTTTACGCTTATCAGATTTATTAGTATACTAGGATTATCAGTATTGTTTTTTATATCAGCATCAGCAACAATATCGATGTTGATTTCTAATGCTTACACTCAAGTCGTGACATGTTCGTTGAAGGCGGGACTTAGCGCGAGCCACATGGAGTTTTAACTAATCAAATACAGTTATTTATACAAAAAAAGCTGTCACTTGTTCTCTCAGCCGTTAGTTTAGTTAACATAAATTGGTTGGACACTAGTGAGTTATTGTGTGACGTCTTTTATTCAAAATCTTACATCACATTTATGTACTAACAATATTATAGTAAGATATGTTTTATTTAAGTAATATACTAATATCAGCATCGAATGATACGATAAAAACCTGCATCAGCAACAACCCTAGTTTTTTACCACCCTGATTTTAATGTATTAGTGAGCACTACATGAAATAAATAAAAGCATGTAGGTTTTATCTGCAATAATTGTTCAAAATGTAATCTCTCTTACCCATCAACTACCAAGGAGTCATAAGGCGCTGGGCGGTCGCACACGGGACACAGCCAGGTGGGCTTCCTCTCGTTCATCTGCAGGAACAGCGACGCGTCGAAGCACTGCAGGTGCGGGCAGTTGGCCGGCCGGCACGGACACGACATGCGCATCTTGCCCAGTGGACACATCAGTGACACGCGGAGAGATGTCGTCGCGATCTCGCTGTCGTAGTCCTCTGAGAGCTTTTCTTTTACTGTTGAGTGGTATTTAAATTTATGGGTTTAATCAATTATTCACGATAATTTGCAATGTATTGACACTAGAACTAAGCAATGCCAAAGCTGAATATAAACCAAGTAGTTGTAATGTGATGCATTTAACTGTGCAATAGCTTGGATTTATCTGTTATGTTGTTCATTTTCTCAAATAAATTCACATGTAGATCGTCCTGCAACACAACACAACTGGTGAAATGCTTCAGAGCTGCTTTCTGCCTCTGCCCTTTTCATGTCCTGTCTACTTTTATTCTGCATTTGTCTCAGTATACAAGTCACATTTGGCAGTTGTTACACATACTCAGTGGCGTGAAAGTCTGGCAACCTGTCTTAATAAAGGGTATCATATTACTAGTGATGCAACGGAAGTGTCTTAACGGAAGCAGAAACGGAAACAGATGTCAAAAGTAAATCTTAGCGGATGCGGAAGCGGAAGCGGAAGTGTTAATACTATGAAGAAAAAACACATTTTTATTTTTTCAGATTTGTTTAATAGAATTTGTCATAATTGTATTTTGTACTTTTAGTACTCGAAGTTAAACAGAGGTAAGTTATATTTAATAAAAAGTAATTTGGCCGCTTTTACACCTTTGAGTCTGTTTCGGTGTTCTTCATATATATATTAAACCAGCTCCGCTGTAGTCGTGCGACCTTTTCGCGAATACACTTTTTCACAGAGTTTGCATCGGGCACTTGAGTCATTAATCTCAACAAAATAGTTCCAAATGGGACTGGTTTTTGGTTTCATAATTGCACTAGACACAAAACTAATAGGTACCTAAGTAACAAGTAACAAGTAACAAAAATAAGAAAAAATCAACAGAAGATTTACGAGCTTACGTTAAACGTCACGAGGCGCGGTGATGCGCAGAATGAAACAGAAAATAGAATGATAAACAAACTCGTTGCGACGCGTTTGTGTACCGCCCCCGCACGCGCCGATTCCGTCATGCATGTCCAGCCGTTCACGCGCCCCCACCCCCGCGCTCCTCGCTGTATCTTCCGTTTAGAGTTCTGTTATAAAGTTGCGGAACCAGAAACGGAAACAGAAGTGAAAAAGCTTGCGGAACTTCTGCAGAAGCGGAAGCGGAAGCAGAGTTCTGTTGCAACACTACATATTACCCAGTACTAACTGGGTTGTGGAGGTCAGATAGGCAGTTGCTCCATGCAAAATACTGATATTCAGCTGCATCTGGTTAGACTGGAAGCTGACCCCAATATACTTGGGAAAAGGCTAGGCAGATGATGGTGATGTAGAATCTAAATCTTAGTACGTATATTTGGAAGATGTTGGCATTTCACTACTGTACAAGTAACTCACTTAGTGACCGCGTATAGTCAGGATTCTTGGTGCCCTTGTTCTTCAGCCGCTGCAGCAGCTCGGCCGACGTGAGCTTGCGCACCATGAACACGCTGAGCACGTAGGCGCGCGCGAAGTCCGCCGCCCACGTCACCTGTATCGTGTTCGCGACCGTCGGGGACAGCTTCACTAGTGATGATATGTTCACCGGTCGCGGTGGCCGCTTCGGCTCTGGTGTTGGCTTGTTCGTTGGTATTGGGTTCTAGAAATAGACAGCATGATCAGTCTATATTTCCACTCTAGGGACACAGACCGTGAGAGGGAATTGACAGTAATCCAGTCTTTAGTTTTCCCATGAAGTTTTTTTTAAAAATATAATTGAATAGGTCCACTCTTGATCTCTATGTCACGTGTTACCGTATGGCTGAACTCGATCGCCTGCACTATAATGTCAGTTCATTAATTGTATTCTAAATATTCATAATAAATGAAAGGTCATATTTAGCAGGTAAGATTTGAACCTGACTTTTTTATTCGTTTATTTAGCAAACATACCAAAGAAAAGATAATTGTGGGCGGAAAGATTTGACGGAAAAAGGAATAATAATACCGTGACTATGGGGTGAATGGAATAAAAGTACGTGTTACGCCGTCCCAAGTTACATGGTACAAGAGCAGGTAGCTGATGATGATTAACAAAACATACTAACTGGCAGTGGACACATTTTGTTGTTAACTTTGACATTAACGCTAGGCGGGAAGTGGTCCTCTTGTTCACATGAAGTTTCTAGGAGACAAAACCGGAGTTGTGCCTGAGAACAAAGTTTTTTACACTTTATTTTTATGTTATTGGCTGGTAGGAGCTTGTGGCTAAATAGCTGCATAGGTCGATCTTTAAGGTTAAGCAGCGCTTGCCAGGGTTGTTCTGTTGGCGGGTGATCCATTTCATCGCGAGTTTCCTTCGTGCCTCGGATAGCGCGTCAAGCCGTTGGTAGATATTTGACAATCGTTGCAGGTAGTCAGTGGCCCTAATTTCCAGTCTTACCCAGAACAAACTGGGTTGTGAAGGTCAGATAGACATATAAAGTAGTTGGAAAAGATTGGTGGTTTAACTTCTCGAAGCTTGTTAATTATGAGGCAGGTTACTTGAATATTTGTAATAAATTATTATAAGTCAAAAGCTGTTTCACTGGACTGCTAAATTGGTCTAATGGAGGGTTATAGAATTTTGTTAACATCCCACACAAAACTGGAGTATGCACTTACATACGCACGTATTACATACCTGTATCACATAATCAAGTTTGTTGCTGGTCCCGACGAGATCCTTCCCCGATGCGATCTCGGTGGCTTGCTGTGGTGTGAGGTGGAACACGTACGTGCCCTCCTGCATGCGGCCCGCCTGCATCGGCATCATTGTGGATGGCTTCATTAGTTCCGCTAGCACGTCGTAGAACGGCAGTCTGAGGGAAAGAACCACTTTAAAGCAGAGCTATATGTCATGCTTTGTAGAACCTGGATGAGAGCCTGGCACAGTCTAATAGAAGCCGAGTGGTTGGGTTACGGATGACATGATACATATGATTGGCTCATATTTAGGGCAGGCATCTAAGGCTAGAACTCGTAAGCGGCTGCCATTTCCACTAGCCCGCCAGCCACCACTGCTCTTGGAACCCAGGAGGAACCCAGATATGTACTTTATTGTGTAAATTAATTCATCTCCATTACTCTCAAAACGGTGAAGGAAAACATCACAGGACAGCGACATGTCTCAGAAACGTAAATGAGGAAGATATGTAACACCCACCAACTCGCCTGGCTCGGCCTGCCTGGTAGAGTTCAATGAGAATATTACAGGCTGAATATACGTATATCTAAGACAGCTTAGCTGAATATTGGTAATAGGTGTCATTGAGCAATGCTGCCGCAGACGGAGACGATCCCACGAAGATCCATCTTCAGGAAATGTTGTTCATCAATGTCGAAGTTGCCGCAATCAGCTCAGTTCAATAGTCTAGCTAGAAGTTCTCATTTAGCTTAATTTTGAGCCTATAAGTGTCTACTATTACCATTGCGAAGTAACTCTGTCTGTGCTACCTTTTCACGCCTTATTGCGCTAAACGGATACTCGACGTACATAATGAAGGTCATGGTCTATCCGTGTTTGGCACACGGATAGACCAAGACCTGGGTTAGGATTAGGACATAGGCTAGTTTTTATCTAAATATTATTATTTTTTCCTAGCCTGTTCAGTCCCGCTCCTGGGCAAAGGCCTCCCTCCACTGTTTTCATTTCGCGCGAGCCCGCGCGTAATCCTTCCAGTTCGGACGGAACCTGTTCAGTCTGTTCTCTATCTCCTTCGAGGCCTGCCGCGACCGAGCCTCACTGTGTCAGGGCACCAGCTTCTTGCTATTTCGGCCAACAGTTTGTCCGGCATGTGGCAGGCATGACCTGCCCAGTCCCATTTCAGTTGGGCAGCCTTTTGAGGCACGTCAGCTATATTTGTTTTGGAGCGCAGTATTGTGTTTCGAACACAATCTGTTAATTTAACACCTAGTATACTGCGCTGCATTGCTCGTTGGCAACCCTTGAGTTTGGACTTCTAAATAAATAAATAGATAGATAAAATCGAACGACTCGGGCTAGTAGATAATAAAGATCGTAAGAGTACTCACTTCCTAAACTTAACGTCGGGGTGTACCGGGAAGGGAGCTAAGGGTGCCGTCGGCGAAGGTGAAGGCATGGGTGCAAGGGCGCCGCCGCCGCCGCCACCGTAGCCGTGGTACATACTGCTCGGGTAGATCGGGTTCTGCCGTGCCTGAAAATACCTCAACTGCTCACACTAGTCTTTGCTGCTGGCTTCAATAAAACCTAGATCAACCAAGGTCCGGTTTCGACCAAAGCGGTGACGATCGGAGCGGAGAGGGGACGTGTGGGAATCTAAGGATCGCATTGGTTGAAATCCACGTCGCGTCTCTTGTCTCTTCTGCGATTGATAGAATCTTGCACGTCTCCGCACCGCACCCTCATTAGACTGACTAGCGTACAGATTAATACACAGGCGTGTAAGCGTTGCGCTCGCAGATAAGGCGATGAAACATTATGAAGTGGTTTCAAATATCCATTGTTAAAAGGGTACAAATGTTAATGTTTTATCTTTTACCAGCTATTGAATGCTGGGTTAGCCAACTGGCTTGGTCAAACGGGCACACTAGATAGGGTGCAGGGTTCATCCGTTTAAGCTCGGTAACAATTTCCCTACACTAAAAAAAATTAAATATTGTTGAACAGGATATTTCTGTGTTTATAATTATCATAAATACTGTTACAAGTACTCAGTAAATAGTGCTCTATTATAGGTACTGCATATTTTCTTAGGCTTGTAACTTTTATGTCGTTAAGATATAAAATTACCGTTACAGGCATATTTTGTCCGCGTGAGTCTTGAGTGTTGTAACCGCTGACGGCGGGGTGCTGGTAGATTGCGCGCGAGCCGGGCAGCGCAGGCGCCAGGGGGTCTTTGCCCTGCGAGCCGCCGCCCGGCCCCACGCCGCCTGATGACAGCGACTGATTGTTCCTACAAAACCATCAACACTTACAATTCTCGTCCCTCTCAAACACCCGCTCATCAAACAATTGCAAGTGGACATTTATTCAGAGATCCAACATCATGCAACAATAGACTGCACAGTGATCACTAACATTAAGTTAAATTGCTAACAATTTTCCGTTCATAGTAAGAACCATCACCCAAAGCCTCGAGACTCATGCTTCAACTGCCTCTGGTTCCCCACAGGTAGTGACTGCAGTAGCAAACAGAAACGACAATGGTGACTGTTTGACAGAAGTGGCTTATCATGCTAGCAGCTATGCTTGAGGCATACGCGACAAGAACTGAAACTTGCCTAATTTGATTGTAGGGCCTTTGCGAGCGGTGACCGTTCTCAGTGGTTTTGAGCCGCGATCTAAGTTCGGAAGAAGTTCCATTTTCGACGGGCGCACTGGGGGCCGCGCTTCCTACCCTCGCTGAAGATCGTGTTTTAACCATTGTTGACGAACGACCATCTCATGTCAACTGAAATTCACGAGTCCAAAAATGGACAAACTAACATCAATTATCTGTATAAAATTGAAGAGATTTCTGGAAAATTTCTTCATGTCGTGAATGAAATGGCACCACGCGGACTTTACCTTATTTCTCTTACGTAACAGACTGGAAACTGACAGGGAAAGGGGCAAGAACTACTAAACATCTGCAATTGAATAATTATCCATTTTAGTCATCAATGGTTAAAACATGTCTTACAGCTTTAATTTAACAACTACATAAACCATAAAAGTACTTAAACTAAGAAATTGTTTTCAAACAATAAATAGTTGGTGATCCTTTAGTTTTAAATAATTTGAGAAATTATTCCACTGCAGCTGTGAACGAGCATCGCTAAGGAGAGAAAAGTAAATGTACATCAACAATTTGTCAACATGAGAAATACACGGGTGTCGAGAAGACATGGCTGGTTTGGTAAGAGAAATAAGGGGTGTCCCGTTTATGAAATTTTCCAGAATATTGACAACAAATATTATTTAATAATATAGAAAACAGGATCACTCCATAATACTTATTTAAGAAATAATGCAACATTTCAGCTGCCTCAATAAAAATAAAATAAATTAGAGCTTTAGAGACTAACTAATAAAATATCTACATCTTTTTAAATAATGTTCATTTTGTTTCATTCATTTTTATTTAAATTTGATTCGTTTATACTAGCATTTTAAATATACTAATTACAAAATAAATGAAAGTACAGTGCATACATTGATTCAATAACATAGCTTTATTTGAGCATTTCAACTTTTTTGGATGTTTGTAGATGAAATGCCTGTGTATAACAACAAACCAAAACACAAACTAATTGCCTGGATTTTTCAAGTTGCAAAAAGAAAGTCATACATAAATTGAAGAACTTGTAGAAATCGAGCCCGGGTAGTGTTCCGGGAGATTTAGTACATTAGTAACTACCTTTAAAAAATCGATAATTGCCTACGCATTACCTTCATTAATGGGGGATAATATTTGTTTTATTTCGTCTTAATTGTAAGGGCAATGACAAACCTTCCAAATAGATGAAAATAACACTTCTTTTAGCAAGTTCAACTACATATTTACGGCAAAAACCACGTTAAAAACGTAGGTTGGAAACTCAGTTTATATTTTAAAAAATCGGGTTATTATCAGAACAGTAAGATAAAGCCAAAAGTATTATCTACCCATTGGTTTAAATAAGTTTCGAGTTATTTGGCTACATTGATAATTAACGATATTATTATGTTCCAAAAGAAAAACGTACACAAAATCTCAAACAATATGGTTGTCACCACTACAAATCAAAGTTTACTTACCATGATATCGCGTTACCGTAATCGTAATATCTACTCATGTTAATTCTAATTTATAAAAGTTACACTGACATTTAATTACAATTTAAATTATTTACGTGTTTTTCACAAAACGCCATAACTTGACGCTTACAACTACACGGCCGCCACGTTGACCATAGACTAAATTTACCTTTTTCTGACATGTGTTTATGCCTTATTATAATTTTTACGTTTTATTTATTGAAATTTATGAGATATTAATTGTATTTTAGTTAATTATCATTATAGTCTTATCCAGTATAAATTAAACTATTAATAAAACCACAAAAATATTAAAAATATCTTCACATAGAACAGATGGGCTACTACAAATAAATATGAGTAATTGTAAAGCCAAGTACACACCAGCGAAACCATTCCACGTGAGACGCAAGTTCCGTTTCCTAGTTTTGTGTGCTGTGCACAATTTTGTTTGGATATTCTCTAGAATAATCGGTGAGCAAAACATGCTGCATGCATGCTGCTTATTTATAAATCGGTAGTAGGCTCTGCTAAGCTAAATATGAACGTATGTCTAGAATGTAAATGCTTAAATAGAGATTTCAACTGTTTTCATCCCGGTAGAGATCCCTCATTTTCATCAGAAGCATTTTTCTTTTTATCTTCAACAACAAATCATTATAATACAATTGACGGTAAGTATATATGAATCTACATATGTAGACTATGGTATTGGTATATCATGGATCTGTGCTGGTAAGTATGTAAGTATATTTATTTGCAGGATGTTATAAAATGTTTTAGAGCAGGTGGTAATAAACGGATGTACAACGTTGGTACTCAGAGGTGCTATGTGGTGCTACCGAACTGTAACTTAAGAAAATACTACTGCTTCTTTCTGCCACTTCTATAATATATTTAATAAAACTGACAAAGAGTTTAGGAGCCACAATAACTAACATAACATCACGCCTACAATCTCCGAAGGGTAAGGCAGAGGTGTACCCTATAGTACACCCACATTTCACCAGAACTTATGTTTAAATCCTATATAAAACATCGATTTGTAGAACATAAGAGGATAATTAATAACTCAAGACAATCTAAAAAAAATTTAACCTATTACTCCTGCTGTAAATAAAATGTATCCGAACGTCAACTGTTCAGATACTTTATACACTTTGATCTAACATTATTAATTTGTTAACAGTTGTTGCCATACATTTTATCAGTGCATTGAATATTAATTCAATTTATACTTAATTACCTATTATATCTGTGACTACAAACTGACAATATTTTTGCAATTTTATAACATAAAATCAGGAATCTGCAACTTGTTTAGTTTCAGAACGCACGTTAAGTGGAAGCTTCTTGGAAACGGAAACAAATTTGTTTCTGATAATGTTTCCGTTTCCTAATTCTTTTAGATGTGCCGTACGTTAACTTATCGATATGAAACATTTATCGATTCTCTATTAGCTTTAATCGATGTGAGGGTACTTCATGGGCTCCTGTTTGCCTCACTTGAGTACAAGTTATAATAAACTAACACCGTTAGCTTGGATATTGTTTCGTCTCGGCAAGTGGCAGATACTTTACTATTGTTACTTATATTAGGATGTTTTTTGTAGGAAAAACTAAGTTATTGTAATACAAAATATCATACTTTAATAAACGATAGAATAAAATACAAAAGTTCTAAAAAACTTGATAACAAAGGTATTTCCATTATTTAATGACAAATAAGATGCCTATTATTGTAATGAACATCCTAAAACTACTATCCTGCATTTTGCTTTCTTTTGTTTCCATGATTAGATTCGATGATAGACTTTGCAGTAATTAAAATTTAAACATAGTGTCATCCTTGAAGTTAGAGCGAGCAAGCAGCAAAAGACGTGTTGCGCTGACGCGTGACGTAGGTATAAAATAAATAAGGGTGCCAGCGTTTTCTTGAGGTGGAGACGAGCGGTGCGCGAAGGAAAGGTCGAGCAAACACAATCGTTGAAATTAACTTGTAATCCTTCCTCCATTTTAATGGGAACAGTTACAGCACGTATAGCGGAGATCAGCTCCAGATTCACTAGTCTCTATCTCGGTGAAAACATCCACAGACCTCTCTTCGCATCTCTGCGTAAACGAACGTAGCAGTGGAAACGCATTTTAGGGGCAGAAGGATGATGCGATAAATATGACTTCATAGGTAGGTACCTATTATATTTAATTACTTAGATTTATGTATCAATGTATATTTGGTATGTTATGTACAAAAATTGACAGCCTCATTCCAAATTTTCATAAATGAGTAGGTAGGTAGGTAAATAAACTTATCGAGGAATTGCCCACATAATGAAATATTCTATTACCCAAAATCTTCCAATTCGGACACTCATGGGGTGGTTTATAATTAGGTTCTAGCCGCAGGTATGTGTATGATGTGTGCACCACATGGACCATATCGGAGAAGGCTGCATACCGCGTGCGACGAGCCGGGAGCGGTGGACGTCGAGCCGCGCGTGCACCGGCCGCGTGGCACCCTCAGGCCGGTCCGTCCACAGGCGCTCCGCTAACGCTGCCGCCCGCGGCCAAGCGCGCGCTATCAACCCGCCTTCGCTTAATAATGGCGACCAAATCGTTGCCTCTCCGCCTTCTACGACTCCATTGGCATGTTTGACCCAAGGACGATGTTCGTACACACGTTGCCATGAATTGTACGCCGCGCCACCGGTTCCTTCGTACCACGCTCCAAATCCCGTATTCAAGTCCCACGCATCTTCATGAGACATAATTGTTCGGATACCGCTGATATATGCTTGAGCCCATGCAACGTTACGAACCTGAATAGCTATATGATTGATATATTCTCTTAAATCAGCTTTAAACCGTTCACGCAGGTGAGACATCCAAAAAATTATTAGTTTGGGTAATTCTCCTGACCGATTTTCTAGACGTGTTAATAAAGTGCGCGTAAAATGCAACCAGAGCCCACTAGTGTCATTTTTTGTGTTATTAAATTTTTCTTCCCAACACTGCTGAGAAATTTCACTGCCTCCGAGATGAACAATGTCATCGACCCCGGTTAGACGCTGGATTTCAATTAAAAGGCGTTCAAACAAGTCGTACACATGTGTATTAACCGGGTTTAACTGTCCACATGGAGGCTCACTGCAATATTCAGTCCAATGGTCGACGTTAAGGCAGAATGCTAGTTCACCGAGGCCAGCGGCGGGTCCCCAGCTCCAGGCGTGGCCGACGTGCGCGGGCGCGTCTATCTCTAGCAGCACTCGGATCCCCCGCAGCCTCGCGCGCCGCACTAGTGTTTGCACGTCGTCAGCAGTGTACACGTCCCCGGGGGTGTGCGCACCATAGTTAGCTAATTCCGGAACACTGTCCGTATGCAGCGGAAATGCTTGTGAGTCGCTAATGTGCCAATGAAATGTATTCAATTTAGAAGCTGCCATAGCGTCTAAATTCATCACAAGCTCTGCAATGGGAAAATAATTGTGCGCTGTATCTACCAATAACCCTCTGTATCGAAACCTCGGTGCATCATCTATCCGTGCTGCTTCTAATATCAAAAGAGTTCCCATATAGGGGTCCAGCCATACTAGTTGCAAAAGCGTTTCCATAGCATGCCTAGCACCACAGAATGACGGTGCAGCAATATCTGCCATTAGTGTATCGACGGTGTCCTCTACTGGTCGTAAGGACAAACTGTAACTTTCATCAGTATCTACACGCATGCGTGGATCTCCGCTGCCGTTAACGATGATGCGCACAGAGACACTTCGCCACTCTTCGAACCCCCGCGCTCCATGTTCTAGTATCCGCAAGTCGTTGCGAAGCAATAAAAATGCATCTTGAAGAAGTTCATGGACTATCCTGGATGGAGCCTGGACCATTTGCAACAGAACCATATCGGCGCGCACAGGCACTGCCGTGGTAGATAGACTAACCGTCCCCGTTGGTTGTGGCCAAATCTGCATTGACGAGCACAGCATATTGCATGTTTCCAGAGACTGCAATTTTGTTACGTCCGTTGTTCTCAATGGCAAACATTTCTCATTTATACATTCCCAATTCCATAGTGGCAACGAGGTTCTGAAACAAATAAATTACTTACCTCTATAATGTTCATGCAAATAGTAGGTAGGCCCAGAATTAAATAGCTAATAAATATTTATAAAACATCTAGGTAAAAATAGTTACAAGAAGCTGCTTACTTAGTAAAGTTTGTCTGGCAAACACTGGTTTTAAAAGCTAATAGACACAATAAGAGTAGAACATTGTCACGTAAAAGTTGGACAAGGAGCCACATTACTTCTTAATTTTTTCTACCAAAATAATCCATGAAACATTACAACTACACTTTTAAAAACATTTCTAATAACGAATAATTCCCACCTATAGCTTTTGACTTGTTTTGACTCGACTACAACCAAACTGTCAGTTTGACTACAATTATAATCATGCGTTTGTGACTGAAAGATTTATGAATATGGATGAGATTAGGTACCAGTAAAAAGTTTTTAATCAAGGCTCCATGCCCAGTCAGTACAGTTTTTGAAACTACTATGAACTCTTTGCCAGTCTCTATAATAAATTTTAAGGGACTGAAAATCTGGAAAGTATGCTGTCGAACAAAATTAAGCTTTGTGCTTAGCTTTCCCTAAACTATTAATCACGGCAGAATTGCTGATCAATTATTTATTGATATGATATGATATGAATAACCCGAGTTGAGGGGCTTGTAAGGGCTTTATTCTTCACGGAAGGGTGTACGTAGAGGCTTCATTCTTCACGAAAGAAACATGAGTATTTATTAATATAATTGGAGAAGTACAGGATAGGACGTTAACCTATGTTTATGTGAAACAGAAAACAGAGATAATAATATTTTTAGTACCTAAGCATCTACATACTATTACTCTATCTTGAGTGTAGCATAATTATATAGTTTTATAGTTGGTCAGTAAGTATACAGGGTGTAAAAGGACCCTTCAAGCATTCTGTACTTACCTACATGACCTACATCAAACTAAGTAACGCTACGCAAAAAAAATTGCTGGGAAACGACTTTTTTTTGGGGTGAAAAATCACGTTTTACGGTAGGACTCTGTAACGCACTCAAAACATTGTTGGATTCATTGAATAGTGCAGGGGTCATGGAGGTATTTACAGTACATGAAGTTATAATCATCAGTGATTATAACATTAAAACTTGTATATTTTTTAAGTTGTGAAAAAGTTCGAACTTTGTCCCCCTATATCTTCGTAACTAGAAGGTTCCCAGGTATGATCTAGAACAAAAAAATTATGGCAAAGACGGGAGAACAAGTGTATTTGGGCTCCGTTAAGAGTACTTTTACACCCATCATGTAGTTAAGTGCAAGACTGCCAAATTAATTACGAATTTCGTTTTTACACAGAACGTTTTAGTTTAGTAATTCTACTTCAGTCTTGTATAAGGTCGCCAATGTTAAAAGTGACATCTATCGGTTTAGAATAGACAGCGGTGCAGGCGTGAAGCACTGTTGCTCGGCTAATTTAAGAAGACCCTTCTCTACGAGGGTTCCGATTCAAACAAAAACCTCTTTATTTTGGTAGGTTTGCAGTGTGAAATAATTATTTAGATTGTTATTTTCGCTACTAATTAACAAACCTCACTAGATGGCAGGTATCGATGCCTTTCTAAAGAAACGCTAAAATAATCTAAAAAATTAAAGTTTAAGGTCCAGTTTTATGATTGAAGCATAAATTCAATATATTTATTTAAAGTTATAAAGGGGTATGCAAACTATTGGCATGTTTTACTTTTTTTCTTTGGCCAGAAATGAAACCTAGGTTATATGATAAAGGACAATACGAGAAATCAATAGCAAAAAGAACCAGGTCCATAAACCCTAACCGAACGAAGATACATATTGAAGTATTGCTAGTAAATTTTTGTCAGGCGTTGATCTATTTTTCCAAGAAAATACAATCATATGTGATATTTTGATATCTCCATTGATAAAATAGATTCAAGTTGGTTGTTACTGCCATATTTTTTTCTCATTGGCAGTTTGAAATCACTAAAACGAAAAAAAAATGATAATTCAATCGAATAGATACGCGTTAGTGGGTACGCGTGTATTGTGATGATCGCTATTGAAACACTATTTAACGCGTTTTCACTATAATAAAGGTCTGGGTTACTTTTGTAAATTGTACTATGGAATATTCTTACAAAAAGAAATGAAACAACCATAAAAACCGAAACTATTTATTAAATAACTATTACTTCTGGTTTTACAAAAACCTTTGTTTATCTTATCAATCATCACAGAACAATAATAATATCACTTTCTTTCACTGCCCACAAAGCAGACACAATAATTAAACAATCACATGAACCTTATGGGTTTATTACACAGTGAAAACGTTTAACTACTAATTAAATATAGATAAATAATAGATAGACAACGAGATGCACGAGTAGTATTTAACATTGGGAAACTTAAAATATTACACACGGTCACACGGAGTATTTTTAATTATGAAAAGTAACGCCTGATAAAAAAACAATAGCAATCTACTAAACACTCTCTAACTTGGTACGGTTGTGGTTGGTAGACCTAGTTTTTTTTGCTATTGATTTCTCATACAATCCTCTAACATATGGCCTAGGTTTCACTTTTGGCTAAAAGAAAAAAAAAACATGCCAGCAATGTATGGGAAAAGTTGCATTGCCCTTTATAATGTTTTAATTCGATATTTTTTCTTAAATCGAACTATGGAAATAAATTTCTGAACGAAAACAAACGAACGATTTTATCATTTTAATAAATGGATGGTGTAGTGTTGAGTAAATGTGTATAAACCGACGACGAATTGAATAAAGCCGCACAAGTATATCTATTTTAATAAACACAACAAGAATGAAAAATATATGACAGTGTATTTATTTAAAATTGTTTCATTTTATTTATCGTCCCAAGTACCTGAGTCTAATCGAAATCCGAAAGGTATCTACATTATAATATCTACCTACCTAAACGTTGCTGCTAATAATAGATATAAATACGTATAGGTACCCTAGTAGAACGTATTGTTGTTGGTACAGAGTAATAGATGTCACCACCATTCAATATTAATAATGAAATTATACTTCGAGTTGGCCCTCTTTTACTATAGATATAAGTATTCTACTCTTTAGTTTCCAAGTTCTTTCGAGTTTTGAGTGAATCACATTATACACGCGGTCCTAATAAAAAAAAGTATTGGTATATTTGGCTGAACTCATGCTTATTGCGATGTAGATAAGTGGGGTTATCGATAGTTTCCACCAGTCCGATATTACTCTCGACATCGGCCATCTTGTATTTCTCTAGGAGGGATTGTTTACAATAACATGGAGCGTATATTTATCGAATGTGTGAAAAACCAACCGTGTTTATGGAAAACAGACATGGAAGATTATAAGATGAGTGAACGGAAGGACGAAGCTTGGAAAAAAGTAATAAAAGAGAGCGCAATATCGGAGCACGGTATTAAAACTGGTAAGTTAAAAATATCAAATAAATAGAACTGAAGGCGAATGCGAAATGACTTTGAATGAATGAAGGGAATGAAGTTCTTTCTTTCATTCAATTTTCGCCTCATTCGATTGTCAAGTCAAAGTTTGAGAGCTTATTACAGTGCATTTACAGTGTGCCAAATATATTTTGAAAATTGGTTAATGTGGAAGCGCCAGGGTAGCCCGCGAAATTCAAATTTTCTTACGTTTTTTGCAATTTGCCGGTCAGTGTTAGGCTGTACATTGAACAAAATATGATTCGCGGCCGTAATACGTACCTATGCATTTAAAGATTATAATCATTTAAATCATAAAACAACGTTCAAATGTTAATGTTCATTTTACCCCGTTGAATGACAATTTCATGAAAATGTCATTCAATGGGGTAAAACAAAGAGATTTAAAAGATTCATACAGCGGACATTGGGAATATCTTCATACAAAAATTTTGATCCCGAATATTTTCGATTTTGACACACGAATGATACCTGACAAACGGGTGTGTGACAATCGCTCGTAAATATTTAAATATCTTTGGGGTAAAATAAACTTTGAGGGTTGTGTGATTTTAATGATTATAACTCAGTAAAACTTTATTAGTTACGGCCGCGAATCATATTTTAATCAACATACAATCCGACACTGACCGGCACATTGCAAAAAACGTAAGAAAATTTGAATTTCGCGGGCCACCCTAGCGCTTCCCACTTAATGAACTTGGATGGCGGCGTAGTTGATTCGGAAGGAAAATGCCATAAACTCAATAACCTGTCAAATAGATGGTTCTTGGATTTGCGTCCAAGAATTATTCGCTGCTTTGAATAATAAAATTCGCCACGTGTTAATTTAGATCGGGGTTCCCAACCTTTTATATTTAATGGTGGCCCAGTAGTAACATCCGCTATTTGCATGCACTTTACTTGGTAGGTATCACTCTCAAAGCAGCGAAGGAAAACATCGTGAGGAAGCTGGAAACATAATTGGCTGACATGTGACGTCCACCAAACCGCTCTCGGCCCACGTAGTGGAAATCGGCCCACTCCCTCTCGAAGAGAGTAGGCCTGTGTCCCAGCTGTAGGGGCATTATAGCTTGATTAATGATAATGTTTAGGTACCTAATATACAGTTTATACATAGTATTATTTTGGTCGGTCACTCTACGACCCCAACCCATGTATTAGGTAATAGTTGGCGCGCTAAATACAAGGTTTTATATTTAGAGTGTATCATGGATCTTCTGTCGCATGGCCATAGATGGAACTAACGCCGCTATTGTTTTTTCGGTAGAATTTCCACAGAAAAATGTTAATCAACAGCGCCCCCTCCAGGCAATGTTATATAAGTGCCTAAACAACCATGACGCACTCTACGCAAGTTTTCATTGAACCTTTCTCTTTGCTCATCTTTCGTAGTCTACTTGCGCAATAGAACTTAGGTGCCTAGGTGCTTACAAAATATGATAGGTAGGAGACATCCTGCAAACTAGTCATAATTCAAGTTATAGGTAGGTAAATACAACGTTTCGAACGAAGTAATTTTTGAAGAATACTAACCATGGGCGTCGCCATTTAGTGGCTCCGGATTTTAAAAAAGTTATAATTTTTCTTGCTCGATGCCACAGAATTAGCTACTTCTCGTACGTAATAAATTGTAACGTACAGTAGATTCAATCTCAAACTAAAATATTTTTCAGGCTAAAAATGAGCATCTGAGTACTGTTACTACCGTATACCACAGCTTAGAAACGCGCGCGTTTTGTACTTTAAAAATTAATCACAGAGGCTCCTTTTTTCTGCCCCTGGATTGGCACTCCTATTGGATTATTTTCGCATGATTGACCGGTATAAACAGAGGCTGAAATTTATTAGAAGCCAAGGGGCTCCTAATAAATTTCTCGGGCAAGGGCCCAAGGCCTTAATAGGCAATTATGGCAAACACAAGGTTGCTAAAAATGGAAAATGTGGTCATTTTGGTCTCAAATAACATATCTGAATTTATTCGAGGCAAGATGTAAAAATTCTCTTGCAGCCTTCCTTTTGCAGACTTCCTCTTGAATCTTAACTTGGTCTATAAGTCGCCCAAGTAACTCCGGTAGGTCGAAACTGGAAACAATTCTAACCTGTCCAAGGTAGATAGGGTGTTTAAATTTTCGCGCTCGTTCTTCACACGGACGACCAAGTGTCTCCTTTATATGAAGGATCCAAATAATTCTAACCTGTCCAAGGCAAAGTGTCAAAAAAATTTCAAGCTCGCTTCGCCTGCTGCTGCAGTCTACTTTCATTTCGTCTATAACTCGCTCAAGTTACTCCTCCGGTAGGTAGAAACAATTCTAACCTGTCCAAGGTAGGTTGTTCAAATTTTCGAGCTCGCTTATTCGCTCCTGGAGCCTTAGTTCCTTTTATTAAATGATCTCCCTAAGTCGATTAAGTAAAATATTTTCTAAATAATAAAAAATAAAGATAGTAAACTTAACCCTTACAAATCCCTTTTGACTCGCACCTGCCCCCCCCCCCCCAAAAGCTGGCGACCGACGCCCTTGATACTAACTACTCGCGGACTTCCACTGGTAATGCAGAGAAAGTTAAACTTGCCTTGATTTAATAATAACTTAATGGTAATTCACTTTACTTGATAAATACGTATATAAATAAATAAATAAATAAATATATCGCTGGACATTACACACAGCGCCATCTAGTGCCACACTAAGCAACGAGGCTTGTGTCGTGGACACCAGATAGTTGATATACTACATAGATACTTTTTGTTTGTAAATACATACTTATTATACATATAAACATCCATGACTCGGTAACAAATGTGTGTGGTCCTCTGTGGCCGGACCACAGTTTAGTACTCAGATGCTATAGTTCGAAATAATACCTACCTAAAGTCTACTTTCATCGGAATATATATATATATTTAGTACCCCAAGAGATATCTTTTTATTTAACAATTTATGTGGTCCGGCCGCCAAGCAGTGCTCTCTGGCCGCTCCACCTCAAATTAAATAGAGTACAATGAACTATTAATAAATCAATATCCCGCAAAAAACTACCTAAAGAGTACCTTGCATACGACAAGTATGGTCCAATAAACCCCTTTAGTTAAGGAGTTATTAGTCGTAGGGTGTGGTCCGGCTGGAAGGTATACTCTGCCGCAAGTCAATTTTGCAATATTTAATATTAACTATCCTTAAATCAATTTATATAATAGTACCTTTTCTCTAATCTTCGTTGATAATTTTTTCTCTCAAGAAACTATTCATTTTGATTAATTAATCTTTAAAGTATGTGGCGCGGCTAGGGAGGATTACTTTCAGCAAATATAACGAAATATGCTTTGTTTCTTTATGCCAACGAAAACTGCATAATAAGTACTTGACAAAAAGACTTGGACTTCATCTATAAACTTTTATTTTTATAACCAACAATGATTTTGAAAAAGGTGTTTTTTTTGGTTTTTGTTTATCTACCTAAGAATAGGTAGTTGATTTGACGAAGTAAGTGAAAATTTTGGTTTAAAATAAACAATAAGTAGATATACGAATAACAAATATATTTTCATAATTAAATATTAACAATTGTTAATACAAGGTATTGTAAATGATGGAATAGTTTTTTTATATAACAACCTAACGCTGGAAATGAATAACCTATCTATCCATGGATTTGCCTACTAAAGATAGAATTTTGACATAGCTTCATACAAAATATGTCAAAACTCTATCTCTAGTAGGCAAATCCATCGATAGATAGTTTATTAATTTCGGGCGTTCAATAGATTGAATTTAAACAAGAAATAACAATGAAAAAAAGAGTCTACCAAAACAGCGTATTAAAAATATAGTCAATCAGTATTACAAATAAAGGAGTTTTGAAGTTATTTTCCAACTTTAAAATGCAAGGCCTAAATTAAAAATAAACATTTGATAAAAATAAGTTGTAATATACAATTTACTGGTTAGAACTGGTAGAACATTCATTTGCTGGTTTTTAGTCCTTGTAACTTTGGTACTTAAATCATCATATGTTTCCCAAGTATCATCCAGACGCTTGCAGTGAGTGACGTAATGGCGAATATTTGGTAAATACTCAATCACTGACAACAGTGTAAATAATTTTCCTTGTAATGTCATAGTGTCTGGAATGTCATTTAAATCAACGCCTAAATCAATCTCAAATATTAATAAATCATTCAATGTGTAGTTAATAATTTGTTTACCGGTACATTTTACACTGTCGTCATTACTTTTAACACATAGCACACCTGAATCAATCTCTAACATTGTTTGAGCCGATTCTTCAAGGGCTGAAATGCCTTTATCAGACATTTGTTCATTCAGTGGCATGTACGAACATACTCGTTGAGATGTGGAGTTGTTCTGACTGCATTGTGTATTTGTGCATCATTTTTCCGGTATAACTATAGGAATATCTTTTCATACAATTTATTTATGATCGAAGTTTATAGATGCAGTCCAGGTCTTTTTATCAAGTACTTATTATGCAGTTTTCGTTGGCATAAAGAAACAAAGCATACTTATTTCGTTATATTTGCTGAAAGTAATCCTCCCTAGCCGCGCCACATACTTTAAAGATTAATTAATCAAAATGAATAGTTTCTTGAGAGAAAAAAAGTATCACCGAAGAGTAGAGAAAAGGTACTATTATATAAATTGATTTAAGGATAGTTAATATTAAATATTGCAAAATTGACTTGCGGCAGAGTATACCTTCCAGCCGGACCACACCCTACGACTAATAACTCCTTAACTAAAGGGGTTAATTGGACCATACTTGTCGTATGCAAGGTACTCTTTAGGTAGTTTTTTTCGGGATATTGATTTATTAATAGTTCATTGTACTCTATTTAATTTGAGGTGGCGCGGCCAGAGAGCACTGCTTGGCGGCCGGACCACAAAAATTGTTAAATAAAAAGATATCTCTTGGGGTACTAAAAATATATATATATTCCGATGAAAGTAGACTTTAGGTAGGTATTATTTCGAACTATAGCATCTGAGTACTAAACTGTGGTCCGGCCACAGAGGACCACACACAAATGTCTATGCTCATCACACAAACACTTGCTCCTACCGGGACTCGAACCCGGAACCCTATGAACGTAAGGCAGCCTCACTACCGTTGCGCCATTCGGGTCGTCAAATATTTAATATTTAATATTATATTTATTTAATATTTCAATATAGTCTACTTAGTACACAAATATTTACATTTTAGTGAAAGAAGCGAAATACTTTTGGAAGAAACTAAGAGACATGCATCGACAATCGATATCTAGACAACGGAAAGTTAGTGGAACAAGGAAATGGAAACACCAAGACCACATGGAGTTCATATTGCCTTACTTAAAACGGCCAAATGAAAGTTTAAATTCTACTGCAGACTCGGATTTATTAAAAGATGATCCTGAAATCGATTTACAAGATGACGCAAGTGGCAGTACGACGCCAAAGCAGCCTCATAAGATGGAAAATATATTTGTTCATGAATTTAACAGAGAAGACAGTGATAGTGGCAGGAATCAAGCGTATGAAGAGAGACAAGTAGTAGATGTTACTGTGGCAACAAGACCAGCCTTGGAGAGTTTCTTCGCCAGCATGTGTGATATGACCTGCAGTTTACCAGAATATATGCAAATAAGAGTCGAAAGGAAAATATTTGATGTTGTCATGGAAGCGCGGGAAGAACATTTGCAAAATCAGACCTATTTTGGTTCATAAAAACAGTACATATTTATAACATCACGGTATGTAACATGCGACTTGTAAATAGTTAGTTTTTACTACTGTAGGGCTACAGGAATGTTTTATTTCTATTCCGAGAGTTGGAATGAGATGGCGCTAGACAGCTGTATAGCGCCATCTCTTTCCCACACTCGATAAATAAATATGATTACTGGATTAATAATAATGCTGAAATCGCATTAAAATATGTATATATAGGTACTGTTTATAGTTTAAAAGAACTAAGGCCATCTTTGTTTTAGTATTTATTACTCCTTATAGGTGTTCGCAATAATAACAGTAAACAAGAAGCTACACTACAGTTTCATTAAAACATTATAATAAGGTAATTGTATGTTTTATTTCGAAACAAGATCACAATACTCATACATTTAAAACAAACAACAAAAAATATTTCAAAAAAATCCTTTGTTGTTCGGAGAACCCTTCGACAGAATCCGTATATAAATGAGATACCCACATTTATAAACTCCAAAGCTAAAACTGATCAGTCCCAAGAACAAGATGAGCAGGTCGACGATTAGACGTATATTGTTCTTGCCATACTTGAAAGGATACCTCAAGCTGATATCCATTAAAACTGGGAAAACAAGTTGCAACATTGTGGTGCACAGATTTCCCACAAATGCTACGAGTGGTCCTTGGAATGGTACTAAGTAGGCAATTAAAACTGAAATGTAGTAAATTTTTAAAGTTAATTACTTATAGCTAAAAGTTTTTAAACTGACACGGTCACTAATACTATCTTTGACACTGAAAACGGGATATTTATCATGTTTGACTGCTGCGCTGCGTGTGGCGGGTTGGATCCCCGCACGGAACAAATATTTGCATGGCGATGGCCTACAGATACTTGTTCCGGTTCTGGCTGTTTGTGTATGTGAGTTTAAATGTTTGGAAACGCGCCCACGAGACAGGAGAAATGCCTAGTGTGGGGCAACGTCTTTTAAACAAAAAAAAAAAAAAACGGAAAATAAATGTTTAGCAACAGCCCCCCTATCAACATTAGCAGTTTTTTTTGGCATATTCCTTCACAGGCAGCGTTGCTATTTAAGTTAATAATTTAGCTATTTAGTTAGAGCTATGTCGGACTGTATTACATTGCCGCACGCGTTGCTGTGGGCCTGTTCGCCATTTTAACACTAAACTCTATATTCTACACGATTGCGTTAATAAGCGTATTACAAAAAAACGCAAAATTGCAAGGTTTCCTCGTTGAAATTGTATGTTATCCCTTCGTTGTTTGAAATAACATTTACTTGTTAAATATAGTTCGTTTCTTCTACTACAATAATAATAAAGCGAATTTAAGATAAATTATTAGTTTATTCAGTAATAATCATTCTCCCGATGCATGTTTAGACAAAAACTCACGGAGACGTGATTTGGGAGCTATATTGTAGTAGAGGAAACGAACTATTTAAGTAATTGTTATTTCAAACAACGAACGGATAACAAACAATTTCAACGAGGAAACCTTGCAATTTCGCGTTTTTTTTGTAATACGCCTCTTAAGGTGAAAGCGTCAGGGTAATTTTCTGCCCCTTTTACGGGAGGCGAGGTAAACACATACATGGGAGTTTGACAAGCACACACAGAGACATGCATCCTATTGCTACAAACACACATTGATAAATTTGCGTTATATACACAAATTGTCCAACGCCAACAAACAAAATATAACAGACTTCCAAAAAAAGTCGGTGACTGTTGTTTGTTTCATTGACTTTTTTGCCACCGACTTCCGAAAGTACAGTTACGTAAGTTGATACAAAATGCCATAGTTTTGCATATTTGAAGTGGCAGATCGGTTTTTTACAACAGGAAACGGCAAAATTGCATTGCATTCCGTAAAACGATACACAACGCCGTTCGTCGGCGAATTTATGTAGTAGTTTTATGGGTTTTATGGGCAATGTACTTTGGCAGAGGGGTAAGTCCAGCTATGCCAACTCTAGAGCTTATTCCTCTATGACTTCACACTGTATTGAAAGTTTTTCAACGGCAAAGTCAAGTTTCCTTAAACCGTTGGTGGAAATTCGGGCACGAGGCCTACTTGCACTGGTCCGATTTTCAATGATAATAATAGATATAATTATGTCAATTGTAATCGTACTGCAAGGCTTTATTCATTATTTTGCAAGGCCACGCTTCATACAGAAATCTTCCAACACCTTTCTGCGTAAGCTGCTTTCGATTTAGTAAGATTAAGTTAGTCTTATTTCATGAAGAAGCCTATTGCATGACAAAGTCATTCAGTGGGACTAAATGAACATGGAGGGTTGTATTGATGATTTTCATTCTGTAAATATGTATATGCGTATTAACAGCCGTAAATCATATTTTGTTCAACATAAAGTCTGATACTATACTGACCGGCAAATTGCAAAAAAGTCAGAAAATTTGAATTTCGCGGGCCACCTCAGGGTGGCCCGCGAAATTCAAATTTCGCGGGCGCTTCCAACTTCTACATGAATGAAGGAACATAAATTTAACATATTAGAGGTGAAATGCGATATTTTTTGGAGTATCTTAGATTATTCTTGCGTTCCGCCGACATCCAAAAGCTCCGTTAAATCTTCGCGTCCTGGGCGCCTATAGTGCTAAAATCAACACGATCACCCCCTCCCGATATTTAGATACTAAGTACCTCGTGCACAAGTCAAGTACGACGAAAATCGATTGACTGGATAGGACCAAGTGACATTTTACTTCCATCCTACCTTCAACCGCCGCGCGCCGCTGCCGTACCTTCAAACTCTAGCTACGGCCCTGATCTACTGGCTTAATGTAGAAAAGATTTATAGAATTTTTGAAATACTAACACGATAAGCTGACGAACATTGGCCTGCCAACAGTTTCAATTAATTTCAGTGAAGCTTCAGAGGGTTCTTGATTCACGTCGTGGTACTTAATGACTTCAACAAGAGTCGCTATGGCTGGATAACATTGAATCGGGTAAGCGAAACCCACAGCTATCAAATAAAGGCCGATTGCAGCCATCGATGTGCTATCAAAGAAAAATCATAAACGTGGTTAATGTTCCAAAAATAATTCTAGGGGAATCAACACACTTTCTATTGTACACAAACGTTCAAAAAATTCCTAACCCCTTGCTCCATATGTTCAAAACATCATCTGCTGCTAGACATTAACAAAAAACGCAATAAAAGTAGTAGATAGGATTGACAAGATGTAAGACATTCAAAAATGTACCTACAAAATGATTTCTCGTTTCAATACCATATTATCAGCCTGAATCATAATAGTTAAATACTTACGGTTCATCGTACGGCAAAGATCTAAGTATATTTTCTTCCATTGTCCCAAAAGCATAGTATCCTAGCGTTCCAAACAAAATCGCTAAAATTGTTGGGCATATGATACCCACATTTAGAATACCATATCTTGAAGTCAATATTCTCGGGTCCTTTAAACTTTTATCGATTGACAAGATCTGAAATGTAAAAACCTATATGGATCGATCCTAGTCTGAAATAAAATCTAAGTAAATAAGTCAGCAAAAAAAAAAAATCGTACCTAAATGAAAAAAAATGTTAGTTTCGATAAAAAGTGACCACCACGCCTATACATATTCCGCGAAGGGTTAGTTAGGCAGTTATCAGTGTTATCACACGACACCGCTCGTCCACGCGGTCTTGCAGTGAAGTGTGTTACGTCGCATTGGCTTGCAGTGTGACCAGATTAAAATTTACGAAAATACCGAGGCACCTCAAAAAAATACTGAAATATAGGTACCGACTTACATAGGACAGATATACCAATAAAAATACCGATTTTCTTAACACGTTTTATTTATTCATACTCACAATAAATGTTAGAGTTATATTTTAACATCCTTTTCGAAGGATAAAAATTTACACAACCTCCTTCATCCTTAACACCTTGCTTTGTTTTTAAAATAGCTGACACATTTTTGTTTATAAATCTGTTTGTTTGGTCCGTTTTTATTAAATTTATCTGTGAAAATATGCGCTCGCATGCAGCATTCGACACCGGTATACATAGAAGAGATTTACAACTAGTTATATTTTTGTATTTTAACATGCCATCACTGTTACAAATTTTCCCAACTTCCACCCAAAATTGTTCACACAAGATGGGTGAGCCAGTGCTGGAAGATTGTAACAAATCACTTACTTCGCGATCAAACTTTAGGGTTCTATATTCTTCGTCAATTAACTGCATTTGTTCTGGCTGTACTTCGCATGGGAAAGTTTCTATCACATTTCGTAAACTACGAAATTCTTTATGCACGCAAACGTGATTTCAATTGCGTGCTCAACTCAATTAAAAATGATTGGCACCTTCTGAAAAACGATATATTAGACGATTTGATACTAGTAATAAAGTATCTTTTAAGTTTAACTACTACCTATTCATGCAACTGAAAACTTAAAAAGTAGACGTTGTTTTGAAAATTATAGATACCACTAGCGGTCCGTCCCGAATTCGTCCAGGTAGACTGATATTCACGAAACACAACGAATTTGAATATATGCAATCTGGAAATTACGCTCTATCTAATAGTGCAAACCGCATTAAAATCGGTCCAGCATTTGTAAAGTTTTAGGCGAACATACATTCTGCAAGTCTGATTAATATGTATTGTCTATGTATTGATTGATAAATTGTTTATGTAGTATTACAATACTACAACGCCGGCAGCGGCCGTCTTTCTAGTCATATCTGTAACTTACTCATCTTTGCTCATAGATAACATGTATAAGTATACACTAAATCCGGGAAAGTCCCCAATGTTCGCGTTCCGGGGAATTCCGCAAACATTGTCGCAAAGACGATCACTCACTACGGTGTTGCCATAACTTCAACCAAAATATACCCAAAAAAATACTGACTGCCAGCAATATACCTGAAAATATACTGATGTTCGGAAAAATCGATGAAATATACTGAAAAAGTATTAAAATACTGAATCTGGTCACACTGTTGGCTTGTATGAAATCCGTTTATGTTTAGCAAACGTACAATTTCCGACCGCGCGGACGACCAGCGCTCATAGGCTCTCCAGGCGGCGCACTGCCCGTCCCTCCGCGCCGCCGCGCCCGCCGCCGCGCCGCCTCTGCCCCGCCCGACCGCGTGGACAAGCGGTGTCGTGTCTGAATCGCCTTAGGCAGTGGTGTACCATAATACACCGTACAACCATATAATTTATTCAGTTATTATACTAGGGGGTGAGCGTATTGCCATCAACCGGGCACAAATCCAGACTTCAGACTGCTATTGAAACATTCCTGGTGAAAATCCGGCTGTAGGGTGACGAGCGCAGAGCAAAAAGGTGTGTGTCAGTTACCTATGAGGAAGAACATACTTAATTTTATGCAGAATCTTAATCTTACCACACCGACGTTACTCAGGTTAAACATCAGTAAACCAAAACCAAACTGAACAGCTAATAAATTTGTCTCATAAGACATTTTTTCCTCATTGTCGTCTAAGTATAATCGCAAAAACACGAATATGAGGCCGGTCAAATTTAAAAAATTGCCTGCAATCATTAAAGGGCTTTGAATTATTTGGCCTGCCTAACTTCGCACTTTTAATATATGTATTTTCAAAAAAAAATTAGGCCTCGCATTAAACATTTTGTATTAATCAATTGCTGGCATCAATATAAAGAAGTGTTGTATTAAACCAAATCTTCTAACTAAAACGTCACGTTTTTGAGATATGAGCCATCAAAATTACAATCTTTGCTATCAGTACAACGATGATTTTATTAGCTACTCATAAAACCTGTATTAATCAATAGCTGGCAACAATACAAACAAGTATTGTATGAGGGAAATTCTTCTGAAGGGGTCACGTCAAGATTTTCTCGCATTCAATAATTGTAAGTTGTACTGATTGTGTCATCAGCACGTCAGTGAATAGATTCTATTTTCGATAGCTTAAATGTCGGAAACGTGACGCTTTAGAAGATTTTGTCTCAAATAAATCTTGTGTAATGATACCAGCTATTGATTAAGAATAGTTTTATTCGGGGCCGCTATTTTGAAAATAGGGCAGACTTCGTTTAAACATCTTCCATCCCCTTTACATTGATTGATGTGGATGAGCGCATGTCGCATGCAGTCATGTGACTTTATGCCATATTTTTTTTTTTTTTTTTATATCATTGTAATACGGCAATTTTTGCAATGATTGCCAAAGATAAAATAAAATAAACTATCCAGGCTTAACAGTCATGTCGCGAAACGTATCTAAAGTTTCGCGGCATGACGGATAAGCTTACGGTCTCGAGAGTCCAGGACATGGATGTTCCAATGAAGACGCCAACTCTCTCATCGTTCATTTGTCAAGTCTGCTTTGTAGTGCTCTCCAAAGTGCGGGGTGCTGCACACTTAACCGGGTCGCACATTCTATTCTATTCGGTTGTACTAATTTGGCATCAACAAAGCCAACCCGAAGCAATTAATACAGTCCTAAGTCCTACCTACTATGCTTCAATTGAGCTCGTGCAATCGGCAAACTGTTCAGCCTCTACCAGCTACCATCGCTGAATCTCGTTCGGGTGTGGTTCGGGTTAGCTTGCCACAAGTTGAGCTAATCCGAAGACCGGAATCCAAACGGCTTTTTCCTAATCATAACTATATCTGTATAATTATACGTATTCAATTTTGCCACCCGCTTGAGCGGAATCATGCCTACCAGAATATGGGTGTGAGCTACACACACCCTGAGAAACTTAATCTACTAAGTAATAAAAAAAATAATCACCGGACATTGAAATGTAACTGACAATCGACAAATCTTTCATGAACCATTCCATTACCAAATAAGGAAGATACAAGCTCAAAAGGGCCGGTTCAGCACTCTGCCAGTCTACCAGCTATAAAAAAAGATATTATTTTAATTTCATACCGCTCGTTCGACCCGACTCGGTCCGATTTCCCTACGAGTCTGCAAAATACACTGAGACGGATGCGACCTGCGCGGGACGGACAAGGGTCGGACACGGGTTGGGCACGTATTGTGTGTGCAGTCTTCCATCCATCCATATAATTACTTAATGACCCAAAGTATGCAGTCAAAGTGACCGCAGCGCTACCATAAATTCAACTGTAGCTACGGTACTGAATACCACTCAGATCCAACTTGTCCCTTTGCTGCCCGCCTCCAGCGACGCCCTAAGCCGAGGCCCATACCCCACAGGGGGTGCCCTTAGCGTGTAGTCGCTTAGTTTGTAAGTTTTTTGCCCTGGCTGGAGGCCTTAAATTCAAGGCATCCACAGAATAGACCGCTTATGCAGACAACAACCTCCAGGTTGAACTGCGAGATGCCATTCATAAAAAAGAGGTACTGAATACGCGCAACCGTATTTAGCAAGACGAACCGGGGCGGGCAAGTGTAGGTAATTCGAGAAAAGGAAAAACAATTTAAATACCTAGACTACTTGATAATAAAAAGCAAGTAGGTAGGTATGTAAGAAGAAAATAAGGTTATACTGACATCTCTAAAACAGTCTGTTGTAAAAATAACGAACACCGTGCATAATCCGAGTTGATTGGCAATCATGAATACGGCTATGATACACCTGCAAAGATTGTTGCCAATTACTTAGTAGCCAGACATTTTACAGTGTGTCATGATACATTTATTACTAAGATACATATTATAATACTAAGAATACTCACGGACCGCTTTCTGCTATCGAATGCAATGCAGGAGGCCCATGGAAAAGAGCTATACGGAACCCGTATCGGTACGATACATAGGGTATTTTCAACTGTCGAGCGATTTCGTACAGGCAGTCTAACTGAAATCGCAAGCAATAAAATAAAAACGTTTTTGCAAAAAAAATAACCGACTTCCAAAAAAAACACTAAAAAATGTGGAAAATAACATTACTTTCGGAAGTCGGTGACTATGGTTAGCTTCATTGACTTTTTTGGAAGTCGGTTATTTTTTTAACCGACTTCAAAAAAAGGAGGAGGTTCTCAATTCGGTTGTATGTTTTTTTTTTTTTTTGTGTTTGTTACCTCATATCTCCGTCATTTATGAACCGATTTGAAAAATTCTTCTTTTATCTGAATGCATCTACTTCCCGATTGGTCACATAGAAATTTCATCAAAATCGGTTCAGCAGTTTGGTTTTGAAATCAAAATAGCTGGAAAAATATGTCATCCAAGTAAAAGAAATTGCGAAATTGATACATGACAAGGATTTGTGTGTGATGCGATAACTAAAAAGGGTAAAATAAAAACGTTTTTGCAAAAAAAAAACCGACTTCCAAAAAAACACAAAAAAAGTGGAAAATAACATTACTTTCGGAAGTCGGTGACTATGGTTTGTTTCATTGACTTTTTTGGCACACACAAATCCTTGTCATGTATCAATTTCGCAATTTCTTTTACTTGGATGACATATTTTTTCCAGCTATTTTGATTTAAAAACCAAACTGCTGAACCGATTTTGATGAAATTTCTATGGGACCAATCGGGAAGCAGATCCATTCAGATAAAAGAAGATTTTTTTAAATCGGTTCATAAATGAAGAAGATATGAGGTAACAACACACAAAAAAATAAAATAAAAATACAACCGAATTGAGAACCTCCTCCTTTTTTGAAGTCGGTTAAAAATACAACTTCGTCCTCACCGGTTGCGGCACACTTAATGCGGAACACAGTTTCCCATCGCAGGCCGAAGAGTTTTGAGGGAAATTAGTATCTAATCATTGCTATATTTGTATGAAAAGTTCGCGTACATCGTAGATCACGCAGCGAATATATTGTTGTTTTTGAATATATTGTTCAATTTGCGAGTGTGTTACGCAATTCCTCTGCAGGAGCATTCGCCACTAAATTCAGTTCGATATGTTCTCCTGTTTGTGGAAATTCCCACAGTCAGGAGAACATAACTAAATCTCGCAGCAAATGCTCCTGCAGGGGAATTCATTTACTAGTGCAAAATAATTTAGTCATTCAATATGAGAATACACTAGAGCCGTTGAGTCAAGGTGTTACCACCACACTACGAAGGTGGTAACCTTGACTCAGCGGCTCTAGTGTCAATTTTAAAGATTGTCTCCACAGGCTGACGACAGCCATTGCTGGCTTATTATACCTAGGTCTCTTTCATTAAATAGTTAAGTAGGTAATGATATACATTGGTATTGTACCAGCATGTTGTGTGTGTAAATAATAAGGACTCCCGTGGCGATCGTCATAATTGGTCCTAGGATGTAGCCCATTTGACTTATACCAAGGGGCATCGCCAGCATACCGGCGCCGAACATCGTCCGCAAAACGTTGAAGTAAGCCATCCAGACCCTGCACAATTCAACACGACTAGGGCATCCGGAATCCGGTTTTGGTGCCATAGTAAAACCCGGGAAAAACCGAGTTTTACGATGGGACCGAAACCGGTTGCCCTAAACACGACGCTAATTTATGATCACTATAATAACATTAACAATCTATACTGTTGGAGAGCTCGGACTCGGACTACTTTAGCAGGTTACCACATTTGAAATGGGATACCTGCCGGACGCAAAAATATTTGGCCGGCGGCCTCGACCAACGACTACCATAAAAAGACAAGCGACTCCCACACAATCCAGACGCCTGGTAACCCCAGTCGCAGTCCGCAGGTTCTTGTTGGCCACACAAGCTTTGGTAGTCTGCTAGTCATATTCTAGTTTCTAACCGTCCGTAAGCAGTATCTCTCTATCGCAGTATAGAATAGGCCGCCAGAGCCCAGATTCGCTTTTCTACAATACGTACTTAATTTCGTGTTTAGGAAACCTATGATCCTTGGGATTGAAATTGGTCGCTACGGGATCGGTATGGGGCATAAAAGCATTCCTGATGTCAATGGTCGATAATGTTCCAGATACAGTCTTCAATTTTAGTGTACTGACTTGCTCCCTGTAATAAATAGGTAGGTAACATGAACCATATTATGTATTCTTCTTATTCTTCGTGTCAATGGCACGACTATTTTTATATTTTGTTGGTCCGGAACTTCGCCACTTCCACCGCGTCGTCGTCGTCGGTGGCAGTGCAGAGGTCACTTCGGCTGCATATCTTTGAGCTAAGAGGGCAGGATAGAAGAGGGAGCACAGTATGTCTTCATATACCTATATTCATATTGCGAACTAAGAAGAAATGGTGGATGGTTTAACAGTTACACGTGTGTCCGACACACGCTGTGCTATCAGCCTTGCCACCACCTTGCTGCTTAGACATAATGTTTTCCCTAGCGTGAGTTATTTATATATAAGAAGCAGCAATCTGGAATTGCGCCGCGAGCCTGCGGTCACCACGGACATTATTATTAAAATAAACATAGCAAGATATATTTTGAGAACGTACATTTTGTTTAATTTATTGGTAGGTATATAATCTCCAGTAACTTTAGGCACTCATTAAAACCAACTTTGTAATTTCATGGAACAGCAAACCATTTAAGTATACGATTTCATTGCAGTGAGCATCAATTAATGTTCTTTTTGATAGTAATAAAAATCAGATGATCGCGATCATATCAACAATTCAACAATAAATAAAAAATGTAGACCACTCAACCAAAGAGTAAGTAGAATACTTATACCATGGACATAATATTCAAACAGGACATTAGTGCTGCGAAATTCTTTAAAAATTAACCATAATGATCACGCCGCAGGTTTACTTTTTTTAGGCTATCATTACCGAGGCGAGGGAGGTAGCCAGAAGGGAGTCCTTTGTCCCTTTCACGCAATGAGGGCTATCGTTTTTGAGCTCACCAGATGTCACCACTGTCGAGAAAGGTCCTAACATTAATTCTATTTTATAGTTTAAAGTACCAAAAACTTCATAGAAAGTATATTTGATTACGTATGTATAACAGCATAGTGTAAACTTCAGATACATATTAACAATATTGTCCCTAATATTAGCAAGCATGAAACATTTAAAAATCATTTTCCTTCAAGTCATAATCAGGGCTGGGCAAAATACATGCTTTGCTTTAATTGAAATACAAATTACAAAATACTATCTCGCAAGTATTTAAAATATGAAATACAAAATATCTTTAAGTAATGTATTTGAAATACAAAATACAGTATTTTAGCTATTTTTATTTGAAACACAAATTAATAGAATAAAAAGTAATCCAGCCCAGCATGGGCTAAAAAGCAGAGTAAAAGAAGATTAATCAGTAAAACCAAAGTTTCCTTTCATGAACACTAGATATTTAAATGTACTGTCAGACAAACAGCCTCTTGTTGGAGAATGAATCAAACCTGCCAAAGAAAACAATTTTTCTACAGGTCCTGATGAGCACAAACTTGTGTTAAATTGTATGAACACATTTTTTATATTTGGATATTTGATTTTTAATTCATTGTTTGGTTAAATGTATTTATGTTAAAATGTATTTTGAAGCCATAAGTAGATATTTGAAATACTAACTACAAAATACCTCGGCGTCAGGTTTTTGAAATACGAATTACAAATTACATTTTAAGCAAGTAATTGAAATACAAATAAGTTTTTGTATTTCAATTACGTATTTTAATTAAGTATGTACAAGTAATTCAAAAAAATCCTGGTCATAATTAATCAGGAATGGCACAATCTTGACCACAATCGTGAATATAAGTAAAAATACGTGGTAAAAAAGCGCGCAACGCGCGCACAATGACCTCTGGTGATCTGGCATTTCTGAAGACCTTACTCTACAGTCTACAGTCTACAGTCTACACGAACGCCTTTAGCAGCGAATTCAAACGTGATAGCCCCCATTGCCAATAGATAAAGAAAAATGTTAAAGATTTAAAATATGATTCGCGCACGTAACAAATATGTGTTTACCTAGTTATAATTATTCTAATCATCAATACAACTTTTTAAGTTAATTTTACCCTATTGAATGACTTTTCTATGAAATAGTCCCTCTCACCCTATTGAAAAGAGATAAACAGTCTGTGTTTTAAAATATCTCTCTCGTCACGTTTTTTGGTAGAGTGCTCAGTCTAGTTTGTGTACTAAGTCCATCTTATACCAAATGAAGACCACTCAAACTCCACGCTGACGCTGGCGGTTGCTGCCAGACAAGTACAGATAACTATAAATAATCGGAGAGTGGCCATCTGTGGCAAAAAACACCAAAACAGTATAATTTTACAATGTGTTTGGGTAACGGTTACCGATACTTTAAGGGCATATTGTGTACTCATTTCTATCGACAAATACACGTTTATAAATACTCCTTTTTTTTTTAAACGATGAATAAAGCTTAACGCATACCGCACCGTCCGGGGAGACGGTTTGGTTATGTGGGGCTTGCACCCACTAAACCTGACACCATGCCCTGACAACACCTGCACCAGACGGAAGGACAACGTCCCGTGTCGCCTCCGTACCCACTCCTCTAGGATCAGATGGATAGCCCCCACGATCCAGTGACCTGCACTGGATCGTCTTCAGCCTCACCCTGCACAGCCTCAGGGCTTGGGATTGGGCCTCCCTACGCCACCTCGTGTCCAACTCAGGCGATGGGCGCCTGCCACTCTCCGCCTGCAGGTCCGCGTCTCGCCGGTAGACTTCGGCGAGCACTTGCGCCTTCAAGTCCCACGGGGGTGTGTCCGCTAAGGCGCACGCCGCTTCCACAGATACGGTGCGGTAACCGCGTATGACTCTGACTGCCATGACTCTCTGCGGCCTCCGCAGTAGAGCCTTGTTCTGAGTAGTCAGGGACTCCGCCCACACCGAGGCACCGTAGAGCGCCATCGAGTGAACTTCCCCCGTGTGCAGCCTTCGGCAAACCAAGTTCAGTCCGCCCAAGTTCGGCAACAGCCAACTGAGGGCGGGCGCCGTGCTGATCAGCTTCGGTGCAAGCTGAGCAAAATGCTTGCCGCAGTTCCACTTCCGGTCCAAAACTAGGCCAAGGTATTTTATGCTTGCCCGTACCGCTATTATTGCACCACCAATAGTGAAGTGTGCGCCAGCTGGTGCATGGTGGATGGCGTCGGGGCGCATGACGTATTTGAACATAGCCCTGCCCCAGCACATAGACTCCACAATGTCGCAGGTACCCCTTTTTTTGCTTAACCAGGTCAATAAGCACTAAAACGAGTGAGATGACAGTAAGGTAAGTAAGTGAGTGGACAGCACGGAGTAAAGTCGGTATGTAATAGATGGTCACCAATCCACGGATCGACCAAGGCAATCACAGCTTAACCTTGAAGATGGATCCGTGCGGCTATTATTATTTAGCCTTTTCACTCACTCATTTACCTTTCTGCTGTGTAAAATTTTGTGATTTCTCCTATTTTTATAGGGTCTTTTTGCTTATTTTTCAGGAAAAATTATTTAGTGATTCGATAGCCTCAGCTTTACCCTTACAATAAAATTAGTGTCCGACCAAAACTGGTTTTTACGACCGAAACCGAATTTCGGCAACAGTCTCTGTTTCGGCCGAAACCGAAACCGAAACTTCCTTAAGGATCATGTTTTGAGGGAAAAATAAAGGAAACGTTAATATAATCTATATATCACTTAAAAGTTACCGAATTCAGAATTAATCACACGAAAACTCACAACAAACAAAACGAACTGCAAACACAAGCCAGTCATGACATGATTATGCACGTGGAGGCCGCAAAATGTCTTCGTAGCTTATTCGCTTGGATGGAATTTAACGCACCGAACATGACCGATCACAGCGCGAGAATTCCCGAATGCAGTTTCGGTTTCGGTTGTAGTTTCGGCAGGTTAGCCGCCGAAACCGTAACTACTTTTTTTGCCGAAACTCGACCGAAACCGAAGCCGAACTTTTGGTCGGACACTAAATAAAATCATTTGCACGTCTCTAAGTCTCTTAGATTCCAAGATATTAGCATTTCATTGAACATACCCTAGATCAGCCGCATAAAAACACAAGATGGCTGCCATTCGCGGGGTGTTGGGTTAGGAGTATTTATAAACGTGTATTTGTCACAAATGTAACACGACGCATCGTCTTATACAGAGTGTCAAACACACTGTATAATACGTCTTGTTCAAAAATTTCCGCCATTCACCTTGCACTATGCATTTTACCAAGCGGAACAAAAGATAGCTTGAAAATATTTTTGGCCGTAATGTTATAAGACGCAGTTTTATCAGCTCTGTTTCTAACTGATTTAAAGGGACAAAGGCAACTTTAATTAAATATATAAATATGTCAACGTTTATATAACAAGGTTTAAAAAATATATCTTGTTACAAACGTTCTTCGTAAATAAATAGGTTGTTGACAGCTGGTACCGAAACTCTACCTTTCTTGTCTATTATTAAAAATGACAGCAGATATTTGAGATTGTTAGAAGGTGGAATTGCTGTATTTCGTTAGAATCCTTTCATGATTTTTTATTTTATAACTTTAATCTTAAGTCTTGAGTATGATGTCAACAACTGAAGGCGAGTTGGATGTTGAAGTTCCCCTAGAAAGGGAAGACGGGGAGGTTAGAATGAACTTTTACTGGGAACATTTTTATTCTAATTACAGAGCAGTTTTTCAATGATGCCTTGCCATTATTAACAAGAATAACTTACTTTACTAGCGTCTCGTGTCTTTAATTCTAATAAAAAATACCTAAAAAGCAATTATTATAAAAAAAAAGTAACTTATGACGTTTTGGGCGTACTCGTTATCCAGAGATTTTATTGCGTTGCAGTTGGAAGATTCGGATGTGGAAGAGGGTACGTATATTCCTCTGGCGCGGCCGGAGGCGTTTAACCCTCCTTCGTTAGTGCACATGCAGATACAAGACGAGCAGAGCGACGAGGGGTCAGTGCAGGAGTCGTCAGGCACGGAGTCGGACGAGGAGCCGCGGCGCCGCGCTAAGCGCACCAAGCTGCGGCCGCGCCGGCCCGTGCCGCAGCCTGAAAAGAAGGACAAGTACAACATCTGGTGCAAAGCCTTACAGGTTTCTAATTTAACTAGCTTATGCCCGCGACTTCGCCCACGTGGAGTTCGGTTATTGTCCCACGGGATCGTACTACCGGGATAAAACCCTTGTACCCTATGTGTCAATCCAGGTTATGAACTATCTGTATGCCGAGTTTCATCCAAATCCATTCAGTAGTTTTTGCGTGAAAGAGTAACAAACATTCATACATACAAACTTTCACGTTTTTAAAATTAGTAAGAATAATATTAGGGTATTTCTGTATAGCACACTATTTGGTATGCTCAAGCAATTCTTGTTCAATGTTTGTCCAGTAATTTTTTTCAATAACAAACTATGAAGTAGCGCTAAACAATTATTTTGTTTCCATTTGTTACAGGAAGACTTGTTAACAGAGGACATGGTCAGTTGTGATGTTTCAAAGAAAAGCAGATATGGCGTTGAATCTTATGATTATACTATTAAGTATAGATTAGACGATGAGTATGTAAATAAAAAGAAAATATTTACCTCTAATAAAGATTATGATGACAGTGAACGATTGTCTAACAAACGGCGGCATGTGGATCGGTCTAATGTGAAGTTAAGGTTGGGGAAGAGAGTCAATAGTGAACATTGTAATGACAAGTTAAAGCCTCGGCTTCTACCTGACCTGGCAGTAAGTGCCGAGGATACTGTAGAAAATGTAGCAGACGATATTGGGGCCAGTCTATCTGAAGATAAGACGGAATTACTGGGTATGTCAAATTCCTCTGTTTTTTAATAATTATCAGGCAGGCAGTAAAGACAACTGATAGTTGTTTAGTTATACTTATTGTTAGTTAATACTTTTTGTTATAAGATGTATTTGGACTGCATTGCCTGCACTTATGCCGAGATCTATAATGTTTTAGGCTCAATCTTTGACTTAGACATATTCCTATCTGTCTAACACTTGTTGTTTGGCAGTGAAAGAAATTATCCTAAGCCTAACCTTAACCTTTGGTATGAATATGGATCCGAGAACTAAACTAAAGTTATTAAAAAAAACCGCGTGATGTCGTGGATCCGCGTTCCGGCAGTATAACTGTATAGCGCGGATCTACGGCATACCAAAGGTAAATGAATTCGTCCAATACCATTAAAAGAAAATGAAATGAAAAATCATTAGGGTCCATCGTCACTGCAATTACTAACTTTTGATCTACCTGCTATCTAATAAACCATACACCATATTGAACTGCAATGAAATTGGTTAAACACCAAAAAACTTCTCAAAATTTTGGTCTATTTAAAGCCCAATTTTGTATTACAAATCACGATCATTTGGCAGCAATGAAATTCATAGACTCCTCTGAGTTTTACCTAATTGCCATGGACCCCAAATGGAGGATGACGTGTTTCATAAAATGGTTTGTTTCCAGGTCGGATTGTACGAGTGGTTGGTACTAATAAAGCTATAGAAATATACAAAGAAACGCAAAGGGTGGAAGGAGAAGGAGGCATGCTTGTCATGGTGAGTGGAACCCCAAGAAGAATGTTAGGTATCCATACATTAATATTAAAAATCCGAAAGTAACTCTGTACATAATTATGTCTGTTACCATTCACACCTTAACGGCAGACAAACCGCGTTTCGATGTGCGCACATGTAAACCATGACCTGGGTAAAGACTTAGTCTACTTTTTATAGTTTATTCCTGTGGGATAACATAGCATATTTTGACCTCTACCTGGACCAAGTTGTAGATAAAAGATGAAATACGTCATGGGAATTGATGGATTTATAGTTATTTATTTATTTATTTATTTAAACTTCATGTACAATAGTGGTACATAGGCGGACTTAATGCCACAAGGCATTCTCTACCAGTCAACCTTTGGGTTAAATTGGACAAAATTGTGATAGTTAAAATCATCACTCTGCTGCCCCTATCCCTTATTTAATTTATAGCTAAAATATGTGACTATAATGCGCCATACTGCCAATTCTAAAATCTCTAACTAACAAGCGAGCTAACTTGGCTTACAATGCTTCATAAAACCCATAAATGCTAGCAAAAAATTTGATAAACGTGATTTATGGCTTTGTGACCCATTTGATAACTGCAGCATAGAAACTTTCAATAGTAGTAAGAATAACAAACAAACTATAACTAGTACCTACTACATATTAACGCCTGTCATACCCGAACGGATAGTCAGAGGTGTACCTAATAGTAGTACACCCACATTTCGCCAGTTTGTCCCACGTAATAGGGGCACGAATTAAGTCTCCATGGCTCTTAATGAGAAATTCCTGCTGGCAAAACCCAGTAACACTTTGCCCGACCTCAACCATCGAACCCATTTTATTTGCATGTATTAGTAAAAAGCATCAAAAAGTATGTCAAATGAAATTAATTTTATTATATGGAACTTGAATGTAACTGGCGTAATGTAAATAGGTACACACATTGCACTTACAAAGTTACTATAACACTCGTACTTACATACTGCTACAAATGTAGTCAAAGTCCGCTACTCCATGTACCATTCACATCGGCTAAGTACAGGCGCAACGCCTTCTGCATACGTAGTCTGATAGCTTTCAATAGTTTACCATCACTCCTGGAAATCGATTTATTTAACACCAGCGCAAATAAAATTAGAAATATTTTAAACAAGGAGTATTTTGGTGACAACCATAAATCGTTTGTTTGCGACAATAATGACAACTCGAAAAATAAGAAATACAGGACAGCTTTTTTGTAAGTTCCAAAAATATTTTCAGTATATTGCCAAATTTTTTTTTTGCATTTAGAAACTTTTTATCAAGAGAATAAAGGTTTATTTTACGTATTTCGTTACTTAATTACTTGCTTTTCTTAATTTTATATTCAACTACAAACAACATCGAAAAATCTAAATTTTTGAGTTATGTAATCCTTGTCGCAAACGAGCGAAATAGCTTTTAATTCCGATTTTGATATTGCACGACTTGACATACCTAATATATTATCTTGTCAATACCTAATATGTTTACATTGTAATCTGTTTACTTAGTGAAATCGTTGTAACTAAGTAGATATATACATGTCGAAGCTTCTAATTAACAAAATGCCCTTACTTATGCATGATATTCAAGATTGTTATTAATTTTTCTATAAAATTAAATAAAGAAAAATAAAGTCAAATCGTCAAGTGTTGATCGGCAATAGACTGTACATTCATACACTGCCTTTCTCTTCTGAAATTACAGCCGTTGCATAAATCTCAAACTCAAAGCATTTATTTCAATTAGACCATCACAGGCACTTTGGAATGTCAAAACACAAAAAATAAGTTAAAGTCCCAGTCACAGGGCATAATAACTTGTTAAAGTACTGTAGTTGCCCATTCGAAACCGTAGCTCTCTATGAAGAAGAATGGGCAAGAAACTCCATGGACTTCCTTTAAATCATTGTGTTGTTACAAAGAAATTATGTTATATTTATTTTTTATTTGTTATGTTGTATAATATTTTATTTTTTGTCAACCTACTCTGTCCCACTGATGGGCAAAGGCCTCCCCTGTGGCTGTGCCATGTTATTATATCAGATATCATTTATTTTGCAATGAATGTGGGTACAAAATAAGGTGTTAACATTTTAAAAGCAGTTCCAACAGACTCTACCTTACGGCATGCAAAAGTAAAAAATAATAATATTTAAATCTACTCAATTATTATACAACCAAATAACAAACCATAACAACAAAAAAAAAAGGTAAAAAGCACAGTTATGTGGTTCTACAGCCTTCCTACATGACTTAAACATCAAAAACAACAATCTTAATTCTATATCAAACAAGTGATTAATTAAATGGAATATATTACCATTTTATGAAATATGAACTAAAAATAATAAACTAATATAACATTATAAGCTCATAACCTTTTGACTGCCACGGTCGGCTATAGCCGACAGATGAAAACTACTTGAAAAATGTCGTTTTCTTGTCGGCTATAGCATGCGGTCGCGTGTTGGGCACTTTTTCATTTGTCGGCTATAGCCGACCGTGGCGGTCAAAAGGTTAAACATCAAAAACAACAATCTTAATTCCATATGTTATATATACATATAATTATGTTAATATCATATGGATAGTATGTCTGATGATATCTTTACTTTTAGAATGGAACGCGTCGTCGCACTCCTGGCGGTGTATACTTTTTTCTGCTGAAGCGTGACGGAGACGTGTCGTTGGAGATGGTCAACCAGATCTTCTCGGAAGACCGAAAGGAGACGCAGCGTAAGGTCAAGCGAGCGCGCGCCAAGAGTCGTCAGACCGTCATGGAACAGCTAAAACAGAGCCTCACAGGTTTGTCAACCTCTGCCAACGGCATTAATATAATACTTTAAACAACTACTAGTGAACTAAGTGTTATACAGGATGGAATCCCGAAGCTGTTACCTACAAAACTTCAATACCTACCTATACGGTCAAATTATTCGGAACGGCGGATTAAAAAAAAAATACCGATGTAAAATTTCCATGTGACCCCCCACATAAATATTTTTCATATGTTGTCCCTTGTATTATCTGCGATAGTGAGTGGTTGTGATTGTGACACTTGTAATATTTCTAAATAAAGCGTGCTAAAGAATATGTCGTAATGGCCATCACGCGAGTTTCGCACGACATAAACGTGGACTCTTTCCGGTTCGGAACAACAACTTGTGGAGTGTTCCAAGCCGTGGACTCCACATCCGCGATGTGCGGTCAATCAGTACGCTATTAACCTTTTGACCGCCACGGTCGGCTATAGCCGACAAATGAAAAAGTGCCCAACACGCCACCGCAAGCTATAGCCGACAAGAAAACGACATTTTTCAAGTAGTTTTCATCTGTCGGCTATAGCCGACCGTGGCGGTCAAAAGATTAAGAGTGTGTCTTGAAGCGCTACCTCACCGGAGCATTCGCCTGTAATGTAACAATCCAAGATTCGATTTTGAACATTACAATACGGTTATAAAGTTACAACTTGTTGTTACAAAGTGTATGATTACAGGTTGCGCACTCGTCTGTACAAATTTACATTACATTACAGGTGAATGCTCCCGGTGAGGGAGCGCCTTTGTGTGAAAATGCCTCGACGGACACCCAATGCACTGTCTCTCATGTTTGCTATCTCTGACTCTGCAACCTACCACTCCAGATCTTATCCAGAGCCAAAGAGTATAATAATAATAAGGGAGAAGAGAGCCCTCTTGTACCATTTCGAAGCATACTGATTCGAAACGCCATCTGAATTTCTTAACGGGAACTAAGGCTCTATCTATAGGTAGATAGCAATGTATGCATGTATACCTTCTTCTTACGTATATAGGTCAATATTTGTCTACTTAATAGGTGGTCATTCAAATTTTCTTGATTTTTTGCAAATAGCAGCTGTGTTTACGTCGTATGTTGATCATAATGCGATTCGCGAATAGTGATGATATATTTATAAATCACGACCATTAAAATTTAATAATTGCAGGAGCTATTATAGATATTTTAAGGATCGTGAATCATATGTTCGAGCTATAATTATAATCGCGAAATGCATTTTGATCAACATACTCGTAAGATGTGAAAATATTAATATCCGGGTAGTAATCCAAACAGGACGGATGAGAAACTCAACTCCACGTCTGATGGAGATGAAACACCCAAATACCAATAATTAAACACAAAACGGACACACGAAACACAAACAAGCGCAGGCGCAAGTTGCGGCGACCATTATTTGATGTTGCCAGAGTATGTTACGTATACAATAAGAATTTCAGCAACAATTATTCTCTGGAAAAATACTGTAAATAAAGTTAGAGCACTAAATTATTTGTTTTTCTTTTTTGAATCAAAGTTGGGATCAGAGACATCTATCAATAGTTTCACTGTTAAAAATGTAGATGGCGACTCTTTCTTCACTGAAGTTGTGCCTGTTATGTCTCCCCCCTGTCCAAGGCTTATCCTCTCCATAGCTACAAACATATCACTAAACATTAAATTCACCTTCCAGATTCAGAACTACCATCTCTGCTATCCCGTGGCGAGGCTATCGCACAGTCGGAGCACGGCAGCAACCCGCCGCCGTCGCCCGCCACCGACGCGCGCGACTGCTCCAGCGACACGGACGCGCACGACCCGCCCCCCTCTCCCGCGCGCCCGGCATCCCCGCTGCCCGACCGGACCGAGCCGGCCGACCCGACCGACCCAACCGTCCCGCAGGACCCGCGACAACTGCACGACTACGACGACGACTACCTCGAGGTGATGTGCAACGATGATATGGACTTGTTCTAGACGCGACACCGTACCCGGATATGCGTCACTTTCAGCGAACTGCCAATTTAGGTTAAGGTCGCCGATCAATCCAAAGTACTGTACTCGAATAAGCGTTTACTCGGGCGAGTCTGGTGTGGCCTGTGTTTGTCTCTCGATGAGACTCTGGTGCTCGTCTCCTTGGCCCGTCTGAACATCCTTGTTTTATTCCTAGGGCGAGTAATAGGTTATGTAAGTCGTAATAAGAGTAATGCAGTGGTACTGCTGGTGGATCCTACACATAGCAATTCTAATGTACCTAACACAGGGAGTATGTAATCACAAATAGTAATATCTATATCGACATCGGAGTATATCTGTATTTCAAAAGCTAATTTATCTAGTTTTACACTTAAGATGTCTACAATTTCTGACAAGGCAGTTGAAGAAAATCTTGTTCTTTTTTTTAATTGTTGTTTAAGGCTGAGGTCTCATTGGCACCTCGATGGGACAATGATGTGTAAAAGTGTTTTTTAATAACCTACTTACAAAAAATATGTATAATTTCAATCCGAAGAAATGAGTAGGTAAACTCCTATGAACACCCTGTAAAGATTGCAAGTGCACTGCAACATGTCCTTTACCTTGACCGTGTATACACATTGCACATTCGCGCTACTATGTGTCTTCAGCCTAAACGTTACTGAAAGTGAGGCCTTTGAGTCAGCTGAGCGTGCTTGATGGCAGCTATTAACTACAAACTTTTGTATTAGCTGTAAGTACGTAAAACTGCCAATTTTTAAAGATATAAGTGTACTACATACTTTACTCTGAGAGCTCGTGAGTTGGTCAAGTCTAATGATGCGAAGAAAAACATAGGAAGGGTGAATTTCCTCGGTACTGAGTTGTTACAAGGTGTTCGGATGTAATGCTTTAAGATATTTAAGAAAATCAGCGTAGTATTAGGTACTGAAATACGAACTTCTTACTGTAATATGAACTTAAATTCCGAGTAAGACGGTTCGTTTCTTCGACGTGATTTAATCATTTTTGTCACCTAAAGCAATGTAAAGTTCCATAATTAAATAAAAAGTCATCAATTACTAGCTAGCTTGCTAGAAAAGGAAAAGAAATTTTCTGTCTGACAAATCACATAAGTATTGATTTTCTTGATGCACTTTGCGTGTCACACAAGCGTGTTTACTGTTTAAATAATATTGTTGTTAGATTTTAAAGTGTGGATTATAGATACCTTATCATTAACAAATAGCAATATACTATCACACGGTGATTTATTCATATATTCTCTTTTTGTATTCAATATTCTGAGTGGGTGATGTAAAATTCACAACTTTTAACCCCATTTAACAAGTCGTTTGACAAACTTAATTTTTTAATTAAATTATTACAAAAGAAGTACCTATTAGAGAACATTAAAATGTAACTTGTAATGGTTTTGTAGACTCAACAAAGCAGCACAAGTGTAAAAAATAGTTTAAAGTAATAAAAAATCAACTTTTGGTTCTAGCCAAGAAATGACGATTCTCGTAATTTCGTTGGGCGTTTCAAACCTACTATTATATTCCACTCATATTGAAAATGAGGTTGAGTTTTTGAGGCTAAACCCATTGTTATGTGATAATATGCATGCATTTGTGTGAAGAGCGCCTAAATAGGTATAACGCTGACATCTCGATTATCCTACATAAAATATTTATTAAATATGATTTTTCTTTGATCTCAAAAACTGAGGAGGAATTGGTTATTACTATGTATAAAAACTATATTTAGCAGATTTGAAACCTAGAGAAGCATGTAAACAATTCGATAATATAGAGCGATTTATAAATAAATAAATATAAAACCTGGGCATTAAGGTGTTCATATCCGCCTATAAAATTATTTTTGTTACAAAACTGATTGTCTCTGGTTCAATAACTGAGCTGTATAATAGCTGTAGATGTAGACAATAAATAGTTTACATTTTGTTTATGGCAATTAATTCCAAAAGTGTGGCAATACTTTGTTACTGATGTAGCTACTGTATAGTATTCCTGTGCTTCTTGATAATGCCTCCTTTGCCTAAAATCCAAGTACTATAGGTACGTGTATGTTACAGGTCAACCAAATCGATCAATATTACGGGAGGCAGCGCGCAATTTTTGTGAGGAAATTTATACCGAATGAAATCCATTTTTAGTAGTTGTATAATATGCACTGATCATACAAATAAAAGTTTTGTCACATAATTGTTCCCAGTATTTGATCTAGATTATTTACAGTATCGGTTAGTGCAACGAAAACGGGTGTTCAGCCAAAAACTTTTTCAAAATTAAAAAAAATTAGTTTAATTCTCTTTAAAATCTAAGTCATGGTTTCCTTCATAAATTTGTCTTAATACCTATAGTCTCGAGTTTAACAAAATGTGACATCGAAAAGTTCACTAAAGTTCAGCTAACTATATTTTTAGGCTCAAGGTAACCCCAATAATGGTCTTGGAAAATTTTGGCGCCGTATGAAATTGCTTTTTAATGTATTTTTACAACTTTGACTTGCTGTACCTTTGGATTCCCCCACTTTCGGAGCAGCTGACGCGCAGACCCCTCTGTGCTATGGTTAAACTATTATTTGATATGATTTTCAGCCGGTATAAAAAGACTTCGTCTGATTAATGGTACCTCCCGTGCTATAAAGTTGGGCAAAATCTATGTTGGTCAGCCTGGAGTCTAGACTTGTCACCGGATGTTGGCAATAGGCTCGCCCCCTATTACATTGGACTTAAACATAACCGGCGAAATGTGGGTGTGTTGTAGGCACACCTCTGCCTAACCCTTCGGGGATTACCGGTGTGATGTTATGTTAATCTTGTTGGTCTAACTGTTTGATACAACCTGTGTTAATTATTGATTGTTGTGTTAAATATCAATTAATATGTATGTATCGCCAAAATATTAAATGTAAGGGTCTGTGTGATTGAGGTAGGTACTTGAAAGTCTTGACTGACTGTCTTTTTTACAATGAAGATGCTTTGTCGTGTTGTGATGTTGAAAATGTACAGTTATTTGAATGTTGCTGATAGACGGACTCTCAGAAATAATTTGTATAATAAAATGGATAAAAACATACCTTGTTTCATTATAACTTGTATATTATCATAGCATAAAGCCTTGCTGATTCCGCATTTGGCCTGGGTAAATAAATATGCCCCTAACTCTTACAGAGGGTCTCCCATTCCCAGCTGTGGGAATGTTACAGGCTAAATTTATTATGAGTAAGGATCACGACACGTTCATCGATGTCGTTCGACGGTTGGTCCTTACAAACAAAGCACAAAGTATAGGCGCGTGTTCGATGCAAAAACTAGCCTCGTGGATCTAGCGGTCTCACACGCGACTGCTCAACATGAGGTCCTGGGATCGATTCCCGGGTCGGGCAAAGTGTTAGTGGGTTTTTCCATCAGGAATTTTCTCAGTAGCAGCCGCAGAGTCTGCATTTGTGCCCGGTTGCTGGCTATAGGCTCGCCCTCTATTACGTGCGAGTTTAACATAACTGACGAAATGTGGGGTTGTACTATTACCTCTGTCTAACCCTAGTAGGGTTAGACAGAGGTAACGAGTGAATATTTTGCATCAAGACAGGCTAGTATTTCTCTTGTCTCAATGGAAAATATTTTTTACCTTGGCCGTCTTTCAGATAATAATTACGAAAAACTCGTAAGTCAGAGTTTTCTCAACATACACGGAGTTCACCCAATTCCTTTGATTAAATCGACAGTCGATGGATCGACTCGAGGTTGGTCCGATAAAGTTACTAAGTGAAGCGACGTCACAAATTGGTAATTACATTGTTCTTTAGGGAGCTGAGAGCGAGAGGTCTCATTTTCCTAAACGTGTTTCACAAGTTGTGTGGAGAGGAATTATAATAAATATATACTATTATAATTATTATCACGTTTTGTAACAATTTCTCTACCTTCCCTTGGACAGTAAGGGACCTCGAGCAGTACCTACGCGGCCAGAACCACGACTTGTTCCATGACCGGTCGCTCTCTTGAACAAAACTGATCGGACGCCAGGTTGTGCGACCAAACGTTTTTCCCGGTAGAAGCTTCTACGGCCAAAAGTCGTGGTCGTGGCCTTGTAGTGCGCAAGGTCCCCTAAGAGTATATCGATTATGGTATAAACACTATTAACTGAACACATTCATAGGTTAAAATACATTTTATTGCTTTCATCAATTCAACAACCAAATTATTTGAACAACAGCATTAGATAACTTTGTTCCTAATACATTACAATTTATACATCTAGTGAACAATTTGGAAGAAATATAAAAAAATATAGTATTTTTATATGAAATGCGTGAAGCTAATACTTAAAGAGGTAGGAATGGGCAAAGCTGCTTTTGGCATGGCAAGCAATGGTTTAAATTAGAACTTTTACTATAATTATGAGTTTCCGAGTATATGATCTTCATAAATAATAATGGGACTCCAAATGTGTTGTTGGCTTACGGAAAGTCCAGCATCTGTAAAAAAAGGAGTAAATCTATTTCTTTTTCCAGGAACCTGTATGTATAGAATATTGACAGACTGTTGCACCATCATACTGGTAGAATGAATTAATGAGTGACAGAAAACCCTGTATTTTTAGGACTTGAGCTGACAATGTACAACTTTCAACAACCAATGGATGAAAAAACAATATGGCAAGAAACAATGAATAGAATTTCTTTTCTGTCCAACGCAGCAATAGGCCATATTGTCTATGTACTATTATTTATTTTGCTAGCAACACTTAGTTATTTACTTATTTTTCAATTTTGCATACTTTTTAATCAGTCGGGGCCAGTCAGCATTTAATATTTAATTCTCTAGTCTTTTGAAACTTTGGACTGATGTTAACCGACCGCTGTTGGTACTGATGCAATTGCTCACAGGTCTACATGTCTTTTCTTTCTTTAGACAAATACACTTACCAGCTGTGGCAGGCACTTCTCAATGTGTTCGATATCGACGCGGTCGCAGCTCTCCTGCAGCGCGTGGCTGGACGCGCGCAGGCATGTCTCCGTCACCAGACACTTAGCCACCTCCACCACCAGCGACAACGCGTCGTTGCCCAGTTTTGTCTTATTGTCTTGGAATGAACCGTTCAGAAGCTCTTTGATAACTTCCTAGAAATATTGAAAGACAAGTTTGTTTATTTACTTTTTTTTGTTACTTGTTGTTGTGACTATAAAGTGATTGGGAATTACGAATTCTGAACGTTTCGATTATTATGTTCTTGTTAGTACCAATATTAATTATTCATCTAAGAGCTATGTACTTGTATCATACACCTTCACGATCAATTAGTGCGACAATATTTTATTATAGTTAATTAATACGTAATACCTACTTGTTTCAGAGTGTTCTTCACATTTGATGTTACAGACGCAGGATCAATGTTGTCCTCATCATTCTCGTTACTGTTACGAGCCATTTTCAGTGTTTTTTTACTTACGTATTTTAATAATTAGATAAAAATAAATAAACGCGAGCCTCACTCTGCAAAATAATTGACCCGCCTAAAGAAATAGTCCATGACCGAAATACTTATACTTTTAGCATGACCTTTTCATCATGAAATCGAATACCGTGGGAGTAAAAGAAACAGAAAGAATAAACCATGTTCTTCTTATCTTTGAATTATCTGGAACGCAACTATAAAATTTGACGGCTCATGATCAGTTTAGAAATCAAGTTTTACGATCTTTTGTCTAGTAATCCGCTTGGAGATTACGCTCTTTTTTATACAGAAAAATGAATAGAAAAAATATCCTTCATTAAGGGACCTCACGCACTACGTGGCCACGACCACGACCTTGTAGCATGATCGCCAGCTATCTTGAACAAAAGTGGATGCAAAGCTGGTCGGGCCGGCCCGCATATTGTGACTGTTCCTAGCTGATAAAATCATGTTATTATTACCTAGCACTAAGGTCGGTTAAAAGTCGTGCTCGTGCCAGTGCTGTAGACAGAAGGGCGGGGAGGGGAGGTCAACCCCCACTATAGAGAAACCAACTTATCCAAGGCGGATTGCTAAAATTTTCTCGGTCAGTTTTCACGGTCCTGAGCCAGTGCTGGAATCAAGTGCTCGCGCCAGTGTTGGAAACAAGTGCTCGAGCTAGTGCTGGAAGCAGGTGCTCGCGCCAATGCTCGTGGCAGTGTTGGAAGCAAGTGCTCGCGATTGTAGTGGTGAAGGGGGATTTATCAAGAGACAGTTAGGTAGCACTCAGCTCCATTCTGCCCATTTTGACAACAACATTTACCAATAGTCCTTAAATCTCCCGATTTAGGGAATAGTAGAAAACAATCATGGCTTTCAATTACAATCTATGTGGGTACGACAACTTCAACAGGAAGCTAAATGAAACAATGTAAGATCAATGAAATACTTATTATTAAAATAAATCATTGTAATGACAATTTTCATCTTCAAATTCTCGTCTTTCATGGGGTACTGTTTAAAATGTTACAATAAAATACCTCCCCGCATTCTACAACTGAATGAGACGAAGTTTAAATCTTGTATAAAACGCACACTGTGTAGGCAAGCATACTATAAGTTGGGAGATTACATTGATGATAAAAATGCTTGGCTCAATGCTGGTCCTGCTCCACAACCATAGGGGCAAACTAATTGATTACTTTGTGAAGTTATTGTGGAAGCTGCAGAAGATTGTAAACATATCTTTGCATTGTATAGATTCAGTCTCTTAGTATTATATAATTGCATAGCACATGTGTGAGTTCTATGTACGATAAAGCTACCATTTACATCTTTTACTGACTCGAATTTGCCCTGGCGGTTGAGAGAATGTCATGCTCACTCAAATGTCTCGCTGATGGTGGCGCGTGTGTTGGGTCGTTTAGTTCCCTCCAAAATGGTTGAGTTGAATGATGGCTGATCCATGCGTCATGTTCGTGAACGGGCGCTGTCAGTTGTGACTGGTCATCTCTATGAAAGAGCGGAGTCTCCCAATACAGGCATTACTTTGCTTAAAGGGAGGCTCCAATCACAATTCTGTTCATGTTACTTTGCTGAAGAAATAAATGTTTTTTGATTTTTTTTTTTTTGATTTTGATCTCGCAGCTGCCATGGATTATTGTATTTTTAAATTGTTAATTTTATCTTTTTATTCTGGACGCTCTTACTCGCACGTCTTTCTACATCGTTCTCACATATATGTTTAATCTCGACATGAATGATGTAACCGAGACTTTGTAACAACATAATGATTTAAAAGAGTGTCCATGGAGTTTCTTGCCCATTCTTCTCCATCGAGATCTACGCTTTCGAATGGGCAACTACAGTACTTTCACAAGTTATTATGCCCTGTGACTGGGACTGTAGCTTAGTTTATTTTTTTGTGTTTTGACATTCAAAAGTGCCTGTAATGGTTTAATTGAAATAAATGCTTTGAGTTTTGAGTTTTTGAGTTTCGACACAGACGCGTTCACACAATTGAACTAAGACTTGTAATAATTTAGGTACTTTATAGCTGACTGCACCAAGAGGGCAATGTTTTATCGAACTATATCACATATAAGAAAAGTTGTAGGTATAGTACGTATCCAACGATTTTTTCTGGCTCACAACAAACCAAAACTACTGTAACATACACAATAATACGTCACTCTCGTGACCCAGCAATAAATCAACAGATTTGTAATAAATACAAAATACGCGTTTTGATTTCCTCTTTCGACTTATCCGTCAAACTGTCAGAGATCATGCCGATAATATGTTTGTCGTCTACAATTTCTAGGATGGTCTTGTCTTGCCGTTCTTCCGGTGTTAGCTGTTCTTTTAATATTTCTAGTAGCAGTTTATCTTCATCTCTTCTCCACTCAGGGTTCTCTGTCTTGACGATTTCGTCGTCGAAGACGATCTGCATAGATGAGTTGGAACACTCGCTGTCGTCTTGTACCTCGGTTTTGCTTACTGTAACGACTAGCGACATAGTTTCAGATTTCGATGTTGGATAATCCATTGATGTGTTTTCCTGTAATTAAAGAGAGATTTATGAGAAATGTGTAAAATCAAATGATATATAAAACCTTACAATTGAAAAGTTACATAGATCTAGCTGTTGCCCGCGTGAAGGTCAGAAATTATCCCGTGGTAATATACAACCGGGACAAAGTAGCTTATGACCTAAACCCACGCCAGGGTATGCCTATTTTCATCGTAATCTGTTCAGCTTTTCAGATGTGAAGGTGTTACAAACAAATAAACAAACTCACTATCACATTTATAATATTAGTTAGGACTACAGAGACGCATAGATTGTGTGATGATGTGAAAGAAAGAGGTCCAAGGAGAGTGAGTATAGTCCTTTAAACATGCAGTTTATTTACCGTTGGCTAACATGACGTTTGAGTGATCCCCCAGTAGAACGTATTTTTATACAAACCTCGGGTTTGCTCAGGGTTAACTTATTAGGTAGCGGTAAATAAACCGTGAACGGACAGTAAGTTCAAGAGTGACGGCTGATATGAGTGAATGCGAGTAAAATATTTGCTGCGCCGACCCCAAGTACTATGGACAAGATGATATGGATAACACCTCCCTCTAATTTGACAGCTTTATTTCGGAACTTAAAAATCATTCCGAGATTTTATAGGGACGTATTAACCACTGTTACTTACTGCCTTGAAGTATATATAATCATGAATGTCTAGTTATTTTAGAGAATTAATACGTACTTCTTTAATAGGTCGGCAAATATCCTGATTATTCTCTGAACCAGAATGTCTCTCGTTTCCACCGTTGACTTCTTCTTCTTCACTGCAATGATAGACAAATACATATATAAATATATATAGACACAAATTATCGTCGCTGTAGAATGAATACCTCGTATGTCAAATTTTTTTTTTTTGTAAAAATCGTATGAAAACCACGTATTTTATAATACGGCGAAACTGTGAACCCAGTATATGACTACTAGTGCCATCTATTATATTCAAAACATGAGACAAAACCACGTAAAAATATTTTAAACATTGACAAAATTAAACGTTTTTTTCGTTTCCTGTGAAGTTTGGTTTCCTGGACATACGGGGTTATCATTCTACAGCGACGTTATACACTTTGTCAGTATGCCATTAGTGCTCATTTATTTTCCCGCAAAGAATTGACGAAGCAGGACTCGTGGTTAAATAATAATGGCCGCACGAATTGGCTCGAAAGTCTGTCAACCAGTCGTGCCAATGGATTTAGACTTCGTTCTGAATGTCAGATAGAACTATTCATAAAAATGTTCGAAGTTGTACCGCAAACTAAACTTCATGTGTTGATCTTATAGTAGTATTTCCAAAAACACATATTTATGTACATGTTTGGAAACAAAGGGCGAATTACACCAATAAAACTGAATCAGCACACTTAAACTGCGTTTAAGAGCTGTCAGTGTCATCATAGCAATGTAACATTGACCACTGTTAAACTCAGTTTAGTTAAACGAACCTCATAGACATGTCGGCTTCATAGTCTGCTGTAGGTTCCTCTATCGTAGTAGCGTTGTTACAGATAATTTCTTCGGTAGGTTTCTCTGTTGGTTGCGAGGGTACCGGGGTTGGCGACGGCAGCTCCGCCTGTTCTGGGCTGTAAAATACATAAACGTTTAGATATTTTGATTTAAAATCCAAACTACTGAACCGGTTTTGATAAAATTTCTATGGGATCAATCGGGAAGTATATCCTTTCAGATAAAAGAATAATTTTTCAAATCGGTTAATAAATGACGAAGATGAGGTAACAAACACAAAAAAAATACAACCGAATTGAGAACCTCCTCCTTTTTTTGAAGGGTAAAATAAAAACTTTTTTGTAAAAAAATTACCGACTTCCAAAAAAAACACTAAAAAAGTGGTAAATTACTTTACTTTCGGAATTCGGTGGCAAAAAAGTCAATGAAACAAACAATAGTCACCGACTTCCGAAAGTAAGTTATTTTCGACATTTTTTAGTGTTTTTGGCAGTCTGTTATTTTGCAAAAACGTTTTTTTTTACAAGGGGCTGAAAGAGAGAAGATCGCTTCCCGTGCCCGTATGAAGTATTCCAGGAAAGCGTCTATTTTATAATTTTTTGCATTATACTTAGTGATGTCAGTTTAATTTAAATATTCACGGCGACACAAACTATTACCAGGGATTGTCAACATACGATATTACACAAGTCAAGAGGTTGTTGCGCGGTTGTGCTATGTTATTGCTAGGAGGTGCTTCATGCATGGCATGCGGACATGCAACATCTTCGTGTTCTCGTCATCACAATCAAAAACCATGTAGATGAGTTGGGTAGAGCCATTCGATCTGCCTCCCTCTTCTTATGTGCACTATTAGATGCCCACTGCAGTTTACCGACCGGCACGAGACAGCTCTGTTGAACAACAATTACTGCCGAATGGAACAAGTGTAACAGACCTTAGATATCATAACAAGAACGTACCTTCTTTCCACTCTATGCGGGAACAGCGAGTGCACATACTGCGCCAGAGAAGGGTACCCGTCCAACGTGCGCAATATGTCCGTGCACATCTCACACGCCGTAGACAAGTTCTTGGAAAACACCTTGTTTAGCTCCTTTAAAATTGTATGACGTTTCTCTAAGTCTGTCACTTCCTCCTGATAAACACAAACAATGCTATAAGGATATTTTAGCGCTCGTATGGTGTTGTGTACGAGAATCTTTTTTTTTCTATACAAAATTACATTATTTGTTTAGGAGAGTAGGCAGTGGTGAAGATAGTACATCCAAATGTCACCACTAGAGTATAGTAAGTTAGAAGGCGAGCGTAATTGCCGTCAACCAAGTCAACAAATCTACTTTCAGGACGGCTCCTGATAAATTTCGAATGGAAAAAACACTAACTGTTTGCTTGACAACCTGGCTGGTCTAGTTAGTGGTAGAGTCTTTATAACAATAAATAATGTTGACCAACTAATCATTGTGACATTGTGTCCTTTACTTTCCATGTTATGGTGGCACCTGGCAAGCAAATTGAAAATGTATTTTATGCAAAATTAAAATAGTGTACAATTATTTTGTGCTGGGCAAATAAAAAAAATATTTTTGATCAAGTACAACAAGCAGTTCAATAAGAAATGATATTGTCATTAGTACGTGTCACTATGTACCAAATACTCACTTCAATTTTCTTAATCAAATCCGTGACACAATTTCTTCTAAAATAATCCCTGAAGGCGTCAATTTTATCCGCTTGCTCGGGCGTAAGAAAACATAGGAACTCTTTATATACATCCAAAAATTTGGCGCCACATGCTTTCTCCATTTGTGCAACTAGTAGTAAGGGATCATGCTCATAAATATTAAACTTAGCAAGGAGGTTGTTTATGCTTCTTTTTAATTGCTTTTGAGCTTCTGTCGTCTTTGAAAGGAGCTTCAGGTGGAAGTTTGTTACGAATACTGAAAGGCAAAAGAATTGGTTTGTGAGAACGTAGCGTGTAGCGAGGCGTATTCTCTACCGACTATACAATATCAAACCTTGCGGTTCCTGGAATATAGTTGAGAATTAAAAAAAAACAAAGTTACATTTAGAGAATCAAGGTAGTCGCACTGAGAGACACAAATTTAAAAGGTGACTTTATTTCATACAAGGTTCTGCCTGCGACTTCATCCGCGATTTTTAACATTAAGCAATAGTGTAGTTTTCTATTAGTGGAAGTTTTTTTAATCAGATGAATAGTTTTGGACCTTAGTTCCTACATCCAAATTTACAAACTTTATAATTTTAGTGTAGACTATGCATAGACATAGAATATGTATTTAAATAGATAATATTAAACAGCACTTACCTATATCATCTAAATCTCCATCATTATCTCTAGTATCACATTCATTTAGTCTTGTTTTACCTTCTTTAGCTTTTTTCAAACAATTAATCTTATTCTGAAGTTCTTGCAAAGCTATATTATAATTATACTTATGATTATTGACTAACAACCTTAATCTATTAGATATCTTTGGATACCTTTTATTTTTACAACTACAAATCTTTTCCTTTCTTTTACCGAAAAATTCAGTAATAACTGCCTGTCTTTGCCTGCATATCATTTTTAATTGAGCACAACACGTGCAGTGTTCTAAATTTTTTTCGTCACTTTTTTGAGTTGCACGCGATGTTTCCGGCAGGTCGTTAGCTATGACAGTCGAGTTGATTACTGTTGAGGTTGTAATGGGTCCGGGGTTAGCGTTGACTGTCATCGTGACATCTGTCCAAGGTAGAAGGTATGCTCCAGTACTTGTCTCCACGAACCTATACAAGTTAGTTGCTTGTTTTTGTGTGTTATCCGTTATTTGTATGTCGAATTTGTCAGCGAGTGCGTTTTTCGCTAGCTGAGGCTGGGCTACGATCGGTTTGGTGAAGTCTATGGGTAGTGCGGCCTTGATGGGCTCGATCACTGCCTGCCCCATCTCTACGTCGACGCCGTAAGCCGGCACGCCGGTCCTGTTTGTCCTTTTGTGTAAGTAATTCTGAAAGTTAATTGTATTGACGTGTCATTAGTGTTCGCGATGGTTTGTAAATTCTCTAAATACTCACTTTAATGTAGGCCTGAAAACTCGAATCTATTACTGTAAAATTAGGTTTCTAGTTGCTATGAAATCGATAAGTAGTTGAGAGTTGGCAGATTAGTGACATTACGAGTTGCTATTGCCACACAAAAATCTCTATCTAATCTATGGCTGAATCTCGTTTTGTCAGTGGTGTCGCCACTGTCGCCTACCTAACTCTTTAATTTTAAGTTAGCATGACTTCACACGTGTAATCCCCGAAGCGTTAGTCCGAGATGTAACTACACTGTACACCTCAAGATATTTTAAGATAATATCTCTTTCTTGACATTTACAATGTTGAACGAAACAAAAACTACATCTTGCACTCTATATTTTCGTTAAGATAAAGCAAAAAGATGGCGAGACGTGCAGACGACATTCCATCGTAGGTAAAATCTGGATGAGGCTGTGATTGCTGGATAGGTCGCGAACGTCATGCGTAGCAGTTCTCGCGGCTCATTCACCAAGGCGACAGTAGGCTCACGGCGGCATTATTTAGTGGGTGCAAGCCCCACATAACCAAGCCGTCTCCCCGGACGGTGTGGTATGCGCTAGGTATTTTTGACCGCAAAATAAAAAAAGAGGAACGTAGAGATTAACACTAGCAAAAAGCGACGATGGTGATATATCTGCTTACCCTGAACCGCTTGCTAGTCTTGGCGAGGTAGCGAACCCATATGCGCGGAACTTCGTGTTCCGGTTGCTCGTACAGCGACAACTTGGGGTTGTACGGCAACAACTTGTGTTTCACAGGCGTCACCGTGCGATTCCGCATGTATTGCTGGAAATGATTGGGAAAGGCAACATAGGTAATATATTAATTTGTAACAGCTTGCACAAATGTCAACTCTAAATGCATCAGAACAAAGTTTTATGTATGTATGTGCGTTACATTGGGTCCTACCGTACACCGTGGTTTTTCATTAAAAAAAAAAAAGTTTGATGTACAGAATGCTTGGTTAACGGCTTCGTAAAGGTTCCGTTTACAGTAAGATTTTAAATATAAGCACAGATAAACTAGCCTTTTTCATTTCTCGCCTTAAATAAGACTAGATACCCCGAGAATTCCCGTTTCCTGAAGTCACGGCCAGAAATCTTTTCATCGCCCATAATCGTTTGGAAACTTTTAAGCCATTGTTTGTCAGAAATCTAAGCACAGCTGACATCTATTTACCAGCCAGTTTTAACAGCCAAATAGAAATACGAACATTAATAGGATTGTCCTTATCCCCGTTCCTCCTGACGTTCTGCACGTGCGCGTGCAGCATGCGGAAGGGCAACCAGGGCATCATGTGCTTGGCCACGAGCTGCAGCACCGCCGTGAGGCCCCACGGCCCGCGCCGCCACGCCGGCTTGAACAGGGAGTTGTTAGACAGCACGTACTTCCAGAACTGCTCCATGCCCACGGCTATGAGTCTGTTGGAGCAATTATTGTCCGTCTTAGTAAAGCAAGCTGAAGTGAAGTGCTCAACACGGTGTCCACTCCAGGAATCATATGCTCGATGGAGCATACTTGTATGGTCCATCCTGCAATCCTATTCATAAGCAATCGAATCGATTAGCAAACGTTAATTAATGACCCTTGTTCGACAATTTGTTTTTCTGACCGAAGACAGACAAAACGCTATTCATAGAACCGATTCGAAAATTTAAAGTGACATGGTTAATAAATTATTGTTATTGATTATTTCGTCAAGTTTTACTGTAAAAGATCTGAACTGTCCAAATTGTTCGTTTTCGGTTTTGTGAATAGCGTTTGCACTGTCGTTCGATTCGATTTGATTGTCATTCGCGAGGTTGTGAATAGCTATGCAGGAGTGGAAACCGTGTTTAGCGTAGCGAGGGACGGCCCCCGGCTCGTCACCGGTGGCTCGAAACATTCACATTTGAAAAATGTTATCTGATGAAATACATGATTTACTAAGAGAAGAGAGAGAGAGAGAGACGGCGAAGTCAAAACAGAACAGAGAATGTGGAAGAGACATAGGTTTTCCCATCAGATAGGAACTTGTTTTCGACCAACAACGTTAAAGGAGTTACTCACTCATCTTCAGAATGCAGATAGTTGAACCGGCGCGGATGGTCGCCGCGGTAGGGCATGGACGGCAGGAGGTAGGGGTACAGGAACACCGGACTGTTGGCCACCACCTTCTGGAACGTCTCGTGGAACTCGCCCACGTACAGGTTCTTGTGGAAGCCGCGGCGCTGGCTGACAACGTCAAAGAGATTTCTATATTCTATGACTAGTTAAACGACATACTTCAAGGGGTTTTAGTATGGGAATGTTGAAAATAGGGAAATAAATCTGCTTCTTCATCATAGTGTATAGCATAGCGTACGGTGAATCAAAGGTTTTTTTTAGAATTGGATCATTCGTTCCGGAGATTATCCCTTACATACTAATTTACAAACAAATTATACCGCTGTATAATAATAGTATAGATAAACTAGAGTGCTACAGCCTACATCCACATGGATCTTTTGACGCTCGAACGACGTTTACAAGGCGGATAATGAAAAACAATTGCTTAACTATTTCTTGAAATTGAATGGCGGCAAGCGCTACGTAATTATTCGAATATTATGTGGGTTCAAGTTCTAATTATACTGTCGTCGGTACGAAAAAAACGAAAGGTAGATATAATTTTATTTGCGCTTTTGACTTACCATCGATCCGCTTCGCTTTTGATGAATCTGTAAAAATGGATCGAGTTAATATCAGTGTCAGGAACAAATCAACAAACTTCCTTAAAATATGTCAGTATCGATACTTTTCTCGTGTCACTGACTGTACTACATAACATCTACAATACAACCCACACTTCGCCAGTTAAGTTTAAGAACCTGTAATACCCGATACCCTATTGCCATCAGCCGGGCCCAATCCAAACTCTGTGGACTGCCACTGAGAAATTCCTAATGGGAAAACTGCACTAGGGTAAAAATTGTACTAGGGTTTCAGAAAATATGTAAGACTCACTCTATCATCGCTCGATTCTCTGGTGTATTTTCTGACACAGTTTTCTCCCATGTGGCGATTAGCTCCACGGCCGGCGACAGGTTGCACACGTTCGCTACCGACTTCGGGTTCGACGCCGCCATCTTGGAAAACGCTTCCTGTATAACATGAACGTTTAATATTAAATCATTATACAGTCAATAGCGTACGGCACATATAACACGGTGGACAAAAGATCCATACAAAGATGATATGGGACATAAAGTCTAAAAACACGCCGCAGTGCCTGGTTTTCCCTGCTAAATAAATAACAACAGAACGAGTCTCAAAAAGAAATTGAATATTAATAAAACCTTAACCACTTGCCTCTGCCCGAATTCATTCTCTCTCAGAGCAATGTAAGTTTATTTATTTTCAACTTTATTTCAAGTGAGTCAAGTGAAGAATTGCCAAACCTAACGACCCGAATGGCGCAGCGGTAGTGAGGCTGCCTTACGTTCATAGGGTTCCGGGTTCGAATCCCGGTAGGAGCAAGTGTTTGTGTGATAAGCATAGACATTTGTTACCGAGTCATGGATGTTTATATGTATAATAAGTATGTATTTACAAACAAAAAGTATCTATGTAGTATATCAACTATCTGGTGTCCACGACACAAGCCTCGTTGCTTAGTGTGGCACTAGATGGCGCTGTGTGTAATGTCCAGCGATATTATTATTATTACCTAAGTGTTAGTAGGTAGCGCACATTGATCGCAGAACGGTTGGTCGATGAGGTCGAAATATTCTGGTGAGACGGCAGTATACAAGGTAGACAGATGACCTGGTCAGCACTGTGGGATTCCGCTGAAAGCAAGCCCCACATGACCGGTCGGGGCTTTGGAAGACCAAAGTCCAGTAGTAGGTGTCTTTTAGCTTCCTCTTCTTCGTCGTGTGGTAATTTGCTTCGGTTTTGCTTTGAGAACTCTGCCACCTCTATAGGGTTACTAGTGGCTCTGGACAGGTCCCTCAAGGTACATTGAGAAGGATAGAAGGGTCTTCCGGCTGAAATGATGCTGAAGATTGTACGTACCAAGTACTCCTTGTACTTGGAGCCATAGCTCCAGTGTATGGGGTGCACGTACAGCTGCAGGTAGTTCGACGTCGCTAGCTGCACGTGCTGCCTCAGCTGCTGCTGCAGGATCTGCACTTGTTCGGGGAGCATCTGCACAAATGTCACACCATCAATATATCATATTTCCATGCTAACCTGCATACGTCAAGGAGGTGAGTCCCGGCATAATAAACAAAGGAGATCACCCAGCCTCCATTCATTTTTGGGCTATTTTCAAAAGTGCCGACAAAAATAAAATTTTTATTTGCTTATTTTTATTTTCTTATTATCACACCTAAGTCGTAAGTCAATTTACCGAGAAGTTATTCAACCACAAACTATCTGAGATCACCCAGATTGGACTTTTTTATTTTTTGCCAGCCAACAAAACTAAACGCAATAATTAAATATTTAGGTTTGGACAGTAACCGCTACATATTAGTGTTCGTGAGTGTATAATTATCTAGATATAATGTGAGCTTACAGTGGCAGCCTGGTTGACGTGTATGAGCACGTACTCGCTGGTGCACGGCGCGGCCTTCAAGTTCTCCTGCAGCAAGCGCGGCGCGCTCTCTGTGCAGCTCGACCCTTCCTCCTGCTGGACGGACACCTTCACCATTGTGGACGGCTTTCTGGTAGCAACCACATGGTAAACATTAAATTAATGTCCTATACGGGCTGGAAGGGACACCGACGCGAAAACGGAAACCACATACTCAGTACATCATTCTGAACAACCCCACATAGAAATTTTTCGTCGGTTATAAAAAAAAAAACTGCTGTTCCATACAAAAGTGCAATACCTACACGGTCAAAACGTATGAAACAGCTGTTTTTTTTAAATTACCAATGAGTAATTTCGATGAAGGGAGGGTTCAGAAAGATGTCCTGAGTACATGGTAACCGTTTTCGCGTCGGTGTCCTTTCCACCCGGTGTATGTGAGGTTCTACAGAAAGGGCCAGTCCGTGCGCAGTATTCGCAACTGGCGTGCGTGTATGACCTGATGAATGAACGTGGACGAGGCGAGAGGAGTATGTGAGGATAGTAGGAGATGGCGTTCTGTGGTTTCTGTATATGGGACAAAGGCATGAGTTTATGTATGTATGAAGTTTGTGTGGTGGAAAACTACCGACAGACACGAGTCTGAGTGAATTTCATAAGACTTCGATTTTTTGGTTCTTGGATATGCCGGTTTCCTTCACCGTTTTCAGACCAGTGGTGATGAAATAAACTTCTGCCTACCTAGAAGCAAATCCAGCCCTTACTGAGCCACTACTCTTCTCCCATTGCCGTTAATCGGATTAAAATCTAGGCACCAGGGTCCTACCTAAAATTGAACGCCCTGTGGATACGCCGAAACTAGCCGAACCCAGTCTACGCTAAGTAGTCGAGTTTACGATAATTGTACCAACGAGACCAGTAATATACTTCTTCTTCAACCTTTGGCCACCAAATAGGGCCTTCCAAATCTCGTCAGTTAATAATATACAAATTCTTACTAACCTAGGCGATATTCTTCTAGGCGTTTCTTCTGGCTTTTTCTTTTCTTTACCACCATTCTTTTTGGGTCGTATTGCTGTCTCATTCACTCTTGCTACCTCTCTATCTTGTGGCTCACTCTTTCCTTGAGAAAGTCTCGAGTAATTCTTCTTCTCAAACATGATTCTGTCAGATAACTTCTGCCTGTGACCACTTTCATCGTCTGAAACTGGCTCTTGTTTGCCTTCCCAGCGAGTCGACACCTGAAACGTGATATATTTTACTTAAAGTTATTAAAAATACTCAAATTATGGACAAGACATTGATTTGATTACTTCTGCTTATCAAAACTATTTCAAAATTCATTGTGTATCTTGATGATTCTACTCAAAGTAAACAATAGAAATCTGAGCTTTGTATTTGTACTACGAATAGTAGATTTTTCTAAAAAAAAAAATTCTTTGTTCATAAAAATTTCGCAGGCAACGCCCCTTGTAAAACTAAGTAGTGGTACGTCCGATTGACTTCAACAATTAAAATACCAAAGTGAAGACTTTGAGCCGCGTTTGTGTCATTAAGAAAAAATAACTTCGCTACACTCGGTGGGACAAATTGGTGGCGCAGAGTAGAGTAAGCCGGAAATACGGAATACAAGCAGACTAATAGAGGGAGATCGCGTGACCCCCAGACCCACGTCATTTTATAAAAGCTGACTTTTCATAATATCTCATTGTTCTTACCTATGCCAAAGTAAGGTACTTCCACAGAAAACGTTTCAGCTTTTATAAAATGACGTAGGTCTGGCGGTGACGAGATTTTGGTCCATAGAGGATTAGTGAAACTTAAGATTGTTAGCGTTTTATACGTTTTATCCATAGAATTAGAGCAATATTTTAAAAGAGCTGTGTAATAAGTTTTGTTTACAGTGACGATCACTAATATGTAAACAATTCAAAAACATTTTCTCGTGAAATAACGGTTTCTACTTTGAGATAAAATATATTACGTAATTGTATGGCTTCCAAAATACTGCGTTCGAGAAAATGTAAAACGTTAATCCACACAGAGAAAAAACACAGTAGAAAAACTCTTTTAAAGTTGCGACTGTACAATAAAGTATATTCTATATATCTGTTTATTAATTGACTATACAAACCTCTGCCTGACCATGTTCAGTGAGCACGCTGTTGGCCAGGTTATCGGCCATCAGTTCCTCCTCAGTAGTCGACTCAGGAATGATGTTGAACAACTCCGTCACCAAATCGTTCAGCTCCTTTTTAGATATCTTTATAATACTGTTGCCTAATGCTTCTTCATCTTCATCGTCTGCAATCAAATATAATTTTTCAATACACTTCCTCGAAAACAGGCTCTTATCGCACTACGATTAGGTTCAACATGCTATGGATTCCACCCTCGTGGTTTTCTTCTTATATTCCCGCACTATAGTGCACGCACGCATTTTTCTTTTTCATTGAATCAATTTGGACTTTGAACAAATTTAGACTAAAAACTAAATCCAAAAAACTAAAAGTGTATTGAAAAACGTCGTTTGATACACGTGGGCATTTGTTACTGCAGTTCTCGGTTCCATTATTATTGGTTATTGCGCAAATAGTAAAATTGATTGATGTTGGCTGTTACAGTAGAAAGATGAAAATTCTTAACCGTCTACCAAGTAGCTTGTTCGACCGTATATCGTATATCTATACTAATACTATAAAGAGGAAAGATTTGATTGTTTGTTTGCATTGGATAGGCTCCGAAACTACAAAACCGATTTTAAAAATTCTTTCACCGTTGGGAAGCTACTCTATCTCCGAGTGACATAAGCTATATTATATTTCCAAAAAAAATAGGGATCCTTACTAAAATTCCAATAATGTAACCCAAGGTGAAAAAAAAATGACCTAAAAAATACCGTACATCGAGTGCGCTGCTAAAACTATTGATGATAGAACAAAATAATGTACTACGATTTTGCAGAACACATCATGATCTACAAAAAGTGTCGCGACAACATATGTCTAACTTTTATGTATTTGTAACAATAATTGTTCTTTTATTTTAAATTTTTTATTGAAACGCCGCCATTAGAAAAGGCTCTTTATTTGTACCTTGGTAGTAATTCTTATCAAAATAAATTACTTCATACTCAAGACTGTTTCAATCCCTTTATGTAACTTTTTGAATTGTTCAATTTGGACATTCCATTCGAAAGATATCACGAGTTCAAAAATGTAAGTATTAGAAAAAAGTCGCGTGGTCGCCGCTCACTCCGCTCGGCTTACTATACAATGTAGGCGTCACTGAGGTACGGGAGGTAAGTCAATGTTAAGAAATTCGGCTCCCTACGCAGCGGTCAAAAATTAAATCAATAAGTTTAATGGCTTTTGTTTGTAGTCTGTATGTAGATCATACATACATGCATGATCTACATACAGCGAGTCTAAGCACACTCGCGAATAATGACATCGCCGTCTGTATACTTCTATGTGCGTCCGCCTTTTGTCGCCCGTATGGAGCTGGCCTTCCGTCTATCTCCCTTTAGGGGGCAATTCAGTCACCTGCATCTGTCAGTGTGACTACCCGTCATGCTAAACAACGTTTGCTATGAAACTCATATCAAATTCGTAAAAAAAAATCCTTTCACACATACATCGAAATAATCTGTCTACTGTTTGCTGCATAGGAATTTATAGTTTTTTTGACTACTGTGATATGAACGCTGAGAACGGAGAATTATCTCCTTGTCGGAAGCAGGTTACTAAATGGCCACCCTGTATTGAGTGTGGTAGGTATGTATAATAGCTATAAAACAGTATCGATCAACTTACGTGCATCCTGATCAGCAGCGACATTATACTCCGGATCAGTTTCGTCATCATCCTCGTTCCTCGACGTAGAAGCCGGGTTCAGGCACTCGTTCAGAAACTGGTTCCATAGGTCATCGACCGCCGGCATCGGGATGTCGTCGGGAGGTACGAACGTACTCTCGATGTGTTCTATGGATGTGGCGGACAGACTCAGCTTGGATCGAGTGCGTAGTGCGATTGTCGCTTCTTCTTCTAAATCCAGTTTCCTTCGTGTTGGTGTTGATATGTCCTGTCAGACAAAGTTGCTTATTAACAAGCTAGGTATGTGGTTGTTGAAAATACAATATGTAAAAAAAACCTGCCCGATCCGTGAGGGTTGATTATTAGGTATCGAAATTAGATTCTATTCTATGTACGATTATGTAGTCCTTTTTGGATAACTAATAAAAAATACCCTTTTAAAATTTAATAAAATGTACTAAAATGAGGAAACGTACATGGCAATACAGGAGCGGGGGCGGCGTCACTCCGGTCGCTTCTCGGGTACAGAAGTCATAAACAAACGATTGACTATCGAACATACTAGGCCCGAAGATGGTATTGTCACGTTTTAAAAGTTTGTTGGATTTTAGGGAAATGGTGGTAATTCGGGCACAAAAAACAGGGTATTAAAATTAATCAGGAATGAATTTTAAAACCCTGTTTTTTGTGCCCAGTTTAGTTTTCTTTCATAAATATTTTATGTTTCTTAATTCTTTGGTAATGTCATTGGTATACCTATATGCCCCATTCGGATCGGACAGGTTTTTTTTAGAATAGAATAGAATAATATTTATTTGTTTAAAAACATGGTATAAAAATATGGTAACATACAAAAAAAAAAATAACAAGAGCATTTATGTTTTTGCTTAACAGTGATAAGCGTTTTAATTATATTAATATTATATAGCCCAGGGGTGCTAAACTAGTAGGCATGATTCGAATACTCGATTCGAATTCAGTAGGGAAGGAGCCGAACTGTACTGTGAATGTAAATCATGACACATTGTGAATCTTCAGCAACGTGCACTATTATACCGTCTGTCCGTTGTCCTACGAATGCACACAAAGCATATTCATACCCTTAACACTGATAACCTTACCTGTGGTACTTTGAAGGGTCCATCTTTAACAACCTTCGGACTGGTGGAGTGTTGGCTGCGAGGAGTGGCCGGAGTCCTTGGTTGTGAGTCCAGGTCACTGCATGACTCCAGGCCTTGGTCATCGTCACTCTGAGGACAATAAGGTATTCAATTAGATTAGATCAGATTAGATTAAATTCTTGAGGAATCGACCTCAAAATTTGAATCTAACCAGGGTCAGTTTACACTTCCAACAAAAACTTTTGGAACAAGTTATGGGTGGCTGGTTAATATAATGTTGGTTCTTCAGATCAACCCTACTACTTTAAGAGAAGGCTATCTATTACAAATAGTAGATTTAAATCACTAACCGCCACATCATCATGGGTGGGCTCATACTCTTCATCATCCTCGTCTTCAGGCAACTCCTGGGCAATGAGAGCCTTCACTTCGGGCCTGGTCTTCACCGGGATGTGCTTAATAGGAGTCAGCTCCAAGTTCTCCAAGTTCCAAGCTGTCGCTGAATGGGTTTTTGGAGAACCTTTCCTTAGCTCCCTGAAACATTGGGTTTTTGAAATGAATGTAGGATCGACTTATTCTTATTCCTGTCCCTGCCACAACTGTATTTTAAATTTCAACATGCCAACATAACATCACGCCTGTAATTTTCGTAGGGTTAGGTATCCCTAATAGCACCAAGAGCGTTACCAGCCTTTGAGTCAGGAGGATGCAGATGAGAAAAAGTAATCTGATTTTTAAGGGTTAAGGGTATCTACGGATTCCGCTATGGTCGTTCAAAGTATCTAAGATGCAAGAGCGAGCTCCGCAAGTTAGCACCTCGGGTAGGTTAGATTTTGTCTTAGACTTTTAATTCAGAAATTACTTGGGTCAACTTATTCTGAAAAGATGAACAACGAAGAATAATCAGGCTGCCAGAGCGACCGAAACAAGCTCGAAAAATTTTAAACCCAGGCCTTGGGCAGATTTGAATTGTTTTGACTTTTCATAGAGGAGTTACCTGGTCGACTTTATACAGACAAGTCCAACAATGGCAGAGAAAGCTGGCTGCAAAATCGAGCGAAAAGAGCTCCTACGGACCGCACACGTTGATTCATTGGAAAAGAAAATCAACAAAATTGGTGCCTTTTTATTTTTCGCGGCGAATAACGAAACTACACAAGGTGGAAGTGACATTGACTTACAAACGGTAACCACGTGTTCAGTACATCATTCGGAACACACACATATAAATTTTTCATTGGTAATTTAAAAAAAATCCTGATGTTTCCTACAAAAATACATTTTGACCTACACCGTCAAAATGTATTTTTTTAAAATTACCGATGGAAAACCTAGCCTAGCCTTTCCGAACTATATTGAGGTCGGCTTCCAGTCTTATTGCTGAATACAAGGGCCATTCGCAGAATTAAAAAAGTAATTGTCATTGTTTACTTACTTGACTTTTGCTCTCGTAAGTTTTGGTCGTAGACTGTGCTCATCAGGGCCGGAGTCTTCTTCTTCCCGCATCTTCACAAGTGCCAACACACGGTTATTTGTCACCACTTTCTAGAATAAATAAATTGCATGATTATGTAGACATAGACGCTACAAATAAGACCTGTTTCATGCCGGATCACCATCATCATCGTCAAGGCAGATTGGCGATTAAATGCGTAGCTTATAAGCCCAGATTTCCTCACATTGTTGGTTGATTGTTAGTTGTTTTACACCGCTCTACCACTGAACCTTTAAGTTGTGCACTTCTGGCATATCATACCTACAGTTGCAGCGGGCAAAATGAAGAGTGTAAGTTTATTCTTTTAGTTTTTCAATCTAACATATTACTTGATGATCTGAGCTGAACTTGGTAAAGGATAACTGTTAATGGCTTTTTAATTCAATTGATTATTAATATGTTGAGAGCATTTTTTCAATCACTGTGATATATAAGGCTCCCAAAAAACATTAGTTTTAAGAATAAAACAGTGATTAGAATTCAAGAGTAGGGGGCTTAAAAAGGCAGCTATAGCAGAATCATAATAGGATAATAATATGGATCACATGATAATTAATTATGACATGAACTGCGTCTGGTTAAACTGGAAGCCGACCCCAATATAGTTGGAAATGGATAGTAGGTAGATGATGAGATAACTAAGGAAATTAATGAAGTTTACCAAAAAGTAAAGTTGCAGGTTCTAGGTTTCATGTATCAATTAGCTATGGATCAACAAAATGTGTCTTAGCATACCTTTATAATTTTCCTGACGCTAGTCTCATCTAAATTATTTTTAATAGCAGATGCATGGAGACACCTGTCCACCTCAACGGAGTTCTCCGCAAGTACATCTTCATATTCGCTGCTACTCTCACTGTTGAGACTGAAAAGTACAGATGACTTGATTAGTCAATGGTTCCAAAAAAATATTTTTGCTGTTTGTTGCTCATGGTACCCTTATGCGAGACTGAGAGATGCCACACGATGCGTTGTCGGTACGTTGCGACGCGAGTCAGCCAAAAATAACCAAATAATTCAAACAAAACCTTATGTTCACAGCAAAAAGAGGCCTACTGTAGCGTAAGTTTTTGTAAAATTGCCGGAAAATAAAACGTATTTCGATCGGTATAAGCCGAAGACAAATAAAATCACAGAGTTGTTGTTGTTATGAATAATACAATACCGTTTTCGTTTCTTCCCGCGAGTCTTTCCTTTTATCTTCACAGAATTACTATCTTTGCTAGAAGCCACACTTTCGGTCGTCGCATGTTCACCATCCTCATCATCTTTATTCATGTTAGTTGAAAACTAATTAATCCTGCAGCAGGATTTAATTTTGGGAGAATTTCTATAACGAAACAAACAGCAACTGACTGATCACCTATCGGGTGCCTATCGGTGATGTCCATGTCAAATCAAATACATTTCAATTTTTAAACGCAGATAATAAAATAATAAATGCAATGTTGCCATTAAAAAAACAGAAACTCTTTAAAACCAAATGCCGCAAAACTCAATAAAAATCTTAAAACAATTCTTTAACTTTCATCACTGCCTAAGGCCTCAAACCACTGAATTTTAAAGTTATAATCCATTAAAGCCATTGACAATGAGGGAGTTCTTTAACATTTTTGACATTTTACCCTTTTTCATCAACCAGTCATCAGTAACAATATCCAAGGTACTAATAAAACGAGGTATATAATCTATACTAATATTATAAATGCGAAAGTTTGGATGGATGTTTGTTGCTCAATCACGCCAGAACGGCTCACAGTGGGCTGAAAATTGACTTTCATAGACATATAATACTTTTTTCCCAAATGTCCACTTTTATGACTTGAAAATGTTTTGGGAGACTAAATCCATGCCTAAAAATATCAACATTATGGAATAGCATTGGAAACAACGCAAAAAAAAAAAATCTTTAAAAATTACTATGGAGCTGGCATGAAAAAGTCTCATACCTCCGCCATCGTTCAATTGGCCCTAATTCCCTTGCAGGTAATTAAACCTTGAATTATTTAGAATTTTTTGACATACTCCCCGAAGCGGCCACTGGTGCGACCTTTTTTTTAAAAATCGCTTTCAATTTAATATTTTCAAAAAATATTTTTAATCAAATGTTTAACTTAATTTAAGCTTAAAATCTACACGGACTACTTAAACAATGCACCCGACCACTACTTTGTATTAACACGCCACATGATCATAAAAAAATATGGTCTAAAGACCTAATAGTGTAACGATCCTAATTATGGTCATTATTTTATGAGTTTAAGTAATATGGTTATTCATATCTATTCTATGAGTTAGCTAATGAGGGCATTAAGTAAATTAGTTTAATGATTACACTAAATAACGTCGTTGCAATAAATAGGAGAACTCAAAATAAAATCATTTCATTTCGCCTTACGCATTGAAAGTACAAACAGTAATAACATCACCGTAAACATGGAAAGCATCGTAACAAATCTTGATATGTTCGTTATTTTAAAAGGTTCAGCCAAAAAAAAACGATTATCAGTTTTTATTTGAGACAGTGTTATCTCGATTGAGATGTAGTTTATCTGAGGAAGATCGTGTGACGTTTAAAGAATTTTGCCGGAAATTTACGAGAGCAGTAGAGAAACGTTGGCATTCTGCAAGCCGAAAAATGGAGTTATTCCGAAAGGAATATGGAAACTGGCTTGAGAACAATGTCGACTGGCCTAGCTGCATCAAAGAAAATGTTCAGGGAGCTTCAACATCTGTAGCTCATGAGGAAGAAGAGCCATCAACATCATCAGTTGGTACTACGAGTATCACCAAACGGAAACTCCCTAGAAAACCTTTTGAAGAGTTGGGAACGAAGCAAAAGAAGAGACGGAGTGGTGATTATTTGAACAGTTATTGCAGTGAGTTTGTTTATGCAGCATGTACCAAGTTGACGGAAGATGGAAGAGACAATATTGCTTCTGTAATTGAATACTTATTGAAAAATCCAGAAGCAGTTAATAGATTCAAGACTTGATAAAAAAACCGGCTGGCAAGGAAACCTTTACACCCCTAAAGTCGCTTGGATTAATGCTATCTCTTAAATTATCAAAATGGCAATATATGTATAACTTTGAGAGAATCAGCAATTCGAGAAGGTATTAGAGACTTATATCCTTGCTATTACAGGGTGCAACTAGCAAAACAAGAGTGTTATCCACCTGAACCCGAAAATTCCATCACGGTTACAGATAGCTCAGCCAGAATTTTTCTGCAGGCTCTCTTGGACCTAACAGTGAATAGAATATTTAAATCTTTACCAGAAGATTTAAAGCAAAAAGAACTGATTTTAAGGCAGAAGGCCTTCACGACTGCTTATGTAATATTGTCTCTTCCATCTTCCTTCAACTTGGTACAAGCTGCATGAACAACCTCACTGCAATGACTGTTCAAATAATCACCACTCCGTCTCTTCTTTTGCTTCGTTCCCAACTCTTCAAAAGGTTTTCTAGGGAGTTTCCGTTTGGTCATAGTACCAACTGATGATGTTGATGGCTCTTCTTCCTCATGAGCTACAGATGTTGAAGCTTCCTGAACATTGTCTTTGATGCAGCTAGGCCAGACGACATTTTTCTCAAGCCAGTTTCCATATTCCTTTCGGAATAACTCCATTTTTCGGCTTGCAGAATGCCAACGTTTCTCTACTGCTCTCGTAAATTTCCGGCAAAATTCTTTAAACGTCACACGATCTTCCTCAGATAAACTACATCTCAATCGAGATAACACTGTCTCAAATAAAAACTGATAATCGTTTTTTTTTGGCTGAACCTTTTAAAATAACGAACATATCAAGATTTGTTACGATGCTTTCCATGTTTACGGTGATGTTATTACTGTTTGTACTTTCAATGCGTAAGGCGAAATGAATTGATTTTATTTTGAGTTCTCCTATTTATTGCAACGACGTTATTTAGTGTAATCATTAAACTAATTTACTTAATACCCTCATTAGCTAACTCATAGAATAGATATGAATAACCATATTACTTAAACTCATAAAATAATGACCATAATTAGGATCGTTACACTATTAGGTCTTTAGACCATATTTTTTTATGATCATGTGGCGTGTTAATACAAAGTAGTGGTCGGGTGCATTGTTTAAGTAGTCCGTGTAGATTTTAAGCTTAAATTAAGTTAAACATTTGATTAAAAATATTTTTGAAAATATTAAATTTAAAGCAATTTTTAAAAAAAAGGTCGCACCAGTGGCCGCTTCGGGGAGTATGTCAAAAAATTCTAAATAATTCAAGGTTTAATTACCTGCAAGGGAATTAGGGCCACTTGAACGATGGCGGAGGTATGAGACTTTTTCATGCCAGCTCCATAGTAATTTTTAAAGAATTTTTTTTTTTTGCGTTGTTTCCAATGCTATTCCATAATGTTGATATTTTTAGGCATGGATTTAGTCTCCCAAAACATTTTCAAGTCATAAAAGTGGACATTTGGGAAAAAAGTATTATATGTCTATGAAAGTCGATTTTCAGCCCACTGTGCGGCTGAACTGATCTGCATGAAATTTGGAACAGAGATAGGTTTTAGTCTGGAATAGCACATAGGCTACTTTTCATCCCGGTATACCGATCCCGTGGGTCAATTATCGAACTCCACGCGGGCGAAGCCGCTGGCATAAGCTAGTCTAAGAATAAAACAATACATGATGACATATTAGTTTTCTCTTAAACAGGTTTCCTCTTTGAGTCAAAAGACTGATGATAACAGATGACAACTTAAAGGTCAGGATCATGTGTACAGTGGCCAACCTAATGGGCGGCACCCGTTGTTACGCAATCGAAAATTATGTCATTATCACATTTATGATTAACAAATGTGATAAAAGATTAATGTACTGGCGAACTCTAGTATCTGTCCTCAATAGTTAAATGTTATTGATCAGTAAATTAACTATTTAAAGGAGAACCTTAGCCTTACTTTTATTGAGTAATTTTTCAAAGACGCTCTGTGGCCCAGTGTTGCGGTTTGTAGCTGTCGCCGCGGTGCCGCCTAGTCTGTACCTCTATGCTAAAACAAACTTTGTTGTGAGCATAAATGTGTGAATGTTTAAAAGGCGCGCAATTAATATCCAGTTGGCGTTTACAATTTATTCGGTTCGGCAGCGCGCAGCGGTATATTATTAACTTTTTGCAAATCTTCTATGGAAAGTTTTTTTACGTTTTCATTTATTAGTAATTGGGAGCGTTTAACAGTGGTACTTTTATAATTGTTTGGTAAGTATTCATACAATATTCTTATTACGTGCAGATATTCCAGGTTTGTTTTTACATCAAACCTTTTTTTTTATAACAGGGAGCAACAATACTAAATTCGAGATGCCTGAACAGCCCAATATAGCCGTAATTGGAGGAGGAGTGGTCGGCATAACAGTGGCTAAACTGTTCCAAGATCGAGTGAAGGAAGCCAAGGTAACAGTTCTCGCTGAAAAATACAACGAAGATACCACCAGCCACATTGCCGCTGGTATCTTCAGGCCGGGAACCAGTTTTAAAGGACCAACAAAAGAAATTACTAAGAAGTGGCTGAACGAGTCTTGGCAGTTCTGGCAAGATATACTCAAGACACCTGATGCTGAACGAATTGGTGTTATGACTTTAGGAGCCTACATATTTTCACAAGAGAACTACCATGTCACTAGAAATCATCTCATTGAAGATTTAGTGCCAATCTATCGACCCGTCACCGATGAAGAATTAAAACTAGGTCCAGAAGGTACAAAATTCGGATCCTATTTCTCCACACTAAAAGTTGAATGCGAACGCTATTTGCCATGGATGGGGAAAATAATAGTTGAAAAAGGCGGCGAGTTGATTAACAGAAAGGTGGAATGTTTTGCGTCGTTATCAAATTATGACCTAGTGTTTAATTGTGCCGGTTTGGGTGCACGATATTTATGTAATGACTATGACATGGTGCCCATCAGAGGACAAGTGATAAAAGTGAAGGCACCGTGGGTGAAATCAGCGTTTTATGGGGATTATGATACGTATATTATACCGGGACTTAATGGGGTGGTAACATTGGGTGGTTGTAGAGGATATGACAGTTATAATTTGAATTTTTGCAAGTATGATGCTGCGTCTATATTGGAGCGTTGTTGTGAATTTCTTCCGAACTTGAAAAATGCGGAGGTCATTGCACATAAGGTTGGCCTGCGCCCTCACAGAATGCCAGTTCGTGTTGAAGCGGAGCTGTTTGATGGGGTAAAAGTCGTACATTGCTATGGGCACGGCGGTTATGGAGTTATGACAGCCCCCGGTACGGCCATTGACGCGGTCGAATTGGGTGTACAGTTTTTACGTAGCAACGTTAGAAACAAATTGTAAACATAAGTATAACTTATCTCTTATGTTTACAACATATTTGTACAAACTAAGTTCATAAATATAAAACAAACTTAAGTCATAATGAATGACCCACTAACATTTACATTCAATAAATATTTACCTACTGTCATCGTTATTTATACCTTGATAATGAAGACCACAATTTAAAAATACATCAGTGGACCCAACAACCTAAGCAGGGTTTGTCATAGGCTGACTTATCTCAAACCTATCAATTAGATTGGCTTAAAAGTTATATTGATGTATTGCTCATTTAATCAGCTTTCAGAATATTGTTATAAAAGAGCAGGATTGACCCACTGTGTACAGCAGTCGTATGTCTATCTTTTTTTGGCATTACGAAAACGAGTGAGATAGAAATACGACTTTCCGAAATCCAATCGAACCGTTGTGAATACGAGGGCAGGTGGTAAACAATAAATCACCCCTGGTTTGTTTTATAGGTAACTAGCTTATGCCAGCGGCTTCACCCGCGTGGAGTTCGATAATTGACCCACGGGGTCATCCTACCGGGACGAAAAGTAGCCTATGTGCTATTCCAAACTATAATCTATCTCTGTGCCTTTCATCCAGATCCGTTCAGCCATTCTAGCGTGATTGAGTAACAAACATCCATACATCCAAACTTTCACATTTATAATATTAGTATAGATATAGATTAAAGGCATTTATTATATTATTTATTTTATTTATATGAAAATAAAAACAAACTCGACATTATGTCGTATCATAAAACTTAAAAAAAAAGAAAAAGTAACGAAAAGTAATTTTATGTCAGGCGGTCAAAATTTTCTTTTCCTACTCGTATAAGTATCATTATATCTCTGCAAAGTGGAAAAGGCAACGTGATGCTCTGCAGCTGCTTGCCTACCTATTGATTTTCCAGGCTTTTATGGCTTCTTATGCTTTCGGCATCTGATCCTCACTATGAGTAGGTACCTATTTTTCTTATCATTTTGTTTTTCTCCATTCTGTAACAAATAATTATATTTTATAATAGAATATTATGATTAATCCCAGTAGAACCATGCACAAATTGCACATAGGTTTTACAACAAGTGGATACTCATCGAATCGCGGTTCACTGTGTATCTACACAGTCAATCAGACCGACAGTTGACCATATGCCGATTTTAAATACAAATAAGAAACAACATGTTTAGAACAAATAGCAACTAGCCAACAAGGTCAAAGTGTGAAAATACCATTTTATCGAACTCTATTGTGATTAAGCAATAAAACTCAAATATCAACTCAAAAACATTCAGTTTATTTGCCTCCAAAATGAAGGTAATTGTGCCTTTGACCATTCTTAATTATTAGCCATTTGTGTATTTATACTTATATTTCAGATTTTGTCCTGAAGTCACATCTTCAAAATCATCCTGTGTAAACTGATTTATCTAATTATCACAGTTTGGTCTGATATAATAGAAAATTCTTTTGTTATGGTGATCAAAGCTCGTGCCTTCTCTGTCTGAGAAGAGGCCTTTACCCAGCAGTGGGACAGTTGCAGGCTGGTATTATTATTTATTTTATGGTGATTTCCAGGTACTTCTTTATACATATACTTTTTAACCGACTTCAAAAAAAGGAGGAGGTTCTCAATTCGGTTGTATGTTTTTTTGTTTTTTTTTGGTGTTTGTGTCCTCATATCTTCGTCATTTATGAACCGATTTGAACAATTCTTCTTTTATCTGAATGGATCTACTTCCCGATTGGTCCCATAGAATTATAATTAATAAACAATTATATTTATGTTAAATATTGTAATAAAGTGGCAACATTTATATTTTAATAATTAAATTTAGAGTATGGCAACTCCTCCCTTCTCCCAACGCCGGTCAAGGCGGTGTGTCCATTTTTTTGTACTGTGCCTAATAATAAAATTAAACAACGTTTATTCCTTCTCCAAGCCGTTTTATTTCGCTCCATCCACTGCCGATAATAACTGTAAAAGGTTATGGGCCCAGGCATCCGGAGCGAAATAAAGGAATATTGACTTAAAAGCTGTGGTAAAGCGGCGCGTGGTCCTGCGGTCAAGCAGAGGCAAAGGCGGAACAAGATGGACGGCGAGGGCTATATTTTTGGAGCTTCAAATAATCGCATGTTATTAGAAGATGTCGGTAATTGGCATACATGGAAATTTCAAGTAAAAGTCATATTGAAGGCGGTAAATGTCTTTGACTTGGTGGATGGCTCATCAAAATGCCCTGAAAATGAAGATGAAAAATTAACCACATGGAAGAGGTTAGATGCAAAAGCCCAAGGAATCATCGTAGCAAGACTGGGTAACACGGCTATGCTGCATGTTCAAAATTGCGAAACAGCCAAAGAAATGTGGGACAAATTAAATACAGTTTATGAACAAAAATCTGATATGTCACTCCACATATTACAGCAGCGCTTCTTCGAAGAGAAACTTAACAGTTCGGAAGATGTATCTACGTTCATAGCTAAAATAGAAGCCATTGTGACTCAAATAAGGCAAGCAAAGGGCGAAGTTGCCGAAAACATGATTGTTACAAAAATCATAAGTTCGCTAGGTGAAAAGTTCAGACACTTTGTCTCTGCATGGGACTCTGTGCCATTAGAAAAGCGAAATCTTTCGGAGTTGACAGCCAGGCTCATCATAGAAGAACAAAGAAACAAACTGTACCAAAACAGTGAAAACAGTAGTTCCACAGCGTTCAAAACGAACACAAACTCAAGAAAATGCTTTAACTGCGGTAAAGTGGGGCATTATAAAAAGGACTGTAAGGTAAAGAAGCACAAAAGTGATAAAACTGAAAACACCCTATTTTGTAAGCAATGTAAAAAGCGAGGACATACAAAAGAAAAGTGTTGGTATAACAAAGACAATAAACAACAAAGTGAAGATAAAAAACAAAACGCATTTGTCATGTCAGTGCTGTGTGGACTTATGTCAAAAAGTAAATATAATGAGTGGTTCTTAGATAGTGGTGCTTCTGAGCATATGTGCTTTACAGTGGACAGTTTCATAAACTATAAAAAGTTATTAGTGCCTAAAGACATTGTTATTGGGGATGGGACAATAATAAAAGCATTAGGTTATGGTGACATTAACCTAGAGGCATATGATGGTGAAAATTGGATTAAAACATCAATAGGCAGTGTGTTACATGTGCCAAGCCTCAAGGCAAACTTATTTTCCATGAGTGCTGCTCTGGATAAAGGTTACAAACTGGAGTCGACTGCTAACGAGTGCCAGTTTATCAAAAACAACAGTGTGTGTGCGGTAGCCCAGAGAAATGGTAAAATGTACACAATGTTATTCAGACAGTATGAGAATAATGCCATGGTTGGAAAAGTAATGTCAAATCTGAGGGAATGGCATGCCAAACTAGGTCACCAAGACATAAACCAAGTGAAAAGCATCTTGATGAAGCAAGACATTAAGTTCGAAAATAGTGAAGAAGAAACCTGTTTGCCATGTTTGAAAGGAAAACAACATAAGTTTCCCTTCCCATCCAGTACCCATAGGGCAACGAAACCAGGAGAGGTTATCCATATTGACATTGGAGGTCCAGTAGAACAAACTTCACTAGGAGGGGCAAGGTTCTTTCTGCTCATCAAGGATGATTATTCCAAATTTAGAAAGGTGTATTTTCTGAAAAATAAAGGTCAGTCTGTAGAATATTTAAAACAGTATCTGAAAGAAATAAAAGTTAATCCTGGTCACATAGTGAAATACATAAGAAGTGATAATGCAAAGGAATTTATCGGTAAAGAAATGGAAAACTTGCTGAAATCACATGGGATACAACACCAAAGAAGTGTAACATATACTTCACAACAGAATGGTTGTGTAGAGCGTGAGATGAGGACGGTGGTTGAGTCGGCACGAACTATGCTTCTGGAGAGCGGCCTAAACAAAAATATGTGGGCTGAAGCTCTCAACACCGCTGTCTACATAATTAACAGAACAGGTCCTAGTCGTGTGAAAGACAAAACACCATATCAACTTTGGTGGAACAAAGATTTTGATGTCAACGGCCTTCAAGTCTTCGGTAGTCAAGTATCTGTACATATTCCTGATCAAAAACGGTTAAAGTTTGATAGCAAGGCTGAATTAGGCTATTTCATAGGATATGGAGAAAATACAAAAGGATACAGAATATATTTTCCAGAGGAAGACAAAGTAGACATCAAAAGAGACATAGTATTTATAAAACAGTCTATAGAAAACAAAGATAGAGACAGAAGACAAGAAAAGGAGTATCACATAGTTTCTGACACTCAAGAAGAGACAGAACAAGTTTCAGAGGAAGAAGAAAGCCAGTATGAGGATATTGAAAACCCTGAAACAATAGAAAGTGAAAATGAACAGGATTCCATTCATTCTTTTCATGAGGAATCAATACTAGAAGAAGAGGTAGAGGAAGAAATAGAAGAAGAACAGGAAAACTCACAGGAAACTTCAGGACAGACAGAAGAGGCAACAGAAAGATCCAGAAGAGTAAGGAAAAAGCCAAGCTGGTTGAAAGACTATGTACAAGAAGAGGAAAACATGTTCCTGAGCTACTGCTGTGATGAACCTGTTTCCTACCAAGAAGCTATGAAAAGACCAGATAAAACTAAATGGGAGGAAGCCATAAATAAAGAGTTGAAGACACTGGAGGAAAATAATACCTGGGAGGAGGTGACAGAAGTTCCTGATGGAGAAAACATAGTGAGTAGCAAGTGGGTATTTAAAATCAAGGAGGCAGAAGGAAAATCTCTGTATAAAGCTCGCTTAGTAGCCAGAGGATTTGAACAGAAGAACTGCGACAATCAAACATACTCACCTGTCGCCAAGTTAACAACCTTCAAAGCTATGATGGCTGTAGCTACCCAGAAAAGGCAGCCAGTGTATCAAATGGATGTCACGGGAGCATTTCTTTATGGAGACATCAATGAGACAGTTTATATGAGATTACCTAGTAATAAGGTATGTAAACTAAAGAAGTCAATCTATGGTCTTAAAAAATCTCCTAAATACTGGAATGAAAAGTTTAATAATTTTATGTTGAATGAAAATTTTCTAAGATCAAAGAATGACCCATGTTTATATTTCAAACAAATAGGAAATGACTACATTTATGTGTTATTATTTGTAGATGATCTGTTGTATTTTGGTAGTAATAAAAACCAAGTAAGTGACTTTAAAAGTTCCATATGTAAAAACTGTAAAATGAAAGATTTGGGTCTAGCCAGTAATTATCTAGGAATAAATATTAAACAGGATCTTGTTAATTGTGTAACTATAATAAATCAGAAAAGATATTTGTTAAAGCAAGTAGGCACGTACATAGTGTTGAGTTTATAACATTGTTTAAGGTATCTTGTGTATGTAAAGGTTGTTAGGTATTTCTAGATTTAAGGGCTCTGCATATTTGTTTAGAAGTTTAAGGGGAAGCATCTCAGAATTTTTCTTAAGGGGGTGTTAAGAATAAATGTTTTGAATTGTTAAATTAAAGGGTTGTCTGGGAATTAAAATATAATGTTGAGGGGGTGTGTTAAATATTGTAATAAAGTGGCAACATTTATATTTTAATAATTAAATTTAGAGTATGGCAACTCCTCCCTTCTCCCAACGCCGGTCAAGGCGGTGTGTCCATTTTTTTGTACTGTGCCTAATAATAAAAATGGACAACGTTTATTCCTTCTCCAAGCCGTTTTATTTCGCTCCATCCACTGCCGATAATAACTGTAAAAATTTAATAACCGATTTCGATGAAATAATTATAATTTCATCGAAATCGGTTAAGCAGTTTGGTTTTGAAATCAAAATAGCTGGAAAAAATATGTCATCCAAGTAAAATAAATTGCGAAATTGATACTTGACAAGGATTTGTGTGTGATGCGACAACTAAAAAGAGTAAAATAAAACATGTTTGCAAAAAAAAAACCGACTTCCAAAAAAAACACTAAAAAAGTGGAAAATAACTTTACTTTCGGAAGTCGGTGGCAAAAAAGTCAATGAAACAAACAATAGTCACCTTTACTTCGATAATGGCTAAAGTTTAGCTATTCGAAGAGAGATAATCAAATTTTCAAGCTCGCTCTTGCCGCCTGGGTTCTCTTATTTCAAAGTAATTCTATAGGTAGGTATCATTCGACGAATAACTCCTAGGTACAGAAGCCAGCCAGCACATCAAGCTACCCGAAACTGTCAAAATTTCCCAGTCAACCTTGAACCTAACACCTATACAATAAAGTTGAAAATCTATTAAAGAAATTTGACTGATTGTTGTGCTGGTGTCTGTATTTCTCTAAAATCTGCCTAACCTTCCCGAGGCGTAATTCTAATACATATTTTCAAGCTCACATCGCTCGCTGGTAGCTTCATACCCTCGCTAAATATATTTTCACCTTACTATTTTCTATTCCGATGTCTCGATCTTTCAGCATTTAGGCCATGCAGCCCTACGCTACAAGAATCATTTGGCGCGTTGCCAAAATCGGAACTATAGCCGCCATCTTGTAAATAAAGTGTCACTTTGGCAGCTGTGTATTTCGTGTTTTTGTCAGGATTTTGCTTCGTAAATTCAAAGAACATGCCGAAAGTAATCAAAAGTAGTGTGAGAGAAGTAGTATCACAAATTAAGGAGTTCTTTATACAGGAGAGGGAGTTTCGCGGCCCGATAATTCCGCTGGAAAAAGTAAATGAGCGAGTTGCCGCTGCTACAGGCAAGTGTTACCATACTTCAGATCCTTAAGTCCCACTTATAGTTTACCCCATTGCACTTAAAAAAAAATCAACAACCGCACTACTATAAAAGTTAGGTTAGTATAAAAGTTAAGGCGGTTCCCAACTTATTCCTACCTAATGTCAGTTCTGTGCAATTGTGTTTGCAAGTTCTAATTTAAACCATAGTGGTTATTTTATGACAAATATTATTGTTTCGATCTTCAGGTGTTTCTTTGCGCACTGTAACAAGAATTGTAAGCGAAAAAAGATTAGCTGATGCAACATGCAGTAAACTAGGTTCACAAGTGAAGATCAGGAAAATAAGAAAAGATAAAGTTAAGTTGGATCTGGGCGTTTTACAACGGAAAATTCACGAGTATTATACGGTCAGAAACGAAATTCCAACTGTGAAGAAATTATGTCAGGAATTGAAAGAAGAAATTGGATTTACAGGTAGCCGAGAAATTGTTAGACAGCATATCAAAAAGATCGGGTACGCTCCAAATCAAAATACCACTGGCAAAGCACCCAATAGTAACTCCCAAAAAAGTGAGATAATGGAGTGGCTAGTGAGTCAGAATGTAGAATTTTCTCCAGACTGTAATAAACAACAATTACTAGAAATTATGAAGAAAAACATACCGGAGCCAGTGCCATTGAAGCTATTTTGAAAGTCTTGCATGTTGGAACCGGGCCAAAAGGCTATGGCTTTGTACTTGTAAAAAGGAGGTTCTGTTCTGAATAGGAAAATAAGATGTTATTTACTATATTTCCAAAAAGTTCGCTATAATAATTTGGTTACTAGAAAGAGCGGATTGAAGAAAATGTAAAAAATATTCAATTTTAACATTATTTGCCATCTTGGGAAAAACCCGGATGAGGGTGGCAGGAATGTGGAGATTGGCACAAGAAAAGAGAGGCCCATACCCAGCAGTGGGTGAATTCAAGCGTTGGATGATGTTGCTGATGAGCAGTGATCGGAGTAGGTAGATTGAATTGGGGTCATTGATCCGAAACATACATATTAATATGGATATTCCTCCGGAATTGGTTGATTATTAAAAAAAAAACGGAACTTAGGTAGGAATTGTATTAAAATGAGCTATATTATATTCTTCATAATTTTTTTTAACGGCACACAGTTACGATTTGACACAACCCAACGACCAATCAGAACAAAGGACCATGGGTGTTGCACTAACCGGTTATCAAAACAATGCGTACGCCCGCCGACGACATGCCAGGTAGCTCACTCGTTTACTTTGGTTCGTAGAGTGCGCTTCTTTGTTTGTTACTGTGTTGTGAAAACGTTACTGGACTCTGGCTTGTTTACATACTGACTTCTGGAATCTGCTCAAAACCACGACTTGGCTCGAATATACGGACTTGGATTTTTCACTATTTATTTATTCAACAGATAAATAATAAATTAATTTAGTTTTGATGCCTTCCTTTAAATTTTGAATTGAGTAGTAATAATATCACTACCAACATTAACAATATTTAATTGAATCCGGAAATACCGGAATTACTTTCCAGAAAAATGGCTTATCCATGTTATTCTTTCTGTGTGCATTTATGATACAAGTACCAAAAATCAATCTACCTACTCCGATCACTGCTGATGAGCGATGTACCGGATAAATGCATTTCTAATTTTTAAGCAAACTATAACTACTTGTGAGAATGCGATGACTGCGGCGCGTACGGCTTTTCCTATAATATGAAGATAACTAGTAAAAATGATGAGGCCAAATACGACCCGATATAGTTCATGTAGAATACAATAAAAGTAGCTTAAAAAATTTCACTCTTGTTTTCTTGGTTAAAACCTTATTAAAATGTAGGACGGCCACCGACGCACAAACGGTTACAATGTAGGGTGGTTCAGAATAATGTACTACTGTATACGTGGTAACCGTTTGCGCGTCGGTGTTCCTTCCACCCTGTTTAGACATGACATCACATCTTATATCCCGATAATTAGGTTTAATTATTTCACTATAGTCATGTATTCACAGTAAAACATAACAACATCACGCCTATAATCCCTGAAGGGATAGGCAAAGGTGTATCTAATAGTACACCCACATTTCGCTAACTATTATGTTTAAGTCCCATGCAATAGGGGGCGAGCCTATTGCGATCAACCGGGCACAAATCCGGGCTTCGTGGCTGCTACTGAGAAATTCCGAATGGAAAGACCTAATAATAATTTGCTCGACACAGGAATCGTTATGTAGAGTACGAAAGTAATAATGAACACGATTCTTAATTTCGTCAAAATTAAAACGATTTAATTGCATAGATGTTTTCCCTAAAAGTTAGGAAAATTTATTAACTGGCAACCGTAATTTTACAACAACGCCATCCGACAATTCCAATCAAGCGCCAAAAGCCATAAGATCCTTGTTTATTTATAGATTGTAGAACAGTAAAAACTACAAAAGTTATTACTTTGTGTCACTAAGTACTCAACAAATATATCATGCCTGAGAGCCGTAGAAATAGTAATTTAAGTGTTAGCGACTTGTGAGGGTAACCTCAACCAGTTCATCCTCAAGAGGCATCCTATTATGGTTATACCTGCTACAGTCCACTAGAGAAGTTTACCTGAGTATTTTAGCCCTATTCTGACCAGAGTATGATCAAAAATCAATTATTTAGAGTGATACTGTAACATGTTACCCAGTACCCAACTGTGTTGTGGAGGTCAGGGTCAAATAGGAGTTGTTTCATGTCAAATACTGGCTATTCAGCTCTATCAGGTTAGACTTGAAGCTGACCCCAACATATTTAAGAAAAGGCTATGCAGTTGATGTCAGATTGGTGAATAGCGAAGCCAGGAAGACCTTTGCAGTATGTTGGTTCTTCGCTTTTAATATGATATATAGATAGAATATTCTTTATTATTTACACTGAACACATTTAAATTTACATAAATGATAATATTATATATCGGGTGACACAATGGCCGGTCTTATTGCTTAACGCAATACTTTCAAGTCAATCCTGATAATCTTATGACCCACTATGACATTGTGATTGGTGCATTTCTGCACAGACACATCAGCTAAACTTAGTACTGTAGTGCCTATGACTGCAGAATTCCTGCAGACCGGTAAGCAGGCAAACTACAGAAAAGGACTTTAGGTTTTTTTATACATACAATGGATATTTCATTAAAATAAAAGAAGCCTGTGAACTTTACATTAAAATAAAGGAAGCCTGTAAAAAACAAAATGAAAAAAGCTTAGGTCGGCTAATTATTTATTTACAATCATCCATTAATACATGATTTTGTTAAACAAGTAGTTTTCAAGATAACACTGCTGCTTTCTCATGGAACTCTGACAAAAGATGTTTCATATCATCATATCCTGATATTTCTTGTGCTTCTTTCAACGGGAGCCACTTCAGATCTTGATGTTCATCAGACAACAGAACTTTTGTCTCTGGATTCTTTAGTTTTGCCAGCCAGTACACAACCACTTTTGGTTTACCTTTCACTTTATAGTTCAATACTTTAGAGACATCTTTGTATATCTAAAACAAATATTTTTGGTTAAGACAGTAAAAGAGAATTATAATATAATGCTTTTTGGCTTACTTCTAAGTCATCTTCAGATAATCCAGCCTCTTCCTTTGTCTCTCTTAAAGCTGTAACCCAGTCCGACTCACCAGGATCAACATGGCCTGAGTAAAAATAGAAAATGGTAAGATACATGGAAAAACTATTGAACAGTGTGTCAACAACCCAACATGGTATGTTAAATATGTTGTGCTATAAGAGAGCAGTTATTAGAATATAATAGTTATATATTTCACTATTTACCCTTTGGTGGAGTCCAGTGATGTTCTCCGTAAGAAGTTTGTAACATCAAATACTGGACAGCTTGATTCATGTTCCTAAAGATAACTAGCCCTGCAGCCCGCTTAGCAGACATTATTAGACCAAACTATAACTGTATAAAGCTCAATATTTACAGTATTTTACCCTGGTTGTCTTTAACTATTTAGATTATTAAATATATACAAGTATTTCTATTAATTAAATTACAACTAGTGTCTTTTTTTTGCTAAAACCGGCTGAAATATTTTTGTTATGACATTGTCATCTGACACTGACAGTGACATAAGAACAGCAAAAAGTAAAAATAATTATCTGTCCAGAAAAATAATGCGTTTTACCAATTTTTGGAAAATAAACACTCTTAATTTTCATTTCAGTCTGACTATATTACAAACTACAAAATTGTAATTTTAACACAGGTTTTTGTGCTATATTTTACGTATTGGTATTTTTTTTTTCATTTCATTGTATCAAGCCGCTGAAGAAAATACTGACTTGACTTTGACATTTCCAAAACCAACGACGTCTGTGAAAAGAACCCATTCAAACATTTCAAATCAAACTGCAACGGGCCAACGGCTAAATAACAACAAGAATTTCATTGAATGAAACGACAGTTTCGAAATTGTTTGTTTATTAATGTTTTCGTTGCCATCACATGTGATTTATAACTGGGCTCAAAAAACTAAAAAAGTGGTAAAAAATAGAATAGTTTGTGTTGTCATTAAACCATGTTACAAAAATGGAAACATATTATTAGAAACTGGGTAAGTAGCAGATGTTTTTTTAAATGTCGTTGATGATTATTTTGTATATCGTTACTTTACATTAAATACCGTTTGTTTTCTTTTAGATAAACTGTTATTTCAATGAAAGCAACCAAGATGAGCGGTCCGTTACCATAGAATCGTTACTAAACATAATAACTCATTTACATGAGAACCTGAACTTAGACGAATCCAAGTCGTCTAAACTAGAAGCGCGCACAGTCCAAGAATTCGTTTTGGAGAAGTATCCCGAGTTCAAATTTGAAAATGAAACAGTTCAGGTGTCTAATGAGGAGGAGATATACCTTGTGGCATCGTTGCTGCTGTTCTTTGTGTGCGTGAACTCTAAGGATGTGGATATAAAGAATGCGATGTGCAGCAAGCTTAGCGGCGATGACCAGGAGACCATACTGAATTTCAGTAAGAGCCTGCTGGAGTGCTCTCCGATCACACGCAGGGAAGTTCAGGCAGCTATTACAGGTAGCCTTAAATTATTATTATAATGATTGAATTTACAAGGCCCACATAATAGGCTAACGCATCTTCCCAGGGGTCACGCAACTTAGAGTTCAGTATTATTATAAAACTGTTAGGGTGATTAAAAAAAAAGTGTTAGCAATTTTTTGTGTTAATGTGCAAACAGCTGTCTGTTTGAAAGTAGCAGCTGTTACTGGTCTGAGGGGTGGGCCACATGCCCATATTACAAAGACAAAGGAAGTTCACCAATAAGTTTAGCCAGTCCATATTTTATTGAGGAAATTATGTATATCTGTTATTAATTTGCCAGTTAACTTAAAAAAGTGTAAGTTTGTCACACTTTAATGGCTGATGGGATTGCAATGAAATTTGGCATAAGTATAGATCATGACCTGGCCTGGACATTTATGATACTTTGTATCTCATAAGGGATGTTCTCATGGGATAATTTCTGTCTTAAAGCTAATTTTAAATAAACCCTTGTCACTTTATTTTTTCACAGAGGCATGTGGTTTAGACATGGCATCTGGACATGTGAAAGTTGCAGAGACACCTCCAGCACTGCGCTCACTGCATGGAGAAGTGCGGAGACTGCAGGCTGCTCTAGATGCCGAGCGATTTGACCGGAACTATCTGCAGGAAGAACTGGCCCGGACTAACTTGAGGATGGATAAATTATGTATGTAATTTTTTGTTTTTGATGTTGCATAGATTTGGAGACATATTTGCGGGCACAAAAATTGGTTCTGTTTCTTGGATGATTTTACCAACTGATTCACACTATCAAAGATTTGATTATAAAGGTTTATTCTACTTGCGCCTAGAGTCTGTACTCTGTGTATAGACGAGTACACCTTTTCAAGGTCCTTTAAAGGAGGAAAACCTTATGATTTTTATACCAGACATGAATGTTAATATTTTTTGTAACATACCAAGAGAAATAAGTAGTCTATGGAGGTCATTGATTGGTCAATCAAATCTGTGTGATAGCTTTTAAATTCATGTCGCGCCTTCATTTTGTCGCGACGATAGGTTTGATAACCAACTCCATTGATGCATAACTATTTTTTTACACAACTGCCCAAAAAAAGAAGTAGATATCATGTTTTCAAGGCATGTATTTATGTGAGTTTCTAAATTCCACAATAACTTGTAAACGCCTGGATTGGTTTCAATGTAAGTGGGATTAATATGGTATGTTAACACATAACTTGAAAAATTCAGGGATGCTTGAAAAAAAAGTTGCACATGAATTTACATCACATATTTTTATTTTATCTTTAGGGCGCAGATACTGTAGATGATAGAAGTCCATGGATATTGTGTTGTCTTCTTAGACTTGATTGAACTGTACTCTGAAAAATAATAATTGACTTAATGAACAAAAACACATTTTATACTTAGGTACCATTTTCTATGGAGCATTTAGCATTTAAGTAACTAAAAATCTAGGAAAGTGTGTATTTATTTACAGATTAAGTACGTTTTTTTTTGCAAAATCTCTATACCTACCTGGTGTCAGTGATTAAAAACTTAACTTACTGCTTTATTTCCTGAAGCTCTCAGTGGCTAATAATAATAAAGAAATACCTAGTTATTATAACACCGTGAATGAGGAAGACCAAACAAACGATGGATGCTAAGTATATTTTATGGATGTTAATGTGTGAAGGATGATATGGCAAGAAAGGAGTGTGGAGTGTCGGATGAGATGACAAGTAATAGAAAGTATGGAAGAAGAAGACATGCTGCGCCGACCCCAAATTGGGATTACGGCTGGAGAATGAGGATGAATTATTTTATTTATTTTGTTTAGTAGTACAGTTACCTTAGTGACCTTTTCATGATGTTTCAGTTTTTCTCGCTTCGAAAGCATAAATTGTCATAAAAGTTAGTAATTACAATACAGATTGTTTGCATGAAAACAAATTACGAACAATTTCACCACTTGAACATTACCTACCTCGATAGGGCCTGTAGAATCTATCTCCTCGTCTAATGCATTCAACAGATGAACCGATGACTTTGTATATAAGGACAAATAAAAAATTATATTTTTTCATACTATGGAAGGTAATTTGTGTTAGTTACAAAATATACATACCTACCTATTATGTACGAATATACAACATTTTATCAGAAATGTAGGTACATGATTACGATGTTGGTCCCATGGAGAAAGTGGTGGTCAGTTTGATGGTCTGCACTGTAAGGTACCAGAATATCCTCTGGTACGCTACCTTCTTAATTATCTCTAATAATCTTATATTTCTCAGACTTCACTTGTTTAATTCTTAAACGAACTTACATCACTTAAAAAACAACTACAAAATATATCTTTTCCAGTAGATACTTTTTAAATTAGTTTCAGTAGTTGAATGTGGCCAGGCGTATCAAATAACCAGCCTGCTTAATCTAAGGTTGGTTGGAAGGAAGACAATCTATCTTCCAACAACAATACCACCCCTTAAATATTACCACAGCTTTCTGGTACATGCTGTATAACGAGTATGCTGGCTAATGCTAGTAATAAACGCAGAGTGAAGTTATGGCCTTAATTCTCGAAAAATGTTCAGATAATCTGAAAGTAATACTGGTGGTTCTAAGTGTTCTACCTTAACTATAATAAATAACAGATAATGTAATGTTTTTGAGAAATGTGCCTTATTTGATTTCGTTAGGGATACATATTGCTGTTGAAATCCTCGTATAGTTTGAACAAATTAGTTTACCGGTATCAATCTAGACATTTTCTCTCTGTTTGATTCATATTTTGTGTTATTTTACCTGTTCTGGATCTGCTGGCGTTGTTGCTGTAAAAAAATATGTAGTGTAAGACTTATAAGTTTATGAAAGTTTAGTTCCTCTACCAATTTTTTTTTTTTATGTTTTGAACGGGGATTTATAAAGGGTAATTAATATCTATTAAGTAACCTCCTAGCTTAGTGGACGCAAGCGCGAATGCTGAGCATGAGGCCCTGGGGTCGATTGGCCGGGCCGTGCAAAGTTTTTTTTGGGTTTTTCCATCAGGAAATTCAGTAGCAGCCACAGAGTCAGGATTTAGGCCCGGTTGATGGCAATAGACTCGCCCTCATTACAATGGGACTGAAACAAAACTGGTCAAATGTGGTTGTACTATTAGGTACAGCTCTGCGTAACCCTTCGGGGATTACAGGCTTGATGGTTTATTTTTATTTTTTATTTTTTTGTTAGCCAGTCATGTGTCCCACTGCTGGGCAAAGGCCTCCCCTTTCTCCTTCCAAACCTCTCATGACATAAATAAAACTCACAAAAGTGGTGAGCCATGATAATGTTATTGAAATATTCTTCGAGGGTTTCTATCTTTTGATCTGGACCTGAAATTGGAAGATTTATGTACAGTCAGCCCTAAAAAGAAATAAACACGGACAAGGAACCATTTTATTGTCTACAGCCATTATTACATAATTGTGTTCACAATTTAAAGCTACCTTAAGCTATGTAAAGCTTCTAGTACATAAACAATGAATTCCACCAAAACCTTCTACATAGGCCGGATACATAATAATAAAACACCCAATGTACAAACTAAGTCTCACTAATATGTAAATAACAATAAGTAATTAAAAAATGAGGTAAATTTGCGAATGAATTTTATGTCATTACACTCATGAATGTGGTATTCTTGTCCAGTTATTTGTGAAAAAGTATCAGAACAGTAGTAACGTATGTACGTAGTCTAATAATGATAATAAAAAATCGTTAGTAAGGCTTACCCAGGTTTTGCGGTCTTGTTAATAATACATGTCTTTCAACTGGAAAAAAATAATAAACCGCAATTAAATATAAAGATAATATAAATATCCATGAAAATATTCCAAAAACCTAAAAGATAACGTACTTATTTTTTCGACTTCTTCATCCAAGACAGTAAGCCCGACTGTTAAAAAAATATTATTAGTGACATGAAGGCATGAACCCTATGGTACGTCGCTTGGTCGCAAAAAGTTAGAACTAGCACCAAAAGCAAGTTTTGTGTTTTAAAAAAAGCGGCTAAGTGCGAGTTGTTCTCGCGCACCGAGGTTTCTGTACAAACTTGTAGGTTTTTTGATATTTAACTACATATTGAAGGTTTTCAGTTTTTTTATCTTTTAAATGACCTGTAATACATTGCTTCTTGATAAATTTCATGATCCTAGGTCAACGGGAAGTACCCTATTAACATGCGAAAATATGCGACACAAATCGCGTTGACTTACAAGTTTGATGATATGATCTGATTAGAGATATCGCGTTCCTGAGAAAAAGGGTCTTTACAGACAGACGGACAACAAAGTGATCCTATAAGGGTTCCTTTTGATGTACGGAACCACAGAACAGATCTTTATATGTTCTGTGTACGGAACCCTGAAAAAAGACAAATAAAGGCCTATAATAAATAAAAAAACTTACACTGTTTTCGGAAGTGCAATACTAGCTCGTTCATTTCCTTTTCTTGCTGTTCTTTGGCGTCAACATATATTTCTGTACAAAATATAATATGTCAATCAATCATCATCACCCACAGCTTGACTTCGGCCTTGTTAGTTGGTTAGTTAGTGTGTATTGGTCAAATTTTGCAACTGAATATCAAACCAGTTCCCTAACCTAACCCTACCGATTGAGCTGAAATTTTGCACACACCGTTGGGTCCGGTCTGGTTGCATTCGAGAGATATGTGCTATCCCACACAAGACTGCGTTCTATTCAAAAAGCTTTTTGGGAATGGCACCAAAGTTATATAACAAGTTACCCAATACAATAAAGGATCTTGACAGCATACACCATTTCAAAAAGGCTCTTCTTAATTTATTAGGCGAATTTATTAAGCTTACTACACAGTCAATGAGTACCTAGAAGACAAATTATAATGTAATGACATTTTATTTTCTTTTCATTAAATAATTATTTCCCTTTTCTACTTAATCTAATTTAATGTTAATATTTTATTATTTGATTACTTATGAAATTTGTTGTTATTGTAATTAATGTAAATGTACCTATGCATTTTTTAATTGTTATGATTGTATTTATTAATATTGAATCTTTTAATTATTTTTTACCAATTATAAATTGTAATAAGAATATTTGTACGCCGTTGACGGCAAGACATAGCGTTCATTTTATTATTATTGACATCTACTAACCTATGTTCTACAAATAAAATTATTTGAATTTGGTGCAGGGATATTATGAACAAAATTATGGCGAATTCGCATGGGGTTTATTAGAGGTTCTAAAAACTTTATGAGTTCCTTAGATCTCAAAATAACACAGAGAAGTTGGTACTTTATCGGTAATTTTTAAGCAAAAACCGACTTCAAAGTTTATGCCAGGCAGGCACGTTATTTTGTGTAATTTATTTAATCACCACTGTTCTTAAAACGGTGAAAAAAACGTCATTGTTCAACCGGCTTGTCTTATAACCGTAAAATCTAAGACATGACAACTACAACTCGCACTGGACCCTCGTGGAATACGGCCAACTCCTCCAAGAGAGGAGGCCTGTGTCTCATCATTGCTTACGTTATTAGCCGATTGTGTAGGACTCACCGTCTATCTTAGCATTGTTACTGGTGTCGCCGGAACACGAAGTGTGTAGCCGACACGTATCCAGTTCCTCTGGGATCTTGCAGATATAGCGCCACTTGCACATCGGCCTCTTTGTAGTGGATAATGGCATAGCTGGATTCGGAACTACATCGGAAATAATCAAAAGTACATGAAGATTAAAGCTTTAACATAGAATCACGTACAACAACGTTTCGTCAGTTATGTTTAAGACCCAAGCTGGCACAAATCCAGACTTCTTGGCTGCTGACAAACTGAGAAATTCATTATAGCAAAGCTTTGTCTAATATTACCTGATTGATTTCAACTTTTATGGTACAAATAAAATAAATTTACTGTCGGACGATAAAGTACTTAGATCCATTCTGAATATTGGTCATCAAATTGATAGCAATTCAATTATGTCTGTCTCTCAGAATTTATGTAGGAACGGGTCTCTCGGTACTAAGGATCTGCTCCTTATCGACATGGCCGTAAGCTAACAAGTTTTGCGAGCCCGGAGGGATCGGTCGACGTGTTGTATAGATTATAAGAAATACATGGCTCATGAGGGTGCTGGAGTTGTACAGAATAGATGTAACTCTACGCGCCTTCCTTGAGTCGTGTATGGGGCGATGGAGGACGGTCCTTCGATATCCAGGATGTCGACATATACAGGGGAACAATGAGCCTGTATGGATTAAACGGGTAATATTCCAGGGTGACAGTCGTGAGTCCTTATTGGTTCTGTCTAGCTCTGAATCCTCCAAGCATTGCTGGTTGAGGAGAGGTGGTCAGGTCATATCTCACCTTCTCTACATGGATGATCTGAAACTCTTTGCTCCCAACAAATTGCAACTGATGGAGCTACTGAAAGTAACAAACTTTTAGTAGCGCCATCAGGATGGAATTTGGTATGGACTAATGTGCAGTCATGTACATATGTAAAGCGAGGGGAGATTATGGAATCTGAGGGAATCTAGCTCACGGATTCCATTCCCCTAAGATCTCTTTCCTCATCCGAAAGCTATAAGTATTTGGTTATGTCGGAAGCGTTAGGTTTTAACGTAACTGACATGAAGCAATCGTTAATGGAGCGCTTCTTCGATCGTCTGAAGAAGGTATTAAATAGCCTTGTTTCAGGTGGGAACAAGGTGCGCGCCTTCAACGGTTGGGTCATGCCGGTTTTAATGTACTCTTTCGGCATGATCAAATGGACTCAGACCGCCGAACTCGACGCCCTGGATAGGAGAGTTCGTACACTGCTGACCGCAAACCGGATGCATCACCCACGATTATCTGTAATGAGACTACATCTCGCGGAAGTGCTGGGGTTGTGGCTTTTTAAACGCGAAGACCATTCACAACCGCGAGGTGTTCAGTGTCAGGGAAAACATACGTATGCACCGCGAAGTGATCGCAGTGGACAAGGGGCTCACCCCGCTATCCATGGCTGTAAGCTAACAACTGGCGCAAACATGTAGTACTTACTACCGATGACCGCAAGGAAGTATGGCAAGGCAAGGATCTTCACTGCGCTTCTACCGGGCTCTTCATAGACCCGATGTAGATTTTCTAGCGTCCGGTCCTATACGGCTACGTTTCGGCGACCTCTTTGGGGGAAACTGAAGTTTTTGTCTGTGCGATTATGTACAAAGTTATGTTGTCGAACAACTACCGGAAACATTTTATGAGGGACGGGACGGTTGACGTGTGTTTGGCATGCCACCGTCCGGGAGAGTCTATCAGACATATTATTTCTGGTTGTTCTCGTCTGGCTAGCGGCGAGTACTAGCACAGACACAAGTGGCCAGGATTATTCACCGGCAACTTGCCTTGAAATATAGACTTGTGGAATCTGAAGTACCGTACTACAAGTATTTGCCCGACCCAGTTCTCGAGGAAGACCATGTGTCACGATGTATTGGGATGGGCCTATCGTTACTGACAGGACTATTGTTGCCAATAAGCCTGGTGATAGACTGATCAGCGCGCCGCGTAATGATAGTCGATGTTACCATCCCGCATGACGAGAACCTCGTGAAAGCTGAGAAAAAGAAACAAATAAAATATCTCGACTTGGCACAAATGGCACACGAGGTCGTTGGCATGCGGAAAGTGAACTCGGCTATCATTGTGCCGATCGTCGTTACAGCCAATGGCCTGATGGCCAAACGCCTCGACGACATCGAGGCTCGTTGGACAACATCTGTCGAGGCACTCGGTTGGCGGTTGGATCAAGGGCCAGATTCAGAAGGCAGTACTCCTCGATACGGCCCGCATAATGAGGAGGTTCCTGTCTCTGGAGCCCTAACCACCGGTAGCTTGGACCTTGATCCCGACACAATGTGATTTATGTGCAAAAAAGATAAATAAAGAAAATAAATATGTGAACAAATTAATAAAGAACTTACTGTTATGTGTATTTCTTAGGTGTTTGGACCCTGAGAATGAAAAATAAAAACATTTCTCATCATCATCTTCCTGCCCTTGTCCCATTCTACTTGGGGTCGCCGCAACACGTTTTCTTATTCCATTCTCCCCTGTCAACCGTCACTGCTTCATTCACTCCTTTCTCTTTCATATCATTCCATTTCACCCTTTTTCATTCTTTTGATTCCTCACACAATCCACCCATCTTTTCTTTGGCCTTCCACTCCCTCTCCATCCATCAACATTTATATCCATCACTCTTTTAGTAACGCGTTTCGTGCCTCCTCATTACATGTCCATACCAAGACAGACGACTTCCTTTAAATTTTTCTGTAACAGGCGCCACTTTCAAACTTCCTCTAATATACTCATTCCTTACTTTATCCATTCCTGTTACTCCACAAATCCATCTCAACATTCTCATCTCCGCTACATGCAATCGGGAATGTTTGTAATCAGCTCTATTTATCTTAATATTCCATCAGATATACTCACTTTTATTCTTCTTTCGTGGTCTACGCTGCTGGTTTCTTTTTTTGTTTCTAGTCACTGAATAAAAAGTGGTAACGGTCAATTGCCAATTTGCCAAAAAGTGAAAATGTGTTGCCATCTAGCCAGAGTTTTTTTTAATAATTAGATTTTTAGTTTTTATGCTGGATGACAAAATAATATTTTGTTTGTTCTTACGGGGCCCGGTGTTGCTTTGTTAAGGTTCGAGTTTCTGCCTTGATTTTAGTTTCCACTCTAAGTAATCAGTTAATTAAATTAATATGGCAGTAGAATATAATTTATTAAACCTGGGACCTAAGACGAAATGAGCCACAAAGGTCCTTCAACAGTTATTTGTCCTCGGACTGTCAAAATCACAATGATTTTTTTTTTGACATTGCAATTAGGTTACTGTTGTATTGCTGCTGCCACATGTAAAATAACTATGAAAGTGTTGTACTCTCTGCACTGGGTAGAAAAAGGCTCACAATTTTATGATGAGGAGGACCATGAGTCTCATGGTTAACCACAAGTGAAGATAAAACACAATAAAAGTATTAAAAAAAAAAACTAAATATTAGTGATTTTGTTCGTTAACCAATTTCTATTGTCTATTTACACACATATTTTTTACCTTTCTTTTTTCCATCCTTCATTACTTTTCGACGAGTAATTCTGATTCGTGTTTTCCTTTTAGCAGCATGATTTTTGACCATTTTCACCTCTTTTTCATTTGTATTATTTCGTGAATGTTTATCCTGTCTTAAATTATGTTGTTGTTTTTTATTTTTACGACCTTTTCGGTTTACAATCAAATGTCTATTAGGGCCCATGTTTTTTTCCATTTTTAATATTTTATCAAATGGTGTGACTTCTAGAAAGCAAGAACTAATTAATGATTTAATAATGTACAGCTCTGTGATAGATCGATAGACTGACAGACAGAGTGGTTAATACACTATTGTTTTTGTGGCGATATATTGTAATAATGTATAATCTAATAAAAGGCTTCATAAATATAACAATAAATTAATATTCTTTATTTAACAGGCTACAATTGAGAATTGATCCAATGACATGTACAGTCAGAGCAATTTTCGCGAGAAATAACGATTGTATCTTGGTGATGGGATCTATTTCATAAAAATATGAGTTCCAAAATGCTATGTTCGTAACAACATGAAATTTTAATCAGAACAGTAGGAGACAATCTCTTTTAAAAGCTGCTAAGTGTTTACATATTGGTGCTCGTGACTGTACGGTCTAGACGACTCATTCCCCCACTTTACAACGATAACGAAATATGTTCCTACGTACCTTTTCTCCCTTTTCTTAAGGCGTGTTTTGCAGGACTTACTTTTTTATATATCACTTAAAAGAAAATGATGTTTAGATAAATAATACAACAGCAAAACTCACAATTAAATTTTGAATATTTCTTCAAAGTCAATGTTTTTTATTTGTTAAACATAGGTGTAAAAGGTGTAAAATAAAATATAAAAAGTGTAAAATTAATTAAATATAATTAAAATTAGATATTCTTCTTTATTTAATTTAAAATACGTTTAGAAAAAGTGTAAACGGCACAGTAGTAATATTTCCCATACAAAGTTTATTAGTAACTAGGTAAATAAAATAGTAAATATTTTATTACAGCTGGTGCAAGTAATGCTAGTTAGCAACTAGAATGTTAGGTAGCGACCTGCCCGATCTAGGCATTTTTCGTTTTTTTTTTTTAATGATGCTACGTAAGAAAGCAAAGTAACTATATGGTACTTACCTTGTAATGTAGATACAGAGGACTGTATAACATTTTACTTACGTTTATAGTGGCATCTCCCAGGCAGGCCGTCCAGTCCGACCCATTGCCCTGGCATAAATATAACGTAGGTATTATATTGCTCCTCAGAAATCAAATACCTAAGGAATCTAATATTTGATTACCATTTAATTGGAAAACATCCATCGGTTTTTCTGTTATTGAATCTCCTTGAGACCTCATTTGGACATCTGCAATTTTTTAAACATTAAAAAGTTCTATTTACCTTTAGGCAGACATAACTTTACTATTTTCGCTGTTTTGTCTCAAAAAATTAAACAAAATATATGTGTTTGGATAAATCACTTGAATACCCATACATAAACTTCAGTTTGCACTTTAGCTTCAAACGTTTTTTTTTTAATTTTTTAAACATGGGCATAAAGTTATTTTTTTTATTTTAATATAAAGTAAAACGGGGTGAATAGAGATACAGGGGTTAATCGACACAAAACTTTGAAAGGGATTTTAACGTGGAATTAATATGGTATGTTACCAACAAGGACTCTATTTTATTTTCTTAATTATACTTAATTATTTAGAGAGCTTGTTGCTGCTAGCTTGTTGTTCTGCAACTCACATACAGAATGACTGAAGAACTTTTATAACTGGAATATAAATACCTACAAATAAGGTTTAAAATAGTAAATATAACTTCTGTCGAATACAATACAACCTTCTCCCTCGACAGCCAAGGCTTGAAGTGCGTCCAAGCCAGAGAGGTCTTTTTCTGAAATAAAGATTATATAAGAAAATTTTATAATATCCAAGTAAACTGTAGGTATGTATAATCAAGAAATTCGGTTATTTACCAATCAAAATTACGATCCTTTTTGAGGTTAGGACTGTAAAAAAAAGTGTAAAATATGAGTATGTTTTTTGGTCCGAGACACTTTAATTAAAATCACAAACACATTGAAAGCGTTTTTATCATCTACAATTAATATGCTGAACAAATTCATCATTCATAACATAAATATAAAACGCTTTATTGTTCGTGAGACCATTACACATACTTAACATCACTACTACAATAAGTTCTATATACATACAGAAAGCTGCGAACAGTTTATCCGCCAAGTCTTCAGCACTTTTCGCTCCGCTCACGATTCCTCTGCCTTCTACACTCGACAAGTTAAAATTTAAAATTTAACAAAAAAAAAACGGACAACGTTAACCTTTTGGCCGCCACGGTCGGCTATAGCCGACAGATGAAAACTACTTGAAAAATGTCGTTTTCTTGTCGGCTATAGCCGACGGTGGCATGTTGAGCACTTTTTCATTTGTCGGCTATAGCCGACCGTGGCGGTCAAAAGGTTAATAATAAAAAACTTCACACTTGATTTAAATACTTACCTCCTCGGACTAAAAAAGAAATAATACACAAAATAAGTAGGGTTAAATCTATAAAGAATTTATAGTTTAGTCGAGTGCAAGAAGACAAAAAGTGGATCAAAGTTTATAGTGGTCGAATTTTCATGGGACTAATTGACTTTCTAGAGGTGTGGAGAAGAAAGTTAAATAAAAATTTCGCCGCTCGCAACTTTTCCTCTGAGATAATATAACTTATTATAGGTGAAACTCGTGCATAATGTTATTTACAAACCTTTTCCCAACAGCTTTTTAGCGATCGGTAGCAACTCCGCTGGAGTAAAAGTATCACCTGTTTGAGAAATAACATGACGATAATTTTATTTCTATTTGTATTTCTCTATTAATATTTAAAATCACGCATTGTTTATTTTTCCGTTTTTACCTGACTGCAGTGACCTTTTCTCTGAAAATAAATGAAACTTAGATTATTATCATAATTAATGAAGAAATTTTAATACAATGTCATGCATTGATAGATTTAATTACTAATAAATTATGAACATTTCGTATTATACCGCATATACAGGTTGGAAGGGACACCGACGCGAAAACGGAAACCACAAACTCAGTACATCATTCTAAACCCCTTATATAGAAAAATTTCATCGGCAATTAAAAAAAAACAGTTGTTCCATACATTTTCACCGCGTATGTATTGCACTTTTGTAGGAAACAGCTGTTTTTTAAAATTACCGATGTAAAAATTCTATGTGGCCCCTCAGAATGATGTACTGAGTATGTGGTTTCCGTTTTCGCGTCGGTGTACCTTCCAGCCCGTATGTAGATTGTAGATACCTACACGATGGACCGGTTTACTCAAACTCATTTTCAAAGAATTTATTTCAAATTGACCAGTTTTAAATTATCAAAAACAAAAAAGATGAAGCTTCAGTCCAGCCACGAGACACAATACCTATGAAAGGACTGTAGTTGCCCATTCCAAAGCGTAGAGCGCATGGAGAAGAATGGGCGAAAACTCCATGGGCTACTTGTCTTACCATCTTGTTTGTAATCATCATTTTCATCACTGTCGTTTTGGTCGGGTTCATCATCTATAAATGAAGATCACTTATTGTAGTGGATTATGGTTTACTTAAGAAGATTTTCAAAGCACTCGTTTTCATACCTTTTTCGGGGCTACTTTGTTGCTTATCTTCGGAATCATCATAATTGCTATATTGGGAATCATCATAATTGCCATTTTGGGAATCATCATAATTGCTATTTTGGGAATCATCAGAATTGCCATTTTGGGAATCATCATAATTGCCATTTTGGGTGTCACCATCGTTGCCTTTTTTGGAATCGCCACTACCGAGATCACCTCCAGCGACTATAACGGCTGCTCTGACATCTTTCTTAATTACGCCATGGGTTCTATCTAAAGGAATTTATATGTAATGTAAGTCCTCTTCACAAATTAACTTATAGGTAAGTTAGGTACTCAAATGTATGACTGAAAGATTGAAATTCATGAATTTAACCTTACCTGTAGTTTTGTGCGATTGCACACATACCTGCATATTAAATATTATTGTGTCATTATTAATATTATTATTTCCTATATTCATCAATCATCTAATTTTATATATTTTTAAATATTTCTTTAAAAAAAAACTATAAAAAAATAGTGGTCCGCCGGTGTCGGGAGCAGAGTCCAAGCTACCGGTGGTTAGGGCTCCAGAGACAGGAACCTCCTCACAATGTGGGCCGTATCGAGGAGTACTGCCTTCTGAATCAGGCCCTTGATCCAACCGCCTAAGGAGACCCTCGAAAGATTTATTAATATTATTGATACAGCAGTTATTTGTATATTTTAACGTTCATTTAAAATTACTCACCGTATTAAAAACATATAAAATAAACAAAATAAAATGCCAGGATAAGAACATTTTGCTTCACGACATTTTACTTCTCAGTATAAATTGGATCCTAGTAATAAAAAATCAGAAATAATTGCTTCTGCATTTGCATCTGATAGAAATCAGTGACCATGAAATGTGAGTGGTTTACTACTTAGCTTTTGTCCGGCTAGCACGGAACTACTTGAAAAAAATAACATACCCTACGACATATGTACCTGTATCTGTTCGAATCTTCACGAGGTGTCTCGTCAATAATGCTTCAGACAATATCAGAACCGTAATAATATCGAGCTATTGAAACAGGCTTTGTTTTTAACCGGCTTTTTAAAATTGGAGGACGTTTTTAATTGGTCTGATGGTTTTTGTTTGTAGGACCGTTCAGCGATAGTTCTTCATCGCGTCAATCTATTTATAATCATAGTTATATGAAGGTACTCGGATTACTTATAAATTACATATTTTATTAATTGTGTCCCGCTTCTGCCAACAAGATCTTTCTCTTCCCATACAATGAATAATGATCCTGCGCAAAAGTACGTCGGCAAAAAATAAAACAATGGTCCGAAAAAAAGTTTTATGACCCACTTCTGTTGTTTAGATTTTTTTCTTATTATACAAAAAAATATTCTTACATTGAACATAGTCGCAGGGGTATCATACCGCTAAGTTCCAAATTCCGGGAGAAATTCCTAATGGAAAACCCAATAACGCTTTGACCGACATGAGAATAGAGCCCAGGACCAAACACTCAACAGTCCCGCTTGCGACCACGAGAGCAACGGGTCAGTTAGTGGGAGTTTTTTCCTATAAAATTAATGTTCTGTTCACAGCCAAAGATAAGGAACAATACAAGCTGGAAATTGTGAATCTGAAGGCGAAGATATCGATGTGTTGCGGGCAGGAGCACGAGTCGCGCGGGACGGAGGCCGAGGCGGAGTCGCAGGGCAAGCTGCTGCGGCAGCTGCAAGACATGGAGGAGCGTTTGGAGCGCACGCAGGAGATGCTCGATGACGCGGTCTATGAGAGAGACACTTACAAGGCTAAGGTATGAAGCTGCGTGGGTAAAAATTTGAGATTTTTCTATTCTCTTGATTTATGTATGAACAAAATGTGTGTGGTTGTTTTGGAAGGTTTTACCCATATTTTTCAAAATAAAAACCTTCCTTTTGCGACTATGTTTCATTCTTGTTTTAGTTAGTGTAATGGTATTTCAGGTGACGCACTCATCAATAAATGATAAAATTCTAACTATGTTCTTAGGTGGAGGAGCTCAAACAGGACCGCGACAAATGGCTGTCGCTGAGCCAGCAGGAGAGCGATCGAGCCGGCCAGCTGGCTGAAGAGTTAGACCTGGAGCGACGGCACATGCACGCGCTCAAGGAGCTGGTGACCGAGCTCCGGCAGCACAACCGCCGCAACGGCCTCGACTCCAGCCTGCTCGAGTGTGACGACCCTGACGCCAGCATACACTCTTTGCAACACAATTTATGTATGTTATATTATCATCTTTGACCAAAGAATCGATGGATGCTCATAAAGTGAAGTATGGAAGAAGAAGACATCCTGCGCTGACCATTCTTTTCTGTCTATAAACAGGCCATGAGAATCCCATCGGGTTCTCAATCGGAAACAATCATGAATTTCCAATTAACTCAAACTTTCGTTATCATGTCTGTCTGTGTGATCGCTTAGTTCTTTAATACTGCGCCATAGATTTTGTTGCAGTTTACACTATTATTTAGAGCATTTATTCCTTTTTGATTAAATCGTATATTATTCTCATATCTGGAAAAAATATTTTCCTCTATTTTCAGCCGAGCGGAGCTCGGTCGCCTAGGTACTAAAGTATAAGTGTGTAGGTAATACAGTATATTGCAACTTTGATCGAAATCGTTACAGCCGTTTTCAAAAACGTCGCGACAATAACTGAAAATAATGGTAATACCAGTTAATAGGAATATTTTTAAACTATTCTAAGGTATTAGGTGATTTGCACTAATTCGCATCTGGAAATAAAATTTAAGGAATGAATTTGGCAAAGATTTTTGAAGTAGTGAGTTGGCAACATGTGTTTAGTGTTTATACCGATGTGGGCGTCGTTAAGTTGTCGAAGTTGGTGCTAGCCTATTAATCTACATCACGTAGAAAATGCTGAAAATGAAAAATAATGACCTGTGGCCAAACTACTGGATATACGTGTATTTCATTGACGTTTTGTATGCAGGCTGGGTACGTCATGAGGTATACGCAGTTTAATTTATTGTAGTAATATCGGCGCCACCTTGTATAAATAAAGGGTGTAAATACACCCTTGACGAAGCCGAAGGGCACTTGTTCTTCCCGTCATTGCGATATATTTTTTTGTTCTGGACCATACCTGGGGACCTTCTAGTTGCGGAGATATCAAAGTCAAAGTTCCAACATTTTCACAAGTTTATTTTTAGAAATACTAGTTTTTAACGTTATAACTTTACTTTAAATCCCTCCAGGACCCGTTTAATATTCAATGCATTCATCAGCACAATGTTTTTTGAGTGCGCTGCATTGAGTGTTACAGTAAAACGTGATTTTTCATCCTAAATAAAAAAGTCGTTTCCCAGCAATATTTTTTGCGGAAGGTTACTTAGTTTGATGTACAGAATGCTAGGTTGACGGCTTCGTGAATGGTCCGTTTGCAACTTGTATACAAATATTGCTCATTTAATAGTATAGGACATTTAACTTAGATAAGCACAGAAGTCGCGAATATGTTTTGGCATGCAGCCATGCATCGGGGGTGGGTCGACAGATTATTATACAACTACATAATAATGGCGTATTTCGTGTTGCAGCGGTTTGTAGCGAGGCGTGCGCTAATGTCGTCGAAGTTCAACTGTCAGAGGAAAGAGCCAAGGTCGAGGCTCTCAAACAGCAGCTGCAAAGATTACAGGTAAGTAACCAATTATTTGTAGCTACTTTGTACTTGTATTGGACTTACTACTAACCATTACAACTGCATTGTAGGATGACATGAATGAACTGGATAGAAAAACTGAAAACTATAAAGAAAATTCGGAAAAAGCGTTGTCAGAACGAGAAAATGATATTTTAAATCTCAAACACCGCATCAATGAGGAAATTGAAGAGAAAAATAATTTGAAATCTTATTACGATGATGAAATTACCAAATTGAACAATGAAATTAATGAACTTGAACAAAAAATTAAAGAAAACAATGAGTACTCACGAGTAATAATTGATCAGAAAATGGAAGAAATTAAAACACTACAGGAAGAGAAGTTCTCTCTTCTGCAAAGTCTTACAAATGAGACTACCAAGATGGAAAACGTTATAACAGGACTCAAAGCTGAATTAGCAACAGAGAAACAGGCAAGGGTCAACATGAGAGACGGCTATGAAAACCAAATGATGAAGTTGAATGAAAAGGTATTAAATAGAAACAATGAACTGGTTGAGCTACAAAATAATATTTTCGAGAAGGGTGAGATGATTGAAACTCTTCAAATGGATTTGAGAAATGAGAAAGAAATCTCAAACAAGTATCACTTGAATGTGCATCAGCTGCATGAACAGAAACGCGAGGTGGAGAATAAATTACAAGATAAAAATGAAGAAATGGTAGCCATGCAACTAAGCCTGGAACATAATATTGCAAGTGTATTGAAAGAAATGGATCATTTCAAGCTTTTAGTAAGTAGCTTGCAAGGTCATTGCAGGGATTTGGAACAAAGTAAAACACAGTTGGAGGCTGAGATAAACGGCCAAACTACTAGATTTGATGAACTACTTAAAGATGCCGAAAATTTGAAAAATTCTTACAGCGAGGAGTTAGAGAAACTGAAATTTGACTTAGATGAGAAAAACGCAATTATAAATACATTGCAGACACATTTACATGACGAAATACATCATAAGATCGGATATCAAGAGGAACTACAGAAATTGCAGGCGAACAAGCTGCATATGTCGGAAGAGTTAAATAAACTGACCGTCGAGTACTCAAAACAAAAAATAGAGTTGACCGGCAAAGAGAGGACAATTGAGTCATTGGAGTTGTTCTTGAAGGAGGCCAAAGATGGAATTGAAAAGTTGCAAGCTGACAATGAGCAACTTAATGTGGACTTGGCAAGCCTCACTAATGAGATTGATCTCAAAAATAAAAATATTGAATCACTCAGCAGTTCACTGGAAACCACTCAAAAGTGTTTGGAAGATGAACATTCTGATAAAATTGCAACTATTGATTTAATGAATCATAAGTTAGCTGACATGACTGCTAAGAAACAAGCCTTGCAAGGCAAAGTAGATTCAATGCTAACAGAAAAGGCAAATCTGGACCATGATCTGCTTGAAAAATCTAAAAAAATATCACAGTTGCAGGCTGATTGTGAACAAATGGCAAAATCCATTGAAGGGAATAAGAAAGGTACGTGATTATTAAAATACAGCTTTACTTTACCTCGTAGTCTACATTAATTATTAGTTTTACATGCATTTCATAGGACACTGGGGAAACATTTTACCTATAAACTCCAGACTAGGTTAAGCCCTTCTTATGGGAGGGAGGTGCTTGGGTGGTACAGTCAGCCCACTACTTTAAATCTATACATATATATATTATAATATTATAAACGCGAAAGTTTGGATGTATGTTTGTTACTCATTCACGCCATAATGGCTGAACGGAACTCGATGAAATTTGGCACAGACATACATTATAATCTGAAATAGCACATAGGATACTTTTTTCTCACACTTACACAATAAAAATTTCAAGGCGAACGAAGTCGCAGCAGCAGCTAGTATTTCATATTTAGATGTGATGACGTCGCCTAGCCCAGTTAGTTGTTATGTTATTTGTTTTTGTTTCAGCAATCCGAAGTTTAGATCAGAATATGACTAAAGAAAAACATAAATATGCAGCCCTTGAGAAAACCTATGACTCGGAAATGTCTAAGCTAATGGCAAAATTAAACGATACTGAAAAGACCATAAAAGAACTAAGTTGCACTTCTAGGAAAACTATTAAAAACAAAGACCATCAAATTCATACACTTAATACCGAAGTTGAAAACCTCAAAAGAGAAAAAGAAAATATGAGCCTAGTACACCAAGAAAAAGAGGCATTGACAGAAATGTATAAATATCAGAATCAGTGCATACAGCAAGAAAAGAAAAAGGTTAGTCATTTGCAATCATTAAATGCTGAATTGGAAAAAGAAATAAAGAAAGAATACGAATGTAAGAAACAAGCAATGGAAGCATGGCGAAAAGAAAATGAACAGTTACACTTTGCCATGGAAGAGGATAATAGTAGCCATGAAGTGATACTCAAAGAAAAGGACTGTATCATTGACAGATTAGAGGGGCAACTGAAAGTGAACACTGGACAGCTAGAATCCATCAGGAAAGATTACGAAAATATTACATTGACTTGGGAGTCATACAAAGTCGAGACTAAACAAAATATAGAAGCAAAAGTAGAGCAAATTAAACAATTAACTCAGAAGGTGGTATCGTTACGGCAAAATCTTTCTAAAGTTGAAAACGAAAGAGATGAATTGATTAAAAAACTTGAAGTAATGACTGCGGAAATGAAGAATGCCGAGACAATGAACGGACAAGAAGTAGATAAACTTGTAGAGAAAATAGCTCAGGCAGGAATTAAAAGTGCTTTTATTTTGAAAGAAAAGGAGATTTTACAAAACCAACTAATGGAAGAAAAATCTGCTAAAGACAGTCTTCAGACAGAAAAGAAACAGCTAAGTGAAGACATGAATGTTCTTATTGACGATAAAAACAAGCTTCTAAATGAAAATATTGAACTGACACAACGACTCGCAGAAGAAATAACGAATAAAAAGATTTTTGAAGAAGAAAGAAATGCACTTGTATCCGACAAGACAACACTGGAGAGAAAACTATTGAAACAAGTGAGAGTGACGGAAACTCTACTGGAGGATAAAGAATGTCTCACGCAACAGCTTGTCGAAGAGAAAGCCGCGAGAGAACTAGCAGAGATAGAGAAGGAGAATCTTATATTGGAGAAACAGCTTATAGAGCAGAAGCTATCAGAAGTCGAAAATAATAGAAAAGAAGCGAGTATAGAAATGGACCATCTTGTTCAAAAGCTAAGAGAAGTTGAAGGAGAAAAAATACAGTTGCTACAAGACATGACGGCACAGCAGACATCTTATGATGTGCGTCTTAAGGAGAGCGAGATTCAAATTGCAAATTTAAATATTGAAATTGAATCCCTGCAAGCTGAGCTGCGGGACCAAAGAACTGTCCAAGAAGGTCTTTTAACTGACAAAGAATCATTACTTGCTGAAAAAGAAGGTTTAGTGAAAACTTTGGATGTTGAAAAATCGGCTCATGATGAAAAGGAAACGGAGAAAGATCAAATGATCACGAAGTTGTGTGAGTTGAACGAAACTTATTCTTCTAAAGCTAACTGTGTACAAGCGGAGCTTGATAAAGTAACACAGAATGTGAAGAGATTACAAATGGATATGAAAAGTAAGTTATCATATTACGTTTATCATACTACTGCTTAATTTGAAATGAGTCTATCACACATCAAAACTATTGTTGAATATTTAATTGTATTATTTCAGATCAAGAAGATTTGAACAGACAAATAACGACAACTTTAAATGTTGGACTAGAAAATTTTGTACAAGAACTGAAAAATAAAGGACCCACCAACGAATTATTACAAAAAATATTGGATTCTGACCATGCAGATACTCAAGCCAGGGACAAGTGTGAAATGCTTATAAAAATTGCTAACTCAATATTCACTGAAATGGAGACGCGACGGGGCCTAGAGAAAGAGCTTGTAGACAGTAATAGCGCATTGGAAGATATTAAAAACGTTTTGAAGCAGAAAGAGACAGAATTATTTGATCTAAAATCTGAAATCAAACGGCTGCAACAAGTTGTCAATGAGAATAAGATTGGTGAGTAACGCACTTAAATCTATCTTAACTTTAACCTCACATTTTTAAACATGACTTCACTAATTGATCTTGTTTCTCTCTGGAATACCTGAATAATTTTAAAAATTATGCATGAAGATAACCAATCAAAGCTTTCTCAACTACTGCTATATAATGTGTAGTAATTCTCTGTGAACTTTGCAGCATTCATACTTGCAGGGGAGAATCGTGAGAACTGCAATGTTCTCAAACACTTATATGTACTCGTTTAACTAACCATTTCGACTCCGATAGCGTGGACCTTTCAACTGGATACTAAACATTCTTCGAACTATCAAAACAACTTACACTTCAGCCTCTATCTATCTCTTCTAGCCTTTTCCTGCCCGTTATTGGGGTCAGCTTTATAAAATCGTCTGTTTAGCTTAAAGTTATAGCGCTAATCTTCTTCATAATGATAAAATTATATTTGTAGAACTATCAAAAGTAACTGCAACTTACAACACTACGTTAGATAACAAATTAAGAGAAATCCATGTGATGCAAGAAGAAAACCAATCTCTTACGAACGATCTCAACGATATCAAAGTACAGTTAGAGCTTAAAGTACATTCTCTAAAGGAGAAACTGATTGACAACGAGAACTTGACGGACAAACTGAAGAGCACTTATGAATGTCAGATAGATAACTTGAATGTTATGATCACTAAGCTGAGCAATTATTTGAAAGATAAAACTGCGGAGCTAGACGCGGCCAGAAAGGAGAACGAACGATTTATGCAAACCATTGAAGAAAACTGTCAAGGTAATCATTGTACTTATTTTATCATGGTCTGTTTTATTTTGCTGATTTTCTTAAGCATTTGATTGTGTAAGCAACAATAGATAAACAACAAAAATCTAATTCTGCAGTATCTAGCTAGTTATTAAACAAAAATTCAATACCATGAGAATATTATTTAGAGTTTTAATACAAAAGGTTACTGCTTATTGGAGTATATTGTTTCTTCTTAGATGAGGGTTTCTCAGGGTTCCATACTAAGGCCGGTAGTAAAGAACCTCACTAAGACTCAGCATCACTTGAAGCTAGTTTAAAGCCATTTTGTTGGTTGATAATAGCTCGCAATATGGCTTTAATATGTAAGCATTTTACATGTAATTACAATAAACTACAAAGATGATTAAGTACTATTTAAAAACAAAAACGGTATTCCAATGTATATTTTCAAGTCAATCATTATACATTTACGAAAAATGTATATGGCATAAAATATTTTTATGAAATGTTAATTTACAGCGATCAAAGCATTAGAAGAGGAGTTAAAAACTGAAACTCAAAACCAACAAAAGTTAATGAAAGATTTTGAGTCGGAAAGACAGATACTTAAAAACATGGTGACGGTAACAGAATCTATTATGGAAGACCAGAAAGTAACTTTAAATAAGATTATATCAGAACATGTACGAGCCAGTGAAATGTTACAAGAAGAGAAGACAACTCTCTCGGAACAGTTACAGAATGTAAAGAAAGATTTCGAAGCAAAACTTCAGGAAAAAGAAACTTCCTTGGAGTCGCTATTTAAAGAAATGGCAGAGATAAGATTTGAAAAAGAAAGGGTTGAAAAAGAAATAAACGCCCAGAAAGAAGCATCCGAAATAGAAAAACAGAATTTAGAAGGAAAAATACAAGAGAAAGAATCTGCATTAGAATCAGCATTTGAAGAAATATATGACAATGGTTTAAGACCCAAGAAAATGAATATAGCTGCCGACATAAAAAAATTTAAATCTGAATTGCAAGCTAAAATGATTGAATCTGAGAAGTTGCAAGAGGAGAATGCAAATCTATCAACTACTGTTGAAAAATATAAAAATGGTAAGTGTATACTTTATAGAGTCGAAAGTCACAGCGCTACTACATAATTATAATTCTATAAATGTTAACAATTGGATACATATTTTGCGCAACAGAAGTTCAAGTTAATATATGTATTATATTTTTATTTTAGAAATGGATTCAACAGAAAACCGAAATAAAGAGCTTGCCGCCACTGAAATACAACTAAAAGCCGAAATTGATGAATTAAAAAAATCACTCCAAAAACTAACAGAAACAAACAAGGACTTAGAATGTACAGTTAAAGAAAAAATCGAAAATATTAATGAAATGGAAGAAAAAGCAATGTTACTTCAAGATCTCGTAAATATGCTTCAACAAGATAAAATAATTTTAGAAGAGCAGAAAAATGCTCTAATAATGGATAATGAAGGAACTGAATCAAACATTTGCTTTTTGGAATCACATGTTACTACATACGGTGAAGAAATTGCCAAATTAAAAATGGAAAAACAACATTTAGTAAAAACCATTGAAGATAACAGAAATGGTATGTGTAATAAGCTGTGAATTTAAATTATTTGCTATTCGAGTTGAAGCCAACCACCCGCCCTCCCAGGGAAGACTAATTTCGATGAAGGACGAAGGGCGGGCGTTTCGGGGGCTGTCTGTTGTAAACTTTGACGTTAAAAAAGAGCTGATTATCAGCCTAATTTGAATAAATGACTTTTGATTTCATAATTCTTCTTTTCAGTGATCACCAACCTGGAACAACTCCTCAAAGAGGCGCAGCATCAGACTAAAAAACTGTCTGAAGAAGTTAATAATGACAAACTAAATCTCGTCAACAAATGTGCTATCCTACAAGAATATCACGATAAGGCTGAGATAGAACTCGAGGAAAGACGAAAAGAGATTATATCTACACAGAAGGAACTTGATACCTTGAAGTGTAAAGTGGAGCTCTGTGAAGAAGGGTCTAGAGCCAAAGACGCGATCGTTTCGAAAATGAGTAAAGAGAAAGATATTGTCATTAATTCTTTAACCAAGGAACTACAGGACGCCATGGAAAAGTACGAGAAGGAAATACAAGAAAAGGTTACGACTATTCAGGAATTGAAACAGAATTTAGAGGATATTAACAACGATAGAGAAGCATTGAACATTCTGAAAAAGGAAAACGAAGAGCTCATCAAGGCTGTTGGACAGAGAGAGACATGTAAGTGGAATAATTATCATTTATAAATATCGCTAGGTTTTTAATAAGCAATAAAAATAATAATGTGTTGATGGTCATTTTGGAAATTTGAAAATGCTTAATTAATTTTGATATTCTGGAGTAAAAAATATATTTGTCTAATAAAGTGTATCATTTGTAGTTGCAGCTGCACCAAGTCAGGAGCGGGGATCGAGCCACAAGCAGTCGAGTCACACGGACAAGGAGCTGCGCGACCTCCAGCAACAGGTAGATAACACATCCTCAGACATGTCACACACTTCCACGGAGAGCCTTAAGACCATCTCAGACTTAGAAAAGATCATCCTCGACAAGAACCGCACGATCACGACGCTGCATAGCGACGTCACCTACCTGAAGACGTTGCTGGCCGAGTCCGAGACCAAACTCCTCGACGTCGCCAAAGAGCTCGAGCTCAGCAAGGAGAACTGCCACCAGCTGTCCACTCAGCTCAAGAAAATTGTGCACCAGAAAAACGAGGAGATCGCGGACCTCAAGAGACAAGTGAGCAAAATGAGCGTCAACGAGAACAGAGCCTCGCAGATCATTAAAGTGTCCGCCAAGTACCAGGCGATCATACTCAAGAGGATCGCCGAAATAAAGACCAACACGGTCCTCAAAGAGCTCACCAACTTCGGCAACTCGAACAACTACGACACTGAGGTGAAGCGAAGCCTCAGCGCCGGGACCGTCACTATGGAGGACTTGGAGAACTTCTTGGAGACCACAGACAGACATCTGAGAAAGTGCTCAGAGAAGCAATTAGCTCTACAAAAAGAGCGGGACAGACTCACAGAAGTGAACAGGATCCACGAGACGGAGATCCTGAACTTAAAGCAATCGGCGAACGATCAGGCGGCCAGCTTCAAAGCGCTGAGTGCCGCGCGCGAGGCCTACGTGCAGAAGCTGAGCGGCGTGACGTCACTGCAGCGCACGGCGCGGCGCGAGATCCTGCGCCTGGAGAGCGTCGCGGGCGCCGCCGGGCTGGCGCGGCTGGAGCGCGCGCACGCGGCCGCGCTGCAGGACCTGTGCGAGGCCGCGCTGGCGCTGGAGCGCTGGCTGGAGCGCGGCCTGCGCAGCGCGCGCGCGCAGCGCCCGCCGCCCGCCGACGCGGCGCTGGACGTGCAGCTGGCGGAGCTGCAGCAGGCCTTCGCGCGGCTGCTGGACCAAGCGGAGCGCGCGCGGCCGCACGACGAGCCGCGCGACACGGTCGCCGAGGTGCGCGCCGAGTACGAGGACAAACTCGACCGCATGAAGAGTAAAATGGTCAGTATCCTCCCCATACTGTTGTTGATATTGCTATACCAGCTGGTGTGGTGGTGCTATCTTCTCATGGATCACTGAGTGTGACTTGTGAAGTCGATTATTTATTTACTCATGTTGTTTTAAATAAATTGTTTTAATGGATGCTTTTGTTTTATTTTTTGTGTTTTGGCTAGAGTGTTCATTACAACTTTGTTTTGGTAGTTTGCTGATTCGCAAGGTAATATATTTGTATATATTTATGTATGCATGGCCTGCTGCACGCGTTGAAGTGAATGCTCGTGTTTCGGTGGCCGGACTCATGCTGACTCCCGTGAACGTTTTCAGAAACAACTGTACACTGAGCAGATCGCGGTGTTCAAGGAGAAGCAGCGCGGCGAGATGCAGGCGCTGGAGCGCGAGCTGGCGCGCGCGCGCGACAAGCTGGCGGAGTCGTCGCGCGCGTACGAGGCGCACATCCGCGGGCTCACGGCCGAGCTGTGGAGCGTGGGCGAGAAGTTCCTCATGAAGCAGGACGAGGCCGACTGGCTACGTCGCAAGCAGCGCTCCGGCAGTCTCATGTCGCTGCAGCACGTGCACTCCGTACGTACTGCACACACTTACACCCGTATCTATAAACAGGCCAAAGTGTTTACTTGAGTAAATGTCATTTTTTAAGATAAGATTTTTATTATGTAGTTTAGTAATTGCTTGAAGTTAGAACTGTAAAAAGTTAGCACCCTTAGCTTTTTCTTTCTTTGACGGTTCTTACTTAGTTAAAATTCTTGTCTATTGCATAACAAATTTTGCACAAGTAATTACTTAAGCTCAAGTAATTACTTGTAATTTGAATATAGATACGGGTGTTACAATCATATAACTAAGAAACGGCCTATACAAGTAACATATTTTTTCTGTATGACAGTTACTCAAATTACAGTAACTTCGTGTCCTCACCTGTCAAGCCAAATACTCACTCTCGATATTTAAGTATGCAATATATTTTTCTTTCATTTGTCAGTAACGATTAAAATAAAATTGAGACCCAATTTTAAGCGTTGTAACCTCAATTTACATACCTATACCATCATTGCTCACACTACTACTCCATGCACTAACTTCAAGTGGTACTCATGCCATAATACAAGTCACCGCATACTATATTGTCGGCTATTATAATAACGTGGTATTTCGTTTGCAGTCTGGTCTCGTTCCGTTCCAAGAGGAGCCGGCCCGGCCGTCCGACTCGCACTCGCTGCGCTCTCTCCCTGTTCAAAACAACAACGGGACTAGACGAGGTAAGACAAGTCACGAAATGCTGTAGAGTCACACAACAGCAACCATGCATTCGTATGATAAAAATACGCAGCCCAATGTGTTTAATTCTGCAAAATCTGGTTTGTCGTCAGAGGGTCGCGCAATGCATATGTCTGACGAGGAAGGCGAGGTGTTCGACAACCGCTGGCTGAAGGAGCTGTCGGCAACGCCGCGGCGCGAGTCCGGGGTCCCCAGGCCCCGCGAGTCAGGGCTCCCCGGGCCCCGCGAGTCGGGCCCGCCCGGCCTGCGCCTGTCCGAACTGCGCTGGCGAAACTCTCTGTGTCCCCCGCACCTCAAGAGCTCGTATCCCGCTGAAACACAATTCACACAAGCTGTCGATGAAGAAGACATCAAGGTAGGTTTCAAATGGCTTCTCTGTGAGTCCATTACTTGTCAGTGATTGTCGTTACGATCGTAATACTCCCAAGTATTACGATAGTAACGACAAACTCAAACTCAAAGCATTTATTTGAAACTAGCTGTGCCCGCGGCTTCGCTCACGTTACCGCGTATTCTTTTGGCATTGTCAGGGTAAATTACATGGGAACGTGAAGTCATAGCATATTCCTAACATCCTCCACAAATAATATACTAATTAACTGACTTACTGTTAATTTAAACTAAAACCTGTTAGTACATCCTTGTTTTAAGTATTAATGGAACTCATAGTCAATTTCTGGGGGGAAATAATTTAGGTTGCCATCGTCACGCTAAGAAGAAGTTTATGAAGGAAAGCAAATACATGCAACTCATGATCTATCCTGGGTCCCAAATCCAACGGTTAATATCCTAAAAAATTAAAAAAAAGACGCTCATTTGCAAATAGAGAAAGAAAAATACTTATACTACAGCAAGAACATGTAAACCTATCAGAATCTGTCCCCTATACTACTTTTTGGATTTTGAAGAAATCATCATTATCATTCTTCTGCCCTTATCCCAATTTATTTGGGGTCGGCTCGGCATATCTTCTTCTTCCATACTTCCCTATCACTTTATGGAGAAATTGTTGAAGAAAAATAGAAATGAAAACGAAATCAATACAAAAAAAAAATGGAAATCTCACAGCATCTAAAAAATATTCAAACAAATCACAAAAAGTGAAATTAATATTGGGCTTGTACTTGCAACCACGTAATTTACAGAGCGGTATGAAACCGCTAGGCCGTTTATTCCGTTGATATAATATATGAATAGCCGTTCTCATGCTTGTCATGACTGAAATGACAAACAAATACGGGCATAATGAACCTCTTCAAGCACATAGCGTGATAATATTTATAAGCTACTATGGTTGCCTTCAAATGGTTGCCTAAAAGGGAATATTTGTAAAAATAAAGTTTTAAGAAAGGAATATTTGTCGAACTGTGAACAGTAGCACTCATGCAGTAGTTCTTGCGCCATTTCGGAACATCATTTTCTATTTATACTATTTTAATATTGTTTATGTATAGATTTAGGAGACAAATCAATCAAAATTTACGACCACATATTGTCGCGAACGTAGTTCATTCATGGAAAATCTTAAGACCGCGATTCAGAAACTGGCGTCAAATGCACAACGCCATCTATCGAGCACGGAGTTAAATTGCTAAAATATAATGCATGGAAAGCGATCGAACAATCACTCTATAATATTTAGATTTGCAAAGCAGCGCCATATAGAGTACCTTTTGCTATCATATCTTTTTGAAAAACTCGGTCAGTCGATTTAAAAGTGATCTTGTGAGCAAATTTATTCATTAGTACCATTTTGGTTCAACAGATGTCGATGCATGTATCTTAAGTAATGATGATGATGATTGCTTCTTGAACACTTTAAATTTATATATCTTTTGATTAAGAGCACGGATTGCTATGAAACAAAAACGAATACCTTCTCTAAGTTACGCACAATACTTGTGCATTGAAACTAACCACATTGGTTTTGTAATTTTCACGTGATACTTAAACAAACAAACAGTCGAAGACTCACAGACTGCAGACATACAGACAAACAGACAAAAATTCTAAAAATAGTAGAAATGGGCTCTGTTTGTTATCCTAACACCCCTACTATTTTTTTTTCTAAATATTTTCAATGTACAGAAACGCCACGTCTACAGATTTATTACATGTATAGATATAGATAAATAGAAGATAGACCAGTTACAGGACTCTTTTGAATTCTCAAAGTGTGTATCAGTCGATAACAAAAAGGCGAACCTACAGCTCGAGCGACATAGCATAATATCTGTAAAAGGGTACTTGTTCATTCCAAAGTGTATGTTCACCAGATAAACACAGCTAAGCCCTATCCTACTGAAATCATTATCTGCCTAGCCTTTTCCCCTACTACACACATCAAAAGTATCTAGGGATCAACATATATTTTTGCAATAACTTTTCTCCTGATTGATATTAATTAAAATTTTCTTTAAGGATTCATCAAATAAAGTGTTTTCGTTTGTCACAGTAACGATAAACCAAGTCACCTTTGCATTAATAAAGAAATTTGCCATTTTCCTAATAAAGGGATTTTTGACATATGAACCACTAACATTAAAGTTCGAAAAAAAGACTGAAATAACAGTTTTCTTTAAAATTTTATTGGGTAACTTAAACAATTAATAATCCGTGTTTCTACCGCGAACACTAACAACACAAGAACATCGGTTTGGCATACTCAAAATGAGTTCATCCAAATCACGCTGTGGACAGTGGAATGGCCGCCCATGTTCGTTGCAACAACAACAAAAAGGTCTTCTTGCGACTGGATACCCTCCATATTCGGCAGAGCTCTTCTCTGTAGCATATCCCATGCATGCTCAATCGGGTTCAAGTCTGGCGACTGAGCAGGCCAGGGCAGGACATTGATGTTAGCTGCGGCGAGAGTCCGTCTTACAACTCTTGCGGTGTGCGGTCGTGCATTATCATGCATTAACTGAGATAAGGGACCGATTTGCACTTGTAGAGGAACGATGACGTCTGATACAATCGTCTCAGCATAAATTTGAGCGTTGAGGTTGCCTCTGATCCAAATCAACTCAGTTCTTCCGCCGATCCAAATACCCGCCCATACCATGATGGTTCCACCACTATAAGGATGGACTTCCTGGCAGGATTTTAATCGCTGTTGGCGTCCAGGGGTTCTCCAGTGTCGTATACGTCTTGTATCCGGTCTCATACCAAAACGAGACTCATCAGAAAAGCACACGAAACGTCATTGTTCTTCTGCCCAATTTCTGTGTTCAAGAGCCCATTGATATCGAATCCTACGATTGTGCATTGCTATAGGTGGTACCCGTAGCGGTCTTCGGGAATGAAGGTTCACTTCATGCAAGCGGTTTCTGACTGTTTGGTCGCTAATTAAGTTCCCTGAAGAGTGATGAAGCCTCACGGCTAACATCATGGCGGTTATTGTTGGAGCTCTTCGAGTTAAGATTTGAATGTATCGGTCTTGTCTCCGTGTGGTGCAGCGATACCGTCCTCCATGGCGCTCAGCCACGGTACCAGTGCTTCGGTAACGTGTCCAAAGTCGACTGATAACACTCTGACTTGTATTCAGAGCTAAAGCCACAGTACGTTGCCGGGAACCAGCTTCTATCATTCCCACGGCTCTGAGCATTTCTTCCCTGCTTAAATGACGTCGCCGCTCCATAATAACGTTGGTTTTAATCAGTAGTAGGGAAACAGTAGCACTAATAATGTCTTCAATGCGTTGTATGTTTTTATAGGGAAAATATTGACAGCTTATTTTCATCTTTTACTCGAATTTGATTGAGAGTTCCTGATTCAAATTATGAAATGCACCAAAAAGGATCCATATAAATTTATAAAATCATAAATTTATTACAAAGCCACATCTCAATCTCAAGAAATCCGCATAAAAATGCTTGATCCCTAGACACTTTTGATGTGTGTATGTTTGGGGTCGGCTTCCAGTCTAACCTTATCCTACTAATATATAGCTCATGTGTTTATTTTTAGCCATTTGTATTCATCAACTTGTGTTAAATAGTTGTCGCGAATGTTCGCAGTGCGTAGGCGCGGCAGGCCCGGGCGGCGTGAAGCCGCAGCGCAAGGAGGTCGGCATCACGGCGTACAAGAAGCCCGGCCCGCCCACACCCAGCAAGCAGGCCGGCAGACTCTCTGCTACCGTGAGCTCCAACATTCTATCAACCATCTCGGCTTAAAGGCCCGGACAGACCATTGTTGGTCTATGTGCGGGATTATTCGATGCAATATAGTTTTGCAGATGATTATTACTTGAATAAAATAACATCACGCCAGTGTCCTAACCAGGGAATGTGGCAGGCAGGGGTTTAGGGGATTTTTGTCGGTTATCGCCGCTTTTTATGGTTGTCGGTCGTTTTTTAGCCATTTGAAAGTTTTTATAATTTTGATGTGCTGAAGGAGATTGCCACATGAGTGACAGATATGCTCAATGTAAACAAAAATATGGAAGGAAGAGTAGAAGGTCCTTATGATGTACCCATTGGTCGTAGGACTCCGAGCTGCGCGAGTCGCTACGCGTGGAGGCCGAGCCGCAGCCTTCCCGCAAGACTAGTACTCCGTCCCGGATCCGGTCGCTGTTCCGGTCCAACAAAAACGATACCGCCGAAGTGAGTCCACATCTTTAAACCTATGCCATTAAAAAATATGCTATTTTTTTTTGCTTTAATTTAAATTTACTTGATTTGTATATTTTTACTGTAACCTAAGTATTCTTACCTGTACAATGCTATTTTATGTACCTTATATTATGTTTACTCCCTATTTTTCTCGTAAGACGAAGGAGACTAGTCTCCACGACACAGGGAATCCTAGTGCGGAGGCTAGTGATATTCACCTTGTGTAATGCTCTCCAGATCAATAAAGCTTTTTTTTTTTAGATAAAGCTTAAGATCCGCTTGCAGAATATATTTATGTCCACAGTGGATTTGGACTAATATATATTGTGTCTGCATGTTAATGTGTATTTATATTTTTGACTTTTGGTGGGCTATCAGGTGATAAATCAGTCATTTCTGCTCTTTCCAGGGTACCCCACGAAGCAGAAGGCTGAGTAACATTTTTAGAAAGAAATAAGTAGTTTTATTTTTATTAAATTTGACATGTCAACGAAACTGTTAATAAATAAATTAATTTATTGCTTTTTTAAGTTATTGTTTTATTTGAATGGACACTATCATGAGGGAAAAGCGAGTCAAACAAACCATAATTAATTTCATATTTTCTTTAATTCATAGAAGTACACCACGAAAATCACTATAGCACCAAACATTACATACAAAATGTACAAAATTGTGCCAGTTTACTCATCACATTTATCGGGGGAATGAAATCTAGCTCATTAACACAATGCGTTATAAATTTATCTCGTATTAAAGACATTTTCCAATATAAGGAAAATTTTTAGCGCACTTACTTATATAAATAGTTATTTTGAAATGACATTCAGTGACAGTAAACATTAATAAGATAAGGCGGCGTACTGCGACCGCAGCGCGTTCATCGTGCAGTAATGTACAGAGAGCAAAGATCCCGCACCAAGGTTATGACAGATCACTACAGGTTGATAAAGCTCATAGCCAGTAATTAGCTCTGCACCAGATCGTCATGTACTCACCCCATTTCTTTACTTTGTGCAGCATGAATATTTTGGCACTATAATGATATTGTCAGGAACTCAAGAAGCTGTTCGTCAACATGAAATTGACAGTGGAAATTGTTAAAAAAAAACATACGAATATGGCCACACGCCAAAAGATCCATGTACAACTATGACTAATCCCGATCGGAAGAGATTCGATTACGTTGCTTGTTTGCGTAGTAGGGAGTTTCATAGAATGAATCCTGAACGGCGCGAGTTGAGGCGATGCTGATCATGTGCAATGCTTATGACTAAGTTAAAGTTTAGCACTCTGTTCGACATTGACTAACGCTGCGGCCGCACCCTGCGAGCTACATCCCTTTCAGTTATTTTACCTCTAACAACTGCATTCGAACAGTAACCTTATTTTTACGAAAATAAACATCAATATGATTTCCACAGACTTCTTCTTATTGCGAACGAACTTAAAGGTCAGCGCGTTTTTTGGAATGAGGAGGTAAAATAACTAAAAGCGAGTGTACAGACACACGCAATGTAAACAAGCCAGTCGGAACACAGATTCATAATTGGATATCAATTGCTAAAGACAATGAACTAAACTAAAAAATAAATAAAACCATAAATATGATCGTAATATACAAAATATGTAATCGATTTATTTACAAAAAAATCTCAATAGTAAATTAAAATAATGTATGACGTTTCAAAATGAAATTAGAAAAATAATTATTAAATGTGTAAATGTAAAAATATTGTTGCTGATTAGGTTGAACATTACTTTGTATGACTGGTAGCGTAAAACCACGACAAAATATCATCACTTAAGTCAACAATAGAAGATAAGTAGTATGTTAGTATGAATTGAGGTTTATAACAATAAATGTCCATCTTAAGTAATGCTAAATTAATCAACTATATGTTATTTAAGCTGCACTTTTCCGCATCTATAGAAACATCATCATCATATCTTGCGAACAATAATGTGCTAGTCGTTTTCTGTCAAACCAACTTCTTTTCAGTTTGTGTAAATGTAAGTCCGACCCAATTCAAGTGGAAGGGAAACCGACGCGCAAACGGTCACTACCTATTCAGTACATCTTTCTGACCCCCATACAGAAATTCCATACATTTTGACCGTGTATGGCACTTTGAAGGAAACATCAGATAAAAAAAATACCGATTAATAATAATTTCTATGTCGGGTTCAGAATGACGTACTAAATACGTGGTAACTGTTTATGCGCAGGTATCCGATAAAAGCTTTCACATTATGCATTATGCATTATTACATTTTTCGCTTTTACATTATGTATTGTTATAGCCGCCTGCCGCCTGCCACGAGCCACGCGCAAGCGACACTGTTGGTTTTATGTAACATTTCATTTTGGTCGTGGGTCTTGAACATCAAAGTAACATTTCCTACTTACAAAAACAGTTATTTTAAGTTATTATAAAAACGCACAAAAATAACGCAAACATCTAAAGTATTCCTTTTTCTATGCACCTAATAACTTACTTCAATAATTAAACAACTGAGTACTTAATAGACTGCTAACATACATCCTGTGCGTTTACGTCGTGTGAATTGTTAATACATCAACATAATTGCTGGAAGTTTTGCAGACCAGAGACGCGTGTGTATCAAAGTGGAGCGAAAGTCTGACAACCAGTCTTACCAAGAGGAATCGTATTACCCAGTACTAGACTGGACGCCGACTCCAATATAGTTGAGAAAAGGCTAGACAGATGATGAGACGCGTGCGGATCAAGCGTCTCTGGTCTGCAAACGTTTTGTCATAGTGCATTACAACAACTAATGTAAAGAATCAAGATATTCTAATAAACTAAAGTTGGCTCCACATTATACATCACGTTGTCCTAACATGTGCGCAATCTGTAAGTAATACCGTTATTAAACAAAAGTGATATTATAACATGTTGTATTGTGTGAGTCCACATAATATAATTTATACCCACAAATGTAAGCACAATAATGTGAATTTAATAATTTAGGAACAGGTAATAAAATTCAATTTCAGGTCAGAAACTTCACAAATCGGGTTAAAGCTACAAGGGGTTAACAGGAAAAAAAAATGGAATCCTGCATTCATAAAACATTTTATATTTTTTTATTAGCCTTGTATGTCTCACTGGTGAGCAAAGGCCTATCCTTCCAGGTACTTTTCTGCTGTGCCACGTCCAACTACCCTCCGTGATGCGTGACAATATCATCTCGCACTCTCTTCCAGAACAATTATAAATATTTTTTCATTTTGATATAAGTGGGGAAACTTTGTCATTGTAGCCGAGGCGGAATTCACTGCGAGAACTGCAGTGACAAATGCCCACGTGAATCAAACAACGTGTTTGAATACACTTCGAAGAAATGAAATAACAGAAGGAAAAGTATTGTTGTCATTAATCATTATGAAACCATGACTTAATTTTGCTTTGTCTCCTGCGTTTTGCCTTCGCAGGTTGAAGGAAAAACAAAGGTAGTCAATGAAGCCGCAAAACAGCATAATATTAAAAAAATCACGTATTTTTGAATTTAGGACGCAAATAAATGTTAATTTGTTGATAAAAGCTGTTGTTGCGCTGTTAACAAATGTTTGTTTATGATATTCTGTTCTAATAGTTGAGGTAAATGAAAAAAATCCACCAGTGTGGAGTACATTGCATGTTGAACCTAATCATAGTGGGATAAGAGCCAGTTTTCGAGGAAGTGTATTAAAAAATAATTTGCCTGGCTTTATATCCTAAGATTTAATCACAGAGCTCCGAGACAGAACTCGCATACTAACCTGCTTGTAGAGTCTTGACCAAATAATCATTTAAAACTTATCAGTAAAAATAGTCGATTAACTACAAATTTCAAAATTCAAAATTTTACTAACGCAACAATTGATTACAGAAACAAAGCAACTTTAATAGATTATTAAAATTCGTTATTAATAAAAGAGAATGCTCAACAACACGTTATAAAATGCGATTCACCTAATTTATATGAGTGATTGTGTATCACGATCCACCGTAGGCCACAGATGTTTCATCTCGCGAACACTCGCTATTATTTCCGTCTTAATGAATACATTTTAATAAGTTATAGTCTCTTATCACATACATCATCAGCCTAGCTATGTAACACGTTTTATTATGTAACTACTTATTTACGAACGATTAGTGGTCGTCACTCGAATACTTGAGACTCGACGGCAGTGACTCTCGTCGCGGGGAACACAACAATCGTATCGATACGTATCCGGGCTCAGGCACGCTCGCTAACTAATCAAAACGATAACAAAAAGCGCTGTACAATTACTAGCTACTCGTGTATACTGAGGATGACTCGGCACTAGGTACAACAGAGGGTGGGCGGCTAGAGGCAGGAGTGCGGGTTGTGCGAGCACCAGCGCGGCCACAGCGGCGCCGCGCGGATCCCGCGCGCCACCAGCCGCGCGCGCTGCGTGTCCAGGCGCAGGTACACGTCGGCGGCCGCGGGCTCCGCGCGGTCGGCCCACAGCCGCTCGGCCAGCGCCGCCGCGCGCGGCCACACGCGCGCGTCCAGCCCGCCCGGCGCCAGCTGCTCGCTCCACTGGCACGCCGCGCCGCCCTCCACGCGCCACGCCGCCCCGCTCTCCTCCGTCCACGGCCGGTGCTCGTACATCTGCTGCCACGAGCGGTAGGGCCCGCAGTGCCCGTCCGAGCTGTCGCGCCACGACCCGAACCCGCAGTCCAGGTACCAGGCGTCCACGTGCGACAGCACGGAGCGGAAGCCGGCGTCCAGCACAGCGCGCGACTCGGGCCAGCGCGACGAGCCCCACACCTGCACGCCCACGTGGCGCGTGTCCAGGCGCTCCAGGTAGGGCGAGCGCGTCAGGCGCGAGGACCACAGCAGGACGAGCTCGGGCGTGCGCCCGCGGTTGGCGCGCTGCAGCGCCTGCAGCGCGCGCCGAGTAAACTCCAGCCACAGATCCATGGGGTCCGTGTCGTTGAAGTGCTGCGCCCAGCAGCGCTCCGACACCTCGTCGCCGCCCAGGTGGAACAGGTCGTCCACCTCCGTGAGCTGAATGATCTCGGCGTACACGCGCTGCAGCAGGTCGTAGACGTGCGGGTTGCGCGGGTTGAGCTGTCCGCAGGGCGGCTCGCCGCAGTAGGCGGACCAGGGCTCCAGCTCCACGCAGTGCGCCAGCTGGCCCAGGCCGGCCGCGGGCCCCCAGCCCCAGGCGCGGCCCACGTGCGCGGGCGCGTCCACCTCCAGCAGCACGCGCACGCCGCGCAGCTTGGCGTGCCGCACGACGCTGCGCACGTCGTCCGGCGTGTACACGGCGCCGGGCCCGTAGGCGCCGTGCTGCGCTAGCTGCGGCGCGCTGTCTAGGCGCAGCGGGAACGACTGCGAGTCGCTGACGTGCCAGTGGAACGTGTTCATCTTGCACGCGGCCATCCCGTCTATTGTTCGTAAGATTTCTTGCGTAGGGAAGAAATTGCGCGCGGTGTCGAGGAGAAGGCCGCGGTAGGGGAAACGCGGCGCGTCCTCCACGGTGGCCGCCTCTAATATGAGCAAGGTGCCGGCGTAAGGGTCCATCCAAACTATCTGCGAGAGAGTTTCGAAACCGTGCCGGGCGCCGCAGAAGGAATGAGCGGTGATGTAGGCCGTGAGAGACTTTTTGGTGGGCCTCAGCTTAAGCTTGTAGCTCTCGTCGGTGTCGAGGCGCATGCGCGGGTCACTGCTGCCGTTGATGGCGACGCGCACGACGACGTCGCGGGCCGAGCCGTAGTCTGTGATGCGGCGGTCGGGCTCGATGGAGCGCTCCAGCACGCGCATGTCCTCCTTCATGAGTTCGAAGGCCTCAACGAGGTGGTCGGAGACGTCGCGGGAGGGCGAGGCGGTGATCTGCAGCGTGAAGCGGTCGGCGCGCACGGGCTGCACGGCCGTGGCGAGGCTCACGGGCCCGGTGGGCTGCGGCCACAGCTGCGTGGAGTCGCAGAGCATGTTGCAGGTGGGCAGCGACTGCAGCGTCGACGTCTCGGACGCCAGCAGGCGCTCGCAGCGCAGGTTGCGGCACACCCAACTCCATTGCGGCTCGACACCTCTGTAAAAGTTATAACGAATGGTTAGTTAAAGCTGTTGTTAAGACAGCAGCAAGAGTACTCAAGAGTAGAGCTGCTTATTTACACGTTCAATTTGTATGCAGTTTTCCTTTATTCATCCTTTCTGCATATTAATTATATTTTTAATATTTCTTGAAAAAACATACAATATAAAAAAATAGTGGCCCGCCGGTGTCTGGAGCAGGGACCAAGCTACCGGTGGTCAGAGCTCCAGAGACATGAAACTCCTCAAATGCGGGCCGAATGCCGTATCGAAGATCTGCCTTTTGAATCAGGTCCTTGATCCAACCGCTTAGCGAGGGCCTCTACAGATGTTTATCGAGGCTCTTAGTCATCATCACTTTGAATTGAAATAAAACACAGAAAAATGACTGATAGCCACGAAATTGGCTTTTTTGACTGGTAATTTTATGCCATGCATGTTTTAATATAATTTCGCGCATGTGGTTACCGCGGTTGGCGCGTATATGGCGGAATCTGGAATTGCCAGTAAATCAGGCTGTATTTCGGCAATAATGCACAAGTTCTCCGCCTCTTAGAAAGATACCCCTTCTAAGTAGCTGGGAAGAGTAGGAGCAATCATAACAATGTACGATGCAAAAATGAGCGAAGCGGGCTTGAAAATTTTAGTAACCCGCCTGGGATAATTAAGCTTCTTTTGACTGCCACTAGCTATGACACTTACAGGAACTCGGGCCACACTTGGATCGCGCTCGTCGCTCTGCTGGCGCCAGTACAGCAGCGCCGCGGCCGTGCATGTGTGTGTGTGTGTACTCACGCGTAGAGCGAGTGCAGCGGGCGGTGCGCGCGCTCGTCGCTCTGCTGGCGCCAGTACAACAGCGCCGCGGCCGTGCATGTGTGTGTGTGTACTCACGCGTAGAGCGAGTGCAGCGGGCGGTGCGCGCGCTCGTCGCTCTGCTGGCGCCAGTACAGCAGCGCCGCGGCCGTGCATGTGTGTGTGTGTACTCACGCGTAGAGCGAGTGCAGCGGGCGGTGCGCGCGCTCGTCGCTCTGCTGGCGCCAGTACAGCAGCGCCGCGGCCGTGCACGCCGCCGCCGCCAGCAGCAGTAGCGCCCGGCGCATGCGCGCCACGCGTGACAGCTGCGCCGACGCGCCGCGCCCCACGCCCTCGCCCCACCATTTCATCGCAATGTCTAACTACACACCTGTAATAAACAATATTTGAACTTTATAAACATCTTCAAAAAACGAGTGAACAAGTTGCTAATATCCCCGTATAAATACGTACATTGTTTCCACAACATATTTTTGAGTTAAGTTGCGGGAAACCTGTTGCAGTATTGCTGGCAACGTATTGTTATTCTTGTTAACCTAATTTCTCATAAAAGAAACGGAGCTTTAGGTAAGCGTGTATTGCTAGCCGTCATATACGATAGTGGTCAAATATCAGCTTTTTTAACTGACCTTAAAAAAAAGGAGGAGGTTCTCAATTCGGTTGTATTTTTTTTTGTTACCTCATAACTCCGTACCTAATTTATGAACCGATTTGACAAATTCTTAAATCTTTTTTTTATGTGAAAGGATATACTTCCGATGGGTCCATAGAAATTTCATCAAAATCGGTTCAGTAGTTTGGTTTTTAAATCAAAATAGCTGGAAAAAATATGTCAACCTAGTAAACGAAATTGCGTATTTTGCTTTCCTGTGACTTTCCTGTGGTGTTTATGAATAACGAAAAATTACAAAGTACTAAAAAGCGTAAAATAAAACTTTATTTAAAAAAAAAACGACTTCCAAAAAACGTCTTAAATAACTTTATTTTCGGAAGTCGGTGGCAAAAAAGTCAATGAAAGAAACCAAGTACCCACCATCAGTTTTTTAGTAAAATATAGAAGTTAAGGGCGAATTCCAAAACTCAGTCTAGACTTCTAGAGCAATCACACGCGTCTCCTGTGGAGTCCGGTCATTTAAACAATATAACAAATTAAGCTTTTTCGGTAACACATGATGAGGTCATTCAACGTAACCGTAATGTGAACAAAGCCGTCAAACCGGGCACGACCAGCACCTTGCGATCTAGACCGTAACTATCGTCAACAAACATTTTATTTTCACATCCCGAACCGTTTTCGGTGTAACACTACCGTATCTCATTTTTGTTCCGATCTTAGATTTGAAAACCTTTTTTAATCGTTGTTTAAAAATGACAGGAATTTACGGGATCCCTTCCGTTTTTATTTGTCTGTAACTGATGAGTTTTCTACAACCTTGTTTTATGAAATGATATTCCGTAAATTAAAAATATTTACCCTAGAGTTAGGACCAAGAACTCGTGACCGTCAGACCTACATCATGTTATAAAAGCTCAAACTTTTTCAGCAAATCAAAAGTCATTTCAATAAATGACTTGTTTTTTTTTTCTGCGGAAGTACCTTACTACCTACATCACTACATGTAAGACCACAGGTTATATCGAGTCTGAAACCCAATTTCACATATAGCGAGAGTTTCCTTGCTACTTCCATGTCACTAAAGGATTATTCTAGCTGGTCACTACAGGTACAATAATAATATCATCATCGGAAATTAGTATAGATCAAACTCGTCTTAAGTCGCTCTCTTACCGGGACCATCCGCGTGACATGTAACAATACGAGATTCGATTTGTATAAAAGCTAGTGAATCTGAACTTTTACATTACAGGCGAATGCTCCCGGTGAGGCAGCACCATTACATTTACACTACTGTAATGTTCACCCGCAAAAATGAAAAATATGAAAATCCTATCTATACCGAAACCTCATAAAAGTATGATTATCCATCTTACATTCCTCCGGATTAAACGATGCATGCAAATAAAGCATGTATAGGTACTTCTCTGTTTCATCCATAAGGAAGAATAACAATAGGAGTCGTAAAGCTAGTTGATGCAGTTAAAACAATACACTACGGACATCGGCATTCGTTTTACGAGACAGCGCGGTGTCTATTTCGAAAGCGAGACGAGTTAAAAGGCGCGAAGACGTTCAGCTTTTAGGTCACTTCACTCTGGGGGCGTATACAGGGCTCTGCTGCTTGCTTCTGATGTTGTATTTACTGACAAGGTTTTGCCCGCGGCTTCACTCACGTAATGTCACGTAATGGTCGGAAATTCTTCCACGGGATTGTTTTAAATATAGCCTATGACACTCGGGGATAATGTAGCTTCATTTGATCAGTAGTTTTAAAGATAACCCCCTACATCCAGACTTACAAACTTCATACGCAGTTTTACGATGTTCGGCGGAGATTCGTTCTGGATGGTCGGTGATAACAAAACCAGTATAAGCCGAGGTGGTGCTTGTATTTACTTGTACGTACACTAGGCCCCACGTCAATGTTAACCAAACCAAAAATTGGCCTTGTATTTAATTGAAACTCCGTACAACGTTAGGTCACCTCAACGTCAAAGTTGCCACCGACGTTGCAGATTTCGGCTGGAATATGCTAACACCCTAATTCTCCGTTTGGGAGGTTTTCTCTCATCATGATTTCAAATAAATATTGTAGTTTCATCGCTGTTACGAACTTGTTTACTTCACCCTCCAATTTTTTGCGCCGTCGTTGTTTACACCCTTTACATTAATAGGCTTGATAGTTTCAACTAAATCAGATTTAGCCACTGCCCAACCCGCGAGACGAAACCCAGGACCTCATGCTCAGCAGACCAACGACGCAGTTTATTTTACCAGTTATGCACAAATTCTGTGGACCTGATTTTCTATTTACGTATTGTTGGTTACCAACGATGAGTTAACTCATACAAATGACGAACTCTTATTCAATACAATACCACAATACGCATTCAATTATAGTCATAATAATAACAAAAAAGGTTTTACAAATTCTAAACGTAACAATATGAAGTCCGAATTATTATAATTCGTCATAATAATGTTATTTGTACATTTTGTCATCCTCCGCTTGTTTGGTCCATGATGTTAGATAGCAGCGTGTTTACCGAAAATGCTGATTATTTTCAGTGCTTACTCTACTTAAATGAAAACTGGTCTATCCATATTTGGTACAGAAAAAAACCTAGTTCATGATTTCCACAATCGTGATTTTAAAAACAGTTAGCCAATGGATTTTTTCTAAACCAGCTGATTTTTTTTTAGTAAATCTATCCAAACTCGAAATCAGTGTACAGTGATTTCGAATTGAATAGTTTGCAAGTGAAGGCCGAATAAAAAACGGTCCTCCGCTAGATTTTATTCAAGAGCACATTTGTAGTTACATATCCGTCTCCGCTCTGTATAGATGGCTTCCTCATTGTTGCGGAGATTGATACACTGATTCGTTATACCATGTAGCATTCTCGTGTAGTGTGCGGATGTGATTGGGTATACCATTGAAATGGTAGGAACCTGCTTCTGTTTAACACGGTTTTTGCAACTTGATGAAACGTAGATATTTCTTTATTCAATGCATGTTCACTATTCATAATATAACACAAGCCTGTCATCCACGATGGGTTAGGCAGAGGCGTAGCTAATAGTACACCCACATTTCGCAAGTCATGTTTGAGTCCTATGTAATAGGGGGTGAGGCTATTACCATAAACCCGGCACAAATTCAGGCTCCGTGGCTGCTACTGAGAAATTCCTGATAGAAAAACCCAATACCACTTTGCCCGACCTGGCGAATGAACCCAGAACCTCATGCTCACCAGAAAATACATTTTGACAGTGTAGGTATTGCACTTTTTTAGGAAACAGCTGCTATGTTTTTTTAATAACCGACGAAAATGTTCTATGTGGGGTTGTTCAGAATGATGTACTGAGTATGTGGTTTCCGTTTTCGCGTCTGTGTCCCTAACACCCCGTATACGTTAATCTATGCTTGATTGCGTTGGATTTATTTAAAAAATACAATTTGCTTATAGTAATTTTCATTGAATATTATTGTGTAGGATTTAGCCATATTTTAGTGGACTTACATGTTTAATCAATTAAACCCAGTATCTCCCAATTTAAAAAATTACATGATATTTTTCGAGACCCTTTCTGCTCTTTCCCTCGTGAGATTGGGTGGGATTCGGCTCGACCAACCCCTAAACGCTTCACGTAATTAATGGACGCCCCCTAACAACAAAATTTTTCGGTCTCTATGCAACTACACTCAGAAATGGGATTGTAATGGCTATTAACAAAAAGTACAGTTAATCATCAGGCCTTTCATCAAAGTCATAAAATTTACTCCCTTGTAACCAAGAAAAAGAAAGAATTGCTGACCGTTCTGCTTAACCATTTATAATCATAAATTGATACATTGTACTTTTCTCTTCCATGTCAATTACGCCACACGGTCGTTTAACTCCAAGCTAAGTTAGAAACATATGTATAATGTGTTTTAAGTAGTTTCTCGGCTTCACCATGCGTCATTATGCAACACTTTGCTGTGGTTAATTTCACTCTGTGTGGTTCAAGAATCCATGTTAAATGCTTTTCATTCGCGTTGGTGACCATATGTGGGCTATTTGTGGACGTGAGAAAGTTTTAAAGAGTTGTTGTTACCTTTTCTACTTTACTACAAAATGTAGTACAGAGAGATGATATTTATTTTAAATAAAATCTAACTATATTCAATCATACACTAACAAATAAAAACGATACAATAAACTAATGTAATTAAGCTAAAAAACTATTGTAATACATATCTATTCTATTGTATATGTAGTGTGTGTGTGTGTGTAGTGTTGTGTGTATTGTGTATGTGTATTGTATTGTGTATTTTTTTATTGTATTCTATATTGTAGTATGTGTTAAACTATTGTAATTATGTTAACGTAAGTGTTGGAATTTGTTCTAATATTTCACCAATAGATGGCGCTGTACGTTCACTGTCGAATTCTGAATCGCGGTGTTAAGATTTTCGCACAGTTAATGACGCTGCTGATGTTTGTTTTTATATTGATTGACCATTTGATCACCACGTACGCCATGGACGTGAAATCAAAAAGTGCTCACGACGCCACGGACGGCATAACACGTCTAATTTGGATGCGGTGAAATTGTGGCTTGGCGTGGAGGGCAGGCGCGTGTATTTATGCTCTGGCGTTCAAAAGGTTAAAAATCCTATATTACCGATTAGGTGCGTTAAAATAAAAAGCTGTTTAATCAACCAAATAATTAGAGTTTAGCTTTCCACAAAGAAAATTTTGGAAAACCTTTCTATGATGAATAATAGCAAGCATCAATTTATATTACAAGGATACCAACAGCGTCAGTCGTACCGAGTCCATTTAACTTTTCATACAGTTCACTGTCGCGAAATGATGATTGCATGTTATATTAACGTGTCTTCAGAACATATTGCCCCAACTATTACAACTTTCGGGAACGTTGCAACATTTTCAACATTTGCAATTGGTATAAGTGGTTTGGGAGAGTCTACGAAGTTGCATATTTGATATCCGAATTCACTGACCCCGGCCCGCACGGGTCCGACTTCGCGCTGCTAACTTACAAGTACCAACTGAGCAACGGAACAGCAACCTTATCCCATAGTCATAAGGATTATTGTATTCAGCCTCTGACATACGTTTGCAGTACTTAATTCAATTTCCTGTAATAGGGAAATAATCTGTACGAAATTATATACAGAATGGACATTATTAAGTTCGTTCGTTCGTTCGTGAACTCTGCTATTTTCGTTATTATAATAGGGCTGGCCATTTTTTATTAAATGATAATTAGTCAGTTATAAAATTAGATGTATTCTTGATGTTTAAAAGCCTGAAAAGCAATTCGCCTTCTAAATATTTAAAGTGTTCCTTTGAAAGTACGTTACTTGCTATTTTTTGGGAACTGGGGGACTGAAGCCTCTTTTAAGTTAAACTTTCCATGAATACATCGACCCCTTTTCATTCCCTATTATAATGGGGTATTCATAGGTTTTCGTGAGAAAGTTACCAGACGTAGGTACACATTAAGTATGCAACGGTAGCAAGAAGGTAAGTTTCACGAGAAGGTGGAAGTGACGTAGGACGCTTATAAAATGTATTCCAGAGTTTTGCTTTTGGCTGCTATCTTATTTTAATGAATTTGAAAAAAAGAATTGAAAATGACAAACTAGAAACCTTATTGACATAGGTTGGAATCAATGAAAGCATATATCCGTCTTTGGTTAGACTTCCGGCAATTTCGACTATTGATGAAGACTGGTATTTAGAATAAGTTTGATTAAAAAGTTATCGATATTCAGAGCGAAGTACTAGGACAAAAGAAAGTTATGGAAGCTTCATCGATGCGTAGTCGCCTTGTCGTTACTATTTTATTAATACGTGTCTCGCGATGACGCAGGGAGACCAGCCTGCTACTTCTCTAGGGAGCCACCACCTGTGTTGCCACTCAATATATTCAAACGGTTGCTTTAGCCCCTCACAGGGAATACAACTTTGACAATAAGCTTAAACTATCATGAAGTTAAACTTCATTAAACATAAGTTTCAAGAGAATGTGCGGTTCGATGACAGAACATTATTATTATAGCGTAATCCTGTGGTGTGATCGGGTGGCCTACCATGACGACTTAACGCAGGATTTTTTTAGTTCTATTCACACTAGAATAGAAAGAAAACATTACTGCATAAAGCCGTCATGGAAGGCCATCTGAGGTGTCTGCTGCAGTTTTTCAGACAGGCGGAGTAAGTGTATCGTTTCTGAAGGAGCATACTTTGAAGGCGATAAAATAACTTTGGATGAATAACTAACATTTTGTGTATATTGATCGTTTCCCGGTACTTTCTTGACAGAGTAGTACTTTATCTGAGTATGTGCCCTTATCTGTCTCAGTGCAGGATTAAGGCCTTCTGTTTCTTCTTTCCTGTCGATCCACTAATGTCAGTTTTTTGGTATTTCATACGGATAAACTTTTAACTTCAAGAGTGGTCGTATTTTAAAGGGCCTCTATTATCTACTTAGTTTCAAAGTAAGTATTTGTCTATTTTAAGAATAAACGTGGTTTTTGCTAACATACATGAAAGCAGTTTGTCTCCGCCAATCGCGTGTTACGACGGCCTGTTGACGTCAGAAGAACGTGGCCCAACGGGCTTCATCGCAAGCTTTTTTATAATTCAAAGAAATCGATCAAGTGCCAAGACTTTATTACTACTGCTTCGTCATACTGTTTCGCTGTTTTGTTTAGTTGTTTAAACTAAGCAAAACTTTATTTAATCTCAAATAATTCCCTTTTTAAATGAGTGTCAACTATTTATTGAAATTAATGTGTCTCTTCTTGTGGGCCGCAAATACTTCCCATTTCTGTGTCCTAAAATACTCAATTACCAAGTAATATGCGAACAACTTTGAAAAAAAACAACAGAAAAAGTACAACTAGTTTAAACAGGCTCTTTTATACAAAGCATACATAATTGAAAAGTTAACTGAATAAGTATTTAAATCATTTAAAATTATTTATTTTCCATTTTAAACTTCTCTAATTTGTATACTAATTGATATAGTGCTTAGTGATTTAAAAAAAGATTGCCAAGAAACTCTTAATTTCAACCTTATTAATTTAAACCCGAGCACACAATATAGGGTGCAGTAGACTGTTCAGCTGTTTGACGGTAAAACAGCTAAGTTGTGGCTTGTCTAGTCTCGGAATTACACGTAAAACACACAAGTTACGAGCTTAATGTAGACACGTGCAAAAACGAATACAGATACATTGAAAGCTATGGAACGCGCTTCGTAAGCGAGGGGGGATTGTAGATCAGAGAGAGAGATTTCGATGGTTATACACAAATTATATCGGAATTTGAACTTGAGAACCTGCCAAACTCTAGCAGTAAGGGTAAGTAAGGGTTCGTTCGAAATTCAGAAATTGACATATTATACAAAATTGACATATACAAAGTATTGGACGTGTTTTCTTCAAATCCGCTTTATGTCAGTGCTGAAACAGAAAACAGGAGTTTAACTTTCCGAGTAAGTACCTACTTATTCACCTTCTCTTGGATTTGTTTCGTTAGCCACACATCAAAAATAAATAACATAATGAGGTAAAGCGACGTCTATTTACGTAATTGCAAGCGCAACTTTAAAGTCACATTACTTTTTCTAGAGATATTTTATTTATTTACACACAAAACACATTACAGGAAAAAAAATAATCGATGAATTTTAATGATTTTTTTCATATTTTTGTTTCTCCTAATTCAAATGATAAAACTTAATCCAAAAAAATGAAAACTACTCCATTACGCTTACTAAAATGTTACCCGTTAAACATTACGTCTTCCTAACCCTGTTATGGGTAATGTTGTGTCAAAGACAACTTTATATGCCCCTATGACGTATGTCTTCGTACTTCCACCCCTTTTTATCGTCTCGTCTCGTTAAGGACCTTATTACCGGGCTTCCGGCAGTGCTGAGTTATTTTAGGCCATTTAGGAACCTTTGAAGTTCAACAGAATCTTTCTATCTAAGGGACAAAGAAGGTTTTGATGCTGGCATCATTATTTTTTTTTTAGATCGTATCATATGTTGCATGATGTAAAGCTTCTTGGTTTTTGTTCTTAATAGTTCAATGGCCGACAGCAGACTGCACCAATGAAACACAGTTAAACGGCGATCAAGCGCTGTCAGTGTCAAATACCGTAGCAATCATGACACTGAAAACCGATGAACGCGGTTTAATTTGCTAATTGCGTTCAGTTCCAAAATTGAAATCCACCATGGGCAATATGGCGACGAAGAATGGACTACACCGTGTTTCCAGTGCATTTAATTGCAAAAATAAAGAGTAGCTCGTAAAACTAATTGACGCCCCGTGGTCTTATCATTTAATTTTATTGGTATATCTTCAATAGTTGCACTGTTCAGCCTATTGGCGCTAGCCAGGATAAAAGGCAAGTGCACAATATAAAGCGATAGGCTCAGCATGCAATAAACCAAACAAGTTTCTACTTAACAAGCACTCTGCCTTTAGTTTACTTGTGCTTGTAGTAGTAGCATTAAAAGAATGGGATCGTACAGTTGACCGCACGCGTCGGTGATAACAAAATGGAGCTGGCCGAGTGTGGTACAAAGTTTCCATAGAGTGAGAGGCCAGCTTATAATGGTGTGTGCGGCCTACTGTACTTATAGCAATAATTATTAATTGGTACATAATATAACACCTGTAATACCCGAAAGGTTAGGCAGAAGTGTACCTATTAATACACCCACGTGTCGCCAGTTATGTTTTAAGTCCCATGTAATAGGGGTCGAACCTATTGCCATCAACCGAACACAAATCCAGACTTCGTGGCTGCTTCTGAGAGATTCCTGATGGAAAAACCCAATAACCCTTTGCCCGACCCAGGAATCGAACCCAGGACATCATAACTAAAGAAGACGCAGTTGCATTTATGTAGTACTACAGCTAAAGTAAAACTTTACATTTTGTGAAAAGAAAATTTCAAACTCAAACTCAAAGCATTTATTTCAATTAGACCATTACAGGCACTTTTGAATGTCAAAACACAAAAAATAAACTAAGCTACAGTCCTAGTCAAGGGGCATAATAACTTCTATCCTTACTTTGGCTTTTCATGCAACTGCAATGATTATAAACACGAGTATTTTACGTAAATCCATTATGTGTCAGTTGACATAAGTTTGTACTTAGTTAAATGTGTATGAAAACGGGTATCGTACTATGTTCCTTATAGATATGACATGAAGGAAGTTCCGGTATTTGGCTGATACCTACTATCGCAGATAAGTTTCTTAATGAAGTGGAATCATGGCCCGGTAGTGATTAGTTCATCATCTGCCTAGCCTTTTCGGAACTACGTTGGGGTCGGCTTCCAGTCTAGCCGGATTCAGCTGAGTACCAGTATTTTACATGGAGCGACTGCCTATATGACCTCCACAAACCAGTTAATACTATGTAATACGATACCCCTTAGTAAGACTGGTTGTCAAACTTTCAGGCCACTGACTACCTGTAAGGACTGTGAATGACAGCCGGGACCAAAGGCTTAACGTGCTTTCCGAGGCACGGAGGAAATTCGGTATGTATGGGTGGTCACCCATCCACGGACCAACCTAGGCAAGCCCGGCTTAACCTAAAGATCGACCCGAGAGGCTGTTACTATTTAGCATATAGTACCCGAAAAAAGTTAGCTGTTTTTTTATTAATACGTCACGTAACGTTCGTTTATCACTTATAGGCTAAAAGGTGTCAATTTTGTAGTGGTCGTTGCCTAAGGATTGAGTCTCTTTGTCGTCAGGCGACTTGATTATAACTAGAGACACACATTCAATGTCACATATTCTCGTACCAATCTCATCTGCCTAGCCTTTTCCCAACTATGTTGGGGTCAGCTTCCAGTCTAGCCGGATGCAGCTGAATACCAGTATTTTACATGGAGCGACTGCCTATCGGACCTCGACAACCCAGTACCTAGCAATCTACATGTAATCTATTTCCATATGGCAAATTGATTAATCGGAATCAATTACAAAGTGGATTAACAAGTTTCAAATCACGTCTTCGAATACTCGGGATTTCAATCGTAAGTGCGAATTCATAGAGTTGTACCATAGACCCATTTGAGGTAATATGGCGTCGCTCAGTAGCACTGTGAATGACAAGTCGTGTTAGATCTGTGATAAACTCGTGAATGTGTAATGAATCCGCCACCATAGGGCTGTTACAAGTCAATCTCTATTATGCATTGTCTATTAGCAAGACACGCTGATGGCAAAACATAGTTGATTTATTGATTAGATACTGTGGTACTACGAAAACTAAAGTAGTGTAAGTTTTTAAACTGATAATATGTTCACTAACATTATCTTTAGCACATAAAACTGGATGTTTACTATGTTTTACTATTAATTTTGAGTTCCCGATATTTCGGCGCTGCTGCAAGCACCATGATCACGGATAAATTGAAGTTTTGAAGAGTGAAGAGAGAGAGTGTGTTAGTTAGTTATCGGGAACTCAAAATTAATAGTAAACATGGTAAATATCCCATTTCATGTGCTAAAGAAAATAAAGTAGTAGTTACCTTTAATTATTGGTGCATTTTATCCCTTTTTATACATATAACTATGCAGTGTAGTGTATACGTGTATAGTTTATTTAGAACATTTAGACATTAACATAACGTAAATCCACAAACGACATCTAAGCACACGCAAGAACTAAAATACCACGTCACCTAACTTTTCCGTTACCGAGATTTCCTTGATTTGCTGGCTGCTACTTGCAATTTCCTTTTTTTGTTGGCCTTCGCACATGTTATATTATTTAATATAAGTTCATATGTACATATGTATGTTCACATGCCTGACAGCCCTGCATGAACCTTAGCAAATTGGCTCGCGTGACGCTCTGTGTCGTCGCCCTGTGTCGTTGACATGCATTATACTAACCTAACTACATACATACACTTATATAATATTTATTGTGAATTTTGTTCGCCAAACCTGTATCGGTACATTTGTTCACTTATTAGCACAAGTAACGAGTCAGAACTGTGTCAAATGTTGGAATTAACGGCGAACAAAAGGAGTAACATTGGAGTGGCGTCATGAGCCGTGGTTATTTTTAAACGATGTGTACGTAAATACCATTCCGCAAATATTATGTCTGGCGTCTACTAATGGACCTTTACGCGATCAGAAGGTACAGCAGGTTAATTGGGTTAATTCTCCGTCGTATGCATGTTAACACTGGAAAAGGTAAAGGAGCTTTACTAGACACAACAAAATGAATCAGGTGAACTTTATGCTTCTTACACACAAAATATACATTCGATATTGTCACACGGCCTGTGCTGAATCAGGCCTTTTTTTGTGTAGCACCCGTTATGTTGTTTGGAATAGTATCATCATCATCATTTATTTATTTATTAAAACTTTATGCCCAAGTAAAAGCTGTACAAAGGCGGACTTAATGCCTTGGGCATTTTCTACCACTCTACCTTCATCCATCCATCCATCATCTGCCTAGCCTTTTCCCAACTATGTTGATGTCGGCTTCCAGTCTAACCAGAGGCCTAGCACGAGCGTGCAGTGAATAACAACGTCGATTTTTGAATCGAAAATACAATTAGCCTATAGCGAATTTCCTATCTCTTAGGAAAAAAAATAGTTAAATTGTTTGCAACAAGCACAATCAGTATCATCCATGAATATGAATTAATTCTTAAAATTATGAAAACAATATTCGTGAAACGAGTATTTTCAATTTTAAAATCGACGTATTTACGTTACGTTTACACCGCGCGCTCGCGATAGGGCTCAGTTGTGTAGAACAGTGTTTGTTTAAAATTAAAATTTAAAAAAAACTAAGTAAACCTACCTAAATTTAAAATAGTTTCTGACGCCGCAAGAACAATGGTTGGACGAGGATAGATATAGCTGATAGTTTAAACGTGTAGTATACCTAGACAAAATGTCACCTAAACACCTGAACACCACCGGGTTTAAACCTGTCATTACATTATCTCTCTGTCGATTGCGGGTAATCCGAGATTTATGTAGTCACTTCACTGCCAAGCCTTTGTGTTCACTGTGTCGTTCCATAAAACGTTATAAGGGTGCGCCCAACCTTACCACACTAGATGAATAGGTTATAGTAGGTCAACTATAAGCAAAAATAATCAAAGAATATGATTGTGTCAATGTGAGTCTCGTTTTATAAAACGATTCTGTTTACAAACACCGTAGCGACCTTTAAGAATAATTATCAGCAAATAGCAGAAAGGAGTGGTCATGTGTTTCATAGACTATTAAACTGAGCAACTCACTCCTTGCGACCAACAAAATAATAGCGAAAAAAGTTGCTGTCCTTTAGAGTAGAGTAGATATCGAAGTAATGGAAATGATGAATTGATCGAGAAAAGAAAACTGTTTAATATTGCTTGATATTGGCTACATGTTTCAATTGAATTTTCCCTTAATTTTCCTCATGGACTGATAGACTTCCTCTCGAATTATATTTCACGATGAGCCTTCTTCACTTTCTCATCGAGTGCGATAAGGGCGTGAACCTAGAACATGACAGATGGTGTCATATAGATGAGTTTAGTTGGAATTTCGGCTACAATGCTACAAAGAGCCGGTGTTGACAAATAGAACCGTCATTGTTCACAAGTGTCATAAGAACTTCTATGAAAGTCACGGCATATTTCATCATTTATTTCTCTCATTGGTTTTCTTTTTCTTTGATGAGTTGAGCGTAGTTCTTCCAAAATGTACCAACCCACATTATTTCTCCCATTTTCCGAAGTAAGTAACTGCTTTTGGGTGGTTAACGCTGATTCATTTTAAATCTGATGTAAGCATGCGTTTTGGATGTATATGGGGCTGATTTTATTGGAGGAGATTAGTTGGAGGAGTATATACATAACAAAAGGCCTTGTAATTCCCGAAGGGATAGGCAGAGGTGTACCTACCAGTACATCCACATTACGCCAGTTATGTCTGCACAAATCCAGACTCCGTGGCCGCTACTGAGAAATTCTTGATGGATGCCTAGTAACACTTTGCCTGATCCGGGAATCGGACCCAGGTCCTCATGTTCAACTGTCGCGTTTGCGACCACTAGACCGACTTTACAATTTTTACTGAATTAATAATAGATTCTGAGTGTTTGGTTCTTTAGGGCAGAACTGAGTCCAGTTCAAGTAAACGTAGTATGTCGAATAGGTTCGTTCTGCATCTATATATATCTGTATATATATATAATCGATATAATGTGTTTGGTGTGGAAATAGTTCAATGATTGCATTATTGTGATTTCAGTCTGTTGCAGTTTATTACAATGCATTAGTTATACTCGAAGCTGCAGCAAATTGTATGCAAACGCGAGATTAAAACAGAACATCAACAGAGTAATAATTCACGTACAATTTAATGTTTAACATTAGTTTGCAACTTAACATTTAAGCATTTGTATAGCCTTAACCAGATGCAGTTGAATACCAGTATTTTACAAGGAGCGACTACCCATCCGACCTTTCACAACCTAGAATCTGGGGTGAGACTGGTTGTCAGACTTTCAGCCCACTGACCCGTAACGTCTGTCAACGATCTACAAATGACAGCTGGGACCAACGCCTTAAGGTGCTTTCAGATGCACCGAGGAGTCTCAATAGTGATGAATGGTCACCCATCCACGGACCGACCTCAGCAAGCGTAGCTCAACCTTCGATCGAACGTACGTTGTTACGATTTAGCCACGAGCCCCTGAACCTAACATTTTGGTAGTATATAAAACCCAAGGTTTCGACACGTCATTACGAAGGGAAACACTTACGTGTGTCCGTAGTTATCTTTTGTGCTTTAATGAATGTGTTGCGGTTTCGCGTTTCAATTAACATACGATTGACCAGCTGTGCGGGGCCAACAGCGGTGTCAGAATAGGTGCCTGAATGTTGCCGTGGTATATTTAGGTTAGGACGATTCATTAGAAGAGCAAATGTTTAGAGACCGACCGAAAACGAAATTCGGTGAGATTTGTATTTTTTGACCCGAAAAACGAAAAGATTTTTTATTTAACCGCTTAAACTGGTGTCACCTAATTATGGGGACTAAACAGTCACGAGTTTACTAAATAACTAGGTATTATGATGTTTCGGTTTCACCCTTTCATCTTTCGACACATTTTATACCGACATATATAGGCAAAGATACATAATATAATATGTAGGACTTATATATGATTTCGCTTGCGTGGTCTAAGGTTTGGTTACATCCCCTGGGACTCATGCTCTCCTAGTAAACGCGAGATGGTGCCGCCCGCAAAATGAGTTACGTGAAAAATTTCAGCCGCATCCGTCAATCCCAGATATGTAAATAAATATTTTAAGAGTAAATCTACGGAGCTACACGTGGAATAGAAGAAATATAACGCCAGGGATACTGGAAATTGGCATTAAAATGGCGATCTTTGGAGGTAAATAAAATTAAAGTCATTATTATGTCTTCCATAGAAACGAACGAATAAAAACTATGAAAAACAAAACATTCAAACGCATTTGTTGTACAGAAACAGATATCCATTACCCGTATTATATCAGCCGTAATTGCCATAAAAATCAATAAACGCCATGGACAAGCCGGTGTTAACCGGGCGGTTTAAAAAGCGGTTGTCCGGCTAAATTAGTAACGTACGATTCAATATAAACTCGGTTAACTGAATAAAGGTTCAAGTTTGAAGTTAATTAAAGGTGCTCCAACAGTTTTACAACTATGCTGAGTTTAGGTAAAACATAAAGATTTAATGGTTTCGATAACTATCACATTCTAAATATATTTCGATTGAAAAGTAGGAAGGTACTCAAACAATCCATCATTCTGAATTCCGAAATCGTCTTGATGCAATATCTAAATAGATTTGTTTACTTTATTAAATCATCAAAATATTAACCTTATTTACAAACTAATATTAGATCTAAAATAAGAATAAAAATATGTACAATTGCGGGGCGTCAAAAAATAGATCGATCATAATTAAATACTATATGGATCATGACATTTCGCTTCCCACGCAGAAGTACAGATAAAAAATGATCAAAAATATAATGCCAAAGAGTGGCCTTACCTTTAGCATAAGGTGTAAATTCGGGTGACAAATAACAATAAATGAAATGTAGGAAGTTAGTACGAACCTGTTGGCGGCGTGACGGGACGAACACGGTCGAGGGAGTGACGGGAAAGACCCAATATTGGCTCGCTAATGTCATTAATGTTGGGCCCAAAGTTGGCCTTGATTGGCATTTGAAATGTTTTTGTTTTAACGTGTTTTCGTTCGTTAATGAAAGTTAGTTGGTACATACATAAGGTATGTAATATGTAGTTTACATCGATAATGTTATCGTTAACTTATGTCTTATAGCGATCACGGGTTGATATATTGATTAAGAAAAAACAGTGCGAAAATGTTTTTCCATGCATGTAAAAGAAGTTTTTTTTACGATTAAATAAAATTGTCTTATTTGGGGCCGTATCCGATTATTTAATGTTTTCCAATTCCGGTATTTTACAGTAGAAATTACAAACTACACATCAAATCGTCTTTAAGTCTGGGCCACAAAAAAAATATTGAAAATTATACATGAAGTAAGTAAGTAACTATTCAATAAATATGAAGAAACATCACACCAAATAAACGTAACATGGCACCAAAATCGTTTTTTCCGCTGCAAACAAACCTCACACAGACGTAGTTGGAAAACCGATAGTAATAATATTTAGGGGAAGTTTAGGGCCAAGCTGGCTGGCTGGCTGGCTGTATATGGCCAATGTTGGGGCTAGGGCGGGGAATAGAGCCTCCCTTCACTCGCTGAGCTGACGTCGGGGGCTCGCGTCGTGTCCGCCCGACCAGGACAAACTTATCTCGCGATCGTATAGTGTGTTTTAATTGAATTAATACTGTGAACTGCAGTGAACTTAATAAATAATAGTAATGGACAATGTTCATGGTTAGTGGAAATTGACGGAGTTTGTAAGGTATGTTGAGTCGTGATTTATTGAGGGAGTGTTAAGTTTAGCTAAAACATACATTTGAAAGTTTTAAAAGTTGGGTTGAGGTTGTGCGGTTAATTATAACTAGATGGCTCCTATTTACTAGATAGCGCCTATTTTCAATACAATTGACCCAGAAATAAGTTATTGTACTTATTGCTTTTTTTTAAGTTTACGGATTATGTAAACAAGAAGCAAGATATTTTTCCTTTGGGTTTAGTTTAACCTCTATGCTGGCTGAGTACATATTATCTCTTGCAATATAAAACTTAAAGTTTTTAAATTCCAAATACATAATCAATTGATCACACATTTTGCAAAATAACAACGACTGTTCATAACACTGTTGTTAATTTAAAATAGTACCAACTTTTATAGGTACTAATAAACTAAAACATTGGCATAAAACATGCCATATATATTTTTACCATTCAATTGTCATTAGCCTAAAGATATAGTTATTTCCGAGATTACGCGAAGCAAATTAATTATACGCATCTGTCTATTTCTGCTACGCCAAAGTGCTACGGCGCTACACCAGACTACGACGCGTAGTCCGTAGACAGTCTACGATTCGGCACAAGGTAATGACTTTGCAATAAACTATTCACCTGATGAAGGTTAAAATAAAATTGGTGATTGTTTATTCAATTAATTTTGAAGTTGTCAACAGTCTACAGATTAAAACAATACAGGATGTAAATGAAATTAAATATTGTATTTTGCCACATGTGTGAGTTCACGAGATGAAAGAAGCTATTATAGGAGTGTTTTAGCGTTCTCTGAAACGTGGGGACGTTGAAATTCAGTAAAGCTTTTCGACACTTCAAGAAATCACAATTTGGCACCTAAATAAATTTCAACGTTCTTCTAAGAAAATGTTATACTAATTAAAATAACTTACCAGTTTTTCTTACGGTTCGTAAACAAATTAAACGGAACTAAAAATTATCTACACATGTATTGTTTCAGATGTGCCACGGCCACTCGTATCATAAAATACTTGTGAACTTAATGAACACTGGCTGAAAAGAATATTATGGTGAAAGCCACCTAATAAAGCCAGGATAAAAGAACTAAGAATTGAAAGAAAGTTTGAATTAAGAACGCACAAAATTCGTGGCGGCAGTCGCGTAGGCGGCGCCGCGTGGTGCGGTTGTGGCTCGCTGGTGCCGCTTGTGGCTGGTGGCGGGCGCGGGTGCGGCAACCGCTCAGCGCAGCCCACTCGGCTGGGCCATGGGCAGCTCGCAGCGACTCGCCGCTGTAGCGGCCATCTCACACGCGAGACACTACCACAATCACACGCAGCCCGACGTACAGCACACGGAAGCCTCCTCATACAATATCAATATATTCTTCGTCAGGTAGGTTTGTCAAACCACATTCTGTTATCTGCTAAGATCATTTCAGACGATAATGGAGTACACGAGACCAACGTAATCTCAGAGAATATTCAGTAATAATTAACGTCAAGTAGAATCATGACATTCTAATAAAACACTCTAATATCAATTCCTATATGAGAAGAGGTCGGAATAACATTCTGTTATAAATTCTAAGCTCATAAAAGCGAGCTTCTACACTCATCGTGATTGAACCATAATTTAAACTATAACGTGTATATGAGTAGTAAAGTCCGGGTTAAAAGTACGTCGTAACTAGTTTATGGTGATAACGAGACTTCACCACCATATTTCAATCTCCGATAACGGCCGTTCACCTTTAAAACTTTCATGGATGCACTAAAGGTTATGGTTGTACTCATCGAAACGTTGTTATGAATACCTACGTACGTATGTTGTTTACATAAGTTTTTACTAACTGACATTTAAACAGAAAGCCATTACTACAAGTTGAGTGAACTTTCTGAATTGTAATTCGGGATTTATGAAAGGTTTAAGCGAAAGGGTAAGTGGGAATAATTCTGTATCATTTTGATGTTACCCAGCAGGTGCGACCTGCGACCTTTACAATTATACTTTTAATAAGTAGATACATTTTAGGTATACGAGTTTTTTTTTTGGATTAAGTGGCCTTTTCATGATTCATATCAGGGATGTTGAGTACTTACTTGATTATTTATTGTTGAAAGTGGTATTTCATTTCTAAATATGTGGAAAGTACTTTACGAATGATTGCTAGGCTTGACAAACTTAAATATCGCCTGATGTCTCTTTTAGAGCACTTTAATCTCCCAGCCCTTCCTTAAGCATTCAAACCTCGTTTCACCAAGATCTTGTAAGAAATAATTCATGTAAATTCAAGGACTCATCGTTTAGAGAAGAGTAACTTTACATAATATAATTTACAGTGTATATGAGCAGCAGTAGTCCCGCGTATCGTTTACGATGTGTCGCCAAAGGGATTACCTCTCAAACTTAGTTTCAGTCCGACGCCCGGCGGCGGCGGTGCCTTCTAATTTGACGCTTGATACTAACACGGCGGACACTTTAGCCAATAGATAGAGACTTGATTTGATATCGGACGATGGTAAACGTTATTACCTCCATATCTTCATCAAAGAGCAGTAGTGAAGGCCCCGATTTACGAGTTCTAGGTCGGCATTGCTCTGTGTAATTTATTTCATTAGCGCTGCTCTCAAAACGATAAAATAAAACATCGTGAGGATACCGGCATGTTCTTGAACCAAAAATTTCAAGACATGTGACATGACTGAGTCATCGTGGTGAATTATTGGCCAATCCCTCTCTTGAGTTTAGTTTAACTGTGCCTCAGCAGAGGGAACATTAAAGACTGTTTATGCTTCATCAAAGTAACCGATTACGATTTCTTTCCAATTACAGGTAACCATGTAATTTAATTTCACGCCGCTCTTTATTATAATGGGTGACTTTGGAACGAGACCCGATAGTCGGATTATAATTAGTTTCTTAACTTACGAAAGCTATCGATTCGTTAAGGCTCGTAAGTCAAAGCACACAATGTGTGTGTTGTATAATTGCATAGCACATGTGTGAGTACTATGTACGCTAAAGCTACCATTTACATCTTTTATTGACTCGCATTTTCCCTGGTGGCTGAGAGAATGTCATGCTCACTCAAATGTCTCGCTGATGGTGGCGCGTGTGTCGGGTCGTTTAGTTCCCTCCAAAATGGTTGAGTTGAATGATGGCTGATCCATGCGTCATGTTCGTGAACGGGCGCTGTCAGTTGTGACTGGTCATCTCGCAGCTGCCATGGATTATTGTATTTTTGAATTGTTATTTTTATGTTTTTATTCTGGACGCTCTTACTCGCACGTCTTTCTACATCGTTCTCACATGTATGTTTAATCTCGACATGAATGATGTAACCGAGACTTTGTAACAACATAATGATTTAAAAGAGTGTCCATGGAGTTTCTTGCCCATTCTTCTCCATAGAGATCTACGCTTTCGAATGGGCAACTACAGTACTTTCACAAGTTATTATGCCTTGTGACTGGGACTGTAGCTTAGTTTATTTTTTGTGTTTTGACATTCAAAAGTGCCTGTAATGGTTTAATTGAAATAAATGCTTTGAGTTTGAGTTTTTGAGTTTGACAAGTTAAACTATTGATAGAGATCATTTTTATCACTTGACCTAATTGCGATCTTCTTTTAGGTAACAGTCGTCAAAAAGACGTGACCGCTTTAAAGCTATTTTAGTATGTACCAAAAATGTTGAGCCATAAATAAGTTTTGTAGAAATACTAACAACTACATCAAATGTTGTAAATCTACGAGGGATAAGTATTAAATACGTTCAAGAATATATCGCGGGTGCGCGTATATTTGACATGTATTCCCCGGATACATATTATACTTTAAGCTAAACGTCGAAAAATGTAACGTGTACTTTTTTATTTTTGCGTAAACGGCCATAAAAGAGATAAAGATCTACGTACGGTGTGTGCTAAAAGGATCCATTTGCAGCTCCCCGGCTTCGGAAGCGAGACGCACGAATTTATTAGACACGTTAAGAGGATAATTCTTACAATTAATTTGTATAATTTAATTAAAGGAAACACGCTGTGCTACTGCATTAGGTACACTGTGTAGGTGAATGAATTGTGTTGAGATTATAAGAGAGCTTTTCAGGTAAGTACGTTAGTGGCGACTGAAAGAAATTACCGGTCAGTGGAGAACGTAAGATTATTAGCTTTGTAAATCTTCTTTATCGTGTGGTTAGTGCTTAACCTGGTGTCAAAGTTTTTATGACTTGGCTTTACATGCCGTCGAAAAATATCTCTCAGGCATGCTGGTTTCCTCAAGATGTTTTCCTCCACCGAAGCAAGTGACCGAAAAATCAGAGGTGCGTATCTTGGGTTCGAACTTGAGACCTGACTTGGCAGTCCAACGGTCATACCACAAGGCTATCACTGCTTTACGTTGTTGTTAGTTTGTTTATTTAATACTAGCACTTCGCCCGCGACTTTGTCCGCAAAACACTTACAATCTTGGGTTCGAACTTGAGACATGACTTGGCAGTCCGATGGTCACACCGCTAGGCTATCATTGATTAACTTTGCAAATAGGATTGTGCAAAATAAAACAAAGGGTCTTGTATCTGTAACTTCCATTTTCTTTCTTCTTAGTTTCTAGTGAGTAACAGATATGAAAATAACAACACATACGTAGGACAAGGTCGCAACAAAGTGTGCCAAACCAAAAGTTATTTCGGGACGCAAGGAAGTTGGAGGCTTTCAAAATTGAAAACTTTATAGGTCGTACATTGTTTTAGGTTTATGTTAATTATAACTAATAATTTCATGAAACTATTCTGCGTATTTGTTACATGGAGTTTATAATAGATTCGAGTAGGAATAGATAACATGCTTTTGGTGGTTATGGTATATTGTTAATCTCTACTTCGATGGTTCGGACTGAACAAGTGAGATTAATTAAAAGTTTGCGGCCTCAGAACGATTAGTTTTTTCAACTGTTTAGTATATTCTCATGAATCCCATAAATACGATTTTTTTACTATTTTCCCACTATTATGTTTTTTTTTCGGTTGATGGTAATCAGCTCGCCCCCAGCATAACATGGGACTTAAACATAACTGGCGAAATGTGGGTGTACCATTAGCTACACCTCTGCCTAAACCCTTCGGGGATTGCAGGCGTGATATTATGTTATGATTTTTTTATAATTAATTGTATCGACTCTTAAATTATACAATGAGGCCTGAGTGGATTCAAAGTCTTAAATGTTAGCTATATTTTGCTTCAGATTTAGAAACTTATTGTTTATTTTGATACCTATCTTACATTTCCTGGAATTACGTAAGAATAGTTTTTTTTTTCATTTCGATTGTGAGGCTGAACGCCTTTCAAATATCATATTTTTCTATGAAATATTTGAATATCTCAGCATCAGAATTACGTTTTAAATATGTTTAGCTTTAAATAAATTTAATAAATTGTGGTGCAACACAATGCATTTAACGTCCTGTATGTAGAAACATTATTTAGAACTCTCAAGTTCCTTATTAAAACAGTACGATTGATATCTGTTAACTAAGTTATGAATAAAGTGGATAAACGTGTATGAATTCATTTAGTTAAAAGAACATAGGTATTTTTATGACTTCCTAGTAACCAAATAAGCTATAGTTAAAATATTTTGGAATGTTAAAACTAATAAAAAGTGGAAAAAATCTTTACTTCGGGAAGTCGGTGACTTTTGTTTATTTCATTGACTTTTTTGCCACCGACTTCCGGAAGTAAAGTTATTTTCCACTTTTTATCATTTTTTGGAAGCTGGTTAATTTTTTTTTGCAAAAAAGTCTTACACAAATTTTTGTCGAGTATTAATTTTCCATCGCTACTAAAAGTTATTAGCAGATCATCCACATACATATTGAAAAAAATATTATAGAACATAACTCATAAACTACCCAAGCAATGTGAATAAAATTTATATTGGACCACCGCACGAGCTCTTCTAAATAGGAGCCTCTCACGGAGTCATGAGGCAAAAAACATTTAAAAAACAGCCGAATTGAAAACCCCTCCTTTTTAGAAGTCGGTTAAAAAAAGGGTTGGGCGTCTGGCGGTGAGATGGGCAGAGAACATTAGATATGGAGATTGGCACAAACAATTAAGGACTATACCCATCAGAAGGGAAGTTAGGCTGTGGGTGATGATCAGTAATCGGAAAAGGTAGAGCTAAAGTGCCCAAAGTTCAAGGAACAGAAACGAAAAGTGGAGACTTCCTTACGACAAATTTTTTTTTCGGAATATTTGTTCCGAATCTCGGAACATTACTTAAGTACAACTAAAATTAAAGTAAAACAACTATCGAATTAACTGTTTCTGTTTAAAAAAAAAGTGCACGATTTTAATTGTTTAAAAATAAAGGTAATCTCCGTATCTTCGTTTGAACGCCGTAAGTGCGGAAGCTAATTTAATTTTTATACTAGCTTCTTTACCTGAATGAATAACAATAGAAAACGTATCTACTGGCTTTTTGAGAACGTTCTCCTTGTTGTCGAAGTCCGTTGAAAAGGAAAAATAATGAATTCAATTAGTTTACTGTACTGATTAATAAATAACATTATTATTAAATGTACTTAACTGATTCAGAGACATTTCCGAGTTTCAGAAAAAAAAAAAACGGAAAAAAAAATTTTGTCGTAAGGAAGTCTCCACTTTTCGTTTCTGTTCCTTGAACTTTGGTACATTAGCTCTACCTATTCCGATCACTGGTGATGATGATGATGATGAAAAAGTTTTACAGTTAGGCAACAGTAAATCCGTGGAATACATACACTAAACTAAAACCAACTAAAATCTATGCAATGGTTGTATTTTTCAAGGGTGACAACTGCATACACAATTAAATGCATAGACTATTGTAAGTGCTATTTAGGTCTAGGCCGTGTTGTGCAAAGCGCAGTCATAATTTATAGAAATAACTTTATTATTATGTATATATTATAACTTTGTTAAGTAAATAGGTACCAATGTTGAAATATTGTAGCTATGAATAAGTTACTTAGAAGTTAGCTTCGTTGAAATTAGTTTATGCATATTTAGACGTTAAAAAGTCCATTAATAAAACAAATTACTGCGAAAATCTATGCAGTACAATCAGTTGGTAGTTGCGTCACATATCCAGTACCCACAGATACCACGCACCCTACTTTAAGTTCAGATAGTTGTGTTAATTCAGCAATGGACTGAAACAAATCTATTCAATAGGTAAACTCCAATTTTTTTCCGATATGAGCTGGTAGCATAAATACATGAACAGTATCTGGTATCCAGATACCACGCATCTTATGTGACGATTTAATTACCTGCATCCTTCAAGGAGGTGAGCCGGGCCGTCATATTAAACAACTTTCCCAAAAAAAAAAAAATTCATGCCTGATTCGTGAAAAAAAATATGTAACTTCATACATACATCGAACAGTCTGTGTATTGTTGCCATAGTTTTTTTGGCATTTGATTAGAATATTTAACACTAAATTACAGTTCTTAAGAGACTTTAATTTAAAAATTTGGCTGGTCATTGAATTGACCTGTAAAGTTTAGATAATCGTGTTAATATTTTTTTTTCCGTGGAACACTACGAAATTCTCCGACATAGTTAAAACATAACATTACACCTGTACTCCCCGAAAAGTTAAGCAAGTGTGCCTATAGTGCAGCCACATTTCGCCAGTTTTATTTAAGTTCCACATAAAAGCGGGGGATAATCAGGTGCTAACATAAACGTATGACGATTATCCGGTACCCACATGTACCACGCACCCTTTATATAGTTTAGTTAGATAGTCATGTTAATTAAGCTATCGCGAGCTGATCGGGCCCGATTTATCTCCCCGTGTAATCTACGCCGTATCGGAATTAATTCACCAGTGGAGATGCTGTGAAAAAAATCATTTTCACGTCTCTAATTATGTGACAGTCGTTTATTTTGAACTTGAGGTAGATCCTGGCTCTGCTTACTTACTATAAACATAACATAATGACGACTTTGCCCGAGAGGTTAGCAGAGGGACTATAGAGCACCCACATTACGGCAATCGTATTACAAAAAATATGTATTTAACTTAACTTATTTGGGATTCACTGAGTTTGTATTTTTACTATATGTTTCTTCGTGCTTGGTCAACAGGAAGTTGCTTTCCAAGGGCCATTATTACGAATTGTCAGATTTTAATGAAATTCTTTTTTAATTAATTTTCTTATACAAATTGTCTGAGCAGAACGAATTAATAAACTGTTAAACAACAATATTATATAACAACGGGCGTATAAAAACCGTTTTTTCGGATATTAAAATGTTGGAAGTTGTAATTAAAGAGATTATCTCTTTCATAACCGAAGCCTGGAGTTTTGAAGAGGGGATTATTTGTTAATCAGGAACATAATACACACTGATTTATAAGTATACATACTTACATATTGTTATGTAATGTAAAAACAATGCTAAAACGTAGATGTTAAAGATGAATTAGGAAGAACTTAAAGTTATTTTATAAAAAGCCTCAGTATTTACCACAAGCAATATTTTTGGATTTGTTATTTTTATATTTAATTATAAGCCTAACCCGAATAAAAATACCTATTGCAACCAAAAATCAAGAAGCTAAAATGTTCCCATAAACTCAAACTCAAAGCATTTATTTCAATCAGACCATTAGAGGCACTTTTGAAAAAAAAAACAACACCCTCTAACCCTGTAATGTGTACATGGTGATCTAAAGTTTAAGCACGTATTAACACTCGCCATGTATTGAGTTATCATTATCAGTGCTTATCGCGCACAAAAGTAATGAGCAGAGACGAAGATCGTAAAGCGGGGGGGGCGGGGGGGGGAGAAAGGGGTGTGATAGCTTACAAAATATTTAATGTGTGACCCACTTTAGACAATACCTTTAAGTTCATGGAAGGAATTCCGAGTTGAAGTCACGATAAGTTTCGCTGGAAGCCAAGACATATTTTATTCTTACGGGCCTTTTGTATCGAGTCTATCGCAGCGATGCTTTAGATGGAAGGCATCCGGAATATTCTAAACCCTTTTTGGAGAAGAAATTTCGAGTAAATGAAATGTTTTAAAACAATTCAGGAAACATGGTTTTCTTTCGTAGTTTAGTCTCGCTACCAAGTGCACTGAGCATGACTTCTCTATTATATAATAAGTTTTTGGTTAACCGCTTTTTCTCTTAGAACGGACGGAACGTACTATACGTTATCATCAATCCAAACGACTTTCAAGAGTTGTCAGTGTCATTAAACATTAGCAATGCGGAAAGCTGGTCAAAGCTCATTCGTTAAGGCATGACTATAGCTAAGTCCCAATCTGGTCAATGAGGTCAAGCTATTTTGACATAATGAGATTAACAGATTTTCAACCAATTAAACCAACCAACTGGGACCATTAGCTTTCCAGTTACCATCCCCAATATGAGTTATAACAACGGGATCTCTTGAACGCAGTGTACATGTCCTGATCGTGTTCAGATTAATCGGTGAAATTGCATTGCATCCTGGGGGCATCAAATGGCCACTTTAGCAGAACATAATAGGATAAATAATATGAATCACATTAAAATTCTTAAAATGGTCACAGACACAGTTAATATGTTGAATTATCAGTTTGTGACCATTTTACGAATTGTAACGTAATTTATATTATTATCATATCATGTTCTGCTAAAGTGGCCATTTTAGACCCCCTGGTCCTAATAGACGTTTCTTTTACAGTGTAACGCTATGCGGCGTTCTGGTGGCAGTTTGTGCGGCTTGCTGGCGACGCTCACCGACCACTGACAAACCTGAGGACAGCACCGAGTGCCGTGGGGTATACACCGTCAGCGCAGACTCCAGGCTTCATCAGGTCAGTGACTGTGATGGAATTGCGTGGAGTATACTGATGATTGTCGCCGTAGAAAAGATTGAACTTTTTGGTAGGTACTCTGAAAATATTTAGATTTACCTGGATTTGCTGTGGTCGATGGATAAACGAACAAAGAAAAAATAGTTTTTATAAAGATTCTATACGATATGTTTACCTAGACTGATTTAATGTGTTTTCGTCAATAAGCTCGCTCAAACAACGGCTTTCTGCCCTGTAAGTTTTAAATCACTTGAAGACTGTAAAACAAACTTCTTTTAAACTCCTTTAAAATGAAGTTCTTACACCTTAACTAGTTAGACACGTAAACAATTTTTTACTTATTTATTTATGTATGTATGTCATGACGGTAAATTGTCATGACATACATACACTAAGTGAAAATGTAGAGGAAAAAGTAAAAAGTATTATTTTAATTATCTAACTGATGGAGGCAAAGGAAATTGTACCTACAGTTTGAATATTTTAAAAGCTTCCGCGTAGTCGTTCTGTTTCCAAGAAAATATTATTGGTTATTTTGCAGTTTAAATAATATTTTTATAATATTTAAAAAGAGTATAATTATGTAGAAAATTTTGAGAAACAAAGGAACTGAATTATTTAAACGCGCCACAGCAAAATATTAAAAAAAATTGTTAATAAAATTACATAAAGGTATTTTTAAAGTTAGTATATTTCGACTTACATAACTGTGACGACAACATTTCAGGAAATATATTATGTGCTTTCTTCTTTATCTAGTGAAATAACAAACATCAAGACATCAACTTATTTAAATTCACTTGAAATACATTTTAATATCCTCCAAACCAAATAGATGGCTTCCCTATTATTGCGGTTGGTTGCCGCAATTCCTTTGTGATCGGCATAGATTGAGGTGCACCTTGAAGCCAATACATTCGCAGTCGGATGCCGTGAGTGTATGTGAGATCAACACAACAATGCATTCTGACAACTCAATGTATACGTACAGTTGCATAGCCATCGTTTTGAAACAAACATCTGTATACCTGGTGTTAATTGTCTAGTGATGCGAGTTTATTAGTTAAATTGTGAAAGAATTTGCTGAGAGTAGAATCATTTTAGAAGCACATGAGGAAAAGAGATCGTAGTTACATCACTCGTAAAAAAATACGCGATTTATAATTGCTTTTCCAACGCGATAAGAGCGTTCAAGTGTAGCGATTATGAAGCCTATGTCCAGCATAAGGCTGCAACACGCAAAATTAATTGGATCATCGTGCCATTCCAATACTTGTGCAAGAAAGTCTTCAGAACTCTGCACAGTAAAACCCCCCACAGAAATTTGTCGTCGGTTATTAAAAAAAAATCTGCTGTTCCATACATTTTGACCGTGTAGATATTGCACTTTTGTAGGAAACAGCTGTTTTTTTTTTTAATGATGTACTGAGTATGTGGTTTCCGTTTTCGCGCCGGTGTCCCTTCCACCCCTATACTTGCAGGCTAAAGTAATATTGCCGTCAAGAGAATATGACAGATCAGAATATTACGAAGACAAGTATATTGCCAACACTCCAGTTTCATTGCATATTTATTGAAGTTTGAACGTTATTTTAAGTGGGAAATAAACTGGGTATCGTTACAAAACATAGGTTACCTTTTTTCGTTATGCTATGTTGTTTTTTTATTGAGTCTTGTTTAGGAACATGAGTCCAAAATTGCGTCATAAGTTTTGTCCTCTGATTTATCGTGTTTTATTTAAAAAAAGCTTAGGTGGCTTTCAAAGTTGCAATTCACATTTAAAAGCTCTCCTTATCACTGAACCATGTATGCATAATTTGAAACACAATGTTTACTATCATGTACACTAATAACCAATACATAACCGTATATATTATGTAGGTCGGACTTATCGGATAGGAAAATGTGACTTGCTGGCACTTAAAAATGCGTAAACTTACGATTTCACACTGATATTTTGAATTACTTTGCGTGTAATATTATTACTTTATCGCGAAGTTATGTCACCGACTTATTCTCATTATGTAGTTAACTACTTAAGATAACCTTAATTTTGTTGTCCACGGCTGCACTGATAACGCATTTTGTTTTAACGATTGACATTGTGGCATGCACTTTACTGGTATTCAAATATGTTTGTGACTTCGTGTTATTATTTTAAATTTTATACACATTTTTAATGTTTTTAAATATTTCTTTAAAAAAACATTTAGAAATATAAAAAATAGTGGTCCGCCGGTTTCGGGAGCCGGGTTCAAGCTACCGGTTAGGGTTCCAGAGACAGGAACCTCCTCACAATGCGGGCCGTATCGTGGGGTACTGCCTTCTGAATCAGGCCCTTGATCCAACGGCCAAGCGAGAGCCTCGACATATGTTTGTCGAGGCTTTTGGCCATCAGGCCATTGGCCGCAATGACAATCGGCACAATGATAGCCGAGTTCATATTCCACATGCCGACAACCTCGTATTCTCTATTATTAGTGGTATTTTCGAAGGCTCTTGTCTAGCTGTGTCTTGTTTAAAATGATAATGATGATGTTGAGTTGGTGAGGAAAGTTTTTGAGTATGAATGTCGGTGGCTACAAGAGTAGGGGAAGACCAAAAAAAACGATGAATGGACTGTGTGAAAGATGACATGGCTAGAAAGGAGGTAATTGCTGAGATGACGAGTGAGAGAGACGTAGAGAAGAAGACATGCTGCGCCGACCCCAAATAAATTGTGACAAAGGCAGGAGGATGGTGATGTTTAGTGGGTTTTCGTCTTTCCGTCAATAAGTGCAACGGGAAGGGGATTGTACTCACGAACTATGTGTTGTCTGCTTTTTATATCTCTCTCGAGCGAAATTACCCGCAACAGCGCAAAACTCAAGTGTAACGATAAAAAAAACTAAATGGTCATGTCACTCTAACGCTTCGGAAAGCAATACAAATGTCGTGTCGTGAATAGGGGACTTAGACACGTGTACAGTCACTAGCACTAACAAGTATACCACGTAGCAATTTTGTGATTTTCTCGTACTGTTTTGATTGTAATTTGATGATACGATACTTTATTTTGAAATCCGTATATAAAATAGGTCTTACCTCAAAGTTTCAATCGATATTACACGACACGATCGCTTTTGAGTTTTGCTAAGTGTTTCCTTATTAGTGATCGTGACTGTACAGTGAATGGCAAGACGCGATGCGGCACGTAATACGTTTAGCCGGCAACCGGCGACAGTTCCGGCACGGGATTGTTGTTCCGGTTCCGATTCCGTTCCCCGCCGCGCTGTCAATAGGCCCTCCAATAAATGTTTTTTTTTTTTTTATCGCATTTCGTCTTGATTTGTTAAAGTATTGTATTTGATTTCTTTGAAGTCGAGGTGGTATTTGATTTGATTCCCACATACAGGAAAAATAAATGACACCTAGCTTCCCTGGATAGTGACATTTCTAGTGACCGTCTCGGCTTGGCACGGGTGCAATTTACTGACGAAGAAAATGAGAAGGGCGTTTAGCAGTAAAAATCTTCAAAAAAAAATGTCCCATATAAACCTCGTTCTGACAATTACGAACACTACAAAAAAATTGCCGCGTCGGTCGGTGGAGCCTTCCTCAGTTCTATGTCATGCATGTGGCAATTGATATAGCCAACCAACATGAATGGAAATCAAGCTTCTCAGTTATATCAAAGTGAACAAATCATTGCAAACCAATAGTTTCTTATCACGACAATCTTTTATAGGACTGTTAACTCGGCTTCACTTCACGTCAAATGCGAGTAATCTACAATCATAATTAGACGTATATAGGTACACGCTGTTGACGCACTTGGACGCAATAAAGAGATTTTATAGGCGTTTAACATCCGTTTAAATTAGTTGACACCCGTTTTATTAACTCGGGTTGCTAACACATTGTTAATTATGAGTATAGCTTCGCACAAACGTATGTGGCTCTGAAAACATGTTCTAAAACGTCAAATTATGGGTGACGTGACCGCAACCCACAACGTATTATCTACAAAATAATTGCAGTGTGTTTGAACGTTTTGTGAAACTTTCAGCCACATACAATACTGATACTGATGTTATCGAGAACATTGCATGTTATGATATTATGAAATAGTCTGCTCTTTTCATTTTTATTTTGAACTAGTTTCTGCGCGTGACTTCACCCGCGTGAATGAATTTCTCAAATTGGTGCCGTGGTTCCGGGGTTAACCCTCCGCATACACACATACTCACAAAATTAACACTCTCTTTGTCTATAATAATATAGATAACTAACGAGTTGCCAAGTTGATTTGAACCTGGATTTTGCATTACGTGTTCCTAGTTACCATGAATTAGTCCTTACTTGCAGCCTGTTTGGCCGGCAACTATGATCGCCTTCTTATTTATACACAGAAGTGTCAATAAAGACGAACCATGTTACAAGTTAGTTGGTAGGTTCATCTATTATTAACCTTACGGCTATCGTAGCACGGAAGCGTGCCACACCGCCACACGTCATTGGCCGCTCCTAAAGGGCTTTCTATTTGTATTGATTAGGACCAGAACTATATTTAGGAGTCACACAATGCTTATATAAACAGTTGTTTTGGTTTCGTTTTTAGCAACATTATGTTAGAGCAGGGCGATAGTGTATGAGATATAACATTACAATAGAAAGCTGTAACTGCTGATTAGATTTGGTTTTGCATCCTCACCTCATTTCATAAAATTAGTCCAATTTTCGGTAGACCTAATCATAACAAAAAGACTCAAAAGAATTTAAAACTAATAAGGTGTTGATGTTAAAGTAAAGAAATGCCCTTATAAATATCAACCTTCATAATTTAAAGGTGACTTGGTCAGTCTGCTCGCTCTAGCTTTCAATCAATTTTGACCCTTAGGCACTCCAGTGATTAAAATACCGGTATTATCCACTAGTCTTATCAGACATCAGACTGAAGTTTCCAAACGTAATATACGAGTAGCTTATACGTTCCAATGCTAATCAATACTAGAATTAAGTTAAGTACTCAACATGGGGCAGCAGTTAACTAGCAATGAAGACGTATCTTCGAAAACGAGCCGTAACTCGTAAGCGACAATAACAATATATTCCAGTTGACGATTTATAGTACGATGAGGCCCGATTGCAGTAGTTCGACGATTGTGATTACTTAGAGTACGTGTCGCTTGCTGCAAATAAATTAGTGCATGAGCAGGGGATTATAAAAAATAATCATTACTCACACTTGATGTTTATTTTGCAAATAGGTTTTTACAAACACTTTTAAACGTCTTATTGTTTTAAACTAGATGAGGCCGGTGTTTCGTATCTGACTACTCTGAGAAGAAACAGCCGAAACAAACTCAGAGGTCATAGTCTCTTTTAAGGTCCAGACATAATCTTGATAAACTCACATAAGGACTATGCAGATGAGTGTCTGAGATGGTCTTTTGAAGAAAGAACCACAAAGATCAGCCAGTGCAAGCATTTGTCAGTTATCGTGTAGCTCTCCAATCACATCACTAAGCTGCATGGTCCGTATGTGACTTGACCAAGATTACGTAGCTCTGCACTATAAAAGAGACCTCTGTTTTTGTTTCGGCTGTTTCTTGTCAGAGTAGTCAGGTACGAAACACCGGCCTCATATAGTTTTTGAACAATCTAATGTGACGTGTAAAAGTGTTTTTACCCGACTAACCCAGAAGGAGGGTTATTTTTTTTAGCTCTCCCCGGACTTATGTTTGACGAAACATAAGATCGATACAGACTTCCGTAACTTCACGCTATTCGCATGTTTTGAGGCAGTCATTCACAGTGACGTGACAACTGCGTGAGTGGCTTCACGTCACGCCATCATTTGCTCGACTACTTGCGAGTTTGTAATGGTCGCTGAACTGCTTTTTTAAAAAATTAATGACAATATACTCATATATCAGCCTGTTGAATATAACAAGCGAAATTCTGTAATTATTGGAACACAAGTTAAAAGGCATTTGGGTCTGCGTCATCATCAAGCGTGAACATGATTACTGATAATGAACATAAAAAGGAAAGGTAAATAGTGTAATTTAATTTCGGGCAATTTCGCATTGAAACAAATTGGCATTTTTATATCGAACCCGCTTTACGAGTGTCATTTAATTTCTCATCTGTTGATCTTTCTCGGCATAAAAGTAGATTATTTTCATGTTCGTACTTTTATTGTGTTTGCGATACAATAAAGAGTGGTCGTAAAGTGCGTGGACTGGCCGAACTACACGCGAGCGTCCGACTAATCGCAGCCGAGCCAATTAAGGCTAATGCGATTTTTATCAGCGATTCTGCGGAGATGATCACATCTCGCGGGACTGCCGGCGCGAGTTATCGTCTAGATGGGGAAATCTTACACGATAGTTATTGGAACAGGAGAGGCGCTACAGAATAGCAATGAGCGATGTTACTTATTGTTTCAGCGATGCGTAATAATTTCGCAGCAAGAATTCTTTATGGTGGAAACGCCAGGGTAGCCCGCGAAATTCAAATTTTCTTACGTTTTTTGCAAAACTATTTCATGAAAAAGTCATTCAATGGGATTGTATGAACTTTGAGGGTTGTATTGAGGATTTTAATGATTATAATTCTGTAACTAAATACCTATTACAGCCGCGAATCATATTGTGTTTAATGGCAATGACCGGCAAATTGCAAAAAACGTTGGAAAACTTGAATTTCGCGGGCTACCCTGGCGCTTCCACCTTAAGACATTAAATTGACTATTACTATTCTACGGCTGCAATCGTGTATTAAAAAAACTCAATTTGACGTCCAAAAATATTCTGCTTCCAAAAATAGGACAAAGCAAAGATGTGATTAAAAATCAAGAAGTTTATAAAAGCTGTTATTTGATTTAAACTGTGACAAACTGTCTGGAGACGGAACAATGGATTGCTACAATCGCGAAGCAAGTTTGTAATTGAAGTACATCGTTACATTAATTCTCTTCGACAATTTACATAAATATTGAAGAATCTATCTAGACTGTGAAGAAATCTTTTCTATACATCTGAAAGATAAACACAAAACAATTTAAACTGATTTTAAGACCGTTCTGTTAATCTTAGAAAGACTTTGAATTATGCAAGCAATTATATAAGTGTTCGTACTTACAAAATAAAAGTTTAATGTAATGAAAATGGTAAATGTCTTTTCAGGAATTATTCGTTTCCTTAATGGAAAATAACATTGGTATTTTTGTTCAGCGGCCTTGAAGAAACTTGAATAATAACGAATCTAGAAGCTTGTAGAAACATGTATAGGTATTGGTTCGACAAAAGGTCATACAATTTAGAAGAAAAAAGAAAACTTAAAGACCATATTATTTTATCCACTTTTAGTGCGTTTACGGAACTCGTGACCTTGGCCTTGGATATGTACGCCGGTCAAGGTTAAAAGGCCCCTTCAATGTCCTTCTCCTTTTGTTTTGTTTTTCGACATTGAACACTATGTATTTTCTACGTCATGCAAGTACCAGATGAAGGTTTATAATTAAAATGATTGTGTTTTTGTTTGTCCCGTCGGTAAGCATTCATATACCGTTCATTAGATTACGATGAAACTCTGGAAAGTTGGAAGCCAACTTATCTAAGTTGTAAGTTAAAATCCGAGATTTAGCTCCCGGACCTTCGCAATATAGTAGTCTCTTATAATTTTACAACATAATTATTTTACCATATTCTAACTGTACATACAGTTCGTACAGTCCATCCAAAGGTTGTCTGGAAGAGATCGCTATCAGCGATAGGACCGCCATTGTAACCATAAAATTATCAATTTTTGTAAAACCGTTCTGTATCAATTTTGGTGTACAATAAAGTATATTATATTTTATTCTAACAACTAGTAGGTACTAGAGGTAAAGAAGTCTATGTAAGCAGAATCTTCATAACATATTCGTTTTTTCGAACGCAATAAGCCCATGGCTAAATCTCTTGAACGATAAATATTTTCTGTCTACGTGCCCTGTGTGATAACAACCCTTCATATAAACGAAGGATCTCCATTATTACAAAATTACCCTAAATTATAGCACCCTATAAAATCCGAATTGTTCAATATTATGTTTATCGAGAGTTGAATGGTCTTCCCGTACTTTTAATATTCGTGGGTACTCGTAGCGCGTAGCAATCTCGTAGCGGCGTAGGCGTAGCCCGTAGCCCGTAGCCTACGCTTTGCTTCGTCTTATCTGGACCATGCATTCGTAGTATTGAAAATATTTGTTTGACGTAATTACTTTTGCTGGTCCATTCTGCAATATTTCTATGCATTAGGCAGACTTATAAATAAATGGTATCATCAAGTCGATTTTAAAACTCATCAAAATGTGATTTGCTCGTAAACAAAGACTTTCTTCCTAAGTATACTCATAAATCCCTTTATTTACATAAAAACACAAAAAATGACGTCAGTAAAATTATGCACAACGACCGAATTTAAAAACGTCTTCGGTCGTAGTCAGATATAATGGGTTCCAGTTTTGTTCGCGGGCACTTGCCACCCCGGAATGCCCATGAGTGCAATTATGTAAATAACCCCCTCTCTCTCACCTCCCTCTACCCTCAGACATCTCTCTCGGGACGTCAGCTGTCGTGGTGGACGCTAGCCGTTCGGGAATGGAACTTAACAATTTTCCTATTAACAGTATTACGGAAAAGCTTGGAATATTTGAACATGAGAGCAAAGTTGCTTAAGATTTAGTGGAAGTGATATTTGTATCTTTGATGAAACTACAAAGTTTTATTCAATCTGCTCAGTTCTGTAGCTAGCTCATTTCCGAGTGCAAAAATGAGCCCTATTTTTAAAGAAAAGGGAGCTAAAAGGATGTCGCTTAGTGTTCGTTGTTGTGTCTGTCTGATCTTCTAAACATCACAACGCATTTTAAAACGGTTTTCATCATTTATAGCATTAACTTCAGCAAGTTTATAAGTATAAAACATTAATATTTAATTTAGATATAGCACATCTCGATGATTTGGCATCAAAATGTCGCCATTGCATTGCGTGCGAAGGATGGGCCGGTCACTACTTCCCTAGAAATGCAATAAAATAATATCACCGACAATATGACCAATTGTCCATTTACCCTGACACCGTAACTTAGGTATTGTATAACTCTCAGCTTGAAGTGGCATGTTATCCCTGAGAGTTCAAGTTGCGCCCACAAAGCCTATAACTCAGTCAAAACGCTCACAATTCGGGCAGTATTAATCTGTTTACGTATTTACGTCGGCTAGATCATTGGATTGCAACTTGGTACCTGCCATAAGTTTGACTGCACTGGTTCTATTCAATGTGATGCTTTGGTTAGGGGGGTGTTTGGTTGTTTGTATTTTTATATTATAATGAGTTTTTCTGTGGTTTCATTGAGCTGTGAATCTCTGTTGATTGTAGTTTAATATTGGATAAGATAATCTTTGGAAAACTTTAATCAGATTTTTAGGGCTGCTTAATTATTCTTTTTTGTGTTGACAGCCGAAAAAGAAGTTTACGAATTTTCTTATACTTTAATTAATTAAATTTGTATTATGCATAGCGACATAACATAGTGGCTGCTACTCCGCTGGTCACATTTAATTTATCCCAAATTGTTTGTCAGACATATCCTCTGTATAGATGCCAATCATTGCAGTTAGCATCATTGCCTTCAATATGTAGTTATGACTAGGCTCTACTACCTTATAAAGCCTCGAGTATTACGTCAAAAGCCAGATGTGTTAATTAGTCACTAAAACGCTTACTTATCTATTCGCACGTGCGGAAGCAAACAGCTGATTCATGCTAATCGAAGAACTCATTGAGTGATGTGACGTGAGATTCCAACAAAGACTATAGAATAGAATAGAATATACTTTATTGTACACCAAAATTGATAAAGAACGGTTTTACAAAAATTGTTAATTTTATGGTCACAATGGCGGTCTACTAACCAGATTCCAATTATGTTCCGAACTGTTTCTTACTATTTGCCACATGTTGAGACCAATTGATTTTACACACTATTACATCTGCGAAATTGTACTCATTAATTTTTTACCTACCTACAACAACAAAATAAATATTCTATTGTATTCAATTACCACCCAAAAAACTACCTATCTTTTCAGGCTCAAAAGATCAGTACAGTGTGCTTTTCAGTCTATTTTACGTTTCAGTTAATTATTTAGCAGATACATTACTGTATGAGCTTTAGTTCAAATATACTGAAGACCGGCCTTTCCTAACACCGGTGAAGTTATCAAATCTTTTGTTACGCAGCGATCCGGATTTAATATTCAACGCCGTGTCGGGATACATCGCGTAATGCGTATAATATTGTAATGAATATGGCAGGAGGTGCCGCGTAGCCATTTCGTGGATTATTCGTTTATATTCGGTGTGAACAATGTGAACATTGAATAAGTTTCTTTCATTTTGCTCTGAAATCAAATCAAATCATTTATTTGTTAGAACATGGTCGGTATGTATATAACATGGTCTTGAGTTTATATTGATTGTGTCATCATATTCTACCACATGGGCGTACAAATGTTAATTAAGATTGGTGATCAATTATATAAAATAAAATAATAATGTTTTTAATAATTATAGCTAAAATTCAAAAAGGAATGTTAGTTACAAATGAAAAAATATAAATCTGGGTAATTTAAATCTGGGATATTTATCCTGAACGAAATCGTGAGTGTTTATGGGTATTTCTCGAAAAATGTGGAAAGAGTCCGTTGAGAGACATCTCTATCAACTGAAAAAAAAAACCAGTTCTTTGTTATTTCCTTTCGAAGTTCCTTGTTATGTTGGATCGTAGTAGTAGTACTTATGAACTTCAATATTTAATTTACTAATCTACTTCACAAGCCTCTATTCGAAGAAATATGATAAAATGACATTCACTCCGTGTGGTAGCCGTGTTAGCAATGTAGATAAGATTGCTAACATGGCTGTGTATCATTCCTAGTATTAATTAATAAAAGAGGATAGAATGGCACTTTTTGTTATCTATTTCCTTGTAAGTAGATTACCTCCATGTTTATATGACTTCTTAGTACATACAGTACGCATTATATTTGAGTAGGATTCCTCTGGAATTGTTTTATTAACAATTTTAATAAGCATAGTAATAATTTAATAATAAGCAATAATTTAATAAACTTGTTTAATTTTGCAACTTTTTTGTAAGTATGTACTTACGGCTTGTGAAAAATGTTGTTTTCGTTTCAAATGAAAGAAAAATTCAATCAAAATTCGAACAAAAGTGGTTTCTTGTAAAAGCGAAGGTAATGTATTAAGACACAAGCAATAAAATATGTCCTCGTTACTTTGGAATATTGTCCACATATTTTATACGCTAGGACGAGCCATTACGTAAAATGACCAAGCTGAATCCTCAGACAGTAAGGGTGGCAGTTAACTGTCAAACATTTAAGCGTGTACAAATAAACAGTGGTCCAATCGGATGGTCACACCGAAAGCCTTTTAACTTGCTGCTATTTGCCATTTGACCCGTTCAACTTACAATTTACAGTTTGAAGACTTACGCCAGTTTTTAGCTGTAGAAATGTACCTACAGAAAGGATGTTCACTTTATATTGTGGTAATGTATTTTTTGTAGGTACTGCGTGTATGTTACAATTATTTTACATTCGAGGAAATAAGATAGGATCTACAACAGATTTCAATCAGATAATTACAAGTGTGTTCATGGTTTTTTATTTTATTTTATATAAACTAGTCATGTGTAATATGCAATAACATGTAAGGACCAAATGAACATACAGTCGGCTTTAATGATAAATAAAAACAACCCTTTTCCGCAACTCGACGGAGAGTTACAAAGTTATTCGAACTTTTCCGGTAAAAAGCTGTGCGGCATGCACTTCTAAATTTGTTTTCGCACAAGTTTTTAATAGAAAATAAGTGAAGTCAGCGTGTACACTTCGTGTAGAGAAATACGAAAAAGTGCAGTGATTTTGTTGACCCAGTACCACGAGTCCTTAACTGGGTATATGTGCACTATGCATGATCTCAGTCCCCGCCAAGACCAATCAGTTAGTATCTTTTATCCCAAGATGCAATTGGACATTGTCCTGTCCAGGAGGACGTCACAACTAAATTGTACCCGAAATATTTTACCAGATTAAACCAAAAAGCTTTTAGGAATTGTGACATAGGCTAGCGTGGTATGCCCGGAGACCTCTCGTTTATAATTGAATACATGATATAACATTGATCGCCAGAAATCACATCACATCGATATGTCTTATTTTGTTCTGCCCAATCACAATTTGGAGCATCGAAGAGCGACCTCTTGGGACTAGAGATTCGTTCTCACCGGATTTAATGGCTGCCGTTGACTGGCTAGAAATAAAAATCGCATTTGCGATAATTGGTTTCGGGCCGGCGAGCCGAACTGAGCGCGGTTTTACATGCTCGACTAGCTAAATGAGCGATCGGATCTGATTTTCTAGTCGTTAGATGTTATTTTTTAGCCCGTTTTGAGTTTTGATGGGAAAAATAGTTTCAGGATAATGTTATTATTTAAAGATCTTAACTTTTACCGTCATCTCCGAGGTCTTGCAAAGAGACCTAGATCACATCGACCTTTTTATATTTTATCCATAATACTCTGTTTAATAACTTTGCATTCTAAAACAATAGATCGTCTAAACGGCATGATTTGAATTCTTGACATAGACATTTGCTAAAGGAGACAAATTAAACATCTATTGATTTTTATCGAATGCAAGTTGCAAAGCGCGATTACGATAGCAATCGAGATGTGCTCAATTAACTGCAAATACAGCTCGTTTTCCAATCGTGCAGACTAACGTAGTGGGAATAATTAGAACCTACAGCTTACATACATGCTGTTGAGAGTCTTGAGCTAGTTCCAACGAATACCGAGCTGCATTCGATTACGACGTGCGACTCGACTTCAGCTCCAGTTGCCAGAATTAACTGTGCACATCGATATTGACGACAGAAAATAATATATCACGACGTTTTTGAACAGATACTGTTTTCTTAAAGACTAGAGACGAAGATATTCTAATTTGTAGCAACTCATTAATAACTTCACCACTAATTTTCAGATGACTAGCTACACACAAAGCACATTAACGATATTAATCATAACATCAATGACTGTCACAGGCAGACACTCCATTACTCGAAAACGTCGGTCCACAAAATTAGGAATATTTCACGATTCACCGAACATTAATATGTACACAAATAACTTCACTATATCAGATTCCAATATTGTATTACGCGGTGCGTCATCGTCGATCATTCCGTATTTCTGATCCCTATATTGGAAATACGTAGTTAAAAGCGTTGAAGTCTATTTGTGAACAATAAGTCTACTCTAGCGTGAAGTTGTTCTAGTGTGAAATTCTATATTTAGCATGAACTTTTAGAGATATCCAACGATGTGACGTCATTGCTTCGTGTAGAGGGATTTTCATTAGTTTATTCGCAGAAACTTGAGTAGGAATCAACAATGAATAACATGTTTAGCATTTAAAAGGGCAGATTGGCTTGTTACCTGCCATATCTCTTAAAACAAACACCTATTATTTTTCAATGTTGTGCGGGAAAATGTTTAAATTATTGCTAATGTTTTAACCTCAAAATAGATATTGTGTAGTAATCCGCTGCGGCAGGATATTTATGTTAGCTATTGCTATGCACAATATTGACTGTTTATTCCATGATATTATTTTACAGCGCAGCATAGTTTAGAAGGTATTTCCACAGTGATACGTTTGTTTATTAAAGTACACTTACCATTACATTTATACCATACAACGTCAATGAGGCCTGGTGACAGTCTTCACATTTGTTTGTGCATCTGGAACAGAAAAGTATACTGTTGAGCTTACTTCGAAAATAACTTAATTTTGAAGTTTTTTGCCCTACTATGATAAAGAATCTTCATATCACTGTCTAAGATCTGCTGTAAAACTGATTTAACTAGATAAAAATATACAAGATATCGATTCGTCTCGCCGTACGCTATTTTGAAACCGTAGGGTTAAGCAAAGTTGACTGTGATCAAGGATTGGGATATCGTATCAGCTGTCCCTCCTATTTGTTTTTTTTTTCTATTTAAGCTTCCGCATAAATGGTTAAAAATAAGCAATGCAACATCTGCTGTTAGTAAATAATTCCCAGTTGCCATGGTAACGCTATGGCGTTGGTATGAATACAAAAGAGTGTTTCAGTTATAGAATGTCTGTAAAGTAATGACTTGCGTTGCCCCACAAGCGTTTAATTAGCCTAAAAATTATTTTAGGGCGTCAAGCCTTGTATTTTGATAACGTAATTAATTCCCATATTTGTGTGTTTAATTTAAATTGGTGACATAAAATGCTGACAACCAATCTTACCAAGGAGTAATTATCGTATTACCCAGTTACTTGGTTGGGGTGGTCAGATAGGCAAAAGCTCTATGTAAAATACTGGTATTCAGCTGCATCCGGTTAGACTGGAAGCCGACCCCAACATAGTGATGATGATGATGATGTGTCCTTTAAGTAAACTCGAATCAAAATAATTTCCTTACTTTGTGTTAGCGTAATTTTCGTGAGTTTTATGAAACGATAATAGTTTCCGGCAGAGTAACTATTACGTAGCACGCTTACAATAACAATGTCTTTCAATTTGACAATTCAACAACATTAATTACGTTATGTACGCTGTCATGGTGAGTAATTTTTCAAACATTTATGAAGCAATGGGTTAGGAATTTTTTCCGTCCTCTCTTTCAGAATGTGATTGAAAGTGTTCACCGCAATTGTTTTTTTCCGTATGTATATCCGTGTAAATCTGTGCTGGTACAATTTTGAAAACCGGTTGTACTTTTACTATTTTCAGTTAATTAATTGAATTGAACATACAAATCCAACCGATGTATATCGTGATATGGGAAATTGCGATTTATTGCCATTTAGGTACATCGGATTAAGTTGCAGTTTTCAAGCTAAAACATCGTCATCTGCCTAGCTTTTCCCCAACTACGTTGGGGTTCAAAATTAAAATATGTCATTTCAGATAGGCCTACTTGGGCACTTGTAAAATACGGTCGAGCACGGTTCGCGTCGGTCGTTTCCATGGAGAAGAACCGGCAAGAAACTCTATGGTTACTCTTTTAAAATCATTTGGTTTTACAATATTTATATGTTACAGTATTAGTAGGTACTTAAGGTGGAAGCGCCAGGGTTGCCCGCGAAATTCAAATTTTCTTACGTTTTTTGCAATTTGCCGGTCATTGTCAGGCTGTACATTGAACAAAATATGATTCGCGGCTGTAATAGGTATTTAGTTACAGAATTATAATCATTAAAATCATCAATACAACCCTCAAAGTTCATACAACCCCATTGAATAACTATTTCATGAAAAAGTCCAATGATGATTTTAGGCCCGAAAATAAGTCGTTGCTTACTACAAAAACGTAGAACAAGATAAAAAATTAACAAAAGTTAACAACCATCTAGGAATAAATCGAGGTTAATATGATAGTCAAATAATTGAATTCCTTTGCCCATTGGCAGGCATAGCTTTTTTTTTTATTTATCCAGTGGTTTAGTAACGTAACCGAAAATAAATGGGACTATTTCCGAAGTTAATTGATAGCCTTTGTTGCCATCAATATTAAATGAATAAGTTTATTTTGGGTCCACGAAGAAATTGTGCTTTAGTTATTTGGAAATTAGGTCGACATTTTATATACATTAATTATTTTGTTACTAAAAAGAGTCTTCCCAGTTTATTTAGGGTCGGCGGCAGCATGTCTTCTTTTTCCATACTTCTCTATTACTTGTCAGCTCATCAGACACCTCCATTTTTAGCATACTTTGTTACTAAAAAGAGTTAACTATGGATTTCCATGGTTATTATACCTTGTTGGCGTTAATAATAGTCCACCATGACAGTTATTATCTGGTTGATTTATTTCAGTATTTATATAATAAATGACATCATTACCTACACACATAAACTCACGCCTTTTCGCCATAGGGGTATGCAGAAACAATGGAACGCCGTTTGCCATCCTTACTTACTACCGAGTTCACTAACGGTCGACCACTTTTCGACCTTATAACTTAAGGCATAAGGGTGAAAAGTGGCAGACCATCAGTGAACTAGGTAGACTTTTGCTGCGACTATTATTATTATATTAATTTTACCCCGTATTAATCCATTACTTGTTGTGACTATTTGGTGGGTACTTAGATATCAACTTCAACCCTTCATTAAGCTGACTAGATATTGTCGTCCCCATGTACCGTTACAATACCATAATGAAGTATCTTTAAACTTTTTTTTTTATACAGGAACAGGTTGAGCTGCCAGGACCTCCACCAGCCTACGAGACAGTTGTCGAAGAATCCCTGAACATTAAGGACTGTCAATCTCTAGAGGTAAGTTACATTTCGACAATTATAACATTAAACAATTTCGTAAAGAACCCGTCATGTCTTAAGACCAAAAAATCTAAGAAATGTGACATCCCCCAGCACTGGTAGCGTTGGTGGTTATGGCTCTCCCATCCACAGAGAGGCCTGTGTCCCCACAATTGAACGATATAGGCCGATTATGCTTATTTCATCAAATACCAGACAGCTTATAGATTAAACTATAAAATGACATGCAATTACGTCATGAACAGAATTATAAACCGTAGACACGTGTAAACGAAAATCGAATAAAACGAATATGCATTCGATCAATCCATGTCAAATGGTAGAAAGCGCGCCAAAACCGCACCTAATGGCAGTCCATCAAACTTGAAACAGATGAAGACACTGAAATAGAGCTGAAAATAGCAACTCTATGTAGGTATCCGATCGAAGTTTTATTTTTAGTTTTTTTTTTTCTATTTACAATTCGTTCCGAATCGGGGTTTCACATTACTGAAGGGTGTTAGAACTGACGTCTGACTTTAAGTGGATATTGGAGGTCAAACGTCGTTCTAAAACGGATTTGTACTGGTCACGGAAATGCTAGCCCTGCTTATATTATATGGCATTTTCATTTTCATTTGGTAGTAGTTCTTTATTCATGGCAGACCGTGACCTAATTTTTGAACACGATATCTTACACCGGTTCACTTGCGAACTATAACTTTTAGTTCTTGCCTTCAAAATATTATTGTTTGCGCTTTTTTTTTGCGATCTATCGAAGGGATTGAGTTACTGTGACCTATATTCACTAGGTCGAGTTCAGAAGTCGATGTCTTGGCAGTTGGCACCAATAATTAGACTTCATTGAAACTGTGTACAGTTTTAGATATTGATATAATAATGAAGTAGCGTTGTATTCGTTCTACATTGTTGGCAAGTAATAAATGGTCATCGTGATACATATTATTGCTTATGATAATTTGTGCTTCTCACAATGATTGTATTGCCCGCTTTAGAGAGCGAGGTCGTTGTATTATGTACTTGTCTTGTCTTACAACTAGTTCACAGCTCAATGCGTTTTATATCTTGCATAATTATATGCAGAGGGTGTCTTTTACAGTATTTTATTTTTGTAGTATTTTTTTTTAAGTTCTAGGTTCTATTGTGGGGAAAGGTTGCAGCTGTTAAGAAAACTTGATTATAGGAATGGTTTATTCGGTATCTGGCAAGTTTCGCTTTTTACTGATCTTTTTTCTGGAATGTAGTGACAGTAGTGAGATCCTGAGTTGAACTTTCTTTTTGGATTATCCTGCTGGCATTAACCCAACTTCATTGCAGTCGGCGAAGCATGCCTTTCACCCACATATCTAAATAAGCAGTGATATCAGTATCATTCACCTCTGTTACTGTCACAAACTCACAAATATAACATAATCAGCCCATAGCGTTCCTACCGTTGGGACACAAGCCTTTTCTCCTGCAACGATACTACAAACAGTAATCATCAACCGTTTTCTTGGTCACCCTCCCACATTTTTAAAGCCTGACACATTTACCTATAAGCAAAACTTTTCGAGCGACCTCTTCTTCATCTCGCTCCATGTCTTGTTCTTATCCAGCAAAACAAAATTATATTCTTAGACAGAAACCATGTCATTTATTGTTTTTATTGAATTTTTAATGTTATGTTTCCAGGAGGTGGTGATGGAGCCGTGTGCCCGATGCCAGAGTGGCCCTCGCGGCAACGGCGGCCTGCCTTCATACGAGGCAGCAGTCCTGCTGCGAGACACCAAGTTATAATGATTTGAGCGAGAACCAGGAGCACCCACATATATGGCCTTTAAGAAGCACCAAATTAAGCCTTTAGGATGTCGTATACAGATCTTTTGTTAGTTAGCTAGTAATCCCACCGAAAATATGGTTTTAACTTAGATGGAGTCTCCTACTAAACGCCATCGGAGTCACCTATCGTTAACTTTACAGAGTATTTTTAAAGCTTCATTGAGCGTTTCGTACTGACCAGGGTTTTTCATTGAAACCCTCACGGTTATAAGGATTTCAGTTGGGAGTTTTTCGGTTGTATGGTGCATTCACATAACAATCATCTCGAAACGACGTCGAGCCGTGTAAGACGCTGTGCCCGATGACGTTTACTTCCAGAAAGGGCGCGGGTGTCCGCGCCTAAGTCCGCGTCAATCCTGCACGTCTTCGCACCGCACCGCTCCTCTCCTTTGGTGGAGTGCGGGCCTTCTGGCAAGAGGGGCTGTGTAAGGCCGATGACATTTATAGGAGACTCAATCGAATATCTCGATATTTCAGTTACTAAATCATATAACATCGCACTGCACGCCTGTGTTATTTGTTTGTACAAACTTATTGATTAAAGATTAAAACGTTTAATCCAGGAGCGTCCGTTGGTATCCAACCGTATCATAGCAATTAACCTAATTAATTTTGAATTGAAAATTAGATTTCGATAGTTATCGTAATATTTGATTATGTTCTGTTTGATCGAGCTCTATTTGTTATTACTTAATGAAGCTTTTAATGTCCTGAACAAGCCATCACTATAATGTAATGAGAGTTTTGAAAGACCTTCGAGTTATTTTCAGGAATAGGTATGAAATCGAACGTCACGACGATATCTGAAATCTCAATCTCAATGTAAGTCTATATTATGTTGAGTGTCGGTTTATTAACAATTTATTACTTAAAATCTTATCTGAAATTGTAGCAGTTTTTCACTAAATATTATCACAAAATGGCGTTAGAATCTAGCTTGTTAGTATTGTACTGCTCTGAAAGGAATCTGACGGTCTTAGTTCAAAGAATGCTCTCGCAGCTTCGTCGGCCCTTGGCTCATCGTCCTACGTGGACAACGTAAGCAAAGCGGAAAAATTAACGGGCATATATCAAACTTACCTTTTACATTTACCTCATGTACTACATTTCCGGAAAATGAAAACCTCGTAACATATTCTGTTGAAGGTCTGACATCACAACCCTTTCACTAGGATATTCTTATAATGAAACGCAACATTTTTCCAAAATAATCATCAGTTAATCGATTTTACATGGAAAATTGTAGTTGTTTGGCCACTGTGACTTTATATTATTATTTTAGCTTTGCCTCGCCTTGCTCCTGAGTTGTCATGCAGGTCGAAAAAGCTATTTTTCAGCGTCAGTCTTATCCTTCTTTGTCAGCCAGTGAATGCTATTCAACAAAAGTGTAGGATTGAGTCTATTATTCACTAATCTTCTTTATTTGACAAATGATTTATATTATGGGACACTGACCATTTTTATGTCAATGATATTTATTTTAAAAGTTTAATTTGTAAATGGAAGCTTCAATACCACTAAATTAAAAATACATAACGACCAAAGTTGAATAACTAGTGTTGTTAATATTTCGATTCGCTCAGATTGTGAATAGCTATTATTCCTTCATTTGTGTTACTGCCATATTCGTCAAACAACCATAAATTTTACATAATCAACTTTTGTTGTTTTTCCTCTCAGACTGTGAAATTGTAATTCTTAATTCAATTACTAAGAAAAATATATAAAAAGCAATATGTTTGTAATCATATCATGTGTTGCTGTACACATACTTTTAATGACTTCTGAGTGGAAGCCTGGTGACCTGTGATACAGGTGTTTCACTACCTACCACAGGCACCAGTCATTCACAACCATGTAAATTACTTGTTTATGCCTATAAATAATAATGTATTCATTTATTTATATTTATACTGTAGTTAAAGGCCGATCTGCATGGATGCTCTTTTAAATACAGTCACAATCGAAACTAATTTTCTTTTGACGTTTTATGAATATATCGCAATTTTAGGATAACTAAGTAAAGTGCTGTGTGTTTCTTTTGGAGCTTGAATGACATTGACAGAACAGCGCAAATTGTCTTTGCCGCCATCTTGATTTCTGAATACAAGCTGATTTTCTTTTGACGTTTTATGGATACTTTTCGGTATTTTACGATAGTTATGTAAGTACTGGGCAGTAAGGTTCTTTTGGCGTTTAAATAACATCGGCAAGAGGGCGGTATTGGTAAAAATTTGTGAAATAATACAAAACTAAAATGGCTACGCAGACAGCAGCGTCGCCATTTTAGTTTTGTATTGAAAACACAACATGGCGGCGTTGTCGGTTCCAATTAAGCTAACGCGCCAAAAGAACCATGAAGGCAGCGATATTGTTTTGCACTTCTAAAATAAGATGGCCGATTGATGTCTACGTTAAGAACACGGTCTAAATATAAGCCTTATTGTATCAGTATGTGTCACGTTCAGACGGGGTCTTATGAATAGAATAAGCGTAATAGGTACATAATATGTATACAGATTAGTAAATATTAAAATTATTGGATAGTCCTTTTACGCTTGTTTTGTCTTTTTTTTTAAACTGAAATCATTTGACCGCTTTGCGATATACAGTATGTTGTTATAGTGTCCGCAAAAACATTTTTTGTCGGAAGTATTCGTTACGGTAGACAAAAAACTCATTCAAGAGTTCATTTTTTTTTTGGATTTGCTTATCGGTTTGCCAAGTCAGAATTACCTTAAAAATTGATGTTGTTGGTCTCAGCGAATATTCCACTCATAGAGTAATCCCTGAAGCACAGTGTATAATTACTTACCTACCTAGTATTAGTAGGTATCTGTAATGTTTTTATTTGTAATTTGCAGAACTAGATAGAAATCTACTACTTGTATTATGATTTTAGATTGTATGTGCGTACGAACAAGTATATCGCTTTTGCATTATGTTAATATTGTATAATTCACTGAGTTAGGGTGGGCCCTTTAGACAGACCAATATACGAAGGTTGTACATGGTGCAGATATCTATAGGGCTGTAACGGAGTTATTATAATATGTCGATAATTGTTCGAACTGCTCGTTGGGGATATGGAATAAAAGTGGACTGTATCTATAAAGGCGTGGTATATTGCCGAGTAAATTAACAATTGCAAGGGTCCCGGACAAACATGGATTAAGTTGGCGCTTGAGAGTGTCGTCCGTCGCGGTGGTCTCTGCGAAAGCGAGTGTCCGCCGGCCCGGCCGGCTCACCCGCCCGCACCTCCGCTCGCTCGCTGATGACGCTGATGACGCGTAGCTTGGTCACGTAGCCTGCGCGTGCTGTCTGCGAGTTTGTTGGGTGCGATTCCCAACATGCTGCCCGGGTTGAAGGGAAGACTTCAAAAATCTGGAAGGGGGCAGATATTATTGAAAGCCCTCCTTATGGTGCCCCTCTTGGTCTTTACTTCTGCAACTCTTGCGATGCCGTCGCTGCCAGGGTAAACCTTTGTGACCCTTCCTAAAGACCAGAGTAGAGGAGGAAGAGCTCTATCCTTTATGAGGACAAGAGAGCCTGACTTCAGCTCTGTCTTCGAAGAGCGCCACTTCACTTTCTGCTGCAGTAGAGCTACGTATTCGAGTGTGAAACGTTGCCAAAAGTGCTGTTTGATGTGCTCTATTCTCTTGAAGCGCTCCAGACGATTGATGTTACAATCAGAGACCTGTGGATGAGGTATAGCATTAAGTGGCCGTCCAATTAGAAAATGAGAAGGTGTCAGAGCGGAAAAGTCAAGGGGTTCTGAGGAGAGAGGAGTAAGAGGACGGGAGTTCAAAACAGCTTCTATTTGAGTGAGGCACGTAGCCATTTCCTCGTAGGTGAGATGAGTGGATTGCAATAACCTTTTAAGATGGTGTTTTGTGGAACGAACTGCTGCTTCGGCTAAGCCGTTGAAGTGGGGACTATATGCAGGTACGAATTTAAATTCTATACCTTCTTGAGATATTTGACCCTCAAGGTCTGATTGTACAAGAAACTTTGATAGCTCATTGTAAGTGCCGACAAAGTTAGTGCCATTATCGGACGTAATACTTTGCGGTTTCCCCCGACGTGACACAAAACGATTAAGAGCGGCTAAATAAGCTTCACTGGATAGTGCAGTAACGAGCTCGATATGACAGGCCTTGGTCGAGTTACAGATGAAGATTGCCAAAAACGATTTAATAAGTCTGCAACCTCTGCCCCTCCTGTCCGCTATCATCACTGGCCCTGCGTAATCGACACTACAATGTAAGAAAGGGTACTCTAATTCAGTTCGAGTTGTCGGTAACTGTCCCATAATTGGTTGCGCCGATTCCGCCTTGTACCGACAACATCGAACACACTTATTTACTATGGCTTTGGCTAAGCTTCTGCCACCTAAGGGCCAATAAATTTGCCTAACGTTCGCTAATAAGAGCTGGGGACCAGCATGTAAATATTTTAAATGTAGATGCTCAAATAGTATCTTAGTAAAATGATGCTTGCTACACAACAAGATAGGATGCTTTGTATCGTACGTGTATGGGGAATTGTCTAATCTACCACCGACACGCAGTAGGTTGTTGGGGTCTAGAAATGGGGACAAGGAACTAAGTCTATTCTTTTTATGCAATGCTTTTGCCGTTTTGAGAATAGTATATTCGTCAGGAAACATTTCCAACTGAACTTTGTGCAATATTAAATTTAAAGAATTTGTAAGTTCGACAACTGAAAATGGACCAGTAAGTTTGTTGGTTTTGTTTCGACAATTGTATACAAACCTTTGTACATATGCTATTGATCTTTGTAAGTGAATTAAGTTAGATCTATTGTTAATCAAACTACTAATAGAATCTACATTAGAAGGACTGTTAGTTACTACGACAGAACAAGAAACCAATTCTGGTAGATCGTGTCTCTCGTTGTGGTTGGGCATTCTTGGCCATTCACTTTCATCTTTCTTTAAGAAAGTGGGACCAGACCACCACAAGGAAGAACCACTGATGGAATCAGCCTTCAGCCCGCGAGAGATAAGATCCGCCGGATTGTCTTTCGACGGTACGTAGCCCCACACGTGACCCTCTGTGCTCTCTTGAATTTCGTGGATTCGGTTGCGAACGAAATTTTTTAGTTGCAGTGGGGGTGTAGATAACCACCCTAGAACTATAGTCGAATCACACCAAAATCTACATTTGCTTACCTTTAGAGTAAGAGAGGTTAAAACTTTTGTACACAACCTTGCAGCCAACAAGGCTCCGCAAAGCTCTAGACGAGGTATCGTCGTAGGCTTTATCGGCGCTACCCTACTTTTGGAGGTTAAGAGGTGTATCCTTGCTAAACCTGATTGATCCACAGAACGAATGTACAGACAAGCGCCGTACGCTCGCTCTGAAGCATCTGAAAAAACATGAATTTCATGAATCCCTGAGCTATCACTAAGAACCCATCGAGGAATTCTTAAGTGATTCAGAAAAGGTAAAGTGTCAGCAAATGCAAACCATAAATGTTTGGTGTCTTGTGAGACCTCATCATCCCATGAATATTGATCGATCCACAATCTTTGCATGATGAATTTGGCTTCGACAATACACGGGTCGACGAGTCCTAATGGGTCAAAGATCTTTCTTATAACAGAAAGTATGTGTCGTTTTGTAACTTTTTTATTTAACTTTATATTAATTGAAAACGACAAAGTGTCCGAATCACAAATCCAGTTCAGACCTAGAGTTTTAGATGAAACATCCATATTTGTTTGTGAAAAATCTAAAATATTATCCTCTGTATTATTACAAGAAGGCGAAATTTGGTTTAATATTAATTTATTATTTGATTTTAATTTTCTTAATTTTAATTGGGCTGATTCTAAAGTAGATATGACTCCCTGAGCGATATTGATTGTTTTATTTATACAATCAGAGCCACCCAGATAATCGTCAACATAAAAGTCTCTTTGAATTGATTGTTTGACGTCATCATCGGGGGCACTGGAAGCTAAACTAACCAAACATTTGGTGGCTAAGTAAGGCGCACTTGCCATGCCATAAGTCACTGTGTTGAGTGTGTATGTTTTTAGAGGCTCTTTAGAATCAGAGCGGAAGATGATTTTTTGTAGGGAGCGTTGAGAAGGATGAAGTTCAATCGCTCTGTACATTTTCTCTACGTCACCAGTTACAACATATTTATGCTGGCGAAAGCGTAGCAGTATCGAAATGATATCTTCTTGTACAGTCGGACCAACCATTTGGATGTCATTTAGTGACACACCAGTACTAGTGGTGGCCGATGCATCGAAAACTGTACGAAGTTTGGTAGTTGTACTTGACTCACGGATGACGCCGTGGTGAGGTAAAAAATAACTATTTTCCTGAAGACAGCCCAGCGAAGACTCCTTAGCTTCAGTCATGTGACCTAGGCGTTCATACTCTTGCATGAACTCAACATACCTGCTTTTAAAGGCAGGGTCTCTAAGAAACTTACGCTCTAGTGACATGAACCGACACTTTGCCTTTGAAAAGGAATTGCCTAAGACTGAAGGATCTTTCTTCAGTGGCATGGTTACGACAAAGCGTCCGTCGTCTTTACGAGTGGTATGTTTCTTAAAGCTCTGCTCACTGGCACGCTCCTCAGGAGATAAGGAGTGCTTGGCTGCAATGGTATCTAATTCCCAAAAACGAGATAAGTCTGGGTCGGCATCCTCGTTTAAAAAATGACAAACGGGAGAAGAAGAGTGTGACTTATGACGGGCAACGTACCCTGACACTAACCAACCCAATTTCGTTTCATACAACTTAGGCTGATTTTTACCTAAGTCTATGGAATTATTGCATAAGACGGACCAAAATACTTCGGCCCCAACTAGGATGTCTATAGCTGACGGTATGTTAAATGTTGGGTCAGCTAGTTGTATTCCCAATGGAAGAGGAATATAATCGATGTTTATGAATGAAGACGGCAAAGCTCTAGTGATATGAGGTAAAATATGACTGTCTACAGTAAATTTACAGTTGTCATCATAATGGGACATTATAGTAAGGCTGCAAGAATGTGCACAATAAGAAGTATTATTATTTATACCTGTCACGGTGGCACTCGCATTACGTCGCGACAAACCCAGCTTACCGCACAGTGACTCATCTACGAAGTTACCCGTACTACCGTTGTCGAGGAGTGCTCGGGCAGTGTGCACGTCACCCTTGCTGTCAACCACTCTCACGATCGCTGTGGAAAGCAAAACATTCGGAGGAGTAGTAAGCTGCTGAACATTCGTTGAGCCGGCAAAGTTATTGACGGGAATGACTGGCTCAGGAGTAGAAGTTGTTTCTGCCTCATGTGAATGAAGCAGAGTGCTGTGCTTTTTCTTGCAATATTTGCATGGTACAAGATTGCACCTTGATTCTACGTGCCCTGGTCGCAGACAATTAAGACAGACCTTTGCCTCTTTGGCCTTTTGCATACGAGCTTCAACAGACAGGGCTCTAAAAGCATCACAATTGAATAAAAAATGAGTCTGACTGCACATAGGACATGTCCATTTCTTTTTATTATTGTTATTGTATTTTTTATTTTGATTGTTGCTCTCATTTGTTTTTTGATCAGATTTTGTAGCTGTAAGTAGATTAGAGTTATGTTTGCAAATGTCTGCCTGTTGTACTTTATTAATATTTATTTTATGTTCTTGCAAATTTTCTAATAAGTCAGCTCTGTTTCTAAGGAACTTTAAAAAAAAATCTAACGAAGGTGGATTGTCCAATGTGTTTCGATGTTCTTCCAATTCCCTACGTGTGACACTGTCAAGTTTTTCGGACATCATGTGGATTATGAGGGTATCCCGTAAGTTAAATTCGGTGTCCTGACCTAACGTTGTCAAAGCACGAAGATTTTTATTAGTGACATCAATAAGGTTACGAATAGAAGAACATGATTCACTCTGCATATATTCAACGCTAAATAATGCACGAACATGATTATTAACGAGCAATCTTTTATTGTCGTATCTTGTACACAATAAATTCCAGGCGGACTCATAATTCTGAGCTCTAAAATCTAAGTTATCAATAACTAGTAACGCACTGCCCTTGAGAGAAGCACGCAAGTAGTGCAACTTATTAACGTTGTCCATGTCCTTTCGTGAATGAATAAGTGAGATATAAGTTTCCCTAAATTCAAGCCAGTGCTGATAATGACCATGAAAAACTGGTAAATTTATTTTTGGCAACCTTACACTATTTGATTTAAAGCCACCTGCCTGCATATCCTCGTCACCCGTTACGTAACCATCCTGTTGACTGCCAGACTGGGGAGGACGAGCACCGAGCAGGCTCCGCGCCGTCGTCACCAGTCTATAATACTGGTTCTCGAACTGCTCACGCTCCTTGCACTCGTCGTCGGGGTGGTCCGACTACATCTCGATGTCACACTGTAATTTGTCGTAATTCTCATATAAACTATCAAATTTATTAAATCTAGTTTCTAAATCTAAAAGTTGTAAGCTGCTTAGTTCTTCGCAACTTTCAAGCATGTGAAGGTGGTTGCTAAAAATAGTAAGCTTAGATTTCATACAGCTGCGTTTTTTAACGAGTTTTTCAACTTTTTCGTCAGCCATAGCGATAGAAACACAAGCAATAAATCACAAACGAACTATTGTAAGATAAGAAACTGGTTTATAAAATGCGAAGAAAAAAAACGTAGCTAGCTAATGAGGTATGATTCAACAGTGCGATCTAAAAAAAACATGTGACGCGCAGGTGAGTGTCACCGAGCGATCAGCTGTTATAGATAAGAAGCGAAGTAAACGTAACCAGATGGGACAATGTAATGTAATAGCTATACAGATGCGTTGTAAGCAGAATTATTGAGTTTTAGGAAATGCAAGGCTTTGAATAAGAATGATTTGTCACTAAACAACTTAAAGTGAAAATAATTGAAAGCACTCACTTAAATATTGCTATTTAAACATGAAAATAGGAAAAGATATAAGGGACAAATTGGAACGAACTCACAGAATGTTTAAACCATCCACAGGATAATCGATGATGTTGCAAGTCCTTCTTTGTCCTTGACGATGACTCGAAATTTCGATGGGTCCAAAGTCCGTTGTACGGCCGACCTCTAGACGACTTCTTCTCTGGGCATGTGCGGGAGCAATGCGTAGTTTCTTCGACAGGAAATTGATGACTCCTGCAAGAACTGTCGCCGCTGAAGACCGCAACCGAAGAGCTTCGAGTCTGAAGTTTTCTTCTGAGACCGTTACTTTTTGAATCGTCCAAGACCGTTACTTTTTGTAAAAAAACCGGCGAGATCCTAGAAGGACCAATGTTCGAACTGCTCGTTGGGGATATGGAATAAAAGTGGACTGTATCTATAAAGGCGTGGTATATTGCCGATTAAATTAACAATTGCAAGGGTCCCGGACAAACATGGATTAAGTTGGCGCTTGAGAGTGTCGTCCGTCGCGGTGGTCTCTGCGAAAGCGAGTGTCCGCCGGCCCGGCCGGCTCACCCGCCCGCACCTCCGCTCGCTCGCTGATGACGCTGATGACGCGTAGCTTGGTCACGTAGCCTGCGCGTGCTGTCTGCGAGTTTGTTGGGTGCGATTCCCAACAATAATAGACTAATAACGTTATTGTGTTAATTGATTTTGATTCAATGTCTTCTTCATAATTTTAATAGCAATATAATGATATGCTTTAACACTTGTATGTATTTTTATTACTTAAAATTAAGAATATTTTACACAGCACGTAAATGTAATGAATAAAATAACTTAAAAAGTAAGAACACGAATTTTGTAGTTGAAGTAACGCAACCAATAAATTAGAGGTAAGTATTTAATAAGAAGATACTTTATTATTTACTTTTAGTATCACATATTAATAACCAGCATGCCTGAGATATATCGCACGTCCTCAAAAAAACCGTCGTAACACGAAAAAATCAGTTTTGAGATATTATACTTTAGAGTTTTTTTGTGTCCGGCCGATGATATCCGTAAAAAACATTCGCATGTGTCATTCTGTGATTTAATTATTTTCGCAGAACCTACACTTTTGGAGTTTTTTTTTTTTTCAATTATAGATCAAGGAGAATTGACATTGAGATGGGTGTTATCTAAAAACCTAAAATTTTTGTGTTATGACAGTTTTTTAGAGGACATGCGATATATCTCGACGGCATGTCAAGCCAAGTCAGAGGCCCTTGGGCGGCATAATAACTCTGACACCAGGTACGAACCACACGATAAAGAAGAAGATGAATCACATATTAATTATAAATGTTTTTATGTTTTTAATTACACATGCATAGATTTGGTTTATAAATACTTAATTTAAATAGGTACTAGTGTCTTATTTAATTTCACATGCTATTTAAGTTTCTAGTCTTATTTAACGCTATTAATTTATTCTTACATGTTATTTGTGGAAAATGCTATGTTACCTATATTAATAAATAAATGAGAAATAAATAACTTCTTTTTCTTCTGATAAAATACTTTTCTTTCAATTCTATTTTCATTGCTAAATTAATTACGTTTTTATAAAAAAAAAATATAGGTATATTTAAATGAAAGTATTTTTTCAACAAAACGTGAAATGTTTTGTTTAAAAAACTACTATCAATATATTATTTTGTGTGTCAAGGAACGAACAGCCTTCGTGAAAGTACGAGTCATAGGAAGGTATGTACTCACCATCGGTTGATAAGCCTATTAATTAATGAGGTACCACCGTGTTCACTGACAGTCGACAGTCTTATGCCCTGAGTTATAAGGTTGAAAAGTGACAGACTATCAGTGAGTGCGGTAGTACCTATACATTTAATTATAATATGGATAATAATATAATCTGCATAGCGAGTACCTACTTAAGACAGTTACCGCATTATTCCGCGGTATTTGGTTGCTCACGCATGGTTCGGCAATTAAGGTGATTATGCTTCAGATATAACTGAATAGATATAGTTATGTACTTATGGTATACCGTATATATTATGGAATACTTGCAGAATATCTCTCAATAAGCTGACATAGCTGACCTTACCGTCGAGGTACCTACATATTTTCACATAACATAGCATTACATCACGACTGCAATCCCCGTAGGGTTGGGCAGTTATGTTTCTGTCTCATGTGATAGGGGGAGATCCTATTGCCATCAACCGGGCACGAATCCAGACTCCTTGGTGATTTACTTTGCTCAGATAAATAAAATATAAAAGAATTATAAAATTCTATCAATTCGTTTTCTAAAAAATCTCAACTATTTATGCAAAGGTGGGTCAGCTAATTGCTATAACCCATTGTAAACATTAAATACAGAAAAAGAGAGAGCAACAGAAAAATAGGTACAAAGGTGATACTTATTTCTAAAAGAAACCTTTTTTCGCATACCTGCACCTGGGTTAATTTTTTTTGTGGGACAGTTGCATATTTTTTCGTGATTACGATATTGGCCTTCTCATATAGAAAGTCACCACATAGTATAGTACATTAGTGCCAAATTCTTAAATATGACCACACCTTTCAAATACACGCTGTATAATGAAACTGCGCTACGGTTTGTATACAATTGTTTAGTCGAGCACACTTCTATGCTAGCACAATATTGAGTAAACCGCGTTTAATTTACTAATGCGCTCCCCTTATGGGCTCCGATGAGCTTAGCATTTGTTCACCACTCTCGCCACTAGATGCACTCACTTTTTTTCAATTTTTACCGGTTTTTTACACGATTCTAGAGCAAAAGAAATAAAAATTGAACACACCCTTTATGTAGGTTTTTTGACGGAAATATTTCATAAGAAAAAGTTTTTTGGTAAGTTTTTTAACATTTTTGCACGAATCTGTGTGAAAGCGTCAAATGTGTGTGTTAACGTTTTAAGTCGTTAATTTACACTATGTGCAAACATATTTTGCGGTTACCCGCCGAGTTTACATCGATCTCTATGTGAAAATAAGGAAACCCTGCAAAGCCTTGCATTATAACAGTAACGGTTTACTAAGCACCTGACGGAAACAAACTAATACATGAACTTACACTATCACTTACGGGATATCTTCCGCGATTAATGTTTATATTGATTGTTTTGCGATTATTGTTTTTATTGTTGTTTGTATCGGGAGCCCAATACAAACATTAATCGCGGAAGATATCCCGTGAGTGATAGTGTAAGTTTAGTTATAAACCGTGAACGCTTAAAACAGTGTTTAAATTAATACATATAAATGTTTTGTTGCTAAGAAAGATACGTACTTGAGATTAAACTATGACTAAGCCTATTGCTAGTTGATTGGTTTACCAACCTATGTTAAAAAGGAACACCCTGTATATTCAAATCAATAATATTAATAACAATTTTAATCGTTCCATATGTGGAATGTCGTAACTTTTCACATGGACATAGTTAAAAAACTTTAAAAATTGTTTTTATGAAAACGTGTAGCAATTTGTAAATTGAATATTTTAAAACCGCTATTTGACCTTTCAATACTTTTATATAAGTACTGAATGGAGTATTGACGGGTTGGAAAATATTCGATGTTTTGGCTATTTAGATAGTGAATGTAAGTCTAACATCATTATTCTCCTGGCTTTATTCCAATTTAATTGGGGTCGGCGCAGCATGTCTTCTTCTTCCATTCACACACTAGGATCGCCATCACTATCTTACAAGAAACTATAGACATGAGACACCACCACAAAACACACAAGACACCACTCAGAGTCTGTCCTAAAACGTAGAACAGTAGTAGCAAAAAGACCTCGAATTGGTGGTTACATCTATTTTCTATTTTCGTTCGGAATCCAAGTCTTTTAAGCTGCAATAAAAACTATTAAAAAAAAATACATCGGTTTATGAAATGTCATTGGAAAAACTCGAATTAAGTTTATTTGATATTAATTTACGATGGTTATTAATTGATACATTTTTAATTTGGGTGACCATCCAGCACATACCGTGTTTCCTCCGTGTCTCGGAAAGCACGTTAAGCCGTTGGTCCCAGCTGTCATTTGTAGATCTTTGATAGTCTTTACAAGTAGTCAGTGGCCCGAAAGTCTGACAACGTCTTACCAAGGGGTATCGTATTACCCAGTACTGAGTTGTGGAGGTCAGATACGCTGTCGCTACATGTAAAATACTGGTATTCAGCTGCATCTGGTTAGACTGGAAGCCGACCTTAACATAGTTGGGAAAAGGCTAGGCAGATGATGATTAAATTGATAAATTTTCTTGATATGCAACGTCGCCAAACGTCTATGTTTTTTGACATCTGACAGCCCGCGACGTTGCTACTGTGGTATTTTAACAACATCATTATTAATTTGTTCGATACTGAGAGTCGTTACACAATCAGATATTCGTCTATCCATAATTCTAGGGTTATTTATCACGTACGTATCAACCAATCAACTAATAAAATCACCTGTACCTACATAATTATACATTTCAATGACACAATATGGTATGTACTCGAGAGTTGCGATTAGAACGTTATCAAATAATTGAAATAATGTTTTCATTGATTGCGTGGATACCTTACTACACTTTAATACTGAGGAAGTGATTTTCCTCGATAAAGTAAAAACCGGCCAAGTGCGAGTCGGACTCGCCCACAAAGGGTTCCGTCCGTAGCACCAGAAGAATGCGAGTATTTTAATTAAAAATAAAAAAAAATTACCTCATTCATAATATGTCAATTTACACTCAACAGCAAAACAAAATTAGGTTTTTTTCCTTGTACATATGTTAATGAAAAACAAAGTTGCAGTACTTTTAAGAAAACTCCCATTATATCTGAAATATCAAATCTCATTCAACAAATCGTTGAATGTTCTTTGTACCTTATACAAACCCATATTTTTTGTAACATATTGAACCACAAACATCCATAAAGAAAAAGCTGCCATTAATATGTAATTCTGTATCATTCCAAGGACGTTGTTAAACTAGAATTAAAGACTAGAAATAAAACTAGTCGGAAAGTGTGCTACGCACGTTCCAATCCCATAAAATGGACCACTTCGGGAATGGACCACGAATACAAATTAGCTGTTGTCGGTTACGTATTATTAATGGTTGAAAACTGCTCGAACAAATTGTTTTTTGCAGTCTAGAATCGGTTACAGTTAAAATTAATCAGTAAATTATTTTTGCTGTTAAGATAAACAGCTGTTATTTTGTTATATGCAAGAAGAAATCATTTTGGATCTATTAGTGAAAGGAGCAAAGTTTTTTACAAAAACATCATTCTTTTTCTTTATCGTGTGGTTAGTGCCTTACCTGGTGCCAGAGTTTTTATGCCGCCCAAGGGCTTGTCTTTTACATGCCGTTGCGAAATATCTCTCAGACATGCTGGTTTCCTCACGATGTTTTCCTTCACCGAAGCAAGTGATAATTATAGGTACAATACGCACATAATTCCGAAAAATCAGAGGTGCGTGTCTGGGGTGAGCAGTGATAGTCTAGTGGTGTGACCGTCGGACTGCCAAGTCGTAGGTCTCGAGTTCGAAAAACATCATTATAAAGCAAGAAGAAAATCTAGTGTGGAACAGCAGGATACAGGCAGTTATCATTTGCCTGATATTAAAAAAATATACCAAACTTTGGTGTCAGGTGATATAGAGCACTAAATAAGTACTACATTATTAGGTAACAATACCTTCTAAAATCTTCTTAGATTTTAACTATCTAAGCAGTTTATCCGATCTATACATGTAAGTGTTATGAAGGTAGTTCGGTGCCAGTGAGTGGCAGACCTCGATCCCTCTCGATCCACTCAAAGTCAAGCACGCGCTCACAATGGAGGCATCCGACACTTGGCGTATGAGACAACCTATATAGCACTTTTAAGACTGCATTTATATCTATGGTATCAAAAGAATAACCTGCTTTATTGCGATCAACGTTATCTATAAAACATCTGCAGTTCCTTCTTGTCCGTCTTTCCTTCAGAGACGTTTATGAAGGTTTTTACCATATTTGAAATTGTTCAGAGATTATTCTTAAACCTATAACATCGTCAGACCTTCCCGTGCTAGTGTTCTGAGCGCTCCATTGTTTTTATTATTGGTACGAGCTGGGTATGGGATAAATTTAAACACTATCGAATTAAACACAAAATAACTTTATTCATAACAAAACACTAATAACTCAATCACAAAGTCAAAAGTAGGACAAAAGAAACGGCTGTATGTGCTTGTTCCAATCCCTTTGCCTGCTTTCCACGACTTTAGCCAGATATATCTCCAACGTTTGGTTGAATCTTTCCGCCATTCCATCCGATTGTGGGTGGTAAGACGTGGTTCTGGTTTTGTGGGTAAATCAATTGACAAGTCTCCTGAAATACTTGCGATTCAACGAGGGACATAGTTAGTAAGCTTTTTCTTAATAATGCTGTTTTATGCCGACCTGTAAGCATTCGATTTTTGTATTGCGATCTAACAGGTCCCGGACATGTTATAATATCGTCCATTAGGGTAAAGAGGTGCATGTTTATTCTAACAAATATTACAACTTCAAAGAAACTGACGCAACTAGACCATTATAAGCTTCCAGCACGGTTCGAATGCTTACTTTTTTGCCAGGTTATATATAACGTACGCTGCCTTACTTAACCAGTCTGTTATCACCAAAACAACTTCAAATGAAAAATCGAAAGAAAAGAAAATAGAGGGCGCGTTCCCATTCGGATTAGTACCCATGTACTGCCAACATGGGTACTAATCCGAATGGAGCCTGCATCGGAGTTTGCAACGCTGTTAGGAGCTACACAATACCGGACACCGGCTATGGAGCTGATCCGGTACAGTACGGTTACATGGCGGCGGGACAACCGGCTCGTTATACAGACATGGTTCACGAAGGCATTGGACATTTAGTTGACATAACAAAAGAGGAAACTCAGTGAGAGAGCGTGATTAGTTCGTAAGTACTTAATTTTACGCATATTTGATTGTCATTCGGTTTTTGGCTCATAGTAACTTGATAAATTTGAATTACTTCTGCTTACTAGATTTCTTGACTTTTAGCGTTCATTCCTCAAGGCCCCTTAAGTTAAAGGGGAAAATCTACAAGTCCGTGATAAGACTAATCGTACTGTATGGATCGGAATTCTGGGCCGTCAAGAAGTCGGATGAAAAAATACTGCAATTAGCAGAGATGAGGATGTTGAGATGGATGTGTGGACTGACGAGAATGGACACGATAAGATATAAGAGGAAGTTTGAAGTTAGAAAGTGATACCAAGTTAAAGAAAAGTTGAAAGGGAATCATTTTCTTGGTATGGCCACGAGTTGAAGAAGGATGTGACCATGGGAGAGGGAGATGAAGACCAAAGGATGAATGAATAATATGAAAAAAAGGTGTAAGTGAAAGGTTAACAGGACTGAAAGGAAAAGGAGAACGTGTTGCGCCGAGTAATATAAGACAAGACAAGAGACATGATTTCAGATTGGATCATCATGAGGAAGTTCTGCTCGAACTCATTTTAGACATTCAAAAATAAGATCTCGCCTTTTCCTCATGACAGTGGGCAGAAAATACAGAACGCTACAAATACTTATTATTTAATAACATAACATCACGCTAGTAATCCCCGAAAGGTTAGGCAGAGGTGTACCTAACAGTACACCCGCATTTCGTCAGTTATGTTTAAGTCCCATGTAATAGGGGGCGAGACTATTGCCAACAGCCGGGCAAAGTCCAGACTCCATGGCTGCTACTGAGAAATTCCTGATGGAAAAACCCAACATCACTTTGCCCGACCCGGGAATTGAACCCAGGACCTCATGTTCAGCAGTCGCAGTTGCCACCACGAGGCCAACGAGGCCATTATGTACTATATGACTGTGTATATAACTATTAATACGTTGGGCCTGCAACTAGTGTGTACCATATGTTCACATGAATAATAATGACACATCTAATAAAATATCATGACTTATCCACACAGATATAGATAGACCTAGATAACGCAAGTATCACGATCTATATGAAAACCAAGCGTGCCATTTTTTGACTACCTATTATGACGTCACGAGCACTATTTAGTGATGGGAAAACGTTTACTTTATTATTTGTACAGTTTCACAATTTATAACAGCACAATTAACCATTTTAATATTTTTAACTGACGTCCGACTGGCGCTATACACCGATGCAGATGAGCGCGAAAGTGGCCACTTACGATTTTTGTACGTAAGCTAGGCACGCGAAGTAGTTGCTCTTGCGTTATCTAGGTCTATCTATATCTGTGCTTATCCACTTATCATAATATTTTCAGTTGCGGTTACTGAACTTCATAACTGAAATATTCGACCGGGATACTATTACGTCACAATTTAATACATATTTAAGTAATATTAACAAAATAAAATACAATTATATGCCGCTTCCGTCCACATATTGTGTTGCCGGCTAATAGCAGTGTAGCTCGTAAATGTGGTCATTCGGTTTATAAATCTAAGTAATGTCAAAATACACAAAATAAATGGTAATGATGGTACCGACTGCATTTAGTGTAATTATCTGGTATTATATTTCAGTATCATATTATATTATTGCCCCTGATTATCTAATACTGAACTAACTGCCAAATGATCGCAGTTAGTTCCGATGATGCGGTCCACTGTCTATTTTTAGATTTTAAACAGTTGCCTGTAACTTTTTTCATAATCAAACCACTTCCAACACCCCTTACAGAATTTAATCTACTTTCTTCCGGAATCAATCTTCTTTCTTTCTTTCTGCCTTAGTCAGTGCGTTGTTTCTATCACTTCTGTTTACAGACCTGCTTGTGTAGATTATCAGAGATTAGTAATCATCAGTGACTTTTGATAATATTTAAACGCCTTTTCTTCATCAACTACGGACTCTCCAGAACTTACAAATGAATAAAATTGAAGTGTCTGTTTGTAATTTCAAAATAACAGCTTTTTACTGAATGTACGTTAAAGTATATACTACCTTATACACTTTTATTTTCACCTTATTTACTTTTTATACGATATAATTTTTGTATGTTTGTTCCGGCTAATCTCCGAAACGACTGGACCGATTTTAACGGGATTTTTACTGGCAGATAACCGATGTTATAAGGAGTAACAAACTTACTTTTATTTTAGAAAAAAGATTAGGGTTCCGTGTGAAAATATTAAAACCCATGAAATTGTCAACAAAATCCGATTCAAATAGGTTAGTAATAGGTTAGTATTTTAATAATCATTTCACGCGGACGAAACTGGCGGGCATCAGCTAGTTTTAACATAAGAATGTTCATGAAACGTTCTGAATGTTTGCATAGCTGAAATAACTTGAAGTGTCACATTTAACCGTATTCGCTTGATTGTTTGCTGCGTGTACGTAGCTCATATAAATAGTTGTTGCACATGCTAAATATTAGCTAGCATTGTTGACATACGTACAGGCTTACAGTTATTGTTTTTGCGTGTGCACAACTGTGTTTATCTTTTGTTAGAAAATTCGAGTCAATAAAAGATGTAAATGGTGGCTTTATCGTACATAGTACTCGGACATGTGCTATGCAATTATACAATACTAAGAGAAACAATCTTTTGCAGCTTCCACAATCGTTTTTTTAATTCACTCTCTATTACATGGGAATAAAACATAACTGGCGTACTATAGGGGAACACCTCTGCTTAAACCTTCGGGGATTACAAGCGTGATGTTATGTTATTGTGTAAGATGAGTATTTTGTCATTGGCATAGCGTTTTAATCGTACTGCATTTGTTTTATTTAACTTAATCAAGAAACATGTTCGCATCTAGTGCGCACGAGTCCAGAAAGTTCTAAAAGTAAAACTATCGGCCGTCTATCGTTGTTAGAGCACTCACTAACAGCCCTCCCAAAGTTAGGAGCGTCAACTAACTAATATGTTTATGTACTGGACTCAGTAACTATAGCAAACCATTTTCCAACCAGCAACGAATTCACAGATATTTAAGACAAAACATACTCTGAGTGAATTTCACCGTGGAAACTTAACGCGATATTCCATAGCATTATCTGTCTAGCCTTTTCCCAACTATATTGGAGTCGGCCTCTAGTCTAACTGGATGCAGCTGAATATCAGTATATTACATGGAGCGACTGCCTATCTGACCTCCACAACCCAGTTAGTACGGGGAAATAGAATATCGGTATGTAATGGGTGGTCACCCATCCACGGACCAATCTAGCACGGCTTAATCTGAAGATAGACCCGAGCCGCTGCGAATCTGCAATGACAAATAACAATGAGAGCTCCTGTATGAAGTTTAAATGTGCTTATCACAGTTTCCTTGGTGAGATTTTACCTAAATGAGTAAGACTTCCCCAAAAAAGATTGCTGACTTGTTGAAATTCATATCTCTGCCAACACCTGACCCGTTACATATTTAAGAGGTTCTCGATTATATCACGGTATCGATTGGATGGTTGGCAACACTGCATTCCGCTCGGTTTGGCGCAAAGTGCTCAAGAATCGCCAAACCTAGCGAAACATTTGAGGGTTACCTGTGGGGGCAGTGGGCCTAACATGAGTTCACAGCGCGGGGTGAACGGAACGTAAATACAATTTTTGAAACTCGCTCGTATTTAGGTACTTCGTTTAAGACTTTATTAGGTTAAGTTATGATTAGGCTGACTTGACTTTGAGGATAAAATATAAAAATTTAAAAAAAAAAAACACCATCGGTGATACGAATTCTGGTTGTCGCAAAAAATAAAACCAAAGCTTTAAGATAGTGTTGTATTTTCGTTTCCAAAATCGTCCTAATTTACGTTGCGTTTTCGTCGGTCGTTCGCGTAAGGGCCTCTGATGAAATTTCTTTACGATGTTTTGTTGAATCTGATGTCATAACTATTTAAGGCATTTTCGGTATCATTCGGTAACATCAGCTTGCTTAGTATCCCTCTTATTGTTAGATAGATAGATTGATAGAATATTCTTAATTATGGACACCAAAAATATTTCAATTTACATAAAAGAAAACATTTCACATCGGTGACACAATAGGCGGTCTTATCGCTAAAAGCAATCTTTTCAAAATAACATTTGGATGGACTAGAGGAAGTGGGAGAAACAATACTGCGGGTAGTGTGACTGCCTTTATATGAAACTGACCGGCGCAACTTCGTCTGTGTAACATTTTTGATGAATGCTCCGCTCCTATTAGTTGCAGCGTAATGTTTTATAGCCTATAGCCTTCCTCGATAAATGGGCTATCCAACTATAAAAGATTTTTTCAATTCGAACCAGCAGTTCCTGAGATTAGCGCGTTCAAACAAACAAACAAACGAACTCTTTAGCTTTATAATATTAGTATAGATGTTTTGTTTTTACATCAACTCGTCTACCTAATTATATAATTAATTAAAGCCAGAGTTATCAAAATAGGTACGACCGGTATTCTAGTTTTGAATGCTGTCAAAGTATTTTATTCAATTCAATATCAGTTGGAAAAAGTAAATTTAGTTACGAATTCAATTGGTATTTATAAATAAATATTATCGGGTGGCTCATACATAATAATCAGGCAAATGGGTGTTTTGCTGATTAAAACAGGTAACTAGGCATCTATTTGAAAAAAAAAATGGTGAAATAGGATTATAGGACAGAAAGATATCTGAAAAAAAAAAAAAATATATATATATATGTAAAAGTGGCGAATAACACTCAACATAGGTAGTCAAACTTTTGGCGTAGGGCGAAACGAGGAAAAATTCGGACTCGCCACAATCCAATTTTTTCTGAGTATATTTTGTAAAGTTGTATTTTGTACTATATATCTACTAAAACTTCATAAGCAGAGTGTCGAAACCTAAAAAAAATGCCATAAGTAAAAATCGACTGAGTATTTACGATACTAAATCCATTCCCCAAGTTTATTTTCACAAAGCAGTTGCACTTTGTTCTATACTATGTAGTGATCTACATAGTAAAACAAAGTCGCTTCCCGCTGTCTGTCCCTCTCCCTATGTATGCTTAGATCTTTAAACCTACGCAACGGATTTTGATGCGGTTATTTTAATAGATAGAGTGATTCAAGAGGAAGGTTTATATGTATAATACAGTAGAGAAAACATTAGTATCTACATTGCACCCGTGCAAAGCCAGGGCGGGTCGCTAGTAATAATATATACCATGTTCCTGTGTATAAAAGAGGGGGAAAACAAAAGAGCTCAGCTCGTCGAGAAAGAAAAAGTTTGTATCTGGGACATAAACAGTAGTTAGCATTTTGATCATGTCTAGTGTCTAGGACTTTCCGTTGTAATTAGCCACAGTGAAGGATAACGATGGGTTACAAACGACTTTTATGAATATTCATCTAGTGATCGATATTTGGAACATTTTCGGCTTTCGGCCTTCATTTTTGAACAAAGCCTTGCGTCACTAGTCACTATCTTTGCTTTTATGCATGAAGTTAATTTCGTATGCAGGAGATTAAAGTTGCTCAAAAATGTTATGTTTAGTGAACCATATAACTAGTAAAAGATATTGACTATAGCAACACATTTTATCAATTCACAAGATAATTATTCCGTTGAGTAGTCGACTGGAGCAGTTTAAAAAAGACAAACTGTTATATTTACTGAAACAAAGTTCTTTAGCTTATTTTGCAAAAGAGATAGCGACCGTATTTTTAATTAGTATACTAGTTACGTCTCAATATGAACATTCCCACGATTGATCATAATATTTATGTTCAGTCGCGTGTTATTATATAAATACTGAATTCAGTTAAAATATACCTACTATACTTACTATTCTTTTCAAAGATAAAAAGTTTCGCGTTTTTTAAATGTTGAAATTTTGTAAATTAACTACTTGTAAAGTAACGCGGTTTTGGGCGTTTCGTTGAGCTGAGCTTGAAGTGGACTACAAACTTACAACTGCCAGCAACTACGGGTGGTGTTCATTTGCATCTGAGCCCGTTACAAAAATCCGTGGCAACATCCAAAATATTAAGTAACATTCAAAGTTTGCGTGTACTATTGTTTATTGTGTTTATCAAGTTATAGACGCTATAAAGTGTTTATAGAAGCATCACGGTGCATCAGCGGAAGAGTGGGAGCTCCCATACAATTGTAGCTGGATGCTCGTAACCAGAGATGAGAATAAGCGAGCGAATTGGATCGTTACAGCCATTCGAATATTTACCCAGGCGGCCCCAAATGTGTAGATGCATTATTCCTCGCATATATTTTTTTAGCCAAAGAGTCAGCATTGCCATCCAACGTGGCAATCTATTTGACTTCCACAACCCAGTTAGTACAGGTTTATACGATACCCCTTGGTAAGACTGGTTGTCAGACTTTCGGGCCACTGACTACCTGTAACGACTGTCAAAGATGTACAATTGACAGCCGGGACCAACAGCTTAACGTGCTTTCCGAGGCACAGAGGAAACTCGGTACGTAATGGGTGGTCACCCATCCACGTACCAACCCAGGCCAGCGCGGCTTAACCTGACTATCGACCCGAGCGGTCGCGTTATTGTATAGCCATTTTGCAACTGCGCAATTAGTTAACAAAAATGTAAATAAAAATCCTTTATATATCGCACTCATAATACATTACCTATAACATTATAATTCATACCATTTCATTTTGTTTTAAGTAAAATTTATATGGTGTCCAAATAATAAGATTTGAGAACTTAGTTGTATGGTGAATGCCGCGTACCTGTAATAGGCATGTACATACCAGCACTTTTATGTGTTATTTCTATTGTTTCATAGTATGTAACCCATCATGAACAAGCGTGGTGATCAAAGCTCGTGCCTCTGTATGAGAAGAGGCCTTTGTCCAGCAGTGGGACAGTAACTGGCTGGTATTATTATATTATTTTATAAAATACATATCCTACATCTACCGTGTGTTACTTCAGGTTGAACTCACTAAAGCTGTCAAGTACAGCTGTGGCAAATTGTACATGTGTGGACCAAAGAAACGATGGGTGGACTTCCACAGGAAGTGACTTTAAGATGACGAATAATGGTGTAATTGGAATGGTAACTTATGATTAAATAGGTGTATTGCATGTACTTACTATGTTAAACTTTGTAACAGTAAATGCCTTTCGATGTTCATCTCAAAGAAATGACCTGAAATGAAAAAAATAAACATTAAATAGGTACTGTATAAATTACAAGTCTATCTTCACTTTAAAACTAACAACGTTTACTGTTATCATCTACTGCATATTAATAGAATTTTAAAAGGAAAAGAAATAAAAACTTTACAATTAAGTATTCTTTTTAAATTGTAACTCGCTATTCAATTCGCGATCATAAAGTACGAGTAGACTGCATCATTAAAAATGTATGCTATTCATAAGTCGAAGACATAACATAAGACCTGCGAGTTTTAATAATAAATGTCGCATGTTTCAGCCGAATATCGAAGTTCCATGTGGCCTCAAACGCTTGTTGGGAAGACAAAAAGGTCATTGCTTTAAACATTTCACTATTTCCAACGGTATTCGTTTCGTTTTCTATTACGATGATACATTGTGTTGTGACATTTCTATGAAAACACCAGCGATGTTCGGGTGTTCGCGTAACGTAGGATGTGAAACGCATTTGTTTTTTTTTTGTATGTCATCTCACAGGTCAACCAAGGAGGCTATCGTCTGGTCAACCAGACCAATCCTGTGGATGTCTTAAAACTTAAGGCCTCCGGCAAGGACAAATGCAAATCGTAACCAAGTATTTCGCGTTTGTCTCTGAGATATTTTTCAAGTAATTCTATTGTATTCGTTATTGCATTATATTCCAAGGTTTTTTTTTCACAAAAATATTGCATCAATTTATATTCTTGACAGTGCTACAAAAGAAGACTTTGGGCGGACGAAGAATGCGAAGAATAAAAAAAAAACATTACGATTCTTTAGAAGCTATTTTTGGCCACTCACTCACAGGTAATTTTAGAACATAGGATCTTGATAAATTACAAAAATAAACAGTATCACTGAAGCACTAGAAATTCTTCATAAATACTTAAAAATTGAATTAGGTTGTTATTAATTTCTATTAAGGTACCCAGAATAAAAATATCTTTAAACACGCGCCACTCAAGGCGTCTGAATTTCATTTCTGAAACATCCACCTCCCGGAAGCTTAGCGAAGTTGCTTCAAGAATTCGTTTGGCATCAAAGCCTTAAAGGCAAATAACCAGTTCAAGCTGGTTTAAACCGGTTAACAAGTTAATGGTCTCAGCTTTCTAAGAAAAGATCTACTGAAAGGGTTGATTTTGGAGTACAGGACTAAATTTGGACAGCCTAAGATAATATGGGGTCTGCTCCAATTAATACAGACAGTGTGTGAATATTTTGCAAGGTCGCTATGACAGTTAATTAAGAAAACGATTGCGCGTATGAGAACACAACGTTCATCTGCTATTATAGTACCTTTTGATGCAAGTGTGCTAAGTTTGTCATTCACTCGAGCGGAAATTGTAGCCAAAGTCCAAGGCGGATTCGTAGGTAATTATTTTAGTAAATCAAATATCCAGGTCCAAAGAACAAAATAATTCATGGTAAATGAAACAGGTACCAAATAAAACTACGAAAACGATTACCTACCAACCAATTTCACGGAGGTACGGGAGATATACAAGATGTCTACAATCATGTTTCCCATACTAAAGTAAAACTAGAACAATGCTGATAGAAAACGTCACGTTTTTTAGTATTGTTTATACCTTTGATAAGCATTGATAGTCTAGTGGTGTGACCGTTGGACTGCCAAGTCATAGGTTTCGAGTTTGACCCAAGACACGCACAAGATTTTTCGGAATCATCATTTTTACGTACCGTACCACTATCACTTGCTTCAGTGGAGAAAAAACATCGTGAGGAAATCAGTATGCCTGAGAGATATTTCTCGACGGCATGTAAAAACCAAATCAGGGGCCCATGGGACGGCATAAAAACTTTGCCAGGTTAGGCACTAACCACACGATAAAGAAAGAGGAAGTCAAATAAAACCAACGGAGTTGGTCGGTCGACGTGCATGCCACGCCGTATTTGTGTTAGCTATCAGTCAAGTTTCGCTGTTTATACTGATATGAATTGTCTAAATATTCTGCACGTGGAATGTATGTTAACTATATCCGTTATCGAGGATAGATAATGTTAAACATAACCCGCATTTAACAGCAGTATATGCATTTATTTTTAACTACCCTGCCCTCCTAGTACCTACCTGCCTATCCTGCCCTCCTAGTTACCTACCTACCTATCCTACTATTTAAAGTGTAATTTACATGTCTGTATGTTTTTTCTTATAATGTGTTTTGTGTGTACTTTGGGTAACATTATTGCAATTTTCTTAAGGATCTCTAATTTTTTTGAAAATAAATTATAGCCTGTGTTACTTCCTGACAATTTAGCTTTCTGTTGGTGAAAAAATGGTTAAAATTGGTCCAGTAATTTCGGAGCCTATTCGGTACAAACAAACAAAATAAACAAAAAAATCTTTCCTCTTTATAATATTAGTATAGATGTTTTTAGTACTCAAGTACATATTTTTCGGTTTTCTCCGACTATAAACCTTGCATGGCAATGTCGAGTCTCGACTAATATAAAAAAAGTTTCAGACATAGATAGACTTCTAAAGTTATACGAGTAGTAGAAGTAGTGTAGTAGTAGTGTTTTTGTTTTATGTATGTATATACAGTCGTGGTCAACTAATTAGGGACACTGGTTAAACCGAATTTTGAATTAATTTTTTATTTTCCAACGAGTCTAAACCATATTCCATATCTCTTACATGTAAGTATAATTATTCATTTATGTGCCCGATTATACAAACAATAACAACTTATTAAACATTAAACCTCTTTACAGTATAGCTGATAGATTATCGTAGTGCTATTTGTTCAAATAATGCTGGCTGGCCATTTAATTAGGGACACTGAGATATTGCGTTCTATTTTCAAAATTTGAATCTCAATACTTTTTTACTTCTTCTCTTATTGTTTCGTGGTAGTTTTGGCGGCAATCCCGATATTTATTTTAAGTTTTGAAAAATATTTTGAAGAAAAATGGGTAAAAATAAAAGTTGCGATCTAACACTACGAAAAATTATCATGAAGTTTGTTGTCGAGCATGGTTGGCCATACCGAATGATAGCAGAACATTTAAATTGTTCAAAAACTATGGTATACAATGCAGTGCAACATGTCAGACGCAATAACACAGATTTAAATGTGCCCAGAACAAAAAGATCGAGAAAAACAACTCCGCAAGAAGATAGAATGATAGCCAGGTTAGCTAAGAAAGATCCGTTTCTAGGCTCTATTTTAATTAAACACGAAGTGTTTGGGACAGACGAAAGAGCTGGTGTCTCAGCGAGGACCGTTCGACGACGTCTGGTAGAAGCAGGGTTGTTCGGAAGAGTGGCTCGCAAAGTACCGTTGTTGAAGAAAGAACATAGAAATGCTCGTTTGGCGTTTGCACGTAAATATGGACATTGGACCTACGCCCAATGGCAACATGTATTATTCTCTGACGAGACCAAGGTTAATTTGATTTCTTCAGATGGAAGGCAATACGTACGGCGTCCAGTAAAAGCGGAAATGAATCCAAGATTCACAAAAAAGCAGGTGAAACATGGCGGTGGAAACATTAAAATGTGGGGTTCATTTTCTGGACGTGGAGTGGGACCTGTGAGGAAAGTTCAGGGTAACTTAGACCAACATCAATACAAGGCAATATTGGAGGAAACGATGCTTCCCTATGCTGAGGAGCATCTCCCTATTATATGGACGTTTCAGCATGATAACGACCCGAAACATACCGCCCGTTCAGTCAAGTCGTTTCTTACCAGTCAGTCAGTATCGGTGCTAGATTGGCCAGCAAATAGCCCGGACCTTAACCCAATCGAGCACCTTTGGCACGAAATCAAGAAAAAAGTAGCCACTTATCGTACCACAACTTTAGATGAACTTAATGAAGCTTTTTGTGAGGCATGGGCAAACATTCCTGTCGAAACATGCCAGAAACTGATAATGTCTATGCCACATCGGTGTCAAGCGGTAATTACTAACAAAGGTTTTGCTACTGGGTACTGATTTTACACGAAATAAAATGGAGCTGTTAAAGATATTATAATACTGCAGATTATTAGTTTTGTTTAACTCTATTTTCATTATAGTTTACTGTCCTTAATTAAATGTCCAGCTACAGAATTATACCTTAAAATTGAATACATGTTCAACCTTTGATATTAAATACTTTTTTCTATTTATTTATTCTTTTATTTACAGCCATTTAAAGCATAATAATCGGACCAAATTATGCAAATAATAGTTACTGAGAAATCAATAGGGTTTTATATTTGTATGTACTTAACCGGTTATTGTTCTTCACTATCTTGCATGTCCCTAATTAGTTGACCACGACTGTATGTATTTATTCTTATATTTTAGTTTTCTGGTTTATTTTCTTTTATTGCACCTTCTGTGTATTGTCTCTGCATCACCCTAAGGTAGACTGGTAGCAAATGCCTAAGGCATTAAGTCCGCCTTTGTACAGTTTTTACTTGTGCATAAAGTTTTTAATAATAATAAGAATAGGTTCCTGTCTCTAGAGCCCTAACCACCGGTAGCTTGGACCCTGCTCCCGATACCGGCGGACAACTATTTTTTATGTCTTTTTTTAAGAAATATTTAAAAATGTAAAAAAATCAGGTGATAAATGAATAAAGGAATATAATAATATAGTATCCCTTGTCTTGGTTCTGCGGGAGCCGGCTATAAAACATCATATAGCATCAACAACCAACGACACCTCAAAAAATAACACGTGTGATAAAAAAAATAACCCTCCCTAATGTTTTCCTCTAATGTAGAACTTAATGGTACTATAGTTGATCTGTTCGGCATTTGCACCTTTTCTGATTTTGTCTACAATTTAACATAATTATCCATACAAATTGTAGATATTTGCACCCTTTTTGGAATAATTTATTTTTAACCGACTTCAAAAAAAGGAGGAGGTTCTCAATTCGGTTGTATGTTTTTTTTTGTGTTTGTTACCTCATATCTCCGTCATTTATGAACCGATTTGAAAAATTCTTCTTTTATCTGAATGGATCTACTTCCCGATTGGTCCCATAGAAATCTCATCAAAATCGGTTCAGCAGTTTGGTTTTGAAATCAAAATAACTGGAAAAAATGTCATCCAAGGAAAAGAAATTGCGAAATTGATACTTGACAAGGATTTGTGTGTGATACGATAACTAAAAAGGGTAAAATAAAAACTTTTTTGCAAAAAAAAACCGACTTCCAAAAAAAACACTAAAAAAGTGGAAAATAACTTTACTTTCGGAAGTCGGTGGCAAAAAAGTCAATGAAACAAACAATAGTCACCGACTTCCGAAAGTAAAGTTATTTTCCACTTTTTTAGTGTTTTTTGGAAGTCGGTTTTTTTTTTGCAAAAAAGTTTTTTTTGTACTTGTTATTTCTTCGGCTGCGAAGTTATTTATTTGCTTTTCGCCCACTTTCGTTCACCCGATCGTCAGTTATTTTACGTAGACTTCCAAGGTATCGTCATTTTCACGAGCTCCCCGAAAGCAATTTCGTAGACCGGAAACTATGGGGACATAAGCAATTTGCAAGTTGATCAAATAAACGTGAACTCAATTAAATGTTATCAGGATTCAAGTGATTGAATCTGTAAAGGGTGTAAATAGACCGTTAACGAAGGCGAAAGGCACTTGTTCTACCCGGCGTTGCGATATTTTTTTTTTTGTTCTGGACCATACCTGGGAACCTTCTAGTTACGGACATATATTGGAAGTCAAAGTTCGGGGGTGCGCGCGAATGTACTTGTATCTCCCGGGCCCCCGGCACATGGTAGTAGTAGGAACAGTGGGTTTTTAGACGGTTAGAGCCCGACATAACCCTCCGTTCGCCCCAGACAGAGGGTATCCATAAGGTTTTTCCAAAAAAAAAAAGTCAAAGTTCCAACTTTTTCACAAGTTTTTTTTTTTAATACTGCCATGACTCGTTTACTATTCAATGCATCTATCAGCACAATGTTTTGTGTGCGTTTCATTGAGTCGTCACCGTAGAACGTGAATTGTCACCCAATAAAAATTCGTTTCCCCGCAATAACTTTTACGTAGGGTTACTTAGTTTGATGTACAGAATGGGGGCATCCCCTAGATTTATCTATTTAAATCTATTTTATTAGGCAATAAACAAAAATAATATGACCCAGCCTGTCCCCACTTGCTGCCCTCCCCAAAATGACGCCCTAAGCCGAGGTCCGAGCCCCACAGGGGGTGCCCTTAGCGAGCGGTCATTAATAGTGTAAATTAGCTTGTTAGCCCTGGCTGGGGGCCTTAAATTCATTTGAGGTCACCACAGGATAGTCGGGTTAAGTAGTAAACCAGCCGTAGAGGGTTGGAAAACTGCGAGTGGCCATTTAAAAAAAAAAAGCAATAAACAAATAGGATTTAAACATAACTGGCGAAATGTGGATGTATACAGGAATTACAGGCGTAACTTTATGTTGAAAAAATTCATAGTGTGTGTGATCGATAACACTATAATAATTACCTATTTCACGAACGATTAAGCAGCAATTAACAAAGTTTTACTACTGTATTTTATTTCAGGTTTTCGAAGCGTTAACCGATTACTTTATCAAAATGTGGACCAATTAAAACTCATTGTAAGCGGTATATATTAGTGGTACGTAATAAAAACTTGATATATGTATCAGAAATGTGTGGACATATTTAAAGGAGTGTGGTGCAGACTACAAACCATTGGTGAGCTGTCCGATACAAAATATCTTCAGCTTTAGTCTTAATTTCGTATTTAACCCTTAAATATCACACATAATATGCACAAATCATGTGACACACAAGTGTTATTATTATATAATTTTTCCATAAATTTCTGGCATTACATCATCTTTTTCATTTATCATCAATCATCTCGCAAACAATACCTCTTAGGCATATTTTCATTGAATGACACAAATATCTGAGATCATTATGCATTCCTATCAGGTATTATCACACCTTTAGAGAACAATGAAAATTACATCACAAACTGATCATCGGCTCCTAGTCTAACCAAACATCAATAGCCAAATCGACCATTACATCAGCGTAGTGTTTTTTTAGGTTCTATGTTAAAGGAGCGAATCTATGAGTATTGCCATCAATCGGGCACAAATCCAACCTCCGTGACTGCTACTGAGAAGTTCGTGATGTAAATCCCAACACTGCCCGACCTGGGAATCGAACCCAGGACAGGCCAGGCCAGGGGTTGGCGTCCACTAGACCAACGAATTTCTTCGTGTCTTCATCATTCCAAAAATTGCCCCATGAAGTTTTTGTTTACACAATATAAAAGCTGTTCTCAATTTTCGATCCGATGGCCGTTGTCCGGTATCTTCGGTGCATCGGTATAGAAAATTGCCAATAAGCGTCTGAACCCAGACTAGTGCATACAAAACCGGACTTACGATATTTTGAAAGTTAAAAGTAATGTGAACTTAGAGGAAGCAAAAGAAGTATAAGGACCCGGGTGCCGTTCTGTAGTTTCTGCACACCCTCTTTGGAAAAAGTCGTTTCTTTGTTCATCAATGTTTTCCAGCCCTTATCGTAATATTTTTCTTCTTCCATACTCTTCTATTACTCGTCATCTCAGCAGTCATCTCCTTTGTAGCCATACGATCCTTCACAGAGTCCATATATCGTTTCACTTCATTTATAAATGTATGAAAATTAAAAAAAAAAGTTGCCGTTAACTATACGGGCACATAAAAAAAAGAAAATAATACAGGGAGAATTTTGAATGCGACTGGCGTAGTTTATGAGTTCGGCAGTGTACGAATGACTGCTAACGGTGGAGGGCATGATTAACGAGGTTTTCTTGAACCGGATCGATAGATACGTGATTAAAAGGTCAAAATGCTCTAGCTCATCACGGCACTTTCTATTACAAGATAATATACATATATATTTGTATATATATGTGTATATTTATATTTGATAAATGATAAATAAATGATAAATGATGTTTATTTTGCAAATAGGTTTTTACAAACACTTTTACACGACTTCTTTTTTAAAACTAGATGAGGCCGGTGTTTCGTATCTGACTACTCTGAGAAGAAACAACCGAAACAAACTCAGAGGTCATAGTCTCTTTTAAGGTCCAGACATAATCTTGATAAACTCACATGAGGACTATGCAGATGAGTGTCTGAGATGGTCTTTTGAAGAAAGAACCACACAGATTTGAGTGGACCTGTCCAGCCAGTGCAAGCATTTGTCAGTTATATTTCTTTCAATTCAGAAATAATAATCAAAAACTGTTAGAAAAGTTCACAGTTTTTTCATGTCCTATTAATTCTTGAATAGTCCATAGAAAACGGCACACAATAGAGAGATTGTGAGCTCATTGTCGATTCGGCTATTATTTCCGTTAGACGACATTCACTTGCGCAAAAAGGTGAGTAACTGATAGGTACTGAATCTTTTATCGTAAAATGCACAAGATATAATGAAAATTTCATCGATAAAGAACGGGTAGTTTGTTGTGCCCCAACCTGAAAAGCAAACTAACTGGATCTTCGGCCGGAACTGCGGGTAATGCCCGGAGTATGCCCCCGGGCATGGCATTGTGTGTTTAAAGCATCCTTATTTACGCGACTGCTTTCGCTCGGAACATAAGTACCACTTTTCATGCTGTACACGTGCTGTTTTTCTTGTTAAATTGCATTTAATTTTATTCAACTTTTATACTTATGTCTATTGGTTTGGTTTATTTGGCCAGTTTAGAATTTTGTGTTTATACTTGAATGAAGGCAGTAAAATCAAACTTGATCGTTTTGTTTTTAAATCATAGTCATTTAGTATGTGTCAAGAGTAAATTATTCAATTACTAGCTGATGCTCGATACCTTCGTCCGCGTGAAATCATTATAAAAATATTACTTAACTATTTGAATCGGGTTTTGTTAACAATTTCAAAGGTTTCGCTTTTTTTGAACGGAACCCTAATCGTTTGTCTAAAATAAAACAAGCCTTAGTTACTCCTTATCCAGTTATCTGCAAGTAAAAGTCCCGTCAAAATCGGTCCAGCCGTTTCGGAGATTAGCCGGAACAAATAGACAGACAGACACAATTTTATTTATTTTTTGTTAGAATATGTGAACCTAACTTGACTTAAAGAGTTTGATTCAATACAATGACTCCGTAGGTTGTACCTCCTCCTGCATCATGCACGAGTACGGTAGTTATTCAGTTGGTAAGTAAAGATATTGATACGAGGGTTCTAACGTTTCAATTCCCATTAGAGGAACACCTGAAAGTATTTGTTTTGGGAACTATTGCTTTGCACAATGCATTATATATTTTGTTGCTGTCTTTCTCACAGCTTATTGGAAAATTCATGTTTATGCATAACATTCCGAATGAAAATGCATAAAAATATATTGTAATTGCTAGCCTAAATCATCCCACAGCTGGGCACAATAGTTTGTTTTCGCTGGCTCGTCTTGCCATCATACGAGGTCTGCTGCGTCGCCTTCTGGCTGTATTAAACATAAAAAAAAACAAACAAAAAAATCAGTCTGCCTAGCGTTTTTTTCCAAACTATGTTGGGCTCGGCTTCCAGTCTAACCGGATGCAGCTGAATACCAATAGTTATTACCTAAACCTAATGCATAAAAAGTCGTTTCAAAACAATTCTTAGAACAGACATACCAATTATCCCAGAATGTTAGATTCTTGTAACGCTCTGACCATCTGAGAGCATCCTCGTAATGACCTCTGCCTCATTAAAATAATTATGTAATGGAGCTACTATGCAAAGCATTGCTTAGGATGCATTCCGAATATTAAGTTACAGTAAACGTTGATACGAATAACTGGCGCAACGATGTATTACTGTATAATTTATATATGCTAGTAGAAGTTCAAAACACCATCTTTACTTTTTAAATGCTACTTTTAGCTCTATTTCAAGAGATGCTCAAAATCTGCCCATTCCAATATGTAAAAAAAGAATAAATTTAAAATTTAACCCCCTCCCCCCCGCCCCGACAAAACGGCCGTCGCGGCGGCCATCTTGAACCGATGTCCATCAAGCATAGCTAAAAACACTCCCGACTAATTCACCTTTCAAACAAAAAACAAAATCAAAATAGGTTCATGCGTACGGGAGCTACGATGCCACAGAAAGACACACACACACAGACACGTCAAACTTATAACACCCCGTCGTTTTTGCGTCGGGGGTTAATAAAACAGCAATGTCCAAAAAAAAGTTTATTTCGGAATAATAACAACAATACGAGGAACATACCATCATCTATGATCTACAAATGACAGCCGGGGCCAACGGCTTTGCCTTCCGAGGCAAGGAGGCAACTTGGTAAGTATGTAATGATGGTCACCCATCCATAGACCGACATTGGCAAGCGCGGCTGTTATTATTTAGCTAGGAGTTCCTTCCGAGGAACAAATGTGTTAATGGATATTCTAAATTAAACCCACTTCTTTTCCAGATTTCATCTTTTCTTGCGTTTTAATCATTACCTTGCGAGTTGCAGATAAAAACACAATCATCAGACAATTTCCCGGCAGCAGCGTCATTATCCACTGCAAACCGTTCTTTGCTAGACTGTGGAGCATGACAAAACGACGCCGACGTTAATTACAACACAAACAACAATTCTGGGAACAATTTAACGTTTAAATCGTATGTTTTTGTACGTCATAAGGTTACTGTGTTTCTTGCGCAAGTTTGCACAAAAAAAAACTGCTTTGAGAGAACTCTGTTTTTGGCGCATTGTTAACACAGCATGCATAATCTTACGATAATGGTTTTGATTGCCTCTCAGTTAACTTTATAGCTTGTTCGGTAATAAAACAATAATGACTACAAATTGGTTAAAGATTGCGCGAGAAATGAGTTTGAAGTATTGTATCAGATAAGGCTGTAGAGGTGTCGTTGATATAGTGATCGTACGCGCTAACGTTGAGCTTTAGGTATTGCGTTCTATTCCCAGGTCGGGCAAAGGGTTATTGGGTTTGTTTTTATCAAGAATTTCTAAGTAGCAGCCTCGGAGTTTATACTTGCACCTGGTTGATGCAATAGGCTCGACCCCTATGGCATATAACTAGCGAAATGTGGGTGTACTATTAAGTACACCTTTACCTTACCCCTCAGGCATTCCAGGCGAGATGATAATGTTAGGAGGCCTACGTTTCTTCGCTCCAATTTTTATTATTAAAACCTTCAACAGTATCCATTCTTGGTTGTAGCCTCGTTCGACGCATGAGACCATTGTACACGGAACGCCTCATTAATATGTTTGTTTAGTACGCTACATATTAGGAAGTGCCAACGCCCAGCTACGGCAGGAACTAGAGTATAGTAGGTGGATGACTACAATTATAAACAGCAAGTTTTATTGGTTTATTTACTCACAATGTGCGTTAATAGGGAATAATTACAGAATGTTACTATTCCTAATGCTGGCTTATTTAAGCCAATGAAGAAGGGTACATAAGCACGTTATTATGCTGCATCTACAATTATAGATTATTAGATAGTTAAAATACGCAAAAAAACATGTTTAAAATATAAGTTTTCGAACTTGACATGCTCACTAACACTATCATTATTGATTAACACTACAAATGAGAATTTTACCATGTTATCTGTTTATTTTGAGTTCCTTATATTTCGACGCAGTTGCAAGCACCATGATCACGGATGAACTCAGCTTTCCGTAGTAAACATCCCATAGAACTATGTTTGTAGTTCGTCTAGTATATTATCAACATCCTTACATAACTTATTCCGTGTATAATGTACTCTTCAGGTGTGTGAGAAGTCAGGCCAAGTTCCAAGTTCAGTGTGTTCTTAAAGCCACTATAGCTCCCACGTCTTGAATACTTATCTACATCATATTACAAAGTTTCCGAGGCAACACCATCTTTCTTTTAAAAGTGGCTGAATCTAAAAAAGTATCAGTCCTGTCGTCGAGTTCGATACGATGGAAGATGCAACTCGAAAGTTTAATATGATAAGCAATTCATTGAGCGAGGTTGTGAACTGAGATTCCTGTGAGTGCAGAAATGAAGTAGTATCTATTTTGTAAAAGTTTTCTTTCAATATGAATATTAAAAATTAAGAAAAAAAGCTTGCGGCTTTCCATTTATAATTGTATGAATTTAATGCATAGCTTAAGGAAATCTGTATCTAAACAGCTCATGCCAACGGCGAATAAACGTTGGAATGTTGTATGAATAAAAGGCTATAGAGAGGCCCAGGGCATCCGGCCGTGGGCTCTTCACGGCCCATTCGCAAATCAAGCGGCAGAACGCTGAAGGGCCATTGCCATGAGTTTCGAAAAAAAAATTAAATATATTAAATTCAAGTGCGGCAGTCGCAAGCGAGCCAAACCGAAGTAAATTGTAAATTAAGCAAATATTCACGCCGTTTGAGGACCCTTCATTTAGGGTTTATGATCAGATAATAGGTTACTTTTATTGTATGAATCAAAATGTCTGAGAAGAGTAAGTGTTACCTGCTTGATCTCTTTTGACCGTTAGGAAGCCTGCCCAAAATTGTCTGATGATTTATTCAATGAGGAAAACAAGTCGGGCCCGTTTTCGGTGCACTAAAGTTAACTTGTAAAGAGCTGAGTGATCCATTTACATGATTGCTAGACTTATTAATTGCAAATTACCCATATGCAATCAGAGACGAAGTAGGTACGTATGTATCATTGGAAAAAAAAACAAAATGCGTACCCACGAACAATTAAATTTGCCTTTGATTGTAGGATAAGATCCGGAAAACTTTGGATTCTTAACTTCATAAACCTGTTTTACTAGCAAAACTTTACTAAGATCCTCACCGAGAAAAGCAAAATTTTCCAAGCCCTAAATTCTCAACCTTTGCGCAGTTTATCATTAAGCTGTAAGTATCTTTAAAAATAGGAAATGGTATGTCACGCTCGGTACGTAGAGAGCTGATAGCTGGTTAGTTATCCAGTTAATTAGCCATTAAAAGTTTTAACCGTCGTTCGCAGTTCCCCGGCCTGATTGCTGCCGACGCGACGCTTGCCTAATAAATGTACGTCGTACTAATTTCCCTTAGCAATCATGTTAGTAGCGTCTACATGATGATTAAGTGATAGGCAATTAATGATAAATATAATTTTGCTCTATTATTTTGCAGATAACGCCAGACTTCTGGTTCTAACGTTTACTCGTACCGTTAATCTCATCGTGAGGAAACCAGCATGCCTGAGAGATATTTCTCAACGGCATGCAAAGCTAAGTCAGAGGCCCATGGGCGGCATAAAAATCTGACACCATGTTAGGCACTAACCACACGATAAAGAAAAAAGAAACATCATAAATCTGTCATCCTCATCATTTTCTGGCCCTTATTCCAATTTGTTTGGGGTCAGCGCAGTGCAGCGTGTATTCTTCTATTTTTTTCTATTCGTCGTTATCTCATGAGTCACCGCCTTTTTAGCCGTATCAAAAACATCGAATTTATATGAAACTATTTTTTTAAATGGTTACGAATTGTCGGTTTCTCAATTAAGGATTTGAATTTGAGAACCTGTCAAACTGTAGTCAAAGTAGAGTTTGACCCTTTCTCAACTTCAGATTCTCAATGCAGAACTCGACAAAGTACTAGTTATTACACAAGTGCATAAATAATTAGATTTTGGGAAAAACAAATCGTTAATTTTGTGCAGATCATAAAAAACCATGCGGCCTTATTAGCCGACGCCGCGAACTGGAAGGGTCACCCTGTATGAAATATGGCGCGAACCAGACTACCGTGCGAGGAGATATGACATTTATCTCCCTCAACGTCACTGATATTTTTTTATAAAAATAATAACATTATTTTGACTTCCTAAGAGCGTCTACTGCCAAAAATCAAAATTAAAGAAAAAGATCTTTTAGATTCAAATCCCGCACTTTTTGAATGTCGTCATCATCTGCTTACTGCCTACCCTTCTCCCAACCACGTTAGGTCGTGAACATCAATATTTCGTAGCGTTTTAACTGAGAAGAACTGACATTGATAGTTAGCTTTCATAAATACTATAATAACACACATCTTATTAATTTATTATGACTGTAAAGTAAGCATTGTCGTGTTTCTATTCGTTGACATTTCTTTGGAGATTTACGTTACAACTTGCGTTGTGGTTATAGCGATCAATGAACTCTGTCATCTGTGTTCAACATTGTATCACATCGGCGGAAACAACAGGAAATAACTTCAATAACATTTATTGTTCTTGAATGGACATTAACCCTGATCTGCACGCTTAGAAACTACTCGTCGAAGTTGTCAATGTATTTCATGTATTTGAGTACGTTACCGACTTCTGAGTTTTGAATTCAAAATGCGAAAACTTTCAACACCCCTCTCTGCCTTGCCGCCACGGATATGCCTCGTACAGAAAGATGAACATAATAACAACACCAATAGGATCGTTCGATATTCACAGCGTAGCTTCAAATTGGCGTCACAGCTGCTGGCTCTGTTGCAAAGCGCATCTTGAATTCCTCATAACACATTTTATCAGCTGCGTTACAGGTTACAGGAGCTAGTTAACTCTACTAAACGACATTCGTCATTAGTTCATGCTTTATACTATGGCATCAAGCATACTTCGCATTTTGTAATATTATTATGGCAATGGCTACGGATTTCTCGCTTTTAATACACTTCGGTTATTGCTAAGGCTGTTAAACATATTATTTAGTGACGTGCACGTCACGCTGAGCAGATGGCATATTTTTATTATATTTGAAGAGCCGTATTTGCCATCGAGAGCAACCGGATATTACGAGCGGTAATAAAAGCGACGAATTAATCTTCTTATGTCTTTCATACATGCATAGGACTTCATCAATATCTACTACATTTTTATTACGGGAGTGAAAAGTTAAATTACTAAGTGGAAAAATGTGTAACATTTTACAGTCATAGTATGACTTTTCCTCAGTTTATAACAAAATTTTAATCTTTATTCTTCCAGGTATACGTTGAGTACTACATTCAGACATGCACTTGCTGTAACATAATCTTTTCATAGCTAAAGTTCAAAATATTTAATAAGGTAGGAAGGTTTATCTCTTCTTTCTGCAGTAAACAAAAAAACAACGCCAACTCGTTTACTGTGAACTTAGGATAATACTCGTAACTTACTTCTTCGAAGTTTCTCTAACATTTTAAATAGCTGACATGACTTAGGTTTATAATTTAATATTCATAATAAAGATTTACTTTGCTCATTACGTTGCTCGCTCTTTGGTAGTGCAACAAAAAATTACCATGAATCTTGCTATGCGACGGTGCGTTTTATTATGAAAAAAATGTCGCACAATAATAAGCTTTGTTAGTCCATTTCAGGAACAAAGGATTACCAATTAGTGGAACTTTACCCGATGTTGTGTTAACATCGGTCCCAGAACAAAATTAAGGAAATCTATGGACGAGATCGACCGTACTTTTGAGTATTTTCCTATGCGAGTTTGACAGGTTATATGGATGGTAAATATACACAAAAACGTATTTTAACAGAGAACCTAAATTCAATAAAAATAACTTTATTAAATTATGGAAATAATTTAATCGCCTTTGCTTTAAGCGTGGGCCAAGTTTTGAATAATCATGACGTAGTTAAGTGTTGAACGACGTATTTAATATAAGCTGCGGCCGGGCAAAGGAAAATGAATATTAGTGCCTCTACATAACTACTATTTATGAAGTGTTCACTAAAACTGTTTACTAAGCAAAATGTGAAATTGCGAATTTTGATGCAGAATTCTGTTTAGCATCATGCGCTAGAGATAGTTAAGCGCGTTTTAGTACATACCTGCTATAAATGTATATTAAGTACATATTTCTATTGCACCAACTTGTCAGCAAATGCATCAAGCAAGATTAAGGTATGCGTCAGACTGTGCAAGTAATAAAAGAAACGTACATCTTGACTTTGAATGCGACTCCATCGTGAACTTGAACTCGTTCCTTCAAGTGGCGCCTCCTTAATTAAAATTCAATGCAGCCGTGTAGTGGACAATGGTCACTTTCCAATAATTGACACTGGACCGCAGAGGACTGTCGAAACTGCGCTCAAAGAAACTTTTATAATTTGCGGTCGCCTCGCGGAACTACTTTTAGTTTAGGCACGCTAGATGGCAACTGCTAGCAATTCTCATAAAATGCCACAACAACATGGAAACGCTGTTAAAGTTAAATTAGAAAATGAAACAGTTTACGATAAAAGAACGAAAAGTGGGTCCATTTTGGTCGCCTCGAACAAGTTGGGGCTGACTCTCTTGATGTCGATACTGAACACATTTTATTATTAATACGTACTGGGTGGCCTGTTGAGATGGACTATGGCCTAGTATACTACGATGAGTATTAATGAGACTTAAAAAGTTGCGGATTTACCATAACTGAAATCTAGCAGGAAAAATAAGTAGTTTGATATAAACGAGTTCACATCAAACTATTTTAAGAAATGGATGATGAGGGATAGATGGATTCAAAATTGGCAGAACACAGCAGTCAAGAAGACCGTCAAGGAAGATGTTCTGCAAAAGTTGCGCTATGCAAATAAGCATATAAAATATTGGAATGTTAACTTTTACTCCGTCTCTATTGAAGATGGAAGTTGATTTAAAGTGAACACTGAACAGTTAGCGCCATCCAGTGACGGCATCTAGAAGCTTTTACTCATTGAAATACTAACGTTGAAGCTTTCGGGGTATGTCGAGTTTTCCACGCTACCCCGCTCCTGTAAGCCCTTCAGAGGTAGTATTTGTGAGTCGCGGACAGATGGCGCTGTAGAAAACTTTGCTTATAAAAGGTTACCCATCCATCTGGACATCATTATTAAATGCATAAGCTAGTGCTTGTAGGTTTTGGTCTTAATCTTAACTACTAATTAACTTACTTCACTAGTTATAACAACTGAGCGCAAGAAAGAAAAACCCACATATCGTCGCCCAGCAGTGAAAACCTCGGATGTCTCATTTCCTCAAAAAAAATATTATTTGTTCTTTGGATTGATAAACTCGGTAAGCACAGATTACTCTAGCAAACTTTCGAATCAGCTACTCCTAGCGCCATCTATGACGTGCTATGAGAACCTTGTATCAAAATAGGATCCGCCATTTTCGTCTGAGAAACTCGCCAGTGCGGTTGATAATAGCGTTATTCCGGATTTAAAATTGAAGAAAGTGTGTACAAAGTGCCCAATTTGTGTTGGTAACCCAAAACTGTACATTGTTTTAATTTGAAAACCTTACATAATCTTACAAAAAAAATATTAAGTTGTGATGAAAACCTTGTAAGTCACATCAAACTTATTTAGGCACACGATATACACACAGTTTTTTCTTCCTCCTGTAAAATTTTGTTATAAACACTTACGTGGTTTTCACTGCTGGGCGACGATATTGAGGAAAAGGGTTGTTATATCGAGTCCAAATTATTATTGAGGTTCTATAAGAAAGGCGTCTCCTAAATAACTAAGTTACTTCCAAATAATGAAAGACTTCGAAACTAAATCACTCCGCATATTATACTGTTTTCTTTGTGAAGCATATCTAAGTAACAGCAATTCAAGCAGAACTCTACAATAGGGTTGAGAAGTATGAACATTCGAGCAATTGTGGGATTACTGGTCGTATGTATGCCATTAATTAGTTTGGTCATACGTGTGTAACTACTTACTAAATAAAAGCGACAATAGTCCACGAAGGGCTGACTCATATGATTAGCAAAAGGGAATTAAACAATATGTGATAAAAAAAAAACTCTTTAAATGAGACTCTCAATCTCAAGTAGCTTCAATTCAGCTTCAGTTTGGTAAGAAATCTCTACCAGTAGCATAAACATGAAATATTGAAGAGCAAAATGTCGGTTATCAATGAATTAATCATATTCATTGGCGAAACAGTGGTTAATAAAAAAAAATGCACCAACACACTTACACGTACCCCTCTTTATTTAATCTCTATCTTTCAAAGCAATAGATACTCAGTGGCCAATAAGATAACGATGATTTATTAACGAAAGATACAGCGAACAGAACTGCTACTCTTGCAAAATCTCGTGCGTGCCCAAGTGACGTCAGGCTATTCTTAGATAAAAGCGATAGGTACAATATCTGCACGAGAGCCACTCGTGTGACGGCCACGGGAGTTAATCACAACGTAAATGATAGCCAATTAACGACCGTGCGTGCATCCAATTGCTGATAATTATCCGTAGGACTTGGACATCGGTGTGCAGATGACCCATGTAGCTACTGTGCTGATAAAAATGGTGTCGCTTTTCAAATAGGTACAAGTATGTTTGGTCGCGGATTTGAGATGAGATCATTTTTATAATTTTACAATGTTATGTCCGCCATCAAATTGTTTCGATCCAGTTCACCGTGTTAGGTCTAATGCGATGTTTTTGGTGATTTAAGTTTGAATTTGGAGAAACGTTACGCCTCTTCATTTTGCTACGGAGTTTAAATTAAAAAAAAACTTTATGATAAGAAGGTAGGTAATAAATGACGACAATCGACCTGATACACGTTTTCCTGAAGTACACTTTTGATTTAAATATGTACTTTAAAATAAGGAAGGATCCATGAAGTGAATTTAGACTATAATAATAGGTATATAGGTATGTAGTAAGTTGGTAAATTAATAATAATTATATTATAGAGCGCTAATTTAACTTCATACGGTTATGTTAATAGTAATCTATCTAGTCACAGATTATTTATCAAATTATACGTTTATCATACCCACTCACGATATCGGGAACAGCTATAAAGTTCGCACTAGCGCATCTATTGATCGATGGACGACCAATGGAAGACACATTTATCAACCTTGAGTCACACCTAATGAATTGGAGCTTACCACGCAACTAAAAGTACCTTTTAGTACCGTTGAACGGCGTAGTAGTGACTAAAAAAAAACATTAACGCGAGTTTTATAAATGAGGACTACTAAAATAAAAAGTTATGTCTACATAGCGTGATGTTTATTTATTACATGATTTATGCACCAGTAAAAATCCATAAAGGCGAACTTAAATCTTTAATCTATCACCCTAAGCTAGAATAGTAAAAAGTGCCTGCAATGATGCAATTTTCTAGGTTTCCACAACATCAGGCTACGCGTCTTAAGTCGACGGGTAGCAATGTCTAGCAGCTTTGGCTGGTATGCCTGGAGCAAGGGACACCGGGCTAACCGCACACTGGGATGTCGACTCAATATCATAGTTTTCCGTCTTCTGGTATCCTGTCTGTCAGTAATACTGCTGCGAAACAAGCGATGTTTTGAGGTAAATTGTTCGCAATATTCTGTGGCAATACATTACTTTGGATCGCTCATACATCTGGGGGCAAAGGTCCATGGCCCTAGCACTTAAATGGTCAAGTGCGCGGTGTAATGGTCGCTTGCAAGCACTACCAATAATATACAGTGACTCAAATAATTCAATCGTTTAGCTACAAGACGGATGACCGAGTGCAGACTAATAAAGTTCTAAGAAATGCATAGCACACTCGCAGATTTTCTCTAAAAAGCATCACAAGTTTTTTTTCCGATTTTCCAGTAAATTGCTTTTCCGATTTGAAAATTGATTGGCAACTAGATAACAAGCTGTAAACTACACTGGCTTAGTAGTGTTCGCCTAGCTAAGTTTCTACACAATGCAATATTAAGAGCTCTTCAACTTTTACAGTAGGTACCTAGACAAATACACATCGTCAATTTGTAAGAAGGGCAAAGTTGATTCTGGTTAACAGCTTTGCTAATTGTCAAGACAATGACCTAGTTATTCCACATTTCAGTTCCAATTGAGTACCGCTACGTTAAGTTGGTACACAGTCTTGTCTCGATGACCATAAGATCACGTCATGACGTCATCCATTTCACTGTTACTTTTTTTGCACCGTTAAGTATATAAACTTGGGGCTTCAAATTATCGGTTTCAAATCACACAACAGTCCTATAGTTTTCTCATGGTTTGCGTAAAAATCTAGTTAGGTATGTACTATGTCATTAATGTAATTGAAATCAGTGTGTATCGAATTCGGCGTCGTATAACTTCAACAAATGGAGTTGCGTGTGAAGCAGGAAGCGCGCCGCTTCGCGCGTATCACTATGCGTTGCTCGACTAGCCTGATACATACGAGATATCAGACATCCTGCGAGGACCACGGAAACACATTAACAAATAACTGTAAAAATAGTTAAACTGTAAATCAGTTTCATTTTAAATCGGTGAATGCTTCATATACATCTCTTCATGGATAATACTATTCAGCTGCTTCCAAGTAGACTGGAAGCCGCGAGTACCATGTAGTGATGTAGCTTTCAATCCTAATCGGTAAAATTCAACTGTCTTTTTTTCTATTTCTACATTGTGCTCACATATAGAAGCAACAATATTGTACCCAGGACTATGTAATGATATGTAACTTGATTTGAAAAGAGTGTCCATGGAGTTTCTTGCCCATTCTTCTCCATGAGATCTACGATTTTGGAGTGGGCAACAGTTCATTCACAACTGTGACTGGACTGTAGGTAGCTTATTTTTGACTATAGAAAAGTGCCTGTCATGGGTCTATTTGAAATAAATGCTTTGAATTTGAGCCGACTCCAAAATACTTGGGAAAAGGTTAGGTAGATGATGATACTTTAGTTACAGCTAAGCAGCAATAATTTAATTTCAAATACTTACTTATCTTGAAATAATATTTAACTAGGAAACCTAGAGAAATTTTAATTAGCTACCATTCCGATTGTGTAAACACACATTATAATAATATTGGCGTAACGCTCCGAAGCAGTAGTTACCGGTTATCAAGGTCGCTATCAAGCTATGTTATAGTTTTAACAATTTTATTTAAAGTTATTATTGATCATAAGCTTAGGTTTACAGTTAAAGATTTTTTTTTTATATTTATCCTTATGAAATGATTGTTACTAGGTAATTAATTATATTAATTAGTTATGTGAAGGTAACAATAAGTAGTAGGTAGGGTTACAGCCACTTCACAGTTATTTTAGGTCTAGCTATTAAAGTTTCAAGGATTCCCCTGTAACCACAACATGTTTGTTTTTACACAAACCTCAACTTATTGGCTAAAGGGAAAATACATGTTAAACAACAGAGGTAGGAGAGCCCAGAGTGTTTCAGCTAGCATATTAAGCATGAAAACGGTTCCATATGAACAGTTTCCTAATCATAATGTTCGGAACATGCTCAGGGGACTGTTTAATTTCTTAGTGCTGACCGTTATTAGCTATCTCAGGTTTAAAGTATTGAAAATAAACTGTTACTATAATAACGATTCATGCTACTGCACCGGGTTTTTTTTCATATTTGTTTTAGAGCATTTCGTTTTTTTTTTAGCTTATATTGTTTGTCGCACAATCTGTTAATGGTATATCAATGAAAATTGGTTATCTTTTTATAGAAACAGTGCCTTGGAGGAATAAAACTGTAGAGCGCTGTACAAAACGAACAACCAGTCCAGTGGGCCACATTAGCCCTGGTTCGAAAAAACTGGAAGTCATGATGGTGCCTTTGCCCGGCAGTGGGATGGCACAGGCTTACAGTAACTTCTGATGTTAAAAAAAAATAAAAAATAATAACAAATGTTCAATGATTTAAAATCAGTCCATGTTAATTTGTAAGCCTCTCTGACCTTGATCTTCAGGCAAGGGCCATTGTCTTGTACAAGCAGTACTGATCTACAATAACATTTTGTTGCCATGTAAAGATCATGTTTAAACATGAAAGTATCACTCGTTTGACATCTTTGTTTTAGCAGACTGTTTCCATAACATATTGATCTTGTTATTGAATTAGCTGGAAATAATATTTCATGCACCATTTAAAGTAGGTAATTATTGATTAATCAATACTAATATTGTTTTATAGAAGTAAAGTATGTATGTTTATATTGTTTATGCTTCTTTGTAAGGACAACTGATTTGTTTTTGGAAAATTCTTGCATTAATGGGAGGCTACATTATCCCGAAGTGTCATAGGTGATAATATCCGACTATAATGTGAGGGAAGAAGCCACGGGCAAAAAGCTAGTGTGATATAAAGTTGATTTCAAATCACTCTATTGCAGTTCTGCAATAGAGTGAATTGAAAAATATATATCAAGAATTGTTCTCTATATATATTTTTTACCAAGTGCAACAAGTGCACAGTATCTGATACCTTTTGACTGTTATAATGTTTCAGTTTTCAAATTATTAGTTTTTGCCTGGCTGTTTTGTCAATTTATTCTGTAACCTTGGACATTATTAGGAATAGTTATCTTGAAATAGTTTGTACTGTTTATACATGCAGATATTTTTTATTTTTCTCATATTTAAGTTTTGGCTCAAGTTATACCTACACTCCGAACTAAAAAGAAACCTTGAACTTTGTGTCTATCTCAGTTTGTTCCTTCATAGAAGTAGTCCGATGGGAATCCAGCCTCAACTTTATAACAACTTAAACATGACAAGTTAAGTGTTTAGATTATGAATAAACTTTATCAACTTCGATTAGGTACATATTTAATTTACAAAACACTTTACAATACCAAATAAAGTTGTAAAAAAATTATAGATTGTGACCTATCTCATAACTTATATAGGTACAATATAAGATTAGGTAACATGCAATAAGCAGGAAAAATTCCATGATTAATGTAATCACATAAATAAAAAAAAAAAATTTTGTTCCTTCCTTCAGTAATTTTCCTCTAAACTACCGATTAAAATTATTACTGTGAGTAAGTTAAGTACTGTTATATAAATCGGATAGCTATGCATGATCCATATGTTCATTATAATACATTGCTTCTTTCCGTAAGCATTGTTTCTTTTGCCCGGGCTGTGAGACTTCATAGTAAAATTCTTTTGCACAGAAGTAATTGTTTGACATACTTAAATAATAAACAAATATTTATATGACCTACAGGTATTTGTACGGGGTCTGGCTGTTTGTGAGTTTATATGTTTGTAAACACACCCACAATACAGAAAAAATTTGGCGTGGACAGTGTGGGGCAAAGTTTAAAAATAATGGCCCACTTCAGGACTTCAGCTGATATTCCAGAAAATTAATCAGACATGCAATTTCATTCCATTTAGTAGTTTATTTGGTATATAAAACTTAATTCAGCGATTGAGTAAAGTATTCTAAAAAAAATATTATTGCTTCTAAATTCATAAGATCTAAAATGTCATAATCACATGTTATAACAAAACATCACATTAAATATTAATAATAAAATAAGTGATACACATTTTCAATTACTTAATATTATAGGATGGTCATAATATAACTAAGATACAGGTAATGAGACAAAGTATAATTTTTATTGTATCTTTTGGAGATATTAACTGGTCAATAGATGTTTAAAATTGTTGTGTTTTTTAACAATATCTGTGCGGTTAACATTTATGTAGTAGTATTCAGAAATAAGATTTAAGGACAGCTTTTAGAAAGGTTGGCTGTTAGAATGATTGCATTTTTGAGATTCGAACATACATATGGGTACACAAAAATGTTTTATAACAAGTCTTAATAAAGATACCTACCATGGACCTTGGATGGCAATATTAATATTAATCAATAACAAGTAAACATTCACTGTATTTGTCGAAGATAATGTTGATACTAGATTATTATAATCTTTAAGTAGGTTGTTGAGAGTTTGGGCTGTGCCTACTTGCATGTGTTGTGTGTACTATACTTTAGGTACGATAAATAACCCTTGCAAATTGGCACTGTGTAGATCAACTATCCAAAAATAATATTTTACTCTGTTTTAATTCATTAAATCACAGTCTTATTAGATTAGTAAAAATATATTTTCCAAATACTTACCATTGGCTTTAATAAAATCCACGAACTTGTTTCTTTGATAGCTTAGGTTTAACAATCACAGACACTTATGTATATCTCCACACCTACACAAGCGATTTGTTAAAATAAAAGAAACAGAAGACTGACGAAACACTCGATTTTTAAATTGCAGAATTATCTCAGTCACAGTTATTTTATTTTGCACCAATTTTCACATGTTTTTTTTTTGTTTTGTCGAACATTATCCACCTAATGATTTATCAAAAATGATTAAATAACAAATAAAAATAATAATCACTGCTGTACATGGTCGAAAACAACAAAAATAGGTTTTGACATTTGACAGAGAGAATCCAACTGTAGAAATACACGACAAATCGTTGGAAAAGTGAAAGTACCTAGCTAGTTTTATTAATTTAGTCACCAATAACAAAGTAAAAATACAACACGAACACTGCTGCTTTTCGTAAAAATAAACAATTTCTAAAACGATTAAAAAAGAAGATTGCAAGCACCTACTACGCGCACGCGAGCGCAATCGGTATACATTTTTTTTGCCAGTGAGTGCGGGAGCGAAAACGAGCGAGGGCCGAGGAGACAGATAGATACACGGCCGCGCGAAGCCGTCAGATGACATGCAGCTACTGACAGCAAGGAAAAACAATGTGGATTGTTTCATGATCATGACGAATAAATGACAATAGGTAGATATAACGTGGCGCTAACTTTATTTTGTAGGTCAATTTCATAATTATTTCGAACGCAGAGTTTATACGAAAGATCAGAGGTGCTTCTTCGAGTTTTGGCGGAATCTGACATCTGTTTATTTCGTCCTGAGTTCCTAACATCACCTTCATGGCCTGCCGAGTGCTGCGATACGGCCTCACAAATCAGAATCACTTTTACAGGCACCAGCTCTGTGCAACTTTGATTTGTTTGTCTACAAAATACTCAATAGTTTTATTAGTTTTTAATAGGTACGTATAGTTTGGTTGCTTATTAATTCTTCTCTTTTGGGTCCGTTACCGACACTACCGACCTAAGATTAAACATTCATTTAATCTTGGGTCAAAGCTCAAGTTTTTTTTTTTGTATGAATTGCCCACAATGGGCTGACAGATGCAGCCATGCTTATATTACATCAAAATGTCACGCCTGTTTTTCCCGAAGGGTTAGGCAGAGGCCTATTAGTACCTACACCGATTTTACCAGTTTTGTTTTTAAAGATCCTGAGCCTCACCTTTTATAGTTGGATTCTAAGGGCACACGAGCTCATCAGCTGCGCTTGCGATTAAAGTGCTTCCGACCATTGGACTGTTACGACCTGGGTATGGTATAAATTAAAACACTACCGAATAAAACACTAAATAACTTTATTAACACATTACACTATTAATCACAAATTCACCACTGATCACTATTTATTTAGATATCGCACTTGTACTTCACTTCGATTCACTTCCTTGTGTAGCCAAAATCAGACTACTCTCGACTCCTGCAAATCATCCCAACCCATCCTTCGAGAAAGTTCACAACTTTCTGGTACCCTCATATGGCCGACCCATCCTTCCAGAAAGTTCCATAGTGGAACATCGTAGGATTATTCTCGAATCTGCTAGATATTTCCTTGGTGGAACATTCTAGACTCGAGCGTAATCTTGAATGTTCTCGTAAAGCAGCCGACGTAACAGGACTAAAGAAAAATCAGTAAAAAAAGAAACATACATAAGGAACAAACTTTTTTATGCATAATTTTTAGTGATTTTCAGAAATGCGTAATAGAATAGTGCGAAACTGTTTTTATTAATTTCATTACTTCTCCGAAGCTTCTGCGTTGCCCTGACACACTACCTAAAACTGCGACGTATTTTAAGGGCCGTACACACCCAAGCCGTTATTTATGTCGGCAACTTTGTTGTCGGCAAGCCAGTTGGCGTCTTCGTCGACATTTCATTTCAACTTTTTGTGCGGTACAAAATGTGCAACCTTTTTCACACTTTAGCTTCAGTGTCACCGGCAACTGCGCGCCTACGCACGTCGCAGACACGACGGTGGCTTTGGTCTGTAGAGCCCATTACATCCGTGTTTGGGGACACAAAATTGCGCACTAAGGTTCGCAGAAATTAAACATGATTATTTGTTTATTTTTTCGATTGCTATAATCTGCACTTGAACTAATATGGGGCATTGGCTTTCATTGCAGCCAGTTTAGGGTCGTCTCGTGGCAGTGGTTAATAATGCTCATGGTGACTTTTCATCACAGTCGCGTCGCTAAATATTGATTAAAAAATATGTGTGTGTGTTGTATTTGACAAAATCACCAGAGAGGCGTCGCACGAGCAAGTTTAGCAGCGGCCTTGTCTGTTTCAACTCAAGTGAGCTTGGAATCGTCGCGCCGACACAGTGGATCCATATTGAAAATTAGTGGACATGGGCAACAAAGTTCCAATATCGATTCGATATTTTTTTATGTGATTCTTCATGATATTCCAGACAACTTTTACTCTTGTGAAATTTCTTCTAAAGTTGATCGTTTGTCTGAAAAAAAATAAATTAGATTTTTTTGTATGGAGCGAATCACGTTTATTTTTTTTTCTTCAATTGTACGAATATGTTAGGTGTATGGCGTAAGTATATGATAGCTAGGGTCATTCTCTATCCACGAAAAAATATATCAGCGCCGGCCATCCGCGGCCGCGCGAGTAATCATTCGGTAAAAAAATAATATTTTCTATGAAATTTTTTGCCTTTTAAAATCAATTCAAAGTCATATTTTCTGTCTCACTTGGCTGTTTTCACCTTTTTAGTTAAATATATAGTTTTAATAGCACATAGGTACTCACAACTAGTAATTCTGGAAGAGGTTAAGTTATTATTGCATGTTATCGGTGGCACCTGCATTGTGATTGATATTTGTTTGTGCGCTCGGTTAAGTGCATAACAAACGAGTCACCGAAAAATAATTGTCTCTGATTGGCTGTTATTTTTTTAACTACCTGCACATTATCTATTGTTATCGGTGGCACCTGCATTGTGATTGATGACTCATTTGTTTGTGCGCTCGTCTAAGCGCATAACTAATGAGTCATCGAAAAATGCTCGTCTCTGATTGGCTGAATAATTTTCAGTCATGCTAATATGTTCACTACTTGAGTAATTAACACTGACTATAAATACAAAGACATTCACTAAGTCCCTCTAGTTTCGCTCTTGTCGCTTATTTGTGAACACAGTGAAATACTTTTATTTTTATATTTACTTTAGAACTATGGCTGGATTTTGTACCAACCTAGATCTTTTTGTGAAATTAAGAAAATTAAGATTAATTAAGAAATTAAGAAGCTTCGGAAGCCCGTAATAAGGTCTTCAGAAACGTCAGAGAGAGACACACTCGGAAAACGGACAGAATAGCAACAAACGAAGACATCCTCCATGGACTTCTAATAAGCTCTGATCCTCACATATCCTACATAAGGCCTAAAATAACGAAACAGGTTCATAGTGAGTTGTTGCCTGAAGCAATTCAGTTGTTACAGACTACCGAGCCTCCCTGTGACAGTGAGATTATGGAGGAAGAAGAATGCCTCATAGCAGAGTCCGAAAATTTGCCGGACCCACTTCTGGAATAAGAAATAAAGTGATCCGGCTATGGACTATTCCCACAAAAGCCCATCAGGGCTGGGAATATGACAAACAGCCCTTTTCAGGGCTACAATTATTTCACAATTTCCTTTCGATCATACGTACGATAACTTTTTGACGGCACGGTTGGCGCAGTGGCTGAGCGATTGACTGCTGCGCTGCGTGTCGCGGGTTCGATCCCTGCACGGAACAAATATTTGTATGGCCTACAGATAGTTGTTCCGGGTCTGGTTGTTTGTGTATGTGACTTTAAATGTTTGTAAACGCACCCACGATACAGGAGAAATTCCTAGTGTGGGGCAACGTTTTTTTTTAAAAAAAAAAAAAAAAAATACTTATACTATACTTTACATACGCTTGATTATGTAGATAATGATTATCAACGTCTTGCCCGTAAAAATTCAAACTATTTCACGTATATTTGATAAAATTAGTATACCCAGAAACTTATTACATGTTTATTTTACAATAGATAACGTGCAGGTAGTAAAAAAAATAACAGCCAATCAGAGACGACCATTTTTCGATGACTCATTAGTTATGCGCTTCTAGCCGAGCGCACAAACAAATGAGTCATCAATCACAATGCAGGTGCTACCGATAACAGTAGATAATGTGCAGGTAGTTAAAAAAATAACAACCAATCAGAGACAATTATTTTTCGGTGACTCGTTTGTTATGCATTTAGCCGAGCGCACAAACAAATGAGTCATCAATCACAATGCAGGTGCCACCGATAACATGCAATAATAACTTAACCTCTGCCAGAATTACTAGTTGTGAGTACCTATGTGCTATTAAAACTATATATTTAACTAAAAAGGTGAAAACAGCCAAGTGAGACAGAAAATATACTTTGAATTGATTTTAAAAGGCAAAAAAAATCATAGAAAATATTATTTTTTTACCGAATGATTACTCGCGCGGCCGCGGATGGCCGGCGCTGATATATTTTTTCCTGGATAGAGAATGACCCTAGCTATCATATACTCACGCCATACACCTAACATATTCGTACAATTGAAGAAAAAAAAATAAACGTGATTCGCTCCATACAAAAAAATCTAATTTATTTTTTTTCAGACAAACGATCAACTTTAGAAGAAATTTCACAAGAGTAAAAGTTGTCTGGAATATCATGAAGAATCACATAAAAAAATATCGAATCGATATTGGAACTTTGTTGCCCATGTCCACTAATTTTCAATATGGATCCACTGTGCGACAGCCGCCTTCAAAGCCGTCAGTTTCTCTGTAACTCGCAGAGCTAGTAAAAGGTGACAAACTAGATCTGCATGTAAGTGTTGGTAACGGACAACGCCTGTAGCTGCGACCGCCAAGGTGTGTCCGTGTGATTATAGTATAGCCTTGCTAAAACAACTAAAATACTTTTTTCAGTAAGGGCAACAATGTGTTACTTTTGTCACTCAAAGTGTCAATGTCAACGTTGTCATTGTCAAGCTATGAGTTTAATGTTTATTAACATTTCATTTTGTCTTCTTTTAATTACGGTCGTAAAAATTGATAAAAACCGTTATTTGTTATTTAATTTGTGCTATTAATGTTATTTAAGAGCATGGTGCATCAGGCATCCGGCGAACTTAATGTTTTTTTTTTAATAAAAAGAAGAAAATTGGATTTATCTATCAACCAACATCGAAGGCGTATACTAAGTTTCGTGTCCATGCTATTAACCGTTGAGGAATTCTCGCGTGAGAAGGCGATCCTGGCTGCAGGAAAAAGTCATGACTGTCATAAAAATGTATTGTCACCAGAACCAAAAGTGTGTGCAAAATTTCAGCTCTATTGGTTAAAGGGTAAGGGAACTGACATGAAATTCAGTTGCGAGGTTTGACCAATACATACTAACAAGGCAAGTTAAGTGTAATAATATCTATGAGTTTAAAATCCTTGGATGTTGGAGGTTTCTGGATTTGATTCCCGGATTGGGCAAAGCGTAATTGGGTTTTCCATCAGAAATTTCTCAGTAGCAGCCGCGGAGTCTGGATTTGTGCCTGGTTGATGGAAATAGGCTCACCCCGTACTACATGGGACTTAAACATAACTGGCGAAATGTGAGCGTACTGTTAGGTACATCTCTCCCTAATCCTTCGGGGATTACAGGCGTGATGTTATGCTATGCATGTAAGGAATAAAACAAAATAGTAGATATAAATTAAGCATTTTATTCTTTTCTATTTATGTTTATGGCAATTGGTTCTGATGTCGACAAATCTGGCAATGTCAGATGTGTTATGGAAGCTAGTTTGGGAAATATGACAATCCTATCATATTTTCACAAATCGAAAACAAAACCTGAAGTAACAAGATCAAATTTCTTGTCTACTAAAGCGGACATTTCAATTTATATGAAATAATTGAATCAATATAATTTTCTGGTTACAATATAATTAACCATTTGAAATCATAATTTTCACACACATAGTTTAGAGTAACTACATATGTATACCTAAAACTTTTCCTTGAACATAATCTCTAATTCTTGATGGCCCCAACTAATGTTTTTTTTTAGAGGATATTAACCTTTTGACCGCTTGGCTAAATATCAATTGCCCCTAGCGTGTGGCTACAAATAGTTAAAATAAATAATACCTACAATAAATAAGCATTTTCAATACTTAGAGCTACAAGACATAATTTTAAATAATTGTTTTAAATAATATCTCTATTTAATAATGGTTTTAGTTGTACCACGCAGTTAATAGGACGAAAATATGCATGTTCTCTGTCGCAGAAATAAGACACAAGCAGTAGGGGCACGGAAATATGTGTCGCATAAATGCGACACAAGCGGTCAAGAGGTTAAAAATGACTCATGACTTGAACAAAGCATGTTTCAAAGTCAAACCATTAGGCTATTTATAGTGCACTTTTGCATGCCAAACTTTGCATGGTTGTATGTAGAATTGATTTTAGTTGCTTTCTGCAAGACATTGTCATGGGGATCTGAACGCAAAGATGGGCACGTGGGTGCATAGTAGGTTGGGGCGAAAATTTATGCTGATATTTTTCTTTATTATCTAATCAATCCTGAATAGTCTAGTCAGTTGAGATTTGATAAAATCGTAAATCTATCCGATGTGCTAAAACTTTTTGAGCTAGCTTCGCTCGCTGTTTTTATTAACACTTACGGTGCTAAGCACCCAGCATATGGGTCGAACAATAATTCGTTCGTGTGCCCACAACCCGCCTCCCGAGTCGTCGTAATACTACGTAATGACTTGTACAAGTAAAAATGAATTATTTGAACTTAGCAGCGAAAGTGTTCATTTCCGCAAGGGCAAACCTTTAACACTATCATGGTTAATCACACCAATCGATCGCTGGCCATCGATCGATGGTAGAATGAATTAGTCAACGTCGATCGACAGTTTCTACCACACCAATCGATCTACGTCGACCGATCGATTGGTGGTAAAACCCTCAGGTATATTGTGTATGTATTAATACCTCCGTGATTAATACATTCACACCGACGTTGAAAGTTTTATAAAAGTTATTCTTTTGTAAAAAAACATTGATAGTATCACAAAATTAAAAAAAAATATGTTTTGCCTTTTTGCTACCTTTCTTGACTAATGATGAAAATAGAAGGGGCGACGAATTTTCGTTCGGCACCGGGCGGCTAAAACCCACGATTGAAGAACAATAAAAGTTACCTATACTTACACATAATAATTTACTTATTTATACCGAATCTACGCTTTGTTCTCACTTACGAAATCCATCGTGAGTACTGATAAATCTTCACGCGTACTGATACGTGTCGTGAGATGACAGAAGTCACGGGGCTGATGGTGTTACTGATTATGCTCAACACGCTGCTAATACCAGGGTACAAGAGGAAGCCATTTTGATGTCAGAAGGACAGCTACTTCATCTGAAACAAAAAAATAAAAATAAATGTTGATATTGGGATAAAAGTCATCAAATCCATCAAGAAACTTTGGGGAAGAGTGAGAACCGACAGCTAATTTAGTAATTTATATTACGTAGTTAAATAAGCACCGAGGCTGGCACTGGCGCTATTTTGAATCCTGAACGTAATGAGAGATTCTATGCGCCCCGAGACCAGCAAGGGAGCTCTGAAAAGGCTGTCCAGATCTAAGATGCCAAATTATTTCCTTTAAGACATTTCGAAATCTCAGTTTCACCACAATAAACCACGAAGACTAGAAATTCTTGAAAGCCATCATTGAAGCCATCATCAACCATCAATTTGAATTCAGATATTTGCAACAATTCAAAACCCCGTAAAAGGAGCACAATATAAATAGGTGCATCAACTAAGGGGGTCATAATTTTTTCGACTGACTGTCATCTATTTTCACACCTTTAATTGAAAACAGAATGTATTTTTTGTTTTCCAACAAAATATAGCATATTCATAATTATTATGGTAGTACCTTTGCCCTAAAATGCAGTTTAACTTGCGAACGGTTCGAATAAGTACTACGCCATTAGCGGTTTGAATCGGCATTTAGAAAATGCTGTATCTTTTAAGATTCCGGTGCCAAATGGCAAAAATTGGAACGCATATAGATTCATCCTATCTGTCTGTCGGTCTGTCCGTAAGTCACAGCCATTTTACTCCGGCACTATTGACTATGGTTCAGTTCAAATTTGGAGAGTAGGTGTCTTATATGAACCGCTACACAAAAATAATGTTTTTTTTTAAATAATTGTTGTAATTGTATTGTAAATAATTGTGTCTATCGCTTCCGTGCTTCGGAAAGCACGTTAAACCGTTGGTCCCGGCTGTTAATTGTACATTTTTGACAGTCGTTACAGGTAGTCAGTAGCCCGAAAGTCTGACAACCAGTGTTACCAAGGGGTATCGTATTACCCAGTATTAACTGGGTTGTGGAGGTCAGATAGGCAGTCGCTCCATGTAAATTACTGGTATTCAGTTGCATCCGGTTAGACTGGAAGCCGACCCCAACATAGTTGGGAAAAGGCTAGGCAGATGATGAATTGTGTCTATCGCTCTTAAGTATTTACTTAGAAATGTGATGTTCGCTTCTAAAGTCGTTAAATTGTGTCCCCTTTCCTAAATTTTTTAAAGTAACAAGAGGAATATTCTGAAAAAATGTGGGTACGTAGAACGTCTATAGAACTAACGACGAAAATTTGTTTGAGTAATAATTAATATTTCGATTTTGAAATTTGGGACTTTTTTGGTGAAACTGTAGCAGTAATTTTGTTTTTTATTAGCATAGTATGAAACAACATTAACAAACAAATTTAGTTTTGCTGTTGAGTGCAATATTGTTTGGTGCTACGGAATCCCTTGAGTCCGAGTCGCTCTTGGCCGGTTTTTATTTAAATGATTCACGTAATGGTGTCTTCGAATAAAATGGCGTGGTTAATTAGATCTTCATTTTATGATAAAATCTAAAAAGTGCTACAACACTAGTCCAAGGGTTCTTGCAAATTGCTTGTTCTTCTTTTCTTCCACTTTTCATTTACGAGCTAATTTAAAATATCTTGTGTCATTACAAATGGACCACTGTCGAAATTAAACTTGCGCGATGTTTTTTTTTTTAATTTTAAATATCGCCTAAAACCTGACGACTCGATCGATACTTTTCAAACGTCATTAATGGATAATACCCTTCTATAGCAACCGAGTATTGTTGGCAAAACGAATGTCTACTAACTTTAGGCCTGAAAAAAGAAATGGTATCCACGTGACGGCTGTTAGACAAGCAAAGTTCTAACAGAGAAAAAAATGAAGAAAATAGGCGAGAGATTCAGCACGTATTGCAGATTGGATCAGGATGCATTGACAAGATTCCACACGAGCCCCTTAATGAGAGCAAGAAAATGTTGACTCTTGGTGCGGGAAAATCTCACCTATGTTCAGAAACGCCCGGGCACTCAGAGCTCAAATCGAGGGACTTCCTGGACAGCACTGGTTAATGTTTTGGGTCATCCTCCTTAATGGGTTGATTCGGCAATATGTGACTTCTTTTTGATCCCTAAAATAAAAAATCAACTCAAAAGAATGCAATTTTCGTCGCCGGAAGATGCGCTAGCATCGTTCGAACCGAGTTGTCTCAGGCGGACAGGAGAAAGTGTTGTTAAGATCGGTTTAGACACATAAAACTTAATAAAGATTCTGGTGAAGAGTTTTTACCCTTTGAACAATTTTGTTTTAGTTTCGCTTAATTTTCTGAGTGCCCCTCGTACCTATTAGCAGGTAACGTAGCCCGTAGGTAAAGGCTAGGGCGCAATAACGCAAGTCCGTAAGTAATTTTGTATTTATAATCCGTGGTAGCTATGCTGTCGTAGGCTAACAGTGTCATTATATTTCTTAATTTAAGCATGTATTTTATGTAGACAGATACATGTTTCGCCTAAAGATAGGTGTAAACATTAACTTCAGGTTAACCGGCTAAACTTAACAAGTTTAATTTCGAGGAGGTGCATGTTGATTTCTTATATTGTTAGGCTTAAATGAAGAATGTTTACAGCGACTTGAAAATACTATTTAATTTACATTCGTAACTTCAAAAAATATATTATATTTGTATAAATCATTTCAATCTAGGTAGGTACCTACTCACGCACCTCTGCCCTTTTTATGGGTTCGACTTTTAACGATTTGGCTAGCCTGTCGCAGGAGTCTAGCATCTCCGGGATGTAATAAAGTTCGCCTGTTGACTCCGCTTTGGCTAATGCCTTCTTCTCTCCGTCTCCTGGAGCAAGCACTGGGAGCTTTGGATCGGCCTAGGAAGTTTATAAAACTATTAATGAGAAATTTATGTCTAAGTTAACATTGTAAAGTAAAACAATGACAACAAATAAGATACGAACTGGTTCCAACTGCCGCCAATATTGTATACAGTCGGAGACGCGGTCTTCAAATCCGGCGGCAAAACTTTTGTGGTTGATAGCAATAAAAGTTTGGCCGATGTTCGCAATAATTTTAGTAGTCGGTGACCACCTGGGCACGTGGTGACCATATTGGGCACCTATACGGAATTAAAGATTTTTTTTAGTGAAATTTAAACACTTAGTTCTATACTGACCTACTGGTAATGAAGTAGTGAAAAATGTGCAAACTATATTGGGCTAATAGTAATTCTGTCTACTAAAGAAGTTCGGGAATATCCAGGATGAGGCTGGCACAAGAACGTGGAGCTTGGCAAAACCAAAGAGAGGCCTGTATCCAGCAGTGGGTGAAGTCGGGCTGTGGATGGTGATAACTTTGAAGAAGTTCGCATCTGGATTTAATTGGCTTCCATTAAATTTAAATAAAACTAGCTGTTGCCTGCGACTTTCGTCCGCCTGAAATTACTGTAAAAATATTACTTTCTCTTTTAATCGGATTTTGTTAACAATACGGAACCCTAATTATTTTTCTAGTAAAAACAAAAGTAGCCTAAGTTACTTCTTATAACGATCAGCTATCTGCCAATAAATATCCCTAAAAATCAGTCCAGCCGTTTCGGAGATTAGCCGAAACAAACAAAGACAGAAATTAAAAAAAATAAAGTTTTTTTGTTATATATTTTCAATAACCTCAATATATATTCAATTGACCTCATTTTCGTTATAAGCGACCCCAAAAACCACGAAAATGACACCCATGATAAAAATACATACGCTACGGCGCTAACTGTTCCTTTATTTTTTGACATGAAAAATGCTGGCATTTTTGTAATGTTTTCAATCCCATGATGTACTAAAATGTGATACCCACAGATGTATATGTAATAAACTATTAGATTACAGTAGACGTCATGTAGAGTGCCTTGTTCCCGAAGGGAGCCCGGCAGGAATCGGCTTCTTAGGTGCCTTAGGGCCTGCTGACGGATACCTTCCACTGCTGCTTACTTGGACTGCTTACCTGCCAGCACTCCAGAGAGCATGTCCACAAGAGCTGCTAACCCAAAGCCTTTGTATCCAGCAGTCTTCTCGCCGCCGCCTAGCGGCAACAAGCAACCACCTTTAATGGCCTGAAATGCGGACAGAAGAAGGATGTACCATATTTATAGTAACTCTTTAGTATAAAGTTTCTTGTAATCCTTTGTCTAAGTGCACAAGCTTAATAATATATTCTTTGTTATTGATAGTCCTGGGTGGGTATAAATATCCAAACAAGAGCTAACCACAAAGTCAGAAAATCGGTGAGTCACAACGAAATTGGAAAAGATAGATATAGATAATATGAAACATAGAAATTTTTAGGTATAACGAACAGGGTGGAAAATTCTTTATCTTGATTGAACGTTATTTGGCCTGGTTGGTCTATTGGTCGCATGCGCGACTGCTGAGCATGAGGGCCTGGGTTTGAATCCCAGGTCGGGCAGAGTGTTATTGGGTTTTCTCAGTAGTTTAGTTGCCACGGAGTCTGGATTTCTGCCCGGTTGATGGCATTAGTATTTTAGGGGACTTAAACATAACTGGCAAAATGTGGGTGTACTATTAGGTACACCTCTGCCTATTTCTTCTGGGATTACGGGCGTGATTTTATGTTATTTTAGTTTTATAAATTGAAAACCATCGTTCTACATCCACTTAGGCCATTTTCCCAGTTAGATAGATACACTTAAAATAAAATTAAAGGAAACATGCCCAAAAAATGCATGACATACCGATTGTAGCTAAAATATGCATTTGCGGATTATGTACGTAGTCAGGTCGCTAATGGTGACTATTATCGTCATCCGATCGTAATTATCACTTGCTGCGGTGAAGGAAAAAGTCGCGACGAAACCAGCATGCCTGCAAGATATTTCTCGCCGGCATGTAAAGCCAAGTCAGAGGTCAAGGGGCGACATAAAAACTGACACCAGGTTAGGCACTAACCACAAGATAAAGAAGAAGAAGTTCGTCATACCGACATCTTTCGGCATTCAATCTTCAACAATTTGGATAACCTTAACTGATACTGGTAGGTACCCACCACGTCGGGATCTAATGTTTCTTTTCCATCGGGTCCTTGCGCCCAGCCTCTTTCCAACTTGGTACCACTTCGGCTACGCAATTCTATCTGAAAATTCACAGTGAGACCATAATAATAATGACTGATTTACATCTTACTGAGGTGTTGCACTACAAAGAATAATGTTATGTGGTACATGGGCAATAGAATACATTTTATTGTTATGAGGGTATAGCGACACTACAAAACGTACTCAGCAAAATAGAACAAAAAGTACTACATTGCCATCTATGACAAAAATCAAGAACTAACATCGAATTCCTACATCGCGCAAGCAAAATTATCCACGACTTAAGCTTAAGACTATATAGAAAAACCCAACAACTGTCGGGTTCAGTCAGATTCGCCGACCAAGGACCTAGTCACAGCCGACGACGCTATCACTCTCCTGCAAGAGAGCCGTAGGGAAACTAGTACGCTCAAGCGTAAACCCCAATTCAGACCGCCGTCTTTCCGCCCTCGCCGTCGAGGACCGTCGTGACGTCTTAGTAATTGCTCTCCCCGACCCTTGCTCGAGCCAGCCCGCGATGTTGTGCCAGTAGTTTTAAACCAGCCCCAAAATAATATCACCACTCAGATCCAGCCTGTCCCTTTGCTGCCCTTCCCCAGCGACGCCCTAAGCCGAGGTCCGAGCCCCACAGGGGGTGCCCTTAGCGTGTAGTCGCTTATTTTGTAAGCTTATTTTGCCCTGGCTGGAGGCCTTCAATTCAAGGCATCCACAGGATAGACCGGTTAAGCAGACGACAACCTCCTAGGTTGAACTGCGAGATGCCATTCATAAAAAAAAGAAACTGTCGGGCGGTAGCCCACCAGACACACCACCCGTCTGGTCGGAGAATCCTCCCTTTTCTGTGGAGTATTGAGGAACTTTACACCCTTTTCTTCATGCTCCTAAAAGGTGGTTGCTGCCAGGGTGAGCAAGCCGTGTAGGTACCCGGACGTTAATATGGCACAATGAGCTTAAAAGGGACTACGACAATGGAATGACAGACGACTGAACTTTTTCTAAAGCCCGTTGTGCCATTTTGGTAGGCGCACCTGAAACAGATATGATACTGCGTAGTACGTAGTGTGGTCTATAATTGACGGTTATTGTACCTTTCCCAAAGCCACGGTAGCCATAGAAATGTCGAGGTAAAATGGTCCAGTTGAAGGCAAACCCGGAGCCACTACTGCTAGGGGATTTGTGCCCAATGCAGCCTGCAACGAGACAAAATAATAAAGTTTAGCGTTTATTATATATACTTACATATCTTCTTGTTTAGGATAAGTACATAGGTAAACTGCATTTACAGAAACTCAAGGCGTTATCAAAGAATGTTTGTGACATTGAGACTGCTCAGTCTGCTGAACCAAAATCGAACCTGGACTTAGAGCCTTTTGGAAGCCTTGCTTTTTGAGACAAGTCTTCATGGATATCCTCTGTCTCGGCAGTGTGGAGGAAGGTCCAGGCTTATGTTCGTTGTCTACCGGAACAAACCTTACGGTTTTTCCTGCTTAAAAATTGAATCACATCCCTAAGTTAAACTGAGCTCTTTTCAGAGCGAGCCTTTAAGTGACAAGAATTTCATAGCGAAAATAGTACATTTTGATAATAAGTGGGGTAATTTAGAACACAAATAAATGTTAATTTGTTGATAAAAGCAAATTAATTTATAAACAATAATGTTTATTTACGATATTCTGTTTATAAACACAATTTTTTTTTATTATTAAATATGAAGGCCTTAAAAATATGCGCATCTTTGCTGTGAAAAAAAGTAGTCATTGCCGACTATAGGGAATGAGGGCTATCATTTTTGAGCTGACCAGATGGCGCCACTGTCGAGTAAGGTCCTGTCATTAATTCTATTTTATACTTTAAAGTACCAATAACTTCATTAACAGTTTATTTAATTACGTTTAAGAACATAGTGTAAAGTTAAGGTACATATTTAAAATATTGTCCCTAAAATTAGCAAGCATGAAACATTTACCTAAAAATCATTCTTCCTTCAAGTACTAACAAATTAGAACTCCCAACTTGCTACCTACAATCTTCAAGTCATAATTAATCAGGAATGGCTCAATCTTGACCACACTTGTGAATATTAATAAAACTACGTGATAAAAAAAGCTGATAAAAATGACATCTGACATTTCTGAAGACCTTACTCTACACGAACACCTCTGTGGCAAAATCAGGAAAATAAACCCTCGGGTGTGATAAATGAAAAAAATCCACGAGTGTGAAATACATTGCATGTTGAACCTAATCGTAGTGCGATAAGAGCCAGTTTTCGAGGAAGTGTATTGAAAAACTTATTTCCATGAATCCTTTAGCACTCATGCCTACTCCGTAAGAAATCTGTTTTTGTCGCTAGTTGAACTGACCTTTATACTCCTGGTGGGAGCTATTAGAGGTGAACCGTTCGTGAATGTCATGCCTATCATCCCGTTGTCTGCCAGTTTTTTAGACCAGTAGCCACCTATGCCGAAGTGGTTGGACCCTGGAAAGACCAGATTATCACTAAAAGAAGTGGTGAAAATACTGTTTTTTCAAGCACCTCCAGCTGAAATGACGGGCTAACCTTAGGCAGGCTTTCCTAACAATCTTTGCGCCCAATGGTGTGAAACCCTTAAGTGTTGCCTACTCCTCGCGAATTTTCTGTTATTGTGCAAGCAATTAACGACTCAAATTCGGAACATTCAGCAAGTTAGGTGAGCTTAGTATGTAGATTTGCCAGATCATGCGTGCTGAGTTGAGCCTAGTGCCTTATCTTAGGCCTGTTTTCCACCAAAGGAGAGCCGAGCTCAGCAGATGGGAGACTAGCAAGATTTGAACAATAACAGGAGAGACAAGATACGGGGTGTAAATATCAACCAATGCGATTGATTTCCACAAGTCTCCTCTCCGCTGCGCTCGTTTCTGATTTTGTGGAAGCCGGGTCTTAAAAATGTTACCTTTCACTGAGACGCATGCTATTCCACTGTCTTTGGCCTTCTTTAGCGCTAAGTCTGTGCAAAAGTGAGAGGCCGTGGCCCCCAGCACGTTGTTACCATCCACCCACGCCGTTGCTGCACTCTCCTTCAGTATCTTGGGCTTGTTGAATGGGTTGCACCTCCCGGCCTTAATGTCGAGGATGTAGCGCTCTGTTATGGATTAACAGTAGATGATTGAAATGATCAATTATAAGAGTAAGTAAACGAAATAATTAATAAGAAAACTGCATACAATTTTTAGGATTAACACTAGAACAAAATTGTAATCGGGAAATCCATATTGACAACCTATGTAAAAAATAAACAGATTTGTATACGCGCTATAAGAGCTACGCAAGACAGCAAATGAAGAAGCCGCACTCAACGCCTATTATGGCTATGTAGCGTCTGTACTGAGATACGGCTTACTTTTATGGGGTAACTCGACACATGTCCAAAGAGCATTCATAACGCAAAAAAAACGCTTGAGAGCAATCACTGGCAGTGGCACGCCTCCATATGAGAGCTGCAGACCAGTTCTTAAAAAGTTAAAGGTTTTAACTCTAGCCTGTATTTATATTTTAGAGATAGGAATATTTGTTAAAAAAAATCACACTTCTTCTCCACAGTAGCTGAAAACAATAGATTCAAAAAAGGGACCCAACTAAGTTAAAAATCCAATTTTGCAATAGTGCACTTCGTTATAGAAACAGTTACCTCATGGCCATTAAAATTTACAACCACATTCCGAAATCAATAAGAGAGTCACCACTGCATTTTTCAAAAAGAAGTTAAAATCGTGGCTACTTCAAAAGACTTTTTACTCAATTAGAGAATTTCTTGAAGATATTAAACATAAATAAGTAGCTACTAGATATTATTATACAATTGATTTTTTGTTAATTATACCTAGATATAGATATTAATTTTGTGAGTTTGTACATTTAAGTTTTGTTTTATTAGAGTGTATAAGTTAGCTCTGATTTAGGTCCCAGGTAACCAGTGTAAATATTCGAATGCCGCGTCTAGCGGCGGATATGTCCTGAACATAATATTTTATATAACAACTTTGTGCCTACCGTATCCTACAATTAAATGTCTTTGTCTTTGAAGAAAGCTAAGATAAGGCCAGGTACACAATTATCTAAACACCCTATGACTAAAATAAGGCATACCGGTTGACAATGTCATACGTCTTGCTTTGAACCATATAACGTCATTCCATTTCAAACAAGGCACATTTGGACATGAGAACAATAGTTATTACTGGTCATTGTGTACTTACTGTAGTATCCGCTTGTAGCCGGGTTAATTGGTCGATAAAACAGTTTACGTTCGTTCGTTCGATCGTTGGTTTAGGAAAACATCGTGAGGAAACCAGCGTGCCTGTGATATATTTCTCGACGATATGTAAAGCCAAGTAAGAGGCCCATGAGCGCTATAAAAACTCTGGCACCAGGTTAGGTACCTACTAACCACACGATAAAGAGAAAACAGGTTCACCAGCACCAAAAAGCCTCAGTCCATGATACGCTTCACCTCCCCACTTTCCGCCATTCGTGGTGATAGTCAGTTGACCGCTACAGCTTGACAGCTACCTGACTACTTGTGGGTGTAAGACAGTGTTTACATAAATCTACTAAATAGATACACAACACTTACTTAACCTGTTAATTCCATGACTGCGATGGCCGCAGCTGTCGGCCGCTACGAGTAGTGCAGCTAGTTGCTCGGCTGCGTCGCGAGGACTTCCGGCGGCCACCACACAGTCTATCACGAAGCGCGTCACTTCCGTCGTCTTCACTTTCTGCATCACCATTTCTGTAACAAAAATTAGTAGACCAGATGATACCGCGTCTGCAATTCAGAGTGACATTACTTAGCTTTATTACAATAGATTAATAATTTAATCTATATTAATTTTATCACTATTATAAATGCGAAAGTTTGGATAGATGGATGAGTGATTGTTACTCAATCACGCCAGAACGGCTAAACGGATCTGATGAAATTTGGCACAGAGATATATTAGTGTCTGGAATAGCACACAGGCTACTCTTTTTTGTCTCACATTTTCACTATAAAATCTCCACCCGAAAGAAGTCGCAGACAACAACTCTAACCTGTCCAAGGCAAGTAGAGTGTTAAAATTTTCGAGCCCGCTTCGTTCAATCTTCAGACTACTGTCTCTTGAGTCTTGACTTTGTCTGTAAGTCGACCAAGTAACTCCTGTATGAAGGATCGAAACACTTCTAACATGTCCAAGGTAGGGTGTTAAAATTTTCGAGCTGACTCCACTCGCTCTTGGAGCCTTACTTCCTTTTGTTCTAAAAATGGTCTGCCTAAAGGTAAGTTAACTTGTCTGGAGTGGAGAGCATACATTTTCTTAAAGTTCCTAGGCTTTTCAAATAACTCTTCAAAATTAGTAATTTCTTCTATATTTAAACAAGTATGGAAAATCTATCCAATATGAGGTGCTAACATTTCTGAAGTAGCTATTGCATTTTAAATTCTTAGAAGAACTTTAGATACATCCGTAAATAGTAAACTTAACCCTTACAAATCCGATTTTACTTGCAGCCTTCTGCCCCCCTTGGCTCGAAAGCTGGCGACGCCCTTGACTGCTGGACATAGAAATATTAGACATAGGCCTCTCTTCAGCTTCTGCAGCCAGTTCGACCCAGCTACCTTTTTAAGGACGTCGAAGCATAAAATTTTGCATAGAGTACCTCACGTGACAAAGATGCACACTAAGGATAAGGCTTTTGAAACTTCATGCCTTCAAGGAGTTATACGTAAAGGGAATTTAAATTATTCTTTTTGCCTAAGGGAATCCCGTCTCGGGAACAGGGCATTCTCTTAAGTATCAATCTTAAGTATTGTTATATTTTTTTCTAACTTAGCAATAATTCAAAGGCATTTGTAACGACCACCAACCTGCACTAGGTCTGCAAGGGTTACTGCTCACGTCTTCTGGCGACAACACTATGTCAGCCCTTATACGCTGGAGTCGATGGATATATCCTCAGTGTGTAAACACTAAAAACCCGAAATAATGAGATAAGTCACTTTAAGCCTTATTTAGAACCGATAAGAAGAACGAGGGTTCAGAAGCAGTTCACAACTTTCAACTTGGTATCGTCACTGCTGTCAACCAATCTTCTGTGACAGTTTATTTTTAACTGGAGTGAGTAATATTAACGGCCAATAGCAAGAATGTAGAAGCTTTGGCTGGCTGCACCATATTCAACCTACGTGTTTGATTTATTTGTGTACATTGTAGATACAAACGCGTATTCGATGCACGGTTAGACTGGAAGCTGATCCCAACATAGTTGGGAAAAGGCTAGACTGATGATGATGTAGAGACAAACGCAAATTCGAATAGGGAATAGGATAATGAGGATTATCGTCAGCATGGCTAACTATACTGAGCACGGAAGTTCGTGGGGAATCTGGATCCAATGCATGCGCCTTGCATTCGTTCGGCTCGTATTTGAAGTGTGAACGACGCCTTGAGGTGCGGTCGAACCGTGCAAATCCGAGCCTGCTGATCGCATTCCGGTCCGCTCGATCCGCACCTTTACTGTTGTCTTCAGCAATGCTCGCTGGCGTGTCGATTAAAGCCCTGCGTCGGGAACGGCACGGCAGGGCATTTTATCTTTACCCAACGTAAATTCACAAGTAGCTAGTGGTAACAAGATCCAGATTCCAATGTTTAGAGATCGACCCCCAGGCATCAAAGGGGATTTCCATTCATAAACATAGGTAGGGTTATTTAATTCTTATCTCTTTGTCATCCATCCTCTAATACTTTCGTACGTTTCTGTGTGACTACGAAAGCACTGACCAGTATCTTACGAAAGTAATTAGGTAGAGGTACGACTGTCTGGTGTTGTATAAAAATTAAAAGAAGCGAGCACCTACCACAAAATCTTAAATATGTATATTTATTTATTTACCCTTATTCAAACGCGAGCTTGTGGAGGAGTTAACAAAAAAGTAAGATACGTTCCTGGGTAATTTTGGGTCGTAGATTTCAAAAATACACACAAAAGAGGGGTAAGTGGGGGGGAAGTACCCTTTTTTTGGTGGGATGTATATATCCCGTCGTCTGTTCTCTCTTTTAAAAAAGTTGGAAATGTGGGAACTATAGCTCCCAGTGTCCAGTATGACATCAATATTTTAAAACACTAGCTAGTTGCCCTGGCTCTACTTGTGAATTAAATTTTAACTTAAAAAAATACATAGATTGTGTTTTTTAATAAAAACAATACATTTTTAGTTGAGTAACTCTAGCTAGATATGAATTTGTAGTAGCAAGTTACTTGTATTGGTGAGTACTTTTCGGCACTCGGGTAATCAATAAAATAAATTATTCTAATAGAAGTTTTTATAACATTCGATAACCGAATCTCTTCCGGCACTCCGAATGTGTGTTCTTGCTTGTAAAGGGTATATTTGGGCGTGCTTTTTTTTGAGAGTAATTGTTTATTAGCGCCATCTTCGCGCTAACTTTTCAGTTAGTTTTTTAGGTGGCATTTTTCTAAAACAAAATAAAAACAATAAATTCTAATGTATTGAAACTAGTTGTCTAATTATCTGATCATGTAATAACGAATAATAACTAGTAAGTTGCATATACCAAATTTTTCAGACACACGGATTTTATATATATATAGAAATTTCGAATGTAGTGTGCAGTGACGAACACTGGGATGATATCTTCCCACTTAGACACTCAATTTCAATCGACTCTACCAAGGTATAAACGAAAGATTCTGAGCATATTGTACGTTTTACGCAACCGTAATATAGTCTAGTTTACATAGCTAAAACTCAATCTGCTTGCCTAATTTTTTTTCAGCACTACACAAAAAACAAAAAAATAACGGTCGTTTTTGGCGGTAAAATCACGTCAACCGACTTTGACGTGTGTTTACCATGACATGTAATAATTCTCTTAAAAGCGTTGCCATTAAAAAAGGTTCTCTGAAATGTTTAGATTTCGTAGATAAATATTACATTGCATTAGGTTTAATCATATAAAAATAAAACACGATTTACTTCAATCTGAGATGTGGGAAGTATAGCTCCCAGCGTTTTAATAATAATTAATTAACAATAACATTATTTATTAATAGGTATTTAAGATCAAAAATCATTTTGAAAGAACATTCAGTTAGTTATTTATCACAGCTATGTGGTCCCAAACTAAGTTGATACCTAAGTACAATATAACGACAGTTAGGCAGGCCGGCGCACATCTGAGAAAGCGCATCTCGATGTTTCTTTTATTTGTTGACCTCATTTTCCATATCGCCGATACTTAGAAGCCCTAAGTATGTCGTTTAACAGCAAATTGGATAAAATAACAAGTGCAATGCCCCTAAATTCACTTATACTATGACAACAGTTGAAAGAGCCCAAAGGATCATACTTAAAGTGAGCCTATCCAAACCTCGTCTTTTCTCCACCTCAAAACTGTACGAGGAAACTCAAGTGCTAACGGTTCGCCAGTTGTACATATTGCTAACTGTACTTCTTCAACACTCCGACTTACCTAAAGAAAGTAAAAACCGTATAGGCCTCTCCAGGAGAAACTACGCAGTATGTGAGTCAACTAATGTTAATACCTCGTTCGCACAAAGATTTTTCCTATTCCGAGGAGGCGAATTATTCAATAAATAAAATAAAACAATTAATAATTATAGCGAACTGTCGTAAAATTTAACGCAAAAACAAATTAATCAAATGGTTACCAAATCGAAGCTACGCTGAAACGGAAAAAGTCTTGAGATAGTAAAGTGACAGGGTTTTTATTTATGTATTTATTATAAATGTAATAGTATAATATATTATTGTATATACAATAAATGTAGGCATACACATACAAACTCACCCCCACACACACTCATTCATTCCGTCACACTCACACCATCAACCACTTGTAATAATTGTTCTACTTCGACAACCCTTACTATGTGTTAAATGGGGGGCCTGGAGCTCTAAAATACAGGCCTAGGCTTAGTTTAGACTCCAGGTCTCCCACAAATTACAATTTTTTTTGACGAAGTACCTGTCAACTTAAGAGCGTTTACGTCTATCGCGCGAAGTCAAGTTTAGGTAATTCAATGCATTTTTTACGCACATAGAAGCGCGCGTGTTTGTGTGCATAGCGCTGGCGCGTTCTCTTGCGCTATAGTCAAACTAACCACTATGATCCGTTCGAGAATTTGAATTTGAACGTACACGGATTACTGAACTACGAGTGCATAAAATAAGTATTTAATAATATAATGCAAGTATAGCTATAATTATGATTAATATTAAAGTAGTTTTTTAGTTATTCAAACATGAATTTGTTGATCGAAACTTTCGAAAGAAACCGAACTTCGTTAATTATTATTGATTTGTGATTGATTAATAAATATTTCTTATTCTATTCAAATAAATCACTTTATACGGATTTACTTATGTTTATTTTATATTATATTTTAACCTGACGTGATGTTCCTCTTAGTGACACCTCTTATGAGGGAAATGCAATAGGTTGGCGTTAACTTTAAAAACAATTTATGTTCTTATTTACAAAAAATAAAAAATTATAATAAGTAAAAGTTTTAATAAATAAAATTCGTAGGTAAAAAATAGGGTAAATATTTGTTGTAAAAATATTGCCAGTCATCAAAAATAATAATAAAACAATTATTACTTTAATGATCAAAGTACCAAGATTTTTCAATCACGCTATAAATATCCGCTATCCTTCTAAGTACGGCTAAGGTCAACTCAGGTCAGGCAGATAAGAGTACAATTTGTGGATATACATAAACGTAATTTAATTTAATTTCATTCCTCCATTAGTCCATTTCTACTTTCATGGGCTTTATCTTTAATTTCTCGGCGAGCGCGGCAGAGGATTCGATCTGTTGCTTGACGTACGTCACGTATCCTCGCTTGTCCGTGTCCGCCGCCGCCTGCTTCTCTTTGTCTCCTGGAGCCAATACAGGTAGCTTGGGATCCGTCTGTTAAGAGAGATTGCAATACGGTAAGTTATGGAACCTGGCGTAACTTGCGGGGTGTCAGCGGCAATTTAGGTTGCCATTAGATATCTGGTGGTGGTGAAGGCTGATTTTCGCCGTCTACCGTGAGACACGGAATCGTACAGTCAACCATGCTGTCCTACATTGACAGCGCTTTTGTATCGCGTCAGTTTTCGAGGGCGGGGTTTTCGTACCCGTTACCTTTCATTGATACGCGGTTTACCTGAAGTTCCTAAATAGGTAATGGTTTGCATTTGTGATCGTATTTAGGTTAGGTTACGTTTTATCAGATCCAGCACTATTCGATTTTATTAATAGCACATCCAAAGACCAGTTAATTAGAACCTACGAACCAAATGTACTGACTAGCCAGATCCGTTTGGTATAAGTATTGGCTCTTTGCTAGGCAGTCTTCGTCGTATCGATGGTAATTACGTTATTGAAAGATTATATGTCCTAACATGAGTAATGCTCAATAATAATTGCATGTTATGACTTTAGCGAACAAACTCACTGGTTCCATCTGCCGCCAATGTTTTATGGAGTCAGCGAGGCGATCTCCAAATCCAGGAGCGAAGCATTCGGGGTTGACGGCGACGAAGCAGTGGCCCAAGTTGGCTGGCCCGCCCGCGCCGCTGTGTGACCATGATCGCACGTGATGACCGTAGTTGGCACCTGTAAAGAATTTGAGACGATTGAAAAATAATAATAATAATAAACAACAGGTTCGCTGTTCCCGAAGGGATCTTTCTACATGTTGGATAGATTACATGTGTGCCTCATACATGGCTCATGAGGTTGCTGGGAGTTGTATAAAATAAATGCAACTCTGCGTACCTTCCTGATGTCGTGTATGGGGCGCTGGAGAACGGTCCTTCGCTATCCAGAATGTCGACAGATCCAGGGGAACAGCGAACCGATAAGGATTTAGCGTGGCATATTCCAGGGTGATATTTTAGAGAGATTATTTCAGGCTAGACAAAACCACAATGGACTCAGACTAGTTCATTGTGGTTTTGTTTAGCCTTGAACCCTCTCAGCACAAACTCAAACTCAAAGCATTTATTTCAATTAGACCATTACAGGCACTTTTGAATGTCAAAACACAAAAAATAAACTAAGCTACAGTCCCTGTCACAGGGCATAATAACTAAGTGAAAGTACTGTAGTTGCCCATTCGAAAGCGTAGATCCTATGGAGAAGAATGGGCAAGAAACTCCATGGACACTCTTTTAAATCAATATGTTTTTACAAAATCTTGGTTACATCATTCAGATCGAGATTATACATACATGTGAGAACGATGTAGAAAGACGTGCGAGTAAGAGCGTCCAGAGTAAAAAGATAAAATCAACAATTCAAAAATATAATAATCCATGACAGCCGCAAGATGACCAGTCCCTACTGACAGCGCCCGTTCACGAACATGACGCATGGATCAGCCATCATTCAACTCAACCATTTTGAAGGGAACTAAACGACCCGACAGACGCGCCACCATCAGCGAGACATTTTAGTGAGCATGACATTCTTTCAGCCACCAGGGAAAATGCGAGCCAATAAAAGATGTAAATGGTAGCTTTATCGTACATAGTACTCACTACTAATTATACAATACTAAGAGATTGAATCTATACAATGCAAAGATATGTTTACAATCTTCTGCAGTTTCCACAATAACTTCCCATGGTAACCAATAAGTTTGCCCCTATGATTGTGGAGCAGGACCAGCATTGAGCCAAGCATTTTTATCATCAATGTAATCTCCCAACTTATAGTATGCTTGCCTACGTGTGCGTTTTATACAAGATTTAAATTTCGTCTCATCCAGTTGTAGAATGCCGGGAGGAATTTTATTGTAACATTTTAAACAGTACCCCATGAAAGATGAGTCTACTTTAGCTAGCCTGAAACCTGGCTGAACTAGATGGTCCCTGGTTCTAGTATTATAGTGGTGTCTGTCGCCTCTTTTACTAAATAAACGCAGATTTTTCCTGACGTACATGATGTTTTCATAGATTTATTGGCAAGGTACTGTCTGGATGTTAATTTCCTTAATTAGTTCTCATAGAGAATCGCGCCTACATAGATTATATAATTATGGCCCTGATGGCTCTTTTCTGCAGAATAAATATAGACTCGATGTCTGCAGCCCGTCCCCATAGTAAAACACCGTAAGACATAATACTATGAAAATAACTAAAATAGACTAGCCTCGCGGTATCTACATCAGTAAATTGACGGATTTTCCTAACAGCATATGCTGCTGAACTCAGCCGTCCTGCAAGAGATGTTAAATGAGGACCCCATTGTAGCCTTGAGTCGAGCGTGATCCCTAAGCAAACAGTTTCATCGACGAATTCTAGTTTCTCTTGATTCAATACTATGTCACAATCACTAGTTTTGACATTTGGTAGGGCAAATTTTATGCACTTAGTTTTTTTCCCATTTAATACTAAATTATTCGCGGTAAACCAATTATGGACTTGCAGTAGGGCGCTATTTACGTCGTCAAGAATTGTGGTACGTCTGTTTATCTTAAATATCAAAGAAGTATCGTCGGCAAACAACACCATTTGTGGTTGGTTTTTAAATATGTCACACTGTTGGAGGGTTCAGGTCTAGGCTATCGGTTGAGGAGAGGTGGTCAGATCATATCTCACCTTCTTTACATGGATGATCTGAAACTCTTTGCCCCCAAACAATTTGCAACTGATGAAGCTACTGAAGGTAACATAAACTTTCAGTAGGGCCATTAGAATTGAATTTGGTGTGGACAAATGTGTAGTCATGCATGTGAAGCGAGGGGAGATTATAGAATCCGTGGGAACTCAACTCTCGGATTCCATACACCTTATAATAGATCCCTCTCCTCAACAGAAACCTACAAGTATTTGAGTATGTCGGAAACATTAGGCATCAATACTGCCGACATGAAACAATCGTTGAGGGAGCGCTATTTTGGCCGCCTGAATAAGGTGCTAAGCAGTCTTTTGTTAGGCGGAAACAAGGTGCGCGTCTTCAACGGTTGGTTCATGCCGGTTTTGATGTATTCTTTTGGCATACTCGAATGGTCTCAGACGGAACTTGATGCCTTGGATAGGAGGGTCTGCACACTGCTGACCGAAAATCGGATGCATCACCCACGGTCGTCGATGATGAGACTGTGCGGAAATACGGGGGTCATGGCTTCTTAAATGCCAAGACCCTGCACAACCGTGAGGTATGCAGTCTCAGAGAACACTTTCTAGAAGCCGACGTGGGGACGCACCGAGATGTGGTCTCAGTGGACAAGGGCCTTACCCCGCTCTCCCTGGCTAACGAGAACTGTCGCAATGCTTTAGTATTAGACACTAATGACCGCAGGGAGGTATGGCAGAGCAAGGAGCTTCACGGACGTTTTTACCGGGCCCTGCATGGGCCCGATGTAGATTTCTTAGCGTCTGTATCCTGGCTGCGTTTCGGTGACCTCTTCGGGGAAACTGAAGGTTTTGTCTGTGCAATAATGGACGAAGTTATGATGACAAATAACTATCGGAAATACATTGTGAACGATGGCACGGTTGACATATGTCGGGCATACCACCGTCCGGCGTCCGGGAGAATCGAGAGAACGGAGAGTACTTGCACAGACACAACCTCTAGGATTATCCACCAGCAACTTGCTTTGAAGTACAACCTTGTGGAATCAGAAGTGTCATACTATAAGTATGCGCCCGACCCAGTTCTCGATGATGGTAATATCACGTTGTATTGGGATCGACCTATCGTCACTGACATGACTATTGTTGCTAATAAGCCTGACATTGTGGTGATAGATCGATTGGAGCGTCGCGCAATGATTGTTGATATAACGGTCCCGCATGACGAGAACGTCGTGAAAGCAGAGAAAGATAAGCAATTCAAGTATCTAAATCTTGCTCGCGAGGTTGTCGATATGTGGGACGTGAGTATAGCAGTCATTGTGCCGATAGTCGTTTCGGCCACTGGTTTAATAGCCAAGAGTCTGGACCAACATCTGAGGAGGCTCTCGCTTGGCAGCTGGATCAAGGGCTTGATTCAGAAAGCAGTACTTCTGGATACGGCGCGTATTGTTAGGAGGTTCCTCTCTCAAGAGCCCTGATCACCGGTAGCTCGGATCCTGTTCCCAGTGCCAGTGGGCTACTATTTTTTATATTTTTAAATGTTTTTTGTAAGAAATATTTAAAAATGTAAAAGATAAGAAGTAAAGATGTATAAAGGAAATTAAGTATTACAATAAAAAATGGCTATGATACCGTAACAGACTTCAGTTCATCTCTAGTGAATTCATATTTCTTCAAGTTCTTAGTAGTGGCTTGTCCATCGAAGATTTGTAATAAACATCGTCATTGTTACCACCCATTTTTAGGACCTAACGGCCAAACTGTTCAGAACAGATTGTTGAATGGCAGCGGACACCGGACACTGACAGATACTTCAATACATTATCCGGCAGGATCCGTTTTCCGGAGCAGTTTACTCACGTCTGTGACAGAAGTTCAAATAGGGCAAAACTTTCTATAAGTAATCGAGAACTCACACGATATCATAATCAATACTAACCTCCCAATATTCCAGAGAACAGCTCCACCATAGCCGCTAGTCCAAACCCTTTGTATCCTGATGTCAGTTCGCCGCCACCCAGGGGCATCAGACATCTAGCTTTGAAAGCCTGAAAAGAATGAATACAACAATTATTGATGATCACCGTGTCTACCTATATCTTTTCGTCGTCCTTGGTTATATGTCTTGGATTATAGTTTCTGTTTACTCTTACAGACAGAGGTGCCAGTGGATGTGAACTGTGGAGAAACAAACCATCCCTCCAAACTTAGAACACATGCCACCCGGATACGAACTGCAGTGGCCAATCTGGAAGTCTCCTAACCGATTGCGGGCCCAGGTTGGCCGCTATAGATATAACCAGGTCAAATGGGGTATCCTCAATCCGTCACAAACAGAGTGCCAATGTGGAGCCCGTTTGCAGGACATCCTTCCCAACCACTTGCACCTTTCAGGATTTAATCGAAGCAAATGTTCGAGCTGTGCAGGTGGCTACATACTGGTCTAATACCATTTGAGTTTTATCGACACGAAAAGAAGAAGAAGAAGAATTGAATTAATTTCCAACAGCCACTCGCATCGAGAGCGCTAAGAAGCGTGCGAGGATCGCGTTCATATAGTGACTTCTTTGTTCGAAATATCAAGCCTAAAGCAGGACCTCACTTTCCAGTGCTGAGAGCTAGTGAGGCCACATAGAAGTTGATACGAGGTATTTAGGCTTCGGTGAGTGTGCCCGAGAGTTCCACGGGCTCGTCTCCCTTCTTTCATCGGTAGTCTAGACATACTGCAGATCATCACCACACCGATCACCGATGTTCTGTCGATGTTCCACACATTCGCACAAAGCGCTTTGCTACATCATTTATTATGCGCACTGCAAAGGAGTGGAATTTCCTGCCTGCGTCGGTGTTCCCGAGCTCATATGACCCCAATCTATTTAAGTCGCGATTTAATAGGTTTTTTTGGGTTAGCTCGTTCCATCGTCGACTTCATCTCTGTTCTCAGGACAACATTGAGATCAAAACTACTTTTGAGGTCAAAATAAACTGTTTTATGTGTTAAATGGACCTACCATTTAACACATAAAAAAAGGTTACGATATTAATGATGATATGATAAAAATACCAGTTCAGCGTCTCTTGTTTCATTTCCATCGGGTCCTTGCGCCCAGCCGGCTGGCAATGAATCCCCTTGTCGACGCAGCATTTCAATCTGGAAAATAAAAGTTTATAATTCTCAAGAACACTAGGTAGAAGCCAATCAAGTTGAAATGTGGAGTTAGCGACAAGCAACAGTTAAAAAAACGATTGTTAGCTCGTCCCATTGTGTAAGCGGTCCAGTCAAATGCATGGGCCATGAACAATTACTGTGAGTGCGTTATGTGACTATGTTCGAATGGTCTAGTTTTTCGTCCGATTAATTACCTTTCCAACAGAGACCGTGGTAGTAGCCATGTCGAGGTAAAATGATTCATTCTGTGAAGCTGGAGCAACACATGCTATGGGATTAGTGCCCAATGCTGCCTGGAAACAGAGAAAAAGACATATTAAGAATTACATTAATGTCAATTTTGTTAAAATATATATTCAATAACTGCTAAACAATGTTCCCGTCACACAGATTCAAGCCTTCTTCTCTGTGAGAGTCCATCTCAAGGGTCCAGTGCGGCAGTAAACTCGATGAACATATTAATGCTTGTACGTATTTACTGGGTTTATGCCAATTGCACCCAGGCTCGCAATTGCGCTGAACCTCATAACCATAAAAGAACCTTAGAAGACCTCTTGGTAGTTACGAGTACTCCTTAAATCTACGAGGATTCACCTTTTTACTTCTGGTAGGTGCAAGGAGAGGCGAGGTGTTGGTGAAAGCCATGCCTATCAGGCCCTGGTCTGCAGCCTTCTGAGCCCAGAACCCAGCCATGCCATAGTGATTGGAACCTGGAACAGTTTTAGTTAGTATGAATAATTAAGTTGTTCTTATTTGATCACGCAGAGCTCGTTGGTAATAACAGCCGTACGCAGCAGCTTGCAGAAGTAGTTCCGTGGCCATCGAGATACTGCCGTTATTCGAAAACACGTTGTCGAACAAGTTAAGTGTAGTGGTTTTAGTTATGTTATCGAGGTCTTAAAATCTCCATGGAACCATTTTTTCTTTGGCGGTCAGGGGCACCCCCTTTTTTTTTTTTTTTTTTCGGATGGGAAATCATCAAATGACTTCTCCCGCTCTGGGCTGAGCGGGAGGGTGTGTCAGACTTTTACTGACTAAAACCCACCCATGTTCCTTCATCGCCCTTTGTGTTCCGGGGCCGCGGTATCTCTTTCGAACAACCCGCAGCACCCGGCAGGCATCGGCCCTTGCGGGCCCCTTCCCTGTGCTGACATCTCTTTGAGGCGCGCGTGGAACACGAACGCGCCGTCGACACGGCCTGTCGTCCTAAGACGGAGGGACGGCGAGCTAGCCCTTAGCTCACCGTCCACGGGCCCGCGTCTACGGTGGCCGGGGGCCACCACGTGGCCCCCGACGCCCGGTGCGTCTACCGCGGCGGCTGGGACGTGAGGAGGAACGCTCTCTCTCACGTTCCGCCTCCTCCTTTGCTAGCATGACTGCTTCGCAAAAGGAGGTGACGGCTTCCCATTCCGTCTCGCTCCGGACCATGGCTCGAACCAGGGCCGGACGCGAGAGGTCGCCGCCGCCGATCGCCGCTATGAGGACACGGCGTTGCTCCGCCCAAGCGGGGCCGACCTCCACCGTATGCTCCACCGTGTTCTCCGGTCGATCCTCGCAGTGGAAACACCCGGGCGTCTCCTCCCGCCTGATTCGGTGCAGGAACCTCCCGAAACAACCGTGTCCGGTGAGGACCTGCGTCAGGCGGAAGGTGAGGACGCCGTGGCGCCTCTCAAGCCACTCCTCAAAGAGGGGACTTATCGCCACTATCGTGGCGTGCCCTGCACGGGGTAGGGGCACCCCCTGCGCTACACGGAGTTAAGTGATCGGTTATTTACGACAATACATACATATACCAAAGTGTGAGTTTAAGAGAGTATCCACCGAGTTTCTTACCTTTAACTGAGACCCATCCTACGCCAGTTTTCTGTGCCTTCTTGATGGCTAAGTCCATACCGAAGTGGCTGGCAGTGGCTCCCAGCACGTTGTTGGCATCGACCCACGCTGTAGCCTCGGTCTCTTTCAGCACCTTCGGCTCGTTGTTAGGCTCACAAGCGCCACTTTTGACGTCGTTCACGTACATTTCTGGAAATTATTGAATTTATTTAGAGAATGGAGACAAAAAGGCCATTCCAGAGATAAGTAGATCCTAATCTTGGATCGAATAGGTGACCACATCGGTGTGTTGAAGACGAAAAAACGCATTGGGGACTTATTTTAATCAAAAAAAAACTTAACTGAAAACCGCTGAATCTACTTTGCTTTTTTTGTCTTTTATCTTCTTCTATAACTAATTACCATTTTCATTATTATTAGTAAGTGAAGGTATGAAACTGCTGGGCATAGCCCAATAGCCCTTATCCGCTCTGCACCTTCTGGTACGCGGTCACCGCTCAAAAACTTTTTGGCCTCATTGGATATCCATTCTGAAAGCCATGGGCCCTGGCCACCATTATGCTTGATAACTATTCGGCTTGTGTCGTTGGCCGTAGATCTCTCCTCTGTCCTTGTATCTCCCCTCACCTCTACTCACCTAACCTATTAAGTCCATGGCTAGGATGTCCGAATCTGTCGGCCTGGATCAGCAACTCGGCCTGTTGCTCCGCCGCCTTGATTGATGTGCCGACTATCTTCAAACAGTCCACCATGAACCGTTGGGCCTCAGCTGTCGCTACTCTGCCCATCATTAACTGCAGCTGAAATGGCGATAGCATAACTTTTAAGGTCAAGGCACGGCTACAAACTTTTAAGCACCGTAGCCGCGGCATCGCCTCGGATCGAGATCAGCTAGTTACTGTACAATGATGTGAGGTGATGCCGATTTAGTACATTTCGATTTGTGTGCTATTAGCTTGCCGAAAGGGGTGTGTAAGGGCTTTTGCTTTAAGCTGATTACGTAGGTAACCCCAAATTGTATATCTGAAGTATAGAAAAAAAACAGAAATTGATTACAAGATCAGTCATAATCACGTCATAATAAAATTTATTTATCATCGATTTGCTCACATTATTTTGACAAACTTTAATGTCATTCGTAAAAATCCAGAAATCAAAGCACACTGAGACGTGTTTATTTTGTCGATACTCGCAGATTTATTTTAGTTTTCCTATTATATTATCCTTGTACGAGTGCACCAGTGTTATTATATTTGCTCGGATCAATCTAGCACACTTCGAGTGACATCATCATGCTGGTCATAAAACAATTAAGAGAAGTAGGTCACTTGATGGTACCTACTCCGTAGCGATCAAGCCCATTAGGGCTAAGAGAGTTACTAAATCGTGTAATTCTTGTTTCATAGGCAAGAGCATTTTTGCCACTGTATTTTTTTTTAATCTTAATTTTCGACCAACCATCCCAGATTATGCCTATGTTGTCAAATGAGGATATTATTGTTTTCAAACTCACTCCCAATATAAGGACAGGTAAACCACTACAGGAAACATGACAGAAAAAATTATACTTCAGTAAAAATAATGATCACGAACGGGGAAAATGTAGCTTGGAAAACAACTTAGGAACGTAGCATGCAAATAAACGCTAGTCCGCCGATTAGGGCAATTACCTACTTTAAAAACGCATAGTAGACTTTACTTTTGTGTTGTCTTTTACTACAGTACAAGACCACTCTTCAAATACGGAGAAAATAATCAGTTTTCCTTATACATTTCTCAAACAAATCATCAAAATGTCGGGAACAGATTTTGTTTCGCGCATTTTTGTTTCGTTAAATATTTGTTTAAGTATCACTATTACAATGACCATAAAATGAGTACGATGACCCCTTAAGAGATCTAGGGCAAACAAAAACTAAGAAAGTACAAACAATCATCCATAAATGACATCACACGAATTTCATTATTCCCCCCCCCTGTCCTTATCACAGCTGGTCACATTTGTGGTACTACCCCCCTTCCTAGTGTGACGTCACATATTTTGCAATTTTACATGTTTCTACACCCCTTGTCACAATGTCACATTTAGTCGACCCCTTTCCCCCTTAACGTGAGACGTAATTTATAGATGGCCCCTAATGCATTGTGTAAGTTAACACACGGATGTGACTTCACCGAACTTGGCTTGACGCACTGCCGTGTTTCTAGACAGATACCTATCTATGTTTGCATCTTAATAGCATGGCCACAGCTACGAAGGTCATATAGGGGTCATCGTCATCACTTTTGGAAGTATGAAGTCAGACTTATTTAATGCCGAAGCAATCTGTTGAATATTTAATTTTGCATGTTCAATATTGATAGTACCAATACTCATATTAATATAATACTGGCTTTTACTGTTTTTAACCGACTGCTCAAAAGAAGGGCAATGTTTTTGCATACTTAGCATACGTTAAAGCAAAACAACGCTAAGTAAGAAGAAAACTGAGAATAGATCTACAAAAAGTTCAGCATATTTGTTAAACACTTGTTAATAAGTTAGTAGTATGGATCTAAAGTGAATAGCTACATATTTTTTCTTGGTTTTTCATTCAAATTACTGTTATCAGAATGTACAATACTAGCTGTTGCCAGCGACTTAGTTCGCGTGAATATTTTGATGTCTATGTTTGCGAAAAAATTGTAGCATTTGTGCTATTCCATACTATAATCTATCTCTGTGCTTTATTTCATCCAGATCAATTCAGCCGTTATGGCGTGATTTAGTAACAGTCATCCATCCATCAATCCAAACTTTCGCATTTCGCATAGATTTGAAAATATCCGGCTTATAATACAATATAAATAAAATGATAGGATATTTTGTTTACCAATAACATAGCTGCTCTAGATAAGTGCATGGAGACATCAAAACAGGCTCAAGGTGATAGTCATTTGTACACTCGAGTCCGCATAAAAATCAATACAACACTGCATAATACAGAAAAGAACATAACCCTGTCTTTGCTGTCGCCACAGATAACCTTCACTAGATTCCGTATCATAAACATTTTGTTTGAAATCGAGTTCACCAAATGTAGCGTGCCTTCGCACGCGGTGCGCGGGGAGCGACAAGTGCAATCCGATTGGCTATTTCAAGGTGAGGTCACCAGCCGTAGTGATGAGACAATGACATTAAATGTAGATTCTAACGTCAATATATTTTTAAACAGAATGATATATTAATTGTTCTCTTTTTTATGTTGTAACGATCCTACTTCATTACGAATCCGCGTGACACTGGTCACTTTCCCTCAATCGCCAGTTTAGTTAATTCGACAGTATCGTTAATTCGTCACTTTCGCTGATTGGACACTTGTGTGAATTCGACAGTTGCTTCAACTCGACACTTTCCAGAATTCGCCACTTTCGCCGATTCGACACTCTTCAATTCGTCACTCGAAGTACAGTCGGTAGAAAATTTATATACGAACAATATTTATACGAACGCACTAGAAAAAAACATCTCTTAAATCATTCCATAACTCAGGTTGTGGATGTCGGAGAAAAAACAGCTAAGCTAAGGTGGGAGTGGGCTGGCCACGTAGCGCGAATGCACCCGGAGAGGTGGGCGAAGATCGTCACTCACTGGACGCCTGACGGAGGAAATCGCCGTCGAGGTAGACCGCGGCTAAGGTGGTGTGACGATCTGATCTTGTTTGAGGGGCGAACATGGTCAGATATTGCACAAGACAGAGAGGTTTGGAAGGAGAAAGGGGAGGCCTTTACCCAGCAGTGGGACATATGACAGGCTAACAAAAAAAATAATTAGATGAACGAATCATAAACATTGACGTATTAACATTAAAAGGAAGATGATAAAAAGAGTGAACTGAATCAAAATCCATCTTTTAAAATTCATTCATCATTCATCATAATTTTCTACCGACTGTACTTCTAGTGACGAATTGAAGAAAAGTGTCGAATCGGCGAAAGTGGCGAACTAGAGAAAGTATCGAGTTGAAGCAACTGTCGAATTCACACAAGTGTCCAATCAGCGAAAGTGACGAATCAACGATACTGTCGAATTAACTAAAGTGACGATTGAGGGAAAGTGACCAGTGTCACGCGGACTCTTCATTACAATATGTAATAAATTACATTATTGCCTTTGTACAGTTTTTTACTTGTGCATAAAGTTTTAATAAAATAAAAAATAAAAATTACCGAATATTCCTAATGAGCAAAGTTTTAACGTTAATATTTTTACATGATACTTGTTTAATTGACGGTTTAATTCTCACAAAACCTGATTATTTTTTCAGAACGAACCGTAAATTGTATGTATTTATATTTGAATTGGACAGTTTTGTCGAAATAAACAAGAAAATATCGATACATCGATATTTTATTTATCGATAAGCAAGAACGTATTGTTCATGACACTATTATTTTTGTGGGAAAAAGACAACAATACAATAGTACCTAATTAGTGAAAGGGAAAGACATCAACGAGATTCACTACCACAGCTACTATAAGTTGAGCTCTTTCTAAAATGGTTGATTTTATAATTTTACTTAACAGTTGAATATCATCCTATCTTTTTTTATAACTCAAGGTCCTGGATAATTTTCCTCACCATTTAACAGCATAAGTAGTCGTTTTTTTTTGAGTAAACCGTGGCAATCAAACTTTCACATACATATTGAATTCTCTAAATTGCTAGCGTCATCGTGGGTCTAACTTCTGGTCGACACTGAAGAGATAGATACGCGCATCGAGTTATATTAGTGCTAACTCATAAATGTGCAGCGCGCCTAAGTTGCCTTCTATGCGGAATCTATTGGAGGTTATCTGGGGCTGTCGCGCAGTCGGGTTAAAAACGCTTTCGTCGAGCACTTAAGATGACATGCCACCAGGATCAACAAGATCAAGATATACTAAACACTATTGATAATACACACACAATAGTACATATTATAGTCACTGTTTACTAACAAAACATGCCCTTGTAACCTATTTGTCATTTGAAAGCGTTTCATTTGAATACTTACATAACGAGTCTTCGTAATAAACCGGTTCGGTAATAGTGTTGTTGTTTTTAATTAGAAGTATACAAAGTATTTGAACTGTTTTATCGACACAAATATTGCGCACGTCTGCTTGCAACGCGTCGGGCCGGTAAACTGAGTTTCGTTGGTAGCCGTTCAGATAATAACGTTTGCAGGAAAGTTTGTAGCACTAATAATAAAATTGGCCTACGTTTAGGTTTGCATGCACCGACTAAAGTGTTCCTGGAAGTCGTGCGTACGTTTTGTAAATATGTCTGATTGAAACTGTTCTATTGAGTCACGTTGTATGAAACCGTTGGCCTCAGTGTCTCCATATACACGGTAATTACCGCAGATGCACCGTAATCTGGTCTTTATCTACCGTCAAGGTAATTAGGTATTACCGTGTCATATATCACCGTATTAGAAAAAAATAAATAAGCTTCCAACAAAAACAATAAAAGGGAATATTTTCAACCAACAATCAATAAGGAAATGAAAAAAACTGTGTTGATTTCAGGCCAACTAACGATATCAAAAATGCACAAATCCGTCTCTGAAAAAGACACTGTCGTGCTAGAAGAGTCTGAATCAGAATAATTGTAAGTATTTGTAATTTTGCATGTTTCACATGTAATAAAAATTTTCTTTGTTAAATAAAAAAAAAAGAAATCTTTCTTTCGTAAGCAGGTGTGCTCCATCTTCTTCCACATCTCTGCTTTCCACCGGGAGCCTGTTTCTCAAAACGACAAGTTTGTAATGACAAGTACAATTTGATATACATTGCTTGGTCAATATAAATTCAAGAATACTCTTTCTGAAGATGCATTTTGACTGTAACTGTACTTGTAATTAAAAACTTGTAGTTTTCAGAAACGGGCCCCAGGTAGGATTGTGGACCAACGCCTGCTTATCTCAAAAAAATATACATATTCATACTTGATTTTGTTTGTTTTCTTTTGAAATATTACATGGTAATTTGCACGGTACACTTTTAGCAGAGTCACCGTAGTTTTGTCTAGAAACACCGTATTTTTTACCCGTGCAACGCGGTAACTCCCGATTTACACACGGAGACACTGGTTGGCCTACTAGATCTAATGCATTTTCCACCACAGGATAATTTTAGTAATGAAACAAATAGATTTAGTATCTGTAAGTTTTATAAAACTGGACTGATTTGTAAAACAGTCCAGAGTTGTCGGTTCTTAAATATTATCATCATCACATTCATCACTAGTTAAGTACTATCTACACAAGTTTCTTTGATCATTAATTCATGGCCAAACAGTTCAGTCTCCAATTTCCTTGGTCAAAGTTTTTGAATATTCGTGCGTGTTAGTCGAATGTAAACAAACAATGCCGTTGTTAGATACCTGATAACCGTTTGTAGTTAGAAATGAGCCGTCGGCGTCGTTGGTAACTTTGCTATTAGGTACAGTCACGAGCACTAATATGTATAAACTTATCAAAATCTAATTGACCTCCTCGAGACATATGGTGGCGACGAAAATACGACAGTAAATGAAAACACTGGTGATACTACTTCATAGGAATATTTTTAAACTATCAAATAAATCCTGAAAACTAAATAAAAAAATAAAAATTCAAACAAACTACATAGCACAAAACTGTTAACGAAATAGAACACCATTTATAAATATTGGTTCACTCACCATAGGTAATTTTTTTAGAACTAATTAGCATCTGGAAATAACATTCAAGGAACGCATTTGGCAAGGTTTTTGAAATAGCGAGTGTGCAGCATGCACGGAGTAAATACAAAGAGGAGATGGCCTAAGCAACTGTGCACTGTGATTCTCAACTAGGTCCTGACGCCATCATGTGGGCGTGGCCTTAGTCAGTGTATTGTTGGCGTTCGTCCTGTGCACAACTTTGTGAACGTTCCCATTTTACAGCATTGTTCGCGCTAGACGAAAAAACGAATGAAGTGTTGTGTTTTGTCTTGTAAAAATTACTCGGATAGACGTTCTGATGCTATGGATGGCATCACATTTCATTTGTAAGTAATTTTATGCGTAATTTATTAAAATAGTTCTAGAAAAATCTCCTAGCGTCAGCGTTTCCAAACATAATTCTACCCGACACTAGATGGCGACACTTGATGTCATGGAAACTAAAAATATTTAGGTATGTAGAGCTCAGAACTAACATATTTTAATAACATTAATGCTGAAATTTGTTCAACATTAATTCCTAAAGACCCTTTAATGGCCAAAATGTTATTTTTGTAGTTTTCATATCATTTTGTAAACAGGCCGCCATCTATCGTCAACTATGAACAACAAACATAAACAACAAAAAGACAGGGCCGTAATTAGAAATCAATTATTTTACTGAATGTCCCGCGGCTGCGGCTGTCTCAAATTAAATGGAAAGTACATAAAACATTAAATACGCTGGACATAAAAATACAATCTCCTATAAATTAAATATTCTATCTGCAATTATTTTATTTATTTAAAGTACTTAAAGCCCACCTAGTTTATTTAGTTAAATTTTAAATTATGTAGGTTTTAGATTTCCGTCCGAAGATAATCTAAGACAGCAATGGATTACAAACATACTGGCTTTGTAAACCATCTTGATAAGTCTTTTTAACAAAATAAGTCATTTAAATATACAACATTATTCTTGATTTACACTAAACCTGAAAAGGGGTCATTGTACTCATCTTTTTGAACAACTTTTTCTATGGGACCAACCTTGAAATCGCGAAAAAAAATCAGCTGTTCCCTACTTTTATGTTCGCATAAGTCGTCAAAATGTAGGGAACAGCTGTCTTTTTTTGTCGCGATTTCAAGGTTGGTCCCATAGAAAAAGTTGTTCAAAAAGATGACTACAATGATCCCTTTTCGGGTTTAGTGTAAATAAAAAATAATGTTTTATAAGAGAAAATCTAATAATCTTCATTCGACATTCATCAGAAACCTTTTTTTTTCATAATAAAATCACAATTTAAATTTAAAAAATACGCATCAAGATGGTTCGCAAAATTGATTTAAAATAAAACAGTACTCCCCGGTACGAAAATTCTGAGTACGACCCTGTTGCACCCTGCACTTAATGACATCTAGTGTGAGATAGTTACGTAACTACAAAACAAAATCGACAGAACGAGCGAATAGTTTTGCTATTGACCGGTAGATGGAAAATAGAGAAGTGGGCGGGATCTAGCACCCCCTCACCCCGCAAAGTGTCACGCGTTGTTTCCTAAGGAAATCTAAATAGAACATCTCCTCTTTGTATTTGCTCCGTGGCAGCATGTGTGTAATATTCTGTGGTTAAAATACTAGATATGAATATTCGTTTGAATTTTTTTTTACAGACTGGGAACGTCATGAGGTATACGCAGTTTAATTTAATGCCGTATTTTCGGCGCCACCCTGTATATGTCGTAGTATTATGGGTTCCAAAATGCTCGTCTGTTCGTAACTACACATCATAATAATCAATAATAACAATAAATATATCTAATAGGAAGCTGTTTTGCATGCCAAAAAGCAATACAAATTTAAGGCAACATTGCTTACTGTGGAGAATGTATGCTGTATACAAAGAACACGATGAAGACATCGACTTATTTCATACATCAGTGCCTACTGTAAAGAAAATCATACTTCGCATAATAACTAACGTAATTAAGTTTAATTCTGTGTGGCCTACCTTCACAGTTTGGATATTTCTGTTGTTTTCATTCTGTTTCAATTTGTTCTTATTCTTGTTTTTTTTTGTTTTTTCGATGTTACACTAGCTCTTTAGGCGCATAACATAGTGCATGATTGTAATGCTCTTCTTTAAGTGATGGGGCACTTAGACTTAAGTTTGAAATGTTATCCTATTTTTTATGTAATAGTGTACTCATTGTTGAGGAGCCAAATTAAATAAATAAATATACCTAGGTACAGAAGAAAGAATTTAACATATTAGGGTTCGTAACTGTACAGCTACTATTATTTTTATTCTAATCATTAACTTATCTGTTATAGTTGACTTCTTACCGTAATGTGGTAAGCAATTAAATAAATATTAAGTTATTGTCTGTGTTTACCGTTGTAAACAATTATTTTAAGACACCAGAGAGCAACAGACTATTTTCTGTTAAGTATTGCAGTGTAAAGGTAAGTAAGGGCCAGTCTATTTAAATCTTTGTTCCAATTTAAACAAATATCAACTCTATGGGTAAATAAAAATAATTTTAGAAATACTAGTATACAAGGTGTAAACGGCCCCTTCACGAAGCCATCAACCAAGCATTCTGTACATCAAACTAAGTAATTCCACGCAAAAAATATTGCTGGTAAACGACTTTTTTATTTGGGGTGAAAAATCACGTTTTACGGTAAAACTCAATGTAGCGCAAAACATTGTGCTAATGGATGCATAGAATAGGAAACGGGCCCTGGACGTATTTAAATTAAAGTTATGACCTTAAAAACTAGTATTAAAAAAAAAACTTGGGAAAAAAACTTGTATTTTTGACATCTTATGTCTCCGTAACAAGAAGGTTTATGGTCCAGAAAAAAAACTTTTTTGCAAAAAAAAAACCGACTTCCAAAAAAAACACAAAAAAAAGTGGAAAATAACTTTACTTTCGGAAGTCGGTGACTATTGTTTGTTTCATTGACTTTTTTGCCACCGACTTCCGAAAGTAAAGTTATTTTCCACTTTTTTTAGTGTTTTTTTTGGAAGTCGGTTTTTTTTTTGCAAAAAAGTTTTCATTTTACCCTTTTTAGTTATTGTATCCACACACAAATCCTTGTCAAGTATCAATTTCGCAATTTCTTTTACTTGAATGATATTTTTTCCAGTTATTTTGATTTCAAAACCAAACTGCTGAACCGATTTTGATGAAATTTCTATGGGACCAATCGGGAAGTAAATGCATTCAGATAAAAGAAGAATTTTTCAAATCGGTTCATAAATGACGGAGATATGAGGTAAAAAAAACATACAACCGAATTGAGAACCTTCTCCTTTTTTTGAAGTCAGTTAAAAAATGATCGCAATGACAGAGAGAACTGGTGTCTTTCCGCTTCGTTGAGGGTCTATTTACACCCTTTATACTATCGAAAAAGTTATAAAATGAGTTGAAGTTGCGCTCACTAAACTTAAGTTGCTCGGACAATATGTGTACTAAACGAAGTGCATGAGAGGATAGACATATTTTCGTGCAATCTGAGTGAATTCGCAAGAGTTTTGTTGAATTTTATTTTATTTTATTATTATTTTTTATTTTTTTTATTTTTTTTTGTTTATTTTTGTAAGTTATATTTAAATAGGTATTAATTAATATTTTGTAATTTAGGTTAAGATTTTGTAGCATTCAAAAAAAAAAAGTTTAGTTTGTTAATTATTATTTATTACATAGGTACCTATAATTCTGTATTAGATTGTGTTAATAGAGTTTAGTGTGGCTTTCTACATATTTTGAAAGTTTAGTTTTTTAAGTATTAGCTATAAGTTGTTTCTCATCTGGTTGTTTGCAAACCACTATTGTATTGGGGTCTTCCTGTAATGATAGTGTGTAAGTTTAATAATAAATAAATAAATAAGTTGTTTTTCCAACAACTCATAGTTGTTTACAAGGTTAAACGCAGATCTATTGAGTTTGCAATTTCCAGAAGGCTATTTTGTTTTGTGCGACTGACAGCGTATCATATATAACATAAGTAATGAAATCTGAGTGTACTCTAACTACATCAGCTGTTTATTCGTACGCAGTATTTAATAAACATGATAAAGAGAGACAACAAACGTAATAAAATACCTAATTGACGTGTACAATGCACTTATGACTATTTGATAATTCCCCGTAATACGAATCATGATTAAAAACACACAAGAGTAAGAAATCATTTTCATTTACCTTCTAAATGAAATTCCTAACGGGTACAGGCTTATTAATTACTACGATTGGCAGACGGTGTGGTAATTTTACATCATCATAACATCACGTCCGTAATCCCTGAAGGGGTTAGACAGAAGTGTACCTAATCCACATTTCCCTCTTTATGTTTTTCAAGTCCCTTTTTGTTGGGTAGGGACCCTGCTGCCATCAACCGTTTAGGGCATAAATCTAAACCCCATATTTGCTATTAAGAAATTAATTATAGAAAAACCCAATAACACTTAGCCTGACCTGGGAATCGAACTCCGGACTGCATGCTCAGCAGTCGTGCTTGCAATCACTACGCCAACGAGGCAGTGGTAGTTTTATTACACACATAATATCTATCCTAGAACCTCCCTACAGCTGGGACAGTATTATGCCCGTTACAGTGAACTAGGCAATATGCTTAAATAAAAACGCAATGTTGGATTCTCAACGTTAGGCTCAGCGCCGAGAGATGGCATTCCAATTTCACTTCGTTTTAGTGATATGTGAAACAACTAAGGCCTAGTTAGGCAGATTTCTTCAAATTATTCACGAATTTTAGAGTAGAGGTCATTTCTAAACAAGTTGTGGAGTGTTAAGTCCGATTAAGCTTGGCCAAGTACAGTGGCGAGCACTCTAAACAGTGACTGTTGACTCGCTAATGTCCGATCGGTTTAGACCACTGTCCTTACTCGCTGTACTATATGTATATACATATCTACTTCGATAAACACTAGACCAATATAAATCGGGCTTTGAGTGAGGGACTGTTCCTCTCTCCTACCTATTTATCTAATTTTGCTGTGCCCGACAGGGTCCATAATTGTTTCTTCTTAATTGTATTTTACCACCTGTATACATATATACATTATAGATTGCAATAAATAATTTGAATTTTGAATTTGAATTTGACTGTTTAAGTTCGAACCTAAGTCCATTGACTAGTAAGGTCTTGTCTATTAGTATTTTTATAGAACATCCACCTGTTTATAGTCATCGGCAGACGAGCAGGCGGTCACGTAGTGATTTGGATTGGTGACCATTATTACATACCGAGTTCCCTCCGTGCCGCGTATAAATAGCGTCTACGTTCACCTTGAGACTCTCAAGGTCTAGTCACTTCCATTGATACTGACTCGATCGAATAATACTGGACTATCTGGTTTCTTGTACAATTTAACAGACGGACGAAGTGAACGGAATTCCAAAAAAAAAAGGTTAAAAACGTGTCCTCACTACTGCTTCTTGCACATTACGGGAGCTGATTAACGCTACTAAATAAAGTACCAAACTAGTCGCCAAATTTTGGGCTGAATCAATTAGATTGCCATCGACATGCTAAGAAGAAGAACATGTCCCTATGTCTCTGTTTACACAAGATCGATTGTTAAGGGCTGTAAGGGCAGGTACCTTAACCGCTGTACCAACCTATTTTTCCCTAAGAAAAAGTTACTGTCTGTTACTTTTCACACCCTAACGGCTGAGAGGGATTTGATGAAACAAGGCACATAAGTAGATTGTGGCCTGGGTTAGGGAATAGGTTGATACTTTTAAACTCGAATAGTATGCTCCCTTGGGATAATTTCCGACTTATACGCAGGCAACTTAAAATACATAGTCAGAAATACTTCGTTGTTGCTTAATAACTGCTGTTTCCATATTAATAAGTTGGAGCTTGGCAATTGAGGAGTCATCATCATCTGCCTAGCCTTTACCCAACTATGTTGGGGTCGGCTTCCAGTCTAACCTGATGCAGCTTAATACCTGTATTTTACATGGAGTGACTGCCTATCTGACCTCCACAACCCAGTTAGTACTGGGTACGATACCCCTTGGTTATTGGTAAGACCGGTTGTCACACTTTCAGGCCACTGACTACCTGTAACGACTGTCAAAGATCTACAATTGACAGCCGGGACCAACGGCTTAACGTGCTTTCCGAGGCACGGAGGAAACCATCCACGGAACAACACTAACCGACCCGAGCGGCCGTTATTTTTTTGCCACGAGCTCCTTTGAGGAGCTGAGGAGTGATTGATAAAAATAATAGCAAATCTGACAGAAAATCATTTTTTAACAAGATCCAGCTGTTCCTACCTAAACATAATGATGTTAATGTTTGCGTAACATTGTTGTACAGTGTGATAACATTGAGATAACCGTCGCAAGATATTTTGTGATGTAACAGGTATTATATTATTAATTAAGATAATATTTTTTTTAACGTAACAAGTATTTAATCGTTTTCCTTAGATTTGCCTTATTTACAAACTAATATTTGATCTAAAATAAGAATAAAAATATGTACAATTACGGGGCGTCAAAAAATTCGTCCACATCGCTGTCAACAGGAAAAGTGCCCAGAAGGCTGGCAGCATTGCCACGTTGGATGGCAATGCTGATACTTTGGCCAAAAAAAATGCCAGCTCTCTGGTCACGTGAAGAGTCGACCAACCGCTTGGCGATATCCCGAAATAATTGGTTGGCACTCGGACCCCATAGCCCTAGCGTTTCAACCCCAAACGGCTCAAACACATAATTACCAATTAAGTTATTGTATTTGCGCCGTTTGAGGTTTTCAGCCCCTGCAGCAGCCATCCCAGCGCAGCCCACCGTACTAGAAGATGGGACGGTGCTAGGGTGTCGACGCAAGTTTTATCCCACACCAAAAACCTACCCAACTTTGATGGCATTATGGTCATACCATCTGGTCTCTTCCCATCGACGCGTGCCAAGCCATTGGGTTCTAAGACAGCTGGCGGCGATGGCAAGAGCACGACGGATAAGATCATTAATGCTAGCGTGCCGCGCAATCCGACCTGCACTCTTACAGCAGGAAAGGCCATGGCGTCCGAGGCAATCGACTGCTTCACCGCATTGACAGCGATGTGGAGCCCCACAAGGTGCGAACAATCGCATACAAGTAGCGAGCTGGAAAGTTGACGGTAGTGCCTGAAGCCAGAGACCACATTCCTACTCACTCACAGCCAGCAGGCGGGCACGCTCGGCATTATTGGTAGACGTATTAATAAGGTTATTCCGTACCAACCTGCAGAGCGGCTCATCCCACTGTCTCTGGGAAAACTTTTCAGTGCTGGGGGCAGAGGACAGGGACGCTGGTAAGCTTACACTAGAAATTTTGCGGACGCCGAGGCCACCAAAACGAATTGGCAGGGTGGCTTGCAACAACACTCGGTCGTCCAGGGCCACAATGAGAACGGATTTTAATGTTTTGCGAATAATTTGTTCAAAAGTTGTGGCTTCTTCCAAAGAGGAGAAAGAACGGAGAAAATACAAAAAATTTGGACCAAAACAGCAATATCTTGCAAGGGTGAATGCCGAATGTAAATTAATTTTGGAGAGTCTATCCGAAATATCATTAAAATGTTCCCCTGTTCCCAGTAGTTTTACCGAGAAGTCTTACCAGTAGCACTACTGGGAGTTTCCTTCCCAAAAGACTTACTCGTAGTAAGACTTCGCTGGTGTTACAATTTTCCCATTAGTACTACTGTAAAAAAAAAAAAAACTTTTTTTTAACGAAAAACAAAGAACTATTTGCATTTGCTAATTAAATTACAGTTCTATTGAAATAAAAGTTTGCAAAGTGACACTATTCTGTACGCCTTTAATTTTAGAGACTTGCTTTGTCTCTTCAGACTCTCACAATAGTGATAATACCATCCGCTTGGTAATATTTGCGGGAAAACGTACCTGATAGCCTTAATCATGGCATCTTCATAATCAGTTTTAGATTGCGTGGGGTTCCAATTAGGTATTTGGCTTTTTATTAATTGCAATAGTGTAATATATGTTTGCGTTGTTTTATCCGGGAGGAAGGCATAGATAACGGGTATTATATTTGTAGTCTCTTGAGAACTACCCATATCGCAATGAATAGTATAAAGTTGTAGACGGGACTCAAAAAAATATTAATAAATTATTCCCGGTCATCCCGCCGACAAAATCAGTGGGATGATCGAACGATATTCATGTCTATCTCGTTTTGGGCTTAATCAGGGGAGCGCGTTGGTAAATGTGATGTGGTTTTTAACACAATATTATTAAATAAACCGATCCGACGCATTTGCTTTTACGATATAGAGCACATCGCCATAAAATTCGCCCATCTTTATAAGTCTTTAATTATAGTACTGATCCGAAATATAATTTTTTCAACAGTAATACCACACTTCGTCGCCTTTTCATTACATTTATATCACACATTTTACAGAATTAAAAAAATATTACCCGTATAAATTTATTTCAAAAAATCATTAGCGTTTTGATTATTAAGTGACATGAGTCAAGCAAACGTTTTATCTTGAGTCATAGATTCAAGTTCAGCAAGGAGGATAAATGCCCCTGTTCCCAGTGTGTAGTCTACATAGGTCTACATGAGAGTATTGTTTTGTTTTCCTAGTAAGTCTACTGGGATCAAAGTTCCCAGTAATCTTAATAGTAAGTCTATTGGGAAGGAAACTCCCAGTAGTACTACTGGTAAGACTACTCGGTAAAACTATAGGGAACAGGGGATAATGTTTGATTTTGTCTTCGGTGAAAGATGTAAAACTTTCTTCTAAAATAAGGAACCTAGAAGGTGCAGGGAACTTTTTTCCAAGATTTTGATTTGTGCATTAAATTTATTCAAAGTCGATTGTCTATCGGTAACGTCAGAGAGGTAAATTTCTCACTTTGAGGGGTTAAGTTCCAGGCCAATAGATTTAAATTTCAGTTTGAGTAGTTTCAGGTCATTCAAAACGGTGTCAACATCATCTCCTAGCGTTCCATCATCTCAATACCATACGTTAAATTTTCAATTTAGTTGTTGGATTATGGGATGAGTAGCCAAACTGAAAATGACAGGCCCGAGAGGGTCACCTTGTTGACAACCAACCGCAGATTCCAAAATGTTGTTCTTATACAATAATTTTGATGGATGCCTATAACATTGCCACAAAAAACCATAAATTTCGGGTAGTACTTTTTTGAGTTCAGTCAACAAACTGTCCCTGTTCACGGAGTTGAATACGTTTTTGACGTCAACCTTGAGAATGACCTTGCCTTTCTTTGAGTTAAGAAACGAGGATAAGGCATGTGCTGGAACTTAGTTGTAAGGGATATACACCTTGCAACATATTTTGGCTGCCAAGCGCCTGTAGGTGCAACCGACAGCAATGGGACGAATGCCGCCGTCCTTCTTGCGCAGGGCACACAGGTTAGCCCCATACAAGACATCGACGACGGCATCGTTCAGGCCGCCGGAGAACATTAAGTTGATCAAAACCGCAAGCTTCTTCAAGAGCGACTCACCAGCTTCCCCGGCGCCTGAACTCAACAAATCTTTCAAATACTGTGGAGTCAGGCCGTCGAGGCCGCCGGCAGAACCACTCCGGAAAGACCTCACGGCTGTGATCAACTGCGGGGCTGTAATTTGGAAAATAGATGAATCCTGAACGAGGGGGTCGGGGTGGACGGGCGGGTCGGGAAGTGAGACCATTCGCAGGCGCTGGGTGTTTATTCTCTAGGGCTGCAAGAGTCTCCGGAGAGTAAGGCGCCACCACATCACTGCTGAACAGAATTATGGCCGCCCCTCTTATGTCACCCTCACTTAACTTGGATTCCACATGAGCACAAATGCCTTTCTGAGAAAAGTTATTAAAAAACGGTAATTTGGAGCCTAAAATGCGGGCCAAATTGTTGCAGTTTTCTTTAATTTGGTATGTTAATGATTTTTGAGTTGCCAAATTTTATTGGATATGCATGGAAGGTGAGTAAGTGCTCCCAGGCTGTTATGAGTTCTCCTGGGTCGCGAGACGGACACATCGCCGCTAAACTTAGAGCAACAGAGTGCCTCGCGCCCCGGGGAATTCTTTTTAGGACGAGTGGAATTTTTGAATTTAGACAATGTTTTCCACAAAGTTTCTTCAAAAGGTGTTGATGTCGGGGATGTGGCTGGGGGCACAAAGGAACACTATGAGGTTTGTGGACCTTGCCATAGTGTATCTTAAGCCCCCGTTCGCCTTTAAAAAACGAGCCTGGGAGCAATGTGGGCTCTTACCAACTGCTGAGCAGAACACACATGCACTTTCTTCATACATTTTTGACCAACATAGGCCCCAATCCAAGAATTTTTGTCATTTGGATTTAACGCCGTCCATTTGTGTAAACTTGCGCTTTCACCAAAACCAACCAATTGGGTTTTGCAAACAGAATACGATGCTGTTCGCTTTGTTCCGCATATCACGTGTATATTTAAATGTCTTTGGTTGAATCATACGGTTTCATATCATCATTTTATCATTGCATTTTATTAATAAAATAATAATATCGTCCATGGTTAAACGTCATCCATGACAAGTGAAAGCATTATAGATGTTATTAAGTACACTGGCGGTGAGGAAAAATGAATTGGGCTGTGCCAGCTGGTAAGCTAGTAAACAAGCCAGATGTAGGCGTTACTTTAAATGTAAGACATTTCCACACGGCCTGGTAGCCCAGCTTAATAATTATGAAAGATGTGATAAGCTATCTTGAGAGAATTTTGCGAAGCACCAAGCTCGGGAAACGTCTCATAATAATAGTAGGCAGATAAGTACTTAAATGTTTACAAACATAGTGATAGTGTAATGTAGACCTTGTACCGATAACTCGTGCGTGGCAGTTAAATGTTTGACAGTTTATGTTGTACTTGTCTCATTCTTCACTGCTATTCAGTTTATGGATATTAATTAATACTGTTCCTGTTTGTTAAAATAAGGTATCGTTCTACTTAATTTTTTCTTATAAACCTTTTGTTTATTTTATGCGTGGTGTAGCCGCTGCGACAATCCTACGCCACTGCTACGCCGCTAAGACAAGCCTACGCCACAGCTACGTTATTGCTACGAAATGCCAACGCCACTACTACGCCGCTGCTAAGCAAGGTCCACGCTACGTTTCGACGCAGCGACGCACGGACAGCCGTCGGCATCGTAGCGGTCACAGTACGAAGAATTTATCTGTGTGATCAAGCTATTTATTGATACTAACTAATCAAAATATTTCCCAACAGCGGTGTTACTTTGGAATGGAAGTCGTGACACAAACTTATAGCATGGATTCACTACGTCGTCGCTTAAAAAACATCCACCCGTACGTTATGTCCGTGTAAGTCACGACTTTGTATAGAACAGTTGATTACTTTTAATAATCGACGAAATATCTGCGGGTATATTTTATGCACTAGTATGGATTTTCCAATTCTACGCCTCGTATTGATTGATTTCCTCGATTTTGTCAAAATTACTTAACTCAGCAAGGTCGATGCCGAATAAATAGAAAAGCAATTATTTTCCAATCAATGAAGTTTTTTACAGCCTACCATTTTGCCGGTTGAGTGAAGAAATCTCATACTTTTTCCGGATTCTCTTGACACATTACATAAAACCGTCAGTTTTCCTGGCGACAGTTCAGTATCTTTGGTTATCGTGTTACTATTCCGTGGTGGGCTGAAATCTGATCACCGTATCGTATAAGTGTATACAGGGTGTTGATAGAATGGGTTTAAGTGAGTGTGTATTTTGCTATTCCATGCATTAGACTGCAAATTCAATAAATACCTGCAAGTTTCAAGATCAAGAAGCTGCGTACTTAACTTCAATATCTTGGAAACTTCGGTACTACTACTTAATTACCGTTTTGTGCTATTGAACCCTTTTACTGTTTGTTTCTTGAAGATTTCAATGAGGATGGACGAAACATAACGCCTGTTATTCTTGAACATCTTACCGTTCAAAGATACAGGCGTTATGTTTGGCCCTGATTCTGGAGGGCCTAGCCCTCTACCTTATCGTTGTATGTACCTGTAGACCCTCATTTCACCAGTTACGTTTCAGTCCTATGTCGGTACGAGGCAAATGTAATAAAATATTTTTACGATAGATAAAATAATAACTTAAAATCAAAGACCCTGTATTAACTACAACTTTCCACCAGCCACAAATACATCTCGATAATCCTCCCCCCTTAATCACCCACCACTTTCTTTAAAGGAAAAACACTATAGCCTTGACTTTCGTTGCGTTTAGTTAGCTTTAAACCTGCATCTGCTTCTTACGTGTTCACATATCTCTGTGGGCATTGTAATTTTTTGTGGAGCATTAGGTAAATAGAACTTCGTCTTCTAAGTGACTATTTTTGTATGGGATTCTTCTGATTACTTCTTCTTACTACTATCTTCTTCTTGCCCTTGTCCCATGTTACATTACGGAGTATTATTTTATTTTACATTACATTATTTTTTCTAATCACTTTTTCCCTGTGAATTATAATATTGAGTGATGTGTCAAACATTATGAATACCGGGAGTCGGCTCTTAAATTTGCTGATGTTATGAACAGAAATGCCGGAGGTAAAGTTAGAGGAGGTGCGGAGGTTCATGGAGGACAGCCTGAAAGCCATAGGGGCTCCAGAATCTGAGGCAAAGGCTCATGCTGACCTGCTGATGCACGCCGACACCGTGGGACACTATAGCCATGGACTGAACCGGCTTGGTGAGTATTCAAGATATTTAAAAGTTGCAGGCAGGAACTCGATCTTCGACTAGACACAAAGGCACATCATTTTATACGTTGAATGTATTTATACTTGGATGTTACGATGTACTTGGGTGGTAACCTGCGTATACTCTTATACAGGGTGATTGGTAATTGGGAGCAGTCCTTGAAATAGGTGATAAGTACTAGAGCTAATTTACAACAAATTTGACTCCGATGACTAGGCGTCTATCTGAGTTTGGAAATTTTCCTCCTCTGTACCAAAAAATTATAATGATCAGATAAGCAGTCGCTCCATGTAAAATACTGGTATTCAGCCGCATCCGGTCAGACTGGAAGCTGACCCCAACATAGTTGGGAAAAGGCTAGGCAGATGATGAACGGTGTGTACTTGCCCTGCAGGTAGTTACAATAATATGTATTCCTTTGTTCCACAGAGTTTTACATAAACGACATAAAGTCTGGAGCGTGCGTGCCGGCAGCTAAGCCAGAGATCCTGAAGGAGGCAGGTGCAACTGCTTGGGTGGATGGCCATAACACCCTTGGCGCTACCGTTGGCAACTTCTGCATGAATCTGGCCATCCAGAAAGCCAAGGACTTTGGAGTGGGATGGGTGGCAGCTAAACGTGCGTTTGAGCTACCCCAGCAGGCTCTGTACTTTGTGTAATTTATTTCTTCACCACTGCTTTCAAAACATTGAAGGAAAGCATCGTGAAGAAATCAGCATAGCCAAGAATAGAACCAAAACGAAGATTAGAAATGTGACATCCACGTACAAACCCGCACTGGGTCCATGTGGTGAATTATGATCCCCCCTCCCTCACAGAAGGGAGGCGTGCGATCCAACAGTGGTGACGTTGTAGGCTAATTAATTATGGGGTTTTTGGTTAAAGTCGGGCAAAGTATTATTTAATTATGATTTTTTAGGAGTAGTCCAGTCTAGAACAATTAACTGTCGAAATAAGGGCGTGTACTTACAGTGTTTCAGTTCTGCCTAAGAGATTGTAGAATGTCTATGGCCTCTACCTACCCCTTCAGGTAATACAGAAGTGATGTTAATGTTATTTTTATTTTGTAGGAAGCAATCACTTTGGCATGGCGGGTTACTGGGCGCTGCTGGCGGAGCGCGAGGGGCTTATTGGGCTGGCCTTCACCAATACATCACCTATCATGGTGCCCACCAGGTCCAAACAAGTAAGTCGATTGACTAAATTGTTCTTTGTAAGTATAGTTCTTGTAAAGGTGGCGAGATGACCAGTACGCGCACTGCGATGGCTGGTTTGAGGTGGCGCATGAAAAGAGCATGTACCTGGCAAGATAAGGGAGAGACCTTTGTCCAGCCTGCAGTGGGACATTAATGGCTTATAAAAAAAGTAAAGCTAATAAGAGCTACGACAGATATGATACGATACGAGTACCTATTAGAAAATCAGCAAGATATTATTGGAACCCCAAAAGAATAATTGTTCGGAGAGTAATAAACGTATATCTAAGCCATTTCGATCTCATGTCTACCTACTAGGACTTCTAATTAGAAATGCTACCATTAAAAAAAAAAGAAAGACATTAAATTTGGTATTACAATTAACCATTCATTTTGCACTATAGAGCATAATTGCTATGTGATTTAGAGGATGGCCATAGCGAGATTACCAATGGTATAACATAGTTCGATTTTAATTATGATCTGGCTGTAATCTGTTGCTGGCCTGTATGTTTCAGAGCGCATTGGGTACGAACCCCATAGGAATGGCTGCACCTGCGCGTGGTGGTGACAAACTGGTGGTCGACATGGCTACTACCAGTGTGGCTATGGGAAAGGTAAATACATTAGTTCAGTAGTTATGTAAACGCCTCTAAAGTTTGAAATAGTTATCCACCGAATATTTGTGTTATTTTAAGTAGGAACTTAAACAATCTATTGGGGACCTTTTACTGCCTTATTTGTTCTAATTCGGTCCGAAAAGAAGTTATTAAAATATATATATATTATAAATGCGAAAGTTTGGATGGATGTTTGTTACTCAATCACGCCAGAACGGCTGAACGGATCTGGATGAAATTTGGCACAGAGATAGATACTTTTCATCCCGCTAGAACGATCCCGTGGGTCAATTATCGAACTCCACGCGGGCGAAGCCGCTGGCATAAACTATAAAATAAGAAATATAAGTATAATAATTTTGTAGCCTAGAGTCAAAATTTGCGCCAGATTTATAGCAATTTTATAGTCATACTGCAAGTTAACTGTGGAAGAAGTATTTAATTCTCTCGCGTGGCTTGAAGTGAAGTGTGGATTGATGGTGGCATCGTCAAAATTACCATGTTTACTTTCAGATTGAGGTGCAAATACACAAAAGAGAGCCACTGCCCGAGGGTTGGGCCCTGGATCTTGACGGAAAACCCACAACTGATGCTACGGCAGTAAGTCTAGCTAACGCCTTTGCCAATTATAATAGCAATTATACTGTTTTTGACGTTATGTTGAGGTTCCTACTCGTGTTGATTTTTGTGGTCATTTAAGCCAATTATTAACTGGGCTCTTTAAAGTTCCCACACTTGGGACACAGGTCGAATTTCTGGGGGTGGGGGGGGGGGTTGCTCATAAGGCCCACGGTCAATTTTTTTTGGTAAACGTCCAGTTTTCGACACCGCTCCCACTTATCGACTGCTGAGCATGAGGGCCTGGGATCGATTCCCAGGTCGGGCAAAGTGTTATTAGGTTTTTCTATGAGAAATTTCTCAGTAGCAGGCCCGGAGTCTGGATTTGTGCCCGGTTGATGGCGCCTGTCGAAGTGTGGTTGTACTAATAGATAAACTTCTGCCTGACCGTTCAGGGATTGCAGGCGTGATAAATTATGTTATGAATAGTTACCTATCTGCTTTGGTCATTATTACTTCGATTGAAATAAAACAGATTGCAGTAGTGGTACTGCTATGTTCTCGTCTGGCAACATCATGGCATGGCCGGGCAGTCTGTCAGCCTACCTCTCCTCTTCGGCTGAAACAGATGTGATGATGATTGAAGATTGACTGGTTCTAACTACAACTTTCAACAATCCGCTATACTTATTCCAGGCGTTCGAGGCAGGCAATCTGATGCCTTTGGGAGGGGAAGAAAAAACCAGCGGTTACAAAGGATATGCCCTCGCTGCCATGGTGGAAATGTTTTGTAGTGGATTGTCAGGTAAGAATACAAGTATACAGAGACATAACTCACGCTATTTTCCCATGGGGGTAAATAGAAACCACAGATACGCCACCTGCTACGATCCATACTACTCGTCCAGGTTCCTACATCTGGTCATAAGCCGGTTGCCAGTACGACGCACTTGATCTTTTTGATGACCTCACCAATAAGGCCTTTTAATGCTTTTAATGAAATGCCAAATATCTCAAGGGAATTGTTTAAATTTTTGGGTAATGGAACAATACGGCATTGATACCCTTATTGATATCGATAGCCATCGAGATTTAGGCTGTTATCTGATATTTTATTTTATCATAGACTGTTTTAATATTCATATTTTTGAAAATTCCGGACGTTTTACAATTCCCTCTGAATTCCGGATGCGGAGCTAAAATTCTGAACTCGTCCAGAAAATTCCGGACGTATTGCCACCCTATACACAACAGATACAACACAGTAGTCACAGATGTTTATTTTCCTTGACACCTGACGGTTACGTACGCTTCTTTGTTCGCACACTCAATGCAAAATTAAATCTTTATTGGTTTTTTATCCAACTTCGGAATAGTCAGAACTATTAAAAAAAGTATTTTTGATTTATATTTTTAAATCTAGTAATCACTAGTCATGTCATAGCAAAGTTGATTGTATTTTTTCTTTTTTTTTTAACTTCTATAAAAGATAGACATATGCTGTCGCGGACTTTTTTTTTGAACTTTTAAAGAGGAACAATTCCATCATACATGAAAAAAATCTGCTGTTCATTACAAATAATGTTACCTAGTAATTCATATGCAGAAACTCCTAATATGTAAATCATTATTAAATGAATTTTAAACAAATATTTCAAAAGCAAAAAATATTTTTTCCCTCCTCTATTGAGAAATATTCAAGGGCTGGTATCACTCAGTACGCCCCACCAGTGATGCGCGCGCAGTAACCTGCGCGCGCATCACTGGTGGGGCAACAACAACTGGTGGGGCAACAATAGAAAAGCGCTTCAAATCTGGCCAGTTGTTTCTGTTGCGATTGCAGCGCAACGCTTTATCTAGACATGTATGTAATCAAAAGTGTAAATAAACAGACCCTTCACGAAGCCGTCAACCTGTGCCGTCAACCAGGCATTCTTAACATCAAATGGGAAACGACTCTTTTTCCGGGATGTAAAATCACGGCTTATGATAGGTCTTAAAGTAACGCACTCAAAACACTGTGATTATGGATGCATTGAATAGTACAGGGGTCATGGAGGTATTTAAAGCACGTATAGAACATCGCTTTTCGCGGGTAGGTGTAAAAAAAGACAGACGTAAATCACCTGTGCGAACTTGGCACCCGAGTTTGGAATTTTTTTTTTTTTTGGTTTTTCGGAAGATTTCGATTAGTAGTGGATAGTAGTGAAGCTATTTTCGTAACTCGTAGTAATGCCGAAAAAATAAAATACAAAAAAATATATCGTCCCCCGAAATGCGAAAAATCTGTTTTTTCCGAATGTTTGTAAGAGATGAACGTTAGTAGTGGATTGTAGTGCAATTTTTTTCGTAAGTGATAAAATAATTTTTTATTAAATAATTTAAAAAAAAAAGTTTTTTTTTGTTCAACGGTTAGTAGTGGATAGCAGTGAAGCAATTTTTGTAAGTAGCAATGTCGAAAAAATTAAAAAAAAATGATTAGAAGTGATTATGTTGCGTCAAACTTGTTTCAGAGCTGTTTTTATTGAATAATGTCTTTTTGAAGGTATACTCGATTACTACAAACGTTGGAAATGACTAAGGAAGGTGTGTAGAGGTTTGTAGTGGACGAAAAAAAAACGTAATGATGGGAAGAACGAGTGCCTCTTGGCTTCGTGAAGTGTCTTATCAAACCCATTAAAAAAAAGTCTGACTCAAGGCTAGACATATTCATTTTTTAATAAGAGAAAACTGTTTTTCGAACGTTACAGGGTCGAATATGACGCATAACATCCGCGGCTGGGAGTTCGCCTCTGACCAGGGTCCACCAAACCTGGGACAGTGCTTCGCTGCCATCAATCCAAATTTCTTTGCACCCGACTTTAAAGATAGAGCAGCTGATTGTCTAAACGCCTGGAGGAACTTAGAACCGGTAAGAAACAGGCTATCAGGCCTAGTTACTTTGGTTTAGAGCAAAACGTCCTGGGTTCGATTCCCAGGTCGGGCAAAGTGTTATTGGGTTATTCCATCAAGAATTTCTCAGTAGCAACCACGGAGTCGGGATTCTTGCCCGGTTGATAGCACTGGACTCGCCCCCTATTACCTGGGATTTAAAGCATAACTGGCGAAAAGTGGATGTACTGTTGGGTACACCTCTGCCTAACCCTTCGGGGATTACAGGCATGATGTTATGTTATGTTTTAGGCCGTTATAATCACATTATATTTTATGAACGTTTCACAACAGGATTGATATTGGGTGGCAGCTGTCAGAGCTAACTGTAAAAGGACTTTGAAATAGCTCTCTGACTACATTAGTATGTAAGACCAAACGACCAGAGCTCATCTTCCTGCCCTTGTCCCATTCTACTTGGGGTCGGCGCAACACGTTTTCTTCTTCTATTCTCCCCTGTCAACCGTCACTGCTTCATTCACTCCTTTCTCTTTCATATCATTCCTCACACAATCCATCCATCTTTTCTTTTGCCTTCCTCTCCCTCTCCATGCATCAACATTATGGATTGCAATAAATAATTTGAATTTGAAACATTTATATCCATTACTCTTTTAGTAACATGCGTTTCGTCCCTCCTAATTACATGTCCATACCAAGACAGACGATTTCCTTTCAATTTTTCTGTAACAGGCGCCACTTTCAAACTTCCTCTAATATACTCATTCCTTACTTTATCCATTTTTGTTCATAAATTAAAAACTTTCCTCTTCATATCCAGGTGGACCCATCGCTACCAGTCCTGGCCCCCGGGGATAAAGAGCACAAGATCGGCGAAGCGACCTTGGCAAAAGGAACCGTCAACTACCCTCAAAAACAAATCGAAGTCATGAACGACTTGGCCAAGAGGATCGGGGTTAAGCCTTTAAAAACTGCCTAGGTTTAGACCGCAGAATTTAAACGTAAGCCTTGTATTCACTAGGGAACAAGAGGCTTTTGAAGTGATAAAGGGGTCTTTTGGCACTTGGATGACAATAACTGGGAGCGCGGTTAGTATGTTGATCACACGACACCGCTCGTCCGCGCGGATGAGCTGCGCTCACCGCCTCTCCGCGCGGCGCAGCACCATATAAATCTTCGCTGCTTCCGCCTGACCGAGCGAACGCGTGGTGTCGTGTGCAAATCGCTTTATATTAGGGGTTAAAGTATGAAATTGCCGATTTATAGTGCAAAATTAAAACTCGTTTTTCCAAGATGTGACATATTTATTTAATCAAAATATTTAACTTCATTATCTATACATTGCTGCCATCTAATCGGAAGTTCATTTATGCCTTTGCGATGGAACTCTGGGGATCTAGATTCGACAAGCTGTGTGAAAGCATTTTGTACTCCTGGGAAGACATTTTTTACACGTAGAAAATTGTCAAATTGTCAAGTTGAAACAGTTGGAGCAAGGTCTGGCGAGTACGGAGTATGACGTATGGTTTTTAACTGCAGCTCCTTTAGAGTTACAACGGTGTCCCGTGCAGTGTGAAGTCTTGCGTTATCATAGAACAATAATGGTGAAGATATTGCTTGACCAGACTCAAACTCAAAGCATTTATTTAGTAATTACTTAAGCCCAAGCAATTACTTTAACTTGACTATAGATACGGCTGTAAGATATTGAATATATACAATGCAAATATATGTTTACAATCTTCTGCAGCTTCCACAATAACTTCACATTGTAATCAATTAGTTTGCTCCTATGGTTGTGGAGCAGGACCAGCATTGAGAAAAGCATTTTATCATCAATGTATTCCCCCAACTTATAGTATGCTTGCATTCAGTTGTAGAATGCGGGGAGGTATTTTATTGTAACATTTCAAACAGTACCCCATGAAAGATGAGTCTACTTTAGCTAGCCTGAAACCTGGCTGAACTAGATGGTCTCTGGTTCTAGTATTATAGTGGTGTCTGTCGCCTCTTTTACTAAATAAATGCAGATTTTTCCTAACGTACATGATATTTTCATAGATGTATTGGCAAGGTACTGTCTTGATGTTAATTTCCTTAAACAGTTCTCTTAGAGAATCGCGCCTACATAGATTATATATGGCCCTGATGGCTCTTTTCTGCAGAATAAATATAGACTCGATGTCTGCAGCCCGTCCCCATAGTAAAATACCGTATGACATAATACTATGAAAATAACTAAAATAGACTACCCTCGCGGTATCTACTGATGTAGATATCGCGAGGGTAGTCTATTTTAGTTATTTTGAAAGTCTATTTTGTTATTTAAAAAATCTATCAATTTACTGATGTAAATTGATAGATTTTTCTAACAGCATGTGCTGCTGAACTTAGCCGTCCATAGAGATGTTAAATGAGGACCCCATTGTAGCCTTGAGTCGAGCGTGATCCCTAAGAAAACAGTTTCATCGACGAATTCTAGTTTCACTTGATTCAATACTATGTCACATTCACTACTTTTGACATTTGGTAGAGTAAATCTTATGCGCTTAGTTTTTTTCCCATTTAATACTAAATTATTCGCGGTAAACCTATTATGGACCTGCAGTAGGACGCTATTTACGTTGTCAAGATTTATGGCACGTCTGTTAATCTTAAATATTAAAGAAGTATCGTCAGCAAACAACACCATTTGTGGTTGGATTTTGAATAAATGGGGTAGATCATACCTGAGATCAGACCTGAGTACCTTTTTATTGGTAAGCTTTGCTTTAGGGCACTGTTGCGGTGTTTGACCTGGGGTCAACCATACAATAGTTTATTTTTCGGTTACGATTATCGTAAAGAATCTACTTTTCGTCACTTGTCACAATTCGATCCAATATTCCTTCATTTCTGTACCGATTCAACAAGGCAGCGCAAGTTTCAACACGCGTTTCTTTCTGCAGATCAGTCAAATTATGATGCACCTTTTTTATATTATTGATTTAATGCAAATGAGTCAATATTGTAGACTCGGATCGGCTTCCACCATCTCCATCAATTCAGCGTTATTCACCTGTGTGGGCGGTTTTCCACGTGGTTCATTCTTCAAGTCGAAGTTTCCATTACGAAAGCGTTTAAACCAAAAACGCACGGTGCGTTCATTAGTAGTCTCCTCTCCTAAAGCAGCATTGATATTGCGAGCCGTTTCTGCCGCGTTAGTTCCGCCTCGGAACTCGTATTCAAAAATTACTCGGATTTTCGAAGTATCCATCTTTTCCGTCTAAGCTGAATAATAAAAAAAACAATTGAATGTTGCGCATTTAAAAAAAAATCTCATAGGTATAATGTTAAAAATTTTCATTCGAATATCTGACACCGTGAAGGTTTAATGTCAATTCAAAGTATCTATTACTATAAAACGGCAATTTCATACTTTGACCCATATTATTGTATTGGAAAAACAAGATGTGCGGCGATAGTTCCAATTTTGGCCACGCGCCAAAAGAGCCGTGTAGAACTATAACTTACTTATTATAATAGAACGAATTTATTAGTATTACTAACGTATCCGTATATATTATACTGTGCCTGTAAAGTGGTTACTTTGTAATTTGTAAGACAATAAATAGCTAACATTATGTGGTATGTCTTTCTTTGAAAGTTTGGGTCCCAGAAATTACTAGTTACTTTCCCTAGTACGTACCTACGTTTTAAGGTATATGAAAACTATGCGCTTACAGACTCACTTCCTGGGTGGTTTAGTAGTCGCAAGCGCCACTTCTGAGCTTTGAGGTCTTATGTTCGATTCCCAAGTGTAAGAAGGGTTTTCCATACAGGGAACAGGGTGATGTTGTATTATGTACTGTCTCACAAATCTTAAAAAAGCACGTTAAGCTGTTAGTCTCGGTTGGCATTTGTAGATCTCTGATAGTCGTTTCAGGTAGTCAGTGGCCAGAAAGTATGACCACCAGTCTTACCAAGAAAGGGGTACCTTAGGGGTACGAAAGATAGGCAGTCGTTCCTAAAATACTGGTATACCAACATAGTTAGGAAAAGTCAAGCCAGTTGATGTCGGTCCGGGATGGGCCAAGCTGTTATTGTAGATGGGCGACCATTTACCATCTAGTGACCCTCTTTACCTGCTTAAATCAAAGAGCTATCTGTACTTGTTAGACAAATAATACTGGCCACTAGAGATTTAAGGTGATATTCTGTCATCTCCAGGCAGAGTTGCTTTCTTTCAACTGTCTGTCAAATTTTGTACAAACAAATAATTAAATTATGAGTTGACCTCCAATACCTATTTTAGATTATTATTATGTGTTAATGAAGGTATAATAACTTTTTCTTGCTTAGTTTACACTTACAGATACCTTATTAAGGCCGGACACTCCACTTCGCCTATCTCCGGTTTGGTGGAGTCCAGCCCTGACTCGGATTTTGTTTATCTATGTACATAAAGTTTAATAAAATATTTTCGGTGGTTTGTACCATACAATAGAGCAGACTAAAACCTCCACACTCAATCAAATTATTAATAAGAAGTGTAGTTACTATTTAACTTATTAAAAAGAAGAATAATAGGAAGTAGTTTTATTTTTGTAATTTTTGCTCTTAAACAAGTGCTGACCACAAACTTAAAGCTATTAAAAAATACAAACAAAAAGTTACCGCATGAAATCACAACACATTCATTATAGATTCCAGATGTGTTATCCTCCTCCTAGTCCTTATTTGAAGTCCGGTAAACATGGGGAGGGTGGCGACGGTAGATGCCCAGCGTTTCATGATGGAGTGTCTGAAGGCAGTGGGAGCTGGCTGCAAGCCGGCCACTCAGCAGGCCGAGATGCTGATCGAAGCTGACAAGATTGGACATGCTGGTCATGGACTTAACAGGTTAGGTGAGTCGACTATAAGATAGATCACCATCATCATCAGCCTATAGCAGTCTACTGCAGAACATAGGCCTCTTCTATCGCACGCCACTTAATTCGATTCTCGGCAACTCTCATCCAGTTGCTACCAGCCACAGATTAAAGAAGAGATAATACTGCAAAAAAGAGGAACATATTTCATTAAAAAATATTGTTTCCGTGCTGGCGTTGTTAATAGAGATAGATTGAGCATTGTGCGGCAGATAACCACTTCCACGTCTGAAAAATCAAATGCTAGGACCATCCCCCGTCGAAGATGGTAGGGGACGTCGCATCTGCCTGATCCAGCAGACTGCCTTCTACAGCATGTTGGGTCATGTATGTTACATACAACAACGGCCACTTGAACATATAAATTCGATATGAGTACTTAAATTCTCGAGGGAGTTTGAGACGAACTCAGAGTCATTAAAATTTTTAGAACTATACGTGAACGACATCGTGCAGAAACGGTGCATGCCTAACAACGCGCCGCTGGTGCTAAAAGAAACCGAGGCTACAGCGTGGGTTGATGCCAACAACGTGCTCGGAGCCACTGCCAGCCACTTCGGTATGGACCTAGCCATCAAGAAGGCACAGAAAACTGGCGTAGGATGGGTCTCAGTTAAAGGTAATCTTGAAAATCGATTGATTTTTCCGAAGGTTGTACCCACATTTCGCTAAATGTTTATGTAACATGTTTTAGGCTCAAATCATAACGCAATGGTGGGTTTCTGGGCTAAAAAGGCAGCATGCAAAGGCATGATAGGCATGGCATTCACCAACACCCCACCTGTCCTTGCACCTACCAGGAGTAAAAAGGTCAGTCGTGTATGCGTTGATGTCATGCGTGACAATACTCAATCAAATTCACTAATATTTTGAAGAGGTAAACTTTGTAAGTTTGGATGTATGGGATAATCTTCGGAACTTCTGATTCAATTCGGAAAATTCTTTCACAAATGGAAAGCTACACTATTGTCGAGTATCGTAGGCTATATAAAAACATGTATTTTGCGTGGGTGATTTTCCGACCATAACGCAAACAGCTGTTTGATACAAATGTCCTAGTACCATGTATTTTTTAATTAATTGTTTTTCTTTTAATAGCTGACAAATACATTCTAGAATTCTGTGCTGAATTCATGGACATTGACGTATAACATGGAAGCTTTTATTTTCGTCTGCCGCGATTTGTGTTTAGGGCTCTTTAAACACGTTCGGGCTGCTGGGTAACTGTATATTTTAGGTTTTTATGTACTTTCATACTTGTCTGAATATTACTACATTACAGGGCCGGGTGAATGATAGATTGCATGAAAAGGCCCTCGTGAGTGTGATTTTTGCCAATTTGATAAAATTAATACCTTTTAGGATATCAGAAACTGGGTGGTGAAGGTCAGATAGGCAGACGCTCCATGTAAAAAACTGGTATTCACCTACAACCGTTTACGCTGGAAGCAACCAAAGCATGTTTCGCAGGAGATAGTACGCCATAACACATTTTTACAGCAACAAGTTTTGCAAAAAAAACATTACTGAAAAAACATTGTGTGACTTATCTAGGTTTACGAAGGTGAGGAACTGAATGAGGAAGTTATTTGTTTCTCTTTTGTTTCTAGGCGGCTCTGGGCACTAATCCTTTGTCAGTAGTTGCGAAAGGCTCACAGGATGAGATGTTCTACCTTGACATGGCTACTACCACAGTTGCTTTTGGAAAGGTACCAGAAACCTCCTTGGTTATATTCAACAGGGTATTAGTGCCGGAATCCACCGAAACGGAGCCGAGACGAGAGGAGAAGAGATGTGTTGTAAACCCACAATGGAATTTCTTTACTTACACTTCTCGTCTCCGCTTAGCTTTAGTGGAAACGGTTGGGCAGAGAGGAGAGGAGGTGTCTCGTAATTGTTTAAGCCAGCCTCTGCACTAAGCAGCCAAGCGCACAGTAGAGACGAGAAGAGACGTGATCGAAGTGCTGTGAGCGGCGGCGGCGTACTGCTTTGCACATCTCTCCTCTCCGCTATGGACATTTCCGCACAGCTTCGGTGGATACCCCCTATCTCTTACGCATCTCCTCTCCTCCCCGTTTCGCACGACTCCGCTCGTCTCCGCTTTGGGGAGTCCGGGCCTTGCTAACAGGTGAATCTTAGAAGTGGCCTATGTCCAGATTGTCAAGTAGTGGATGGGCTGAGCTGATTTATTGACCTAATATAAATATGATAGCTTACTCCAATAGTTCATATTATCTTCTTAATGTGATATCTTCCAGAAAGAAATGCTGCGTAAAATGGGCAAGCCGCTACCGGGTGGCTGGGCTCAAGGACCCGATGGAAAGGAGACATTAGATGGTGAGGAGGTGGGTTTCTGTACAATCTGGTTGAATTGAAATCACGAATGAAGCTGAAACTGAATTCACTAAATGAGTTTGCTCTATATGTAGCTGGCGATCACTAAACTTGCTTTATGAGCCACCGTCCTATTTCAAATCTGGTCTTGATCACGACATCCGCCGATAGTTAATGATGACTTGAAAAATCTCAAATATTAGAAGCCTATAGTTCCATCTTTGTCCTATTATCCATGATTCCGTAGCACGCAATCGACAGAATGACATCGGGCAGGTCTGAATGTTGATATTATCATTTAAATTGTTATTTGAAAACATTTATCTACGTTCACTCGTCATCCATTTTTTATCTAAATCTTTCATAGCTCGTCATTATAATTGGCAGCCATTATCTACCCGCTGCTGAGTAAAGGTTTCCTTATTTTTGTGCTTTGCCACCTGGTCTATGCGAGTCTCATCAAGGTCATCCCTGCGATTTTCTGTGGGTTGTAGCCTAGCTGTTGGTCTGCTAACGCTCCTTCCCAAATCTTTCAACAATGACTCCGTTAGGGTATTATTCTCTTTTTCAGGCGCACAAAACCCGTTGTCTAATGCCCGTAGGAGGCGGTGAGCTGACATCGGGATTCAAAGGGTTCGGACTAGCGGCTGTGGTGGAGATGTTCTGTGGAGTATTAGCAGGTTAGTACTTTTAAAGCTAAAGTAATTTTAATAATAGAACAGAATTATGAAGAAATCTTACTGGAACGATGTGCTCAGGGTCTGTCAAGCTAAAGCAGCAGGGCTGTTCAGTTCTACTGAAGAAGCGATAGTTTCGGTAAAGGCAAAATAATCCTGAACTGGAGAGCGTGAACCAAGGCAAAAACAATTTACTTTATACAAGGTGTAGTTTTGCATTCTAGTCAAAATTTACCTGCCGCCGCGTGTTAATACGGTGTACATTTACCGATTTCCGATATTAAGAAAAAATATAAAAAATTACCTACCCATTTTATTATTGATTCGGGTCGAGAATCATTAGCATAGTTACCTCCTTGAATTTGACGAGGATGCAACACTACACCTTAATTATGTTAGTTTATAAGGTATTTATCAATGGGCCATTGTAGCCTGAAATAAATGATGTTATGTTAAATCCTGTTTTTTAAGATGCGCCATTTAATGGCAGAGGCAAATCTAACAACAGCCAATCACATATTTTAACGCTTATAACTTTTTCATCATTCGCAAAATATCACAGGCGCCAACTACGGCCATCTCGTACGAAACTGGGTACTCCATGGGACTAGCGAGCCGGCCAACTTTGGCCAGTGTTTCGTTGCCGTGAACCCGGGGTGCTTTGCCCCCGGCTTCCGCCACCGCATCACTGACTGCATGCTGCATTGGCGAAGTTTGGAACCGGTCTGTGTCTCCATTAAATTTTTAATAGACAAAAAAAATTAGATCCACAAACAACTTGTAAATTGTAGATGTATACAGATCTGCTTGATGAAAATTATAATGTATTTTTTCACTGATTTCGTTGACTGTCAGTGAAAAAATCAATTTCTAAACCGGTCAATCTAGAAGCGTAAAACTTTGCAAAATAATATAGTCCTCCTGACCGTTTTCGGTCACGGCGAGCAATCTTAGCGAATATTAGCCATCGGCGCGGGAGATATTATAGTGCACAAGTGTGTGCGCAGGAGCAGGTGCACTCTCTGTTCCCTCAATCTCATAGTCCGATGGGACGGCTATCCGACACGACCGGAGAGAGATCAGGCGCAGGACCAACGGCTTAACGTGCTTTCCGAGGCACGGGGGTATCATACCGCCACCTGCCAAACTCCGGGCTACTACTGAAAAATTTGTAACGGAAAAACCCAATAGCACTTTTTGCCGCTATCCGAGGCATTGAGGAAACTCGGTATGTAATGGATGGTGACCCACCCTCAGAACGACTTATACTTAACCCGAAGATCGACCCCTTTAGCTGTTAGTATTTAGCCACGAGCTTGAACTCTAAAAGTTCATCCCCTAAAAGGGTTTAACAGGGAATGAAAGTTCCTATGGAAGTTCGTAAACCGCATCGGGCGTACAGCTTGTTTTAATACAGTCAAAGGTAGTGCTAATCTAACCTTTCGGGGAACTACAGATGCAATTGTGTAAGATCAACCTCCATTTTAATTTCCAGACGGATCCATGCCATCCTGTACTCTGTCCCGGAGACATGGAGAAGCAAGCTGCTAGCGACACATACAAACGAGGCACCGTGTCCTACCACCAGAAGCAGATCGAGTCCAGCGCCGCACTGGCCAAGAGACTCAATGTGAAGCCCATGACAGTGTTGAAATAAGGGATGGAGCTATACGTCCTGCATAGTACCGTCTCTTTCCAACACAGAAATTGAGGTTAACTTAGGTAGGTAGTATAAGGGTAAGGATGTGAGAAACCATAGATAGAGAACGAGTGGAGTGCCGCTTTGTCTTAATAAAATTCTCAGCAAAATGAGGAAATTGTGCGAATGTCAATTATATATAATTTATAACAGAAGCTCATTTTCAATTATTTTTGAGCAATGCAAATTACACCCGCTTAAACGAAAATTATGCTTTCGAGTAATGGGGTTTCCCAATGGAAGTCAAAAGGCTGTCAAAAAGGTTTTATGAAAATTGTGACTCTTGCACGCAGCATGAAAGGACAAAGGTCCTTTCATGCTGCTTGGTCGTCTTTGTAATGTGGATTTAGTGCGCAGTTTTTGGTGCGTTTATGCGAAGTGCGTATGTAAACTTACAAAATCGTGCAGTCAATATTTAATACTATTATTGTGTTTCATGATATTTTTATTTAATATTAAAATTATACATGCTCTCTTTCTTAAAATAAATACTTATTTTACAATGTCGCTTTATCTAATTTATTGATTTTTTATTTTGCCTTATATGCTGAGAAATGTGAAAATTACGTAAACCTGCGGTTTCCTCGAGTCATATTACCACCTTCCCTTATTTTGACTTTGGCTTCTTCAGCAACATAAACTACGTGGGAGTAGAATGCTGACGAAATGGCAAAAAAGAAAACAAGCCAGCGAGACGTGGTAAAGCTCCACGGAAGCGGACCCTTCACGAAGCCGTCAACAAGAATTCTGTGCATCAAATAGTATATAGCATTGAATAGTAAACGGGTCATGGAGGTATCTAAAGTAAACCTTAAAAACTAGTATTTAAAAAAAAACTTGTGGAAAAATTTGAACTTTGACCTCCAATATCTCCGTAACTAGAAGGTTCCCAGGTTTGGTCCAGATCTTTTTGTTCTGGTAGGTAGATCGCGATGACGGGGAGCCTATCGGTGGCCGAAACGCACTTGTTTTCCGTTATTGCGATCATTTTTTTGTTCTGGACCTTACGTGAGATATTCGCGGTAAAAGTTCCAACTTATTCACATTTTTTTTAAAATAGGTATTTAAAGTAAACTTATAAAAAAATCAATACAATAAAAACCATGACCTATTCAACAATGCATCCACCAACACAATGTTTTGAATTATACGTAACATTGAGTTTTACCGTATAACGTGATTTTTCAACCCAAAAAATAAAAGTTGTTTCCCAGCAATAATTTTTGCGTAGGGTTACTAAGTTTGATGCACAGAATGCTTGGTTGACGGCTTCGAGAAGGGTCCGTTTACACCTTGTTTAATCCGGGATACTATAAAATTTATTCTGTAGAATGCCTAAAACGCGGCAAAGTATGAAATTAAATTATGGAATAAATTTAACTTCATACTTTGCCTCGTTTCTTTGCCTAAGCAGTCAGAAATTGGTAAAACACGCGGTTGGCGGGATGGCGGGAGTGACTTCGGTAAACTTTTTGATGCAACAAACTTGGAAGACGAGCTTGGCTTGTTGTACAGAACAAAGACATTGAAAAATTTACGAGCGATAGACGGGATAAGACGAAGAAAATCGTGATCCAATACTTGTTACTACGTAGTAACAAATCTGGCTAATGTCATCATGTGTCAAAATCGAAAATGTTTGGGATCAAGATTTTTGTATGAAAATATGTAGTCCCAATTACTGAATGATAATGCTTTGCCCGAAACATATAAAATATACAATTAGTCGACCATGTGTATCGCAATTTTTGGAACCATAAATATGTATTTGAATGTAGAACTAGCATTGACCAATAATGTACTTACTAATCCGCTTTGGTGTTAACCGAGCCGTTAACTCGCTCGGTGACCTACCTAAATAAGGTATACCTATCTTGCTGAAGCCAGGTTATTAACTTATTTTTGTAAAAGGATATCAAATCTCGGAGAAGCAATTAAAATATCAATATTTTTTGCTTCAACCTCTGGACAAACCAAATCAATCTTTTGGCAACCCATAATATTCGCATTAGCTGCATCCTAACAAAAAATAAACTTAGATTGAAAATGTAGAATTCCCCGTCATAATCAGTGCTAAATAAAAGTGATTTTGGTTTTTGTTGTTAGTTATTTTGTTATTTTTTTTTGTATTTTTCAAATCTTAGACTTTATTTAATACATTTTTGTTTTGTATAACTTAAGGAGATAAAAAATACTTGCTTAAACGAAGAGTAAGCAGTAAATGATTTAGATTCCTTCGTATTTTTCTATTATTTACAGCTGGTTTTTTCAACGCCAGATATATCTTTATCCAAGGTATTTTGAAATTGATAAAAGATTTTCTCTCTCTCTCAAATACTCTTGATAAATCAGCTCTGAGAAGGAGTTAAAGGCGCTTAAAATTGTGGGAATTCCGGTTATCAGCCCAAGCCAGGCAAAATATTACCTTTCCTTATGGTAACTAATGGCGGACCAGACCCCGGGGCAATTGCCATAACCTGTTGGTACTTGAAGGGAAAATTTATGATATTTTTGAATAAACTGGATTCAAATACAGGCTATATCGAAAATTCCCAAACGCAATGTGTAGGCGGTATTAGGTAAAGGATATATTTGATATATAATATCTAGAAGATGGCAGCTTTTGGTAGCTTTGTCCTGTACCGTTTCTTATATTGATGAGAACAGCATCTATACAAGTAATGACGTAATAGGTGATGCTGTTCAGCGCGTCCCACGGATATGACACATAGAGGGAAAGTACCTTGAATGTTGTAGATGGAACATTTTATTGAAAGAAGACATTATTTGAATTAAAAAAAAACATTTAAACTGCATTCATAGATATTTAAATAATTACATGGTTGAACCAGGAATCGAACCCGTTACACGAGAAAAATAAACACCCTGTAGCTTTATTAAACCGATCGAAAGGCTTCATCATAAGGATTATTTTTTGCTAAATAACATAGTGTCACAAATAAAAGGAAGACCATGAATTTTATCATTGCGATGGACAAAATAATTTACGTGTCTTTCGGCTCAGAATATGGTTCGATTTGTTGCATACAACCAGGTACCTACTAATTACGTATCTCTTTATCATTTTATCATGCACTTAAATTACAATAGGGAAATGATGCGTACTTCTCAAGTGGGTACATTTATTAGTAATAGGTACTTATGATAATGTCAGTTGTATGTCCTGACGGCAATGTCAGCTTTTAATTTTTCGAACAAAATTTCACATCAAATGTTAAAATTCATGGTCTTCCTTTTATTTGTGACACTATGTTATTTAGCAAAAAATAATCCTTATGATGAAGCCTTTCGATCGGTATGATAAAGCTACAGGATGATTATTTTTCTCATGTAACGGGTTCGATTCCCGGTTCAATCATGTAATTATTTAAATACATATGAATGCAGATTAAATTCAAATAATGCCTTCTTTCAGTAAAAAGTTCCATCTACAATATTCAAGGTACTTTCCCTCCATGTGGCATATCCGTGGGACGCCCTGTATACAGGGTGTGAATTACATTCTAAGTATATTAAGTAGCCCGATTTTCGGGATCTTCGAAACAAGCGACGCCGACGGTCTGGCAGCTTCATAAGAGGCGTATTACAAAAAAAACGCGATTTCCTTGTTGAAATTGTATGTTATCCGTTCGTTGTTTGAAATAACAATTACTTGTTAAAAATAGTTCGTTTTCTCTACTACAATAATAACAAAGCGAATTTTAGATAAATTATTAATTTATTCAGTAATAATCATTCTCCCAGTGCATGTTTAGACAAAAACTCACGGAGACGTGATTTGGGAGCTCTAATTTGTAGATTCTATGCAATTTCGCGTTTTTTTTGTAATACGCCTCTTAAATCACAATTTCGGCATTGGAATACCGCTCTCTCCTTTGACTCATGTATCTCTTGGCATCCTTAGGTAATAAGAGGACGATCCAGTCTCTGCCCAAGCTAATCTATAATGACTTAATTAACTACCTATTATAATTAGCTCTGTTTTTGTAAACGACTGTGTTTTTCTTCCAGTCCCATAAGGCTTGGAGCAGGAAACAGTAGGACATTGCTAAATATCAACCTGTACTTGATTGTTTGCGGCCAGATTAAGCAAAAAGTTAAAAGGCCTATTAGTTCGTGCGTATTCTGTGTTAAGGTGACGTTGTACATATATTGTCCTACTAAAAAAATAACAATTATATTTAATATGTTTTGGTTTGTATGATGGGTTTATTTTGGACTTTTGTAACTTAATCGTTTGTAAAATCGGAAGGTCATTCATCCGTTTGAACTTGAATGAAATACTTTTTTTGTAAATTTCCGACGGACGCATTTTAAAATAAAAAGACTATAGGTAAAAATGGAATCACTGGACACATTGGGGTGCACAATTATGCATAGTTTTTGAGAGGCAACTGTCAATACAAATTTCTAAGATATCACCCCCTTAAGGTGGTAAGTAGATGGAATGAAACCAGTGTACAATGGCGTTAACCTTGATGCCGTCAGACTAGACCGGCTAGATTCCGTGCGTTAATGCGCCTCGCCTCGGGCATAGAGCAAGCGGGCAACAGACTGCGCAAGTGAATTATTGGCATCAGGGGTTGTAGGAGGTACACCTACTCTGCCTGCACCGGTTACCTGTAGCAGGTGTAGCGTGGATAACGTTAGTACGGGAATAAAAAAATAAAATAAAAATAGAACCAACTTCAAAGAAGTTTTATATTTTTAAATTTTTAGTTGTAATATCACAATATTTGCGATGCATTTATTTTACATTGTTAACAATACATGTGATAGGCTTATTCCCAATAAAATGGAACTTAACATAGCTAACTGTCGAAATTTAGGTGCACTGTACACACCTGCGCACCCCCTCAGAGTATACAGGCGTGATGTTATGTTATGATGTTGTGTACATAAAAAACATCAAAGTGGTTGCAGTAAGTCTATTATTAAAGAATTCCATGGCATATCTCAGATGATTATCAGATCTACACCATCACAAAATTTAAATCGGTCCGCCGCGGAATAATATTATTCCAAACAAAAAATAATCATCGAAATCGGTTAACAATAATTGGTAAAAATATCGCTGAAAATACACACAAAAAAAAAATATTCAGACAAATTGATAACGTCCTCCTTTTGGAATCGGTTAAAAAACACTTCTGCATGTCTGTGTTGCATTAAAGACTTGGTGCCTCCATTTTGACGGACACGAATGTGGAGTTTTTTTTTACTAGCCTTTTATGTTCCGCTGCTGGGCAGACGGCTCCCCATATCCTTCCAGGTACTCCTCTCCTGCGCCACCTCTAACCAGCCTTCGTGCCTTGGGTATAGAGAATTGTGACAGTAAAATAAATATTCGTTAAATCATAAGTAAATCGTCCTATTCTTTTGGTGACTAAGGAAATTAACTCGAAGATAAGCAAGTTACAACGGCAAACTCTAAATACCTTCGTACATTGTGTAAGCGATGGGCACGAGCCCTGAGACTTGGTGCTCGAAGGCACAATACAATAACCATGTTGTATTGACCTTTGCCTGCAAACCAAGCCAAAGACAATAGAGCACCTTGTTCAGCTTCCGCGAGAAAAATCGTGGTTTTAAAATCATACTTAATTTCTTAATCGCGTCAAAATTAAGAACATGTTTTTGCATCTCATCATGAAATTGTAAAAGACCAAAGAAAATTCGAATTTCGCTGGCTACCCTGGCGCTTTTACGTTTAGGGGAAATCGCCAGCGAAATTTAAATTATCTTAAGTTTGTTGCATTTGACACCTAAGTGTCAGGTTGTATGATGATTAAAATTTGGTTCGCGGCCGTAACAAATATGTCTTAACAGAGTTATAATTACCAATACAACCCCTTTAAGTACATTTAATCCCATTGAATGACTAATTCATGCAAAGTTTTAATGATCATTTTCTGTGATTGAAGAAATAAATGTCACTGTTATTTTGGCAATGATGCAAAATCAGATAAAAATTGCCGTGAAAAGACTGTACTTAGATACTTAAATACACATCTGTCTTTATCTATGGCTTCACTGCATCGCATTTTTGCGTATCGAGTGCAATTTAACGCATTTATCTTGTAGGTACAAGATAAATGCGTTAAACGCTTGTTACATGGTCTTAACAACAACTTTGTGTAAAGCTATATATACATTGTCATTACCGTTGTCCCTTTTTCTAATGGCTTATATGTTTATGCTAAGCGACCATTTATTGAATCGTCCAAAAAAAGGCAAAAACGCCTAAGTACTTGATCTAATGGCTGCAAGCCCGAGTGCTGGGTACAAACGAAAGCGAAGAAGTTTCTTTGTGCATAAGGAGTTACTCAGTTGCAGCCCAGAGTCTGGATATGTGACCTGGTTGATGGCAACAGGCTCAACCCCTACGTTTAGGGTTGAACCTCATCCAGCGTCACGGAATCGGACTAGCCTTTTCTGTCGTTCAGAAGCGTCATTTGTTGGAGCGAGTCACAACTATCGCACGGTGCGTTCGGTAACACGCTTTGTTTCACGCTCTACCAAATTACAGTTCTGAACGACAAAAAAGGATATGAGACTGGAACAGTGTGATTCCATGCTGCTAGATGAGGCGCAACCCTTATCCCAATCTATTTGGACTCGGCGCAGCATGTCTTCTTCTTCCATGTTTCTCTTTCAGTCCTCAAGTCATCCCCTTGTTAGCCATATCATCTTTCACACAGTCCATCCATGGTTGTTTTCAGTGTGTCTTCTCCTGTTTTGATAGCCAACCCTTACGTAGAACATAAAGTAAACTGGTAAGTTGTGGCGTTCGCTCTGCTTACCCCTTAGAGAAAGAGAAATATAACTGTGGTAACTTATGTTTGCTATGGGTAACATGTCAGTGTAGAGTTTTAATTGATCAATTACAAATAAGGATGTTAATATATCTATTGTAGATTAAGTCATACATAAGTCATTTATTCATTTGCTTAACAAAGGTAGGTTGTACAATGATAATGGTATTGTATTGTATAACGGGCTGGTGTCCGCAACTCCACCTCCAAAGCGCGTATTGTGCGTAAAGGTATAAAGATAATAAAGAGTTCGCTATGTTATGCCAGAAGGCGTACAAATGTTTGAAATTAATTCCCTAATCAAGCCAGGCAAGTCACAATAATTTAATTAAATAAGCCGGGTCACAAAAAAATGTCATAAAAAGGACACAATACAAATTAATTTACCAACGACCGACCGAAACCGACCGACTGACCGTTCGAACGATATTGTTTACCACTGATACTTTTTAATATTCAAACCCAAATTACCCATCAAAAACCTATTATTAAATGAGACGAGAAAAACCAAAGTACCTGAGTGTTATTTTAATGAAGACGGGTAAATCCGTAAGAAAAACAGGTTCAATTAAGTACATAACTTCGGTTTTAAATGTCTTTGGCTATATACGAGTAGTACATCTTTAGTCGTTGCCGATTATGTTTTTTAACCGACTTAGAAAAAGGAGGAGATTTTATTTTCGTGTGTAGGTGTTGATTTTGCTGATTCTTATTTTGTGGATGTCTCCGAGGTTCTGGAGATGAAGTGTGGAACTCCTCAACGGATAGAAATAATTTAACCATATTTTAAGATATTTGTTGTTGGTGGAAGAATGTTAAAGCAGTGCAAAGCCAGTCCATCATAGACTATCTGAAGGTCTGACGATTGTCCTGGAGACAAAAATGGAACTCCACAATGGATGAGGACCATTCTATCGTGTTTTCAGGTATTTGCTATAAGTACGACGAGTTACTTTGCGAAGCCAGTAGATGATGTAGGTGTTTGCGTCTAAGAGTCATCATCATGATGCTGAACTGATGATGAAAGCCTCAGCACTCCTTAGCGATGAGGACTTAGGGGATAATAGTGAGATTAGTCGACAGAAACGTATACCTACCCCCCTTACTACGTAGCAAGATTTTGTGTGGGATATCACAACCAAAAAAATACAACTGACTTCTAAGAAAATTTATAGTTATCTTGCACTTTTTTATCACCCTGCGGAAAGATTGTCACTAGGTCCTGCCACGGTTTGCAACTGGCTTCGGCCGGACATACGGCATGGAGCCTCAGTGGATTTTTATACAGTTAAACCATGCTATACTATAGAGAAAATAACTTTTATTTCGGTCAAGCAACATCCGTAGAAGGCTTGTAGAAGGTTAGTAAAACAAACTTATAGACTACCTATGTTAGTTAGGTACAACTTATTATGATTTCACAGCATGTTATTAGATAAACTGTATAGTATAGTCTTACTTGATGCAATGTCAACAAAAATACCTACACGAATCAGGTGCACTGAGTAAATTTTATTTTGGTTTGCGATCATGAGTTCTTGTTAAAGTTTTTGCAAATGTTAACTAGCGATTTTGAATTACAGTGATAAAATTTTATGATATCTAATCATAATTAAAGTTAATTTAAAAACCGGTCGTGATTTAACCTTAAGTCCTAGCCCAGTTTAGAATAATGTATTAATGCATACTTTAGTGTATTTTTTAAAATTATTTAAATTAAAACCATTAACTTTTTTGACTTGAGATACTCGGACCAAAGGAGATCGGGCGGAATCGAGGACTATATTTTCTTAAAGCTGATAAAAAGCGCATATTTTTTTTGTTATGGCGACGAAAAAGATTGCTCTATGGAAAAAAAGTTTTTGATCATTTAAAATGAAATTTGTAATTAACAAATGCATTAATTACGAATAGCGGTGGTGATTAAGACATACATAATTTTAAAACTTGTTGGAAGAGGGATTTTTATTGTTAAGGACTTAAGCCAATCGGCGTAGGGAGAAAAAAGTTCAACGCCACAATGTACAATTACCGACAATACTTCTGGCAAACAGATTGTTTTCAACTCATGCGATAACTAATGCGACCAACTGTGAACTTCGACATACGATGAAACATGTCTGCTTACCCCTTTAAGAATTATGGTCATGAAGGTTACGTTAATGTTTATCAGTGATGAAGGTTTCGTACTGCCCATACTGATAAATACCGCTTGCTTGTACATAATAATTTACCTTGTATTGCTTTTAAATAAAATGATGAATCTGATTTACAAAAAGCATTGTTTATACCCTTTTTTTAAGCGATCTCCATGAGCTTTGGAAATTGAAAAGCATCAAACACAACAAGTGATTTGAGTATCCTAAAATCAACAATGCTTCTTGGACCAGAGTCTATAGAAATCGGCCCGATCTCCTTTCTTTATTTTTAGACCAATGCAGGCGAATTATTGTTTAGACCGAGTCGTTTAAATTGCAAATTTTCATATACATTATGCTAACTTGCTTTTATTTTTGGATTAAAATAGTAATGAGTTAAAATTATTAACATAAAACGTGTATTATTTTTTTCCGAACATCGTAAGTAACATTATGTATAGTTTTATGTACTTAATTACACACATTGTATAAAACAGAGTCTCTTTCCGTGTCCGTCTGTGTGACCGCTTAGATCTTCTAAACTACACATCGGATTTTGATGCGTTTTTTACCATAATTTAGATAATTTATTCAGGAAGGTTTATTTGTATCACAAATATATATTTAACTTACATACAGCACAGAAAATGTGATGTTTTGACTTTCATAGAACCGACCGAGCGCAGCATGGGCAGCTATCTAGCGTAGTAGATTATGCACCAAGGGGATAAAGCAGTGTCTTACGTCACGGGCACTATTTTGAATCCCAAATCCAATGAGGGATCCTACGGTTCCCGAGCGGAAAGAGAGCTTTGAGTTAACTCCTGAGCGAAGCGAGGGAGTTTAGACTAGAATCCTGAGAGAAATGACGGATTTAAGCTAGCCCAAGACGAAGACACCTTCATCCCCGAGGAGCATACTCTACTTTTCACACCTACTGCGAGGAAATAAAATCCAACTCGATTTTCGAAATATGGCTTTGCGCACCAATATTCTACCACGGGGGTGCACCAGTGTTGGGAGGTTAAGGATATATTTCCTTTTTTTTGAGGAACAAATCGTTCTAGGGGAAAATTTGGGAAAATTAAATCCTTGGAGAAAGTTATAACACTAAAAAAAAGGTAAAATTTAAGAATTCATGAGACATTTTACAGCCATATTACTAATTTGTAACAATAACTTGCGTTTAATAAGCCGATTGCAGGGTGTCGTGCGTGAACGGGATCAGGCAATACATATCCACACTGATACAAAATTTTAAACTAAGTGGTACTTTTTTGAACGAAAATAGCTATATATCTCTCTGTCTCATTTTCTGTTTTTAAAATAATATGTCTCATTTCTCTCAGGATTCTAGTTTAAAAGCTCTCTCTCTCCGCTCGGGAACCCTAGGATCCCTCGTTGGATTCGGGATTCAAAATGGTGCCTGTGACGTAAGACACTGCTTTACGGGGGTATAATCTACTATTATAACTACGTAAGATAGCTGCCCATGCTTCACTCGGGTGCTTCTATGAAAGTCAAAACATCACATTTTCTGTGCTGTATGTAAGTTAAATATGTGTATATACACACATCAAAAGTGTCTAGGGATCAAGCATTTTTATGCGGATTTCTTGAGATTGAGATGTGGCTTTGTAATAAATTTATGATTTTATAAATTTATATGGATCCTTTTTGGTGCATTTCATAATTTGAATCAGGAACTCTCAATCAAATTCGAGTAAAAGATGAAAATAAGCTGTCAATATTTTCCCTATAAAAACATACAACGCATTGAAGACATTATTAGTGCTACTGTTTCCCTACTACTGATTAAAACCAACGTTATTATGGAGCGGCGACGTCATTTAAGCAGGGAAGAAATGCTCAGAGCCGTGGGAATGATAGAAGCTGGTTCCCGGCAACGTACTGTGGCTTTAGCTCTGAATACAAGTCAGAGTGTTATCAGTCGACTTTGGACACGTTACCGAAGCACTGGTACCGTGGCTGAGCGCCATGGAGGACGGTATCGCTGCACCACACGGAGACAAGACCGATACATTCAAATCTTAACTCGAAGAGCTCCAACAATAACCGCCATGATGTTAGCCGTGAGGCTTCATCACTCTTCAGGGAACTTAATTAGCGACCAAACAGTCAGAAACCGCTTGCATGAAGTGAACCTTTATTCCCGAAGACCGCTACGGGTACCACCTATAGCAATGCACAATCGTAGGATTCGATATCAATGGGCTCTTGAACACAGAAATTGGGCAGAAGAACAATGGCGTTTCGTGTGCTTTTCTGATGAGTCTCGTTTTGGTATGAGACCGGATACAAGACGTATACGACACTGGAGAACCCCTGGTCGCCAACAGCGATTAAAATCCTGCCAGGAAGTCCATCCTTATAGTGGTGGAACCATCATGGTATGGGCGGGTATTTGGATCGGCGGAAGAACTGAGTTGATTTGGATCAGAGGCAACCTCAACGCTCAAATTTATGCTGAGACGATTGTATCAGACGTCATCGTTCCTCTACAAGTGCAAATCGGTCCCTTATTTCAGTTAATGCATGATAATGCACGACCGCACACCGCAAGAGTTGTAAGACAGACTCTCGCCGCAGCTAACATCAATGTCCTGCCCTGGCCTGCTCAGTCGCCAGACTTGAACCCGATTGAGCATGCATGGGATATGCTACAGAGAAGAGCTCTGCCGAATATGGAGGGTATCCAGTCGCAAGAAGACCTTTTTTTGTTGTTGCAACGAACATGGGCGGCCATTCCACAGCGTGATTTGGATGAACTCATTTTGAGTATGCCAAACCGATGTTCTTGTGTTGTTAGTGTTCGCGGTAGAAACACGGATTATTAATTGTTTAAGTTACCCAATAAAATTTTAAAGAAAACTGTTATTTCAATTTTTTTTTTAGAACTTTAATGTTAATGCAAAGGTGACTTGGTTTATCGTTACTGTGACAAACGAAAACACTTTATTTGATGAATCCTTAAAGAAAATTTTAATTAATATCAATCAGGAGAAAAGTTATTGCAAAAATATATGTTGATCCCTAGATACTTTTGATGTGTGTATTTGTGATACAAATAAACCTTCCTGAATAAATTATCAAAATTATGGTAAAAAACGCATCAAAATCTGATGTGTAGATTAGAAGATTTAAGTGGTCAGACAGATGGACACGGAAAGAGACTCTATTTTATACAATGTGTGTAATTAAGTACATAAAACTACAATGTTACTTACGCTGTTAGGAAAAAAATAATACACGTTTTATGTTAATAATTTTAACTCATTAATATTCTAATCCAAAAATAAAATCAAATTAGCATAATGTATGAAAATTTGCAATTTAAACGACTCGGTCTAAACAATAATTTGCCTGCATTAGTCTAAAAATAAAGAAAGGAGATCGGGCCGACTTCTATAGACTCTGGTCCAAGAAGCTTCGTTGATTTTAGGACACTCAAATCACTTGTTGTGTTTGATGCTTTTTAATTACCAAAGTTCATGGAAATCGCTTAAAAAAAGGGTATAAACAATGCTTTTTGTAAATCGGATTCTTCATCTAACACCCGTATCTATAGTCAAGTTAAAGTAATTACTTGAGTTTAAGTAATTACTTGCAATTTTTTTATGCAATAGGCAGGCATGAATTTAAACGAAGTAAGAACCGTCAAAGAGAGCAAAGCTAAGAATTATAACTTTTTACAGTTCTAACATCAAGCAATTACTAAACTAAAAAATAAAAACATCATCTTCATTTTTATTATAATAAAAATCATACCTTAAATAATGACATTTACTCAAGCAATCACTTTGACTTGTTTATAGATACGGGTGTAAGTAATGGGTCTCACACCGATCAAGACACTGTGAGCTATTAAAGGAAGAAGTTACAAAACACGTGTTAGAAAACACGGTATAATGAATTTTAAAAAACAATTCGACACAATACCTATTGTACCTATTAGTTTTATTGAAAACCTTTACAATAACAATCTTGTCCCAGGTGCCAAACATGATAAACAGCAAATGGGAGGATTTTAAAATAGGGTGACCTTGGTAACGTTAGCGGGTTTATAAAATATTTAAATCATGTGTCGAGCTGTCAGAAGAAGGATATGTTTTGATAAAAATAAGAAAACTCGTCTTTGGCCATTCTCGATACCAACGTAATTTAAATTTATTATTATTTTTAAAGCATTTTTTGTTCATTATTTAAATGTTATTAGATCTAATAAAACATTTAAAAAACTAGTCTGTACATATCACGCTAGAAATCACGATACACCTGTGTCTATAATTTTTTGTTCAGTTTTTAATTAGTATACCTAAATCTAGGTACACTATTTCGTAGTTTAAATTATGCGCAAATTGTCATATTTTGTACTGTTAGCTACGAAAAGCTTTGGATGTTTCTGGTAAATCTTTCAACAATCGTTAATCAGAACATTATTTTAGTATGTAAGAGAAATTCAACTGTTCATACCAGTTTTAAGTCTACGAATAGAAAAGTCGTTTCCGTTGGCACGCTAAGAGCACAAAATCCCAAAAATCAAGTTCATAGAATACAATTTGTTAGTTAATTCAACATAATTATTGACCTAAGAAGGTTGTTCCCGCAAGCGCCTACAGCAATTCGTATATCATAATGTTGAGGCTACGTGGATTATGGCCAATCGTTTTATTTTTTAATGCTTCTCGACCGCCTACCTACATTTGTGATTATGTTAGAATAAAATTGCACATTCAATCAAGCAACGCATTTTTTCTCTCTTCCCGAAATTATACCTGGATCAATCCCGCACATGGTCTTTCGACGCCTGGATGTGGAGATTTGAAGAATATTTACTCCGATCAGCGAATTGTTATAAAGGGATTGAAGAATTGGTGTACATCAAAAATTATAGTCGACGCCCGGCGTGGCCGGTGAATTCTGCTACGTCATTCAAAGGATTATTGGAATTTACGTGGTCTGGATACTTAATAGCTGAGAAAAGGCGTATTTATTATTAAATCTGTGTACCCAACACTCTATTTAACAGGTATAATTAGTGTAAGTCAGCCGTTAATAGCCAGGTTAGTACGAAATACCTATTGTCATTTTTCTTTGTTCTGTGAGTGGTTACAAATTGTAATATAATTATTAACTGATCAGTAATTATTGTTCAGTTTTGTTATTTACACATTGTTAAAGAGTAGTTCTTAATAGTAACTGCATTATTTTGCTTTACGGTGTAATAATTTTACAGTTATTGAGACAGTTATGTAATCATATTAGTTAACACAGGTAGACAATAGAAATCATTGCAATTGCAGTGTTATTATTAATGTTTAGTACAATATAACCGTCAAGACGCATGGTTTATTATAAATTCTAAATCATTATTTATGTAAATTCACTCTAAAGTTAGTGTATTTTAATCATGTACGTATTTCAGGCTGCTTCATTAATTTAAACGTTGCTATAACTTTATTTATATACATTCCAGGTTGATTGCACCAGCTTACGCAATGCCAGAGGATAAGGAATTAAATAAGGACAATAAAGATCTCGTTAGGAAACGAGCGAGTTGCAAAGGAAAGGTGACAATGTTCTCAAACTATTTAAATTCTTTGAATCCTTCTTCCTTGAGCCCTACTGAGGTAAGCGAGTTGCAATTACGTTTTACTAGACTCGAGGCGTTGTATGCGCAATATGATGGGGTGCAATTAATGCTGGAGTGTAGCACAGATGACTTGGATGGTCAGATGTCGGAACGCGAGGAGTTTGAATCTCTTTATTACAAAACCCTATCTAAAGCTCAACAAATGTTGGACGATAATAGGAAAGGAGATTCTAATGATAATTGTGATGTAATGTCGCGTTCTAGCAATCATAAGTTTGTTAAATTACCGACTATTCAGTTGCCGAAATTCAGTGGTTCTTATACTAACTGGTTAGAGTTTCACGACACATTTGTTAGTCTCATCCACTCAAACGACGATATGGATGAAATAAATAAATTTCACTATTTGAGGTCATCCCTAGAAGGGTCTGCTGCTGTGGTGATCAACTCAATTCAGTTTTCTTCTGCAAATTATTCGGTAGCGTGGAATCTTCTCTGCGAGCGGTTTGATAACAAACACCTGCTTATCCAACATCATGTTTCTGCATTATTTCAAATCGACACCCTTCAAAAGGAGTCTTCAGTTAATTTAAAGGGTTTACTTGATGTTATTAACAAAAACATACGTGCCCTAGAATCCTTAAATGAACCTGTTAATCATTGGGATACTTTACTCATTCATATTGTCACACATAAATTAGATAGCAAAACTTATCGTGAATGGGGTGAGTATAAGGGCCGCCTGGACAAGAATTCTAAAGTTACGTTTGAACTATTTATAACCTTTATTAAAAACCGTGCTGAGATATTAGAAACGTTCGAAATGGAAGCTTCTACGAATACTAAACACTCACACACAGTTAAAAATTCAAACAAGGTTCGGTCAATGTTAGTACAGGATTCTAATAAAAATAATTCAGGTGAAAGTTCTAGTAAACAGGATGATGGTGTTTCGAATAAGCCTAAGAATTGTGTTATGTGTAACGGTGATCATAAGTTAAGTAGTTGTTCTCAGTTTTTATCGTTGAGCAATGAAGCTCGTTTAGAGTTATTACCTAAATACAAAGTTTGTTACAACTGTTTTAATCTGGGACATTATGCAAACAATTGCAAAAAGCCAGGTTGTAAAATATGCCGTCGTAAACACAACACTATTGTTCACGTTGATAAATCCTTGAAGTCAGACGCTAGTGGTGCTTCTGCTAGCAGTGTTGTTGTTGATAAAAATGGCAGTGCGACTGTCTCCACTCATCCCACTGCTATAGGTATAGGTACCGGTGTGTCGCTGTCCGCGAGTGTGGAACACGGCGACGTGTTATTGTCCACTGCACTCGTCAGGGTCATGAGTATTAATGGTCAGCAGTATGTTGCTCGTGCTGTGCTTGACAGTGGCAGCACGTCATGTCTCATGACTGAGAGGTTATACCACCAGCTAGGTTTGACTGCCAAGACTGTAAACAATTCTATTATAGGTGTCAACAACTCGTCATCTTTTATCAATAAAATGTGTGCTTTATCAATAAAATCTTTAAATAACAATTTTAGCATGGATATTAATTGTTTTGTTCTCCCATCCATCACCGATAAGATTCCAAGTAAGCAAGTTAACTTGTTAAAAATTAAAATTCCGTCTGATGTTTGTCTCGCAGATCCCAACTTTTACTCACCGGCGCCTGTCGATATGTTGCTGGGTGCTGACATCTTTTGGGATTTATTGGAATCTCAACGAATTAAGTTGGGTGATGGGCAACCAATTCTTTGTGAGACTAAATTGGGTTGGTTGGTCTCCGGCCCAATTAACAGTTGTATTTCTTCTAAAATTTTAAAATGTAATTTTATAAAGGTGTGTTCAGACTGTGACGATGAATTAAATTTTAATGTTGATCAACAACTCACAAAGTTTTGGCAACTTGAAGAAGTGTGTACTTCGTCTCCATATTCCTCAGAGGAGAAGCTATGCGAGGAGCATTTTATGAAAAACACTACTCGTTTGGAAAATGGTCAATTTTGTGTTAGAATTCCTTTAAAATGTTCCCCGGACAATTTAGGCGAATCTTTGTCAAGAGCCAAACATTGTTTTGCTTCTTTGGAACGTAGATTTAAATCTAAAACTCAATTTTGCAATATGTACAAAGAGTTCATTATGGAATATGAAACTTTAGGTCATATGTCTAGATGTAAAACTATTGATGATCAAGCGTTTTACATTCCGCATCACGGAGTTCTGCGCGAAAGCAGCGCCACCACTAAGTTAAGGGTGGTCTTTAATGCAAGTAGTTTAACCAACACTGGTATTTCTATTAATAATATCCAGATGATTGGACCCGTGGTACAGGATGACCTTTTATCGATCCTGTTGCGTTTTAGACAACATAAGTACATCATAGCTGCTGATGTTGAGAAAATGTACCGGCAGATAGTTGTTCATCCAAATGATAGGTATCTTCAACAAATTATTTGGCGTGATAATCCGTCAACTCCATTACACGCTTATCAACTTAATACCGTGACCTACGGCACGGCCAGCGCTCCTTACCTAGCAACCCGGTGTCTTCGGCAGTTAGGGCTAGAGTGTGTTGATAAGGAGATTGGTGACGTCATCCTCCACGACTTTTACGTGGATGACTTGCTCACCGGAGGAGATGACATCAATAAGGTCAAAGAGTTGCGTCATAAAGTTACTTCAACTCTCGCTTCAGCGCAGATGAATCTAAGAAAGTGGAAGTCGAATGACATACAATTGGTAATTGGTTCTGACTTTCCCCAGACTTCACTGGATTTGAATGTTGGTGGATTTGAGTCAACCAAAACCTTAGGCCTAGGTTGGCAGCCACTGTCAGATTACCTTTGTTTTCCAATAAGTCAGTCAGTTAATTTTAATAACACAAAACGTGACATGCTTTCGATTGTTTCACAAGTTTTTGATCCACTTGGATTATTGGCTCCGTGTGTAATTGTTATGAAAATATACCTTCAGAAGTTATGGTTAAAAAAATTATCTTGGGATGAACAGCTATCACCGGACATTAGTAAGCTTTGGAATGAAATGATTATTAAATTACCTAAATTAAAAGAAATTCATATTCCACGTCGAGTTTTAATTGAGTGTTATGAGTTTTTAGAATTTCACATTTTTACTGATGCGTCTGAACGCGCCTACGGCGCTTGTCTGTATGTAAGAAGCGTTGATAAGCAGGGACAGGTTTTAGTGCGTTTATTGTTAGCCAAAAGCAGAGTTGCGCCACTCAAGCCGACGACCATACCCAGACTTGAGCTATGCGGTGCTCTTGTAGGTGTTCGCATCTTTGAAAAGGTTGCAGCAGCATTACGAGTCAGCGCGCGACGCACTTTCTTTTGGACTGACTCCACTATTGTTTTAGGGTGGCTAAAAATGTTACCAAATAAATTACAGCCGTTCGTTCGTAACAGGGTTGCCGAGATTTTAGATAAGACTGGTGGCTGTGAGTGGAGACATGTTCCAACTGACCAAAACCCTGCTGATCATTTGTCTCGTGGAGTAGACATTAATTTATTACCTAGTTTAGATGATTGGTGGTCCGGTCCTAGTTTTTTAATGAATGAAATTTCTTATTGGCCTTCCAAATTAATGAATTTTAATGATGAAATTTTGCCTGAAATGAAATTAGATGTCACCTTGCATGTTTTATTCAATAACAATAAATTTGATGAATTGATTAATTTTACACGGTTTTCAAACTTTTTAAGACTTCAGCGAACAGTCGCCTATGTTTTACGTTTTATTGACGCATGTAGAAAACAACCTATTCGCGGTCCTCTTTCTGTGCATGAACTAGAAAGGGCTTTAAACTTTATTATATGTTTATCTCAAAGGCAATCTTTTAAAGACTATAAATTACTACTTAATAATAAATCGTTACCCAAGAAAAGTGAATTAAATAAGATTAACGTTTTTCTAGACGAGAATAATATAATGCGAATTCGAGGTAGATTACAACATTCAGATTTTCCTTATGATAAAAAGCACCCGATTCTTATTCAATCTAGCCATCATTTTTCTAAGTTACTTTTTAATTATGAGCATAAAAGATTATTTCACGCTGGACCCCAGTTATTGTTGGCGTCGATACGAGATACCTACTGGCCCATACGAGGTCGCAATTTAGCTAGGATGAGCTGTAAACAATGTGTTCGTTGTTGCCGATTTAGAGGTAAAACTGTAAGTCCTATTATGGGAGATTTACCACAGCAGCGACTTCTAGCAGGTTTTCCTTTTGAAAATATAGGCTTGGACTATGCAGGTCCTATTCAGTCAGCTGTTCGACAAGGTCGTGGCTGTAAATTAGTAAAAGTTTATATAGCTATTTTCGTTTGTTTTTCTACAAAATCAATTCATCTTGAATTAGTCGGTGATTTAACAAGCAATACTTTCATTATGGCATTAAAGAGGTTCATCTCACGTAGAGGAAAGCCGACAAATATCTACTCAGATAATGGCACCTCATTTGTTGGTGCATCTAATGACCTTTCTAGGTTTCTTAGGGCGAGTTGCGATTCGCTATCTGAGGAAATGGCTAAGGAAGGAATTAAATTTCACTTTATTCCTGCATATTCCCCTCATTTCGCTGGCCTTGCGGAGGCTGGTGTTAAATCAACCAAGCATCACTTAGTCAGAGTGCTGGGCCTTTGTAACCTTACCTACGAAGAGCTATACACCATGATGGTTCAGGTTGAAGCAATTTTGAACTCCAGACCACTGACGCCGTTATCATCGAACCCCGAGGATCTGACGCCGCTCACACCCGGGCACTTTTTGATTGGACGTCCTATGACATCGCTGCCGTCACCTGATTATCGAGACCAGTCCATCAATTCTCTGAATCGATTTGAGCGTATTGAGCTTCTCCGACAACATTTTTGGAGTAGATGGAGCAAGGAATACATATCGGAACTCCAACTTCGCACGAAATGGCGAGCATGCAAGGGCTCCTTGAAGCTGAATTCTTTGGTCCTGTTAAAGGAAGACAACCTCCCCCCACTCAAGTGGAAAATGGGTCGGATCGTTGCTACGTATCCAGGGACAGACGGCGTAGTCAGAGTGGCAGACGTCAAGACTTGTAGTGGTCTGTTACGCAGATCATTCAGCAAGATTTGTCCGTTGCCTATAGATCCGGAGTCTGAGGATTCTTAGTGGTTGAAAGGCAGGCTTTCAACGCCCGGGGGTATGTTCCCGCAAGCGCCTACAGCAATTCGTATATCATAATGTTGAGGCTACGTGGATTATGGCCAATCGTTTTATTTTTTAATGCTTCTCGACCGCCTACCTACATTTGTGATTATGTTAGAATAAAATTGCACATTCAATCAAGCAACGCATTTTTTCTCTCTTCCCGAAATTATACCTGGATCAATCCCGCACAAAGGTTATACCACAAATGATATTGGCTATTGATAAGTAAAATTGTAGTACTTTTGGCCATTAGTCGTAAAAAAAAAGAATACGGAAAAAGAAAATATTACTTAACAGTAGCGCTTTATTATGTTGACCGCAAAGGGTCAGTAGCTCAGGTATATCAACATTTTTAATTCACTAAAAAGTTTGTATTTAAATTAAGAAGCAAACAAACCATACTTTAGGTTTTAGATTTGATACGCCTATTATGCCAAATAGATCTTTATATCTGCCTTGCCGTCGTACACCAGTAACTAAGCGTACATAAGGATACTTATAGGATTTAATAAGTAGGAAGATACTCGTATAATTATCAAGTTACAGATGTTCATCTTCTCGATAAGTATCCTGTATTAAAAATAACTCTATTATTATCGTAGGTACATAATAAGTGCATGTCAACGAGTATTTATTAATATTATTGTCGCAGATCCAACGCTAAAATATGCGCAAAAGTTTCCTTATCTCTATATTATTAAATTATCAAGTAAATGGTTACACTGCAATTAATAATTGTTTCTCTTGAATGTATAAAGGTAATAATGAAACTATTATTAGTTTTTCTGTAACTATATAACAATTATTGTGGTTAATAATAGTGCAAAAAGTTGTAAATTCACGGTTAGGTAAGTAAGTCGTAAAAATAAAGTAAGATTATTTCTTGGTCGGCAACTATAAAACGTAAAATCTAAAAAATACCCAAACCTTTGCATTATTCATTCAGAATTTAGATTAGATCCAACTTAAAAAAAAATCTGTGAATCTGACCTTGAAAATAGCTCGGTAGGTAGGTAGAATGGCGAAGTTCCTAGTTAATAAATGAACTCAATAAATATACAGATCAGGCTGTTACATAAGTACATACCTAGGGACTGCTTTTCTGACGTTGGTAAAAACTTATGGATCCTCTCGGGCCATACACAACGATGTAAGGAGATTGATTATGACGACTTCCCAATCTAAACCACCATGACATCGCGATTACCACGTCAAATGCGGTGGAGCTCTCGGATCTCCATGGATAGTAGCAACTATTTATTTCTATCAGAATTTTTGATATAGGCTTTGTTTAATTGTGTTTTGAAATATCATTCTAGCTTGCAAACCACTAAACTTGAAACATAACGTGAATTATTCCTTCGGTCGTATCCGCTCTCCCCGACCAGTAGTTTTAAATCAACCCCTAAATGATATCATTCAGATCCAGCCTGTCCCTTTGCTGCCTTCCCCCAGCGACGCCCTAAGCGCGAGGCTCGTACCCCACAGGGGGTACCCTTAGTGTGTTGTCGCTTAGTCTACAAGTTTTTGCCCCTGGCTGGAGGCCTTACACTCAAGGCAGCCACAGTATAGTCCAGTTAAGCAGAAGCCAGCCTCATAGGTTGACCTTCGAGATGCCATTTCCAAAAAAAAAAAATCGCTCGTTTCCACAAATGCCGCTGTGAAAACATTATTTGTCAGCTGTAAATGTCCATTTCTTCCACAAAACAAACGAACGCAATGAGATCAACTGATCAACTCTATTCAATGAATGTACGATAGTGTACTAGGTACTACACCACGGTATGCGTACGCGCATGACTGTCGCGTCGACCGGAACAGAGAGAGTGCCGCTCGTGCGCACACCGCACCTTTGTACTTTCACTAAATGTTTACATTGCCAATTTTGCACAAACCTTTAGGTATTTTGGCTTTTGGTAGGTATTTTGGGTCAGTACGAGACATGTGAAAGCATTGTAGAAGTGAAGTAATTGTAGGGTGGGGTGGCCGAGGGTGTGCCAGACACGTCACTACATCACACCTGGATATTCTGGGATGTAAAAATGCTCTAGGTTGCATTTTTGCATCCAGCACACAAATTAGGCTTGGACTAGAGTTGCCAAACTGTTAAAAGTGCTAAGTGTAAGGTAAGACTTGTAATATGGAACATATTTCCGACCGGTACGGTAACCTTGTCATGAGCCTCTTCCTTTAAAAAAAAAATCTTGGAAATGAATATGGATGTCCTGGTTTCAAGAAGGAGATAAGTAAATAATAACATTAGAAAACCAACCATTCCATGAAGCTGGGATAGTGGCAATGGCGATATTCTTGGTCTTCGAGATATTGTGCTGTGGAAAACATTTGGTTGTTTGTGGATACGTCTGAGTCGTGTACGGTATATGAATAGAATCCATTGTCTTCACTGCTCTTGGACAGTTATGAACTTATGAATTTGTTACCCACGACTAATATTATAAAAACTGTCAAGTAAGAATCGTTCTTTTTCGAAGAACCAAGTCTTTAATCATTGCTATTTTTGAACAAACGTATTTAAATAGTTTTTATTGTGTAGCACAATCATGTATTTTGCAATTTAGACAAAATTATAGTGAGAACGAAGCGGCCTTCATTGTTTTTTAAGACAAATACTAAATTCAATTGAGCTGGAATGTTAAGGCTTCATAATCATTAAGTCGATTGTCTAATGTTGTGCATTTCCTACTTGGGTGTTCGGAGACAGACCTTGTACCACCGGTGGTACTAACGAGAAATCTCGTTCTCTATAAAGCCACTATTAATATTTACTATTACTCGTATTAGTGGTACAAGAGAGACTGTTTGTTCCCAATAGTACTATCTACCTACCTATACGTATAGTGATGGCACCTGCACTTTAATAAAGAAATTAATAGATATTACCACTTTAATTGCAAAACAAAATTAAACAAAAAACAAACTTATCTTTCGGTCAAAGTCAAAATAAAACAACCACGTTTATGTGAACTAGCGAAGTTTCTCTAAAAAGTGGTCAATATAAATTACTCATGAGGTCAATTGCATTTATGCTTCAATTAAATTTCCGATCATCAGAATCAATGTGTTATTTTGCTCGCTTTGCCTGTGAGCGCTTATTGAACTTCTTCAATTTGGGAACAAATGGAAATATGTAGTATCGACATGTTATAATGTTGGTAAAGATGGGCTAAATCATTGGTCAGTCATGGTCAGGCAACATTGCGAGGCTAGCTCAAAAGAATAGAGATATGACCTGAAAACAAATGACGATCAACTCTCATCAAAATGTCAAAATGCTAGCTTATGGCGAGCTACATACTTTTAATGCACTTCTTTGGATCAAATCATCGTTAGCAAGAATTTCATCAAGTGTTCGCAACCACAGGGTGTGATCGTGTGAAACTTCGTGTTGCTTAAGACATATGTACATAGGTACTCAGTGGAAAGAACATGGGGACACCATGTTATATATCGAGGATTTCATTACATGATTTTAGATCTCCCCAACCTAGCTTAGAGATCTCTTTATTTTTTGTTTTTAAAACAAAAACACCAGTTCCGCACACAGCCAAAATGCATAGAACAGCCATATTAGTTAAATGTCGATTATTTATGTAAGTAAGCCGAGTCCATGGTAAAAGTATGTATTTCTCAAAATATTACATAGGTAATTATTTATCAAATGAAATCAAATAATTATTTATTTCAAGCAACCATGGTCCTTAAGGGTTACTAAATAATAATATGTACTTAATAACTATTTTAGTGGCGAGGGATTTGGTGTTATAGTTTACATTCATTAAATGAATTCATCTATTCATCATAACATAGAATTTTCTATTTTGTTTTTGTCAGCAAGGCAGTCAAATTTATCCGCAATAACCGCCATTGCTGCTAGCACAAACTCTGCTCAACAAAGACGCGAATTTTTTGCGCAAAATAGCAGCGAATCCGTTCACACGAGCCTCCATAAACATAGCAGATGCGCCGCAGAAACGTGGGAGCCGCAGTAGCATTCTGAAGGCATTATTTTATTGGACGCGCAAGGTGTTGAGGCTTTTTTGCGAATATGTTGTCGATAAGCCAATGCCGTAGCATGCCGCGTTACATGCTACTGCCGTGTATTCATGTCTCTACTACTGTGTATTTCGGACAAGTGGTAGGTTTATCTATCGTAGCCTCTTAAGGAGAGATGGTTATCTAAATAAGATTGCGGGGTGACAAAGATTTATTGACCTACATAGTATACTTTATGTTTACGTCACTTGGTAAAATAAAACGTGTAAGGAATAGCTTTTGATGTAGAGATAGATAAGTCTGATGGAGTTCTTTCACGTCAAAACCATTTACTTGCAAACATTATGTGGTAATGGTGTAAATAAGTAAGTGAGTTAGAAGGAAAAGGTTAATGATCTGCTTGTAAACGGAAATATTGTTATTTCGTAGTCATAATGATAAGAAAGATTTACGAGGAGGTAAAGTGGAAAGCTATGAGACAAAAAATGAGCAAAACAAAATTACTTTATGTCAAACGGGTTAATTGTCAACTTAAAAAAATACGACCATAAACATGAACAGACAGAATGTTTATGGTAGAGAGTGCATTAAGTCCGCATCCTGTAGTTTGTGCTTAAAGTGTCAATAAATAAATGTGTAGGGTATGTGCATTTATATTTATTTTTGTTTGTTACAATTTCACTATTATAGGACCAGAGTGATAGTTACGAACAGAACAGAAAATTCAAGTATCTAGCTAAGAATCTGACGTGGATAACTATCCGATACTTAACAAATAAATAAATTAAGTATCTTGATAATTTCGAACCCTGCTTTATAATGCTTTATTTTACGGTGCATTGGTGTCTCTGTGGATGTGAAAGTAAATTTTAGATATTATTTGCATTCATCATCGTTCTCCATCTATACAGATGGGCGGTCACGGACAACTCAGATCTCAAGTGCGATTGCGGCGTCTCTACACAGACAACCCACCGTCCATTTTGTACTGCATGCTTTGACACCTGCACACTTGATGATCTTATCCTTGCTGCGTCAGTGAGAGGGGTTCGGGTGGCTGAGTTTTGGGCTAACCATATTTGTGTTTTTTTTTGCCACCGACACGCTAAGAATAAGTTCATTCTCCATTATGACTCCCCAATCTATTCGGGGTGCGCCAACCCCAATGTAAAAGAGCTGCTTAATATAATTTTTAATAGTTTAAAAAAGTATTTTCTATCTATCTGGTATTATTCTATACATATGAACACTATAATTAATTAATATTGCATTATCTATTTATATAAAACAGACACATAAAGCAGGTTCTATTTCTTTCCGTTACTCATGTATTTATTCATTTAGAAAAGGATTTTTTTAACATTTTCTAAACAGATGCTTACGTGACAGACCGCAGGAAATCTAGACTAGAAGGTACTACCTTAATGATTCAGTTTTATAGGACCGAAGTATATAATACAAACAATAATGGTTATTTATCGTATATCTAATGCAATAATGCGTTAACGTTAATAAAATGCACATGATTGGAATATATTACGTACCTGTGTTCTATCACAAGTACATAACATCACACCTGTAATTCCCGAAACGTTAGGCAGAGATGTACCTAATAGTACACCCACATTTCCCCAGTTATGCTCAAGTCACATGTAAAAGGGGTTGAGCCTTTTGCCATCAACCGGCCACAACATCCAGATTCTGTCGCTGCAACCGAGACATTCCTGGTGGAAAAACCCTTTTAGCCAATAACATTTTACCCGACCCAGAAATCGAACCTAACACCTCGCTCAGTAGCTGCCAGATCAACGAGGCAGTGTTGTGTATGGAATGTATTTTCTGATTTTATCTGTTTATATTTTTGCAACAGGCACAACATGACCATGTTCAGGTTTGACGAGCATGTTCAGCAAAAGCTTTGGAACCATTTCTAAATGTCTTCATCAAAATCTTATCATCATAACATCAGCGCTGGATTGCCCTTGAATAATCTTTGATCTTGGACAGCTCTGCCCGTGGAGACAACTATAATAATTACCCAGGTAGCAATGCACACAGGATTTTACCTACCTACATATATTTTAACATGTATACAGGGTGGGAGGAAAACCGTACCGAAAACGGACACCGTATAGGTACAGACGCTAATCAAGCTACCCGAAATTGTCAAACTTTCGCAATCAATCTTGAACCTAGTTCTTTAACGATAAAGTTGAAAACCTATTAAAGAAAATTGACAGATGGTTTTAGCTTGATGTGCTGGCGTTACGTTAGAAGGAACCTATTTTGCGAAAGGTGCATTTTGAGAAAGGTACGTTTTGAGAAAGGTACGTTTTGCGTATGGGGTACATTTTGCGAAAGGTACATTCTGCGACTGAACCCTTTTATGATACCTAAGTATAATTATCACTTGCTTCGGTGAAGGAAAGCATCGTGAGGAAACCAGTATGCCGGAGAGATATTTCTCGACGGCATGTAAAGCCAAGTCAGAGGCCCATGGGCGGCATAAAACTTTGACACCAGGTTAGGCTATAACCACACGATAAAGAAGAAAAATACCGAAGTAGGAGATATTGTTAAAGTATGTGTTTATTTGTTTTCAAGATGTAAGAATGCCGGAAGCTATATTATTCGTATGTGATATGCTAGCTATTCTTCGCAATGTCTTTGCAGAACGTTATCGATAGAACGTGCTCTGCAAAGAAATTCTACGAATATGTATGTATATAGACGGGATGTTGCGGAAGTCATTTTCCGGAAGACTTCATTAGACTCGCTACATTACTAGCTTAGAAATCGAGATTAGTGATCTCATGTCGACCTCATTTCATGGATGCAGACTGCAGCCCAGCTGTGTCGTCTTTTTATGATCTATACAGGAGGACCTCGTGACAAAATAATAACAACAGCATGGGTGATCCATACCGAGTTTCCTCCGTGCCTCGGAAATCACGCTAAACTGTTGTTCCCGCCTGTCAATTGTGCCGAAAGTCTGACGAGTGGCCCGAAAGTCTGACAACCTGTCATACCAAGGGGTACCTATCGTGTTACCCAACACTAACTGGGTTGTGGAGGTCAGAAAGTCAGTCCCTCTATGTAAAATACTGGTTTCAGCCGCATCTGGTTAGACTGGAAACCGACCCCAATACAGCATTACCTATCATACATGCATCGAAATATTCTGTCCACTGTTGTATGGGAATTTGTTTTGTAGATATTAAATTGAAATTGTTGAGATATTGCAATGGCAATTACGTTTGTGCCTGCAGCTAAGAACACGGAAATAATTGCTTAGTTACCTACTTATCATTCTCCGCTACTGCTAATTAAGCAGTTTTTAAATAGCCATAGGTAGCTATTAAAACGATAGTTAAAATATCACTGTTAAACTAAGAAATCAATTGCGACAAACTTCCTATAATCATATCAGTACCAAAACTACAAATAGATAGAGAATAAAGTAATTATGGAATAAACACAATTGACTAACGATTAGCTTGCACGCGATCTTACCTAACTAACCACAGATAATACGCAGTAAATGGAAAACAGCGGTTAAAGTCGCGCGCGAATATTTTTCTTAGCAATTTAAAAATCGAACGCTCTGTGGTTTTTTAATATTTTGGTATCCCAAAATGTTGCTATATATACCGCAAAGAGTAGATTTAATTCAAAATAAATTGATTTATTCTTATTTCCAAACTAAATAGTTCGTGCAAACTGGTTTTCAGTGTCTGTAACTTATTTAATGCAAAATTTTATTGGTCGTAAGTATAGATCTTTTAATTCCTGTTGCAATTTTAAAAGGTAATTTGATTACGGACATAAATAAATAACAACTGATAGCCTGTGGTTACCATTGGAACAGGTCTTTGATATTTTGATACTAAAACCTGCATATCACGACATTTAGATCGGTTAAGTAACAGGACTTGAGGCCAATAATCGATTAATATCTCGACTAATATATACAGTTATGTGAATTTAATAAAAGATACTGCAGTTTAATAAACATTTAGTTCGGGCCATATCCACCAGTCTTCATTTCTCTCACAACGCAACAAAATCAGTAAAGCTCGCATGGATGCTGTGCTACCTCATCTTTTCTTTTATGGAAATCGAAATTTGTATGGTGTACATAATAAAGAATATTCTATCTACCCATCAGGGTTACCATTTCAAATTTCTCAACTATGTACAAAATCCAGATAAAAAGCCGGTCATTTTGACTCTCGAGTCTTTTTTAACTTACTGAAAACGCCTTTAGGCGAAAAGTCCAAGCAAATTACAAGACAGGACATGTCCGGATGGTTGTGCAAAAAAAAAAAACTAAAATATATTTTCGTTTCGTGATTTCAAATGTTAACTTGGATAAAAAGGAGCTCTTAAGAGTTTCTCTCCGCCCTGCTAGGCTAGGATTGACTTAACCTTGTTAAGCTACGCAGTCTGTAGTTTGGTCACGTTCTAACTTAAAGCTTACAGAAATAGGCTTTTAGGTTTCTCGGTCAGCGGGTAAAAGGAACTAGCGAGTGGGTAGAACATTACAATTTACTTATTTGTACATAACCATGGAATGAATGTTTAAAATATCACGTTTTTTATTATACAAACATTTTTTTTTATTTAAACTTGTTTTATAATAATATTTAATTAATAGTTTAGTTATTATCAATAGTGATAATTACCAGAATAACTGGATACGAAGGAGGGTATCTTATATACCTTCATATAAAATATAGGTAATTTAACTGCAATTTTTTATTCACTTTTAAAACTGGTTAAGATTTCCCTGAAAATATTCAGTTTGTGGCCCCAAAATAAGCTGTTCTTTTATAGGTAAAACCATGTAAGTAAGTAACATTAGCGCCGTAGTATATTAGGTAAGGTAATATCCCTAATAACTGCACTGTCATGGAATATTGATAGCCTATCACCAAGATTAATTGAAAAGTTACACAAATATTATAATTTCCGTATATTATAAAACGTAGAAAGTGGAAATGTTGCCAGCCAATTATTATTATGCACGAGTCGAGTTCCTGATCGGTGACCAGTTTTCCTAGATTTATAAAATTCTACGTAGATAATTAGGTACCTACCTATTTAATTTCATGCTAGACACTAGATACTTAATCATGGATAGAATGACGTGCCTGTTTTTACTTAAGCGACTACCTACCTATTATGAAATTGGTATGTGATTTATATTACTTGGTTTTATTAATTTCGTGCGTGATAAATTCGTAATTTAACGATTTAACTTTCGTAATTTAAATTTAACTATTGCATGTAGCGGAGATGAGGATGTTCAGATGGATGTGTGGAGTAACAAGAATGATGGATAAAGTAAGGAATGAGTATATTAGAGGAAGTTTTAAAGTGGCGCCTGTTACAGAAAAATTGAACGGAAGTCGTCTGTCTTGGTATGGACATGTAATGAGGAGGGACGAAACGCGTTACTAAAAGAGCGATGGATATAAATGTTGATGGATGGAGAGGGAGAGGAAGGCCAAAGAAAGGATGGATGGAATGTGTGAGGAATGATATGAAAGAGAAAGGAGTAAATGATGCCGTGACGGTTGACAGGGGAGAATGGAAGAAGAAAAAATAATTGGACAAGGGCAGGAAGATGGAAGATAAATTCGTAATTTGTGTAAGTAGGTGATTGGTACCCTTAGCTCTACTAATCTGTATCATCATGCCAAATCTCGATTGTGAAGAATTTGCTTTCAAATTATGTGCCTGCACATGAGTGAGACGACACATGAGCCTGAATTTTAGTTGGTCAAATGCAGTAAGTATCCCACATCAAATAAATCAAAAGGGCTGGAGAATGATGAAAAATGTGATGGTGAAATATTAGAAAAAAGTCAGTGACACAGTTGCAGTTTTAACTTTATAAAACTAAACGGAACTCGAATTAAGTGGAACACTAAACGAGCTCAACACCGCTTTCCTCAAAAACTTAATTCTTTTGCATCAAAACGACTGCTGCAGGAACTGTAGCAACGGATATATGTTAGATAATCGATAATTTTGCGGATGGTTACGACACAACGGAAACCCGAATCGGGGAAAGTTCGCATGTCAGTCCACTTGGTCTATGTCCTAAGGTGCGTTTCCACTGATCGAAGACGAGCAAACTAAAGAGAAGGCGTACAATCGACCAATCACAGACGAGACGAGAGATGCGACGTGGATGTGATTGGATGGTTCTTGCAAGTCTCCACTTCGCTTCAGTGGAAACGCACTCATAATATGGTACACCACTGTTATGATGTTTCGACACTATAATCATGTCATGTGCGCCGAATTTTTGCTAAATCGCCACTTATAAGTTACGTTAGGACGGTCAGTAGGGCGGTCGAGCAGTGACTTTGTGGTTTTATAGTGAGGTCATCGATGATTGAGAGATAGTTTTTTTTCGGTTTCATAATAATCGATTAACTGGATCTACTTACTTCTGGGTTATATGTATTTCGCTGTAAGTTTGAGTGTCATCTTAGTAAGATAAAGGGTGTAAAAATACCCTTAACGCCGACAGGAACGTGTTCTTCCTGTCATTGCGATCACTTTTTTGTTCTGGACCACACCTGGAAACCTTCTAGTAACTGAGATATTGAAGGTTTGACCTTCAATATAATAAAATAAGTCTCAAATTACCAACTTTTTCACACGTTTTAAAAAAACCATAAAAGTTTTAAATGTTAGATATAACTTTACTTTAAATATCTCCATGAACCCTGTTCCATTAAATGCATTCGTTAGCACAATGTGTTAAAGGCGTTACGTTGAGCCCAATCGTGAAACGATATTTTTCACACCAAAAAAAAGTATGCCAGCAACAAAATTTGCGCAGTGTTATTTAGTTTGCGGTACAGAATGCTTGGTTCACGGCTTCGTGTAGGGTCTCTTTACACCCAGTATAGTACATGTTAATTTTCAGATATTGTTTATATTGACTGCCTCATGAGACCCATTTAATTTCGACGAGAACTGTTAAAGGATAAAAATAGATAAAAGTGAGGAAGTAAGGAAAAAGTTAGAAAGCTTAAAAATGCAGTTTGCAAATTGGTAACTTTACAATGGAAATAAATGATAATATCAATATTTAAATTCGTATTTTAAACTTCTGCAAATAATATCTAAATATTGATGATAAATTATACTTGCATAGCTGGTGATTACAAGGACTATAAAATAAGCATTTCTAATAAAGAAACGGTAAAGGCTATTTTGAGCTCGTAACTTTCTCTAAGAGCCTGACAAACATACCTACTTATGTGCGTAATCTCTTGGTACCTACCTACACGATTCTATTGTCAACATGTCATACATTGTTAAAGTGTTACTGGGAAATGCAGATAGATCTTGCTTTCTAATTTAGGAAAAAGTTTAACATAACATCATACTTGTACCTAATCTCTGAAGGCTTGGGTACAGGTGTGTGGGTGTAGGTACTACCCAAATTTCGCCTGTTTTGTGTACTACTCTGTCAAGAAAGTACCGGCAAACGATCAATAATGCACAAAATGTTAGTTATTTATTCAAAGTTATTTTATCGCCTTCAAAGTATGCTCAACGAATAATCCAATCATAAAAACCTTTTTTAAACGCTTTTTCCGGAATTGAGTTTAGTTCTCGTCGCAATTTGACTTGTCGCGAATTAAAACGGGTGCCACGAAGTGGTAATTTGAGTTTAGGAAAAAGAAAGGAGTCGGCTGGAGTATATCTGGTGAATGAGGTGCTTGCTCGATGGTAGTTGTTGAGTTTTTGGTCAAAAATTCGTTCACTATGATGGCCTTGTGCGAGGGCCATATATTCATAACGAAATAGTAGGTAAGTATAATAACACACTGACAAATGACAAACCTGGCCTTTGTCGTCGATTTTGCTCTCTTAAACGTCGCATAACGCTCAAATAATATTCTTTATTTGACCTTCCGGTAAGAATTCCGAGTGCACAACACCGCGATCAAAGAAAATGGTCAACATGACTTTGACTTTTGATCGACTTTGATGTGGTTTTTTCGGTTTCAGTTCAGTTGGAAGGCGCCACTCCGGAGCTTGTTGACTAGTTTGGGTGTCAAACTCGTAAACCCACGACTCGTCACCAGTAACAATGCGTTTCATGAATTTTGGGTCGAAATTGACTCGTGCTAGCATGTCCTCAGAGACTCTTAAGCAATTGAGTTTTTGGAGAAAATTCAGGTATTTTGGGACTAGCCGAGCGGCAACATGTTTCATACCCAAGTGATTATTTAAAATGGTACGGATCGACTCGTGAGACACAGAAAGTTCAGCGGCTATCTATCCCTCTCAAACTTGAATGAGGATTTTCAGTCACTATTTCCTTCACTTTTGCATTGTTAACTTCAGTTGAAGACGTTGATGGTTTTGAACGCTTTGTACCACTCATAAGCACGTGTTTTTGATAAACTCGATTCACCGTAAGCCTTCTGTAACATTTTCAGGGACTCCGAACACGGAATTCCATTTGCGATGCAAAATTTAAGACAAACTCTTTGATCGATGTTTTTGTCCATTATGAAATTCGCAATACACACGAGATATTATTATGATCTAACTAAAAACAGCACTGTATTTAATCTAAATAACAGATGCAACTCAAACTCCGCGCCAAAATGGAAAACAGTTGTGCCAATCTAACAACAAAAAAAATAAACGAAAAATTGAATTTGGAACCATAAACAAATCATCCATTCCTGATAAGTTTTGACTGAATGTAATAGGGGGCGAGCCTCACTCAACTGGATTTCCAGGCTGCTACTTAGAAATTTGTGATAAAAAACCCATTAACACTTTGCCCGACCGGGACCTAGGAATCGAACCCAACACCTGAATGATATGAAAGATAAAGGAGTAAATGATTGCGTGACGGTTGACAGGGGAGAATTGAAGAAAAAAACGTGTTGTGCCGAACCCAAGTAACATGGAACAAGGTTGATGATGATGAGATGCAACTTCGTTTCTCAATAACATACCATGGTATGATATTCTTCTTTCTTTCTTCTTTCTCTTGTGGTTAGTTATATCGATATTAAGCTTAAGGTGGAAGCGCCAGGGTTGCCCGCGAAATTCAATTTTTTTACGTTTTTTGCAATTTGCCGGTCATTGTCAGGCTGTACATTGAACAGTACAGCCTGACAATGACCGGCAAATTGCAAAAAATGTAAGAAAATTTGAATTTCGCGGGCAACCCTGGCGGTTCCACCTTAATATAAACATTAACTTTTCAGTTTTTTGTTAAATGCCATTAAATCATTTTAACCAATCAATTATAATGACAGGTTGCTGGCAGTACATGTTTTTTCTAATCGAGTCCGTAAAGATCTAGTTTAATGTTGAGAAAAACGACGATTGATTATAAGCTTTTATAACAGTAACTACAACGTTTATGTAGGTAAATATTAAGTTCATTAACCTCAAGCATGAATTCTTAAGTAGCTTTTATCAAGTTATATTCGCTTCTATTATGTTATAACTGTTAATAATAAGTTTCTCTATAGGTACTTTTTTTTTATTGGGAAAATCGTCATGGATACCCTCCGTCTGGGGTGAGCGGAGGGTTATGTCGGACTCTAACCGACTACAAGTCCACTGTTTCTACTACTACCATGTACCGGGGGCCAAGGAGAGACAAGTACATACGCACCCCCACCCCCGATTGGTATCAGCCCGCCATTCCCGGGGGGCCCCATCACCAAGTGCGGCCATCCAGCGACCGCGCGTTCTTCAGTAAGCCTAAGTACTCATAACTTAACTGCATCCATCATTAATTAGGCAGTACATCGATCATTTTGAAGGAAATGAGAAAAAAGCTGTATGTGATGCATCCTCAATCGAGTACCTGCTTACATTGCATTCGTGTAGTAATTTATTTGCAACGGGACTTAACAGTTGTGACATTTATTATATCAAAAAAACAGAATGGAATATGAAGGATACCTACTTACTTTACTTAGTTAAACCTACAATTCTTGTAATGTAGGTTGACTCCATCAATATTACCGATACAGTTATTAAAAGTCCATTTTACTTCTTGCCGTTTTCACGAATACTAAGAGACACCTAAATGCAGACAACGTTTTAATTTCGGAATATTTAAAAAAACAAAAAGTATCAACTTTCTAATATTTTTGCGTCAATTTTAGGATGTCCTCTCAAATATTATGTAAGAAATTCGTTAGTGTTTTGTTGCACTTTCCATGTAAATTAGTTTTCGTGGGGCTCGTGGCTTGATGATAACAGCTGCTCCGGTAGACCTTCAGGTTAGGCCGCACTTACCTAGGTTGGTCCGTGGAAGGGTGACCACCCATTACATACTGAGTTTCCTTCGTCCCTCGGAAAGTACGCTAAGCCGTTGGTCCCGGCTGTGATTTGCAGATTTTTGACAGTCGTTACAGGTAGTCAGTGGCCTGAAAGTCTGTCAACCAGTCTTACCAAGGGGTTTCGTATTACCCAGTACTAACTGGGTTGTGGAAGTCAGATAGCTAGTCGCTCCATGTTAAATACCGGTATCCAATTATATCCGTTTTGACTGAAAGCCGACCCCAACATAGTTTGGAAAAGGCTAGGCAGATGATGATGTGTGAATTAATCATTTAATATTTATTATAATAAAACAAATAAATAAATTAGAATTGGATATAAAATTCAATTACTAGGAGAAAATAATCACCAGGCAATAAATTAACAACCGGCTTATCAATATAGAACTGGTACCTACATGGTTCCAAAAATAAATTACATTCAAAGTCTGATGAGTTTTTAAACAAAATACTTAAGTATCTATCAGACAAAACCCAAAACCCTTGTAAAAACTGTCCGCAAGAGCCATAAACTTCATATTTTGTTTTCTAACCCGTATAGAGTTATGAATCAGGCATTGGCTCGTCACGAATCTCGAACAATCCTCTTTGTTGCCATATCATTGTAAGGTATATCTTGCGTATTCGCCAAGACCTGTAAACTATGGCCTGAATGAAGCTACGATACACAAATATACTGCTGTCTGGATAAACCATGTTCCATTGTTTCTTATAACCTACGTTCTTACCACCTACGTTCTTACCTTAACGGTTAATTTCGCTAATTCTATTAACAATCTATATTACCTACCATATTTTCCTCCTATTCACGAGCCTAGCCTCACTTTTCCTCTGAAGTGGGTTCTTTTGAAAACTGGACTTTCCAATGATAACAGATACCTACTGCGTAATATTGCTTTAATCACCAAGATTGGTGATGAAATATCTACATCAACTACTATTCTTACTTCTTTTTATTTTGCACTGGCTGTTGCCCGCGACTTCGTCCGCGTGGGAATTTCTATGTGTATAAAAATAATAATAAAAATACCAGCCTGTAATTGTCCCACTGTTGGGCAAAGGCCTCTTCTCATACTGGGAAGGCACGAGCATTGATCACCACGCTTGCTCAAGACGGGTTGGCGATTCCAGACTTATATTGATTATAAGTCCAGGTTTCTTCACGATGTTTTCCTTCACCGATGTCTGTGATGTCCAAGATAAACTTAGAAAGTACATATGAATTGAAAAAATCACATTGGTACCTGCCTGGATTTGAACCAACAACCTCATGCATGAGAGGCGAGGCCTTAACTTCTGGGCCATCACAAAAAAACAAGATAGCCTATGTCCTTCCCCAGGGTATAATCTATCTCCTTGTCTTTCATTACGATCCAATCAGCCATTTAGTCGTGAAAACGTAACAAACAAACAGACTTACTTTCGCATTTATAATATACCATATATAACCACCATACCATATACCATACCATACCATACCACCATACCATACCATAACATAACATATTTACCATATTTTATATATATATTTTTTTATGGAGTGCGGATACCAGCCACAATCGAACAAATGAGTTCCAACCTACTAAGGTAGTATTTCTTGATTGCCTAGTAGTAGCGTCATATAACTAGTTAATTGCAGTGGCAACACAATAAATTGCTAGGCAACACTGACAGGTGACGTTTGCGTTGAGATAATCTTAACAAATCACCGCTTCCGTCCATCTCGCTTGAGTAAACATTAGCTGTTTCAAGTTCAAGCGCGTTCAGTATCTCTGCAGATTCATTGACAAACATCGCGGTCCAAACCGCTGATATTAGAAGCATATAGCTATGCGCAAGAGTTCTCTATTGTTCTATAAAGATTTTTGTTAATTCGTTCTCCAAGGAGATTATTCTTTTGGGGATATCGCCAAGCGGTTGTTCGGCTCTTCATATGACTACAGAGCTGGCCATTTTTTTGGCTAAAGAATCAGCATTGCCATTTAACGTTTGAATTATGCAGTAGGTGTCATGGTAAGGTGGTACGCCCTCAGGCTCGATGGGGCGGTGTAAAATTACCTAAATATAAAGTTCAGAGTTCTTTATGTTTTGCCGTCAACGGCGTACAAATATTAAAACAAAATTAACAGAATTTAATTTTGATAATACCTATTTCTTATTTCTAGGTAAGTTTCTACGTGCTAAATTATTTTTTATAAATTATCCTTAAAAACTATGTTAGCTAAAAATAATTTCAGACACTTTTTGTTTTTTTTTTTTAAACAAACTGTTAGAAAAAAAAAACTTTTCTTAGTTGTTGGTATTAAGTACCTAGTAACTAAAATGTTCATAAATGACTATCTAATCTACTTAGCTTGAATTATCTGCTAGGTACTGTTTAGTAGAATGTAGTATGCTTTTTGAATTAAATATTTGTTTATATATTTTTTTTAAATAATTTAACTCATGTGTATCTCTTAGAGGCTTTGGGATTTTGTTGTGAATTCTTGGTGCCATGCCTATAAAACTTTTGCGATCTTTGCAGGGTGGTTGGTATCAACTGGATGAGAGTTGCCGGGAAGCGAGTTGATTGGCGTATGATTGAGGAGGCTTTTGTCCAGCAGTGGACTGCTGTAGGCTGATGATGATCAAAACTGGCAATGCTGCCAGCCTTCTGGGCAATTTTCCTGTTGCCAGACTTGCGGACGATATTTTTGACGCCCTGTATTTTTTTCCCATAGGGAGACTAAATAAGCTCTTGAATCTTAATTCCTTTATTAACTGAATTGTGGCGGAGGCTTTCGCCCAGCTGTGGGACAGTACAGGCTAATAAAAAAATAAAAAATAAAACTGTGTGTAAGTTTGTGTGGTAGGTAAATTTTCTATAACATAACATAAGAAAGGTAATTGAGTCAACTTGAGTCTTTAGCACAATGAGTCTGTATCTAACGGCCATTAGCACGATCTAGATACAAGATTAAAAACAGTTTCCATTCGTATATCGTGTATCTATCAGATGGAAATGGTAACGGTTTCGTAACATTCATAAAGAAACTCGATTGCAGTTTGTTGCGTATGTAAACGCAAATTATGCGCGTTTTATGTTACGATGCAAGTTATCAAACTGTGTGCCTGAGCATTTAGTTAGATTGAATCGCTTTGTTTTGTTGTTTCTTGCTATCAAGAAAAACACCTAGATATAGGTAGTAGTACTTATTAATTCCATGCTTGCAAATGACATCAACAGTTCCAAGTTACAGCAAAAAACTACGCGACCCGGTCCTGTTTTTATATGATCAACATCAAGATATCTTTTACAAAATACTTGAGTGTTATCTAAATAAACTTTTCGGAATAAATATCCTAAATAGTGGTGAAAACCACATCAAAATCCATTAAGTACATATTTTAGAAAGATCTCAGCAGTCATACAGACACTAAAAGTGACTTTATTTGAACCTAATACCCACTTATAACATATTTTCGAATTGGGCTAAAAATGCATTGTAAAACTTTTTATACACATTAACTTACTTAGTTCTTCATTAAAATTCCAGACTACTAGAACAATGACAATCCTTTTCTGTTATTTCGAAATGCTATGCTATTGTAAATAATTACAATGGATTGAGCTCTAGGTGGAAAATACCGAAGAATTTTACATAGACATGACACTATGTTTGGTAAAACATATTTTTTTGTCTCAAGTTTGCAGTGTAAAATATAAATAATTTAATTAATTTGATTACTATAACTATTACATTTTATTAAATAAATAATATTATCAATAAATATATAAATGTTTTATTATTAAATAAATAATTATTTATTTAATTAATAACGCGGAAAGAATTGGAAATTATAGAAATTATAGTTTGCGAATCGCTATGGTAGGCATGAACTTTTTTTTTTATAAATTTTTAAATTAGAATAGTTAATAGACGGTTTTCTCAATGGAATTTCAAATGAAAACCATTTTTTCTAAAATTCGTCATAAATAAGTTCATAAATTACAAGAAGAGTCATGTGCTTAACTATGTACGTATGTATCAATACCTTTTTAATATACGAACTGTTTAGTAATGAAAGAAGAAGGTACAGAATACTTACAGGAAATACTGGCCCTTATTGGTCAAAATAGCATTAAGATGCCATTAGAGTTTTCATTCTTGTTTTTTCTTCACGACAAATGGCTAGCATAGCATTGAATTTTTCTTAAGAAGTCAGCCAATATTTTAAATTCTGTTTCTTGTTAAAACCTTTTTAGTTACTTAAATATAATGAAGATACTAATTTATTTTTGTCTTAGTAATTATAAAAGAAACTAAGCAATCAATAGGCTAATTAACCAAATACATCTGCACACTTGGTAAGGCTAGTTAGTACATTTTATAATTCATCAGAATCTTAAGTACGAATACGTTAATAAATGCTATTCATGTAGAAACGTAGTTTCCAACAAAATCACCAAGCGTTATTTTTTTCTTAATTTTTATGCAAATTCAAGACACATGCAGGCCATCCGCTCAAAAAAGAAAAGAAAAAATATTCTTAAAAGGCAAACAACTTTTTTGCGATGCGCATTCTGCGGCTCCTTGTTATTTGAATGTTTTTTAGCGACAGGTACCATAGGTACCTATTGCCTTTGTATTAAAAAAAATATGGGTCATTGTCTTTGCTAGCTTTAACGCCAGAATAGGAACCCGTTTCTTTATGCATGCACGCCCATAGAGCAGAAAAATAAGCTTTGACGTTTTCTGAAATGCAAATAACATTCAACCTTAAAAGCCTCTTATATTTCGGCGTTACGCTAATTTTGCAATTTACATAACATATAACGAAAATGTATTCTATTATTATAAAAGTAAGGATGTTTGTAGGATGAAAATAATTTTGATGGTCTATGTTCATTATAGAATCTGCTGAGTCGGTAAATGGTCCGAACAGGATTTTTTTTAAGAATTTGTATTGGATTTATCGGTAATAGCTCCGAAAATTACGTGTATGTAGAGCCTTATTTACTACGTTTTTAACAAGATCTGCTGCGACCTGTGTGATGTATGTTATCTATGAGTAATATTACTAATAGAAAAAAAATCGGGCGTAAAGTGGATTTATCGGCTTTTGTTCCAGAGCTCCTCATTTGATACTATGAAAAAAGTTTTGTATAGACGTCGAAATGGGGCATTACAGACAAATAAAACTCGTTTTGAGTAGTTCGGGATGTTAAAATTCCTGGTAAACAAAAGTTTCTTCTTGGACACAGACTATTGTGAGGATGGTTGCAGGATTCTAATTTTGGGCAGTCGTGTATAGACATGTATTTCCTATAGCTTGGAACAGGTCTCAGGTAACTTGTTATTTTGAGGTGGATCTGCAGGGTCCGGGTGACCGAAAGCTATCCTAAATTGAAGTGCGTGTCAGAGATTTACATGTAAAGTACCTAAGTATATCGAAGAAGAGGCGCAACATCGAAAAAAGTGTAAGGAATGGGGGGGCCTTTGGAGTGGGGGAGTTCAGGCTAACAAAGTAAAAAGTATATCGAACTTTTACCCAATGTCAAATGTTATGTTTCCCAGAATTCTGTTATGTTAATGTTTCGATAGTTATACTTAGGCGTTAGGTACAGAAACAAGGCAATTTAATTAATAAAAGCTTATGAAAAAAAAAACGAAGAAATCCGAAATTTGAAAGAAATCTTGAATTTTTTGGAATTGACTGAAAAGAATGTCCGTCTTTCGTTTCTATTGAAGACAGACTTGCTTGTTGCTTGGTAACGGTGACAACTACTTAGAATTTAATTCTTCATGAGTAGACCTATGTCTACTCTTCATCAATTTCAGTGAGATTTGTTTTTTTAACAACTTCAAAAAAAGGAGGAGGTTCTCAATTCGGTTGTATTTTCTTTTGTGTTTGTTACCTCATATCTTCGTCATTCATGAACCGATTTGAAAAAATCTTCTTTTATCTGAAAGGTGATACTTCCCGATAGGTCCCATAGAATTTAGAATTTTATCAAAATCGGTTTAGTAGTTTGGTTTTTAAATCAAAACATCTGGTAAAAATATGTTATTGCGAAATTAAACACTGAAAAAAAAAACAATGGATAAACCGACTTCCAAAAAAAAAACACTGAAAAAATGGAAAATAACTGTACTTCCGGAAGTCGGTGGTAAAAAAGTCAATGAAACAAACAATAGCCACCGACTTCCGAAAGTAAAGTTATTTTCCATTTTTTCAGTGTTTTTTTTTTTGGAAGTCGGTTATTTTTATGCAAAAAAGTGTTTTACGACTCGAGAACACATTGGCCCGCATTTCAAATAGTAACACAGTGTACGACCATAGTGTCATTCGAATTTTAAATTATTTTACTTATTTTTTGAGTGGTTTGGCATGTGTCCATAAATTACCATGATTTCGAGTTGAAAAAATAATACGCAAAAAGAAAAATACTTGTTTATCATGATAGGAATAATAATGGCTCATAAATACTAATAAAGAATGTTGACTGTTTCAATCACTATAAATTAAAACCAATCTATTGAGGAACACTATATTATTGGCATAGGTATTATACTAGCCGAGATAAATTATGCCAGTGAGTTTGTTTGTTTAAAATTAATTGGTTGTTTAAAATACATCATAGATGCTTATACCAAAAAAGTTTTAACATTGTTTATTTAAAAAAAATAAGATACTGACTAAATTACCCGTGAAAATTAAAGCAGCAGCCATTTAGAATGTGAAGAAATAATTAAAAAAAAAACTTTACGGCATTGCATATATTTTTCGACTAGTAATAGCCAGTTTCTTTAACATTATGTCTTCAGCTGACTAAAAAGTTTTTATTCGATCACCAGGTGGACATCGACGAGGGCCTTTATGTCATTGTAAAAATAAAAAATAAAATTGTTCTCACCGAAAATAATACGATGCTTAATATATTATTATTATGTTATTAAGATCCTGTTGTGTCCCACTGCTGGGCAAAGGTCTCCCTTCCTTTCTTCCATTCCTCTCTCTAGAGCTATTTCAGGGCAATCCTTTAAGTAGCAATCCAGCTCATCACGCCATCTCCTTCTGGGATATCTTTAGATATTTTCGACCAATACTGAAGCGACATGAGTCGTATATGACCTGCCCAGTTCCATTTTAATTTGGCGGCTGTGTTGCCTACGTCTGTAATTTGTGTTTTGGAACGAAGTATACTGTTCCTTATACGGTCTGTGATTTTGACTCCGAGCATACTTCGTTCCATTGCTCGCTGACAGACCCCGAGTGCGGACTTTTGACGTTTTGATTATGCGGTTTTAGTTAAAGCTTGAAAGCGATGCAAAATAAATGCGTTTCTTGATTTGGAAGTCTCAAACGAGTCTGCTATAAATATTTTGGTAAACAAGCCTTTCTTGTCGCATGTCGCCAACTTTCTAAAGAACGGAATTTTTCATTTACGACCAAGTGTTAAATATTCTCGTTATGTATAGTGTCGGACTGTCGGCTTGCCAAGTTGTTTACATACCTGTGCGCTAAAATGTCAAGTGCGAATCCTACTTCCGACGCAAAGGATTTTTCATGCCGTTTTAGGCATACCATGGAAACTTTTTGAATCGGGAGCTTTTTGAGTGGGGTCATGATTATTTTCAGACAGCGTTATGAAAAACATATGCTTTAAAAAGGAATTTAATTCTTATTGATTTCCACGAAATATCCACGATGTAAAGAACTTTGCGCTTAACTGGTGCCATGAATTTGGCACATGATTCGTTGTAACATACATTTTGAATATGCAGTGTGATGTAGGTATAGCACTTTTTTTTGACTCTGTGTATTCTTTAAAATACCTAGAAAATTATAAAATCCGAGGGGTATCGCTTGCAAAACATTGCTTTTAAATAAATTGATGTTATGTGCAAAATTCAAAGAAGGACATGTGGAATGTTTGACCTGAACAAGATTTAGGTATAAAAATAACTTTTGTCTGCTTACTTAACATACTGGATGTTGTCCAATTCTAGTTAAACAGGATTTGGTGGCTCATACCTACCAATACCAATACCTTACTATTATTATTTATTAATCATTTCCCTATGATTAAATGTGATGTAAAAATCGCTCTGCGTAAAAAACAAAATTACGTGGTTTTAGAGGAAAATGTCGGAAAACCCACGCGTCATAATGATTTAATAACTGGTGTAACACACGAATACCGTTACAAGTATAAAAGCCGGTGATGTGGTTTGTGTGTACCTTTATGCAATATCTATAGTCTACACAGGCAGGAAAGTTATCTTTAGTCTAAACCGAAGTACCATCATGACTCGCGTCAGCTGCATCCTCGAATACTTCGTCCTTCTCACGAATATTGCCAGTTTCCGTATCCTACTCACTCTCATCTCTGTATGTGAGAATACACAGTGATAGGATTAACTTAATTTAGTATTAACGACTATTATTTGCTGTACTACACAATTAATAAATAAAATTAATCTCTCCAAAATTTTGTAATTCATATGAAATTATTTTTTTTTTTTGAACTCACACTTTCTGCGCTAATACAGCTTCAATTTGCACCTATGTGTAGGTATTAAATTAAATTCTTCAGTTGAAAGGCTAATGAAACATAGTTTATCAGTATCATCATAATACGAACAATTAATCTGTCTCTTGAAACCTTCATCATGTATCATCAGTGAAAGGGGCAGGCTTCTCGGCAGGACCTCGTTTCCCTAACTTTGCCTTCGTTGTGGACTGTATTGTTGAAGCTTGATGTATGAGGTTGATCGTTGTTCAGGTAATAACGTAAATAAAAGAAAACTTGTTGGAAACAACTGCATGTAGCGGAGTGGTGGCGGTGATGTGGTGCAGAGTGACGTCTTGAGTGGGCGGCTGTCGATAGAAGAGTGTGTCGTGTATCCCTGCGCGCTATATTTATAACCAGCGACAGTAGCGCCGGTGTCTGCAGGCGGCAAAGGCCGCCATTTCCTAGTTAGCCAATCAGAGGCTTGTACACACATGAGAGCGTGTGTGTGTGAGTTTGTATGTGTGAATGCAGTTGATTTATTATTAAAGATCAATTTACATAGCTTAAAACTACATACATACGTGCCTACGTTACAAAGAGACAATTAAGAGATGTATATAAGAAAAAATGTGAGACAAAGGAGAAGTAAAAACTTAAATAACTAACATGAGATATTACAATAAAGGCTTATTTTCTATGTGTATAATATCTTATATCTAAGCTGTTATTTACAATCTCCCCCTCGTGCGTAAGCACCGTAACGTTTTTATTCCGCAGTTGTGATCACGATGAGGCGAGAGGCCGGGCGGCGAATTAATCCAGCTGCTGTTCGGATCTCGGTGATTCGTACTCGTCCGTCTGGGCCTGGGTATACATTCACCACTTCACCTCGAGGCCACACTCCTCTGGGCATCGTGCCATCGCATATGATGACAATATCGCCAACCTTTACATTTTTGTGCTGGGCGTTGCCTAGTCGGGGCATCAGCAGTGGTTTGTATTCCGCCATCCAGCGTGACCAGAATGTGTCAGCTAATGCTTGAACGGCCTTCCAGGAGTGTGAGTCAATTGGCGTGTCTTTGAATGAGCCAAAAGGTGTCATCCCACTTGAGCGCCCAATAAGAAAATGATTGGGTGTCAGCGCTTCTTCATCCAGGTTGGGGTTCACCGGAATCAGTGGCCTCGAGTTGATCACGTGTTCGGCTTCAAGTAACAACGTGTTCAGCACTTCATCATGGGGAAACTTCTCTTTGAGGGTGACTCTTAACGCGGTTTTCACTGATCTGACCAGACGCTCCCAGGCGCCACCCATGTTTGGGGCGCCGGGAGGTATTTTCTTCCAGGTGATCAGCTTCTCAGATGCAAAGGCTTTCATGCTGTCTTCGTTGCTTTGCATGGCTTCGGTGACTTCTCTTTCAGCACCCACGAAGTTTGTTCCATTATCGCTATATATCACAGTCGGCGTGCCGCGACGCGCCATCATTCTACGCAGGCTCATGATCATGGAGGAGGCCGTGAGAGATGTGGCCAGCTCCAGATGTACTGCGCGCGTGGTGAGGCATGTGTATAATGCGCCCCACCTTTTCTCTAGCCTCCTTCCGACTGTGACCTGTATGGGCCCGAAGTAGTCTACCGCTGTGGCTGTGAAGGGCGGTTGACTTTGTGCCAGCCTTTCTGGTGGTAGGTCGCCTAAGGGAATTTTAGAGGGGGTACCTCTGTAGGTCCGACACCATTGGCATTTGTTACATATGTATCGTATAACGTTGCGCAGTCCTATTATGTGGTATCTTTGCCTCAGCTCATTCATGACAGTTTGATGGTTGCCATGGTTGAAGGCTGCGTGCGTGTGATGCACTAACAGCTGGGTGAAGCCTTCTTTGGCGTGTAGGACTGGCAGGTTGTATTTTTCTTTTGTTCTGCTGTCTAGGCACAGGATTCCGTTGCGGTCGATCTTGACTGAGAGCTTGTGGAACGGTGACTTCTTCGGTGGTCGCCGTCCAGCTTCTATCGTCGTGATGTCTTCGGCGAACGAGTTGTGCTGGCTTCTCTTAGCGAGCAATAGCTCCGCTAGTTTTATATGGTTTGGTGCTAGTTCTTTTCTCGTGTTTCTTTTGAGTAGTTTGGCTTTGAATACCTCAGCGGCGAGCAGAACGGTGGCAGCAACGCGTACTAATCGAGTGTACTTCGAGAATCGTTCTACTTCAGGTAAGTAATCGCTATCATTATGCCTAACTGTCACGTGAACTTGTTTTAAAACCCTTTCTTCCCCTGATGGGGGTGACGGCGCCGCGACCTGTTTTTCCTGTGGCCATGTCGCGGGGTCGTTCTTTATAAAGCTCGGTCCGGTGAACCATCTATGTTTCGAGTTAAAATTGGCGGGTATACCCTTTGTAGCGTCGTCCGCTACGTTTTCAGCGCTGGGCACCCATCGCCAGTTGGCCGGAGTGGTCGTACTTTCGATTTCGGCTAGTCTATGCGCGACGAAAGACTTAAAAGTTCGCGGGTCCGACTTTATCCAAGCTAATACGGTTTTAGAGTCTGACCAATAATGGCTTTTTATTATTTTATAATCCGATTCGCGCTTGACTGATTCGGCCAGCCGGCATCCTAATACTGCGGCTTGAAGTTCTAGGCGAGGTATGGATATAGGTTTCAACGGAGCTACCTTTGCTTTACCGGCTATTAATTTTGACGTTTTGTTTCCGTCTGTACCCGAGCTTACGAAATACACCGAGGCTGAATATACTTTTTCACTTGCGTCGCAGAAAATGTGTAAATCACCCTCGCCAGAGGGCGGGGCGGGTACGTATCTAGCTATTTCTAGGTCTTTTAATAATTCTACATTCTTTATGAAGGAGAGCCATGTCACGTGATGCTCTTTCGTGATGGGATCGTCCCAGCCTATGCCGCTGCGCCATATTTCCTGAATGAGACACTTGCCTATCATTGTAATCGGTGAGACTAAACCTAACGGGTCGAAAACAGACATGACCGCGCTGGTTACCTGTCGCTTGGTAGGCAGAGCTTCGCCTCTAATGACACTCGCGGGCGTGCTTCGGAGGTTGACATTAAAACCTAATGTGTCGCGTGCGTGGTTCCATATGAGACCTAATGTTCTTTCTGTATCACTTTTTCCTAGTGTGGTCGCGTCGCTACTACGCTTGTCTGTGACGTCACTTATTACCTCGGGTACGTTCGATGCCCAGCCGCGTAATTCGAAAGACGCGTTCAAATGGACTTCGTGCATGGCGTTTATTACTTGCTTCGCCTCGTTAGCGTCGTCGAATGACCCTAGGTAGTCGTCCATATAAAAGTTGCGAACTGTGGCTTTCGCGACCTCTGGGTGTTCCAGACCTTGATCGTCTGCGTTTTTATTTTTAACGTATATGGCGGTGCAGGGTGACGACGCCGCTCCGAATATTAATGACGTCATCCTGTATTCCTGTGGGGGTCCCTCCCTGTCTTCGCCCCTCCATAAAAATCGCAGGCTATCGCGGTCCGAGTCGATTATTTTTATTTGTAAAAACATTTCTTTAATGTCGGCTACTACCGCTATCCGACCTTCTCTGAATCTAATTAAAACACCGAATAACGACTGGAGTAAATCTGGACCTGCCAATAGAGCGTCGTTTAGGCTTTTGCCCCCGTACTTGGCCGCTGCATCGAACACTAATCGCACTTTTCCCTTTTGGGGATGTACCACCGAGAAATGGGGTAAGTACCACGTGCGTGGTGACGTGGCCGGGGCGTCAACCTGCTCTGCGTAATTTGCCGTAATGAGATGGTTTATTTGCTTGGTATACTCGGTTTTTAGGTTAATATTTTTATCTAGCTTGTTTTCTAAATTGTGTAGACGGCTGAGAGCCTGTTTTTTGTTGTTTGGCATTATCTCAGCGTCCGTTCGCCATAATAGGCCAGCTTCGTATCTGTTATTGCTTATCTTATTACAGGTTTTTTCTAAAATCGTTAAGGCGCGCTGATCCGGGTCGGACTTCGGCCTGCGTGGCTCTATACCTAGCGATTCAATGCTAAAATATTCCCTGATCAATTGTAGCGCGGGGTCCTCGTGTTGGGTTGGTCGCACGTGGTTTACTATGGCTACGTTGTTCCGTGGCCGCGCGCTTTGACCGTGTAGTACCCACCCTAGCTTGGTTAACGACGCTACGGGTTGATTTTTAGCACCGACGCGTAATTCTCGTGACGTGATTAAGTGCCAGTTGTCCTGGCCTATGAGAACGGTCGGTTTCGCTCGTTCATAGCAGAGCTCGTCCTCTAAATCCGCTAGGTGGCTGCACTGACGCACTAGGTCCCTGCTTACCCCCTGAGGGGACAGGTTTAACGTTCCTATTGTGCTTGCATTCATCGTTTCTATGTTCCTATTGCATAAACCGCGTATGGACAATGTAACGCGATATGATTCCGCGTCGTCTATTCTGTTACCACCTATTCCTTCTAACATTAAGAGCTGGCTGCGACCCCTGGGTGCCACGCTGTCTGCCACACCTCGTTCAACAAGCGTCATGGTTGAACCTTCGTCAAGTAAGGCGTAGGCAGTGGTGGTGCCCGTAGGTCCGCTTAATTCAACCGGCACTATTTTCAGGTAAGTGTTAGACTCGCGTACGTGATTTATCGAGGTTACATTTCCGTGGGTAGGCAGAGACGTGCTTTCGCTGCCGTGACCGTGTAACAGTTTATGGTGTGACGCTTCACATCCGTTTACTCCGCACGGTACATATTTACATCTAATCGGTCGTCCGTGCGCGCTATTTAAACACCTAAAACATAACTTGTTTTGTTTAGCCGTATTCCATCTTTCCGATACGGAGAGTTTACTGAAATCCGCACACTCGGCGGTTTTATGTGAGCCGGCGCACACGGAACATTTATTACTTTTAGGTTCTGCCGATGCCTCTGTGTCCGAGCGTGATGGGCGTGGCTTTTGTTTGCTAGACCCTTTTTTGGTTGGTTGCTTGTTCGCTGTGGCTACGGTCTTACGACGGGACGCGTTGTTCTCGGTTTCCGACCGATCGCTCGAGCTGTCGGTACCGTTGTCACGCGAGCGTGATGGTCGCCGGCTTCTGCCGCGGGCCGTGTTTATCGCGCGCGGCTTTGTTCTACTTTTCCTATCGTCTCGCGCGGTTTCGTAGGCAAACATCGCTCCGCATTGGTCTGCCATGACGTTTAGGAATCTAGCTAGTAACTCTAGCTCTGGCGCCCCGGTGCACTCGGCTTTAAATTCGTACCATTTATATTTTAAAATGACACTGAGTTTTTCTACGATTCGGCTAACTAACTCAGGCGAATACAGATATTGCGGTTGATTGAGTGATTTTATTGCCGCTACTGTATTCGATATTTTGCTCGCGAAACTGCCTATATTGCGCCCGTCTTCCGTCATGCGGGGCATGCGTTTAATTGTTTCTAGTTCAGAGAGAATGAGTAACTCTGGCCTACCGTACCGTCTCTCTAACGTATCGATTATTTCGTACGGATCTGAAACTGTAAATAATAACGCTCTAACTGTTTCGCGAGCTGCGCCTCGGAGCGCCTTTCTTAATCGCGCTACGTTCTGTACGTCTGTGAACATATCTGAGGTGTCGTTAAATACCGATCTGAATGCCATCCACTCTGTGATAGTCCCGTCGAAGTGGGGCAGTTCGTGGATAAACTTAGGCGCCGCGTTGTCTGACTTACCGGAACTAACCGCCTGTACTATCGCGCTAGCCAGCATAGCCATGTCGCTGCTGCTATTTTTATTCAGCGGCACGTCATTACTAGCGCGTGGTTCGTTCCTAGCAGTGTCGTGTGGTCGGGTGTCTTGTCCCGGGTTTTGAGCTCTATCTGTTAACGTTGGCCTATTTTTTACGCGTTGTTCCGATATCCATTCCTCTACACGCGACCTTTCGACAGTGGGCTGCGGCTCCGCGTCGTTGGAATCTTCCAGTTCGATCCTGGCTATTTCCAATCGACTCATGGCAGCTGCGGTCGCAGCCCTAGCCCGTGCTAGTTCGGAATTATGTAATTCTAACTCGGCCTTTAACATTGATAGCCTACTACTTGCTCTGTCCCCGGGGACGTTGACTACCGTGCCCGGCGCACTCCTGACCTGCACGTTCGTGTCTTCGACTTGCGCGGACCTATATTCGTCTATTCTATCGATAGTACGCGTGCTGCTTTCACCGGTCGTGTCCTCTGTGCCGGTGCCCTTACTCCACGTATTTGTTTCGGTCGATGTAGTCAGACCGGACGCCGGTGTGGCGTCTGTGGTAGGCGTGGTTTTGCCTGAGCGTAACACACGCGCGTTTTCCATCGCGCACGAGGGGGGCCCTAAACCTAACAATTTGCTTAAAATTAACACTTTATCACTTTATCACTGGTTCACTTGCACTTTTGATATCTTCTTCACGAACCTACCTTGCCTAGCTGCCTGGCCGGACTCCTATCGCGGTGATGCCGGACCAGGAATGGGAATGAGTGAGGAAGGGAAGGTAGGAACCTCCCGGCAGAGGATACGGGCGCTCACAGGTGCATCAGAATGCGGGAGGAATGTCCGCACTCGTCGTTGCGTACCAACTTGTGGCCCTAGAGCGTTACCGCACCGTACCCGCGGGGTCTGACTGTTGCACCTGGGGTGTGGTGCGTGGAGTCGTCAGATCGTCCACTTGTGCTTCCGTACGTATTGCAGGGGCCGTTTAACACCGCTAGGTGGCCACGTACGTAGTGATGATTGCTTCCAAGTAATTGACGGTGGCAAGCAAAACCACCGCCAACACTCGCGCGTACTTGTTTGTTTTTTCTTAGCTTCAAGACTGGAACCTGGTTGCTTGAAAGGGCCAAGTCTTCTTCTTGGATGTAGGCTTGAGCTGGAACAGCGATCCGGCTCGAAGGACCATTGAAAGGGGCAGGCTTCTCGGCAGGACCTCGTTTCCCTAACTTTGCCTTCGTTGTGGACTGTATTGTTGAAGCTTGATGTATGAGGTTGATCGTTGTTCAGGTAATAACGTAAATAAAAGAAAACTTGTTGGAAACAACTGCATGTAGCGGAGTGGTGGCGGTGATGTGGTGCAGAGTGACGTCTTGAGTGGGCGGCTGTCGATAGAAGAGTGTGTCGTGTATCCCTGCGCGCTATATTTATAACCAGCGACAGTAGCGCCGGTGTCTGCAGGCGGCAAAGGCCGCCATTTCCTAGTTAGCCAATCAGAGGCTTGTACACACATGAGAGCGTGTGTGTGTGAGTTTGTATGTGTGAATGCAGTTGATTTATTATTAAAGATCAATTTACATAGCTTAAAACTACATACATACGTGCCTACGTTACAAAGAGACAATTAAGAGATGTATATAAGAAAAAATGTGAGACAAAGGAGAAGTAAAAACTTAAATAACTAACATGAGATATTACAATAAAGGCTTATTTTCTATGTGTATAATATCTTATATCTAAGCTGTTATTTACAATCAGTCAAAACCAATTGAGATAAATTGAGGCAAACATTAATGAGAGCATTTAGCTGGACAATATACCAGGAATATGGGCACACCAATACTAGGAATATCAGTGGACCGATACCAGGGATATTGTCGCACCAATAACAATAATATAACCAGGAATCCAGGATATTGAAAAAGGTTAGGTAAGGTAGGTTGGGTAGGTTAGGGTTTGAAAAGGTTAAGGTATTTTATTAAAGGTTGACTGGTAGAGAATGCCTTGTGGCATTAAGTCCGCCTATGTACCACTATTGTACATGAAGTTTAAATAAATAAATATTGTGGAAATGGAAAAAAACAAATTGGGATCTTTTATTATGATACGTTTACCTGTAAAACGTTCGATACCTAAATAATTGTTGATTTACTGTATAGGTGCTAATTAATTTGAAAAATAATAATACCCTTAAATCAAGATGAGAGACTGCCATCAATGACGTACAGTTTTAACTCGGTAAATAAAGTTTTATGTATTTTTACTCATATCGTATGACTGCCTCGTTAAGGTAATCGTGAGATCGAGGGTTCGATTCCCAGGTCAGGCAGTGTTATTGGGTTTCTCCATCAGGAATTACTCAGTAGCAGTCACGAAGTTTGGATCGGTGCCCGGTTGATGGTAATAGCCTCGCCCTCTATAACATGGGATGATTAGATGCAGGTCTACCTAAACAAAAATCTACGGATTTGTGCGGATCTCCAATAATTCAAATTGAGTGCTCCCAAGTGAAAGTAACCACTTAATTCGACAATATATTATTCGGATCAATGATCGATCTGACACGCTTTGTAAAATAAACATTCATTAATTTACTACTTAGCACTTAGATAATTTACTTGGGTTCGTCGCGAATCCGCGCTTCCTCCTTCCAGTTCTGACGGAACCGATACAGGCCAGCCGCACTTTGGTGTAAGAATATGTATACAGTGTACCTATGTAATTACCTATACAACCTTCTTGGATAGTTTTCGATAAAATCATCACGACCAGTCAGTCATCCTCTTTCCTTATGATCAAGATTTAGACAACGAAAGGCACACTGAACTCATTGACGGTGCACGATCGATTGTTGAACACAACGCAACATCTACAACATTAGTTTTAGTATATGCGAAACCTGAAACACGTGTCTAGTATTTTTATGTAAAGAATCCGTAAAAAATTTCAAAACTGTATCATGAAAAATCACTAAGTTATAAGCTTGTTATGTTACCTGGTTGTCCCTGTCCGTACAAAAACATACTCACCACGCGGCGCCCCACTGTGCGCCCGCGCCTAATGCCTGTGCTGTGCGCGTATGATTGCTGATAGGCACTAAGTGTCGCTCGGTGTCCAACTCGTAACCTTTTTTAAATATTTTTGGGACAAAATATAACATGATATAAAAATTATTGGAATCGATCCAGTTACTTATTCTGAAAAAACTACGTATATTCTGCTTTCGCAGATACAAAAAAAAATGTTGTATATCATCGTATTGCAGTTTTGTAGGAAACTCGTGAATTTTTTTTTATAGTCGACGAATATTTATATGTGGGGGCGTTCAGAATGATGCACTCCACCATCAACCCTGTACAAGCAGGTATGCACATTACCCTCCTCAGTCGGGTAAAACTGCGAGGTGCACATGGGTAATTTTTTACCCATGGTTGGTGTTTGTATCAACTCAATGGTTTAAATGTTCTTCATTTAGTTAAGTATACCGTAATATCATGTTAAGTAGATCCAGTTACATTTATATTAGTGGGAACCAAAACAAAATTTGTAAAATTAGTTTGTATGCTGGGGGTAATCTTCGGAACTACTGATCCGATTCTAAAAATGTTGGTGACTGGTAGACAGCTACATTATTCGTGGGTGCTATAGGCTATAAATTATATTTATATCATGCTTATTAGCCGTTCTATCACAATTTTGCAGACGAAGTCGCGGGCGAAGTGCTACTTTAATATAAAACTATAACAGGCTATGCAGAAAAAGCAACGTCTCGTAGCTTCGTCTTACGACAACCACGGCAATAGGACTGCTCCCATTTCCAACCACCACTCAGATGACGTTCAGATGTTCCATCACAATGTAGGGGTCTGACGAAACGTCCATACTAGCCTAATTTATGTAAATACAAGCGAGTTCCGTGCGGCTGCCCGCGGACAATGAGGCTTCCTCGTCTAAGTGTTTACAAAACGGTGCGCAGACGCAACTGTGATTTAGCGATAAATATAATCAGCTGAGATTGGATCGGAACTATCTTTTTTGTTCTGCTGTCGTTACCTACGTATTTGCTATGCTAATAAGTTATTATTTCGCTTATAATGTAACGAATGTATTGTGAAATTATAATGCAAGTTCGTCTTCATACTCTAGCCTAGATCTTCAATTTTCATACTTCTTTTATTTGGTAACATAGTCGGCATCACAATTTATTGATTTACATCAATATATATAAGGTGAGGGCAATAAGGGGTATCGTATTACCCAGTACTAACTGTGTTGTGATGGTCAGATAGGCAGTCGGTCCATGTAAAATACTGATATTCAGCTGCATCCGGTTAGACGTGAAGCCGCACCCAACATAGTTGGGAAAAGGCTAGGCAGATGATGAAATCAAGATAAGGCGCCACACATACATATGTATTTTAAGTACAGTTGCAAACTATAAGTTTACTTAATTGCTATAATGGCAAGTTTTCCTGCGTCCTAAAAACATTTATACTGAAGCCACAATTTCTATGAACTATTTACATAGCAATAAAAATATTTAAATTGGTTTCTGTGTATCGGCATCATCATTAAATCTCGCGTCAATTACTATATTGTACGAATGATTGTTGAAAGCTTCGAAAAGGAAATAACAAATTAAGGGAACATTTAATGAGTAAGATTGAGGGTATTTAAGTACAAAATAAACATTTCTCATAACTGAGCGCCCCGAATAAGAGGACAATGACACTGATTTGGAATAAATTGTCAAAAAGATGTGAATTTAAAACTTTTTATAAATGTCACTTCCTCCGGAAATGCTTTCTGTAAAGCTTCGATACCCAGAAAAAGGAGAAATCTGTATTTATTGACCTTTTTATTTGGTCTTGAAATAATTGAAATACGAAACTGAGTCAACGTTTTCTTTGAATTTGTGATTTTTGGAAAGAAGTTTTAATTATAATTTGCGTCTTCATTCTTCAAAGGTCTTAATATTTAAAACAATACTTATCCTTAGAACCAGGTTTATTAAACTTTAAAGCGTATCATTTAAACCAAACTTCTTCTGTAATGGGTTTCTATAAATCTGATTCATCATCACCAGGATTAATCGTAAGACTTGTGATCTTAAGACGTCAGGTAGCTCTCTACCTGACGTCTTAAGACGCTCTAGTGGCCTGTATATTGCCCCTGAACTCGACCAGAAAAAAATCGCAGAAATAATTTCCACCAATTTTCTGCTTAAAACTTCTAAACCCTTGATAACAAACCCGTTTCTTTCAGAAGTGCACCAAAGAAAGCATCTCGATCGTCGCGTGCGCAGCTTTACCTTATAACACCGGCGGATCCCTCGCGCGGATCACAACAACACGCTAGCCCGTCGCGCGCGCACGCCTTCACACGCCTTCGCACGAATTCGCGCCATTTTCCTCCGAGATTCGACTATGTGAATGAGATTTTTGTTGCTTCGTAATAAATAATACTTCAAAATGCGTGCAGTGTTATTTATGTGTGTTTTTGTGTACACTGTGGTGGGACAAGATGTTAATGAGATGGGAACCATGCCGAAATACGATTCGAGATATGACTACCTGGACGTTGACGCGATTTTCACTAATAAGAGACTAGTAAGGAACTATGTGGATTGCTTGATCAACGCTGTCCGATGCTCGCCTGAAGGAAAACAATTGAAAAGTAAGTCCATATTTCCTTATTAGAAAACTATAAAACAGACAGTTCCTTACCTGAGAAAAAAAATCATTAATATATGGTGGCTTTTCTAAGTTTATCTTGGACATCACAGAAAACAACACAACACTTGGAAAACATCGTGAGTCTGAAATCGCCAACCCGTCTTGAGCAAGCGTGGTGATCAATGCTCGTGTCTTCTCTGCGTGAGAAGAGGCCTTTGCCCAGCAGTGGGTCAGTTACAGGCTGATATTATTATTATTTATATGGTAGTACTCCCAGCTGTTCATCGAAGTTAAAGAAACATTAACTGTCTTGTTTAGCACTTAGTGTTTTCCGTTTACTTTCAAATAATGTAGTGCATCTCATCTGTTACAAGTAAGTGGGTCTCACCTTAACATTATATCGAAAGGTCGATCAAATGAATTAATAGTTAGAATAGTTAATTTAGTAACCACAAGGTGAACTTCGCAATTTTGGTGCGAAACGAGCGAAAATATTTTTAAGAAAAAATACTAGAAGGTTGCAGTTGTACATTAAGTGATTGATGCTTTCATATTTAGATTGTTCTAATGAATTTTATCATGTTAGAATACAAACTAAAAAATTATATTTAATCAGTAAGTACCAATCTTTTTTATTTCATTCCGTTACAAAAGCTTTTCTGCAGCGTTAACAAATATAGATAAAAAATAAACAACAAAAATTTATTGACATAAAAACATTGTATGTGGGATTCTCTGACTCCTGCGATAGATAAGCATTTTTTTATTACTTAAAATAATTTAAAAAACTCTAAGTAAATAAAAGGCTATTAAAAACAATCACAAACTCTGAAATATCAACAAAACACCAGTCTTTGACATCACAAAGCTTGACCTCGGAATCTTGCGATTATATCATAACATTAAAAGAAACTGATGGTAATAAGAGCTCTTTATGTATCTACACGCTAATAACCAATTAGAATACATAATAGAACAAAGAACATGCATATTATACTTACCTAGTCATAGCTATTAAAACTTACGATTAAGTATTATTTATTTAAAACCTTTAATTTTCATTGTTATCACGGGTCATTGTCCTTTAATGTTCAACTTTCATGAGTTGTCATGCAACTGAATTGCATAACACCCTTTTCGAGCAAATTGCTTTCTTTTTGGAAACTTAAAACGTAGATGTAGGTTGGTATATTTTGCATTACAATATAGTCTTGGTCCTGTAAAATGTTCATAACGGGTGTTGAAAAACCCTTAATGGAGCTAAGAGGCACGTATTCTTCTTTTTGTACTAGACCACCTTCTAGTTACGATATATTGAAGGTTCCAAAATTTTCACAAGTTAAAAAAAAACAAGCTTAAATAATATTAAGTACTTTACTTTAAATATCTCCATGACTCCTGCAATGTTCAATGCATCCATCAGCACAATCTTTTGAGAGCGTTACATTGAGCGCTACCGTAAAACGTGATTTTTCACAACATAAAAACGTTTTTTGCAAAAAAATTACTGACTTCCAAAAAATACACTAAAAAAAGTGGAAAATAACTTTACTTTCGGAAGTCGGTGACTATTGTTTGTTTTATTGACTTTTTTGGCACCGACTTACGAAATTAAAGTTATTTTCCACTTTTTTGTGTTTTTTTGGAAGTCGGTTATTTTTTTGAAAAAACGTTTTTATTTTACGCTTTTTAGCTATCGCATCACACACAAATCCTTGTCAAGTATCAATTTCGCAATTACTTTTACTTGGATGACATATTTTTTCCAGCTATTTGGATTTAAAAACCAAACTGCTGAACCGATTTTGATGAAATTTCTATGGGACCAATCGAGAAGTAGATAGATAAAATGGATGGATGGATGGATGGTAGTATTCAGATAAAAGAAGAATTTTTCAAATCGGTAAATAAATGACGATGATATGAGGTAAAAAACACAAAAAAAAATACAACCGAATTGAGAACCTCCTCCTTTTTTGAAGTCGGTTAAAAATGAAAGACGTTTCCCAGCAATGCTTTCTGCGCAGTGTTACTTAGTTTGATGTACAGGATGCTTGGTTAACTTGGCTTGATGGGTCCTTTTACACCCTGTATAAATGTACATTGGCCATTCGTATTGGTCCTGCAAAATGTTTACTTAAATGCATTTTTTTAAAGAAAACAGCCAGACAGATTATGCAGTTCTTCAGGCATATTTGTATTTTTAATAGGCTAAATCTTACGCGCTGTATTTCTTGAAGATGAATCAATTCTTATTTGCAAACCCCAACGTTATTCGGCATTTGTCCTCCATATAACTGAAGACTGCTTCGATGGTCTGGTGGTCGTAAGCGCGAATGAGCATGAGGTTCCTGGGTTCGATTCCCAAGTCGGGCAATGAGTTATTGGGTTTTTCCATTAGGAATTTCTCAGTAGCAGCCACGGAGTCTAGAATTGTGCCCGATTGATGGCAATAGGCTCGCCCCCTATTACATGGGGCTTAAACATAACTGGTGATATGTTCGTGTACTAATGGGTACACCTCTGCTTATCCCTTCTGGGATTGCAGGCGTGATGTTATGGTATGCTATAACTGAAGACTGATATATTTTTGTACAAAAATTTTGCCAGCATACATCCATAATTCAAACTCCTAAATACTTATGAAGTAGAGCATAAGTGTCGGGGAACTAGTTCACCAGCGACAAGAATTCTTTTATTTAATTAATTTCTTTTGGCTTTAGCAACATGCGTGGGAAGTTTACTGTCTCAACATAATCTACTTTTCTCAGTTGTCTATGGTACCTACATATAAATGTCACCATATTGGTTGTTGTAAGTAACGGGTTTCGACACCAAAATTGTAGGTACCGTTTTAAAAGGGTCTACTTAGTTAATGTGTGTCGAATCGTACGTTTGAAAATGGACAAATTACCATAATAATAATAGTCGTCCTTGCTGAATTCCACCTTCCGAAATTTCTGGGTCTGGTTGATTAGAGCTCTCTCCATCTCAACGACAGGAAGCCTGTTTCCCAGGTATGTGTACGTTATGGGCCGATCATGCTATGACCCAAATCCGTTTTCGGTCTCAGTGGGTTCTATAGTCATTGACGCGGTAGGTAATTTCGGACACAAGTGTGTACGCAGACGTTGGTGCACTCACTTTTTCGTCGAGACAACAATCCGACACGACCCGAGAGAAATCAGGCACAGGACGTTTACAAATATACTACTAAAGTATCGTACTATAAATCCTCCCTCTATAAACAAGTCTAACACCCGTATAGTCGAGTTAAAGTAATTACTTCAGCTTAAGTAATTATGCAATAGACAAGAATTTAAACGAAGTAAGAACCGTCAAAGAGAGCAAAGCTAAGAATTCTAACTTTTGACAGTTCTATCTTCAAGCATTTACTACATAATAAAAATCGCATCAAAATCGGACAAATAATTAGAATTTAATTTCAAACATTTGTAAGCCTTCTGGCATAACAAAGCGAACTCTTTATTATCTTTATACCATTATTATTGTACCTATCTATGAATAAATGACTTATCTTAAATAATGATATTTACTCAAATAAATACTTTGACATGTTAGTAGATACGGGTGTTAGTGATTACTTGAGTAAAAGTCATTAATTAAGGTGCAATTTTTATTCTGTACTTCAGTAAGTGCTTGAAGTTAGACCAGTCAAAAGTTTGAATTCATAACTTTGCTTCCTTTGACGGTTCTTACTTCGTTTAAATTCTTGTCTATTGCATAAAAATTTTTGCATAAATAAACTTATATATATACTTAAGCTCAAGTAATTACTTTAAATTGACTATACATAGATACGGATAATAGTCTTAGGTTCCGACTTCCGATAATACTTATTTCTTGTTATATCATTTCAACTATGTACGTCTATTTAGGTCATTACGTAACATTATATTCTCTCAGCACACTGTCACTTCCCTGCCAATCAGTGAAAGTTTCGCTCAAATCTGTCCAGCACTTTAAAATTGCACGTGCGAAACTGTCAACTGGTTTTTTTCTTACCGTTAGTTCTACAAAAAAAAAAGAAAATCTGCGTCTATCGTGATATAAAATATTTATCTTTTTTTATTGATAAAATTGGTTTTTACAGAGGGTATAGAAAATCCTCAGGTAAGATTCGGGTATAGAAGCAGTGATATCCTAGTGGTGTGATTCATGTGCGTATTATATCATTATCACTTGTTTCGGTTAAGGAAAATATCGTGAGGAAACCAGCATGCCTGAGAGATATTTCTCGACGGCATGTAAAGCCAAGTCAGAAGCCCATGGGCGGCATAAAAACTCTGACATCAGATTAGGCACTTACCACACGATAAACAACAAGATAATATTCACAGAGTCATAGATACTCTAAATTATCAATTTATATTCCAATTATTTTAAGATGGACACTAAAAACATAAAAACTATATTCTAAGAAAAATGCTATATATGGGCACCACATTGCCATCAATAAAGCAGTAATAGTTTATTAGAATTTTCCAGGAATCTGCATGCGTAATCATAAAGTTTCCACTATTAATTAATTCTTATCATAAATACTGTAATTAGATTCAGTGAAACATTTAATCGACACCTGTTCACTGCCACCTAACATACGCCCACCATATTGCACATAATCTTCGAATCGAACCATAGAGCAGAAAGTAGCAAAAGCTTCTGTAAAACTCTAAAGCGCGGGTGCATTGCGCAAAAGTGTATTAAAACTAGCTTATGGCCGTGGCTTCACCCGCCTGTAGTTCGGTAATTGCTCCACGGGATCATGATACCGGGATAAAAGTATCTTATATATGGGTTAATCCAGGTTATAAACTCTCTGTGTGCCTCATCCGAATCCGTTCAGCAGTTTTTGCGTGGAAGAGTAACAACTAACTCTCAAAAGAGGAGAATCACCCGTTTATCGAATAAACGTCTGCGTTTGTTTGTTTGTGTGAAAGCGCGGTTATAGGGCTAGTATTAGACGGGCCGCGTTTTAATACGGGTGGTGTACACTTACCGATTTCCAAAATTACCTACCCATTTTATTTTTGATTCGGGTCGAAAATCATTAGCATAGTTACCTCCTTGAATTTGACGAGGATGCCAAACTATACCTTGTAGTAGTAGGTTAGTAGGAATAACAAATCAATATTTTGATACTTCCAGCTACAAAACGGAACTCTGAACACAGAACTGAAAGCTACACATAAATTGTTGTCATCCACTGAACAACCCATACTTTTTATTTACACATTTGTAGATCGGATGCTGATACAAGTCTTGAAGATACTGTAATATGGGCTTTATAGAGTAGTTCAATATAAACTAAGAAACCATAGAGGTACTTAGAGATCATTATTATGATAATGTGTGAAGATACTGCGTAAGTTTTATCGTCAATTTTATTATTTTTATTGCAATATGCGCATAAATAAATGACTACACCTGCACGTATGTGCGGGATTGCAGGTGTTATCGTCGCAAATGCATATATTTAACGTTACATAGTACTAACATAATTATATATTGATTGCGTAAATTTTGAATAAATTAGAGATATAATCTTGTATTGAACATCGGTTGGTTTAGCTAGACAAATGTCAGCGCCTAGATTGTTTTGATTTTGGTAGCTGAGCTTAGTATTTTTATTTACGAAGATGAGAAAGACACTTCCTTATTAGCAGTTAGGTTACGTCATCAAAATAGTTGTATTTACTAACATCACAAGGATCGTGCTAGTACGGTCGGAAGTAAACATTTTGTTTTTTTTTTTATATCTGTACGAGCAAACCCGTAGATATCAATTATATACATACATTTTATGCTAACATCGACGCCCAGCGAATGAATACAATATATGTACATGTATTTGAGTAAGCGATCAGTAGTTGCATATCAACGTTTTGGAAAAGCAAAGCTCACATTCGCCGCGGGTCGATTATTTATCAGTTTTGGGTGTTTGTGCTATCTTTGTAACTTTATTACACAAGTTAAATCAAATCAGTTTAACATTTAAATGTAACTTACCCGTACAATCTCATTTGAGAAACGTCTATGGAAATGGAAAGTATACAATAATTGATGAAGACCTGGCGGTCTAGATAGTGACATTCTATCAGCAAAAAAAAAAAGCTAGACAAATGAAATTTGGAATGCAATAAGCTACTGAAAAGCACAGTCCTGTTCCAAGTCTTTGTGGGCTTGCATGCTTTGAGAGCCATTTCCACTGGTCTAGGTCCTCTGGGTTCTTATACTTATGTTTGTAAGAATTACCCCCTTTGTGGGGAGGTGTATTGCATCATATCCCACTTCACAGGCACATTTGAGAGCCATATTTCTAATTTAGAGGCTTGTCTTCATCTTTAGCCAGTCAACATTTTTTGTTAGCCTTTTCCTTGCAAGAAACGGAATAAAATCACGATCCACCTAATCCTCGACAATGGTGCATTTCTCTCTAACACGACCTCTTTGCGGTAAGTGTGCAGTTTTCTGAATAGTCTCTCAGTAAAGCGGTTGTATACCTAGGTATCGTATAGCTGGCTGTATGAGTATCAAAGGGTCGGTACTACACGGCCGCGACCCTATTACTTAGCTTCCCTTCACCTGACATTATTACAACTATTACTTCTTACTGTTAGTAGATAGGTATACTTTCTGATTTATCTTCCTAGGTACAGTGTGCTCACAGACTGTTGTTCGAATAGGTAGTTTATCTATTTAGGATCTATATAAACAAGGATAACAAAAGGTATTATATAGGTGTACTCCTTAACTTAGTGAAGACCACAGAATGCATAATAAGTCTATAAATTTAGTTAATTAATGTACGGTAAATTATTTATTATGATTTGCATTTCAAGGTCTTCTTAATTCAGATGAGTCGTAATTAAGTTCTTACGCTAATTAAAATCTTTTTTTGTTTCGTAAATGTTGGGTTTTGTTTTCTAGAATGATCCTCAAGCATGATTTAAATTCAATCACTCATATAATAAAGGTTTGTAAACTTTTTATACTAAAACTAGCAACCCGCGCAACTTCGTCTATGTAACATTTTTGATTGATGCTCTGCTCCTATTGGTCGCGGCGTGATGTTATATAGCCTTCCCCAATAAATGGGCTATCCACTAAAAATATTTTTCAATTCGAACCAGTAGTTCCTGAGATTAGCGCGTTCAACCAAACAAACAAACTCTTCAGCTTTATAATAGATATCTTTCAGTTAACAATTATTCGTAAAAAAAAATTGGTCTAATCTTAATTCAACAAATTGTATTGAAATGTAATTGAATTTTCTGATGTATACTAATTAATTTAATCCAACTAAACAAACATTAGTTTTTAAAGCGGAGTGAAGCCTGAATAATCTAATTAAACTTGAATTATTGCCAGATAATATAGCATAACATTATAATATTGTAACAATTAGGAAGTCTAAGAGCCTTTTTTATTTGAATTAAGAATCCAGTTTCTTTTTTTTAAGAATTGCTAAAATGTGGCCAGATTAAAAATAAAAATAATAGACTTTGACAGCTACTGTTGTTTTTTCATTGTCGGCATTCTGTTCTCTTTTGTTTTTTTATGAAGGAAATGCCAACACGGTAGTTTAGTTATTAACACTTGCAGACCGCTTGATAAGTTAATGATAGACTTCCGATATTGCGATCTGATGGTTGTATGGTAATTTGTTGGTAGGCTATAAATAGTCAAGTACATGGCTGGTTTTAATCACGGCTTTGTAGCACTGGGGAGCATTCTAGATCTTACCTAATTACTGACAGTATTGCTGTCATGCCTAGGTATTTAAACGAGACAGGCGCAAAAGATACTGTAAGGTATTTACTTATTTTAAAATATTTCGACGAAAAAAAAAAAATTAAAACTTAAGTAGATACCTACGATACAACGCTAAGAATGTGGGTAATAAACCTGTGAAATATTCAAATGAGTTCCAACTATTGTGGTTTGTTCATTAATTTGATAATAAAGACAAAAGCTTTTTGTGCCCCTTACTTATTGGCCGTCGCAAAAAGACACGGAATGCCTATTTCCTTGTGAAGAGAAAATATTTAAAAGAAAATGTTGGCATTCATACAGACTTACAAACTAAGCAGGTATTATTTTTGCGCAATAACTTTCTAAGTAGAATTAATATCTACCTAGAGTCCGCATTCCGCAATATTTTGTCTGACCTTTTAAATAAGCGAGTGCAGAAATGTATGGCACAGACAAAATATTTCAATGCCAAGAGGATCCCACAAGACTAACAAGATCCCGTATAATACACACACATAGTTGTTCTGTAGGATCCAATCCAACGAAATGGATCAAAGGACTTTTGAAACCTAGAAAATTTATGGAAGAGTATAGGAAACGCAAATAAACAAAGCAAACAACTTTGACAATAAACTAATACTAATGAATACATGGGAATTAGCGATTAGATACACTGGTAGAAAATTACGCATCCTGCGAAACAAAACATCTTTGTGCGATTGCGACGGAAGACATTATATTATAGTCGCGATCAGTATCAAGTATTTATATTTGCATAGTGGTTTGAGCGTATGAAGCGAACAAGTATAATCTGGCCCCTGGTATCACGTTATAGTTTAGACCAAACCGTGTGCTCGATGAGAGTTCCAATCAGCAATAATTTCGAATTTACTTGCAAACTTTTATTCCCTAATTGCTAGATACCTTTAAAATAAAAAAAACTTTATTAGCAGACTACAGTCCGAGGCGGGGGATGCATTTTCAAAAATTCTTCTTCACTTATCACTATTTATGGAAAATGTCATGTCATACAGGAAAATTTTCGGGCGACTTGTAAAAAGTTAAAAAAGCATCAGGCCACTTCATTAAAAAAAAGTTTTTTTTTTTAAATATAAATTGCGTTTTAGAGAACACTGATGGTGGTAGTCTTTCAAATGAATATCAAGGCAGTTAGACTGTAAAGCCACTTAATTACACTTTAAAGTACCAAAAATATAAAAAATATGCTGTATGTAGAGTCAGCAGACGTTATCTACAATTTAATCTAATATTCTTCAATACGTCAGAGTTTGTTTGTTTTTGTTAAGTTGTCAATGGCCAGGCACAAGCTAAAACTTTAGGCCCAATCACAGCGCTACAACATTTTGCGATCGACCTTGATAATTAACAAAGCGATAACCATCGTGATCAAATTAAACAATTAAAATTGGAATCGTAACTAACAATTTAAACTTACTACGTCATCGAATACCTATAAAATTAAACGCTCCTAAAAATATTTTCAACAGTACCTATTTGTAGATTCACAACAATAAAAAAACGTAAAACCGGTATTTTATATTCACTGGCCACATGCCTAACTAGTGTGGTCCTACGTGACAGACATTGTAAGGACGTTCCAAATTCAAAACAACTTTTAAAAGTGAAACATCATGTTTAGGGCAAAGGTCAGACAGAAGCTCTGATTGTTTAGGCCATGTTGAAAGATTGGAAAAACTTGTGTTGTGTCTGCCTTCTGCAGCCAAACTTTTGATGAATGTCTTGCAAGTGTGCAAAATTAATATTATTTAATACTAGCTTATGCCCGCGACTTCGCCCGCGTGGATTTCGGTTATTGTCCCAGGGGATTTTACTACCGGGATAAAAAGTAGCCTGTGTTAATCCAGGTTATGAACTATCTTTATGCTAAGTTTCATCCAAATTCGTTTATAACATTATTATTAACTATACATATTTCAAAATCTTCTACGGTAGATTTTGAAATATGTATACGAGTAGTTTTGGCATGTTGATAACCATCTCCTTAATTAGATTTGTAACATATTTTACACATTTTTAACATTCAGTTACCTATTTTGTTAAACAAATCATTTTTAGATCTCTCGAAAGATATTTATAAAACTACTTAAATGACGAATAATAAAAGATTAATTTCAATTTATTATTACCTAGGTTAAGAATAATTGTATGCAAATATAATTAAATACATAAAAATCGGCTTATATTTGACACATTTACGTTTACTGACAGCCCGTAGCCTTAATAAATTAAATAATAATTAATGCAAATGCGGGTGTAGATACCCTGTTATTAGTGGAGATAAAATTAAATACTTTTGTAAAAAATGTGGTGATATTACCCGCACGCCATTAACAACATATTTTTCACAGAATAAATTATTTATTGATATAGGTTGACTGGTTAGCTTATAAAAGAAATAAGTAAATAATAATGACACCAAAAAACTGATCCGAGCAAAAACATGGGTTTTCTACCTGTAATTATTAATTCTGGGATTAGTTATAGGTACTCGGGAAACCCCAGCAGTTTTTCCTGAGCTTAGAATGCTTATAATTATAAATCTAGAAGACAGCCGAAAAAAAAAATAGGTTACAAATGGAAGAAGTCACTGGCTCCTGAAATACGGATATTCTAACCTAGCTCTGAAGCCAGGGTCTCACATTTTTCTCTAACCTGTTTTTAAGGCAATAAAGAAATGCATTATTTATTTTAATCTTTGTATTGGTATGTTTTTAGTTAATTAAATACATAGTTTTGAACTAATGACGATTATTTTAACGCTATCCAATCAATTAAGTTTTATATAACTTACCTGGGGAATGTGAATGTGAAAGAAAATAATCTAATGCAAAATGAAGTACTTACCTACTACAGAATCTGATAGATACTTTAAAAATATACACCATGATAAAAATAATAATATATAATTCACAAATAAATTAAAATAAGTATTATGTAACAATACTGCCCTATACAAAACAAAATAATAACCAATAAAGGAAAATTCCAACCAAGAGGTTTTCAGTTGTCAAAATCGAATAAAACCTGTTTAATTTATTGGTTTACTTAGGCATTATTATCTTAATAATAGATTAGCATCGTTATATAAAATAAAACAAAACTGTCTGTTCGTCTATTTAAAACAGTAGTTATAATTTTATTATTTCTTGTAAAAAAAACTTGAACAAAAAGTGTTCGTCTTCGAGCGATTGCGAGAATTTTATTGAAGGTAAACGACTTCCTGTCTGTGTATCTACATACTCGTATTATTTAATAATACACTAGATGTGCCATTAACGTGGCTTTTTCTCACATCGATGCTGAAATAAGAATTGATCATCTATAATTCTTCATCCAGCTTCTAAAATTATTTATTTATTTGCTCTCATGCCCATCACACATTTTACAATATACAACTCTGTCACTTTCTCTCTCTCTGTATCTTTTTCTACAACTGTGGTAGATATCTTGGTAGATTTAGACTGCTATTTTCATCTAAATTCGTATAGTTTAATGTTCCTTCGTTACGAATTCACGATAGTTGGAATACGACCTAATGTGTCTATAAGACAGTTACATAAACGAACATTCGGGTCGCTTATGTAACTGTCATAAGCGACCTAAATGTCCGAATGTCGGTTGTTAGGGTGAGACCTTCTTAGACAAAGCGACCCGTTTTCACAAGCACTAAGGGACAGCTGACTAGATGCCTATATATTATTGCAATGTTGAAACTTCAATAGCATTGGAATGTCACTTAGTTTTATAGATAGTTTCATATAGAAAAAAAAAAATGTAACTTGAATTGTTAATCAGCCATCAAGGTTTGCAAAGTGCACATGGCATTAGTACCACAATATCCTTGTGGCTTGCTACTCAAATCTTGATGTATGATTTCCTTAATTTAATAGATGTTAGTTGTTAAAATAGACGCTGGAGATTTAAAGGCCACATAAAACCAAAATATAATGATACTAGCTTTTACCTGCTACTTCGCCCGCGTGAAGGTTTTATTCCGCGAGAATATTGTTCCCGTCATAAATTGTATCCTGTACCAAAGTCCGGGTCACAGTGTACCTTTTTTTGCCAAATATGATCGGAATCCATCAACCATGACAAGACAACAGAAATACAGATATATTTAATTTCGTATTTATAATATAAGTATGGAGTATGGATTCCAAATGAAACCGGATTGCCAAAATAGTTTGTAAGAAAGTGCCAAAAGCCAAATCAAACAATGACACATCATAAGCGCATATGCACGTAATTTTGGACAACAATGTGCCACACAGGTGCGAGCTGCGGATTTCCGCAAAGTGAAATCGACCCAACTAACTGAGTACCGTTTTTCACAAGCTACCGCGCTCCTAAGCTTCTTCCGGTACGAATGCGGTGGGAGACGTGACTGACGGCTTAGCACACAAAAACGTTCAGACCTTTCGCTGTTAATTGTTATTTTACAACCTATATAGCAACCAATAGCAACCTAATGTACACAAGAATAAAGACGACTATGATAAAAATCAGAGGTAAAATAACTGCGGATAGACTATATAAAGGTCTGTTCAGTACAGTTCTGATATAGCAAGCGGCTTCACCCCGACCCTTGCTCTAGACAGCCCGTTTAAATTCGCTTTGAATTCGTCCCCAAATAATCTAAATCCGATCTAGCCTGTCCCTAACTACCTTTCCCCAGCGACGCCTAAGCTAAGGTCCGTTGACCATATAGCTGCCCGTTGTCGCTTAGTTCATAAAATTATGCCCTAATTATAGGCTCTATTTAAAAGGTCCCCACAGCATTGGCCAATAAAGCAACCTCCTAGACAACCAGCAACCTGCGAGATGCCCTTCGAAAAAAAAATCTAAGCGACACTCGCTTCTATGCTTGTGGACGATTTCTTACCGGATAGTAGAGCAAACACTTCTATAGTGTAAGAGTCTTCTATACGATGACAAATGTCACTATTCATTATGTGAGAAACTTCTACGAGATGGCAAAATGTCATGTACGCGGTTTAGTATTATTGCTTACGTAAGCAGAGCATGGCATGAGAGATCATTGGTTATCTACACATCATCGCTAACGCTAATTCACAATGTGGTTTACTATTACCACATAGAGTCGTAACATTATAAAACTTTGAACCATGGTGTCCGTGGTACTCTTGGAAGATTAATTAGTTAATAGGCTGGTTTTTCTTCTCAGCTTTTACATTTAGAAGACCGTTCTTCTTCATAGAGATCTATGCTTTGGAATGGACAACAACAACACAGTTATTATGCCTTGTGACTGGGACAGTGGATATTTATTTTTTCGCTTTTAATTGTTACTTTGACAGTTCAAGTCAAAAGAGCCTGTAACTGGTCTGTTTGAAATAAATGTTCTAAGTTCGATTTTGAAGTGATGGAAACAACGCTTATTATAAGGGCTGTGTTTGTATCGACAGATTTTTTTTTATTCTTTCATGTGACCTAATATTGAGCAAAGGCTTTCTTCTCCTTTGATCCCTCTCTATCTTGTGCTATCCCTAGGCAGGTTCGGCCCGCAAACAAAGTTAAGTTTAAAAATAACAAATTCCGCGCAATCGTGAGAATTTTAACAATTTATAATTATCACATTCCGTTGCGTCCTCTCTTACAAAAATAATCCTTTGTTTACATTTCCACCGATCATAAAGCGACCGTTGCGCGACACACTTGCGCGTGCGACGTAAGGTCGTCACAGACGTGTTACGCATGCACGTCACGCTGCCCGAACATTGGAGCCGATCATTGATCGCAGGCGCATGGAAAATGTGCTATTAGATTAGGGCTGCTACCGACTAAGGATGTGGCAGTTGTGTAAATGGTGTTTATGGTAATTGACTTAAATAATGGTTACTTTCGCTTTCCGTTGAGGAATTTTGTGATTTCTTTGTTTTGGAAGAGAGAATGTTTGGCATTTGCTTGATTGTCAAAATATGCTCCTGTAATGTTATTTCTCTACCACTTTAGGTTAACTTTTAAATAATGCCTAAAGTATTACGTTCGCTTGTACTCTGCAAACCTATCTGGGATATATCCCACATACCTGTGGTATCCGTGTGTCGGTTTGAATAGTCTGTTACGCACACACACGTTAAATAAAACAAGCGAGCTCTGTTTTTTATTAGTGTGCTTATGTCTCACCAATAAGCAATAACGTAATGTTTAGTACCTATCATAATTTTATGTATTGTCGGCTGTGAAGTACCTTTCATAAAATAAGTAAATAAACTATAATACCAATGTATAGTGATCATTAATTTAAATAATTGAATGAGATGTGTGGGATGTAAACCAAATAGTTAGTCCGACTGTACCTGTGCATGCAGTCAATCAGCATAGATTAACCTAGAGACAATCTAGAGTGCTCTCATAAGCTGAGAATGCGCTTACAAGGCTGTCTTTATAACGATTGAATGGAATGGCGCGATAATTAATGAGGTGCCCATTTATAATTCAAATTACCGTAAAAGAGTCACTGTTTTGTGAATATTCGTAACGTACCACTACTAAGATGATGTTTAACTTATGTAATCTTAATTGACACTTTCGGCCTTTAATTTACACCAAAACTAAGTTAGCTAGCAAAGCCTATCTCCAATGAAGTAAATGGACGGTCTAGATCTAGAATGAAATGTAGTATACCGATCAAGCGCGTGCATTCCATATAGGTAGGCGATTAAGCAATGCCTACCCCTTACCACGTATTCAGTACTTACATAATTCAAAAATACTTAGATGAAATTTCTTTACGACTTATAGAAGTCACTCTTAAAATATTTCGTGAATGAAAAGATAGACCTTATAATATATTTGATCACGAAACAAAATTCATTAGTTACCGTTGCATGATTTGCTCGTTATTTAGTATCATATAATCTGTACACATTTTTTCTGGTATGAGAACCTCACAACATCGTCATTGTTGTCGAGTTTTTTTACATGATCTTAAGTCGCGGATAACTTTAATAACGCGATTCAGAATTTTGATGTTAGGTCTTCATTTGTGACATAGATGGCGCTGTAGTATTTTTTGTTCTATGTCGCTGTAGTACTTTTGTACTATGCCTATACACAATTACGGGTTGAATATTGTGCGATTAGAGAGGCCTGTGTCTAGCAGTCAACAGCTGTAGGCCAATGATAATGAGATTATAGCGTGAAAACATCTGAACCAGAATCACCTTATATAAGTACTGTACTTGCAAAAACCTTTAAAAATGATCGTTACTTACACTTTTTAAAGATGTTTTAGATAGGTATACCCCTGAGTACTTACACAATGTGTTGTGTTCAATCAAATACCAAAGCTCAGCAATAAAAATGAAAGCGACAAGAAACGTGCCATGGAAGGGAAATATCTAGCAAGGTAAATGATAAGTAGGTACTTATATAACGTGGAAAGTGGATCCTGTTGGCAATGCACCAAGTTTTACACGGACGTGGGTTTGTAACATGGGATTTCACCAGGATGTACTCCAACAAGTTAGTAAGTAAGTCTTGCTCTTACATGTACTACTCTAATCTACTTAACTATGAAATAAAATAGTTTCGAAGCTATTTTTAGACCTCTTTTTACTATGTTATACATTTTATTACAAAAGCAGTCTTGACATTTTGATTTGTAAATCAATTATATAGGTAATAATATCGAAAACAATTACCTACACTTCATTTAAATAAGAAATTCTTACTGTATAAAAATGTCTGACTACTTAAATTACGCTTAGGTAAATATTTTTGGCAATGTACCAACCCTACTTAAACCTGTGACTTTTTGACATTTACCTAAGTTGGCCCAAATGACGATCAGGTGAGTCATCCCAGCCATGCCCTCCACCCAGTATGTGATTGATTACATGATTAGCACGACGAGAAAGGTAATGGCATTGTCAAAAAAATGGTGCAGGAAGAATATACTTTACGTAGCACTTTTCTGTAAATGGCCGGCTTTGACGTTGTTAAGAACGTTCCTTTTTAGTGCCATAGACAACAGTTTAAATTAACCTAATTACAACCACAGGAAAACATAATATGAAAAGCCAAGGTCATCCTTTTATAATAAGTTGACATTGTTGTTTTTTGAAAGGAAAAATTTTAATAGTTTAATGACATATAAAACTTTATTTAACGTGTTAAAACTGTAGGTCATTGATGAATCTTTCATATGGATAAGGGTATTCTTTGCAAATTAATTATCACTTATAGAAATTAAGGACTACTTAGGTATCGAACGCTTTACAGGTAAACGCAACATAATAAAAGATCCCAATTTGTGAAGGATAATTAACACTTATTAAATGACTAGTAATTGTGTAATTTTTTGTTATTCTAAATTGATTTGTGTAGATGTTTATTATTTTGGTAATCTGAATAAATTAATATTCAAAAAGGGCATCGAAACACTCCTCCTCAAAGTTGTTATATTATTATTAATTTTGTTTATTCAAAAATAAATAACTTGTCATGTTTTTAAAGGGGCATAAATGAGACTGTTATTTTTTGTTATTTCGGAAACCATACAATAGAGTTTTTCCATAGAGTATCACGGAAGCTTGATTTATCGTTTATTCTAAAGAGGTTGGTTATGTTTTGTATGATTGAAACTTACTAAGCAATAAGCAGTCAGTTAACCGTGAACTCTCTATGTATCTACAGTACATAACATATTGATTGGACTATTTAAAAATAAAGTATTTTTAGTACTTCAACAAAAAATATTTTAACTTATGAGTTGTTCTCCTTATTAAAACCTGAATTATGACCTTATTACCTGAATTTATGAGTTAGTAGTCGATTCGCACGAAAATTATTCGCACGATCGTGCGAATCGTCCCCTTTCAATAAAAATATTTTTTTAGTAGGCGATTCGCACGGAAGTATTTAAATTGCGTGCGAATCGACCCCTTCAAGAATTAGTAGTATGCGATTCGCACACTTAACAAAATGTGCGAATAATAAATCTAAGTCTGTACTTACTCATGTACAATATTCTAGAATATTAATATTAAAATTCAATAATTCTCTATTCGCATCGCAGTCAGGCACAAAATACTAGTTAAGAGGTAAGATGAAAAGTTTTGTCAGTATTTAATATGAAAACTTATAATATGAACACCATAAATGAGAGATTTAATAAATTGCCGGTGTATTTTTATACAAATAATACTAACTGTTAAAGATAACAAAGAAACTAATAACAAGAAACGCCCTTAAGTACTCACAATAGCAGATCCCAAAAATAATGAAGAAATATTTTTTATTAGCTCCAGGGGATTAATTTTTATTGCGGCTTGCCGAGTAGCCCTTTGTTTTGTATTTTACTTACCACAAATATTGCCGGTACATGGCGCTTGAGCACTTGCACAAAGAAGTAGTTAAGCAATAAATCAGTAGTGGTAGGATTTGCCAAAAATATATTTTATCTTTCTGCGTATTTTAATCCTTTTAGAGTAGATAATAAATAAACCCAAGTCAAAACAATAGTACCTATATTTAATCCTACCCCGTAAAAAGCACCGGCATTTGCCTTATACCGAATCTACAGATAACCATAATACTTACGTACAGATGCCCCATCCCATACAAAGAAACGGGACCATCGTTTATTAATCAGGTATAATATAAACAGGGTATTCGCAATTATTTATTATTTAAATGTTCTATAGTTCAAATGTGTTACGATAACTTTGATACAGTGTATAAGATCTAGACGCCTTCATAAGCTGGAGCACAATAGAAAATCAGTTCTGACTCTGAGCCAACCGGGCAACCCTACCTCACTAAGTTGTTGTAGTTGTAAGGTTACGGTTGTACCTATGAACCATTCATTTCATGAGATTGTTTCCGTCGATTTCTTCCCTGTTTTGGTGACAGCGCCATCTATTGGTAGAACCTAGAGCCACAGATTTTGAGAGATCATAGAAATTGGAATTATGGACCCATTATTAGATTTTTCGTACAAGAGAGACTTTTTTAACAATTACATACAATATCCATATCATTTCTTTTACAATTGATATACGCACTATAAAATACAATCAATACAAGTAACGCCATCTATTAGAATTAATTAGAACAAAATATCGATTGTTCGCGTTGGGACCCCGTGCCGAAACTAAGATTATTATTCTGTTTTCGCATTTCACACTGTTCTGAAGTGCGGTCTGTGCTGTACCTACTGCATATTTTTACAGTTACAGTTTAGTGATTTGTTCAGTGATAGTGGATAGCACCATATCCACCGACGACATTGCACATGAGCTTCGCGATATCTTAGGAGATTCCGATGCGTAAGTAATTTAATTTACTATCTACTTATTAATTATGTATTAGTTATTTAGCACACTTAAGTAGACTTATTTAGGGTATTTTATTAGGTTTTCTATTTCAAAATGTATTCCAGCTATAAAATTTACAACGTTTAGCTGGTTCAGCTAACAGAATGAACAAATAGATTCAATGTCTTTAAATACCTTTATGTATAGGGATGAAGAGGTTTATAATACTTCATCTTCTTCTTCTTATAAATAGCATTACTATATGAAAAATTATTACTCACAATTCTGTTATTTTAAGAAACATAGCCTACTAAATAAAACTAAAAACAATATTATTTTTATCAGAAGTTTTAGTGAAGACATTTATTTCTACCAGATGACTTTGGCATCAACATCATTTGATTTTGAAAAAATATAATGGAAGGGCCATCAACGAGTCAAGGTGGAAAAGGCCAATTCGAATTTATTCAATCAGAGAGGGGCCAAGTAATCTTACTGAGGCACGGTTATAAGCATAACCAACATCGGAAAAATAAAAATGGCATTACAGTGTGGCGATGCGTTAATAGAAAACAATGTAAAGCATTTTTAACAACAAATAGTCAACATGAGATTGTCAAAGAAGATCATCATTTATGTAAACCTAATCATATAGATAATGAGGTCAAGCGTCATATAGACACATGCATTAAACGTGCACAGAATGAAACTACGAGCATGCCTCAGATTTATTCTGATGCGGTAATAAAACTTAAAGATGCTGGATACGATTTAGTCCAGAATATTCCTGACTACAAAAATTTGAAAAGAAGGCTATATCTACATAGAAACAAGGCACTGAAAGTTAGTAAAATAGTAGTTCGTAAAGCTAAAGATATGACTATCCTTCCGTGTTTCGAAGAATTGGTCTTTGCAGATTATAAATGTAAGCAAACCAGACTTATACTCTTCGCAAACAAGGAAGTTTTGCCATTTTTAAATAATGCTGAGACCGTTTTTTGTGATGGGACTTTCAAGAGCTGTGTACCACCATTTTTACAGCTGTATACTTTACACATCGATGTTGGCAGTACTTCAACACACACTAACATTTTACCCGCCATTTATGCATTACTTCCTAATAAAAAAGAAAAAACATATGAACTATTTTTTAGGCTCATAAAAAGTCGTATACCTCAATTTGCCCCTACTGTAATTACCATGGATTTTGAGAAAAGTGCAATGTTAGCAATTCAAACAGTATTTGGTCCTCACACCAGGATACAGGGCTGCTTATTTCACTTTAAAAGATGTATTTATAGAAAATTAAAACAGTTAGGGATGAATAAATTCTTGATTTATAAAATACACGCATTACGATGTATAGCTCTCGCATATCTTCTTCAAGAATACCGATCAGATGGTTGGCTGTACATTGAAGCAGAAAATGAAAATGAACCAAAATTAACACAATTCAACAATTATTTTGTTAATACATGGCTAAAAGAGAGTGCCTACTATTCCGACAAGTGGACATTTTTTGATGTCATTCACAAAACTAATAATGCAATAGAAGCTTGGAACGCCCGATTTAATAAAATGGTAAAACCTAAACCGAATATTGTGATGCTCTTGAAGGTTCTGCAAAAAGATTCTCAACATTATTTAACAATGTTTCATAGAAACCATTACATCTCAGTAAAGTCATGTGAACGAATAAGACTGCAGAAAAGAATTGAAGACATTGTTAATCAATTCCTTCATGGTCACATAGATCTCCAACTTTGTATAGAAAAATTAAGCCATTAGGTCATGACTAAAAAAAAGACTGAAACTGATTATTCTTTATAAGAACTTAAAAAAAAAAACAGTTTTAAAATGCTACATAAATAAATAATAATGTTACATTTTTAAGAACTTTGTACCTATTAATACTACAGATTACTCTGTTTAACAAACTGTGATTTTGTGATTGTTTTAACTTCCAGTGATGCCAATGCTCCTATCATCGTAAAATTTTTGTGTTAAGAAATATTTATAATATTGTTGATTAGTTAAGTGTTACATTTTTAAGAACTTTGTACCTATTAATACAACAGATGACTCTGTTTAACTGTGATTTTGTGATTGTTTTAACTTTCAGTGATGATAATGCTCCTATCATCGTAAAATTTTTGTGTTAAGAAATATTTATAATATTGTTGATTAGTTAAGTGTTACATTTTTAAGAACTTTGTACCTATTAATACAACAGATGACTCTGTTTAACTGTGATTTTGTGATTGTTTTAACTTTCAGTGATGATAATGCTCCTATCATCGTAAAATTTTTGTGTTAAGAAATATTTATATTATTATTGATTAGTTGATTGTTATTTTTTACCTATTAGAGCAAAATATTGTTGTTATAGTAACTGTGATTTTGTGACTGTTATTTTATTACATTTACTATAATACTCCAAAATTGTACTAGTTAATACTTAATAGAGAAAAAATATTTTGTTTTTGTTTATTTAATTGCCACATTTAAAACCATACCTTAGCTAATTAAAACGATTTTTATATTGTTATTACGAATATTTAAAAAGATTTATATATTTATAGTTTCGTTATATTTTTCGTTGTTTTTAAAATTAGCTTTTAGACCATTATAACGTTAATTATTTAATTTTGACTTACCTTTTTTAAACAACATTATTTTTAACAAGACTCAGGGGTTCATAAAAAGTTGATTTCGGTAAAAACTCTAATAAGTAGTAATTTGTGATGATTTAAGGTAAATGCAAGTGTACGGAAAAAGAGTACTTACTTGTAAAAATGCAAAACCAAATATTTGATTATAAATCGTACCTACTAACTGTGATTTTATTTGTAATCTTGGTTATAATTATGGTTTTAAGTTATTTAAACTGTGAATGATGTAAAATCACTTTCTGATAGATACAAAGTAAAATATAAAAACTTGATTTCCTTAAAAATCGTTTTATTTGTGTCCTGTATTAAAAGAAAGCATTTTGTACGTGATAGTACTTTTTTCTTGAAACTTTTCGATAAAGTATAGGTGTGTGCGAATCGCATACTACTAATTCTTGAAGGGGTCGATTCGCACGCAATTTAAATACTTCCGTGCGAATCGCCTACTAAAAAAATATTTTTATTGAAAGGGGATGATTCGCACGATCGTGCGAATAATTTTCGTGCGAATCGACTACTAACTCGAATTTATAACAGAACTGGGACAAGGATGACATTATGCATTTGCAAAGTTATTTTTCTAGAAACTTGCAGCAGAGCTTCACAAGAATTACTTGAATAATATTATAATTTGCATACATTTGGAACATGTCTTCGTCAGGTCAATGAGTGAAGGTTATCATGTTCTTAGCATATATTTTTATTTCCAAGACTTTGCAAATAATAACGCTTTTTATTCCATATGTGACATGCAGTGCAGCTACTAACAGCTTATTAGTGGGGTTGCACCTATCACCTTACATCACTATTAGGGACCTAGTTAAAAATAATATATTAACTATATATATTTATATATGGATATTTTTAACCAGGCCAATTACAGCCATTGCTTTAATTGCTCTTCCATGAAAGTTTATGTGAATAAAAAACAGAAAAGTTACTCGCACAAAAAGCGTTTCGAACCACCGCACAATATTTTACACTACATACTATGTGATTAATAATATCGAGCAAAAAACGTCTACAAAGTCGTTTCTAGGCGACGACTTTTAGGCGTTTTTTCCCCTTCCCTGTGTCGAAATATAGAAATAAATTTACAAATTAAAGGTTCTGTCCTTTAATTTGTAACTTAATTTTATTATTTGTGCTGCCATATTAATACAAATTTTGTGAACATTTCAAAATATACAGCCCTAATTATGACAGACGGACAGGCAGCGTTAGAAATAGAGTCCCTTTGTCACTCTTAAGCTACGGAACCCTAAAAGGGTAGACTAATTGGATAAAAATAAGAAATACTCAATTATAATAGGTACAAATAAATAAACTTTGTGTAGAATCGTAACTAGAAAGGAAAAACATTTATTGAAATAAACAGTAATTTAATAAATAGCGTTACTAACTATTGAATGTAGTCGTCCTTGAAACAAATTAGGAAGGATCTAACATCGCTTTAATGGCTATAGATAACCATTATTGAAATAAGCCCTTTAAGGTACCTATATTAGCTCTGTTTGACCTGTGTGAGACAACCACTTATATGCTTAGCTAAATGTTAACGATTAAGGACATAGGAATTTATTCGCTCGTTAGCTGTATAATTTGTTTTATGTAGCTAAGCAAGTCTTGTATATCATCTTTACAAGTAAATCTAGTCAAGTAATCTAGTGTCTATACTTTTAACCGTCATTCAAATATCAATTTTTTTTACCCCTTCACCCTTGTCCTTGTCACAGCAGGCTGGTCACATTTGTGAGACTCCGCCCTACCTACTCAAATATTTCGCAATTTTCCACGATCATGCAGATAGTTGGAAATGTTTTCAAGTTTTTCGTAAATAGTTCAAATCTCGTGTTTAATACTTCGATAATTATTAGATTTAGAAATGTGATGTCACGAGATTTAGCGTCTCCTACCCCCTCAACGTGTGACGTCATTTATTCACTAAATGTAATTTATTACTCAGTTTAAATAAATTAACTTTAAGATCATCGAACCGTTGATTTACTACCATTTCTATTCATACCTACGGTACGTATAAAACTTATAATGATTTGAATATTTTATGACAGTCTCGGATAAATCGTGGTCTAATTTACAGTAATGTGTGAAAACAAGATACAGAAATAATTTATTAACCAATAATTTTATTAATAATACGTACTGGCGCCTATAAGATTGTGTTTAACATAATTTATTATATTTTAACCATATTGGAAATAACGGCAAAATAAATAGGAAAATTTACTGTATAGGTTTTTATTTAGTAGAAAAATAAAAGAAATTTTATCAGTTTAGATATTTCGTTAAGAATGGATTAAGGAAGTATAAACAAATAACAACAACATAACAACAACTAACAACTTAAACAAATAACATGAACGTCAGAAACTTTATAAATGATTTTAATAACAAGGAAAAATATAGCTTATGATTGGAAAACTAGTAGGTAAATTGATTAGTATATATGTATTTTGTATCTGATAATTAGGTGCCTACTTATTCCTTCTTACCGAAGCCTGTACAGATCTTAAAACCGATTCAAAATCTGCTGTCACAATCTAAGATTCGTTGGGGAAATTGATGACGACCAATCAAATAGTTTTAGGTACGTGTCCGTGGTACGTGTTCGTCAAATAACACTCATGAGTACGTCTGAGACATCCTATAAGAATCCGGACAACGAATTGCCCAAAATGGCGAGTATTTTCACAGTCTGCTCACAAAGACAACCGGAAATACTGAATACTTGTTTATTAGGTCACGATAGATTGACGTTAGCTCCATCTGAATCACACTGCCTTAACAGTGGTCCCGAGAAATCCCGCAAAGATAGCCTCGCTGTGAATACTAACATATTTCGTTTTCAATGGAATCTTTTCCAGGATCTACATAACTTAACTACTTGTCCATGTTTTTTTTCTATAGGTAATGCCTAATTCTATGCCTATCAGATGGCTTTCCTTTTATTGACCTCAACTAGTACCTAAGACAAAAGAAGACTAACAGATTTTCTTTTAGAATTATCCCGCAAAAATGAGTTTAGGCAAAGAATGAATTTCAAGCACTATAATCATATTATGTGAGCCCTGAAAATGCAAGGTTGTGTTTTTGCAGCTGTTTGTTTTAAATAACTGACGAAATATCTGGAGCATCTAGAATCATAATTCCGTATTCATGATAACACGTTACTTGTCGATGTCTTTTACGCTTAACATTTTTAACACACAATAAAAATAGTAGTTTCTTACTAGTGTTACCTACGTAGGTAAACACTGCATTTAAGTCTCTTAATGACCGATTAGTTTTTGCTTTATGGTGCTAAGTATACAAAAACATGGATGACTCATTTTCACTTGCTTTAGAATTAGAACCGAGACAGATGAATCACTTCTGTGTAGGTAACAAGAACGTACTTTTTGTAGTAATTCTTGCACGAACGGTGTATGTACCAATTCATTCACGTTGTTTGTTATTCTTTACGTGGTTTATTATGTATGCTGTTACTTTCAGCTTATTTTAATAAACCATAAGTGACAATTACCTCTAGTGATTATTACTGTAAATTGATATATTTTCTTTTTTTTCTGTACTCACTATTTGTTTGCTCACAATTACATATTATTGGAAAACGTAGCGAACTCGACCAGGCCTAACTATATACCTATTCAATAACCAGTTAATGGTTTTGTTAGGATCAACTTCGAAAGCCTTTGCTAAACATTTAAACGATGAAGGAAAAAATCATGAGGATACCGGCATGACCAAAAATTAGAAGACTTGCGACGTCTTCCATCCCACACTGTTCCACACCTGATGGCTGGTGGCCAATATTCCCGAGAGGGAAAGCTTTGTCCCAGGTCCCACCAGTTATAAGATGATTATCTTAATAACTTCTACACGCTATCACGTCGCCTGGTTGGTCGAGTGGTCGCAAACGCGACTGCTGAGCATGAAGTCCTGGGTTGGATTCCCAGGTCGGGCAAAGTGGTATTGGGTTTTTCCAACAGGAATTTCTCAGTAGCAGCCAAATGTATCCTTGTGTGTGTGTGTAGACCCTGCAGGCTACATCCAATGTAAGGAATCATACAAGAGCAAAAAAGACGTGTGTTCTCCTATTTAAAATAGATGTAAGTGTAACAATAAAAGAATTTCGGGCGCCGTGGAGACGCACACTACATTTAAAAAATACTTGCCAGATAGAACGTTTCGAAGAGTCAGACCTTTAATCTGCCGGGGGTGACTAAACTAGGATAATAGAAACAATGGAAATACCTTTGTTAATACCTTGTTTATTTTGTAGTTGTGCCCGGTTTATGGCAAAAGGCTCGCCCCCTATTACATTAGACTTGTATTGTATTGTATCACGGGCTGGTGTCCGCAACTCCACGTCCGAAGCGCGTATTTTGCGTACGGTTACATTAGACTTAAAACATAACTGTGGGTGTAGGTACTAATAGGTACACCTAAGCATAACCCATCTTAAATTACAGGCGTGATGTTATGTCAAGTTCAGTACATTATCGATTCAGCTACCGTAGGTACGTATGCTTATGTATAAAGCAGTTCCCATGCAGACCGTGTCGGAAGTTCAGTCGTTCTAATAAGGAAAAACAAGGTGATATACAATAATACACAATTCTACAAGCATGCAAGTCAGGTACATACAGAACGTAGGCATGACACATAAAGACGTCAATAGATTGTTTAACGATAAAGGATGAGTTTTATGTAATAATAAAGAATAAAGAATGATTGATGCGAAGGAAAATTACGGAAATTGTGCGTAGCTTTAAGTGGTACGCACGTTTTTCGTAGTGCGGCGTAGCATGAAAATGTACTCCTCTTTCTTTTGAAATCAGGTATGTACATACGTGTACAGTAACGAGCACCAATATGTATACACTTAGCAACATTTCAAAGCGATTTTCTCGTGAAATAACGGTTTCTACTTTGAGATAAGACCTGTTTCGTAATATTATGGCTACCAAACTATTATGTTAGCAACGACATCAAATTAATATCGATACAGTAGGAGAAAATCAATTGAAAAAGTTGCTACGTGTATACATATTAGTGCTCGTGACTGTACGTGTACGTACGTACGTGTCAGTTTTCGGACAAAGGTTTTGACTAGTGTCACTCGCCTTCAAACCTTTTCATACTTCTCAAATGACTTTTAACAGGATACTTTAAGCTTTTCGATAACTTACGTTAGTCCTGTACGTTTTAGGCTTTTTCATATGATAAAATGTCACTTTTTCAAGGCCTTGGATTATGATTTAATAATTTCAGAGGACTAGTACAAAATTCTTCGTCTTTTAAAAGCAGACTTTAACCGAAAGAGCTGTCATTACTGTCGTCAACCAGATTTTCGGAAGGCAGGGTCCCTTGTTTTGACAACACGGTGGCTGTTTGTAACGTAGAAAACTGTTCATTTGTGCCTTGTGGTATAACACAGAGGACTACTGGTACCTTTAAGGTATCGCACAATGATGTCAGTTATCTAATCAACCGTACATTTCCTACTTTCTCAACTATTAATTACTACTAGTACTAGGTAGATGTTATCCGTTGCTCAGTCCCCTGGGCGCAAGCTGAATTCGGCGTTTTTTTCTTTATTTTTTCCTACCCAAAGCTATGGATTTTTTTAATTAGACTCAAATGTCAAGTATCAATTAAATTTCTAAATAATGCAGCAGATTATATATCAAAATAGAAACAGTGAAAAAGTTAGAATTATAAAAATGGAAACATAATTTATTTATTTATTTAACAATTTATGTACACACTAAATACAGAAATCAAGAAAGGAACAGAAAAGAGAGTACAAAGGTATTGCTTATTTCTAATGAAATCTCTTCCAGCATACCTGCGAAAGGAGATACTAAAAAAAGAGATGTAGACAAAGTGTGTAAAATAAGAAGAGAACATGGAATACATAAAACATAAAGCAGATAACTATTTTAAATAATAAAATATAATAATAATAAAATAAAAAAAATATAAAAAAAAGTTAAATAAAATAATAATATAGTAGTAGTTTAAGCAAATAATGATACAGTTTCTATAATTACTTAAACTGTTATAAAATATCAGCGGTTTTATACAAAAAAGAGTAAGAATAATTAAAATTAAAATTATAATGTACACCTATAACCGAGTTGACCTTAAGAATAATAAAACGTTAAAAAATTAAAATGCTAATTTGCGGTTAAGCCAGACGTGGAAATTATTACATAAATATTAAAACATAGTTAATCTAATTTTATATACCGAGATTCGGGGATATTACCGTAATTAAGATGGTGCCTTTTTTTAGGTACCAGATGTTCTAATTTATACAATCTGTGGTCATAAAAATATTTTTTAGATTCTTCTTTTTGTTGCATAAGTAGGTACCTCAAAAGCAACGCTTACGTCAGTTATAAGAATAACAGAATCGTAAATAGGTAAGAAGAGTAGATAACAATAACAAGGAAGCAGTGATGCGCACGTAGTCGCCTTTTAGGGTGTGTTCTTTAATTATGTCGATATTTCAAAATTAATTAAAAAATCTTGTTTATCAACTTAAACTAGTTTTTAGAATCCGCCTTGTGCAAGCTGGGCGATCAATGCTCAATCTACTCTGTGTGGGTGTGGGATAAATAATAGGGTGGTATTCTTTTATTATACGGCATCTATGCATTTAATTCCTTTCAGAATATCTGCTTTAATCCCCAAAGGGTTCGGCTAGGCAGAGATGTACGTTTAGTAGGTACACTCACATGTCGCACTCTATGAAGTCCCATTATTATAAAAATTGATGGCGAGCACCCGGGCACAAAGTCCGCAAGACTGTGACTCGGGCTCTGGACCTTAGCATTAGCGCTTGTGGGCACTAGATCAACTACAATTCTTTTAGAATTTAAACAGTTCGTCATACCATATCATAGAAATTAATGCGGCCAAATTATTTTCTGTAAAATAATATTAAGTTTTTTGAGAAATAAAATTTACTTTACTTTACTTACTTTACTATATCATCAGGTCCAGCCTGTCCTTTTGCTTCTCTCCTCCAGCGACGTCCTAAGCCGATGCCCGTACCCCACAGGGGGTGCCCTTAGCGAGTTGTCGCTTAGTTTATAAGTTTTTGCCCTGGCTGGAACCTTACACTCAAGGCACCCAGAGGATTCCAGAAGGTAGTCTCATAGGTAGACCTGCGAGATGCCATTACCAAAAAAAAAAAAAACATATCATCAATTCAATCAACAGCTGGCATATTACTTCCCAGATCACGACATCAACTTTTTATTTATAAATAACAAATATGAAATAACTCTTGTATAAATCACAATTATTATGATAAATGTCGCGGTTTCATCACCTGAACTTTAATAGTTTATTGTGTGCGTTCAGTATTATGCTCCGGTTTAGCGGTTAGCGATGTGCATTCAGTGGTTACTTTATAACTCTATAAATAGTCTGTGGTCAGCTGTCAACATTATTTATGTCTGATAGTCTTCATTATAGAACTCAAGTATATTAATATGACAATGTATGCAATGTGATGGGTATTTGGAAATACGATATTTATCAGCCTTATTCCTTGAAGGGGTACATCCGGAGGGGATAGGGTGGTGTTGCCAAGTTATATGGACTTGACTACCGAAGTACCCCGTATTAGGAGATTGATCATCTCAATCGAGTGGGTAGGTAATCGACCTGAACGGTTAAATAGCGGGTAATCGACTAATCATAATGCCTTTAACATTATAAAGCATCCAAGAAATTACCTTGCACACCCAACAAGGTAACGTAACATACCTAATTGACCAACTAAGTATACCACAATAGATGTATTGCAATAATCTAAGAATACATTAGTACCTAGGTACTCATTTTATTGATCCTACATAACGCAATCTGTGGTTTCCTAAGGTTACTATTGCAAAGTTGTGTCTGAGGTTTATCTTAACACGCAAGTGTGATTCGCATAAACATTATGTTATAGCATATAACATAACATCACGCCTGTATTCCCCGAAAGATTAGGCAGAGGTGTACCTTATAGTACACCCACATTTGGCCAGTTATGTTTAAGTCCAATGTAACAGGGGGCGAGGCCAATGCCATCAACCGGGCACAAATCCAGACTCCGCTGCTGCTACTGAGAAATTCCTTAAGGAAAAACCCAATTTCACTTTGCCAAACCTGGAAATCGAACCCAGGAGCTCGTACTTAGCAGTCGTACTTGCAATCACTAGACTAATGAGAAAGTCCTATAAAGTATTCATCTATACTAATATTATAATCTATACTTCTATACTAATATTATAAATGCGAAAGTTTGGATGGATAGATGTTTGTTACTCAATCACGCCAGAACAGCTGAACGGAACTCGATGAAATTTGGCACAGAGATAGATTATAGTTTGGAATAGCATGTAGCGCTTAGGTAGTGTTGCAGCTACAAGCACATAGGCTACTTTTCATCCCGGTAGGACGATCCCGTGGGTCAATTATCGAACTCCACGCGGGCGAAGCCGCTGGCATAAGCTAGTATTAATGCAATCCACTTTTTCTTCTTCTTTATCGTGTGGTTAGTGCTTAACCTGGTGTCAGAGTTTTCATGCCGTCCATGTGCCTCTGACTTGGCTTTACACGCCGTCGAGAAATATCTCTCAGGCATGCCACTGATAAATAAGTAGTTATCTAGTTATATAACGTCGTCGCCAAGGGAGGCCTAGAAACAGCTGGCGTGAACTTAGATTTAGGGGCTTTTATGGGAGATTGGCCGGAGAAACCCGAACGGAGATAAGGGTGGAAGGTTATGGGGGAGACCTTTGCCGACAGTGGGACAACATGGGTTAAAAAAAATAACTAGTTTATTCCAGAGATTGTACTTGCCAAAAATATGGTCAACCCACACTGAGATCGGATACCCACAAGGCAGGTTCTATGCCGGTTGGCCGCACTGTCTTTTTATAATTTTGGTTATAAATGAGTATGACGAAATTTAGTTAGGTACTCTCTTTTCACAGTAATGTAAACTTTAACATATGACAATGATAATAAAGGCTACTTGTACTGAAAAATTTAAGAAAAATAACAATGAAAGGACAGTACAGTCACGATCACTAAAAGTATACACTCAGCAACATTTACAACTGATTTTCTCTAACTGCTTTAGTTCTAATTATATGTTGTTACGAACATAGTATTTTGAGACCTATAATATTATGAAACAGGTCTATATCTCAAAGTTGCAATCGACATTCCACGAGGAAATCGCTTTTGAATTTAGCTAAGTATAGATATTAGAGCTCGTGACTGTATAGTATGTCCACTTTAAGTGTGCAGTTCAAGGTGGCGTTGCTTGTCGACAAAATTTGCATGGATACTTCAAACTTGTTACATTTATTTTAGTTCTGTGTTTGCCCGCGTGCACAGAAGTTGATCGAAGAGAAAATTCCAGCGCGTGACTAGGACTGGACATGACAAATCAACTTTTTTCATAGCCACGTGTTCAACAGGACCCGTTCCTTATCTGGTGGGTTACCATGATCTGTTAGTGCGGGAATGTTTCAGGACTATTCCGAGAGTGGCAACCCCCTGGACTTGTCATTGAAATAATTAGTTTTATTAAAGTAACTGCTCATAAATTAAACAGGCAATTATGTATTAATTATAAGCAAAAACTGTATGAAAACTAGAAAAACTAGTTTTTAAGCTGTCGACTTGTTTTGAGGCGTACACCCACACACCCACACCCACACCCCCACACCACTCACTCCCATATAAGAACGTAGAAGGTAACATCAAAGATTTAAGGAAAAATGTATGTGACAATTCATACATATCATTCAAATGTCACTTTAGACAAAGCAGAAACATGATAATTTATCTACGTAGTATTCACTCTATGTTATGAATAAAACAAAATGAAGCGGTGTGCTGCAAACTTTTACATTTAACACTGGCTGCTTGTCCTCATAATCATTAAACATAAATCTATCATATACTTGGGCTACTTAATAACAAGCAAAAAAATATATGCACAACGGTTTAGACAAACCTAACGTATGTACGTTATAAAAACTTCAACGGAAACTCAGTTTCCATATAACAATAGGAGTTTTCGCGTCGTTGTAAATTTTAATACAATGCTTTCTTATTGTGATTCTTTTCCATGGCTAATGCCGCTATTAAATACAGGAGATTGTTTGTGCGTAGTTCAACAGCCATTACATTCAAAGCATTTATGATTTATTGTTTTTTTTGTGTTGTAATAATTAAAAAAGGTCTTAATGCGTTTAGCTCGTGTAGCCATAGATTGTGATGACAGTTTGCAATTTTCTGTCAGTCTTGCATTTGCAACCTTTCGTTGAAGATTTTTTTTTTTTCGCAAATGGCGTGTTTGAAGTATTTATTAGTCATTTGCACATTCCGTTTTGTTTGATCGTCCAGATTTAAGAGATTATTTTGTTTTGTTTTACAAGGATACGAGTAACTTTGTTTAACCAGTTCAGTCATTTAAATTCTTTATTCTGTTTTGTAGCCTTTTTATAGCGATCATCAGACACCGCTGCGACTTGAGAAATAAGATTTTTAATATTAAAGGCAACACCCCTTTAATAAAAAGCCATAAGTTATAATAAAAATAACTGTTATTTAAAATACTTTCGAAGCCACCGTATGTTTTTTTTTCTGTCGAATGTGAAACCTTTTTTAATCCGACGGCTGGCATCGGTCAGTTTTAGGCTGGCTAAGGTCAACGCACTCGTTTGCGTGTCCTAAATCTGGGTTATAAATAACAGTGTATGTAGGTATCATAACATCACGCCTGTTAAGGGTGGGTAGAGGTGATGTTTATTACCTACATTTATACATACATCAACATATCACAAGGATATATAAATCCCATGTAAATACGCCTAGTGCCGGGCACAAAATCAGAATTCTAGGTTGCTTCTGAGAAATTCCTAGTGAAAAAATCCAATAAAAATCCAGGAATCGAATGCAGGTCACGATCAATTGTTGCAACGAAGGTATTTTGCCATCTTCGAACAGCATTGTTTCTTATATAAGTAGCTAATGTTGTTATAATTTGTTGGAAAACTGTTACGTTCTGCCCAGTTAGAACTAAAGTGATATTACATCACTGTGGTCGTACAAACTCGCTAAAACAAATACATAATAGAGAAATTGTGGTCGTGGCTTATTGGTCTCATTATGCAAGTTATGGTTACAATTTGTTAGCCGTGCTCGAGGTATTTCCCAGTAACTCGGTTGTGGAGGTCAGGTAGGCGGTCGCTCTATTTCAAATTCAGCTGCATCCGATGGCCTATAAATAGTTGGCTTAGGATGAGCTGTGCCCAAGGTAATTTTCGAGGACTTACAACATTTTTTTCAGGTACAAAGCTTACAGGGTAGTTTTACATAAACATGTTTGGTAATAAAACGAAGATTTAATATTGCTGTGAAACTCATTCTTGTTACCGTTAGCCTTTGTTATTTCAATGCTGGCTGGCCAAAGACCCCTCCCCATGACTTCCAGTTTTTCGACCCGGGGTTAATGTGGACCACTGGTCGTCGGCATTCTTGGTAAAATTATTAAAAACAGAATGCCACGTATGTAAGATGTGTTCCTTTTTTTTTCCAGCAGATAAAAGGCCAAGGGCACCGTAAAACTCGATATGATACAAAAACAAAAAGGTTTGATCACTTTACTCAACCCGCTTCAAAAAGCTGGTTACTCTTTAACACATCATCACGCCTGTAATCCCCGTCGGGTATGGCACAGGTGTACCAAATAGCACACCCACATTTCCCAGTTATGTTATTCCCATTTATAGAGGGCAAGCCTATAGCCATCAACCGGGCACAGATCCAGGCTCCGTGGCTGCTACTGAGATATTCCTGATGGAAAAACCCAATAACACTTTGTCGAACCCAGGACCTCATGGTCACGCAGTCGTGCATGCAACTATAGACCAAGAAGGCAGTCTTGGTTATTCTTTTGTATACTATAAACAAGGAAATCATGAGCACATGGCGTCATAGTGCGAACGTGATCGAATGGACATAGTATTCGGAATACTAATCGCTCATTAACTTTTAAATTCTTTATTACCTAAGGTAGATCTGCAACTGTTTTATTCTACAATTCTATAAACTACTAAAATTATCCAAGCATGCGGAAATTCCGTTTTTTTTTATGTTGTAAAATATTTGCTTTGCGTTCGACTTCGTCAGATATCGTAATATGAGTAATAGATTGGTAAGCTCAAATACAATTCGGTAACTATGTTAATAGCAGTTTTTTAAAACAAATCGTTGAAACTACTATTAACTTCTAAACCGTTTTTTTTCCGTTGTTCGTTCTAATACTACATGCACACTGCTACACAGATCTCAGATTGATCGTGTCATTTTTCAAGAGTTTAAAAGCTTAAGTGCCTTTCTTAAACATAAGTTGGGTATGTATTTTATTTTAACGCAGGCTGCTATTTATATTTAGGTAGGTACGTGAACACAAATTAGCTCTCAGCTTAAGTATCTTCCCAAACTACGTTTGATAATAATGGACCTCAAAAAAGAAACTAATAAAAACACATTACTCAAAGCTCAAAAACCTTAATTAGGTTTTATAAAGCGCCTACATGTTATTACGTAATGATTACAAGAAGGCTAATTAGCTCAAGTTAAAAACTTAGCCTAATACACGACCTTGCCCAAAGATTTCCAACTTTTTTGATATATAAAAAAATATAAAATCAAGGGTATTGGCTGTCAAAATCAGCTTCACTTAAAATTTCTGCTCATATAAAATCGATTAAGTTTAATTGACAGGGGTTGATGTATTGCCACAAAACAAAATTGAATTATGGAATTTTTTATTGCTTTTTTGACGACCACGACCAGTTATGATTAGGAGCCTTCATTCTATTAATGGATCTAGCTAGCTTTGGATCAATGTAGCCATAGTATCTATTTTACAATTATATTTTTGTCCGAGCTACTTATTGTGTAAATGTAAATTTTAGAGCAATGATTTAACATAGTTATAGAGTGGATATCGGAAACATTGTTTTACAAAAATTTTGTTCTCAAACATTTTCGATTTTGGCACACGAATGCTACCTGACATGGGCATATGACACTAGACAGACCCACTTGTTACAAAGTACTATACCTACTTCAAACAACTTATCCGTGCAGGCGGGCAAAAACCGAACTAAAATAAATGTACCAAGTTTGACGTATCGATGCAAATTTTCTTAACAAGCACCGCCACCTTGAACTGCACACTTAAAGTGGTCATAAAAGAAGTAGATTACGATTTTCTTCGTCTTGTCCCATATCTGAATATCTTTGTTTTTAATTATCTGCGAAAGCAATTTTAGTATAACCTTTTTTTATTAAAATTTGACTTTTCAGAATGCATATTTTACTTGAATACGATTATAATTACTATGCCTTTATAAATGCCAGAGTAAATACCATATAGTTGGTAAGTTTAATTGACAGTAGAAAATAAGACAGTAAAATGGCATATAGCTATCACTACCAACCCCGTTTTAAAAGCACCGTTGCAGTGTAAAACAAACAATGTAAACTTGCAGCTGTCAGGTTTAACGTGAAGGGCGTCCTTCATAATTAAAATACAACGCCATTGCCAACCTGTTCTACTGACCTCTCGTTGAAAAACAAAGCTAAAACTGTAAAATATAATGTTTTAATATAAAGGACTTACTAATACCAGCAAAGTATAAAAACCACTTAAATTAGGAAATATTTATGCACATACAGGAAGAGAAATATTCTAAGTACTTAAGTCATTTCATGAAGGACCACCATTTATTTATACTGATTCAAAAGACAATTTTATTAGTGTTCAAGTTCATCATTAAATAACCTCAACCATCTATTTTTTCCAGAAATACTTCCCGAAGCCTTGAGAACGAAGTGCGTGAGATGCACAGACAGACAGAAGAGGACGGCAGTGAAGGTGATCAGACGGCTGAAGAACGAGTACCCTGACGAGTGGGCCAAGGTGGCCACCCGCTGGGACCCCACCGGCGACTTCACCAGATACTTCGAGGAGTTCCTCGCTAAAGAACACTTCAACTCTATCCCTGGATCAGGTAACTAATAAGCCTTATGTATTTTCGTTAAGCTTGCATCGTGGGTTTCGTTTCGTCATAATATTACTGTTTCTTTATACTGTTGGTGGTGCCTCTGATCTCTCTCCGGCGGTGACGTATCGTCGTTCCATCGGATTAGAAGAGTGAGGAGAGGGTTCCTGTGTATACAGTTTTGCTCAGACTATTTTACGTCTGACATCCTGATTCTTATCTTTGATGTTAATCGTGTGCACGTTATATGACTAGCTGTGGAAAAAACGTGGCCATGCGATCTGCCAAACCGTCAATTTAAAAAGCCAAATTAATTTATAATTTGGCTTTTTAAATTAATGAAATAAAATTCTTACGAAGGTATAATTCTTGCTAGGGTTTCTAACTTAGGTATTTAATTCAATAAACTGACAACATTTTTATGTTGCAATGATGATTAATGTAACTTCAATAATCTGAGTACGTGAAATTGGCAAGTTGGGTAAGTAGAGCATTATTTTCTTGCAAATAATTTTCGCGACATTGGGACTAAACTATGTACTTAGTTCTTTGAAGCCAAACCTGAAATTACTAGCGCATAAGCGGACAATGTTAATAGCCTTAATACTAATGATATGTAATAAACGACTGAGTCTTTTAAAAACCTCAATTCATAAAAGTTAACTTAAACTCGTTAATGAAGGAAAAATGTGAACAGGTCCATTAATAAAAAGAAGAATCTTCTACAAAAAGGACGCCAAGACAAAAATGTCTAACTGAATATTTTAAAACCTGTCTCAAAATATTTTGACTAAGTTTCTTTGTTGCGTCGTTTTCCTAAAGACCGGCACATAACTTGAAATAAATCATCTTTTGAATTAAATGACGACTGGTAAATCTATTAGCGGTTTGGTTGACATTTTTGCTATACTACAATAAGTATAGATATGAATAAACATATCCATGTTTAGAAAGGCTTAAAACTAAATAAATACATGTGGACCGATTACTTTCAATATTAAAATCATTCGAATTTACGTTACGTTTGCTCCATGCATTGGTGCAAGGTATCTGTCCAATAGATCAGATCCTATTGTCGAAGAGAGCTGTCGTAGTTACCCTTGAGGAAGCTTGAGTAACCAGTATCGGAGTATAAATAAGTATTGTGCACGAGTTGTCACTTGCATTGATCTTTATGTTCAATGTAAAGGCTTCAAGCTTACAAGTTAGACCTTAGAGGTCAGTCTATACATGTAGTTTTGCATTCCTGCAAGGTAACAGTTCTTCGGTAATACTTTAAACTGAGGAATGAACTAGAATTTCATATTATTGTCACTCGTTCTCTCGGTTCAAGAGGAGTTTGATGCTACTAGACTAATAATTCCTACTTTCGCACAATTTGATGACCAAAGTGATGTTTTTTTGATAGGATGTTTGATATGAACAGTAAAATCGAAAGCTAGGGATTCAAAGGCGCAAAGTCTAACATCCAGGCGCGCCCAGGAGTGTCGCATTACCAGGTAAATGGGTTATTGAAGTCTGATTGTTCTCGCAAAAGACTGGTATTCAGCTGCATCCGATTAGACTGGAAGCCGAACCGGAAAAGGCTAGCCAGATGATGATGAGTAATAACAAGAGCCAACTTCTCTTATATTTTCGTCTGCAATCTCACTTTGTTACATCAATATCTTGTAAACCTTCAGGGAACGCCATCCCCACATCAGCACCTCTGGCGCCGCCTCGGATCCCCACGATGCCCCCGACGGTCGCCAGCCCAGCTCCTGCACCCACGGAGCCCACACCACCGAGACCAGCTGTGCTTAACAGGTAAGCCATAACTATTATTGACGTCTACATGACTTACGACAAAGCTACAGTGCTTGTTGTACCATTGACGTAGATAATTGGTTAAAAAAATAATCAAAACAAACGAACATCACTCATCCACGATAAAAGGCAATTTCTCCTTGAACTTCACGTTTGCGAACTGCATCTTGGTCGAGGACTTAATGTAGGTTTCGACAGTCTAAAAGCTACACCCACCATTGCCCAAGAGATGAGCGCTAGATTTTCACTGTTAGATACCTAGAGTTTTAGATGAAGAACAGGTTGAAAAGCTGCTTATATTCCGTTTAAAAAGGAAGATATCCTCCGACCGCAGAGGTGTTGTGTCTGGTGGACTACTGCCCAACAGTTGTTGTCGGGTTCTTGTATGTACTTAGCTAGATAATTTTACGTTATGCAGAATTTTTCGTTCTCATCTTGTGTTATAGATGTCGCTGCTGATCTTTTACTATTTTTTTGGTTTTATGTCGCTTCAGAGTACTACAGGCCTACCAGACATTTGAGTCAACTGGATCCTGTTAAAAAGCATAAAGAGGACCTGGGAGAGGCTGATGACCGGCAATTTGCGCTGAGAAATAATAAATTGACTATGTCGTCATTCGTGAACTAGATCAGAATGATAAAATAAATAAAAAGTAGTGAAATAGATAATACCTATAACGTAAGCCATATTGCGTGTGTAGCCAATTGTTAACGTAACGATGCTAGTTGGATTAGGTTATTGGTTGGCATTAGAGAATTTTATGGCAGCCAGTGCAATAAACTAGTAAACTTTTCAAGTTGATGGTAGTCTTTAAATCAGCTGGGCCATTAGGCGGCCATTTTAATACCAGCGTCAGTGGCGGTCGTTTTCTTAGAGATAATCAGTAATTGGCTGACAGTTACGCTTACTTACAGAGGACTTAGGTACTGCTGAACAAAACAGAAAAGGATTTTTCTGTCTTGTTCGGCGGTACCTAAGTCCTCTAAGGACACTAAATAAATAAGTAAGTAACCACTAAGCATAATGCCAAACCAGAAATCCTATAGTCATTAGTATAGCATATTTTTAAAATTATGTGGTATCTAACCAATGAGAACAAAGGTATTGTGCCAAATTACGTCACGCGTTCATTAAATCTCTAGGATCGCGTGTTCACACAAGTAATATAATCGATGTTTCGTTAACTCTAAACACGGTTTCCGATGGACTGGTTCAGTCTGGGACCTGATTGCAGACTTAATCGCTCGGTAACAATCGGTTACATGTGTCGCAACGATTATGGTAATCGATCCACCACGGATTGTTGACATGAAATTCCCGTTGTGACGATGAAATGCAAGAAAGGCCCTAGAGAAAAAGCCAGATTTTGAGATTTGGGAAAATCTCCCTAAAACTGCCCCTCAAACAAAAACGAATTGAGGAAATATAAGAAGATGAATGAGAGATGATACGGATGATCGGATGATCTTGAGACGGGAACGCCCCCAGGCTAGATGCACCGATGATCTTAGAAAGGTGGCTGAGACAGACTGGAAGCTTGAGAAATTAGCTGGGTAAGATGTTGGTCCAGCAGTAAATAGTGCGAGAGGTTGAGTTGATTCATTGATCGAAGGGTGATTATACAGAAGTAACATCAGAAGTAAGAAGTAAGATCAGACATTTTATAAAGCAAAAGAAATCATATTTAGGATTACGATTGGCTGCTAAATAAATACTTACCTACTTGAAACTTCACCCGTTACTTTTATATGGCTATTTCCTTCTTCAAAACAAAACACTAACACCCGTAGCTATAGTCAAGTTAAAGAAATGACTTTTGCAAATTTTTTTATGCAATAGACAAGAATTTAAAAGAACTAAGAACCGTCAAAGAAAGCAAAGCTAAGAATTCTATCTTTTTACAGTTCCAACTTCAACCAATTACTAAACTACATAATAAAAATCGTATCTTATAAATTACATTCACTCAAATAAACACTTGTTTATAGATACGGGGGTGAATGTCTATAAATAAAGTTGTCAGAACGCACCATTAAGTTTAATTCGAGCACATAATAAATAGCCTGTCATCCACATAATGAATGCCAATCCAACAATAGCCGATCGAACTAAGAAAACGCGAAACAGCGATATATTATCGTCCATTTTGAATCTCCACTAACTGTTGCATGAGCCGCATAATTATGTTCCGAGTAATCCTTTAATTGTCGCATATCTTTATTAGTAATCGTCAATAAAAATGCACATAGCAACTACCACTTTCTCATGTATACGGATTAAGACAAGCTTGATAGGTTTTAGTGGTGAGATTTGTCATTATTCTATCATCATCTGCCTCAAAGATTTAAATCGTTGATTCTTCCTACTGCGTCAAAAATGGTCACGTTTCTGTATTGTCGACTTATGTCATTTGTATAGTCAGTCTAGCTCATTCTTATTGATAATCGTCCCAACGGGATCTGTTGTGTGTGAGTTTCCCCGTCTCATTGCAAACACTTTCTCGGTACCTATGTATGTATGTATTTTACATAGAGCGACTGCTTATTTCGAAGTTTTATCTTGATATATTTCAAATTAGTCTTTTCATTCAGTTAAAAATGGCATTTCTTTTCTATAAAACTAAAGTTAAACATTTGTAATAGTTGGAGTTCGTTTTTGTCCATTGATCTACAGAAACAAAATACTTTTGCAATATTTAATTTCATCTAAATCTTAAAATACAACGGCCTTGAAATTCTAATCCTTTACTCTTTCATCAAGACTGGTCATGACCATATTGACTATGATTGGCTAGACTCCTAATTCGTAATGGCATTTGAGCTAATATGCGTGAATCATTGAGAAAGGAGTCCACACGTCTTGCCTTCGTGAGCTTTAGGTCATAAGGTCATATTTGCTGTTTTGGAATTAGGTATCATACTTAGGATCCACCCTTCTCAAATCATACGCTGAGTCACCGGCTAGTTGACTAATTTTATTCAGCATTTGGTCGCGATACTCATGGTTTTCAGTTGTGACTTTTGTTTGATGATCTCTGAAGAAAAGTCCCTGTGACTCACCTTGTCTTATTATGAGAAAATATTACATAATAGTTACTACATTAGGAAGGATTTATATATCGTATTTAATACGAGTACCTGCTTGTAGTAGACGAGCTCTTTCATAACCTAGTGTCTGTTTAACTGCAGAAATCTTTAGGTTGTTAAAATACGTGCATAGCTTTTTCAATTTGCCCTTTATGGTTTTGATTGACTGGTAACTTTTATCCATAACCTGCGTGTATGTTTACTGTTTATTGCTATCCGGAATTTTACTTTTAAGTTTTAAGTCAGATATCATAAAGGGGGTCATATTTACAGTTGTCACATATTCTTGTCCGTTATTTGCTTATTGTCTTGAAGAAAGTATCACATTCTGAAGAGAGGTACTTAAGTGGCCTCTCAATTATCTTGCGTACTTTCGTGACATCATTATCTTTCTGTTTATGTATATTTTGTACTTACCTACTTCGTTGGACCTACTTTGCGAGCACTTGGCATCGTGCACTAGTTAACCACCAATTATGGTTTAATAAACTGTGTTTAGTTAACTTTTCGTAGAGGAAATGATTATATGATTAATAGCAAGATCAAAATCACAAGATGGTACAACGAACTGTTTCCGTGTAAATCAAATATGTACAATCACGCGTTTTTCCCTTGGGTGTAGGCGGAAACTACAGAACACCAACTGCTATGATCCTTATAATCACACTCCTTTTGCGTCATCCACGTATATTAAATAATACATCTGGCCATACACGCACCGGTAGCGAGTAAAATGCACCTGACCTCCGGGATAATTATTTTTCAATACACTTCCTCAAAAACTGGCTCTTATCGCACTACGATTAGGTTCAACATGCTATGGATTTCACCCTCGTGGTTTTCTTCTTATATTCCCACACTATAGTGCGCAAATAAAAATTCCACACGTGGTGAGGCGGCTCACCCCCACTGTCATTTTTATTTTTTTCTATTCCATTGAATCAATTTGGACTAAAAACTAAAACCAAAAAACTAAGTGTATTGAAAAACGTCGTTTGATACACGTGGGCATTTTTTACTGCAGTTTTCGGCTCCATAACACCCTCGCCTGCGGCTCGTGTGTGTATTTCGCCTCGGCCGCAATAACAAACTTTCCCCACTTATATCAAAATGTACTATTACACCCCACCTCAAGTTCAGCAAGTATTCTTGACCAATTAGTTGAAGCGTTTTCCACCTTACCTTTCAATAAGCATCATTATTCTATATTCCAGGTTTGGAGACGGCGGTGAGGTGATGCAAGCCAGTCCATCCTCAGCGGCCGTGACACCCAGGCCAATGACGCAGGCCACCCCCAGGCCTACTACCACCATGAGGCCAGCCAACACGAGGCCTGTTCCACCCAGGTAAAGGATTTAATTTTTAGTACTTAGATGCTTCAGTGCATAATATCGACGCCTACATTATAAATGTGTGAATAATATTATAATGTTTATTTCTCTGTCTGCCGACAGAAAGACAGGCGTTGAGATTGTTTTCTTTTTACACCTCAATGGCTGAAGTTGTCAAGACCATGGATTGGAATTGTACTTCTTCACCTAGTAGTATGTTTCCGTGGGATACATTCCAAAATTCGAGCGGAGCTGAAAGCAAAACATAGTTTTTCTCTAAAACTAGGTCCAAAACTGGTTGTGGTGTGGACTTGACATTCACCGAATAAGTGTGAAACAATAACAAGCTATTTCTAGAAGTTATTGAAAGCAGTTACACGATACTTTGTAATGTATTTTGACGACCTTGGTGTATTGTATGTATAAATTTTATTTAATTGGATCGAGAAGTAAATGGTTCATATTCTAATTTATACATGGGTAGATACTGCCGCCGAAAGCAAAAGACCGTACTAAAGCGATCAAAATTATCCTATGAGATTCTGCAACCCAGGAAACGGTGTACCTGGAAAACCCTTAAGGCGTAACAATGTAATTGACAGACCGAAGGACAGATACTTTCCGCATTTATGATTTCAATACATTGGGTTGTTTATGTGCTTCAGGTTGTAAGTTAAATTTTCACACAAATCAAACTGTATGAAGGCAATAAACCTACTCGCTCAGTTATTTCAGGTCTAGGTCCCCTGCAAAAATTTGCATTTGCACACGATGCGGGAGAAATCCCGAAATACAGACTAACGCAACGGTAATAGTAGATTATGCACCAAGGGGACAGAGCAGTGCGTCACGGGTACTATTTTGAATCCCGAATGCAACAAGGAATTTCAGGGCTTGAATTAGCTTTGAATTTACTTCTGAGCTAAGCGAGGGAGTTAAAACTAGAATCCTGAGAGAAATGAGGGACCTTTTCACACCTACTGCGAGGAAATAAACCCCAATTCGATTTTCGAAAAATGGCGTTGAGCACCAATATTAAATAGAATCGCAGCAGAATATTGGGAGATTAAGGTTAAATAATATATGTATTTCCCTTTTTTAGGGAAAAAAATCGTTCTAGGGGAAAATTTGGGAAAATTAAATCCTAGGAAAAAGTTACAACATTAAAAATAAGGTAAAATTTAAGAATTCGTGAGACATTTTACAGCTGAATTACTAATTTATAATAATAACTTGCGTTTAATAAGCCAATTGCAGGGTGTCGTGCGTGAACGGGATCAGACAACACATACTGAAACAACATTCGATACGAAGTTGGTACTTTTGTAAATGAAAATAGTTTTATATCCTGTTTTGTATAGATTGAAAATGCGGAAAATTCAAAAACTCGATTCTAGCAACCCTGGGGTGCGAACCACAGCCTTCGATCAGCTGTTGTGATGACTTGCCGCCATAACCGCTACAGATAAAAAAAAATTAGGGCGAGTCAATTATTTAATCATTTTGGACTTGACCATTTGCAAAAAACAATTGTTTTTAATGTTGTAACTATTTTTGTTTAATTTATTTAATTCATTTACATTATTGTTTCTTACTATTTCACATAATATTACTATTAAGTTGCGTTATTTAATTTATTTTGTTTATCGACGGCAACTAAAACCTGCGCAGCGAAAACTCTTTGGTAAAAGTTTTCATGCAGTTTGTTATTTAGGGTTCCAAATTCAAATCACATTATTGCCCAGCGTGCAGTAATGAAATTCAGTACAATATTACTGCCCTAGGGCATTATTGACTTGCTTTAATTTAGGTTCGCATGACATATAATTTGACATTTACGAGCAGGTGGTGTGAAAAAATACTTATGACTGCAAATTCTATTAACAATAGGTCAAAGGTTCTATTACCAACACATTACTATTTCGCAATGATTAGACAACATCATCAGCCTAGCTTTTTCCCAACTATGTTGGGGTCGGCTTCCAGTCAATGACAATGATTAAACAACATATTTCAATAATCGATAGTTGAAAATAAATTGTAGCATCATTTAGACAAATGAGACGAATCGCAATGGCTCAGTCGTTAAATGATTAATTGAACATATTACGTCATAGTTCTTGAATAGTGATTTACGACTATATGGCATTGAACTGTTCAAAGATCTGTTAATAATTTCCGCTTTGTTAATGAACCTTCTGTGTTGAAACGTAACGTTGACAGCAAAACTAGTTCAATAGTTTTTTGCTTCACATAATTTTTATTTAATTAATACTTTAAGCACACATAATGTACAGAGGTGGCATTCTCTACCAGTCAACCTTTGGGTGGTGTGGTTGGTGCAATTGAGAAAATTATAGATTCAATATTGATTTAATATAAAGGTGTAAATGTACAGCCACCTTGAAAGTTAGGTATAGTAGTTGTAGAAATAATAAGCACTTTGAAAACGATTGCTGTTTGTGTAGGCCCTAAGACCACACCCTGTTCGCCGAATCATTTAGTGTGCTCTAGCTTTATTAGCTTTATGCTGAACTACTTTGGACTAAAAGAACGCGATACCGTGACTGAGTGAACGAGTTACTATTTATTATACTGGAACTGTCGTATGATGCCGTGAGTAATGATGTATGTAATGATGCTGGTTGCTACATAACGGTGGGCGGAGAACTGACGACAGCGACGTTAAGATCATTATTTAGGCATCAACATAATGATTTTAGGCTAAAACTTAATGGGTCATTTGTAACGGTGTATTTAATTAATAAGTAAATTCGTACTTTAACTGTTTCTATGTAGGTAAAGTCAAGGAAATTATTTGAAAAGCAAATTGACTGCCAGCGTAAATCTTCCGCTTAAACAAATCACAAATCAAAGTCATTCTTTGAAAATGGCTACAAGGCAAATTGGCGTAGAATATAAATTATGTTCCCTGACAGTACCTAGGTGCCTGAAGCGAGATTAATCAAGTACCTACCCATTTTTTTTTTCTTCAAAAACGTTGCCCCACACTAGGTATTCCTCCTGTATCGTGGGTGCGTTTACAAACATTAAAACTCACATACACAAACAACCAGACCAACAACTATCTGTAGGCCATACAAATATTTGTTCCGTGCGGGGGGGGGACCTAACCCGCGACACGCAGCGCAGCAGTCAATCGCTCAGCAACTACGCCAACCGTGCCGCCGCGCGCCGTTTTAATTAAATACTTAGATTGATTTAGGTTCTGTGAATGGCTATAATTACTATTATATAATATAAACTATCGTTTAACTTTACCTGATCGTCCTGTCATGTAAGGAAACCAATTATCTAGATAATATGGGACTACTTTATTCTAGGTCCTACTTAAAGGCACTATTATTTATTAGATGCAGCCTGTTGCCGTTGCTGTAAACAATAAATTATCCCCATACATCTATGTATGCGTCAAATGATTGCAACTAATTGCAATAAAATGCAGATAAGACTTATTATACCGCCACGTTACATTATTCAACTCTTTTTTATAAGTGCACAATGCAATGGCATACAAAATGAAGTCACCTCTTATTGTGATGTACTTATGATGCATTTTTTATTATTTTCTGCAATTTAATTAAGGTGGTTCACGTGTCTACGTGCACAAAAGCTTGATACATTGTAGAGGAAATAAATCTAGGTAGGTAGGTATATGTACCTACCTATATGTGATACTAGTTTTAAAACGAATGTACACATAATTCTGACGTCCAGTTATCCTTTACGGTTACTACAAGTTTGACATAGGTAGGTACATGTAACTTAAAGAAGAGAGTCTTCCATATAAAATACTGATACTCCACCATAATTGTTGTTATGTATGTAACCGACCAAAGTTGAAAAGCGGCAATAGCAGTTGGTATAAAAAAATGATTAATTTAGTTAAAAAACTAAACCAACTGACACGATTGTACACTTGTAGTATCATTTAATAATATTTTCATGTTTGTTATTTCCAGACCAACCATGATGACATGGGCAGGCGCAGCATCTAACCCTCAGCCGACGCGTTTTCCATTGCGTCCCGTATCGGACCTCCCGCCTCCATACTCCACGGCCATCACCCTTATAGACCAGATCGGCTACAAGATCATCAGGACCACAGAACTTGTCACTGATATATTGAGGAACACAGTAAGAGCCGTCGTCGGGCGGTAGAAAAACAATGGACAACGACATTTTGCTCAATTTTAACGCGGCAAGATTTGGCGGATTGCCAGTGATTTAGTGACATTTAAAATCCAAATTCGATAATAACGTGAAATTTACGACGTGAATTTGTTCGAAAGGCTGTACATATTTGCTAATTTAAGTTTAGAATAAAAATGCCCAGTGGAAAATTGTAATGCCTGGGTTACACTGAATGTAGATATTGTAGTAGCATTATCTTAGTGTTTACACGTTTAAAGTAACGCGATGCTGTCATTGCGCAGAAGTTAAATGATTTTGTCAAATTACATGACACCAAAATGAGTGTATATGTATACTGGATTCTTCCCGTATATTAGGGACTAGGTACTTACTCCATAATCTTCTGCTGCAAGCGCTGCAACGTGCCTAAAGAAACGGATGATGCTTCTTAAAAAAAAATATGCTGAAAAGCTGGCACACATCAAATGTATGTATGTACGTCTAACTAAATATAGAATGTGTACAAGGACATTTGGCCAAAATCAGAACTAAATTCGCAATTTTGTTTTTACTATACCTACCTACATTTTTGACAAAACAAGTGCACAAATGTTTACCAACAGCCTTTTCTTTTGACGTCATTCGAAAGCCAAAAGATTTTTGTAGCACTTTACCAACATAATATGGAAAATATAGTTTAATGGTAATATTATGAACATACTGAGTTGCCTGTTAACATGCTAAAACGATGGTCGAAACTTCGTAGTGGAAACACCACTGACCTTTGGAGTCATATGACAATTACCTACTTACTACAACTTTTTGAGACAGCTTTTTTACTGTGAGATTATAACAATTAAGTAATATACCTACCACATAAGTGTAACGTACGTAGGTAACCACTACGATCTAATTTAGGCATTATAAGCCTAATATAATTTGTCATTACTTTCTAAGTGTTAAATTATTTTTATACTTAGGTTTATAGAATAAGTAAGCTAATTACATATTGTGATTAAGCATTAAGCTTTTATACTGTAAACCCAACTGCGGCCTAATAAATGCTTTTTATTTATAATCGTTTTGTTTGTCTCCAAATCCTTTAACAGCAACCTAAAACTTGCCTAAAACATGCTTTGCTGATACGTCAATTACAACCACTATCTAAGGCACAAATATGTCAGTTTACTAGAACGGTTGGCTAGAGGTGTACAAGGCCCATATTTCATTGGCTCATAACATAACATCATGTCTGTATTTCTCCGAAGGGTTAGTCAGAAATGTACCTTATACCTGCCTATACCCATTCGTAAATTCTGTTTAGTCTCAAGTAATCAGGGACGAGTCTATTGTCATTCAACGAGCACAAAAATGCTGACTCTGTGTCCTGTGTTGTTACTAAGAAATTCCTGTTGGGACCTGGAAATGGAACCCCGGGTCTTATCCTCATTCAGCAGTAGCGTTTTACTAGATACAAGAAGGACATACACTGACCTTATTGGTGAGGTTGTTCAGAGAGGTCAGGTGCGTAACAGGTACCTACTCGCAACCGGCGTGTAGTTGTGGTACAGCGTAATTAATTATTATGATATGTTTATAATGTACATATGTCTGTAATGTACGGAATGCTCTGTGACTCCATCAGTATCTCGGTCCGTATCCGTAGGTAACTTCAAGGTTCAACAGCGCCTGCACGAATAACAATAGCATGCTGCAGTCACGATTCTATATACTAAGTTATGATTCACGAATCTACGATTCCACGAATCTATCTAATTACTTCTAAAATCGTTCACCGACGTGGCCATGCTCTAGTGCAATACAGGAAGTTTACGGAGTTCGTGATGTCCACGACGTCTACAATAAAGCAGAAATCTCTTATGGGCATTTGATTGCTAATCTTTTCCGATATGCGCATGCAGATATTCAAATAACCAGCCAGCAAGAGTATGTCATGGAATAGTAGGGTTTCAATACGTGCATTTTCTGTTCGCTAATACCTAATTTAGAAATTATAATATTACTTTTATTTACTAATATAATAATTTTATTTCTACATATACTTTCGTGGAAAGGTATTTTTTTTCTGTTTTTACCAACAACTGTTACTGTGATAAGATCGACATAGGTAAGTATTTTACTTTCCAATAAGCTGGTAAGTGAAAGTGGTTTGTAAATGATTTCGTAATAGGTACCAACTAAAACCAAAACTGGATCTTGTTGCACTTTTTATACCTGAATTATTTTTACGTAACAAAATAATTTTATGTAATATTTGTACTGAACCCAACTACTCATAATTTATTAAAAAGAGTTAAAAGACGGATTTGGATCTGGACGGATGGTCTGGATTTGTGGCCGGTTGATGGCAATAGGCTCGCCCCCTATAACACGGAACTTAAACATAACTGGCGAAATGTGGGTGTACTATTAGGTACACCTCTGTCTACCCTTTCAGGTATTACAGGCGTGATCATCACTCCTGTAATCTTTTAACTTATTAAAGGATTAGCAGATACCTATAACCAAAAGTATGTCACTTTCATAACTGGAGATTTCGGGAACAATACTTGTGAACCGAATCATGTTTCCGATTACAAGATAAGCATTCATTCTAGGCATTACTAGTAAAAATATTGGACACCCTTAAAAATTGGATTTTCTTCACATAAGTCGACATTTACAGATAACAACCTGTTTACAATAGATCACAACCTTAGAGCAGGAAAAACATACCAGTATGGGAAATACCATGGTGAGTCAATTGATTCATTCAAATATTCATAATTCTGAGTATTGTGGGATTTACCTCACTCAGGTATTTTAGTTAGCAAACATTGCATCCAAATACTGGAAAAAGGTTGAGGATCTGGTATCACTTTTTGCACAGCACAGTTAAATTAAGCCAAAGAAATAAGCAGTGTGCAGTTTTTTAAAGGCATTTGATTTTACATTTACTGAGACAGAAATATAATAATTACTCCTAGAGATAACTGATTCCCATCATAAAACATTAATGATATTATTAAAATTCAAGATAGGTACTTGTTGCATGTTGAAATTTTTCAATATTCATTCATTATCAATAACGTATATAATTGACCAAGATAACTGGTTCCAAGTGACCTCCACAATCAGTAATGAACCATTACATCAGACACTAATTAAAAAACAAGTTCAATGCTTCCACATTTAATAATGGTATACTTTTAAATATCACATAGATTATACTCTGATACATTTCACATGTTATACATGACATTACTACATACATACACATTGAGATTACTATTTTTATTGTCTTAAATTACTCAGCTTTCTAAGTTAGAAAGTGGAAGAAAAAGTATTTTTAAATGCTTTTAAATAAACATGTTTAACTATGAACATAAACCATGCTTAATACACTAAATTTCTTAAATAAAATGCAGCGTAACATAACAAATCATGATAAAGATGCACATTAAGTACTTTAGAAACATAAGTATTTTTACAACAGAGCAATAACATAACAGTTCATTTATTAACTACAATATATTCGAGACAACATTAATTTATTTCTAAGTTGGCAAGTTTACTGGAAAATCAGCTCAGTGACATTGTCCTTAGTGATGAGGGCAACCAGGCTGCCACTGGCAGGACGTTCATCACCCTGAATCCACTTGTCAAATAGCTGGGCCACGTAGCTCAGAGGGGTCCAAGTGCTGAAGTCACCTTTGGGCATATATTTACGGTTCATCTCAGTATCCAATGTCACTGGCATAATGGCAACAGCCAGTGAGTTCTCTGGCATACCTGAATCCTTGGCACCAAGGGACTTAGTGAGTTGGTGAACAGCAGCTTTGGCCATACCATAACCAATCATGCCAGGTGTGCCTTCCAAAGCAGCATTGGCACCAGTCAAAGCCAGCAGTCCTCCTGCAGAGAGGTACTTGGAAGCAACTGTGGCTGCAATAGAGGAGCTCCATACAGACTGGCGCCACATTAGATCCGCCTGCTTGCTGAGCTCCTTCGCTGCATTCCCGCCAGCCCAGCCGCCGGCCACACAAATAACAGCATTCACTTTCTGACCTTGCAGGGCGCTGGCTAATTCTTTTACGACGTATTCCTCTTGCTGGACCCACGAAGCGTCTTTAGGCACAGTGATGTTGACATCAGCTTTTTCGTTAGGGTTCAAGTCGATATTCGCGACCCACCAGTTAGCCGACTTGAAGTGGTTGACGCACGTCGCACCGAGGGCGCCTCGTCCGCCGTACACAATGATCTTTCCGCTTGCCATTATTATCACGTCTAACCTCTATCGAGCCGCAGACTCAACTGAATGAATGACAGGATACTGGTAAGTAAAAGCAAACCTAGCTATAACTTGCGCGGCGCGGTAACCTCGACTCTCACTTTTTGTCGTTCGGATAACCAACAGACAATGAATGAAGGACAGTGTTTTTTCGGTTAGTATTTACGTTGTTTGCTTGTACGGTGCGACGTTTCAATTTTTTTATCAAAATAATAGTAAAATTATTTCTGTTTATCAATTTTGTTTGAATAACATAAGTTTGACGTTAGTTACGTAACTTAACTGTTGTACCCATAGATTGTTTGTAAAATTTACACTTGTTTAAATTTTGACGTTCGCTTGCGTGACAAGTGACAGCTGGCATTTATCAGCTAATCAGTGTGCTCAGTATACAACTGCGCCGATCAATCTCACTTTACAGCCTTTACAGGGCATTGTGCCAAATTAACAATGTTGATATTGATCAATAAATTGAGCATGTCGTAGATCTAAATCTCCTGAAGTTATTGATTACTATGGGAAACAGATGGATGAGGGACGCAGTGAACAGTGAAGAATGAAACATCAACTTTTAATGTTTTAAAAACATCAATAATTACAGGACGGCGAGTGCTAACCACTTTCAGGACGAAGTTTGTTTCAAGTCATCTTCTGAGTCTGTGACATACACTGACGCCTCCGTGATATTATCCTTTGTGACGAGTTCAACCAGGCTACCGTTCGGTGGACGCTCCTCAAACTCGCACTCGATCCACCTCTCTAACAACTCCACTACATAACTCAGCGGTGTCCATGTGCTTCTGTCATCATTAGACATCCATTTTCGGTTCAACTCTGTATCCAATAACACTGGAAGTATCGCAACAGCCAGTGAGTTCTCTGGCATACCAGAACCTTTCGCACCAAGGGACTTGACGAGTTGATGAACTGCCGCTTTAGCCATACCATAACCAATCATGCGGGGTGTTCCGTCTAAAGCACTTTTGGCACCACATAAAGCCAGCACACCTCCATCAGTGAGATATTTGCAAGCAATGGTGGCTGCGATAGAGGAGCTCCACACAGAACGGCGCCACATTAGATCCGCCTGCTTGCCGAGGTCCTTTGCCGCGTTTCCGCCGGTCCAGCCGCCGGCTGCACAAATAACAGCTTCCAATTTCTGACCCTGCAGAGCATCGTCCAGCGAGCTCACAACGTGTTCCTCTTGCTGTACCCACGAACCGTCATCAGTTACGTGGATATTGCAATCAGCTTTGTCAACAGGATGAATGTCAACATTTGCAACCCACCAGTCCGTTAATTTGAAGTGGTTTACGCATGCTGACCCGAGGGCTCCCCGCCCTCCAAACACAAGCATCTTTGGGGTGAACATTTTTATAATTATAATAACGCTATGACGTGTCTCCACGGAGAAAGCTATCTCTTGTTCCTTCCTACATTATCACAGTGCTACACAAACAGAATACTTGTTCATGTACCTGGTTTGCCTGTCTCAATGATTTTCCTAAGATTAAATTGTTCGACCATAGGTAAATTAAATTGAGATTTGACGGTTTGATCAGGTTTTGACACTTTGAACCAAAGATTTAAATCGTTTCATATGCTTTAGTTGCGCGAAAAAGGTTTCCATCCACGGACCGATAACCGACCTATCGAATATAAACGATTGATCGATTCAAATCGACTCGTGCGGCTGATAATATTTAACTACGAGCTCATTTTCATCAATCAATTCTAATAAAAATATAGCTCGTAGCTAAATAATAACAGCCGTTCGGGTCGATCTTTAGGTTAAGCCACGCTTGCCTAGGTTGGTCCGTGGATGGGTGACCACCCATAACATTCCGAGTTTCCTCCGTGCCTCGGAAAGCACGTTAAGAGCGTTTACGCCGTCCATGCGCTGTTTGACTCCAAAACAGTACTTTTCAAACCCTTTAATACCATCAACCCTTTATTTTACAAAAATGATAATTACTAATAACTTTTGGAAATTTCGTTGTCTCAATAGTTGGAGAGAAAAATATTTCAATTATTAGAGTATTGGTAAATTGTATCAAGATAACTCAACAGAGGTTTCCTTAATTTCCCTTTTAGCGTCAGTTTCGACGCTCTAATTATAGGAAACCACTGGCAAACCTAATTAGATTTTTTTTTTACCTATTGCTAAGATCCTAAGGAATATAGTTGGAGAAGAAAATTTTTTGATTTAGGTTTCTTTATATAAGAAATTAAAGTTCAAACAATGTGAAATATTAAGGAATTAAAATGATTTTTTCACCGATATATCTTACTTGATTTAATATAATAATAGCATAATATAATAGAAGAACATATGCTTTAAAACATCCAATTTAAAATTTCAAATAATTTACAGTGATTATTTTTCTATAAATATTTGAAAACTACTATAAATCACTGCGCGCGAGCAATTTCAAATCAGACCGCCGCGAGGCTTTCTAGAGAGAGGACATGTCGCTCGGCGCTCTGCCTGACCCGAGTTGACCTTAGTCGTACTTGGAAGGATAGCGGACGTTTATAGTGTGATTAAAAAATCTTGGTACTTTGATGATTAAATTTTTTTATTATTATTTTTGATGACTGACAATATTTTTAGTGACAACCAATATCTACCTAATTTTTTTACATACGAATTTTATTTATTAAAACTTTTACTTATTTTTTTGTAAATAAGAACATAAATTGTTTTTAAAGTTAACGCCAACCTATTGTATTTCCCTCATAAGAGGTGTCACTAAGAGGAACATCGCGTCAGGTTAAAATATAATATAAAATAAACGTAAGTAAATCCGTATAAAGTGATTTATTTGAATAGAATAAGAAATATTTATTAATCAGTCACAAATCAATAATAATTAACGAAGTTCGGTTTCTTTCTAAAGTTTAGATCAACAAATTCATGTTTGAATAACTAAAAAACGACTTTAATATTAATCATAATTATAGCTATACTTGCAATATATTATTGAATACTTATTTTATGCACTCGTACTTTAGTAATCCGTGTACGTTCAAATTCAAATTCAAATTGAATTTTACTACAACAATTGCACTCGAACGGATCATAGTGTGTTAGTTTGACTATAGCGCAAGAGAACGCGCCAGCGCTATGCACACAGGCACGCGCGCTTTTGTGTGCGTAAAAAATGCATTGAATTACCTAAACTTGACTTCGCGCGATAGACGTAAACGCTCTTAAGCCGCTAGCCGTTGGTCCCGGTTGTCATTTGTAGATCTTTGACAGTCGTTACAAGTAATCAGTGGCCCGAAAGTCTGACAGCCAGTCTTACTAAGGGGTATCTTATTACCCAGTACTATAGTTCTGTTCAAACTTTATGGCGGCTCGGAAGTTAGCTGCGAGTGACGGTCTGCGCATTATACAGTCAAGACGATGCGTCCTCTGCGCCCCGCTGATACCTAAAATTGTATTATGTGCAGATTTACGTTAGATGTTTCGACCCGCAATAAAGTTTGATCCGTTATATTTGCTCTAACCGTCACTCGCAGCTAACTTCCGAGCCGCCATAAAGTTTGAACAGAACTGTAACTGGGTTGTGGAGGTCCGATACTCCGATAGGCAGTCGCTCCATGTGAAATACTGATATTCAGCTGCATCTAGTTAGACGGGAAACCAAAGAGTATATTAAAAATAATGTAAGAGAGCCCTCTTGTGCCATTTCGAAACATACTGATTCGAAACGCCATCTGGTTTTTTTTACGGGAACTAAGGATCTATTAGTAGCTATGTTTAATAGCTAGATAGGAATTTATGCATGACTGTTTACCTTCTTGTTACGTATATAGGTCAATATTTGTTTACTTAATTATAGGTGGTCATTCAAATTTTCCTGATTTTTTGCAAATAGCAGCTGTGTTTACGTCGCATGTTGATCATAATGCGAATTGCAAATTTAATGATGATACATTTATAAATTACGATTATTACAATTTAATAATTGCAGGAACGATTATAGATATTTTAAGGATCGTGATTCAGTAAGTAAACGAGCCAATTATTCACGCAATTTCATTCGCGAATTTCGCGAATTGCATTTTGATCAACATAATCGTATGTGAAAATATTAATATCCGGGTAGTAATCCAAACAGGACGGAGGAGAGACTCAACTCCACGTCTGATGTAAGTAAAACACCAAAATACCAATAATTTATCACAAAATGGACACACGCAACACAAACAAGCTCAGGCGCAACCATTATTTGATGATCCCAGAATATGTTAGGTGTACAATAAGAATTTCAGCTTTGAAATATAAAAATGTGGTAATTTTGATGAAAAACTTAACAATTATTCTCTGGAAAAATATTGTAAATTAAATTAGAGAACTAAATTATTTGATTTTCTTTTTTGTATTAAAGTTGGGATCGCAGAGACATCTATCAATAGTTTCTCTGTTAAATAATGTAATGGCGACTCCTTCTTTACTGAAGTTGTACCTGCCTGTCTCCCCTCTGCTGTTGGGGTCGGCTTCCAGCATGCTGGAGATTCCCAACATTGTTGAAAATAGACTAGGTAGATGATGATTTAATTTTCATATTTAGGTATATCATTTGTCATACCTTTGATTCATACATAGTATTGTATTACATACATCAGCCTAGACCATACTGTACACTCACAGATTGGGTGGTAGAGAAATAGTAGAGTGCGCATAAAAGAGCTTATTCCTGTATGAGATGAGAGTGCGTTATGGTTATTTTGGCGCTAAAATAACATTGTCAGGAGGACAGCACTGTTGACAAACATTATTTGTTAAATCGTTCGTAGAAATTGTAGTGACTTGCAAATGTTGAGGATAGTTCCGACTATGGCCACGCACCAAAATGCCACATGGAAGTGTTAAGCTAAACAACAATGTTGCCAGTAGGTAGGTATTTTTTTTGATTGCTTCAAGATGTGGCGCGAAGTTAAAAAAAGTAGCTCCTGCGGCGATGTTTTGGTAAGTCTTGGGAAGTACTTAGGAATAAATTGAATTGGGTTTTGTTCGGTTAAGCAGAAGCCAGCTTCATAAGTTGACATGCGAGATGCCATTACCACAAAAAAGGTAACAATTCATAGTACCGTTGATATTATTCACTATAATACCTACAATAAATCAAAACCAATATGTAAAAAGTATAATACTCTGTACGTTACACAATTTACATAATTATAAGTCATTTTAGGCTTTGTAAGATTTCGTGACAAATGAGATTGAGCTGATTAATCTCATAATCAATTGAAGAGGAGAAAAAAACAGGTAAGTCTTTTTTGTTTTGTTTTTATTAGAAATAGAGAAGTTATTTACACAATAAAAGTATCTACCTACCTACAAAAGATCACCTCTTTTTATACTTTATACAGTGCTTTACTTTTATTTTTCCTACCTTATTTATGTAGGTACACAACAGAATTTAAAACTTGAATTATTATTGCTAAAAGATTTAATGCTTCCTAAATAAATATTGCTTGTTTTATAATATCAATATTCAACATTATAAAAGTACCTTCTAGGTTCTTATCCACATAAATATTTGCGAGCATTTAATGATACATAAATAATATTAAAGTAAAAAACAATAGCGCAAATTAAGCTAAGCTACATAAAAATATAAAGACATCAAAAGTTAGAGTGAAATAAGGATGAGTTGTTTACTAACTGTTGAAGGAATACCGAGATGAGAAGAAAATGTGTGTAACAAACGAGTTTAAAACTGGCATACCGAGGGCTCCGTACTTTGGTAGGAAAAACATTTTCATATTCATTTTTTGCGACCGGGTAAGAAAACTTCTTACTGACTTTTAGAAAACTGCTTGTTAGAGACATCCTTTTAAAATTATCGTACGGAACCCTAAAAAATGAATTTACTCTTGAAGTAAACGGGCATCCATATCTATTTGCATGGAATAAAATATGCTGATGATGATATTAACGGTAATACTGAAGACTTTGAAGATCAAACTAATGTTGTTTAATACGTCGGCTTTCCGATGGTCCGGCTGATGATTTATGTTGAAAATAAAGCTGAGAACTACTGCCACTACTGCTGATATCACCTGGTGGATGAAAAATGAGAAACGAACATGAATAAAAGCAGACAAAACACATATTATAACAAAATAAAAGGCGAAAAAGCAGTCATGTGAAAATAAAAACAATATTCAAAAACAAGAAAATGCTAAAATAAAAAATACTTCGCAAAAAATCGATTCACAAAATGAAAAGAGGTAAAGACGTAAAAATCCTAAAATACATTATGTAGGTAGATGACTGTCCTCAAATCTTTGACAAAGGTGACGATTGCAAACATTTTAAAAATCCACTTGTTTTGACATGGAAAACAATTTTTCGTGTTGGTAGACTTACTTACTACTTATTTAATTACACAAATAAGCGCATTCAATATAGGTCTGTCTTTTAGCGTGAAAAAAAAATGCTTAGGCCTACCTACTTACAAAAAGAAAATTTACCATTTCTTTTTACTTAGGTATTTACATTGGTAATTTAAATACATTTTTCTAACGATATGGCGATACATTGCTTACCATAGCTTATTCTAAGACCTACTTAATTCAAAGTTCGTATGGCACTTGACTGATAGATAGACTGCAGTCCTTGCACAGTTATTTTACACCTAGCTATTAAGTTGGCCCACTTGAGATATCAATGATTCCCCTGTAGAAAGTAATTTTTTCACACACGGTGCTCAAACCTGATCGCTCACAGAGTCGCATAAGTTCCGCCTTGGAGTGTGCCAAAGAGCAAAGGAGCACGGCATTCTGGGTGAAGAAGATCAGACAGAATACGGAAAACCACGCTGTGCTCCAAAACAGGAATTATTGACGTTGCAGTTGGCAAAAAGGACGGGTTGAGCATGTCTGCCTGGGCAAAAGTCTCCACGCAAATGGGTGCATGAGGGTGGACGTCGCCTCCGAGCCCGGCCCAGAAAGAGGTAGCGAGATGACCTGTTCGCGCACTGCGATGGCTGGTTCGAGGTGGCGCACGAAAAGAGTAGGTAGCCTAGGAAACCAACCCCAACTAAAGAACCTGGAAAGATATTGGGGAAGGCTTTGCCTAGCAGTGGGAAATGGGGCAGACCGCTAAAAGCTAATTGTAGATGGCGCGACCATAGATAGATCTTAATCTGATCAATGAGGTCGAGCTGTTTTGAAATATAAAATGACATAACCAGATTTTCGACCAATGACGATTCTTGGTATAGCTATGCTAGCGTCATTATTTTCACAGTTGCCATCCTCATTAATGTCAAAAAAAACTCAGGTTAGCCAACCTAATAGCTAGAGGTGAAATAACAGTGAAAAGACATTAGGTAGCTACATTTTTAGGGTAGTTACAACAAGTGACCCTGCTCTACTAATGAGTATCATTACTGATTTTAAAGAACGTGTCATACAAACTGGAAGTCTTATTCCCAAGATAGTCTTGCAAGGAAAGCGCGGGGTCAAGGCCAAAGGTCATTTTGATGACATCACAGAATACTACCCCGGTCATCATACCAACTGAGGTGTGGTACAGCCAATCAGCAATCTTCTTATGTTTGGGGTTGGCTTCACCGTCCAAAGAAGAAATTATTAGGGCCAGGACTCCCGCGCTTGCCTGCGTAAGCAAAGATTGTAGTTAGCAATTAAAATAATATAACTTAGTAAAGTAGGAACTGTACGTAAAAGCAGAGCTAAAGACATCTTTCAAATACTAAGCCTAATCTAGTCTTAAACATTTAAAATTTTTGGCATTTAGCTAACACTCATGACGTTACAGCCTTTTAAATCGGAATTTTCTCTTGCAATGCAACTTTCAACTTTTTGGCTTCCTAGATTTCATTTCGTTCGAGGTTTGCAAAAACAATAGCTGATGTTTTAATTTACTTTAAAAATAGAGCTTTTGATAAAAAAAATTGTAAGTACCAACATATTATAATTTTCATACTTATTGCATTTTTTACATACAATAAGGAAACGGTTCAATGTCGAGTTTACTTTTTAGTTTAATTTATATTTACCTATGTATTTAGATTCACTTCCTAATTACTTATTATAATATTTTCCGCAAAACAGGCTAATTTATTTAGCCATGTAGAATAACTATGATTGTCTGCATTTTTATTTCTTATTATTAAAATGACGAGATTCACATCTATGGTGCCTAAATATCTTTGATGCTGTGGTGTCTGAAGTCAGACCTCGGTAGTGCCTGCCTATACCGCAGCTACCAACTAGACTGCCGTCAAGTTGCCCTTTCTTAAATACTCATTATTAATATAATTTAACCGTTCCAATACTAAGGGGTTATTCGAATACTCTATGCCAAAAGCGGAAATCATGATATTGATGATGGATATGACGAATATGAATACGACAATGACGTCATTGAGTATCATTGCTGACGGCTGGTCCTCATGATCGTTCAGGTCCAAGCCACCGATTACCACGAATAGCAATCCAACGAGAAGCTAAAACAAAAATTCCGAGTTTATTTCATCGTTAACGTTCATTACTGCTTCTAAAATACAGGGTGTTTGGAGGATGGACCGACACTATTTTTTTAGGGATACGGGGAGTCATAATATCGTAATCATCACCCACAGAACTTCTTCACCTATCAACTAACGAGCACCCTGTAAAAGCAATCACCAAATAATTTTTCGGCTCTTTATCAAAGATTAAAAACTGACTTGGGCTGATTCTTGAACCTGAATAATAAAAAGTCTTGTCACCTCGTCCAAATTACTTTATCAGGTAATCGGTTTCTTTCATAAAATAGGGCTGACAAAGTTATTATTCAATCTACCATTCCACTATTATGTAAACAACTAAACATGAGGTTTCCGTTGAAAAACTGACTAAAATGAAGGTAACGCCGAGCTCTTTCCGTTCCAAAACCTTGTCCCTATTTGTAGGCAATTCCTTTGATTTTTTGTATCTTAGCAGTAAGTTTATAATTATTTAAGTTTTGAATATCGCGCGAAGCGAATGGCATCATCGCGCGCCGTCCGCATCGCTACACTTCATGCTATCCCTGTCGCACTTGCATAAAGCGCGCGAACAACAATGTTGTCCGCGCGCGTGTCGGCCAACGGCAGTGTCTCCGACAACGCCGTAATTACGGTAAACCTACCGTAATTTGAACATATCTACCACCTACCGTAGACATGTTCAATTCTACCGTAATTTCGTCTTTATGAGTGGCACCTTAAAATGATGCACCCAACCTACCACACAGTTTATTTTTATTTGAAACAATGTTTGAAAATGACAACACTGTATCATTCCCTGGGGTATTCACTTCCCCGTACAATCAACTTGTGTGCATAGACAAGTAGACGAAACTTATGCGACCAAATTACGAAGTTATTGAATACAGTACTGCAGTAGAACTTAGCCATACCTTTGCATTTTGTCAACTTTAATTTATGTTTGCCATTTTTTCACAATAGTTTGCTCAGCAGATCTCTTATCGCGTTGCGACTGACTATATTTATAAAAAATGTTATCTGACAGTAACAATTCAAGTGACGACAGCGACGGTGGACCTTCCAGTAGTAAGCGCGCTAAAACTAAGTCATACAAACAAAAATTTCGACCAGAGTGGCTGAAAAATAAAGAATTTTCCTCGTGGCTTCGCGAATACCCAAAAAACCCATATAAAGCAAAGTGTTCGCTTTGTGATACCACCATGCAGGCTGATATAAGTGTGCTGAAACGTCATAACGCAGGTTCAAAGCATCAAAGTAAGGTAAAGAGTAAATCTATTCAACCACCAATTGTAAAATTGTTGCAAACTTCAAAATCGCATTCAGAAGAAGAAAAAGCAAAATATGCAGAGCTCAAACTAGCAGCATTCATGTAAAATGATTAAAAGTATTAATGTTTCTATGTACAAAAAGGCTGAAACGCCTAAAATTTAATGTTTGATTGTGAAATAAAGTTACTGTAAATTTACCGTATTTTAAATTTTTAATCTCCCGTAATTTTCCGCCAAATACCGTATTTTTAGATTAGCAACACCGTAATTTTGACAAATGGAGTTGGAGACACTGGCCAACGGTCACCGTGTGCCGCATTTCCAGTAGCGTCATAAACACACTCGCGAGCGGGCGCGTACTTAACGCTCAGGCGTTCCCGCCAAAAATGTATACCTAATGCTAGTGTTGTATGTACTGTGAAATTTTGTAATTTTAATATACGCGAGTTTTTACCGACTTTTGTGTGTCTGTTGTGTACGAATCCCGCCCTAAAACCTATAAATTGGTCCTTCGAGAGCCGGATCACAATGGATAGCCGCGTTGCTGGTGTTGTCACACGGAGCAAAGCCCACGCTGAGGCTGAGCTACGACCTGGAGCGGATACCACGTGTGTCACTACGATCCCGCGTAGTGAGGTTGTTGCCACGTGCGCGTCGACCGGGTCGCGATCAAGCCGCATGAGCCGCGAAGCGCTGCGCCTCCGTGCCGAGTACAAAGCCGAGGAAGAACTCGTCAAGTTAAAAGAACAACTAATAAGAAAAAAACTAGCATTAGACATCGCTGAGATCGAAGACGAAGAAGCAGAACATCACGCTCCGAGTGTTTGCAGTGGTCCTAATAACGTAGATGAGTGGATAAGCTCTAGTCAAGTCCCATGCGAGCACCTGGATTTACCGCCAGCGCCTCCCGCGCCGGCCGGCGCGTGCTCGACCGAAGGCCTAACTCGAGAGCGCGCGCGCGGGCTCGCGCATGCGCCGTACACCGCGGCCGGCGTCCACGCGTCGTTCGCGCCCGCGGCGGCTTCCTCCCCGCCCGCTACGAAATATGCGCCTGTCGCTCCGTCCGGGGCCACCAACACCGCCGGCGCCGTCGCAGCTTCCGACATCATGCATCTAGCCGACGTTATTATTACGAGCATGACTAAACGGCCAAGACAAAATTATGATCTTCCCATATTTGATGGCAGCCCAGTTGACTGGTTGGCGTACCGACGCACCTACGAAGCCACCGCGTCCAAGTATAGCTCGTATGAAAACGCCGTGCGACTACAAGCATCGCTCCGTGGCGCGGCAAAGTGTGCCGTCGAAGGTCTGCTGAGTACCGGGTCCGACCCAATAGACGTTATAGACGCCCTCGAGGAAGAATTCGGACATCCAAATCTACTTCTGGAAACTGCTGTAAATAAGATACGAAGTCTACCGAGGGTGTCCGACAGTGGCGTCGAGCTTCGAAATATGACGTGCGTCGTTCGAAATTGTGTTTACTTGTTAAAAAACATAAGAGCCGAGGGTTATATCAACAACCCACAATTAACTCATGAAATCCTAAGCAAATTAACCCACTATCAAAAAGCGCAGTACGGCGAGTTTGTTATGAAAAAAAACATCAATAGCAACGAAGATCTTCGTGTTTCGCCGAACATAAATATACTACTCGAGTTTCTGAGTTATTTGTCACGAGCGTCAGCTTTTTATCTACCACTGAACATAAGCACCGAGCAAAATAGTAACAGTCATCGCAACCGGACCACCGCTCCTGCTTACCCCGCGAGCTCTGCCGTCGCTGATAGCAGTTCGCGCGCGGGGCGCGGGCGCGCCGACTCCACGCGTCGACAACAACGCGAACATATTCACCGGGTTCACATCACCAGCGAGGAAGCTGCGTTATCGAGTGCATCGCGAAGTACGTCGTCGCAATCGAGTGTGTGCGTGTTGTGTAGTAGTGCGGGTCACCGGTTACCCGAGTGCGATATGTTTATAAATAAGAGTGAACGAGATAAGTGGGACTATGTGAAGGTAAATAAGTTATGTTTTAAATGTTTAGTGCAAACCCATTCTCGTTATCGTTGTCGCGCAAAACGATGTGATAAGTGCCGTTCTCCGCATCACACACTTCTCCACTACGAGAAGTCGAGCGGCTCGAGCGCCGCCGGCGCCGCAGCCCCACCCGCGGGTGCCGCGGAGCAGACGGCTGCGCCCCACCTACAGTCGCCGTCGGACGCTGAGTCGGTAACGAGTGTGGGTGAGCGATGTACAAGCACTAAAACGTTGTTAAAAATTGTTCCTGTTAGTATTATTGTGAACCATGTAAAATATAGTTGTTATGCATTGCTTGATGATGGTGCCACTGTGTCGTTGATCGATTCAAGTATTTGTAAGTTAAGTGGACCATCATCCCCGTTAAAAATTGTAAGTGCAGGCGGTCATGTTATTATCGATAAGAATTCGTGTAGGGTGACTGCGCTAATTCGTGGACCTAACGGCCTGTGTCATGATGTATCGTTACGCACGATTGAAAACTTAGACTTACCGACCCAAAGTATTTCCGCCAGAGTTATAGATACATATAAACATTTACGAGACCTAGATTGTGGTGAGATGTCATGCGCTAAACCATTGCTATTAATCGGGCAAGGCAATTGGCAGTTAATAGTAAACCAGGAGATACGACAAGGTAAATCCGGACAACCCGTAGCGTCACTTACGAAGTTAGGGTGGGTTGTTCATGGACCTGTAGGTATTTATGATAAGTCTGGTCATGAATCGGTTAATGTCGTTAATGATAATTTAGATGATTTAAGTGAACTTGTGAAACAACAATTTTTGCTCGAGTCAATCGGTATCGCAGAATTGTCACGTAAAAATGTCGAGACTGAACGCGCTTGTAAGATTCTAGATAGCACTAGCCGCCGTGTTGACGGGGGCTGGGAGGTAGGCTTACTATGGTCACGTGACGCGGTACACTTACCTGATAATTACGATTACGCTGTGAAGCGTCTACGCGGGATAGAGAGTAAGATGGATAAAAATCCCGACTATGCTGAATCGTATTCGCGTCAAATTGAAAGGTTAATTTCTGAGAATTATGCTAGGCGATTGGTTAATCCACTCAGTGGTAATTCGGTATGGCACCTGCCGCATTTTGGGGTCATTAACCCGAATAAACCAAATAAACTTAGATTAGTCTATGATGCCGCGGCCAAATATAAAGGTGCATGTTTGAATGATTATTTATTAACAGGGCCTGACTTGTTAAACTCATTATTAGGTGTTCTGTTCAAGTTCCGATCTGGCCCAATTGCTTATACAGCGGACATAGCTGATATGTTTTTGCGAATTAAAATTCGGACGGAAGATAAGGGCGCGCAGCTCTTTTTGTGGAGAGGCCGGGACAGAGGGCGCGATCCTGATACATATGTAATGGACTCGATGATCTTCGGTGCTAAGTCGTCGCCTGCCTCAGCCATTCATATTTTGAATAAAAATGCTAGTGAGTTCCGAGATTCACATCCTGAGGCCGTCAAAGCCATCCACGAAAACCACTACATGGATGATTACCTAGACAGTGTTGATTCAATAGATAGTGCTCGTCAGCTGATCAAAGATGTCTCCATGATACACTCCGCTGGTGGATTCTCTATCAGGGGGTGGGTGACCAATTCTGCAGAGCTTCGAAAAGAATTACCAGCTGTCGTGCCAGGTACTATAAATTTTGATAAGTCTTCGTTTAATGGTGAACGAACTTTAGGAATGATATGGGTGCCAGAGTCAGATGAATTAGCCTTTGACTTATCGTTCAAAAAGGTTACACCAGATGTAGTTGAGGGCAAAGTTATTCCTACCAAACGGCAGTTCCTGAGATTTATTATGAGTATTTTTGACCCATTAGGCTTACTTTATCCTTACACGATAAAGTCAAAAATTTTGTTGCAGAAAATATGGAAATCTGGTATAGGATGGGACGATCAACTTAAGGAGGACGAGTTTAAGGAATGGGAAAAGTGGCTGCATGATATCAAACAATTAGATAACGTACGTGTGCCACGGTGGTACAAGCTTGGCCCTTCTGTTGTCGAATTACACGTTTTTGGTGATGCCAGTGAATCAGCCTATGCTGCAGTAGCATATCTTGTAGGTAGGGATGACTTTGGCCAAGTAACCGTCTCACTTGTTATTGGCAAGGCTCGTGTCGCCCCCCTGAAGGTAATATCCGTGCCCCGTCTTGAACTGCAGGCAGCTGTGTTGGCATGTAGGTTAGCTTGTACCGTCGTTAAAGAGCAGGGCTTGACAATAACACGCAAGTACTTGTGGTCTGATTCAAAAACCGTCTTAAAATGGGTGCATTCGGATCCTCGTGATTTTCAGAAGTTCGTTTCACATCGATTGGCAGAAATCGACCGGAAGTCCAACCCAAGTGAGTGGCGTTGGGTGCCGTCAGCAGAAAATCCCGCGGATGAAGCCACGAAACTGTACTGGCCTACAAATTGTAAATTGTGGTTTACAGGTCCAACTTTTTTATACCAGGATAAAGACCAGTGGCCGGTCAATGAGTACGACGATGCTGTTGATACGGATTTGGAACGCATTGAGAAGGTTCACCTTGTAAAGCAATATGTTCCGCTATTTAATGTCGATAGGTTTACCAGTTGGACACGGGCTGTTAGAACTGCAGGTCGAGTTCTTGCTTTTTTAGGTATGTGTCGCAAGAACCAGGTTGAGACGTTAACAGTTGGCAACGTCCGTGAGGCTGAGATTCTTTTGTTGAAACAATGTCAAGTCGAGACTTTTCCTAAGGAGTTGGCACTATTAAAGACGAAAAGTGCATTGCCTGCGGAAAGTAAAATTCGCGATTTAGATCCTTTTTTGTATGAAGGTGATGGGTTGCTTCGAGTCAGAGGACGCCTGAGTGCTGCACCGGAATTAATGTTTGACGAGAAGTATCCCGCTATTTTAGATGGGCACAGCTATACTGCGCGTCTTATTGCACTTGAATATCATAAGCGCGCTCACCACGCCAATACTGAAACTGTGATCAACAGTATAAGAGAAAAATATTGGATTACTCAGTTGAGACGTACAGTCAAATCCGCCGTATCTAAGTGTCAGGCTTGTCTTGTCCGTTGCGCTCGTCCTTCGTTGCCCAAGATGGGTGATCTACCAGCCGCTAGACTCGTTAATACTAGAAGAGCTTTTGTACATTGTGGGGTAGATTATTTTGGGCCAATGGAAGTTTCAATAGGAAGGCGCCGTGAAAAAAGGTGGGGTGTAATTTTTACATGTCTTGTCACTCGTGGTGTGCATATCGAGCTCGCGGCTTCGTTATCAGCTGACTCGGCCATAATGGCGATTCGACGCTTAATAGCTCGCCGTGGACAACCCTCTATCATGTTCAGCGATAGAGGCACGAACTTTGTCGGTGCTGACGCAGAACTGAAAGCTGCCATTCAGGCAATGGAAAGCGACCAAACTATGGATTTCTTGGTTACCAAGGGCATTTCTTGGCAATTTAATCCCCCCGCGGCCCCGCACATGGGTGGGTGCTGGGAGCGGCTCGTCCGCTCAGTAAAGACCGCACTTAAAGTTATTTTGTCGGCGCGTGCGCCTAAAGAGGAGTTATTAATTACATTGATGGCTGAGGTGGAAATGACCCTAAACAGTAGGCCATTAACCTTTGTAGGTATGGACCCCGATGGACCCATCGCTCTTACCCCAAACCATTTATTGATAGGTACAGCTACCGGTGCAACCACGCTAGGTATCTTTGATGCATCGGACTTAACAAGTAGAAAGGCATGGGTGAAAGCCCAAGCTCTGGCAGACATGTTTTGGAGACGGTGGCTCAAGGAGTATGTTCCAACCCTCCAAAAGCGTCAGAAGTGGTTGCACGAAGTGCCACCCGTAAAAGTGGGAGACATGGTTCTTATTTTAGAAGAGCATCAGCCTCGTAATGCATGGCCTAGGGGCGTAATTAGCGCAGTCCACCCAGGCCGTGATGGCCAAATTAGAGTAGTTACTGTAAGAACCTGTAGGGGCTTGATGAAGCGACCCGTTGTAAAAATAGTTGTGTTGCCTACTGACGAGTGTGTTCAGGAACAAGGGGGTGGAATGTAGGCAATTCCTTTGATTTTTTGTATCTTAGCAGTAAGTTTATAATTATTTAAGTTTTGAATATCGCGCGAAGCGAATGGCATCATCGCGCGCCGTCCGCATCGCTACACTTCATGCTATCCCTGTCGCACTTGCATAAAGCGCGCGAACAACAATGTTGTCCGCGCGCGTGTCGGCCAACGGTCACCGTGTGCCGCATTTCCAGTAGCGTCATAAACACACTCGCGAGCGGGCGCGTACTTAACGCTCAGGCGTTCCCGCCAAAAATGTATACCTAATGCTAGTGTTGTATGTACTGTGAAATTTTGTAATTTTAATATACGCGAGTTTTTACCGACTTTTGTGTGTCTGTTGTGTACGAATCCCGCCCTAAAACCTATACTATTAGATTGATAGGCATTATTTAATTTTAGCCACTGTATCGAATCTTCTGGGCCAAATGTAAAGCCAACTGTCGAATGGACTACTTTTCAAACTTAATTATGCGGGTTAGAATCTGGGCCATTCGTTAATTATGTGAAAAGTTAAAAACCATTTATATTAGCTCTCACCTAACATTTATGTCGCCAGGAGTCGGTAAGTGCCACTAGAGGCCAAGGACACTGGACTACACTTATTGTACTGCCACGGTTCAAGCTCAAAACGTCATCGAGAAGCTCACGAATTCGGTGTGGCTGGATTATTGCGACGCAACACTTTCTTGCCTTTAGTACTTACATAATATATTTAAAGCTAACCGCTGATTCAAATCTGATTTCAATATCTGCGAAAAATATGGCGTCTCGGTGTTCACAGGAAGAGCCCATTTCACCAATAAAACTGAACATCATCATTCTCCTGCCCTTATCCCAATTTATTTGGAGTCGGCGCAGCATGTCTTCGTCTTCCATACTGATGACAAATAGGTAATAGAACCTACTTGTCATCTCATCGACATCAATAAAACTGAACACGACTAGCTAATCTAGATAGACCGCTCATGAATACGGTTTTCATTGAGCTGATTACGTTCATTTTATAGGTGATATTCGCCCCTAGTGTGAATCGTATAAACGCAACCTAAGCCATCTTAATCTAGGTCTTGATATCTAGCAAGCGAGGAGTCGAAGGCAGACACTAGGATGTTTAGCACAGTGACGACGAAGGCTGTGCCGGTGGTCCCGTAATTGATGTTCAGAGCCGAAGTCCGGTGGCGCGGCCGATGAAACCAGCAGTCTCGCCACAGGTTCAGAGTGAGGAGCACGAAACCCATCGCCACCTAAGAGCCTGGATGTTGCTTGAGGAGTTTAAGGAACAGGGTAATTTTGGAACTGCTTATTATCTAATCGAATGTGCCTTTGCTCAAGTTTCTGATCAATTTATGTAAGTACAAAAAGAAGGGAAAGACTGCGAGAAAACGTGAACAGTTTTTAATGCTGCAGATTGCAAGCCGTTCTGTGCGATCATACTGGCCTTACATTAACTTGCAAACACAGTGTCTGATATAGATAAAATATCAAACAACGCCTCTTGTATGTACACACTCGTTTTTTATGGTTGACTAGCGACCCGCCCCGGCTTCGCACGGGTGCAATGTACTGCACCAGTAGTTCACGTCACACTTGCCTTTGACTGACCAAATATGATCTCATCTTACCTGAAGGACGATAGATATGGAGATGAGCACCACCAGCAGCGTGTAGAACTCGTGCTTGGGCCCCACCTGTAGGACGTACTTCAGCTGCGACGCGTTTGACGTCAGCAGCGCGATGTCGAGCATGCCCTGCGCCACCGTCTTTTTCGTCGCATAGCGGTTCGCGTCCAGGCCTTTGAGCTGGGGAGAGTATTCATAAATATGGATGGAGATTCACGTGTGTTGCGACAGTGACTGCGGAGTAAACAAATGAAAAAAAAGCAATGCTAGAAACATGATAATAGACATCGCGATACGACCTTCTGAGAGACAGTAATGTTACGTGAAGGAAACTAGAGACGCGCGCGCGTGTCGCATCGTCTGAGGATGGGATGGAACAATTAGAAATATCGATCACCCCTTTGTCTTTATTCCTAATTTATTACGTAGCCGATGCTACGCGCCGTAGCATTATTTCTCTAAGGAAGAAATTATGACAGGAGAAAATGGGATCGTGAGGTTGGCTCAGAAAACCATTGGGAACCCTGATCTTTGTCACGCAGAAATTCAATTTCATTAATAAGAAAGTTTACCGGAAGAGTTAAAATTAAAGTTAAAATGAAAGAAAGAAAAGCCTCGTAGACGTTAGGTACACCGATACATATTGATAAGAATCTATCCGTTTATTATAAACAAACCGTATCGTCATTAAAACTAACAGGCAAATACTTAGATAAATTTATTTAAGTAAATGGCGATGACCTTCGCGTAAATCGGTAATTTTGTGTGAAATGCTATTTCTTATACGGTTTATACCTAATGTCCATTGTTTTGTTGACCATTTAAGTAGGTAGGTACCTAATGGGTGCTTTGTTTGGCTTGCCTTTATAATTTTAAAGCTAACTTTAATCTTGGCTCTTTAATAAGTGCAAATTTCACCAATAGCTGAACGCGATTAAAACATATTTAAACCGAGTGCTAGGGCAGTCAGTGTCAAAATTGGTGTAGATTATTAAGATACACTGTCAGCTCCTGAACGCAGTTTTCATATGCTGGTCGTATTCAGCTTCATTGGTAAAATTATCCCTAAGACACTTTCAGGACTATTCAAAGGTGCACAAAAGGTTCAATATTATATTTACTTCATCGCAAACGATATCAGTCGGGGCATCCTGCTCCTTAGTCACAATCTCTTCACCATTCGAGTGATCACTCTGATCACTGCCACCATTCTCCTTGGTTCCCTGCTCCATTTTGTTTATTAAAAAATAACTCAACACAAAACGATCAATTTTGAAGTGTTACTGAGATCGCGTGCGGATGGCTACTGGTCGAATGCAACGATTGTGAGAAACCGTAGATTATTTGGTATTTCCTCCAGACAAGGCCAGAAGAACAGACATTTGATCAATAACGTATGGTTAAGTCTCCTTAGAAACGCACTCAAGAGATATTAAGTAATTTTATTTGAGAGAGGATATCGGCCATCAGACCTTCAGACCACGTAATTGATCGGTTAATGTGAAATCGATTATAAAATATTACTCTTCAGAAGTTTCCTGAATTTCGAATTCTTTGTAGGTGTTTTTAACTGCTTTGACCTTTCAGTTTGTCAATCGATATTTAATAACAGTTCCCGACCGTCATTACATCTATTCATGTTAGTCTGACTACTGACTACCACTGTGGGCTTGGCTTTCAGGACAAAAACTGCGATTCTAAACGATTCTCCATTCACCATTGTCATACCTAGCTCATCCCAACAAGAGCTTTGATACTCTCTATGGCCATTTAGTCCAGATATCTACTGCTCACTATCCGATTCTCCTAGTACATATTTAGATTGTCAATGTAAAGTAAAAAAATGAGAAATAAAACAGTTCATCTTGCAAAACCTCTGCTCGAATTGTTTACACGCCAAAAAAATTACCTACGTCCAAAACAAAGCAGTACCTAGGAGTAGCCTAACTTCAATGAATTCACTTGGGGGTAGTCCTGCATTGTCCAAAGGTATGGGAACCACACGAAATACAATAAAACAAAGTAACCAGGTCGATGGCCGATGACTACGGACAAACGGAAGCTGATCATTTCTGCGCATCCTTGATGCAAGGCCACAGAGCCCACAAACCACTTAATAAACATGCCCAATTAAATCATAAATATGTACTTAATTAAGCAGTAATTAACCATTATATTACTTATTTTAATGTATAAACCTATCTTATTGTTACGTTTGTATTTACTAGTACTTAATAGTTTTCGGAAACACGGTACTGAAAATGGTTCGTGATAATAACTGGCTAACGCATTGCAAAATCAAGTTATTATATGTAAGTACGAGTAGTTATTAAGCTGACTCACAAAGACAAAGCACGAAAAAACTTTTACCAAACAAAAAAAAAATAGATCTTAGCAAAAACCTTACCCCATTTCTCAATCCAGTGGGAAGAATTGCAGCCATAGTTTAAAGAAAAAGTTTTCTTGCGTCGCAATCACTATCAACTTCTGAAAACCATAATTTTGTTTGAAAAACGAATTGCACTTTCCACAAAAACCGTAAATCCGAGTTGTTTTTTTTCGAGCAGTTGATGCTACGGTGTTCACAGCCAAAGAGTAATAAAATCGATGGCGTTACCTGACGACGGACAACACAACAACTATTGACTATAGTATCACCAACCAGGGCTTGTTAACGTTACCAACTAACAAAATAATAACCGTTACGTAACGTTAATTCCAATGTGATACCCAATTAACGTTACAAAAATATAACGTTAATTGATAACATTACCAGTAATTTAACGTTAATAAATATTAACGTAAAATACGATAATAACGTTAATTTTACCGTTAATTTAGTTACAACCCGGTCACATTCACGGTTGTGTGTATTGCTAACCATAGTGACTCGTTCGGGGCGAGCGCGGCGTGGTGAAGGCGGAGCGAGAGGGGCATTGTAGGTATTCCAGCGACGTACAGTACGGAGATATTGTGAATTTGTGACTGCGTGTTGCCGTTCCTCGTAGGTAAACATTTTAGTGCGCTCGCGCAATACGCTTAGCATTGGATCAGTTTAGAGAATGTGGAGAATACTTTAGAACTATAGATGCACCGCGCCGCCGCGCCTCAGTCGTGTGTAATGCCTACAGTGAGTTGGTTTGTGCGAGACGCTTACAATGGGACGAAAAAAACAAAATAATGTCTATAGATATTTTGAACTGAACGAAAATAATACGGATAATTGTTTAGTTCCAGAGTGTGGAAAAACACTAAAGGTAAGTTAAATGTCCCTTTATTATGATCTATCTTATCGTAATTAAGTAGGTAATTACCGAAGGTAAAAATACCCAAAGGTATTTAGCATATTACCACTGAATTTTTTTTTTAATAATTTGGTACCAACGCACTCAAACAAATAATAAAATGCAAATCTCAGTATCAAAATTATGTTTGCTCGCCTTTGTGCATAAGCTATATTATTGCAATTTATATGTATGTATATTTGTTATTTTGTGTGCAATAAAGAATAAGAATAGGGGATTTAATTTAAAGTATCTATTCTCTAGAAGTATGAATATTGTTTTACTCCCTTTACATGACGCTCCATTTACATAACTTCACATAACTGGTTACAGAGATGTAGAATGCCATGGAAACTATTTTGATAAATCGACTAACCAGTCATTCCAACAGTTTCTTTTTATAATAAGTACCTATAACGTTTGCTTCAAAAACTTTTCACGAACCTTTGCTTTCTTTTTATAAAATAAAAGTAACAATTCAGTAAAAACAGTACACCAAATCGATTTAGTATTACTAATTGACACAAAATCGATTTTCTTACTAAAGATTTTGATTTATCGGTCCATCCCCTAAATCCCGGCAGGCACATTTCTGACATTTACGTCCGTCTGAGTATTAAGAGTTGAGATTAATTAGTTATTGTATCCATGAGCATTGTCCTTTAAGCTTTTAGTACGACATTCCAATTTAGTTTACCAAATCTTTGAACTAAGTGCTTATGTTAGTAGGTTACTGTGTTTGAGAAAATACTTTAGGTGCTTTTCGCTTATCTCTATTAATATGGCATTAATAAAGAATTTCAATAGAATCTCGTTTATGTCGAGTGTTGCGTTTTGATAAAATTCCAGCTACAGCACTATAATATGAGTAATATGTAATTGCTTCGTTTTTTTTCAGACACAACATAGTGGTAATTTAATGAAAAATTTGCAACATCAACATAAAGAGATATACAAAGATGTCTTGGAACTCAATGTTAGTCGACAGGAATCGGCAAGTACCACTGCCAGGCAGAAAACAATTCCTGATATGGTCTTTGAAGAATGCACTAACTTAGTGGCTGTTCATGGTCGGCCATTTTCAATGATAAACGATAGGGCATTTAAAAACCTGCTCGCTCTAATACCCGAAAATAAGAGTACTATAAATGCGCATAAAGTTAGACAGAATGTTAAGACTATAGCTACAAACATGCGAGATCAGCTAGCTAATATACTTCATGGAAAAAAAAATATCGATAAAGATCGATATCGCTTCCATCGGTTTCATGGGCATTAACTGCTAATATTTAGAAAATGGCAAAGTATTTTTGAAAAATTTGGGCGTTATTAAAATTTTTCACCTTAAAGAAATACTCATCTTTAATTTACACCAATTTCGCATAAATACGGAATTTAATAATCAAATTTACTGCATAACGACAGACAATGGAGCCAATATGATTAAATTGAGCAAACTAATGAATGCAAGTTGTTTAGGTACTAATATATCTGAATCTGATGATGTACAGGCAGGTCCCAGTTCAGTTGAAGCAAACGAAAGTAACAATTTATGTGAAGATTTCAATACGGAGTACAATTATGATGACGAGACTAGTGAACTTGAACATACATTCACTAATCAAGTGACAACAGTTTTGAGAGAGCAGTTTATGAACGGAGGTGAAAGCAGTGGACATGAAATCGGCATTGTAAGATGTGCTGCACACACGCTCCAATTAGCACTTTTAAAAGATGCTTGTAAAGATGAAACAACTTGTAGTCTTATTACAAGTGGTCGAGAAGTTGTTCGACGTCTTAGAACCCCACAATTTGTTAGGTTTTTAAGACAAAATTACAAAAATGTACCAAAACTGGGCTGCACTACAAGATGGCATTCAACAATTGATATGGTGGAAAGCTTGCTTTATTACGTGACTGATGAGCGCTTACAGTTGCCAGATTCTACGTGGGAGGCATTAAGTGAATTTGTCAGATGTTTAATGCCTGCAAGAGAACTGACAAAAAAGCTTCAAGAAGAACAGCTTACTGTTGGAGACTTTTATATAGCGTGGATGTTATGTGAGTTTAAAATTACTAAAATTACTGCAAAAATAGCAACTAATTTACTAGCATCGATGAAAAACCGAAAAAAAAAACCTTTTTCAAAATGATATTTTTATAAATGGAATTTTTCTGAATCCACGAGTGAACATTATTTTAACGCCGGAGCAACAAAATAAGGCTAAGGCAAATAGCAAATTGTATTAAACTATACATAGATAATTTTGAATTGGAACAAAGCAACAAAGAAAATGAGAACATCAATAATGAGAATTTACTTACTACAACGACCAACGAAAGAATTACAGAAGCTCAACGTGACCTTGACGATGGTCATTTTATATTGTTGATAATTTAAAATATTATTAATGAGTAAATTGTAACTTTTAAGCCATATTTACAATAATAAATGTTTATTTGATTCAAGATGTGATTTTTCATTCACCTAGACATAATTCATTCCCATAAGGATCAATTCACACCGAAATGGCAGCGGTCGGCAGGGCTGGTTCACTGTCAAAACATTCTATGCTTTATCTTCATTAGGAAATACATACTATCGTTTGAAAGACGCGCGGCCGCTTGCGGCCGGCGCAGCGAGATGTCTCACAGCCCGTAAAAGCGGCGAATTACAGCAAAGTGTTACTCGTTGCATTCATCTTTTATTTAATTTCACCCTATTTGGTATCATACTATCATTAAAAACCAGTTACAAAGTTCTAAACAACCTAAAAGCAGACATTAGAACTACAAACGAAGAATCAAATAATAATAAGGTACATCACTAATCTCGTTCGTGACGTCATCCGCTGTCGGGAAGACCCGGCTCTGGCGTGGCTGGCACGACTTTTGACAACTTCCTCGCATGCGAGTACGGATGTGATATTGTGGGAAATAATAATCGTGTAGTATTTAAAACAATTTAATCAATTCACTTATAATTATTACTCTGATTGATCTGATTCTTCGTAACTTGGCAAACTTATGTCATCCAAGTCCTTATGCTGTCGCACTTTTCTAATAACGTTCAGTATATAGACATAAGTTACTGAACATTTTTCTTTTGACACTCGATCCAGTTCAAAAGCGACCAGTCTTGTTGCGAACGCCGCATTTCGTGGGTCGCTAGGTCCTGTTGGTTAAAATCCAACGGAGGTAAATTGGAGACGTCACACCTTAATTCATTTGCGTTCCGTTGATACATGATTGCACTCGTTAAATCTTCTGCAGAAACTTGTGTTTCTTTCGTTTTCTTTACACAGACTTTTTTGTATGACGACCTTTTACGACTAACACGACTTACGTCACTTAATGTACTTGGTGAGGAAAGTCCGGCTATATCCTCAGGGGAAGACATAATTATCACAATTATTAAGTATATCGAAAATTGAAATTATGAAAACTACCCGTTATTGATCTCAAGCAACTGACAAAAAGAAAATAAATGATTGGACAAAATACAACTTGTATTACGTTATCACTGACTAAATCAGCTCACTGTAGGTACTACCAGCACTTCTCACACGTATGAATCTGGCAACGTTTTGATCGAGCGAGACGGCACGACGCGACGGCGCGTAAGGCGGCTTAGCTTAGCTTAGGCGGCCCGCCGATCGCCTCTCTGCCCCCCCGCTTCTTCCACCTCACAAGCTTAACCGTTTAAAAATAACGATAAAATTAACGTTATTAAACAATTAACGGTTAAAAAGATTAACGATAAAATGTTTCGAAAATAACGTTAAATCTATTAACGTTATTTTAATATTAACGGTAACTCCGTCAAATGAAGGTAACGTTACGAAAATTTTACCGGTATTTAAAGCCCTGTCACCAACAATGACGTATTTACTTGGAAAATGAAAGTCTGCTGACACACCGATTCAGTTTTGAAGGTCTGAAATACTACGTGTTTACGATGAATTGTCGAAATGTTAAACAGCGGTGATAAAATCACCAAGCATCGTTTACCGTTATACTTTCGTGGAGTTAGTAATTAGGTAAGCCGTTGTGATTGACCTGACTACAAACTTATGTTATTTTCACAATAATGTGAGCCGATACGATGTCAGTTTTAGCTTTTGTAGGGCCAGCAGTAACAACCCTGTAAGTAAGCTAGGTAGCAATAGGTACTGCCCTACTAAGCGCAAAAGCGGTAGGTATCTCAAAAATAATCGTAAAGTAGATTTTGATAGCATCGGATAGCTTAAATAAATACGCATCGAACTAAGCTAAATAGCAGTATTTTAAAACAAAAAAAAAACCCAATGAGCAAAAAACTAATCCGTACAGTTCTAACCAAACTGTATACATATTACAAAACTTAAATTTTCTCGAAACTGGCTTTCTCTGAGATACCGCTTTTGCGTTTAGCACTACAGTCTACAGAATAGTTGGCTAAAATATCAGCGGGCGACTGCCTCCGACCTAGCACTACTTGTGCGTACCATGAAGGACTTATGATTCAAAGTTTTATTCGGTAAGGGAATTATCGTAGAAATAAGTTTTTAGTCGTTCTTGCTCGACTCTTGCGCCGCTCGTGCTGCTAATCATATGCAACTTGAAATCACTGCTTATCATCGCCCGCAGCACCAACAAGGCTGCACGAATGAGCAACAATCACACAGTCGGGGACTGTGATCCTGTCCCTGACCATGTGGTATAATTTTAGAATGTTCCTGTACACCCTTAGTTGCTATCAGTCTTTGCTACGACTAACCGACTAAGTTTGCTGTAAACTGCCAAAGGTACATTACCAAATCAGCTATTTTCTTTAATAATTGACGACTGTCATGGGAACGTGAACAACTGATATTACTCATGTATAATTTCTAAGTACTTATTTGGATCTAAATTATCGAAGACTCGGAGCACTGAAATGTTTAACGGCACGCTAGTAGGTAGGTAGCTACTCTACTTACACTACTTACTTACAAAGTTCCGAATCTACCTTATTAATAAGAACCCACATAATTATGTATCTACCGCATGTTCGAAAATAACGACACAGTACGGCATTGTACATAAACAATTGGAACATTAAGGCTTTAAGGCTTCACTCACAATTTTCACTCGAGACTACGTGGCACACACATTTCATCAATGTCAAGTACATAACAAGTGGAAACTGTGGCCACTTTCCTTCACCCACCTTACTTTGCTGAAAAACAAATACACAAATAATAGCACCCATGTTTTTTTTTAATATTAGAGCTTCTTGTACCTAATGACAAAAACGGTTTGATCCTCATACATATACCTAATGTACCTACTTAACTTCAATGTTTTTCTCAGATTCTCAAAGTAATCAAAAATGCATATTTATTAGATATACCTAGCTAAAAAGTATTTCTACGAGTAGGTAAGATAAGTACTGCCCTGTATTATCCGCCACCAAGGTAGGTAGGCAGGCATTGTTAGGCACCTCTGCCTACCAGTATAGCAAGGGTAATTTTATCGCTTCACATCGCATTCCAAGACAACTTCACGGAAATAGCACCGTTAGCGTGAAAATCTCTAAAGTGTATATATAATAAATATTGTGCCTACCCACAAGTATATTCTGCCTTGTTAATGTAACATAAATACATTTTTAAAAGATACAAATAAACCTAAAAACATAGGTTATCCATTTTAAAGTTTGCCTAAACTGTTGACGCAGGCACCATGGACCATGCATCAAATACATTATTTAATTCTAATGTAATAATAATCTGATAATCTATTAACAAATAAAACATAAATTTCTGAAAATCAATATTATAATGTATTGGGAAAAATAGAATTTTGCTCTGCAAAGTATTGCAAAATTGCAAACTGCAAAGTAAAGAGCGAAACTTCAGAAACGTACATTCACTGCTTCTAAAAACATTTTTCGCTCGAGTTATTGCTTTCTTTAGATGTTCGTAAAGCTAAACTTGTTAGAAAAATATTTAAAGATAGCCTAGTACCTGTACTAGATTTAATTTGATTGATTTTTAGACGAAAACTGACAAAAATATATTTATAAAGTTTGTCTAGAATTTCTTAAAATGAAACGTGCGCGCGCTCCACCCGCCCGATTTCGCGTCCTCGATCTGTCAAAAATGTTTCCATCCTTTCGATGGCTTGTGTTGTTTGGATAAATTCAAAACAATAATGTATTATTTATCAGATAATTCTTAATTTCTTTTTGTTTATAGTGAAGTTCGTATCGTGTTTTTATAGTGTTTAGTTTGTGTGTTATTAACATGTAAAGGATCTTGAGAACCGTGGTACTGTGCTGTTGGGATTTCGTGGCGCGAGTAGATCCTACATCATCCAGATGCTGCCTTCTATGCCCATCCTGTTCTCAAGAGAGAGTCAGGATGCCTTCGGGAACAAAATTGAACCTAGCACAAGCTTTTTTAATCCAAATTCTTTTTTAAAACCTGTTATCAATCCAAAGGTGAGTCGAAGAACGTAGATGATGATTTTACATAATTTACGTCAGATCTAGCAAGTTGGACTACAAAATAAATATTTTGGATGGTTTTTAGAAAGTCTGCATACAATACTTTTGTTATTTATCCTCTGGATGATCATTATTATGGAGTGTAATATAATTACGAAAGGATACATTAAAATGTGTCGCCATGTTTTTAAGATAGATGATCTATTTACATGACCTTATGTTGTTGTTGTTTCAGCCGCCACCACAGAAGGTTGCGCAGGAGGTTACGAAAGTAGCACAGAAGGAAGCCAAGAGCAAACCAAATGCTAAGAAAAAAGTTGATCCGCCTAAAATAGATGACAATGTTTTAGAGACAGGTAAACACTACAGTGGATGACAGTCCATTTAGCATCATTTCCTCTTATGTAATCTAGAATATCTTCTTTTTTGTGATATTTTGAGACAATAATTAGGTCAAAATATTAATTATAGATAAGTCCATTGAGTAGGTCATCAGTGAATTTGATTCAAAAGACATAATCTTGAATATTTACTGTTAATTTGGGCTCTGTATACTTTCATTTTGCTATCAAGATTTTTATTGACATTTCCAACTCATCACATATTTTGAAAGAGAGGATAATTATCATCATCAATATGACACATCTTTCTTGCAAAATAATAGAAAATATGTTGCACCTGTGCAAGATATTTAATAGTAACTCTTAAACATTATTTTGAAGTTAATGTGGCAACGCATTGATTAATCATGCACAAAATATAATTGATTGCAGAGGTTTTAATTTTTCCCATAATTATGTCCAGGCACTTGAATGGAAATACAATGTAAAACAGCTATTTTATGGTAAATATTATTTTCTTGCAGCTCTAGTTAGATCCTACTATACAAAAGTACAATCAAGATTTTCTTCCAACACATCGGTGCCTACCAACAAGTTTGTACAGTTCCAAAGTATTTTGAAGTCTTTTGATCCTACAAAAGAGACACCTGTAGATTTATATAAGAAAATAGAGAAGGTCTTCGGTGAAGAACACAAGGATATTGTGGAGGAGTTTCTCTTGTTCCTGCAGCCAGGACAAGCCGCAGAGATTGGACGGTTCATGGACCATTTCATGTTAGTGCAAATGACTGGTTTCATAGAACTGTTGCAAGTAAGTAAATATATAAAGTAATATTATAAGGCTATGCGAAAAGTATGTTGTTTTTATCATGTGTTGAATGTTGAGTTGTTTTTTTTTTGTTTTGGTTTCACCCAAATTTAGTCATGTGGTAATTTGATTTTCATGTTGGTACAAAATTATGAAAATACCTAAATACAACAGTCAGATATATAGTAACTTAGTATTATTTAGCTTGGTACATAATATATTCAATAATAGAAGTAATTTTATTTGGTAGTTTTGCAAATTAAATAAAAACTACCAGTATAGTAATAGTGTTTGTCTTACTTTCTAATAGTTAGCAAATTGTCTATGACTGTGTAAACTGGTCATGGTATTGACAATAGACAATAGTAACTTTTCTGAGTAATAAACTTGTGGTTAGTGTGGATAGATGCCAAATTATTTTAATCCATTACATTGCATTGAGCAACACCACTTTCATTATTTATTCTAATTAAAAACAGGAAATTATAAGTCAAGCCTCAATTTTTGTTTGTCCATGCAACCCTACCTTTGATTTTATATGTAAGCAAGGGGAAAGTAAGAAAGCTTCTAATAAACTAATTCGTTTTTTTTACAACGCCAACTAAGGATTTCACAGCGAAAGCGTCAAATAAAGAGCAACAATTATTTTGTACTTGTCTCACGATTTATAACATCACCATCTAATTTACTAAGTCAGCCCCGTATTTTACAACTCACCATCTTTTTACATTTTACAGCTTCAACATAATATGTTCCTTTAAAAAAATATAGTTCAAGCATCAACTCGAAAAGTTCATTAATATAACTTAGCTTGTAAAATAATACTTACATCGTATTATTTTAACATGAAAATAGCAACTGCAACGATAGAACGAGACGAGCGCCACTGGCCGCTAACACCAATGAGAGAGCGCCATTCTATTCATGCGGGGACGAGTGTCATGTGTAGTCAGAAAAATAATAGTCCACTATATTGTAGATCTTTTATTTAGTCAAAATAAATACTAACACACATCAACATCGTAAAAAAAGCCCAACTCGGACAAGTTAAATCCATAAATGAACCCCCCCCCCCTTCCGTCCTTGTCACAGCTGGTCACGTTTGTGAGACCCCCTCCTTAGTGCGACGTCACATATTTTTACATGTTCATACAGATAATATATTTTTTGTTAATAGTTCAAACTTCGTGATTTAATACTTAGATATATTAGATTTTAAAATGTGACGTCACGAAATTTAGGATCCCTCCCACCCCTTGCCACACAATGGCACACATCGTCGAACCCCTTAACGTGTGACGTAATTTATGGATGGCCCCTTAGATCCGAAGGGGATGGCGGGGTCTAGTGAGCGAGCGAAATGGCCGAACTAAGACCCCGCCATCCACGTCGTGTTAGGTTACTTTAAACACTACAGACTGAAATAGGAGCCCGCTCAGCGGGGCTATGTCGACTACACCTCATCACAAAATATTGATGTTGACTATAACATTGCAGTTTAGTTGAATTTCAACACTAAAAAAAACATACAACCGAATTGAGAACCTCCTCCTTTTTTAGAAGTCGGTTAAAAAGAGTTTATTCTTCCCAAAAAAAATTGCTACGGTTTTTGTTGCTTATATTTAGTGGCTATAGTAATTTAATTTTTTTTACATTTTATGATCTATTATAAATTATAGATAAATTATTTGCCGAATTATAAATTAATCTTACTTAACTAAGTTATAAAATTAGAAGTCGATAGAATTACTCTATTGGCGTTATGTTGTTATTTTACTTGTATGTCACAAATACAGATGCTTTAAATTAAAAACCATGTTGGGATGTATTTACAGAAACTTACATCAATGATGTATGGTGGCTGAGATAGTACTTTTTAGACACACACTGATTGTGGCTGACCTAGTAATTTTGAGGCCAAGGTAGTTTTTTGGAGGAAACAATTATTACTCATTAAAAACTAATACAATGCTTGCGGAAAACACGTCATCGGTTAAAAAAATGCTTACTATTGCATAAATTAGCTCATCAATAATTTACGAAAGTGCTGCCATCTGTTACAAAATGTATGTAGGTGGAAAACATAATTGACGGTGTTAAAAGATATTGCAGCTAAATCTACGTAAGTGCTGCCATCTACAAAACTTTCTTGCATGTAAATGACTGTGCAATGATGATAACGATATTAAATCGCACACCATTTCACTCAATCCTCAGATCCGCCCATGAAGTTGGTTAGGACACAAGGTTTATCCTGGTAGTAAGCTCCAGTGAGATGAATTCAGCACTCCACGCGAATGTAGCCACGGATGAAACCTAGTACATTTAATGCTATAATCCGCTATTTTATTCACAGAACACGCTCTCCCGCAAGCCGACAGTTCTCCGCAAGGTACTGCGCGCGATCACGAGCGGCATCAACAGCGGCAGCAGCGAGGAGATGCGCGCGCGCGTGTTGCCGCACCTGCGCTCCAACCCGCGTCTCGCCACCATGTTCAAGTCCCTGTTCCCGGATGAAAGGCCGCCTGACAGGTGCGGGATAGAGTGTATTATAATTGTACACGTCAAAATTGTTTTTTTCCGTGTTGTTTTCCCGTTGTCATAGACTCGCGTCTTATTTTCTTTAATATGGTGCGGATTTTTTAAAATTCTGCTATGGTGTGGAATTACATGCAAGAAATTTCGCTCAGACCTGTTTTTACTTAAATTCACTGACTAACCTCTCTTAGAGCAGTAAACTAAGATGCTGTAAGTTCAGAAAGGGTGAATTTCGAGCGAAAAATGTGCGTAATTTGTTAGAACTGTATTAAAAACACAGAGTATTGGCTCGTAGTAGTACACCGACACTTGACTCTCGTGAGATGAATCTTACGAAATTCGCCCTTTTTGGAATCTAGACAAGACCAACCACGGAGCACGGAATCGCTGCACTGGCAACATTTCGGTACGATATTAGTAATAAATTTCGTAGCGCTGAAAGTGCGTTGAAGACTTCAGCGGCCAAAACTAGAGGCGGCAGCCGACCCGTCCACGTGCTCTGTAAGCCAAATTATATATGAACAGGTGGCCTACCATGACGTCTTAATGCAGGAATATTTTAGTTCTATTCCAGTGTGGGAAAGAGATGGCACTAGACATCCTGTAAAACTCTGTCTCTTCTGTAGGCCACCTGCCCTGTCCTTTTGCCCGCTAATTCCGCTTATCAGTTCTAACTGTCGTTTCGTTCCGGCAGTGCTTACGAGACGGGCACCGATATCATCGACGAGAGCTTCCTCACCAGCGACAAGGGGTTCGACGTGTGGGAGTTCGAGGAGGAGAGCGATAACAAGAGGAAACTCGAAGCCAAGGAGAATCTAGACACAGTGGTGAGTCTATGTTTGTTAAGGCCGTTAGAGACATTGGATTAGCAATGTTTGGCTTAGCGCTGAAAGTTTAAAATTCAACTGCATGTGCCTTACGAAAATTCAATTTCCAGATTCTGCAATTCATAACTCCAGTCCCTTTGCTAAATCTAAAAATAAATTGTACTTGGTGCGCTTGTACACTACTACACTAAATATTTTGAAGAATATATATGACACAAGGTAAGAGGTTCCTCTGTTGCCTGCCCTTGTCCCATAGAGTAACTTGGGGCCGGCACAAAATATTTTCCTTCACAATCTCCCCTGTTCGCAGTAGATATACAGCCAATAAAAATATCAAACACTGCAGTGAAAACAAAGAACTATTTCCAAAGCATGTCCTCATCATCAATCCATCATCCTGCATGATAAGTTAAGAGCCATCAGACGAAGATAGAGAGTAATGCGGTTCTTCTTCTGCAGTACCTGCACGGGCGCGTGTTCGTGCAGCACGGGCGCCTGCTGCGCGGCGCGAGCGTCACCTACCCCTACAGCAAGGAGCCCTACCGGGTGCACGCGCGCCGCCTCGCGCCCGCACACACCCTTCTCTCTCCACCAGACTCCGAGGACGAAAGATCGTCCCCCAAACGAAACGCCAAGAACAATCCCAAAATTGGCGGAAAAAAACCCAAGAAACAACTCAAATCCCCCACGAAAACAGTCAAAGATGTCAACGACAACACTAAACATAAAGACGCAGTCAACCTCATGAGTCCCAAAGCAACCAAAAAGTCGCAAACTAACAATAGAAGTAAGACGTATAAAAAGGAGCCTGAGAACAAAACGGACAATTTGCAGAAGAGAGAGAGGAAAGACAGTAAAAGTCATACGTTACAGAAAAAAGACGAGGGATCGAAAGCAAAGCAGCCGAAGATTGAAACGGTTGTCAGTATGAGCATAGAACCGAAAAAGGTGGAGACGAAAGAGAGGAGTGGTAGTTGGACGAGGGAAGAAGACAAGACTATGTTACAAGTGCTGAAGGGCGAGCCGGCCTCGGAGCAAGTGCTCGGGCGCATCCGCGAGCTGCTGCCGCACCGCTCCCCCACGGAGATCAGAGAGAGGTTCTGTCACGTCATGACGTTGCTACAACAGATGGCTGTTGGGGAAGTTACTTAGTTGTAAGAAGAACTGAATTTAATAATTAAGTGAAATAAAAGTATTTATAATTTTGTATAAAATAAAAACAATATTTTTGATTAGTGTTTGCTTATGTTATTACCGGTACACACTTTCACATCATCCTTACCGCACACCGAGACCTTCAATTTTCAACCGAAGATAACGAAGTAGTTTTGCAATCGGGCGTTTCATTTCAACTGATATCGAGTTTGAAAGCCAGCGGAGGCGCTGACGGCCACTAAATGTGATTCAACATGAGTGTGCGTTGACGTCTCTAGCAAAAATTATACTCTCGACTGGCTAGCTGGCTGACTGTTTTAATAAAATACTTGTTTCACAAAAACATTTATTATTTAGAGCGCGTTGTACCAGCGATTGTTCTTTATTTTGAAACGCTTGAAAGGGCGTCGTCCTAATTGGCTCGTTTATTCGATCGTTAATCAATTAGGACGACGCCTTAGTTGGTTTTTGAACGAGTCCATAGTGTGTGATGCAGAGTGATGTCCCATTTGGAAAAGGAACTCCCGGTGCTTATACGCAGTATCTGATAATGATATCATCTCTGCTAAGGGAGCTTCTGCCGCATCTAGAAAGAATCCGCAACATGCTTACCATATGCCCTGGGGCATCCCTGGTGGTTCGGAAAAATAGTTGATCTTAGATACGGGACTGCATCTATGACCAACTATTTATCTATCAACTATCATTTAACAGGCGCTGAAAAGCACAACGAATGACATCGATAATGGTATTATAAGGAAGTACCACCAAGTAGTATCTACATATGATGCACTAGCTTATGCCCGCGGTTCCGGCTGGGTGGAGTTCGTTAATTGTCCTACTGGATCACAGATATAATAAATACAGGAGATATGATTTGTAAACAAATGTATTCGTGTTCAGATGTCGCCGTGTTCTCCCCACTTAATTCACTAACACAAAAGCAAAAACTATAAGAACGGCACACGAGCTCATATTTCTCCCGCACACAAAGAAACTTACAGCAACACTAATAAACTCACTAATAGAACACAGGCATACATGGGGCGGGGCTTCTACCTGTAGCTACGGACTCAGAATAAACACACATCGCAACTAGTGATGTGAAGAGGTAATCGAAGAAAAAATAGTATCGATGAAATTCAGTTACCTTTAATCTGCCCTTTTTATATATAAAAATACAGTACTATTTTTGCATCTGAATTCGAGGTGTTGGTATGTAGTCTTTCTTCTATGGTTGAAAGCACTTAGGCTCAAAGTGAGACGAACATATCGTGTTATTTTTTGTGGGAAACCAGTTTGGACCTTTTCCTGTCGCATTTATCCACTTTTCTTTTATTTTTGGATACTTCGGATAGCTAAAATGTTAAAATAAAACCAAGGTGTGAATTGTGATGATGATATCAATGATACATGTGTAAGAGTACCGCAATAAATTAAAAACCCATACTTGATTCAATAAAAGATAAGTCGAGTAATCAAGAAATAGTAATGAATTGTATTTTTCAGTAATTAATTATATAAATTTTATCATTAAGTACCTCACATTAGTAAACAACAGCTATAAAGTTCCATGTAACAAAAATAGTCTAATTTTTTACCCTTGTGTAATCATTCGTACTAAGGGATCGTATAAAATGTCGACAACCACAAAAGTGACATCACCTCTCTAATTATCTACCTAAAACACACCCGCTTCACGAAACTATCGTGTGAGTGAGAGTATCAGTAAAACACTTATCCATTGTACTATTAGACCGGCCGATTCATTGATCGATGTGTATTAAGCAAACAATGGTTGTTGTTCCTAATGAAAATAATTGCTTTTGGTACTTTATCGTGTTTCTAGTATCACGAAGTAATGTTTTAATGAATTTAATAAGAAAAACAATCATATTTTAGTACTAACGTGTGAAATGAGATGCCATCTTTCGTATAATTCACAATAGAGGTGTTATTTTTGCAAACAACCACTGTACAAAGCGGCATTTTGTAAAAAATCACAAGCAGTGAAGACGTCGCAAGTTGACATTCGACTAATGGCCGAAACTGACAACAAGCCTCTTTGCGGCTAGATGCGTTCGCAAGCGCCACGCCTCCTTGCCATATCTCCTGTATTTATTATATCTGTGTACTGGATCGTAATACCGGGAAAAAAACCAGGTTATAAAATCCATCCAAACTTTCGCATTTATAATAGTAGCCTTTATTCGCCCTGGATATCATTATTTTTTTTCGAAAATCCAAAAACGTTCTGAAGATCGTGTTACATTTTTTTTTCATCAGGTCACACTAACTTTTTACTTGGGTTAAACTTTTCGACAGAGAAAAAATTCAGCGCAAAGCACATGCTCCCAAATGCATAATGAGGTAGGATCACGATAGAATGAAAACTTTAAGAATGACAGCAATCGCCATATATATATTTTATTAAAAACAACATGTCGTGTTGCTAAGTAACGTTACTGTTTTTTAATATCACTGAATTAAGTGTATCAAAAATTATGACATACAATGATCAGTTTGAGCGAGAACTACTATTTAAGGAAAAGCTTCATGGAACGGGAACAGGTACCGACTCAAACTATGATGAGAGAAAAAATGTCGCCTGCTCTTGCTGCCGTCTACTTCAACTCTATGAGTCCCAGACTTAAAGAAATTGTGGGTCTAGAACCTAGCCTTAAAGGTGGAGGCAACTATTGGTACCAGCCGCCAGAGGAGTTACTTAAAGGCCGAGCAGTATTAAAACCTATCAGAAAACAGGTACTGTCCAAATTAAATCATCTAGGTATCGCCGACATTGGAACTGCTTTATTCCAGAAGCGTCGCACAGCAATGGATTTAAAAGTAGAACAAGCAGTTTTAGATTCTGATATCAATCAGAAAAATGCTGTCACAGCCAATACTCGTCTGTTATGGGAGGAACTCGTTGCAGAAGCGACAAAAAAGAATACGCAACAAATAAAGAACGACTTCAATAAATTCGTTTACTTTTATAGGCAGTCCTTGGGTAAAATTGAAATTTTATTTCACGAATCAGCCATATCAGAAATTAGAAATAGTAGAGAAAACTCGCTTCATGAAATGAAAATTAAATACGCAACGCTTTTAAAAAAACAAGCGACGTTAATCTACGATGAATACGAGAAAAAGCTTATGAAAGAAAAAACTAGAGTAAAAGCAGATTTCATACAACAGATAGAAATCAATCGCACCGCAATGGGCGAAAAAATACATGATCTCAAAGTTGATAAACATATGGCTATAGATAAAATAAGACAAAGTCTACATTGTCAAAATCTGGCTTGTAAAATATATGTTGCTTTAAAAGAGCGAGAAGAGTGCTTGAAAGAAACAGTAGAATTAAAACGTAAGCACGAACAAAAAGTTAAGCTTATGACGGATAAAATTCTGATTCAAGACTTCACAATCCGTCTAGATGAAGAGAAAGAAAAAAGAAAAAAAGAGTTCCGTAATATTTGGCGGAAGAAGCTCTGCCATGTCGTGAAAGCGTTTCAAATGTTTGTGTTGCATTGTCTAAATCAATTTCCGGAACAAGCTGAATTCTTTATTAACATGGAAAAATTGATGCTTCTACAAGTGAACAAAGCCCTTGAAGACCCGACTGCTCCCAGTATCATTGAACTAGTAAGGGAACAATTCCATACGCCTATCCCAGAACCCAAGCCTTTCTACCTTTTCTGTGACAAAGGTTACAAACCTAAAGTGGAACGAGATTTATGTCCAAAACACAGTGGTACTTCTACTATTTCGGAAATACCAGTGATGATTATTAACAGTCGATGTTTGTATGCCGCCTGTGACAATTTCGAACAGTTCACTAACAAGATTAAAGAGTATTTCCATGGTCATCGTGGAGACGATGCTGATTTCGAAGATGATCTTGTCTATGAGCATTTAGTTCCTGTAAAATATACATCGTCCCAACAAATTTTAGAAATGAAGTTAGAAAGTTCTTTAGTACAAGTACTGCAACATGAAATTGCATACATGCAAACAGACGAGAAAATTCCTATTAAGTGTAACGGCTGCGAGTTGACTTGGTGTTCATGCCGTCCGCGTCCTACATCGGTAGATGGCGTTGAGAAAATTAAACTAGCATCGCCAATAACATCATCCAAGGCATCACGCCATAAATTGCAAACAATCGACAGAAACTTGGAATTGATTCACGAGAGAGAACCTAAATGGGACAGTTTCTGCTGGCACATTGAACCCAAGAAGTGTAGTTGTGCCAAGACGATCAAGAAGCATTTAGCAGAACATTTACCGGCGTATATGAGACACATCAGATATGAAGAACCAGGCTACGAAATGTGCTCGATCAAAGAGATTAAGACCTTGGTTAAAGAAGCAAGAAAAAAAGTGCGTAAAACTCCCGTTATACCCGCAGCAGTCCCATCTAGTACCAAAGACATGAGCACTCAATATTATGAACCGATGTTTGAGGCGATATGCACCTGTTACTCTGATGATGAATTCAATAAATTCATTAACAATATGGAACTTACTGCTGGTCCAAAAATTCAAGTTGGTGAAATGTCGCCCTCGTTCATGACACAACAAGTGAAAACGTTCGCAAAAATGAGAGTACACTCTTTGAGAAATCTCGTGGAGAATTTTTCAGAAATTGAATATATATTTAAGAAGGACAGTTGTGATTTCGAATAGGTATTATACGTATTTTTCGATAATATTACTTTTAAATATTTTAAGTTTAGATTGGATAAGTTGTTCTTCTATTAGTTGATATATTTTGTAATAAATTTTAGGCAGCGTAAGTTTCGACCTTCGTCGTACTAGGTTTTTCTTCTAATTATAATAAAGGTTTAACAAAAACTAAAGTTAATCTTACTTACCTCTATCATGAAAAACTACATAGTTTCGCTCATGTAAAATCGTCGTTCAAAGAAGGAACTGGTATACGAGTAGGCTGTTCAGTAGTCTGACTAAAATATAATAATTGTTGGTCGCTGGCTTAGTGGTCGCAAGCCGAGTGCTGAACATGAGGTGCTTGGTTCGATTCCCTGGCCGCAAAGTGATATTGGGTTTTTCCATCAGGAATTTCTCAGTAGCAGTCACGGAGCCTAGACTTATGCCCGGCTGATGGCAATAAGCTCGCCCCATACATGGGAGTTCCTGGCGAATTGTGGGTGTACTATTAGATAGATATCTGCCTAACGTTTCGAGGATTAGAGGCGTGATGTTAGGTTTATGTTTTAATTTAACCAAAATCTGGGCCCTGTTGAATAGCCGCACATAAACTCTGTGGTGGCCTGCTGAGGGATTGTTCCTTCTCTGTCCGTTTCCATCAACCCGTTGCTTCCACATACTCGTATACATCGAGAGCCGGTGTGAGAGTAATCTGCAGCAAGCTGGTTATTTTGTCTTTATTAAAGGAGCCACAACACCACAAGTTTTTACATTATTAATTAAAGGCCTTTCTTGGTGTGGGATTTTCGGGGTACTGTGTCCCGAAGCGTTCTCAGGCGAACGTGGACTCAGACTGAATTGAGACGCCTGAAGCCCAGACCTAGAACTTTGTGGACAGAGCTTTATTGACCGCGAATGGGCTAAATTCCGCAATGCTCACGCATCTTTTCGGGTGTGGCCAAAATCGGAACTAACGTCACCATCTCCTTTTTTCAATTCACTAAACTATGACCACTTTAAGTCTGTAGTTCGAGGTGGCGTTGCTTGACATGAACATTCTGAATATTAGCTTCGTACGTCAAACTTAGTACATTTGTTTTAGTTCTGTGATTTTCCGCCTGCACAGATAAGTTGGTTTAAGTGTAGTCATAAATGTTTACCTACAGTGCCTCCCTAGCGTCCGTCATTGGTCCACCAAAATATCCATGCGGCACACGCACACAGGCGACGCGACGGACATGCGTGGCAGCGTCAACGGTCGGTCTGGTCGTTATCTGTATCCTACTTTTGGACGCTAGGATTCGCTCCGGACATAATTATATCCTTAGCAAACCCGTCGCGTGTGCCCGCACCAGTTAGCACTTCTCATACCAATATTACAGAAACGCGAACGTGTATCCGCACCCGCGCGAGTTTTAGGTACGCCCTTAGGGTACTGTTGCTTCTGTTTGCATTGTTTACTGAACATTATGAACAAACGTCCGCGAATTGTTCTTGTCCGGTTGCAGCATCAATTACATTCAAGGGTTAAGTGTCTAATTTAAAAAAATCTGTCGTAGGCCAACCGCATACTTACGGCGGTTACGTGATTCGAAATTCAGATTCGGAGACCAAAAACGAAAACACCGAATCACGTCGACCCGAACGCAGCGCTTGCATACATTTTTGCTAATCCGCAGCATACGAACGGAAATTTTCGTTCAGAACCATACTTTTCAACTCAGAGCCTGAAATGGCAAACTATTCGGTGTCGTCGTCCATGCTAAAAGTGCTTTCATGAAAGCGTCACTCTATTTACTGGCAGTGTACATTTTTAATATAAAAAATCGAACATCTGCATCTGCAAAAATATTTCTTTGCATTGTATAGATTCAATCTCTTAGTATTATATAATTGCATAGCACATGCTTTATCGTACATAGTACTCGCAAGTACTATGTACGATAAAGCTACGATTTACATCTTTTATTGACTCGAATTTGCCCTGGCGGTGGAGAGACTCATGCTCACTCTAATGTCTCGCTGATGGTGGCACGTGTGTCGGGTCGTTTAGTTCCCTTCAAAATGGTTGAGTTGAATGATGGCTGATCCATGCGTCATGTTCGTGAACGGGAGCTGTCAGTAGGGACTGGTCATCTGCCATGGATTATTGTAGTTTTTGAACTGTGGTTTTATCTTTTTACTCTGGACGCTCTTACTCATACGTCTTTCTACATCTTTCTCACATATATGTATATATAATCTCGACATTAATGATGTAACCAAGATTTTGTAACAACATATTATTCATTTAAAAGAGTGTCCATGGAGTTTCTTGCACATTCTTCTCCATAACATCTACGCTTTCGAATGGACAATTACAGTACTTTCACAAGTTATTATGCCCTGTGACTGGGACTGTAGCTTAGTTTTTTGTGTGTTGACATTCAAAAGTGCCTGTAATGGTCTGATTGAAATAAATGCTTTGAGTTGAGTTGCACTAGTTTCACGGAATTCCAAATCTGAATTCCTAATCAGGAAACTGAATTAGGAAACCGTACGTATGCGGCCGGCCTTATAGAGTTGCTTAGCAACTTATCATCAGCAACGAAACTGATTCAAGCGTTTTACTATAGTTTTAGTACTTTTATTTTTTAATAATACATATATTCCTGAAAATATTTATAGAAATATATTAATAAAATATTAGCAATGTCCAATTTGAGTGAAAACTACCATTTAAGAGAGTGCTACTTTCGACGAGAACAAGTACCGTCAATAAGTATTATGATGAAAAAAATGACTCCTCCCCTTGCTGCTGTCTACTTCAACTCCATGAAACCCAAAATCAAAGTAATAGCGGGCCTAGAACCTTCACTCAAAGGTGGAGGTAATGATTGGTACCAACCGCCAGAGGAGTTACTTAAAGGCCGAGCAGTTTTAAAACCTGTCAGAAAACAGGTACTGACCAAATTAAACTATTTAGGTATCGCCGAAATTGGAACTGCTATATTCGAGAAGCATCGCACAGCAATGGATTTAAATATAGAGGAAGAACTTTTAGACTCTGATGTCAACTGGAGAAGTACTGTCTTAGCTACTGCTCATAGGATTTGGAATGACTTAGTTGCAGCAGCGACAAAAAAGAATACAGAACAAATTAAGAACATGTTCAATAAATTCGTTTACTTTTACAGGCAGTCCTTGGGTAAAATTGAAATTTTATTTCATGAATCAGCCATAGCAGAAATTAAAAATAGTAGAAAAAACTCGCTTTATGAAATGCAAATTAAATACGCAACGGTTTTAAAACACCAAGCGACGTTGATCTACGACGAATACGAGGAAAAGCTTATGAAAGAAAAAACTAGACTAAAAGCAGATTTCATACAACAGATAGAAATCAATCGCACGGCAATGGGCGAAAAAATACATGATCTCAAAGTTGAGAAACATATGGCTTTAGATAAAATAAAACAGAGTCTCCATTGTCAAAATCTGGCTTGTGAGATATATGTTGCTTTAAAAGAGCGCGAAGATTGCTTAAAAGAAACTGATCAGTTGAAATATGAACATAACAAGGAAGTTAAGAAAATGAAAGATTTAATACTGATGCAAGACTTACAAATCCATATAGAGAGAAACAAAGAAAAGAAGAGACACGAGTACTATAATACTTGGCGGATGAAAGTCTGTCATGTCGTGAAAGTGTTTCAAAAGTTTGTGTCGCACTGTCTAAAAATGTTTCCGGAACAAGCAGAATTCTTTATTAACATGGAAAAATTGATGCTCCTACAAGTGAGCGAAGCCCTTGAAGACTCAACTGCGCCCAGCATCATTGAACTAGAACGGGGACAATTCCAATCGCCTATCCCACAACCCAAGCCTTTCTACCTTTTCTGTGACATAGGTTACAAACCTAAAGTGGAACGAGATTTATGTCCAAAACACAGTGGTACTTCTACTATTTCGGAAATACCTGTGATGATAATTAACAAGCGATGTCTGTATGCCGCTTGTGACAATTTCGAACAGTTCACTAACAAGATTAAGGAGTTCATTCATGGTCGTCGTGGAGACGACGCTGATTTCGAAGATGATCTTGTCTATGAGCATTTGGTTCCTGTAAAATGTACATTGTCCCAACAAATGTTAGAAATGAAGTTAGAAAGTTCTTTACTACAAGTACTGCATCAAGAAATGGCAAACATGCAAATAGACGAAAACGAAATTTATATTCCTAAGTGTAACCTCTGCGGGTTGCCTTGGTGTACATGCCATCCAAGTGACCAAATTAAACTAACATCGTCAACAACATTTTCCAAGGCAACACGCAATAAATTGAAAACAATCGACAGAAACTTGGAATTGGTTCACGAGAGAGAACCTAAATGGGACAGTTTCTGCTGGCACGTTGAACCCAAGAAGTGTAGTTGTGCCAAGACGATCAAGAAGCATTTAGCAGAACATTTACCGGCGTATATGAGACACATGAGCTATGCACCATCCGATTTACCTGACTATGAAATTTGTCCGTTAAGCACTCTAAAGTATTTGGTTAAACAAGCAAGAAAAGAAGGTCCTCCCATAGCCCCAGTTGAATTTATAGCTAGGACCAAAGATGTGGGTACTCAGTACCAGGAATATGAGGAATTCGATGAATTTTGCCAATGTTTTTCTGAGTCTAAGGTACTTTTTGATCGTCCGACCAAATCGTGGGCGGATACGGGTAATGATGGTGGTGTATCTTCCTCGTACCTGACACAATCAGCCAGTTCATTTGCAATGTCCAGAGCGCTCTCTTTGAAGAATCTTATTAAGGAATCACCTGAGATTGAAGAACTATTTACTAGAACAGATTGTACAACATTCGACTAGGTTTAGAAATAGGCTTTTTAAGTTTGTATTAGAATTTCCTTACTTGAATGTCAATTTAATAAAGATTTAAGTTTTAACAACATTTTATTTTGTTTAACGGTAGACAGTCACGTCACTCCTTGTCGTCTTTGTAGATTTGTAATATGTTGATAGAGTAATGTCTGAAATGGCCTATTGCGACAAATCTATAGTAATTACACCAAACTAGGCGAATGTCATGCTGTGGAACTTGCAAGCTACTGGGTCCTGTCTACCAAAAAAAAACAGTTACTTTGTGCAAGCTTGTACGTAGAGCTGTGCAAGTTTATGATTTACAGGCACTGGTTGCGCACAACTCGAGGGACGATTTTTTTTATGCCAAAGCTCAACTGCCAATATAATTTAGTGACCTTTTGTTTTTTGGCAGACTCTAGTTGGCTTCAAATTTAATCGAACTTTAACCTGCTTCAACCCAAACTTCAACCACCAGCCGAGGGTTTGGGCGCAGAACGTCAGAAACGCAAAATGACAGATTAGCGAATTGTCAGACTATGACTTGGCAGTCCTACGGTAACACTACAAGTCTGTCACTGCAAAAAAAAAAATCTCGAATAAAAATCATCAATAGTGATTATTAAAAAAAAACTTTATTTGTCAGTGTTAATCAACATAAGGAAATGGGGGAGGCCTTTGCCCAGCAGTGAAAAATTCAAAGCCAACAAAAAAACAACATAAATTTCAAAAAATCAAATCAACAATAACAGAAGGTAAGGGTCTCCCTTTGAAAAAATACATAATCCTCTATACATTAATAAGTCTTAATTAACCTTTCGAAAATATATTTTTTTTAGAAATTGTTTTGGGGTAATTTTATTTTGTTTTAATAATTCAGTGTACTTTCTGAGATTTTTATTAACGGCAATGTCGGAATTACGTCGATTTATTTTTGCAGAGTAAAAGTAACTATTTCTTACTATGTAGTCATAATGGTTACATTCTTTTATTAATTTTTGTACAAAATTACATACTTGGGGCTTCATTGGAAACTTGACGCCAAGGCGATGGTGCCAGCCCTCCAATGCATTTGTTGTTCTATGCATATTTTCTGAACAGCTCAATAAGTCAGGCGAAAATTTCATTAACCACTGACCTTCGAAATATGTTGTAAAAGCTTTAAGTTCCCTAGTTTGTGAAGCATCTTCTAAAATCGATTCCCAACATGACCGTCTATAATTTCCAGGTAGAAGAGGTAAAGACGCTGTCATTCTGGTAGTGTTTCTCGGGAGTCATATAATTTTAAATATATTATTTCTAACCCGTATCCAACAGACATGTCACCAATAATTAATTCTATTAGTATATCGGTTGTGCATTCATCATTTTCAATTGTCAGTTTTGTTCTGGTTCTAACTGGATTATTCTTTTTATTTTTCGATAATTTGACCAAATCGTTCAGGAGACGCATTAAGTTTCTGCATTTTTTTTTTTAATTCAATTTTGCTGTGAAAAGACTCGAGCACGGTATTGGTTCGGTGCCTTTCTCAGAAGACTTAGACGTTTTTTTTTTTGATGTTGCACCGTGAGCTCCTCATTCACACGGGTTTCCGTGATTGACGATTCGTCAAAAAACACGATACCTCATGACGGATGGATGTACACATTGCATACGGAATCGTGTTTTATTACGATTCGGCAAAACATCCGAATTGGTGTTCACATTAGTTTCGCGATTTTTCAAGAGCGAGCGCATCAGCAAATCCGTTACAAAAAAATCACGATTCGTATTTTTTGACGATACGTGAAAAGGCATGTTCGTCATTTTCCATGATTCGTGATGCGTGTGAACACGGGCATTTAAAATGCATTGCCGCCGTCAAAAAATTGTCAAATCGTAAAAAAAGACGCTTCGTCAAAAAAAAAAACGAATCGTCCTCGTGTGAATGAGCACTAATTGTGTATAAAAGGATATAACATGGACATTCTGGCTAAACACAGATCGGCAAAGGACTTTTCTAAGTTCTGGAAAGCTACTGGAAAGCATGAGGTTAAGCCTGGCCTCCCTGTGAGCGTAAATGGAAAAAGCGAAGCAGTCCATATTGCGAATATGTTCAGAGAACATCTTATGATTCGCTCCCCGCTGGGCCCTTCAGCGTCATTTGTTAGGTCTGAGCCCGGGCATGAGGAGGAGGAGTCGCCTGTACATTTTACGGCTAGTCAAGTGAGATGCGTTTTAAATAAAATGACTGGCGGTAAATCTCCTGGTCACGATGGGCTCAGTGTGGAGCATCTGCGGCATGCTGGGGTTCACCTGCCGAGGGTCTTGGCATTGTTCTTCACGATGTGCTGGAGTCACTCATACTTACCACATGACTTAATGAAAACCATCGTAGTGCCGATTGTGAAGAACAGGACTGGGGATATCTCTGATAGTGGGAACTACCGGCCCATATCGTTAGCAACGATAATTGCTAAAGTGCTGCACGGTGTGCTTGATTCCTACATAGATAAGTACATTAAATTACACGCCGCACAGTTTGGGTTTAGACCCGGGTTATCCACGGAGGCTGCCATCGTAGGTCTCAAGCATACTGTCCAATACTATATGGACCGCAGGACACCGGTGTATGCGTGTTTCCTCGATCTCTCCAAAGCTTTTGATCTTGTCTCATACGATGTGCTCTGGAGAAAGTTGGGGAGCACGGGTATATCGGTGGGGGTGCTCAATTTGCTTAGGTATTGGTATTCCCACCAAACAAATTTTGTGAGGTGGAATAATACGCTATCTGGAGCATATACGTTGGAAAGCGGGGTGAGGCAGGGGGGTTTGACGTCACCCAAGCTTTTCAACCTATACATAAATGACCTCATCGTCGAGCTTAGTAGCAAGCGTGTTGGTTGTTCGATAGATGGCGTTTGCCTCAACAACATTAGCTACGCGGACGACATGGTGCTGCTGAGCCCGACGGTGAGAGGTCTCCGAGAGCTGTTAAAAGTATGTGAGTCCTATGCTGCTGCACATGGCCTTGTTTACAATGTCCAAAAATCCGAATATGTGGTCTTTAGGGCCGCTGGTGGATGCCCTGAGTATTCACATAATATAACCCTTAATGGCTTGTGCATAAACCGTGTGACGAAATTTAAATACCTAGGGCATTTAATTACCGAGGGTCTTGATGACGATATGGACATTGAGAGGGAGCGCAGGGCTTTAGCGGTCAGAGGTAACATGCTGGCCCGCAGATTTTCCCGCTGCTCTGAACAAGTAAAAATAACATTGTTCAAAGCGTATTGTCAAAGCTTTTATACGGGTAACCTGTGGGTCAAGCACACCAAAAGATCTCTGGATGGCCTGCGCGTCCAATATAACAACATCTTCAGGATGATGTTGGGGCTGCCTCGCTTCTGTAGTGCATCTGGGATGTTCGCGCTGTATCGAACTGATGGCTTTCATGCCGTCATTCGCAAGAAAACTGTTTCCCTGATCTGCAGATTGCGTGGCAGCTGCAATGGCATTCTGAAGACTGTAGCGGATAGGATCTCTTCTCCGATATGGGTGTCGTTTATTAAGCGGGTGATTTGAATGTTTTAATTTTATCATTTATGGTTCTTTATTTTATTTTATCTTTATCTTATTTAAATCTGAATGTTGTATTTTAATTATGAATGAATTTTAATTTTATCTTATTGTGACTTCAATGTTTATTTTATTTTAATTGCACTGTATGGATCTATGTTATCTGAATTAAATGAATTTTATTTTATTTATAACCGTGTAAAGCCAAAGTGAATAAAAACCAAATAAGTAAAAGGTTATAGTTAAATCACTCGTAGCACTCAGATCTGACGATTTCCGCATCTGTCATTCTGTCTTTTTGCGAACCTGTCATTTTGCTAATCTGTCTTTTTGCGAATCTGACAATTCGCTAATCTGTCATTTTGCGTTTCTGACGTTCTGCGCCCAAACCGCAAAAATAAATACCGAATACATTAAGTACGTTTTTTACTTATTTTCTGCTATGTACCGAACGTCCTTAAGTAATATAGAGATGATTTTCCACGAAGGACTCATCAAGGATATAAAAAAGGCGGAAGAAGAAGGTCGCCTTAGAATGAAAAAACGCTATTACACCCTTTGCAAAGCTCAAGCAATTTTAATGTACCATGAGATTTCAGCAAAACTCAAAATGGAAAAGGCAAGACTAAAAGCTAAGTTTATCGAACATTTTAAAACACGTCGTACTGAAACGACAAACATACTTCATGATCATAATGTTGACAAACATGTGGCTGAAGAAAAATGGAAAATATTTCTCGAATATCAAAAGCTAGCGTGTCAAACTTATGTTTATTTGAAAGAGAAAGAAAAATGTTTTAAAGAAATGGAAGAGTCAAAACAGGAACACAGAAAATACGTTAAAGATTTGACAGAAGCCAGCACATTATTAAACTTTGAAGCTAACCTCGCAGAACAGAAAGAAAGGAAACTACTAGAGAGCAACTCTATTTGGCTACAAAAAATTGGTTGTGTCGTGAAGAATTTTCAGATGTTTGTGTCGTACTGTCTGAATGCGTACCAGATTATGCTGAATTTTTCATAAATATTGAAAAATTAATGCTATTGCAGGTGAATGAAGCCCTCGAGGACACATCTGCTAAAAGTATTATTGAAGTAGACGAGGAACAATTCCATAAACCTGTTGCACGACCTGACCCATTCTATCTGTTCTGCGACAAAGGTTACAAAACTAAAGTGGAGCGAAATGTATCTACAAAACATAGTGGTACTTTTAGTGCATCGGAAATACCTGTGATAATTATTAACAATCGATATTTGTATCCGGCCTGTGACAATTTCGAACAGTTCACTAACAAAATTAAGGAGTTCATCCATGGTCATCGTCGAGAGTACACTGATTTCAAAGACGACCTTGTTTATGAGCATTTAGTTCCGGTAAAGTACACGAAATCGCAACAGCTGTCAGAAATAAAATTAGAAAGTTCTTTATTACAAGTTTTGCAACAAGAAATGGCAAACATGCAAACAGACGATAGCAAAATTTGTATTAAGTGTAACCACTGCGAGTTGCCTTGGTGTCCATGTGATAATGAGAAAGATTCGTTATCCAATATTAAGAAAGAGCCTCCGGTTGGTCGCGACACACGTCATAGTTTCAGTACATCTCCTGAGAATTCTAGAAAGACTTTTAGAAAATGTGACAAAAGCACAGAACAGGCGGTGCCTTTGATCCCGTCACAGTTAACAAACAACAGAGTGAGCCCATCTGCAAATTTAAACCGATTGGATCACGTAAGGGAACCTAAGCTAAATAAATACATGAGATACGCTGAGCCCAAAAGTTGTGGATGTGTTAAGAGCACTAAGAAACATTTAGCTGAACATTTGCCGGCGTATATGACAAATATGTCTATGTTTGATGCTGTGGAGTTACCAAATTATGAAACTTGTTCATGCACAACTTTAAAGAAATTGGTTAAAAACGCGAGAGCACAAACGACTCCCCCTTCAATTGTTACAATATCATCCAAGACCAAGGACATATGCACGCAATGTTCAGATCAACAATTTGACTTGCTGTGCAAATGTTTCTCGCATAGTAATCCAAATTTATTTGAATCAGTAGAAAATGATGAACAATTCATTTTGGGAAATGTTTCACCTTCATACATGACAACTACGATGAGTTCGTTTGCAGTTGATAGAGCATATTCTTTAAGGCAATTGATCGAAGACGCACCTGAACTAAAAGACTTATTCAATAAAAAAATATGATCATCAACTTCTGATCCACTGATTGTTTTCTGCAGATATCGTTTATTTAGCAAGATTTATACAGTTTGTATTAAACGATTTTATTTATTATACATTTGTTGTTCTCCTTTATCATTATACAGGGTGTTTGTTTGCTGCATCGTTTGCCAAATTGAACGGACCGAAAGTAGGGGTCATTTGCTGTCTCTTCAACCCCAATACAACTTACAACTCAACTTTGGCCTTGGGTATAATTGACTTAAGGCTGCTCCTGAGAATTTTCGATGAGATTGAAGTATGTACATAGTAAGAAGTTCTGAAGGTGTTGCATGCAGTAAATAGGACTGTTAAGAGCGACAGATGCGGCTGCTGATCGCGGCAGCACACCACAGGCAACTCTGCTGGTCGGTAATTGTATCTTACAGAGATAAAGAGAGAGAGGGATCACCGACAATTACATACTCATCAGTCGTTGCAATTATTGTTTTGTGCTAAACTCAATGTACGCCAGACAGGTTCCATTGGGGCCTGTCTTGGCGATCCTGGGGAGGCAGACTTCGAGCAGTTGACGTCTTCCAGTATTAATAGTATCATTTCACCTGTATTTTTAAGAAACCACCTGTATGTAATATAGTAACGTTAACTTCTATCATACTTATCTCCTCCCGTTCTACAGCAAGTTCGAGTACCTATACGACCAGAGCACACTGCTTTAAGGACCGGACTCCACCAAAGCGGAGACGTGCGGAGATTTGCGAAGCGGAGAGGAGAGAAGTTTAGGGTGTATCCAGCAAAGCTGTGCGAAGATGCGCACTGTCTAGTCTGGATCAGAGATGTGGGTACGGTGGGATACTCACGCCCACCTTAGCACGAAATGCGACCGTCGCACGCCGGTCACGTCTCATCTTGTCTCTGCTGCTGCCGGCTTGGCCACCCAGTGCGGAGGCTGGCCTAAACAAATATGAGACATCTCTCTTCTCTGTTCAACCATTTTCATTAAAGCGAAGCGGAGACGAGAAGTGAAAATAACAAATTTCTATGGGTGGTTTATTCTATGGCCGCTTTTTTGAGAATAGAATAAAATGTCGGAAATTATAGGCAGGCCAGGTTTCATACAAAAATATTCCAATTTTTGTATATTGGCAATAATGTTTGAATTTGGTTTATTTATTAGTTGCGACCAAAGAGATTTAATTAAAAGAATTATAGAGCGGACATTGGGAATATTTTCATACAAAAATTTTGATCCCGTACATTTTCAATTTTGACACGCGAATGCTACCTGACATGCGAGCATATGACACTTGACAGAACGATTTGTAACTAAGTAGTAACAAGTATTGGATTACAATTTTGTTCGTCTTGCCTCATCTATTGCTCGTTAATATTTGAATGTCTTTGGTTGCGACGACAATAGCCCCTTTATTTTTTTTACGTTCTGATGACATTTGGTAGGCAGTTTGGGACATTATGTTTTGACATCTGTTTGGTTTATGTATTCTACTCTTTGGTTTTGACTAATCTATATTACTATACTCTATGTTTTGACTTTTGGTATAAGAATTTTATTATTTGGTTCAGACAATTTATTGTAATGTTAAGAATTTGATAATTTATTTTTTAGAATATTTAGAAAATATTACTTTTGTAATAATTTACATCCGATTTATCTGCTACTATGAGTGATGACTACATGAGTGATAACTATCGCTTAAGGAAACACTTCTTGAGTACACAAGAGGTTCCCTCTCAGAGCCTTATAAAGAAAAAGATGTCTGAGCCACTTGCAGCCCTATATTTCAAGAGCATGACACCGAAACTTAAGGTGACGGCAGGGCTAGAACCTCCTTTGAAAGGTGGTGGAAGCGACTGGTACGTCCCACCTAAAGATCTTTTAGAAGGTAGAACAGTGTTAAAGCCCCTAAAAAGAAAGTATATGTCCAGTTTAAATTGTATTGGACTAGAAGCTGTTTGTATAAAAATTACTGAAGACCGTCGCAAAAACTTGATATTACAGACGAACAAAATGATTACTGAAAACGATGAGAAATGGAAAAGATTAATTGAAGAAAAATGCGAACAGCTTTTTAAAGAACATTGTTTGAAAGCGGCTAAAACGAACAGCGAGAAAATTAAAGAAGAATTTAGTGAATTTTCAACATTATACGCTGAATCACTCACCACTATTGAGACTGTAATATTCGATGCAGCATCTAGCGAAATTAACAGAATACAAAATGAGACACTTCAAAAAATGAAAAACAAATATCAAACCTTAATAAAACAGCAAACAACTGAGCAATATGATACATTCACAAATAAACTAATGACAGAAAATCTAAGATTGAGAGGTGAATTTGTTGAAAGGTTAGCAAGTAACCGCGAAGAAATAGGAGATAAAATACACCATCTCAAACTAGAAACACATGTAAACATCGAGGAAATGAGAAAATTTTGGGAGTGCCAACGCTTGGCTTGTCAAGTTTATGTTGCTTTGAAAGAAAAGGAAGAATGTAAAAAAGATGCAATGCTCTCTGATCACATGCACAAGAAAAAAATTAAGATTTTAAAAGATGAAATAGTGTTGAAAGACTATGAAATTAATCTCCGAACACGAAAAGAAAAAATACAGTTAGAGCTCGATACAATATGGGGAAAGAAAGTTTGGTACGTTATAAAGCGTTTCCAAATGTATGTATCCTATTGTCTGAATTTGCTACCAGAACATGCAGATTTTTTTATTAATATGGAAAAACTGATGCTGCTACATTTGAACGAAGTACTGGAAAATCCAAACACTGAAAGCATCTTCTTTGAAAAGGAATCTTATGAAGGTCCTAGAGCTGGCCCTCATCCTTTTTATCTATTCTGCGATAGAAATCAGAAAATAGACGACGTTCGTCTTGAGAGAGATCTTTGTCCGAAACATTGCACGTCTAGCGCATCCCAAATGCCAGTGATAGTTATAAATAAGCGGTGTATGTACGCAGCTTGTGATAATTTTGAACAGTTCACCAACAAAGTGAAGCATTATATACACGGTGAACGTGGAGACGATGCGGATTTCGTAGACGACCACGAGTATGAACATTATGTGCCTGTAAAGTATACAACTTCAAAGCAATTGCTAGAACTTAAGTTAGAAAGTACTTTATTACAAGCACTAAATCACGAATTATCGAACATAAGAGACACACCTGTCGTATGCAGTACCTGTAAAGTACCTTATTGCTTTTGCACTACTCAAGCCACAGAAGCTCAGGAGCAAGCAGGAACACAAGGAACTGTTTCACGTTCGACGTCTGCTGGTAATACGTTTAACATTAGCAAAGCGGTCTGTGAAAATCATGCAGTGGAGACATATTTGAAGTCTATTCAACCGAAACAGTGCACATGTGCTAAAACTGCTAAAAAGCATTTGGTCGAACACTTACCAGTTTATATGAGAAGCGAGTCATTATTTGACGAGACAGCTAAGAATTTGCCCAGCTACGAAGCATGTACCCTAGATACTCTAAAGAGATTGGTCAGAGAGGCTAGAGGAGTCGTTGCTTTGCCGATACGTGAAACCAGAGACGAAGACAAGACCAGAGACGTGGCCATTCAATACACTGATGCACAATACGATACTTTGTGTACTTGTTTCTCAGATGATTCGATTATTAATGATTTGAATACCAAGTCAGCGAACTTATTGCATAAATTGTACCGGCCATCATCAAATGCGACTTATTTCCAACCCACATCGGTAACGAGTTCAAGTTTTGGTTCGTTGTATACACGAGATAAATCCTTGAGGACTCCAACTGGCGATTTTCCAGAAATTGAAGAAATGTTCAAGATTTTAAGAAAAGATGGACCGTCTAAGCACGCTGGGGTACGCGGGAATACCGATTATTATATCCGTAGTAATATGTTTTCTTTTTGGAGATTAGACGATAAGTAATCGTCAAAAAATGACGATTATTCGGTATTTACATATTTTCAATAGAAAAATAGGGAGGATTAACATAAAGGTCTGGAGCAATACCTGCATGAGTTCGTTCATCTTGATCAATATCAAAATATTTTTGGTTTCACCACGGTATTCTCCTAATTTCCTGTGCGTTTAGATCCAAAAAAACAATGTTCTTCTTTATGGCAATTCAACAATATTGCATGATTTAGGTTATCGAACAGACCAATTTTTCGGACATATTTATGAAGCAATGGAATACGAATTTTCTTCAAAATCATTGGATCGTGATAGAAAACGTGTGTTACGCAATCCGGAAGCTATGCATTTTAAGATTTCAGAAAAATTCCATCAGATAAATCTGCTACTATTGGCTAATCCACAAAAGCTTTAGTCGGTCCGTCCATTTCTTGAAAATTAGAATGAATATGATATGTCACAGAAAAATCAGTTTACCGGTTCAAAACATAACTATTTAAAAATGTTTAGCTATTATCTCGTGTGCTAGCTATATACCCACTGTGATCTTAGAATCTGATATAGTATAGGTAAAACATAATGTAGCTTTGTGTAGCGTTCGACCGAAGCTTTTGAATATTTATAATTTTGTTTTTATTATTATAGAGTTTTTGTTTAATACATTTTATTTTGCTTCATTTGTGTTGGTTTATTCTGAATGTGGCTTAGTTAATGTATAAAACCGTGTTATATCCTTTGCAATGCTCAACGTAGGTATGAAGAAGCGCTCAGGCCCGCCGCAAGCGGGCGCGCAAGGCGTGCGCTGCACGCGGTCGTCACGTCCAGGGGCGGCAAATTGACTGCCGACACGTAGTGCCTCGTATAACAAACCATGGACCCATGGGCCCCGGTGGCGCAGGTGCTGGGGAGCGAACTGACCCCTTATTGCAAAATCAGGTCATGGTAAGTTTTCATCAAAACAGATTGTTGTCATCGGAACTAAGTAATAAAAACAAAGACGGTCAAGTAGTTGCGATTTGACTTGCTTTGGCTATGGCACGGGGCGGCAGGCTGCGAGGGACTGCCGAAGCCACCCCGTATTTACTAGATGCAAGTACCATATTCTTCTAGCCTGCCGCCTACTTCTATAGTCTAAGAGATTTGGCTTGTCGGAGTCCAGAAAAACTAAAATTTTTACGAGGTCGTCTCGCTCGCTCTTCAATGAAGACTTGACTTGTTGCAGTGCAGAAAGCTCCAAATTATCGAGCTCCCTTCGCTCGCCTTTAAATGATTACTTGATTTATCATGGTTGGGTAGCCTTCGAATTTTCGAGCTTGCTTCGCTCGCTTTTCAATGAGAACTTGTCCCTTATTTTTCGATCTGGCTCGGGGTCCAGATGATTGATAAAGCAGGTTTTATGCATGGCTGTTATTTTTTAAATTAGCTGAAACGACGGATGTTAGGCAGGCCAAAAAATTCAAACCTTTGTCATCTTAATGTGACTAAACTAAGAGAAGAGAACCTTTTCGGCAACCACGGCCTAGACAGTTGTTGTTGTGTGACAGTAGTTTAGCCATCGGGGTCGGCATTTGATTTTTTGCTGCCAAGCAATAAAATAAAGTACAATCCCTATAAACGTTTATTTATCAAGGGTCTAAGTAATCGTTTTCCTAAAAAAAAATGCGCTAAAACATCACTTCCGACTTTGATTGAAATCTTCAAATCATGAATAATTAAACTACACCTCATAAGCCTTCATTCATGTTATGTATGGCACGGTGCCCATGGTCCTTTGTAAAGGACCACTGCAGCGCTTCTTCACGCCTCAATCTTAACTCGACTGATCCGCACTTGTGCACAGGCATACTACGCGTGTCAAGCGGCTCAAAACGCATCACAATCTGTGTGCACGACTGTACGCGTATGCGAAAAGTTTATAAACAATCGCTAAAAATTGTTCGCTAAATAGGCGTTGCTTTGCTTGACATTAGTGAATATAGACCGATCTAGAATGTCTTGCCTCCACACCAGCAGAGCGGTCCTTTTTGATTGACTAAGGGTCAGTTCAGACAGAACGAAAAACTCTTCGTGCAATTTACTGATCACTTATTACAAATAGGATCGTATTACCATTGTTTAAAGCAGACAATAGCATGAATATCGACGCAGACATCAAGCGTCATACTGCCCATGCGGTGTGACTGACACTGGCTTGGCCACCATCAGGGATTTTAATTTTGATAACACAAATAATTTGTCGGTAATTAGTCGAAATTTGTCGCCCAATATCAGAATTTGTCGGTCACTGGTTCAAAAGTTATAAGGGTTTCTAGGTGGCCGATCTGTAGAGACTCTCCCCAGCTTGGCCACATTTATATCTCAAAAACTAGGGCATCTAGCGTAGATCTGTTTTCTCCCAGATTTAGTCGGCAATTTGTCGGAATTTCTCGCCAAGCCACAGATTTAGTCGGTCACTGGTTCAAAAGTTATAACGGTGTATTGGTGGCCGATCTGTAGAGACTCTCCCCAGCTTGGCCACATTAATATCTTAAAAACTAGTGCATCTAGCGAAGATCTGGTTTCTCCCTGATTTAGTCGGCAATTTGTCGGAATTTGTCGCCAAGCCACAGATTTAGTCGGTGTGTAATTAAAAAGATATTAAAGGATTCAATTTCTCCATACATTGGTACAATCAAGTACAAAATATTTGAAGTAGTTTCTAGACAGTATCTATGATGTCATATGGTGGAATTTTTATTTCGAAATATATAAATATAAAGTTATTCTATAATTTGAACCCACAAAAGGAAAACTATTCATTAACTATAAACAGATCTACAGTAAATATATATATATGTACCTAATTATTTATCGAACAAAATGTGCACTTAGTCGCTGGCAGATAAATCACTACGCTCCGTTTCATTTATGGTGAGAGGAAAGAGATAGATGCGAGCCAGTTTACAGTGGAGCTCATTATAAATAGTTAGGAACTCGAGTAATAACAGTTTTTTTTAATTAGTATTAGATAAGATAAAAAAAAGTTTGTAATAATTTGTGTGCGTTGTTATATAAAACGCACACAAATTATTATAAACTTTTTTTGTTGTCCTACTTCATTATCAATATGTAATAAATTACCGAATATTCCCATTGAATAAAGTTTATATAGCTTATTTGTATGCGGGTAGCATTATAGGTAATAGCGTCGTATCGGGTCGCGGTCGTGTCGGTGGCGAAATGAAGAATTTCGATGATGTGTTGTCGAATAGGTATCGATCGGCATCAGTGTTGGTTTCAGTCAGGGTCGTGCAATGAAGAAACACCCATTGTTATTTTTTATTGAGAGATAATATTATATACTTAATAGGTATCTAGGTACCTACCCACATCTTTGATTATATAGGTATTTTTTAAAATTTACTGTGAGTAGGTACAATAATTTAAAGTAATATTTTTTTTTATATTTCAACAACAGAAATTATTATTCTAAAGTAAGAGCTTAACTTTATAATTTGGTAACACAGTTGCATGCGACTGTACATCTTGACACCAATAATTCACCAAATAGACCAAGAGCAAGATTTAATGTTTTCAAAGAAGTTTAAGACACTCTAACCTAGTAATTTAAAACATAAAAACATGAATCTAATTGAGAATTTATCTCTTCCTGACATTTCTAAGGACCTAAGACCGATAAACTAGAAGTATATTACACATATTACTAGAAATATTTTTCTCTTGCCAACGTTTCGTAAACTCTTCGATCTAGCTCTTGGACTATACCTTAAAAAATTAACTCATTATATCTTCTAAACTAAGACCCGACTAAATCTGTGGCTTGGCGACAAATTGCCGACTAAATCTGGGAGAAAACAGATCTTCGCTAGGTGCACTAGTTTTTAAGATATTAATGTGGCCAAGCTGGGGAGAGTCTCTACAGATCGGCCACCAATACACCGTTATAACTTTTGAAAGTGACCGACTAAATCTGTGGCTTGGCGAGAAATTCCGACAAATTGCCGACTAAATCTGGGAGAAAACAGATCTACGCTAGATGCCCTAGTTTTTGAGATATAAATGTGGCCAAGCTGGGGAGTCTCTACAGATCGGCCACCTATAAACCCTTATAACTTTTGAACCAGTGACCGACAAATTCTGATATTGGGCGACAAATTTCGACTAATTACCGACAAATTATTTGTGTTATCAAAATTAAAATCCCTGATGGTGGCCAAGCCAGTGTCAGTCACACGCCAAGCCAGTGTCAGTCACACGCCCATGCGTGCGACTAAGTCACGCATGCTCGGGAGTCTTCGAGGATACCCGAGACCAAAGAGTAGAAGAATACTTATACCAAAAGGCGCGCGTCCTCGCGCGGTCTTGAGCCTTCTCTCAATGTTGCACCGTCTCGAAGCGCGTTTCTGTTCTTTGTGTGAATTGCGACCAGGCTCGAGCCTGCGCGAAGATTTTTCCGTTCTGTATGAACTGACCTCAACTGTATTGTTTAGAGGTTGTGTGCAAGGTGCATTTTAATAAATAAAAACATAAGTCTAGTCTATAAAAATCTTTTTATTAAAAAAATCACTGTAATATTGTGTTTAGTCGGCGTGGTTGCCGAGGCACCCCCGCCGACTCCGCCTACGCACAGGATCTGGCAAATACAGTAAAGTTAACAATTACTCTATATCATATGATCTTACATACTCGCCGCTGGGGCGAGCGGTACATACACAGACGTTATTTATTCAATTACAACTAAACATAAGCAAATCGGAACAGAAACAAATGCTATCGAATGATTCAATAATTATAAAATAAATACATTTACATATTATTAGACACAGATTGGTAGAAATTTATTCGACCGCGACGCGCAGGGAGACGCACGCCGATTTATAATATATTGTAGTCTCTCGAATGCGAGAGGGCTGCCCGCTGGAAGCATTCGGTCACTTCCCGACTCCGAAACACCCATCCGTATTACTGAACCGATAAATCTTAAGTAGTAAGGTCAGTCCTAGAGACCTGCGGCCGCGGAGCTGCCAGCTGCTTAGCTGTACAGGTCGTCGTCGCCGCCCTCCTCCTGGAACGTCGGCACGTCGCCGCCCGACGGGCCCGTGCCGCCCGCCGCGCCGCCGCTCGCCGGGAACCTGCGCGACACACACACCTTACTACGTGCACAAACATTCTATCTAGCTCCTATCATACGAGACTCCAAACAGTATTTTAATATATAATAGTGTCCATGTTCTTGCCCATTTCTTCGCCATAGAGATCTATGGTTTGGAATGGGCAACTACAATGCTTTCACAGTTATTTAATATGCTTTGTTTGACAATTTCAAAGTGCCTGTAACTGGTCTATTTGAAATAAATGATTTGAGTTTAGAGCCTATTGACATATATATATTGATTGATAGCTTGTCTTCATATTGCCCCCAATAAACAACAGCTTCATATATGTATTTACCTGAAGTTGGTCCCGAAGCCCCGGCTCTGCTGCAGCGTCTGCGCGAACATCTCGTACTTGCGGATGTCGTTGTCGGACACGGAGCGGCGCGCGAACTTCATCGCCTCCTCGAAGTGCGCGCGGCTGATCTCCGGCACGGGGTCCTCCTCGTCCATCTGTGGGGAAATATCACCAAATCCAATCATTTATTGAAGCTAGGCTGAAAATCAGCAATATGTGAACATCGAAATTCGACCCCGTTATCTTTGAGTCCCATATAATAGGGGGCGAACCTGTTGTCATCAATCGGACACCAATACGAGTCGGTATTGGTGTCCAGGCTGCTACTAAGTAGTTCTAATAGAAACATTATATAATACTGCCCCACCTGGAAATCGAACCTAAGATCTCATGATCGTCAGTAGCGCTAGCAACCACTAGATGTAAACTGGGGTATGTTCAAAGTACACCTCTAGCCGTCGATTCGAAGTCTTCAATCAAGAACAAGAACACGTTTACTCCAGCGGTTTTCGGTTTAACGACTCATACGAGCTGCTGATACTTCAGCTTGCTCTTCTTTGCGTATTGAAATCTGTATTCAGTAATGTGTATCACTTACATCCATGACAGCGGCAGCGGGTTGCTGCTGGCGAGTGCGCTCACGCGTGATCTCGGCCTCGATGGCCTGGCGGATGGCCAGCTTGCAGGCGCGCTGGCAGATCTCTGTCAAGTCAGCGCCACTGAAGCCTTGTGTCACCTGCAAACGTGATATGAGCATAAGTATTATTAAGAATTTAGGGTAAGAAGTCGAATTCATATTATTTGATTGGGAAAGGACTGGAATTGAAGTCAAAGTAGTATGTTTTAACTGAGATCTTCTAGGACTCAGTAGCACGTTGATAGGTTAAAATACATTCATTATAATAAAACAGAAATTCCATAGTTTTTTTTATACCTAAATGTATTGGTATACTAAAAGATATTTGAGCAAGTAACATTGAGTTTCAACTGACATCAAATGAATCACTGTCATCACTACCTCAATGTATGTAAATCATTAGACTAATTAAAAAAGAAAGCTACGTTACCTTGGCGATGTATGTGAGGTCGACGTCCTTAGCGATGGGCGACTTGCGCAGGTTGGCGCGCAGGATGGCCTCGCGCGACTTCTCGTCCGGCAGCGGGATGTAGATGAGCTGGTCCAGGCGCCCGGGCCGCAGGATGGCCGGGTCGATGATGTCGGGCCGGTTTGTCGCACCTGCCCACGAACAAGTCTTATAAATTCACGTTTTGTTTGAAGGTTTTAGTTCATTTAATAACGCGATTAAAACAAACTATTCTATTAATATTGGTTTTATAATCTCGCCGGGATAAAGGCAAAACCAATTATCAGCGATTTTTTTCAGTTTTTCACTTTAATATACCATTCGAATCGGCACTTGATTCCTTTTCTAATGGTAAAACCAACTAAACCGCAGGACTTACCGTTCCGTGGAGTTATCGAGTTACCGAATGTAAAAACCGATCATATAGTGTCAGTGATTTCATACTTTTATTAGACTGAAATCACTGACATAACAAATAAATAAAATTGGTTTTGCCTTTAACCTGACGGTCTGCTAAATCTTATAACCAAACTTGGCGGTGAGGTATAAAAACATGCTTATATTTCTTGCTTTTCTATGAAAATTCATCGCAGACGTGAAGTATCCTGCTGGTCATAGCCCAGAACCGGTATTGTGCTGCCGGCATTACTGGAAACTTAATCGTCCTGACGTAATGCGTTCAAGTACTTGGTTCCTGCTAACGGCTAGTTATTCGATAAAACTCACCGATGATGAAGACGTTCTTCTTAGCGCCCATGCCGTCCATCTCAGTGAGGATCTGGTTGATGACCCTGTCGGCCGCGCCGCCCGCGTCCGACACGGAGCCTCCACGAGACTTCGCGATCGAGTCCAGCTCGTCGAAGAACAGCACACAAGGCGACGCTGACCGAGCCTGCGGGAACACAACAAGGGTTAACATATTATGGCTCGTCTCAGTAGTTTATTGCAGTCACTGGTGGTAAATATGGCGACTTAAAGAGTTTCTTTTAAAGGTTTGCTTTGTAGAGCTCTCTCGCTCATACCTGTGCATGTGTTTTCCTAAACCTCAATGTGTTACATTTATGCCTGGATACTGTTACATCATTCCTGGAATTCGGTCAGCTCAATTAATTATTTATTTAAATATCTGATGCTAAATAAAGAAAATCACAGGTCTGCCTGTGGATTTCTTTATTTAGTACCCATATTTCATTAAAATTAATGTAATAACAGACTATTACAAAAATTACGGTACCTTTAGTAAATATGGAACCATTGTAGAAGGTCCAGAAAAGTTCAAGTTTGCGAAGCGTCGTCACTTTTGAGGCGTCAATATTAAGGACCGGTTTTCATCACCGAAGCAGAAAACAACTTATAGGATTGGTCGATTCCCGCATTCGTCATTCCATTCGTCTCGTTGGTGGAAACCAGGCCTAACAGTCAGGTTCTATGACTGATAACATACCTTGTCGAAGATGTCTCGCACGTTGGCCTCGGACTCTCCGAACCACATAGTGAGCAGCTCGGGTCCCTTCACTGAGATGAAGTTGGCCTGGCACTCGTTGGCGATGGCCTTGGCCAACAGAGTTTTACCTGTAAGGGAATATGTTTGGTTAAAGACGAGCATTTGTATTTGTGAATGGGAATTTTTAACTCCTGATATGAACTATGAACATCTGTCTGTCATGTTTAATTTGGGCTTTATTGACTGGGTTTGCTTCTGAAAATCACCAAAGAAACATGGCAACGAATTCGACGGCCCACTTAACAGCATGATTTATTTATGTGTCATTCTTCAGAAAGTATTACTTGTTTGCTCGGACGTATCGGAATGTCGTGCACCTGTGTTTCAACACTCACTAGTACACTATAATTATCTCCTATGTTCTTGGCTAGTCTCTGTTGAGACCGGCCTCCATTGCCAGATTAGTTTGGGAGGATATTATTATGTAAACGTCTTTGCTGAGTACATACCGCATCCAGGCGGGCCATAGAACAGCACTCCCCGAGAGGGCTGCATGCCGAACTTGAGGAACTTGTCGGGGTGCTCCACCGGGTACTGCACGAGCTCCTGCAGCTCGCGCTTCACGTTCTGCAGGCCTCCGATGTCGCCCCACGTCACGTTGGGCACCTCCACCACGGTCTCGCGCAGAGCAGACGGCGATGATTTCGTCATGGCGTACTGAGGAAGAGAAATTATGTTGTAATGGATAATGTCGGGGTCAGGGTTGCATTTCGCGACAAGTAAATTCGGACATAAAATTCACACTAACCGATATGCAAAGAAAATGTGTTAACACAACAATCTCATATTTTTTATACATACTAACATGCATCTCTCTTGCAACCAAAGTATACAAATATCTTTCTTACCAAGGGGTATCGTGTTGGCCAGAAACTGTATTGTGGAAGTCAATTAGGCTCCATGTAAAATACTGGAACCCAGTTGCATCCAGCTAGTCCCCAACATGGTTAGGAAAAGCCTAGGCAGGTAAGGAATAGTATGTGTCTTACCCGGAAGTTGTCCATAGACACGGCGAGGGAGTTGAGAACCTCGGCGTCAATCTGGTCGTCCTCGAGATCGATGAGGTCCATCTTCTCACGGATTTGCTGAAGAGCAGCCTCCGAGCACAGCGAAGCCAAGTCAGCGCCCACGTGGCCGTGAGATTCTGCTGCGATCTGATAAACGAGATAATGATTTACATAAGTTTTATGTTTCAACCAAGCCAATAGTCTTTTCGAGAAAATGGGAAAAATAAAAACTAAATAATAGTATAGTGGCAGGCAGGCACCCCTGCTTCTGTCCTGACTGAACTACTTCTATGTCTAGTAGGGTTTGGACTATTCTTTGTTGTTAGTTATACTAAAGGACCAAAAAAACATGAGCCAGACAAATATAAGAACAACAAAACCGGACAGTATGCAGAAAGTAAAAATTATTAAATTGTTCTGTCTCAGAACTTATTTATATAACATAATATACAATTTACTAGCTCTTCACCTGTTCTAGATCAACATCATCACCCAGCTTCATGTTCTTAGTGTGGATGCGCAGGATCTCCAGCCGGCCGGTCGCGTCGGGGATGCCGATGTCGATCTCGCGGTCGAAACGACCGAACCGACGCAGGGCGGGGTCGATCGAGTTCGGGCGGTTCGTAGCCGCCATCACAATCACGTGGGATGACTTCTTCATACCTACGGGGAAGGATAGCGACGTCATTTTGAGTTTTTATCTTTTAGAAACCTAAGGATTCCCAAGAGCGCAAGGAACAAAAGGTAACTGTGAATCAGTAGGCTTGACAGGTTATGTCCACTGTTGGATATAGCTTTCTATATAAAACGCCATATTTACAATGATTTGTGTAGTTGTTTGTAGTCCATTAATCTGTGTGCCCGGTTGATGAAATATGCAGCAGAGTTGTACCTATATTACATCCACATAGGTAGGCATACATGTCTGCCTAATCCTTTACGAATTACAGGCGTGGTATTTGTGTGTATAAAGTGTAGTGTAGTGCCAAAAAAAATAAACTTCGTATGGTCCACACCTATTCTAGGCCATTACAAGGTTTCCTTTTGTCGATTGTACAAATTATTAATAACCTCGATGTCAAACACAATCGATATTCGTGGCTAATGGGCTCACGGTCAATTACTGCACACAAATGTGCCGCAGACCAAGCTGATTGCTACGCTTATGTATCGGGAAGTCCCTGAAAGTCTACGGCCGAGATGTAAATATAGGGCCGTGATCTATAAGCGTTAGTTCGCAAGTACTTTGGCAAAGCGTTATTTCTATCACTGTCCCACAACTGTCTAACTTCAAGAACAAGACAGAGACGGGACCATGTATGAGTCAAAGCATGTGCTATGTACGTTTATATGTAGATCTCGGCCCGATTTTCGGGGACTTCCCGACTAATAAATAGCAATCATTCAAGCTTGGTCCGTGGCAACTTCGTATTATTAGATTTTCCTATTAAATTAACTTAAGAGCTAAGGAACCAGTTGACATATCCGGTAGTTCTAACTCTTTTAGTTAGAATTCTGGCTAGCTATAAAAACAATACGCACTATTTTTTATCATAAAGTTATAAAACTGCATAAGTTTAAATATACGTGTGTTATCGACGTACGCCCACGTAACATGATTATCATAAAACGCAAAAGAATAAGTAAAACATAAATCTAAGAATTCTAACTTTTTACAGTTTTATCTTCAAAGAAATTTACTAAACTGCATAATAAAAATCATATCTCAAAAAATTACATTTACTCAAGTAAACACTTTGACTTGTCCATAGATACGGGGGTAAGTATCTGTTTTCTGTGTATCATAGATTACCTCCACCTCCATTATAATCTTAAGTTGAACAATGATGACCACTCTGTATTTCTATGCATATGGAAAATTATGTCATGACTTGAATTCTTCAAAACAAACCTACAGACCATCAGACCAACTTAATAAGTCACTAGCCAAGAGCAGTGATGGTATGAGACTATTTTTTATACCACTGTAACTCACCGAGTTATAAAAAAGTTCCACATTGTAAAGTGTGGTGTCTCTCAGTTATTCATATTGCCATTTTGACAATCTATTACTCACCATCCATAAGAGTCAAGAGCTGCGACACGATCCTGCGCTCCACCTCTCCGTGAGTCTTCTCCCTCTTGGGTGCGATGGCATCCAGCTCATCAATGAAGATGATGGCCGGAGAGTTCTTGTCGGCCTCCTCGAACGCCTTGCGCAAGTTGGACTCGGATTCACCAGCCAGCTTCGACATGATCTCGGGCCCGTTGATCAAGAAGAAGAAAGCGCCTGTTGGGGAAGACAAAATGTTCAATATGTGAGCATGTTATTTAATTCCTCAATTTAATAGATACTAGCTTCTGAAAGTCTGATTTAAGTCTTTCTCCAGTAAATGTAACTAAAGATGTTGCAATTTGAATAAACAACGAAAATAAAATAACAGGGCAATTTACAAAAGTGAAACCAATTCCAGAAACTCATGTTGTTTAAAATCAATAATTTAAATATAAAAAAAACTACTAGATTTGTTTTTGGAACTGCTTTTAGGAACAAGTTTCAAGAACGAAAAACTCTTCGTGCAATTTACTGATCACTTATTACAAATAGGATCGTATTACCATTGTTTAAAGCAGACAATAGCATGAATATCGACGCAGACATCAAGCGTCATACTGCCCATGCGGTGTGACTGACACTGGCTTGGCCACCATCAGGGATTTTAATTTTGATAACACAAATAATTTGTCGGTAATTAGTCGAAATTTGTCGCCCAATATCAGAATTTGTCGGTCACTGGTTCAAAAGTTATAAGGGTTTCTAGGTGGCCGATCTGTAGAGACTCTCCCCAGCTTGGCCACATTTATATCTCAAAAACTAGGGCATCTAGCGTAGATCTGTTTTCTCCCAGATTTAGTCGGCAATTTGTCGGAATTTCTCGCCAAGCCACAGATTTAGTCGGTCACTGGTTCAAAAGTTATAACGGTGTATTGGTGGCCGATCTGTAGAGACTCTCCCCAGCTTGGCCACATTAATATCTTAAAAACTAGTGCATCTAGCGAAGATCTGGTTTCTCCCTGATTTAGTCGGCAATTTGTCGGAATTTGTCGCCAAGCCACAGATTTAGTCGGTGTGTAATTAAAAAGATATTAAAGGATTCAATTTCTCCATACATTGGTACAATCAAGTACAAAATATTTGAAGTAGTTTCTAGACAGTATCTATGATGTCATATGGTGGAATTTTTATTTCGAAATATATAAATATAAAGTTATTCTATAATTTGAACCCACAAAAGGAAAACTATTCATTAACTATAAACAGATCTACAGTAAATATATATATATGTACCTAATTATTTATCGAACAAAATGTGCACTTAGTCGCTGGCAGATAAATCACTACGCTCCGTTTCATTTATGGTGAGAGGAAAGAGATAGATGCGAGCCAGTTTACAGTGGAGCTCATTATAAATAGTTAGGAACTCGAGTAATAACAGTTTTTTTTAATTAGTAGGGGAGCGAGGGGCTTGTTGTAACAGTTTTCATTAAAACTAATATATCTTGAGATCTATTGATTAAATTTCTACTAAATAAAGATGGATGGATACTGTAACTCTTCCTCTACCAAATCAAGTAAAAATAATACCATAACTATTGGTCATTATTTTACAATCAATTATTTTCTAGAAGAAGTGCGGTGTTACAACTTACCTCGTGCTTGGGGCAAGTTGTAACGTCTACTGGGGCAAATAGTAACGACAAAAAAAACGACGATAATACCTCAAATCATTTATTCTTTGTTTATTTTTAACAAAATTGACATCTTTCTAAAGTAAGTATTATGTAATTCTTATCAAAAATCAACTCAAATACACTTTTTAAGTAATCAACACTTAAAAATTAAGTAATTAACAGTTTTATTTAGTTAAACACTACTTATAATCATCATGGCACTTTTAAATCACAGTAAGTAATGAAATTATTTATATCTAATGTATGCTTCGTAATTATCTCTTCTTAATAGCTATCTAACAAAGTATTATACTTACGTAAGAATCAACATTTGGTGGGTTTCATTATAATTAAATTCAGTCTTCATCTGAGCTACAATTAATACAAATAAAATATATAATGTCTCCTGTAACACATCCTACATGTGCCCACATCTTACAAATGATACACTCTATCCAATCTTCTTTATTTGTATCTGTATAAGCTTCACCACATACCAGACAATACCACTCTTCTGCTTCAGATTCTGAATCTGAACATAAAATCTTTTTTTTAGCTCTGCTCACTCCGGTTTTATTATTTGTTGATTTACCTTTGGCTTTTCCCTTCTCTTTCCCCTTTCCTTTCCCTTTTCCTTTAATTTTGTCATCTTTTTTCTTAATTTTTTCCTCATATTCCTTTTGTAAAGCTTCCTTTTCAGGGGTGTCTTACTTCTATAGGAAGTAGTCCAAAATATATATCGGCGCACTTGAGTAGGTAGGAAGCTATCTTACCTTCCTCTTCTGCAGTAAATACTTGTCTAGGCTTAACATAACCAACTCTTAATCTTCATTATTCTTCTTTTTCTTTATGTATCTATAAAGAGAGACTTGACATAATCCGAAAGTCTGACTAGCTTGCCGAATACTGCATTTTTTTTCTAAAATTTCAGCTGCCGCTAACTCGTATACTTCTTGGCTTTGTGTTGCCCGCTCTGACTTTCTTTTATACACCCTCATTCTAAAACAAAGGAAAAAAGTAGGTATCTACATCATAACTTGGGGCATGTTGTAACACGTTACAACAAGCCCCGGGATTTTGTTACAACTAACCCCATGGTATGATTTTTAACATTTATCAAGATAACTATTTAAACAATTTAGCAATCATAAAAACTGTTACACATTATCAGAGATAGATAAATTTGAATGGAAATAAGATATAGAAAATTTGAAATTAGTCGATATTAAAAATGCAAACCGGAATTTTATGACGGTACAATTTTATATTACCTGGCAGAAATGAAGCGCATGCACACTTCCGCTCACTGCGTCGGCCGGCGGGACACTGGCTATGGCAACATGATGCGGCGCGGTTTATAGGTTAAATTGAGTCAAAGAAATACGTTAATAGCGTTTAAGATCCTAGTGAAAAGAGCCTGTTACTACTTACCCCTGTTACAACAAGCCCCTCGCTCCCCTATTAGATAAGATAAAAAAAAGTTTGTAATAATTTGTGTGCGTTGTTATATAAAACGCACACAAATTATTATAAACTTTTTTTGTTGTCCTACTTCATTATCAATATGTAATAAATTACCGAATATTCCCATTGAATAAAGTTTATATAGCTTATTTGTATGCGGGTAGCATTATAGGTAATAGCGTCGTATCGGGTCGCGGTCGTGTCGGTGGCGAAATGAAGAATTTCGATGATGTGTTGTCGAATAGGTATCGATCGGCATCAGTGTTGGTTTCAGTCAGGGTCGTGCAATGAAGAAACACCCATTGTTATTTTTTATTGAGAGATAATATTATATACTTAATAGGTATCTAGGTACCTACCCACATCTTTGATTATATAGGTATTTTTTAAAATTTACTGTGAGTAGGTACAATAATTTAAAGTAATATTTTTTTTTATATTTCAACAACAGAAATTATTATTCTAAAGTAAGAGCTTAACTTTATAATTTGGTAACACAGTTGCATGCGACTGTACATCTTGACACCAATAATTCACCAAATAGACCAAGAGCAAGATTTAATGTTTTCAAAGAAGTTTAAGACACTCTAACCTAGTAATTTAAAACATAAAAACATGAATCTAATTGAGAATTTATCTCTTCCTGACATTTCTAAGGACCTAAGACCGATAAACTAGAAGTATATTACACATATTACTAGAAATATTTTTCTCTTGCCAACGTTTCGTAAACTCTTCGATCTAGCTCTTGGACTATACCTTAAAAAATTAACTCATTATATCTTCTAAACTAAGACCCGACTAAATCTGTGGCTTGGCGACAAATTGCCGACTAAATCTGGGAGAAAACAGATCTTCGCTAGGTGCACTAGTTTTTAAGATATTAATGTGGCCAAGCTGGGGAGAGTCTCTACAGATCGGCCACCAATACACCGTTATAACTTTTGAAAGTGACCGACTAAATCTGTGGCTTGGCGAGAAATTCCGACAAATTGCCGACTAAATCTGGGAGAAAACAGATCTACGCTAGATGCCCTAGTTTTTGAGATATAAATGTGGCCAAGCTGGGGAGTCTCTACAGATCGGCCACCTATAAACCCTTATAACTTTTGAACCAGTGACCGACAAATTCTGATATTGGGCGACAAATTTCGACTAATTACCGACAAATTATTTGTGTTATCAAAATTAAAATCCCTGATGGTGGCCAAGCCAGTGTCAGTCACACGCCAAGCCAGTGTCAGTCACACGCCCATGCGTGCGACTAAGTCACGCATGCTCGGGAGTCTTCGAGGATACCCGAGACCAAAGAGTAGAAGAATACTTATACCAAAAGGCGCGCGTCCTCGCGCGGTCTTGAGCCTTCTCTCAATGTTGCACCGTCTCGAAGCGCGTTTCTGTTCTTTGTGTGAATTGCGACCAGGCTCGAGCCTGCGCGAAGATTTTTCCGTTCTGTATGAACTGACCCCAACTGTATTGTTTAGAGGTTGTGTGCAAGGTGCATTTAATAAATAAAAACATAAGTCTAGTCTATAAAAATCTTTTTATTAAAAAAATCACTGTAATATTGTGTTTAGTCGGCGTGGTTGCCGAGGCACCCCCGCCGACTCCGCCTACGCACAGGATCTGGCAAATACAGTAAAGTTAACAATTACTCTATATCATATGATCTTACATACTCGCCGCTGGGGCGAGCGGTACATACACAGACGTTATTTATTCAATTACAACTAAACATAAGCAAATCGGAACAGAAACAAATGCTATCGAATGATTCAATAATTATAAAATAAATACATTTACATATTATTAGACACAGATTGGTAGAAATTTATTCGACCGCGACGCGCAGGGAGACGCACGCCGATTTATAATATATTGTAGTCTCTCGAATGCGAGAGGGCTGCCCGCTGGAAGCATTCGGTCACTTCCCGACTCCGAAACACCCATCCGTATTACTGAACCGATAAATCTTAAGTAGTAAGGTCAGTCCTAGAGACCTGCGGCCGCGGAGCTGCCAGCTGCTTAGCTGTACAGGTCGTCGTCGCCGCCCTCCTCCTGGAACGTCGGCACGTCGCCGCCCGACGGGCCCGTGCCGCCCGCCGCGCCGCCGCTCGCCGGGAACCTGCGCGACACACACACCTTACTACGTGCACAAACATTCTATCTAGCTCCTATCATACGAGACTCCAAACAGTATTTTAATATATAACAGTGTCCATGTTCTTGCCCATTTCTTCGCCATAGAGATCTATGGTTTGGAATGGGCAACTACAATGCTTTCACAGTTATTTATTATGCTTTGTTTGACAATTTCAAAGTGCCTGTAACTGGTCTATTTGAAATAAATGATTTGAGTTTAGAGCCTATTGACATATATATATTGATTGATAGCTTGTCTTCATATTGCCCCCAATAAACAACAGCTTCATATATGTATTTACCTGAAGTTGGTCCCGAAGCCCCGGCTCTGCTGCAGCGTCTGCGCGAACATCTCGTACTTGCGGATGTCGTTGTCGGACACGGAGCGGCGCGCGAACTTCATCGCCTCCTCGAAGTGCGCGCGGCTGATCTCCGGCACGGGGTCCTCCTCGTCCATCTGTGGGGAAATATCACCAAATCCAATCATTTATTGAAGCTAGGCTGAAAATCAGCAATATGTGAACATCGAAATTCGACCCCGTTATCTTTGAGTCCCATATAATAGGGGGCGAACCTGTTGTCATCAATCGGACACCAATACGAGTCGGTATTGGTGTCCAGGCTGCTACTAAGTAGTTCTAATAGAAACATTATATAATACTGCCCCACCTGGAAATCGAACCTAAGATCTCATGATCGTCAGTAGCGCTAGCAACCACTAGATGTAAACTGGGGTATGTTCAAAGTACACCTCTAGCCGTCGATTCGAAGTCTTCAATCAAGAACAAGAACACGTTTACTCCAGCGGTTTTCGGTTTAACGACTCATACGAGCTGCTGATACTTCAGCTTGCTCTTCTTTGCGTATTGAAATCTGTATTCAGTAATGTGTATCACTTACATCCATGACAGCGGCAGCGGGTTGCTGCTGGCGAGTGCGCTCACGCGTGATCTCGGCCTCGATGGCCTGGCGGATGGCCAGCTTGCAGGCGCGCTGGCAGATCTCTGTCAAGTCAGCGCCACTGAAGCCTTGTGTCACCTGCAAACGTGATATGAGCATAAGTATTATTAAGAATTTAGGGTAAGAAGTCGAATTCATATTATTTGATTGGGAAAGGACTGGAATTGAAGTCAAAGTAGTATGTTTTAACTGAGATCTTCTAGGACTCAGTAGCACGTTGATAGGTTAAAATACATTCATTATAATAAAACAGAAATTCCATAGTTTTTTTTATACCTAAATGTATTGGTATACTAAAAGATATTTGAGCAAGTAACATTGAGTTTCAACTGACATCAAATGAATCACTGTCATCACTACCTCAATGTATGTAAATCATTAGACTAATTAAAAAAGAAAGCTACGTTACCTTGGCGATGTATGTGAGGTCGACGTCCTTAGCGATGGGCGACTTGCGCAGGTTGGCGCGCAGGATGGCCTCGCGCGACTTCTCGTCCGGCAGCGGGATGTAGATGAGCTGGTCCAGGCGCCCGGGCCGCAGGATGGCCGGGTCGATGATGTCGGGCCGGTTTGTCGCACCTGCCCACGAACAAGTCTTATAAATTCACGTTTTGTTTGAAGGTTTTAGTTCATTTAATAACGCGATTAAAACAAACTATTCTATTAATATTGGTTTTATAATCTCGCCGGGATAAAGGCAAAACCAATTATCAGCGATTTTTTTCAGTTTTTTACTTTAATATACCATTCGAATCGGCACTTGATTCCTTTTCTAATGGTAAAACCAACTAAACCGCAGGACTTACCGTTCCGTGGAGTTATCGAGTTACCGAATGTAAAAACCGATCATATAGTGTCAGTGATTTCATACTTTTATTAGACTGAAATCACTGACATAACAAATAAATAAAATTGGTTTTGCCTTTAACCTGACGGTCTGCTAAATCTTATAACCAAACTTGGCGGTGAGGTATAAAAACATGCTTATATTTCTTGCTTTTCTATGAAAATTCATCGCAGACGTGAAGTATCCTGCTGGTCATAGCCCAGAACCGGTATTGTGCTGCCGGCATTACTGGAAACTTAATCGTCCTGACGTAATGCGTTCAAGTACTTGGTTCCTGCTAACGGCTAGTTATTCGATAAAACTCACCGATGATGAAGACGTTCTTCTTAGCGCCCATGCCGTCCATCTCAGTGAGGATCTGGTTGATGACCCTGTCGGCCGCGCCGCCCGCGTCCGACACGGAGCCTCCACGAGACTTCGCGATCGAGTCCAGCTCGTCGAAGAACAGCACACAAGGCGACGCTGACCGAGCCTGCGGGAACACAACAAGGGTTAACATATTATGGCTCGTCTCAGTAGTTTATTGCAGTCACTGGTGGTAAATATGGCGACTTAAAGAGTTTTTTTTAAAGGTTTGCTTTGTAGAGCTCTCTCGCTCATACCTGTGCATGTGTTTTCCTAAACCTCAATGTGTTACATTTATGCCTGGATACTGTTACATCATTCCTGGAATTCGGTCAGCTCAATTAATTATTTATTTAAATATCTGATGCTAAATAAAGAAAATCACAGGTCTGCCTGTGGATTTCTTTATTTAGTACCCATATTTCATTAAAATTAATGTAATAACAGACTATTACAAAAATTACGGTACCCTTAGTAAATATGGAACCATTGTAGAAGGTCCAGAAAAGTTCAAGTTTGCGAAGCGTCGTCACTTTTGAGGCGTCAATATTAAGGACCGGTTTTCATCACCGAAGCAGAAAACAACTTATAGGATTGGTCGATTCCCGCATTCGTCATTCCATTCGTCTCGTTGGTGGAAACCAGGCCTAACAGTCAGGTTCTATGACTGATAACATACCTTGTCGAAGATGTCTCGCACGTTGGCCTCGGACTCTCCGAACCACATAGTGAGCAGCTCGGGTCCCTTCACTGAGATGAAGTTGGCCTGGCACTCGTTGGCGATGGCCTTGGCCAACAGAGTTTTACCTGTAAGGGAATAAGTTTGGTTAAAGACGAGCATTTGTATTTGTGAATGGGAATTTTTAACTCCTGAAATGAACTATGAACATCTGTCTGTCATGTTTAATTTGGGCTTTATTGACTGGGTTTGCTTCTGAAAATCACCAAAGAAACATGGCAACGAATTCGACGGCCCACTTAACAGCATGATTTATTTATGTGTCATTCTTCAGAAAGTATTACTTGTTTGCTCGGACGTATCGGAATGTCGTGCACCTGTGTTTCAACACTCACTAGTACACTATAATTATCTCCTATGTTCTTGGCTAGTCTCTGTTGAGACCGGCCTCCATTGCCAGATTAGTTTGGGAGGATATTATTATGTAAACGTCTTTGCTGAGTACATACCGCATCCAGGCGGGCCATAGAACAGCACTCCCCGAGAGGGCTGCATGCCGAACTTGAGGAACTTGTCGGGGTGCTCCACCGGGTACTGCACGAGCTCCTGCAGCTCGCGCTTCACGTTCTGCAGGCCTCCGATGTCGCCCCACGTCACGTTGGGCACCTCCACCACGGTCTCGCGCAGAGCAGACGGCGATGATTTCGTCATGGCGTACTGAGGAAGAGAAATTATGTTGTAATGGATAATGTCGGGGTCAGGGTTGCATTTCGCGACAAGTAAATTCGGACATAAAATTCACACTAACCGATATGCAAAGAAAATGTGTTAACACAACAATCTCATATTTTTTATACATACTAACATGCATCTCTCTTGCAACCAAAGTATACAAATATCTGTCTTACCAAGGGGTATCGTGTTGGCCAGAAACTGTATTGTGGAAGTCAATTAGGCTCCATGTAAAATACTGGAACCCAGTTGCATCCAGCTAGACCCCAACATGGTTAGGAAAAGCCTAGGCAGGTAAGGAATAGTATGTGTCTTACCCGGAAGTTGTCCATAGACACGGCGAGGGAGTTGAGAACCTCGGCGTCAATCTGGTCGTCCTCGAGATCGATGAGGTCCATCTTCTCACGGATTTGCTGAAGGGCAGCCTCCGAGCACAGCGAAGCCAAGTCAGCGCCCACGTGGCCGTGAGATTCTGCTGCGATCTGATAAACGAGATAATGATTTACATAAGTTTTATGTTTCAACCAAGCCAATAGTCATTTCGAGAAAATGTGAAAAATAAAAACTAAATAATAGTATAGTGGCAGGCACCCCTGCTTCTGTCCTGACTGAACTACTTCTATGTCTAGTAGGGTTTGGACTATTCTCTGTTGTTTGTTATACTAAAGGACCAAAAAAACATGATCCAGACAAATATAAGAACAAAACCGGACAGTATACAGAAAGTAAAAAAATACTAAATTATTCTGTCTCAGAACTTATTTATATAACATAATATACAATTTACTAGCTCCTCACCTGTTCTAGATCAACATCATCACCCAGCTTCATGTTCTTAGTGTGGATGCGCAGGATCTCCAGCCGGCCGGTCGCGTCGGGGATGCCGATGTCGATCTCGCGGTCGAAACGACCGAACCGACGCAGGGCGGGGTCGATCGAGTTCGGGCGGTTCGTAGCCGCCATCACAATCACGTGGGATGACTTCTTCATACCTGCGGGGAAGGATAGCGAAGTTATTTTGAGTTTTTTCTTTTAGAAACCTAAGAGCGCAAGGAACAAAAGGTAACTGTGAATCAGTAGGCTTGACAGGTTATGTCCACTGTTGGATATAGCTTTCTATATAAAACGCCATATTTACAATGATTTGTGTAGTTACATAGTCCATTAATCTGTATGCCTGGTTGATGAAAATAGGCAGCAGAGTTGTACCTATATTACACCGACATAGGTAGGCATACATACCTATCTGCCTAATCCTTTACGGATTACAGGATTACAGGCGTGGTATTTGTGTGTATAAACTGTAGTGTAGTGTCAAAAAAAATAAACTTCGTATGGTCCACACCTATTCTAGGCCATTACAAGGTTTCCTTTTGTCGATTGTACAAATTATTAATAACCTCGATGTCAAAAACAATCGATATTCGTGGCTAATGGGCTCACGATCAATTACTGCACACAAAGTTGTCGCAGACCAAGCTAATTGCTACGCTTATGTATCGGGAAGTCCCTAAAATTCTATGTCCGAGATGTAAATATAGGGCCGTAATCTATAAGCGTTAGTTCGCAAGTACTTTGGCAAAGCGTTATTTCTATCACTGTCCCACAACTGTCTAACTTCAAGAACAAGAGAGAGACGGGACCTGAGTCAAACCATGTGCTATGTACGTTTATATTTAGATCTCGGCCCGACTTTCGGGGACTTCCCGACAAATAAGTAGCAATCATTCAAGCTTGGTCCGCGGCAACTTCGTATTATTAGATTTTCCTATTAAATTAACTTAAGAGCTAAGGAACCAGTTGTCATATCCGGTAGTTCTAACTCTTTTAGTTAGAATTTTGGCTAGCTATAAAAACAATACGCACTAATTTTTATCATAAAGTTATAAAACTGCATAAGTTTAAATATACGTGTGTTATCGACGTACGCCCACGTAACATGATAATCATAAAACGCAAAAGAATAAGTAACACATAAATCTTATCAGCCAATACTTAAAAAAAAAATAGTAAAATAATCATTAACACTTAAACTTAACATTAAATCTATAGTCAAGTTAAAGTAATTACTTGAGCTAATTTTTTTATGCAATTGACGAGAATTTAAAAGAAGTAAGAACCGTCAAAGAAAGCAAAGCTAAGAATTCTAACTTTTTACAGTTCTAACTTCAAAGAAATTACTGAACTAAGTACATAATAAAAATCATATCTTAAAAAATGACATTTACTCAAGTAAACACTTTGACTTGTCCATAGATACGGGGGTAAGTATCTATTTTCTGTGTATCATAGATTACCTCCACCTCCATTATAATCTTAAGTTGAACAATGATGACCACTCTGTATTTCTACGCATATGGAAAATTATATCTTGAATTGAATTCTTTAAAACAAACCTATAGACCATCAGACCAATTTAATAAGTCAGTAGCCAAAAGCAGTGACGGTATGAGACTATTTTTCACTGTAACTCACAGAGTTATAAACAAGTTCCACATTGTAAAGTGTGGTGTCTCTCAGTTATTCATATTGCCATTTTGACTATCTATTACTCACCATCCATAAGAGTCAAGAGCTGCGACACAATCCTGCGCTCCACCTCTCCGTGAGTCTTCTCCCTCTTGGGTGCGATGGCATCCAGCTCATCAATGAAGATGATGGCCGGAGAGTTCTTGTCGGCCTCCTCGAACGCCTTGCGCAAGTTGGACTCGGATTCACCAGCCAGCTTCGACATGATCTCGGGCCCGTTAATCAAGAAGAAGAAAGCGCCTGTTGGGGAAGACAAAATGTTCAATATGTGAGCATGTTATTTAATTCCTCAATTTAATAGATACCTACAAGTTTCTGATTTAAGTCTTTCTCTAGTAAATGTAACTAAAGATGTTGCAATTTGAATAAAATAACAACAACGAAAATAAAATAACAGGCCAATTTACAAAGGCAGGGAAAAGTGAAACTAATTCCAGAAACTCATCTTGTTTAAAATCAATAATTTAAATATAAAAAAACTCCTAGATTTGTTTTTGGAACTGTTTTTAGGAACAAGTTTCAACTGATTCAACAAAGTGTTTCGCTTTATTACAGGTTACCATTTTATGACGATTATCGACAAACTTACCAGTCTCATTAGCCACAGCACGGGCGATGAGGGTCTTGCCGGTACCAGGGGGCCCGTACATGAGGATACCGCGCGGTGGCTTGACGCCGATGGCCTTGAACAGAGAGGGGTGGCGCAGAGGCAGCTCCACCATCTCCTTGATCTGTGCCAGCTGCTTGCGGCAACCGCCGATATCGTCGTAGCCGACGGCGTTCAGAGCTTCCTCTTCCTCCTGTTGAAGATGTGGTGGTGAAATGAGGATATTACATCAAAAGCAATGTTTCGTTTTGCCATGAGGAATCTATCATTTGTAATTAGGAGCCTAGATTTGTGCTTGGTTGGTGGCAATAGGCGTTCACCGTCTATTAAATGGGGTTTTAAGATATCTGAAATGTGGATGGATATACAAACGCGATATTATCTTGACTATGGTAAAAAAACGCAATAAAAAAAAGTAGGTAGAAGATAGATGTATAGCAGAGTATACGTAAAAAATTACCGACTTCAAAAAAAATTAATTGTAAATAACTTTACTTTATGGAAGTCGGTGACTATTGTTTGTTTTATTGACTTTTTTGCCACCGACTTCCGAAAGTAAAGTTATTTACAATTTTTTTTTTTTTTTGGAATTCAGTAATTTTTTTGCAAAAAAGTTTTTATTTTACCTTTTTTAGTTATCGTATCACACACAAATCCTTGTCAAGTATCAATTTCGCTATTTCACTATTTATAATTTCGCTATTTTATCCAGCCATTTTGATTTAAAAACCAAACTACTGAACCGATTTTGATGAAATTTCTATGGTACCAATCGAGAAGTGTGTCATTTCAGATAAAAGAAGAATTTTTCAAATCGGTTCATAAATGACGAAGATATGAGGTAACAAACAAAAACAAAAAATACGACCGAATTGAGAACCTCCTCCTTTTTTGAAGTCGGTTAAAAATAATAGCGTTGTTCTAACAATGTTAATTTTGATAAATCTCTTGCAATACATATTGCGAAGTTGTGTCACTTTATATATAAATATTAAAACTATAACGAACTACTGAACACACATCAGTACACAGTACATCTACAGTGCAAAGAACAATAGTTCTCATTTTTGGCCACAAAGTAGCAACAACAACAACGTCATTAAAATGGCGGGGAAATACAATTCGTAACAATAAACACATTTCGTGAATTATACTGTAGTAACTTGGAACACATCGTCGTTTACACTCAGTATCAAACTACACTGAGATTATAAAAACTATGTTAGTTACTGATAAGAAGAAACACATTGCGTGTTTGTGAGAAAACTTTTTGCTGTACGCATTCGTTGAATAGCGCCAATACGGTGTGGACAGGGATTGTAGTAAAGGGAATTTTAATGAAAGAATGGACTTGAAACTTGGTATGATATCTAAAAATACCCCAAATGGTTAATAGAAATAAGGAACTCGAGTTTAGTGCTTAATATCTGCAGTACAGTTACTGCTTAACAGGAGATAGTTTACTTTGTAGATGCATAGTGTAAACTATAGGTATATGGCTTTTACATAATTATCATAAATTCAGTTAAAAAAGTATCGGGAATGGATGATTTGTTTATCGTTCCAAATTCAATTATTATTATTATTTTTAGGGTTCCGTACCTCAAAAGGAAAAAACGGAACCCTTATAAGATCACTTTGTTGTCCGTCCGTCCGTCCGTCCATCCGTCTGTCAAGACCGTTTTTCTCAGGAACGCGTGGAGGTATCAAACTGAAATTTCTATATGATACTTAGTTCTACTGTCCCTGGAAGCTGTAGAAAAATCAACCTTCTAAGTCAACGCAATCAAAAGATACAGCCACTTAGGCCGCAAATTTCCGCAAATTTTCGAAACTCGCACGGGAATCAAAACCTACAGGGTACTTCCCGTGAACTTAGAATCTTGAAATTTTGTACGAAGTCACGTCTTATAGTACAGATATAGGAAAAATTACGAAAACCGTAAATTTTTAGTTTCGTCATATAAAAAAAAGTTATATACCCACAGGTTTGTACGGAACCCTCGGTGCGCGAGTCCAACTCGCACTTGACCGGTTTTTTTGTTGTTAGATTGGCGCAACTGTTTTCCATTTTGGTGCGGAGTTTGAGTTTCATCTGTTATTTAGATTAAATACAGTGCTGTTTTTAGTTAGATCATATCTAGTTTGTATTGCGAATTTCATAATGGACAAAAACATCTAACAAAGACTTTGTCTTAAATTTTCGGAGTCCCTGAAAATCTTACAGAAGGCTTACGGTGAATCGACTTTATCAAAAACACGTGCTTATGAGTGGTACAAAGTGTTCAAAACCATCAACGTCTTCAATTGAAGTTAACATCGCAAAATTGAAGGAAATAGTGATTGAAAATCCTCATTCAAGTTTGAGAGAGATAGCCGCTGAACTTTCCGTGTCTCAAGAGTCGATCCGTACAATTTTAAATATAATCACTTGGGTATGAAACATGTTGCCACTCGGCTAGTCCCAAAAGACCTGAATTTTCTCCAAAAACTCAATCGCACAAGAGTCGCTGAGGACATGCTAGAACGAGTCAATTCCGACACAACATTCATGAAACGCATTGTTACCGGGTGGGTTACGAGCTTGACATACAAACTAGTCAACAAGCTTCGGAGTGACTCCTTCCAACTGAACTGAAACCAGTCGATCAAAAGTAGTTATGTTGACCGTTTTTTTCACTATCGCGGTGTTGTGCATTCGGAATTTTTGACGGAAGGTCAAACGGTAAATAAAGAATATTATTTGATCGTTATGCGGCGTTTAAGAGAGCAAATTCTACGAAAAAGGCCAGATTTTTGGAAAGAAAATTCTTGGATTTTGCACCACGATAATGCGCCTTCGCACAAGACCATCATAGTGAACGTATTTTTGACCAAAAACTCAACAAATACCATCGAGCAACCACCTTATTCACCAGATATGGCTCCAGCCGACTTCATTCTTTTTCTTAAACTCGTTTTCATTCGGTAGAAGACATAAAGGAGAATTCGCGGCGAGAACTTAACTCAATTCCGGAAAAGGTGTTTAAAAAACGTTTTGATGATTGGATTATTCGTTGGCGTAAGTGTATCGTTTCTGAAGGAGCATACTTTGAAGGCTATAAAATAACTTTGGATGAATAACTAACATTTTGTGTATATTGATCGTTTCCCGGTACTTTCTTGACAGAGACTCGTATGTTGAACACTTACACAGGTTAAAAGTGTTGAAATGTTCTACAATTTGCTGCAATACTACTGTGATGACAAGGACAATATGTCTAGCTGGCAGGAACAAAAAAATAACCAGTTTTATGAGTAAATAAAAAATAAAAATCATGATTTTCAGTAGTATTTAGCAATTAGCCTGCAAGGATCAAAACGCAAGACGTGTATTCTCGCCCTATTCAGTTTTATCATAAAACATGGCCTGAGTACGAAATAACAGCTGAAATGTAATTTGGAACACAAAACGTCCTTACAATTTAGACCGCGCAATAAGACGCTGAAAATGGAAAAAAGACATAACAACTACGTTAAATCTTGAGGCGGTTAATTAATCTGCTGAATACTCTTCTGGCTGCGTAAGAACAGTTGTTGTATTCAAGCCTGGCGGAGGCCTATGTGCAGGAGCAAAAGTTTATTAACAGATTTGATGGCATTGCCGCAACACCTCATCATCATCAGCCTACAGCAGTCCACGGCCAGCCAAAGGCCTCTCCAATCACATGCCCTTACACAAAGTAATTAGCTCCTCTCATCCAGCTGCTACCAGTCACCCTACAAAGATCGTTGCATTTACTCACCTCACGCTTAATCGGGTCTCCCTCGCAATGTATGACTGTGTCAGGCGCCACAATGCAGTAGGGTGAAGGGTCAGTCTCCACCACCTTGAACTCCACAGCGCGCATGCCTCCACGGACCATGAAGGTGTCATCACGATGGATGGGCCTGTAGGCCTCCATGAAGTACGGCTTCAAGTATACCTCAAACAGGTTTCTGAGGACAAAGGTAAAAAAAAGTAAATCATACAGTTTAATAGGTTACATGACTCATTTTGGATTAAATACTTTAAGATTAGCTGTCGCTAACTGAAGTTCACTATACATGAATAAACATTCACAAATCAATAAATTAGTATTTCGAACTTCAACCTTTATTTTAATTATTTTACTACACAAAATAAAATAAAAACTAAACAACTTTTTTTTTATATTTTCTCAAATCAGTCATGAAGAGTTTTCTAACCAGATACAGCTTAATGCTGTTATATAGAAGTACTGTACTGCTATAAAGGTTATTCAGTTGCATAAAGTTATACTGGAAGCTGATCCTAAGTCATTAATAGCTTTAACTACAACTTCATTAATGTCTCAAGCTATCAGAGACTTGAAGCTTGTCGTCAACTTATAACATGAAACGTTCATGTTTTGATGAAATAACTTGACATTCTTGTTTCTTGTTTCAACCGAACTTACCCAGTCAAGCCTTCAACGGAGTCATCAATGGGCAGTATATGCACCCGCTTCCCGTACTTAACGGACGGGCAGGGCGCGATGGACACCACATCGGACAGGCGCACGCGCAGATTGTTGCGCACTACGCGGTTCATGCGGATCTTCTCGTCGGGGCAGTTGTCGTCTGAGAGCACGATGCAGACGGTCTCCTTGCGGCGCTTGCCCTTCAGGAGAACGGTGTCTCCGCGGAATAGTTGCAGTTGCTCCATTTTTGCCTGTGGACAAGAAGTAATGTTGGTTAAGTATATGTCAAAGTCGTTTATTCAGTGAAGACTCAGCACTTTGTAAACATTAAATTGAAAAAATACATAAGACTGTCGCCAAAATGGCCACCCTTAACCATTTCCTTGTGTTTTAGCTGATAGAAGTGGTGGAACTCCCTAGCAACACATCTGTCAGTTAACTAAGTTCAAAATTATTTTTGTTTTAAGTCAAACCACACCATTCCTGGGCAAATGCATAAAATGGTATCAAGTGTAAGGAACCATTAAAAAAAATAGATATCTGATTATTAGCAAGAGATAGAAGATGATAATCTTTTTTTTTATTAGGATGAGATTTAGGATGTTTATGAACAGGTGGTTATTATAGCATTTAATTTTGTTAAGTTGCAGAACAAATGTATTTGATACTGTTGCAATAGTGTAAAGAGAAGGAAAGCAAGGTGCTTACCTAGTTCGCAATGTTTTAGAGTGTTACTTAGCAAAATAAACAATAAATTGTATATGTATTGTAATTGTGTTTTATTGACAATTTGCATGTCAGTTTGTTTTTATTATAATTCCTTTTTATAAATTGGCACTCACAGTCATCAGCTGACCTGACTATAAATTAGATATGGCCTAAGTCAAAATAAAAATTGTGCAATTCATGTATGAATCAGCGTTTATGATGTTAAACATTGATTATTTTTAAATTTGATTTATATTTAGACGATTCATTTCATATTTATTATCACACATAAACTTACACCTTATTTATTTTCATTAACCTTTAATAAAGGTTTCATTAAGTCCAATCCAGAAGCTTCTATTATTTCTTTTTTTTTATCCACTACTTAGCAACATTAAAATAATTTACAATTAGCTAATAGATTCTGAGAAAATACACATGCAACAAAAGTCAAACAACTATCTGTTGCATGCAATTGAAAATAAAATGAAATTATGTTAATTTATGTAGAATATTGGGTTTGCTGTTGCCAAACACACCATAGATATATTTATTAAGCTACTTGCTCAAATGTATACATTTATGGCTGTTATGACTATGCTTGAGGGAGGCCTATGTCTAGTACAATACATCTAATGGCTGATGTGAGCGTATTTGAAAATAGTGTGGTGTCAAAATTTGCTTGTATTGTTGAACAAAATGGAAAAATAATAATGAATGTTCTATATATTTTACATAACATCATTGGCCCATAGATACACCTTTATTCCTAATAGACACAAATAATATGCTTTGGGTGGGGGCTCTGCGTTGTATGGTTTAAGTATTTATTTTTTCTAGACTTTTCCATTTTTATTATTTTTAGCTTGTCATGTTCCCTGATTCTTGTGTGTTTTCCTTTTGTATTAATAAATTAAATTTTATTATCTTTTTGTTTGCATAGATAGCATAATAATATTTCTTTCAAATCCCGTTAGATTGACAAAGTCATATTTGTTTTTCTTTTGTAGATAAAGAAATAGACAATAATAGGAAGTTATATAAATTGGTATTTGCTTTGTGAATTACATTTTTGTAATATTTTTAAATTGCAGTAATTAAATTAGACTGATGATAGATTTTAATACATTTTGTTTGTCATGTTACAATACTACCCAAATTATTTTTACTATTCACAAATTACCATCTTAATAGACAAACAAGGTCATTGAACTATAAGTATAATGTCAATTGACAAAACTTAATCATCATGTTTTAGCAATTAATATTATCACCTGATAATAATATATTGACTTCTATATATACCAATTGAAAGGAAATACTTGATTAGAAAATTGCTTCCTGTTATGGAAGTATGTCCTAACAGTCATGACCAGGGATGCCAACAAAGTGTAACCAGCATATGCAGTGACAGTTCCATGACATTAAGAGATGCATGACGATGACAAAGTATTTTTATGGTCACCGTGAAGTCAATGGAAAAATACGCCGTCAGCGCCGCGGTAAAGACAAAGAGATCAGACCTGTGAAAGCGCCACCACGGAGTTGTCATCGCTGACTGCCTCCTCCACGATGAGACGGTTGGGCCTGTCCTTGCGGCGCAGGATCGCGGTCGATAAATCATCAGGATTACTGCCGAACAAGAAAAAATGTCAATCACCCTAAAAATAACCAAAGCGCTCGGTTCTAGTTAGACTAATTATCACCAAGCGACATCGACATTTCATCGAATATTGACCTTATTGAGCTCTATTTGTAAAAACAAAATCCTTTACCATAATGAACTTGCAAAATTCGATTTCTGTGAGTCGGTTTGTAACTCAGACATGATGACAAGCCAATTTTTGAAGATTCGTTTGCAGTACAGCGCATCGATTAGATTCCAAACAATACATACAATTAACCTGTGCACTAGTAATATGGATTATTATAAACTCACCCTTTACTATCTGCCATTTTTAGTGAAAAAATAAAATTACAATTTGTAAATTTACTACTTTTTCAGAACGCCGAATGAACAATCACTCTACTACCACTTCAATACGTGCGTGACGTTGCCGTATTTCATTTGTTCGTCGGTGATCGTGGTGTTGCCAGTGAAATGGTTGTTGTTTATGGACACGTAGTTCGTTTTCATTTACTGTCGGAAATTTACGGTTTTATTTTATAAATTTATTTATCACAAATGAGTTGTTGAACTAATAATTAATTTATTACATTAATGATTTTTAAGAGACTCTGCTACACTGACTAGTAATTTACGATCTTTTTTCCTTTGTAGACTCGGAAAGAAGTAATCAAGTGAAAAAAATGATGCAGTACGAAAAGCGAAAAACATCAAAGGGTAGTGAAATATAAATGTTTTTAAAACATCCAATCTTTTGGCGCTCGAATAACATTGATGAATAATTTATTTCACGAAATTATTAACTACCATAAAATATACACTTTTGTACGTAGTACTTATTAGTTCTATAGATATTGTATTAAAACAATATGGCGGAATAGTTCTGATTTTGGCCACCCGTGAGATTTAAGTACAACTATACTTCTCGATATGTCTTCTGTTCATATAAGCTTATGCACAATCAGCCTAAAACGTTACCACTGCTGGTACACCAGCCCAAGCACAAGCTCTAGGAGTGGGACGTTTTTCGGTAATGATCACATACGTCACATAGGCTGGTGTGGGGTGTTTTATGTACTTACAGTCCGTTCTTCTTATAGTAAAATCTTAATGAATCATTCAATTTATCTCTAATATCGCTAGTGAATGTTTCAGTTATCTTCAGTAGCTCCATCTGTTGAAAATTGTTGGGGGCAAAGATTTTCAGGTCATCCATATAAGGAGGAAAAATAACCTGACCACCTCTCCTCAACCGTTAGACCTCCAGCCGCGTGCTAACTTTGCTGTTCTCACTCACGTATATGTACATATAATCTCAACATGAATTAAGTAACCGAGATTGTGTAATAATATTTTGATTTAAAAGAGCGTCCATGAAGTTTCTTGCCTATTCTGCTCCATTAGTGATCTACGCTTTGGAATTATACCACAGTAATTTCACAAGTTACTAGGTATGCCTTGTGACTGCGACTGTAGCTTCGTCTTTATGTTTTTTTGACATTCAAAAGTACTTGCCATTAATTGAAATAAATGGTTTGAGTTGAGTGTGAGTTAATGTTGTTTATTAAGTTTAAATAAATAAATAGTGCTATACTTATACAAGAATGCGAATAAAAGTCAATATTGTCATCTGATGATTTTAATAGAGTCTTACAAAATAAAACCTCCTCTCTTATAAAATGGTAGAATACAACTTACATCACTAGAAATGAGATGAGGTATATTCTGCAATGGCCATTTTCATAATCTTTTCCAAGCCCCTTCGTTGCTTGTAGGCCATCTCGTCAATACACTCCAAAATCATATCCAAAATCTTTCTGCTTTTTTCTTGGATGGACACGAATAACATATCACCTTTTCCGAATGCCAGCAAATCGTGTATGTAATCATCAAATTGCAAGTTATGTTGTAAAGTAAATGCCTCATTAATTGCGGAGAAGAATTCCTGTTGCCTCGGCAGTTTCTTGTCATATTCTCTTCTGTAGTTCACCATGACGTCGACGATATCATCACGATGCTTTTTCGATAAGCGCCTAAATTGCTTCGCTAACCGATTTGTGTATTTAAATTCCATTTTCGAAAGTTCTTTGTTCATCATTCTACAATATCTTATCAGCCGTTTACCTGTAAACGCTGTCGATAATATGTTGAGGTAATTTTGTATAAATCTGTCGAAGATACCTTGACTTTCGAGAGCGGGGCTTGTTTCCGAGTTCGATTCATCAACTATACTCAAACATATAAAACACATCAAGAATAAAACAATTGTTTTTAACGAACACATGTTATCAACACTGCTGTATATTCTTCTACTTTTTCTTTTGACGAAAAATCATAAAATACAAAGTCAATTTCACGGTTGGCTTAATGTGAATTTAAGCAGATGGCCCAATGTGAAATTGAGACCAGTTCCGTTTAATCTATCCTCCCAATATTCAGCAATGGCCGATTTGAATTTTAATTCGATATCCCGTTTAACATCTTCAGGCTGTTGATGATATCTACCAAATACTATCCGCTCGAATACTCGTCTGGTGTTGTCTCCAATGTGCCCCGCCTTACCTTTCCCGTAAATTTTGAGCAAATAAACATAATCATCCATCTTCATGTCATCGACTACTGTATATATGGCATTCATTGCCTTGAAAAAATCATTCTTTTTAGGCTTTTCTTCTGAAATAAACTGCAAAAAATCATTAACTTTCGTTTTGAGTGATTTTCTATTGTATAAGGAGTACTTTTTCAGTCTCTTCCGAAATCGTCTTATCCATATTTTCTGTAAATAGTTTATCCCGAGACCTTGAAGGCTTTTGCTGAGTATTGAAAAGTATTTGCCGAGGTATTTACCTTTAAATTTCGGAGACATCAGTGCATTACAAATGTTGGTAAGGAAACCGATGTGAGGTCCACGAGGCAAGTTTGAAGGAGCTTCTGTCGTAACCGAAGCATAGTATTTCGCAAGATCAGATTCGATAACTGTAAGTGAGTTGTTTGATAAAAAATAATGTGCCTTTACATTACCAATAATGGCACTTGAGTCTTTACTTTCACGTTTTACTTTAATTTTACTAGTAATCACTGTCATTTCGCACAATACTGCGTACATAAAAACATTATAAATAGATTTATGCTGCATCATCAACTTGTAGTTGAAGTATCGTATTATATTTCGATTTCTGTTTTTTCTCTTTGATTTCTATTTCCGAACCATCTTCTTGCTTGCATCACTATCTGAAAATTGTAAAATGATTCGATTATTTGGGTCCTGTGTCCGGAAGAAATAAAAATTGCATATTTCTGGTATTATGGTATTTTAGAATATTGAGGCAGAACCAGAAATAAGAAAACCACCATTTTCTGGAAGATCCTATGCACCTATTTCGAAGATAAAGTAAGAAGTGCACGTGTGAGTGATAACAAATAGTAGCGTGGTTAATCAGAAAATGATTGGGTCATTGTTCATGGTTGAAACAATCAACAGTAAATGGCAATTAGAATTACGGGTAACTGCACAAAAAAAAGAAAGATGACATCTAAAATTTAAAACCACACGTATTTGTTGCGACATTGACTGCGAAAAATTTAAGAAAAAAACATGCTAAGAGCCACCGCGACGTGACAGTACGCACTCAAGTAGCGTCGAAACTCACATCACCTGAGGTCGGGGCATAAATCAGGAAAGCAGTACTGTTGAGGAATGTGTGGATAAGTTGGAAGTCTGAGAACATGAGTGCAATTTTACAAGGTGTAAACGGACGGTTTATGTAAGAAAATATGTTTGTTGCAAGTAAGTAATTGGGTAGTTGACACCATTAACCAATACTAAATTTCAAGACGCAAAAAAAAAAAAAACTAAAAATAGTTTATTTTAGGCCTGAAAACCCGATAATTTCAATGAACTGTAAAATTTGGAGTTGCTATTAAATCAATAAACAGTCGAGTCAAATTCGTGACATCATAGGTTGCTATTACCATACAAAAACTGTGGAGGAATTGCATTTTGACAGCTCATAAAAAGTATGTCAATTGATTGGTGGAATCAACTACCCTATTGGGGTTAATTTGACCTCATGATACGTAATCGCGTTAAGTGATTAAGTTACAATATGAGGGTAGATCTAGGTACATACCGAGTTTCCTCCGTGCCTCAGAAAGCACGTTAAGCGGTTGGTCCCGGCTATCAATTGTAGATATTTGACAGTCGTTAAGTAGTCAGTCTGACAACCAGTCCTCACCAAGGGGTATCGTATTACCCAGTACTAACTGGGTTGTGGAGGGCAGATAGGCAGTCGCTCCATGTAAAATACTAGTATTCAGCTGCATCCGGTTAGACCGGAAGCCGACCCCAACATAATTGAGAAAAGGCTAGGCAGATGATGATGAGGGTAGATCTAAGTATTTCATCCCCTCAAATATAAGAAAAAGAACTTGGTCTCACCTGCCACGCTATAAGAGTAGCTAGTGCAGCAACCAGGGGGTCGTCAATCGCAATCAACACGCAACTGAACAGCATTGCGTCTAACGTTGATAAGCTCCACTCTTCGCCCCACCTTGGAAACATATTCAAATTAACGGGCATAGGATGAAACATGGTAAGGTCCAAAAGTTTTGGGCTTGAACTATAAAAAGATTGACTTTTTATAGTTCAAGCCCGAAACTTTTGCTAAATATCCAAACAATATTTTTATTTTTCAATATAACCTGCCTTTATTTCAATACAGTTTTCATGGCAGTATTGACTTGAAACCTGGTAGGTACAGCATCAGGCACAGACCTGTACCAGAATGTTTCGAATGTGAAGCAGACTTGTCCGTTGCGTTGTAATCAGTCCACGATACCATAAAAAAAAAACATTAAAAAAGTGGAAAATAACTTTACTTTCGGAAGTCTGTGACTATTGTTCGTTTCATTGACTTTTTGGCACCGACTTGTGAAAGTAAAATTATTTCACTTCCACTCTTTTTAGAGTTTTTTTGGAAGTCGGTTATTTTTTCACCCTTTTTAGCTATCGTATCACACACAAATCCTTGTCAAGTATCAATTTCGCAATTTATTTTACTTGGATGACATATTTTTTGTTATCTATTTTGTTTTAAAAACAAAACTTCTGAACCAATTTTGATAAAATTTCTATGGGATCAATCGGGAAATGTATCCTTTCAGATAAAAGAATTTTTCAAATCGGTTCATAAACGAGAAAGTACTCTTCCAAAAACTACCCAAATCGCTTCAAGTGTGCCTATAAAATTTGAAGAGATCTCTCTATTTCTCCAGGAGAGATCCTGGATCACTTCAACATCAGATCCTGACTTGATGATCATGGGACCACCTGGGAAGTATACAAGTATACCCTTTCAAACAAAAAAAAAAAAACAAAAAAATCCAAATAGGTCCATTCATCTTCGAGTAATCGGGGAACATACATACATAAAAAAAGGTTCCGACGAATTGAGAACCTCCTCCTTTTGGAAGTCGGTTAAAAACAATCCAACTAAAGCTCACTAATAAGCACTGTACCGGATCGTCATCACCTCAATTCATTTTAACTAGCTTATCCCGATCCGAGGCGATGTTGTCACGATGTTTTCATGTTTGCGTTTCAGTATGGAGTATCATGAAGGATCTCGCACGACTCGTGTTGAGGCGTTGCTGATCCTGTGCAGTGCAATCTACGAGTGACACCATGAGACCTGCTTACCAAGTGACAGAGAAGCACGAAGGTGTGTTGTCTTCAGGGTCGTACAGCAGTGTGCTGGTGTTGCCAGCCTCCCTGGTGTTCATTTCCACATTCAGCAGACGTTCCAGTACAGTGCGCTCGCTGGCAACCCAGCTGAGTCCATCTAGAGCCTAAAATAACATCAGTAGAAATAGGAGTTAGATACCTGTTTATATTTAGCAATCTTACACCCGTATCTATAAACAAGTCAAAGTTTTTACTTGAGTAAATGTCATTTTTAAGATACGATTTTTATTATGTAGTTTAGGAATTGCTTGAAGTTAAAACTGTAAAAAGTTAGAATTCTTAGCTTTGCTTTCTATGACGGTTCTTACTTCGTTTAAATTCTTGTCTATTGCATGGATAACTTTGCACAAGTAATTACTTTAACATAACTATAGATACGGGTGTTAGTCCCTACCATCTATAGACCTTCTTGAAAGAGGACTTTTGGCCGAAAGGTGTCGTATATTGACGTCCGAGGACGGTTACGTGACACCACACAGCGATACACGACGCTGACAACGTTATGTATAGTTTAATAAGATTTAGTTTATTATATTGTTTAAGATTATTCAGTATATTTTATCTATGGGCCTCAGTTTCTTGGTAATAAAATAATTACTATTAATATATTACAGAACGTCACTCAAGGTTCAAGCATCACTTGCTCGGTTGGCGCAGTGGCTGAGCGATTGGCTGCTGCGCTGCGTTTCGCGAGTTCGATCCCCTCACGGTACAAATATTTGTATTACCTACAGGTATTTGTTCCGGGTCTGACTGTGTGTATATGTGAGATTAAATGTTTGTAAACACACCCACGATACAGGAGAAAGTTCTGGATTGGGGCAACGTTTTTTTTATAAAAAGGGGAAAAAAATAATCACTTAATCGTATTATAACCGATCAAATGGCTAGGGCCTATAACCACTATTTTCCACCATACCCATATACCTATTTCGTGGGTCTAAACTACGCAGGTAGACTTTGGCGTTCCTGCTTATGATAAAAAAGGACCCTTACCCTTTCAAAGAACGCAGCCAAAAATCGAGACAATAGCGATTGACGTGTCTCGGTTTCTCCTAAACCTAAAAAAATATTAGATTACATTAATATTAAAATCAACATATCTAAGTTTAACATTTATTTATTTATTTATTTATTTAAACACATACCACTATCATCACAGGCTTACCTAATACAATAGTGTAGTTATTAGCTTAATAAGATTAGACTTACAATTATAATCTCAACAACCAAAAGTTATTTTACAAAATGCGGCCCGTGTGAATTCACTCAGAGAACAATTGAAACAGTCGATCTGTTGTGACACCATATTGAGTGCACGCAGCGCCCGCGTCAGCGGCGCATGCTGCAGCAGGTTAGTGCGAGCAGGAGGCACCCACAGCAGCGGCGGCCGCCTCCGTCGACCCACGTACCCATCAGGTACACACAAGCCAACCGTACTTAAAACGCCTGGGTTGTGTATTTTACCACGCATAATCTTAAATAAGTAAGTGGCGAGTGCTACTTCCCTTCTTACTTCCAGTTTATAGTAACCTACCATGCCCAGTACAAATAGAGTAGGATATAGCAGTGGATACCCCGGATACACACCATACAGCCTTAAGTACAAGAATCTCACAAACTTGTTCTGGATACGTTCTAACATTAGTTTGTACTTGGCTTCATGTGGCGACCAGACTACAGCATTGCATTCCAAATGACTTTTTACAAGCGCTTCGTACAACGATCTCAGAGCACTGATGTTCGTGAACTGGTTTCCTAGCCGTAAGACCAACCCTAAATTGCGGTATGCTTTTTTACAAACCTCCGTGATATGCTTACGGAAGTTTAAATCAGCTGTAAAACGCACGCCCAAGTCCTTAACCTCTGAGACACGTTGCAGTCGGATTCCATCCATGCAATATTGATAGTGACTTGGGTCGCGGGCACGGGAAAATGATAACACCGAACATTTGGCCACATTGAAATACAACTTATTGCTACGACTCCACTCTACTACCCCATTAATATCCTGCTGCAGCATGTCATGATCAGTCTCCTGCTTTATTCCAAGAACCAATTTCAAGTCATCCGCGAATAATAACGGTGTGGATTTATTGACTGCCCCCGGCAGGTCGTTGGTTGTTAAGATGAAGAGAAAAGGCCCTAAATTACTGCCCTGGCTGACGCCTGATCTCGTGAAATAGGGCTTAGAGAGCTGCCCACTGCAGTCGACGTACTGACAGCGGTCTCTTAGATAGCAGGCGAAAAATGACAATGTGTGAGGTGTACAGCCTACCCCAGCTAATTTAGCCAAAAGGACGTCGTTATCTACTGTGTCAAAAGCCTTCTTGAAATCGAAGTAGGCAACATCTACCTGTTGACCCGCATCCACCGTCGGTATTATTTGTGTCATAAGATGCAGTAAGTTGCCCGTTGTCCCTCGCCCAGGACGGAAACCATGCTGAGCGTCGGACATCAGAGCGCTAATCTGTGGATACAGGTTACCGTGAATGGTCGACTCAAACACTTTAGCTGGAGTGCATAATACCGCTACAGGTCTATAATCGCAGGGTGCTGAACCTTTACTACCTTTAGGCACGGGCACCACCCGAGTAAGTTTCCAACGCTCCGGAAAAGTTGCAGCCTTGATACAGACGTTGAACAAATGTAGCAACGGCTTAAGTAACACCCCACGGCAATCCCTAAAAATGTACGCCGGAATCCCATCCGGCCCGGCTGAACGCTTAGGCGGCAAGCGTGCAAGTGCGCGCTGTACGTCAGCGGGACCCACGCTCGCTAGGTGCACCCGCGCGCCCAGCGACGCCCCCGCCACCACACCCGCACTCGCCGCCGCTACACTCAGCTCGGGAGGTTCCGGATTGTACACCGACTGAAAAAACCCAGCGAATTCATTGGCACATTCGGAATCCGATAATACCCGTCCGTCTTTAATCAACTTCCGCTGATTCGAATTGCCTTTCCTAGACCTAATATACTCCCAAAACGCTCGTGGTTCCTTTGCCAGGTGCCCTTGCACGCGGTCGCGGTACTGATCATGTGCTCGAGCAGTCTCGGTTTTCACTCTCGCCCGGTATCGTGCAAATTCCACATAATCACTGCGTGATTTACTTAATTTATATTTTTTATGTAATATATACTTAACTTTTATATCTCTAATAATTTCAGCCGTATACCAAACCGGATAAACGTATCTATTACCTGACGAATTAATATGTTTACCTTTTGGAGGAACACACTTGTCAAAAACGTCATATATTTTATTATAAAATAAATCTAAAACTATATCTGGATCACATGAACCGTAAATCTCACTCCAATCTATTTTAGCTACCAAACAATACATTTTATTGAAGTCCGCTTTGTTAAAATTCCAATATGCACGATTTATCGAATGTTGATATTGCGAGTGTCGCGTACGCGGCGATGCGGGAGAGGTACGCGGCATGGGGGACGGAGGGGGCGAGCGCGCGCGCTGTCCGCGCTCAATGCGCACGGCCAGTGGCGGATGGTATGCGTCCACGGGCTGCAGGCCCTCGTCTGCCGCTCTCACTGACACGCCACTCCGCGCACTCAATACGAGGTCCAACTGCCTATTGTTACGGTTAGGTACAGCGTTGCACTGAGAAAATTCACAGTAGGCCATAAAATATTCGTAATAGTTAGAAATGTTGTTGTTACACGAGTACATATTAAAGTCCCCTAATATAATTAAATTACTGTTATATTTGACACATATTTTTTCTAATATGGAAAACATCGACAAATATTCATTGTCGCCAGCCCCTGGAGGAATATACACGACACAACAAGTAAATAGAAAACAGTTTTGCATATAAACAGCCACACACAACAGTTCAAACTTTTGACTATCTATATCAATGTCACCTGGCACCGCCACTCGTCGCAACTCGAACCTCGGTGTGGCCACTAATAGTACGCCTCCTTGCTTGCGACCATCCGCCCGATCGCATCGTAGTATTTGATAGTCAGGAAGACCAAATTCTGCGTTCTGAATCGCTTCATTAAGGCCCGATTCAGTAATAGCAAATAAATCAGCTCCTGATGATTCCAGTAGTGATAAAAATTGTGTTGTCTTAGTTCTGAGTCCCCTGACGTTTTGATATAAAATGTTGAAATTACTACTTGGTTTCCGGTTGATTCGGGGTAGTGTTGGGGCGAAACCAAATCCATTCACTGTATTCTACATTTACTGGCCATATATCAGGGTCACAGAGTTTCTCAAAATTACTTAATGTAACACCAACCCTGAATGAAGCATAGTCTCGCTCGGTTTTAGGTTTTAATTTTTCGATAACGACTTCCGAGTCCCTTCCTAGTGTCTGTTTGATATGCTCCTGTAGATCTTCCTCTGTAGTGCTTTTATTCAGCCTCCAGACATGTAAAAATTTCCTACGTTCAACTGCTTTTAAAGAATTGATTGAGTTATTACCACCTTTCCTTATTGCGTTACTTCGTCTGTTATTTCTTTTTACCTCTATCCAATCATTATTACTAGAATCATCAACTTTCATATCCGCTGCTTTCCTGGCCACCGCTGCGTAACTAGTCTCCACGGGCCCGTGGGGCGGCGGCAGCGGCGGATGCGTAGTTGCTTGCACTCCGTACTCCAGGACAGTTGTTTGAGACGAAGCAGCCAGGGCAGTAGTACACTTCGGCATTGTAGGTACTGGTATCCGTATTGGTCTTTGGTTCTGGTAATTGTTATCGATATCATAAACATCTTTTTTTCCCCTAGTTAGTAGTCCCTCAGCTTTTAAGCTTTTAATTTGCCCCTCATAAGAACTACATTTCATATTCGCTTCTTTCAATTCCTGTCTTAGTTTAGTATTCTCTAGCGCCAGTACAGCCACACTGGCTTTAATCTCCTTTATAATATTTTTTTCAAAAAGACTGATTTTAGCCAGGATTACACTATTAATTTGGTCTACAATCTCGTCCGATGTCAACAACTGCGCTTTCTCCTGAGCAACTTTTCCCTCAAACGACTGATTTACTAGATCTATGAAACCAGCGGCATGACCACTACGTACCGGTGTGTCATCTGTTACTCGTATTCGGTGAGTTACGTTAGAACAGGAGGCACACTTAAATGTACCCTTTAATTGTACCGCCGCAGCCGGGGTTATATTCACACATCTATAATGGTATCCCTTCTTGCATCCATTACATTCAATTGTCTCGCTTAAATTAATTTCTCTGTTACAAACCCCACAATCCATCTTAATCTCGTAGCAATAACACCAAGAGTGCGACAGGGACCGAGATAGCCAGTTCGCGCAAGAGTGAAAGAGCGCGAAGCGCCACTCTGCATTACGCGCCACCCGCGAATTGTTTTTTGTCACTGCACTTAATAGCACACCAAATATTGTTTGAAAGCGTTACAAATCCACCAAATTAACACTGTTCTCCATATTGTAACGGTAAGATAACACATAAAGTTCAGTTTAACACATAATCCATAAATGTACAGTCCAAATTAACAATTTTATAAAAATAAATCTCGAGAGCGACCCGTACGCGGCGCCGCACAGATACTATTCATAACATAGATAACATCATCATTCATCAGATAACATAGAGATAGTTTGTTTCATTTTAATTTGTTACCTATTTAGTCTTGTCTAGCCTAATTAAAAAAAACAAACCATTTTTAATTAATATGATCTAGGTATCGAAAAAACTACGTAATTTAAAAAAACATTGCTCTCGTTGTTAGTAAAAAAAACTATGATTATTTACCTTGCATGGAGAGAGATAGCTGTTTATACACGACCCTGAAATAACACGAACAAATTAAAATTACGATGAAAATTAGAATCCCTATCATTGAAGAAGATTAGGGTAGTACAAATACCTTAGTTGAGGAGCGCACACCACACGGCATGTCGCTAGAGGGCCCGCCATTGATCTCAAGTCTTTGGAGTCATCGTTTCTGAAGAAAAGATTAATTTAATAAATATTTTCAGGCATGTCCTTGCAAAGAATTTTTTCAATAACATCATATGGATGTAAAAAGATGCCTAGCGAAGCCGTCATTGCGATCATATTTATACCTGGGAACCTTCTAGTTTTGGAGATATCAGAGGTCAAAGTTTTTAATGTTATAACTGTACTTTACTATTCAATGCATCCATCAGCACAATGTTTTGAGTGCGTTACATTGATTCTTACCGTAAAAAGGTGATTTTTCACCCCAAAAATTATTTTTGCTAAGAGTTACTTATTTTGATGAACATAATGCTTGGTTGACGGCTTCGTGAAGGGTCCGTTTACACCCTGTAGATATACCCAAACAAAATAGTTTATTCATTGGAATTTACAGTTTTGGGAGACAAAACCCCGCTGTTTATTTCTTATCATATTTATTTATTTATTTATTTTATGATAGGTAGCTTCACAGCTGACAGTACATAAACATAAAAGGATTATACTAAACATTACGCCAATTACGAAGTACACAGAAAAATAATAAGATAATCAAAGAGTGACTCTAATTAATTATATTGTGTGTGTCTATTAATTTATAGTGTGTATCTATGTGCGTGTGGGTATCTGTACTGTGTGGGTGAGTATATCCCTGAGACACGCGACTTGCTTCAAACGACACGTGTGCGTGTGCCATTTGTTTCCTTCGCGTATATCGTGGCGACGCACGACGCAAGTCGGTGACGTGTGGCTTGCTCTTAGCTATTTTTTTTTCATTTGTTTTGTCCGCTTTTGCTGTCGCAACACGTGTATCAGCTAAGAATGTAGCTTGTGACCAAGCAGTTAGTCCTTACCGTCCGTGCACGTAATGAGCATAATAATCTTCCTCAAACACCAATAACGACAATCCAACACTGGTGCAAATCTTCGATAGAGCAGCGGTCGGCGACCCCCGCAGTCTGTCAGCCACCCATCGGGCAGAAAACAGCGTGATGTATGACGACCACCAGGCTATTGTGGCTACTGCCCATCTGTAGCCTTGGCTCGGAGGGAGGTAGGATTGCCAGGGTGACATTACCTGTGAAATTGGATTAATACCTTCTTAGGCAATCAAAGGGGTTTGAACATTTTGGCCTTGTATATACGCTAGGCCAGCTCAAGATCAAAGTGACAAGCGGCTTACTGAACCACTACATCTACATTACCGAGGTACAAATACGACACATCGAACCTTTTTTTTTTTAAATTGCAATATTTTAAAACAGCTGTGTTTCAATTTTGGTGTACAATAAATATTCTATTCTATTATATTCTTTGACTGTCACACTAGAGACGCTGGCTTTTCGAAACTGAACGACGTTTTTTCAATCGCGATGTGCCGTGCCAGCATTCTTAATGTACATTTATTGGAGGATAGATCCCAATAACCATGTTACTGAAAGCTTCTGTCAGATTCCGTGTCAACATTTAAAATGATTGGAATATTTTAATAATAGAATTTCGTCGTCTAATCTCAGGGACTGACATGATATTTGACAAGGTTGGAATTGATTAGGCCTCAGCAGAAATCGGGGTTTACCGTATCTAAATCCTTAATAACGTCCGAAAACGTCCTGGCTAGCTATAAAAATATGCCAAATATGCCAGGCCATCAAAATATAGCATAATACATGACGAAGGTTCTCAAGAATCTATTTCTATTTAAAACGTAAAAAAGTCAAGATGGCAATTTTGTAAACAAGCATCTTACACCCGTATCCATAGTCAAGTTAAAGTAATTACTTGTGCTTAAGTAACTGCTTGCAATTTTTTTTGTGCAATAGACAAGAATTTTAACGAAGTAAGAACCGTCATAGAAAGCAAAGCTAAGAATTCTAACTTTTTACAGCTCTAACTTCAAGCAATTACTAAACTACATAATAAAAATCGTATCTTAAAAAATTACATTTACTCAAGTTAAAACTTTGACTTGTTTATAGATACGAGTGTTAGATTTCAAGCAACACTTCTTTCGGGAAAGCAATGAATCGATTAAACTAGAAAAAGTTTGCGCTTCGGTAATCATCGTCTATATTTGGAAATACCATCTCGCTATGAAGAAATCTTACGGCTGTTAAACAGGTTACAACGATAAAAGTACTCGAGTGTTTTGTATTACCATAATGATGGGAGATATGTTTCTCCGCGCCTCGGGCCGTTGGTGCCGTCTGTCAATTGTAGATCTTTGACAGTCGTAAAGTAGTCAGTGGCTCGAAAGTCTGACAACGAGTCTTGCCAAGGGGTATCGTATTACCCAGTACTAAGTGGGTTGTGAAGGTCAGATACGCAGTCGCTCAATGTAAAATACTGCTATTCAGCTGCATTCGGTTAGACTGGAAGCCGACCCCAATATAGTGGGAAAAAGCTAAAGAGATGAAGATTTGGGAGATCTGTACTCACATGTAAAACAAGAAGCGCCAGAGTGACGGTGTACCCTGGAGAGACTCTCCTCATGGTCTGCATGCCACTCCACTCTCTGGCTAAGGTGGTGGCTCTCCAGCCGTTGTACTTATCAGTCGATGTTGCTCCTTTAAAAATTTTAAGGGATCATAATCATAATTGTGAACTGTTAATAAAGGTTTAAATAAAGCAACCTGTGGAGTCAATTTTTGTAGAGGCGAGACTGATCTCGCTGTTTCTAGTTGTTTTAGTTCATAGACATTCAAATATTTACGAGCAATAAACGGGACAAGACGAAGAAAATCGCAATCCAATACTTGTTACTACTTAGTAACAAATCGTTCTGTCTAATGTCATTCGCCCGCTTGTCAGGTAGCGTTCCTGTGTCAAAATCGAAAATGTTCGGGACCAAATCTTTGTATGAATATATTCCCAATGTCCGCTCTATAAGTCTTTTAAATCTCTTTGGTTTAGTTACACCACCCCAGAGGCATGCATTTCGTCTTACAAAATTACCGAGTAAGCCGTTATCATGGTACCTATATCCGCTCGGCAAAACGGACACATATAGTAACTAATCAAATTGAAATTATAACACATAAAACTAAACCCTTCTAAAGGATTAAAGAATTACTGCTATGTTTAAATTAAAGTAGTTATATTTTAATCACTAATCCACTAGTAGCCCCTAAGGCCACTACACCAAAGCGGGGAGGAGAGGAGATGCGTAAATGTTAGGGTGTATCCACCAAAGCTGTGCGGAGATGTGCGGAGCGACACGCCGCTCACAGCACACCGCTCACAGCACACCGCTCACAGCACACCGCTCACCGCACACCGCTCACTGCGCGCCGCTCACGTCTCTTCTCGTCTCCGCTGGCCTAAACCATTACGAGACATCACCTCTTCTCTCTACCCAAGTGTTTCCACTGCCAAGCTAAGCGGAGACAAGAAATGAAAATAAAGAAATTCTATTGGTGGATTACAACATTATCTTCTCTCCGCTATGTGGGGTCCGGCGCTAATATCTACTTAGAAACGGAAACATAAGACACAATGCATTAAATAAGGTTTATGTTGGGTTGCTGCTGTAAAATGTAAAATAATTCTTTGAAATGACTGTAGCTTCTGTTTGTTTACCTACCTTTAAAAGGTGCATTATATTCCGACCAATCCAAAAAGAACACGTCACTCCGACATTGATTGAAATTGAACCACGCTACCTTAACTGCCTGAAAAAAGATGGTAAATATATAATGTAACTTAGGCTTCTTATATTAAAGTCTGAAATAGTCGGAACTATTTTCAGAGCAGATAAAAAAAGTTTGGTGGCATGAAAATAGTAGAACGAGTCTAATACGAGTATGTTAATTATATTCGAGACAGGTAATATATAGGTTTCAGGCACAAAAATAAAGTTTAATTACTTGGATTCAGGTTCAAAGTAGACATTCCACGAAATAATTTTAATACTAGTAGTCCAGGGCCTTGGGCAAAACTTTTCTAGTTTATAATGAAAATTAGTAGATTATAACAAACAAATTGCAGACTGTCTGATTGGTCTAGATTCGATTATAGGTCGGGTCAATTGTTATTAGATTTTTCTATCAGGAATTTCTTAGTACGGAGCGCGGATTTGTGCCCGGCTAATGGCAATGCCTCTCCTTTGAACATAACCGGCGGAATGAGGGTCTCGAGTTCGAACCCAAGACACGCACCTCTGATTTTTCGGAATTATGTGCGTATTGTACCTATACTGATCACTTGCTTCGATGAAGGAAAACATCGTGAGGAAACCAGCATACCTGAGAGATATTTTTCAACGGTATGTCAAAGCCAAGTCAGAGGCCCTTGGGCGGCATAAAAACTCTGACACCAGGTTAGGCACTAACCACACGATAAGAAGAAGAAGAAGGTGTACTATAAGGTACACCAAACACCTCTGCCATATCCTTCGGGGATTACAAGCGTGATGTTAAGTAAATTAAAACAAACCAAAAAACCAGTAAACCAACCTTCAAAGAAACAGCGCTATAAATGAAAGCCTTGATGATCCGTTCCTCCCCTCGTGACAGCGGTAGAGTTAGCCCGAGTGTGCCGGCCTCCGCTGCCAAAGCATGCAGGGTTGAGAACCATGCTGACTGTAACAGTTTATTTATCTATACTATAATATTTTAATATTATAAAGCTGAAAAGTATTTTTGTTTGTCTAGTTGGTTGAACGCGCTAATCTCAGGAACTACTGTTAATGTTGGATAGCCCATTTATCGAGGTTATATAACATCACGCTACGACCAATAGAAGCGGAGCATCAATGAAAAATAATCCAACCCTCTCTCTCTCTCTCTGTCATGTGAAGCAGACGAAGTTGCGAAGGAAATTAGCAAATATTAAATAGGTACAAAGGCTCGAAAAGGAAAGGACCTATTAATTATTTAGGGTGGATTTTGTTAATGAAACTGGACGCGGTCATTTAAAGGTGAATTCAGTTGGAAAGGCGTCCCTAATAGTCTTGCCACACCGAGAGGGATCGCTCATGTGTTCCACGCTCTAAAAATCCAGCATAACAAGCATATTTTCAATATCTGCGGTGTACAAAGGTGAGCTGTTTAGATTTTTTTCCATCTTTATACACAGGTTTTGTAAGTGTATTTCTCCCAAATGGAAGTTGCCAATTTCAGCACAGAGATTGGATTTGCGTCCGGTTTATAGCTAAAGGCTCGCTCCTACACATTCTATATTCGATCTTAACCTAACAAACGATTCTACTCACAAAATACAAGGTGTCAGCTATAGCCCCTGTAAGTAACGGTGCTACAGAGGCATACAATCCTCCTCTTCGGACCACCCCTCGCCATTGTACCATAGCGTACAAGGTTAGTAGGCACCCTAGTACTCCGCCCCATATCTGGAAATAATGACTATTTGTTAAAGAAAAATATCGTGAGGAAAGGCATGACCTTGAACCAAAAATTCGACAAACAACTACAACAAGTGTATTCCGCCAATCCACAGTGGGCTTGCGAGACTGTGTCTAGCGGTGGGGAAGTTATAGGCTAATTCGTTTTTTTTTTTTTTATAAAGGAAGAATATGTCTGAAAGAGTTTATGACACAAGGCCAAATTAAACTATAAGAAATGCTCTATTCATGTAAAAACCTTCTCTTGGACTTTAAAACCTAATTCTGTTTTATGTTAGCGCGACCTTTATTTTATGAAACCAACTTTATGAACAACTGCGGGTTTATCGCCTAAATTTTTAATTTCCTGCTTTGGGGTTGTTGCAGAGACGCTGTAATAAATCATCTTGCCAACACCGCCAAGGACGGAGAAACATTTTTATTACCCGTTTAAAGTACCAATTTTCTCCCGGATTGTGGAAACGTCCCGACAATTAGGTTAGATACATTTATTCGATATGATGACAGTTGGTACACTTGCACTACGAAACGTTTGGCACTTGTCTAAATTCGGACCCAAGCCGCCATCTTATATTTTCAAAACACACACAATATTTTTCTCTTTGAAAGTCACTTGAGTGCCAAAAGATCCAATGAACGTCTGACAGGCGAACAGACACTGGCAAGGTCATACCGTGTTCCGTTTTCCCTACCATAAAGTAAAAATGATTTGGCTGAACCTTTTTCAGACATTGCTCCACATTGGAAACTTTACCTCCAGACCACGATGTACACCAGCTTCAGGCATGACATGCACCACTTTCAAGGTCATGACAACTGCCTCTGAGTGAGCCGACTTCGTGGCGTAGATCGCTTCAACCGATATGTACAGTCGTAGCGAGCTGGGACTACTTTTATCTCGCTCTATCCTGGACAATATAAATTTTCTATCATTGTATGTTACACAACTGCTTACTAAAGACCTATCGATTCACTTGACGGTGCCTGAGGTAACTGCGCTCTTCGTAAGCCTCTTCTCTTCTCTGCTCAGCTAATACGGCAGCTGACAGTCATCAACACCCCTCCAGCAACGCGCTAAAGGTGGCTAGACTACCTAGCTGCCTATAATTGATCTGAGATGGTGCCTAACCTAGGCACCGTGTCAGGTACTGAATAAGTACTTCTTCCTATGATCGCTCACAGCTTTGTGCTGATGAATAAGGGTTTTCTCCAAAAACACACCATGCGTATTGTACTTAGTCTGTGAATGATTGTTTGGGATTCGCAATAGCAGCCCCAGTTTCATAGGACTGTTCCGAGGTTCTTTAAACAAATTTGTTTGTTTTTGCAATGCTCACAGGAAAATGGAAAAACCGAAAACCGCCATTACGACATTTAATGTGAGATAGAAAAGCAAAAGAGGTTACTAAAACTTATATCCACAATAATAAGTAGTAATTTTACTTACTGTACTCGTATCACCATTGTCCGAAGGTATACAGTGTTGGTGATGTTTACCATCGTCGACAGGATGTTATCCATTAGGAAATAACGCTTGAACTTTCCAGATAGCCAGGTACCTCTCTGCAAAATTGAGTTCATGACTCTTGGTTAAATACTGAGTGTAAAAGGACCGTTGACGAAGCCAAACTATATTCGTCATTGCTATAATTTTTTTTTGTTCTGGAACGTACCTGCGAACCTTCTAGTTACGGAAATATTGGAGGTCATAGTTCCAATAAATGCATTGAACAGCACAATGTTTTGAATGTGTTACATGGAGTCCCACAATAAAACGTGATTTTTCACCCCAATAAAAAAGTTGTTTCCCAGAAAGAATTTTTGCGTAGAGTTACTTAGTTTGATGTAGAAAATGCTTGGTTGACGGCTTCGTGAAGGGACCGTTTACACCTTGTATGTTAGGTAAGCTCAATGATTTTATATTTAAAGATATCTTGAAAATAATAATAAAGAAAAAAACTCTTGCTCCAGCAAACTTAATAAGCTAAGTAAGTATATTTTTGCACCACTCTATTGTTTGATGGATATTCATTATTTTTAAATAGACTATTCTATCGTTATCCAACGCAACTATATTCATCATTAAAATTTAAGGATCGGTCAAACCAGTACGGACAAAGAGTGGACACGTCCCTTTATACGGACACCGAAAAATACTTCAGTAGAGAGGTGGAGGGGATGTCTCCGTGTATCGGGATTTGTCCGCAATGTGTCTGTATTGGTCTAACGCAGCCTTTAGGTTATTCAACGATTTAAATAATTAAAATTATATAATGTCAAATACCTGTACAGTATACCCGCCAGGCTTCCTCGGGAAAACTGGTATTTGCACGAGTTTCCCGTCGGCATACAAATAGGGGGCGATTGTCTCGTTCAAATGGTCGGAAAGCTTCGATACATTTATAATGCAATCGTGGCTGCAATTTAAAGAGATAAATAGAAACACCACATTACATTAGATACGAAAGATGTTTCCCGCGCATCTGTCTGTTTTGTTGTAAAATGGTGGATTTTGGCATGAAACCGTTTCGGTTATAAAAATAATATAATAAAGGAAATAACACCAGCTTGTAACTGTCCCACCGCTGGGCAAAGGCCTCTTCACATACACAGAAGGCACGAGCATTGATCACCACACTTGCTCAAGACGGTAGGCGATTTCAGACTTATATTAATTATAAGTCCAGGTTTCCTCACGATGTTTTCCTTCACCGATGTCTGTGATGTCCACGATAAACTTAGAAAAGTACACATGAATTGAAAACTTCTGTTAAAAATCGTAGTTCCTTCATTCTTCTTTCTTTATCTTGTGGTTAGTGAGCGGTGTCCGAGTTTTCATGCTGACCATTGGCCTCTGACTTGGCGTTACGTGCCGTCTAGAAATATCTCTCATGCATCCTGGTTTTCTCACGATTTTTTTGCCGTCACCGAAGCAAGTGTTAATTATACAATACGCACATAAATCCGACAAATCAGAGGTGCGTGTCTTGGGTTCGAACTTGAGACCTATGTCTTGGCAGTCCGACGATCACACCACTAGGGTACCACTGCTTGTTCCTTTATTTACTTTAACCATTTCTTTGCATGACATTTTATCAAGCTGTAGATCTAGCTAGACGCTGTCTTAACAATTTGACTTTGGAAACTAATTCAAAACGTCTGCAAAAGCTTGGTAATTTCAGACTAGTTACTAGCTATACATGAGTCTTCTATATTTTTTACAGCGATTTGATTGTATTATGCCAAATGAACGTGATACGAAAATGTAGTCTCACAAAAAAACATAGAACTATAATTTGACCCAGATTTGGAGTACGTCTTTATTCTACATTCTTATTACACAACATTCATAGTTTTGGAACTAGAGATTTTAGTTACTAAGCCTCTTGCTTATTCATAAAGTCTCAATTCAGTCTGAAATACCTCGAATGAAGATCTAATCTATTTAACTACGCAATTAAGTCTAGTTTACACCCCCACATGAGCGCTTTCTATCCATAGACTCGTCGTAAATATCAGGGCTTAAGCTTGTGTACAAGTATTTATTTCCACTTGCTGCTTTTTGTTTTTATCTCAACTCGCACATGAGCAATTCGAGATTGTGCCGACGCTTTATTAGATATGTATGTTGGATTGTCAGGATTGATTTCATTAGGCTCAAGCATTATGTGGGAGCAGATGGGTTTCGTGCTATGAAATCACACTGGTTACGATACACCATGTTTATTAAACTAACCAATTTAACACAACAACAATGCTCACAATGAATCGGTTACAGTTTCGGGACGTCTTGACTCCGCTGCGGTCAGACACTCTATGGCTTCCTAGCTGCGAGATCGAAACAGCACGACTCTGTAGAGGCGTGCTTTAGGTGTGGGTAGACTTGCAAGTACGTCGCATGCACCACCACTTGGCGCGCCTGCGATTCATTCAGTGTCTGTACTAATGACCGAATCCGTAATCCGTATATATTATAAAGAAGATGGGAACTGAAGAGAGTAGGAAACGAACTGTAGAAGATAATAAGCCAGGAAATGCCAAGCGCGCAATTCTTCAAAATATGCAATGCAATGTAATCTTAACGCAAAGTCAAACGATTTTAAAATTCTTCTTAGCGTGCCTATGGCAATATAAATTGAGTCACGAGAGGCTACGAGTTATTTTAAAATTGTTATTTTTTTTTCCTAATGATTACGTACCTACATACCTAGTTTTAAAACTGTATAATTATGTCCACATCAATGGGTCAAATAATATTTATTGCAAAACAAAAACAAATTGCAATAGAATACTCTGAATTTGCCATTAAAAATTTCTTGGTATTCACGCAATTTTAGGTCGCGCGTCGGAGTCCGTATTTTTAATTTCGAACAAGATTGAATCGTGAATCGTTTCTCATTCTGATTCGAGTTTCGATTTCCGGCCACTTTTGACGATATCTCCCATGACAAGGGCTTTAGGGATGAGAGGATTATATTTTAAAGCTTAACTAGATGATGTTTTGGTTTAAATATCTTTGATATATATGAGAAAGTTTATTGAAATTTGAATAATCCTCATTCGTGCTTTTCTAAGTTATAATTTAGAACTTTTCTCCTTAACACAGTCATAATATTGATGTATGACAATGTTTGCGTTTTCATTAGATGTTAGTCTCCATATAAATCACACAGGTTTTGAGATTGAGACGTATTCGAATATATTTGCTAATTCTGCCAATATTGGAAGACGTGAGCATGCCGCTGTAAATATTCTCTTATACCGATACAGGGTGCATGGGACATTGACGCATAAACTGTTACCACGTTTTCAGTACATCATTAAAAAGAAACTACGTGTAAATTTTTCATCGGAAATTTAAAAAAAATATGTCTGTTCTATAATTTTTTTTGATCGAGTAGGTATTCCACTTTTGAAGGTCGTTTGTGCGTCGATATTCTTTCCAGCCTGGTGGGTAACCATGATCTGTTAGTGCAGGAATGTTTTAGTATTATTCCAATTAGTGGGTAAGAGATGGCGCTAGGCGGCTGTCTAGCGCTGTCACTTTCCAACTCTCGGAATAGTAATAAAACATTCCTGCACTGGATCATGCTAATCCCCCTGTTTAGTAAACATAAGCGAAACAACACACTTCATCGTAGACAGTTTTTTGTAATGTTTATCGAACTGATGCGACAACCATTCGGTAAACAATTTTGCTAATGGCTCATACATGTAAATATTCAAGGACTGTTTTTCAAACGAATTAAAGGATTATTCTGGCATATCTAGAGCTGTTTACAATGACTGTAATATTATACAAAGTTTCTTGAATTAGGAGACAGGGTTTTGAAAGTGAGCTCCTCACTTTCTCTGCCAACTAACGTTAGTTGTAAGGAGAAGGGTCTTACCCATAAAGGAATACCGACTCTAATCTTCCTGAAACTTCAGGGTCTTTTGAAGAATAGCGAAACCGTTTCACATCAACTAAAGCTTCAACCAACACAATACATTATACTTAAAATCTATGAAGATTTTCGTTTTGTTTCCTCTCTTCCAAAAACTTCGTTGCCTATTTAAGGTTGACTCACATTTGGGCATAACTTACTTTCCGTTCTATATTTGGAATGACACAATACACGGGTAGTCAGTGGCTCGAAAGTCTGACAACCAGTCTCAGCAAGGGGTATCGGATTATCCAGTACCAACTGGGTTTTGGAGGTCAGATAGCAGTCGCTCCATGTAAGTTACTGGTATTCAACTGCATCCGGTTCGACAGAATGCCGACCCCAACATAGTTGGGAAAAGGCTAGACAGATGATGATTTAAAATGACACATCACACTTTACAAGGGGGCCGCACCCCTCTTTTTTTGAATAGAATACGACAGACGCGGCTGAAATCTGCGCTTACCTTTCAAAGAATTTTCCTTCTTAACTTTTTTTTTCAATGAAAAGATAGAGTAAAAGAAACGTTTTTCTTTGATCCGCACTTTCGATATGAAAAAATCTTTTCTATTTGATGGCGCACAAATGTCTTGACGGTTAAAATAAATATGCTTTTTCGAGTCACGGATTTGGGGAATTTCACCCTTGATGTATTCATTTGCTTTAGGTAGATAAATGTGTATATTATATAATAAGCGAAGGTATGTACTCTAACTTATATAAACTAAGTTTGTATATTAATCGGCCGCACAGTACCAGGTGAGCAGGTTACCCTGGCATATAAGGTACATTGAGTTCGTAAGAGAAACTGTCACAGATATTCTTGAGTGACGTGCCATTATTTATGCCCGGGTACTGTAGCTATCTACTTCGTATAAGTGGCAAAAATGTTAGACGGTTCTTATTATTACACGGGAAATATTTAATTTAAGAAATATTTAATTTTTATTTTTGAGTTCGTAAATAAAATGGAAATACTTTTCATTTTTAACTCCCGATACACAAACAAGCTCAAAAACAGGGAATAAAGTTGATAGTGGTACGGTGGAGGCGTTTAACAGGTTTTGGCACAATTGCCTAGTTAGCTGCGCGGTCCCACATTCGTGCGGATTGTGTGGTTTCGGATCGTAAGGAACGATCCCTACTGAACCTCGTGGACCTGAGTGTGGACTGGCCTCGAACGTGGTGGACTATGACAGATATTTCAGTACATTGTCTGTCATCATGGTCCGCTCTCCAGTCCGTTTTAACTGTACCTTTCGCACACAAAGCGAAGCTAAGTACACGTGAATAGCTTAGCCATCCGCTGCTGTGTAGCGACGCCATTAAATTGATAACAAATTCAAGGACCTCTAGTGTTAAATTCCATTTTTATTTCAGCCTAATAAAATGATTAGAACTTACGAAAAATCTCGCCCTATTCTGATTTGAACGGGCAGGCGGCACGGATAGTCCTGTTCATCTATGTCTTTCATTAGCTTAACTCCACCATCAGATGAGAACACAGCTGCTGCAACTAATAAAAAGTCCTGCTGGACAAAACATTAAGTTACGTTGAGTTTTTTCAAACAAATATTTCAAACCTACTTTACTTATTTATTTATTTAACACTTCAAGCACAATGTACAGAGGCGGACTTAATGCCATTGGCAGATTTGTTTTTTACAAAAGAGGAAATATTTTGTTTTTAAACCCACTGTTTTTGGACCAGTCAAGTAAAGATATTTTGCTCGAAGCCTAGTTTCATTGTTATTTAGCCAACTCAGCTTAGATTTTCTCATTTCATTGTGAGAACTACTCCAACAATGTCACTCAAATGTTACGCTTTATTTATTTGAGTGGCTGTTTGGTTTGTCGTGAGGAAAGTTTTGAGTAAGAAAGTGGATCTGTAAAAGAGTAGAGGAAGACCAAAAGAAACGATGCATGGACTGTGTGAAGGATGATATAGCAAGAAAGGAGTTTTCTGATGAGATGACGAGTAATAGAAAAAGAAGAGAAAGTCATGCTGCGCCGACCCCAAATAAATTGGGATAAGGGCAGGAGAATAATGATGTAAAAACTACACAAACAATGACACAAAATTGTTACTCTAAACTTCTTGAATGGCTGTTAAGTTTTTTCTTATATCTCTTTCCCCGCTAAGTTACCTACCTTAAACATAGGCTGCAACTTGGCCAATCTCAAAGGATATTATAAAGACGTACCTTTTTGCGTGCTAAGAAGGTCTCGCCTGGATTTTTGTCCTCCAATGTTGATTCTACTGTAAGATGAGGTAATCCTGAAATTAAATGACCGGTCAGGTTAGCCCAGCAACTATATAATAGAACATCACGCGTGTTATCCCCGAAGGGCTAGGCAGACACCCACATTTCGCCAATTATAATTAAGTACCATGCAATAGGGGGCCAGCCTATATTGCCATCAACCGAGCACAAATCCAGCGAAATGTTTACTACTAAATTAATAATTGATCTCCTAACACATTTTTGTAGATTGGTAAACAAACAAATGTCTTATTTATTTGATTTTAAATACGAAAAATTATATATAGAGACACATTTTAAATTCTGCTAAAATATAAACCTCGTTACCATAATTCCTTTGGTCCGAGAGTGGTCCTATAATTATGGCATAATAAATTAAACACAAGCTGCTCGGGTTTTCTTTGTAGCAAAAATGACTTACTAATTCGCATCGTCCGTTTTCCGGGCCAAGAGAATCTATAATTTACAGGACTTAGTGGAATTTATGATGATTTATTTTTAAAGAATTATTAGAGCACTGACGGATCCTTTCATTGGCTTATGTATCATCCGTTTAGACTGGAAGCTGCCCCAAAAATATAAAAATTTCAAATGAGTCATTGAAAAGATGATTGATAACTCAAATGCCTTTCAAAAATCTGTATTTTTATGTTGATCCACCCATCATAGATCAGATATCTTAGCTAGATCCTTCTTAACTTTACCTTTAGGCGTGGCCAAGTTAGACTGTATCCATAGTCTGCAGGGTCCCGCTGGGTCAGTGGAGTAGAAGTTCTTGACGCATTCATTGGCCAGGGCGCGACAAGCTCGAAGATCTTTTTGCTGTGAAATAAAAAGCTAGTCACAAAAAAAAATAAGAAGGTACCCATAGATCTTCCGTTCCTGCAGTGATGGAATATTACTGAAGGCTACGAGTTCGAGTTCATGAAGATGAAGTTATTTGCTACGAACTCGTAGCTATCGTAGCGAAGACTACGCTACGTAGCAGTGATTACGCGGCCTACATTGTAGCGTTGTAGCAGTCCCAACTCATTGTGAATGCAGGAACTATAAAGTTTATGTCAGAGTCTCAAACATTGTGTGTGGGTGTTTATTACTAAGTTAGTGTGTCACACCTACTCTGCCTGACGCTGAGAAAATATATTATTAACCAACTTAAATGAAAAAGTATGGTAAGACTTTTCATCTTTATACAAGCGGTTTTACGTTAACGTTTAAGTTAAGCCATCTTTCTGATACATGTTGTATAATGTGACTGTCTGTCAAGTATTCCTAATTATTAAGCGAATATCTTAGTCCATATTTATTTCAACATCATCACACGGTATCGGGACACTTACAAGCATATTAAACCTTTATTTTATGGCTTGACAGCCTGACAAGTTACTGTAATTAATAACAAAACGTTCCGTCCCTTCTTAGAATTGTAAAATAATATTAGCCACTCGTAAGCGCATAAATTCTTTATTTAATGGGAAGCGAGTTAGGGATGAATGCCGGGCTGACAGGTCAAAAGTAATGTTTCCACAAATTCCTAAGAAACGATAAAAAATATTCGGTTTGTAAGTGCATTCCTCAATACGAGTGCACATCTGGGAGCCACGTTTAGAGGCTGAACCGAAGAGAACCTTTAAAACAATGGCAAAAACGGGCGTTAGGCAGGCGTGGTATTTTTAGAGTGTTTGAAAGGAAAGAAGGAGACTCGAGGCAGTCGGTCTTAGACCGCTATAGGGTTCGGTCGAAATAAGCGAATAAAGTTAAGTTAGTTTGAGATCACGGACGGGGTCAGACCTTAGAGTAGTCGAAATAAGTCAAGGTGGTGAATTTAAGACCACGAAGTTCTAGGACGTCCTCGGTTAGGCTAATGAAATTAGCGTAGTCTTGGTACCAAGATGCACATGTCCCAGTGGACTGTTGTAAGAGAGCGATTAATATTTTATAAGTTAAATATAAGTAGTAGTAATAAATCTAGTTAAAATCAGTGTATGAAAGTGAGGAGATAAGGTGAGGCGGAGGCAAAACTGGTAATGTGTGCAGTATTCTGTAAGTGAATTGTGACTAGTTTCAATGAACACATGGTAAGTGTTAACTGTAATTAACTAATAGCTCATAGTAGCAGTCTGGCGGTAGTGTAGAAGAACTGTTAATAATCATTCATTCCAGCTGACGGAGCAGCTTCTATATTGTATCACAATGTATACTATTATCTCATGTGTTACCTATATATCCACTTTCCGTACCTTTGGCAAATATCCGTCAACTGCGTTTGGTTTTAGAAAGACGGGGAAAGCCTACCGCTTCTCTACACTCACATCACGCCTACGACCTATACACTGTACAATAATACACCCGACTATTGACGATGAGACGTTTATCTGACGAAACACAAATGGGAGGCAGAACCGTAATATTCGCAGTTCGATTAATACAAACTTTTGATAGTCAGACTATAATGCTGACTTGTAGTACAAAACAACCAAACGCTGCTGATGAATACTGCTTCCTATAAAGGTCTAGCTCAGAGACATTGCGTAGAGATTGTTGACGCGCATTTCCGGGAGTGGGGTTAGGCTTCACGAATTATCCCAAACTGATCTGATAACACCGTTCTAAGGAACGCTAGGGACTAACTGTGTCTCGTTAAAATAAACCCAGGCATATGGTACGCCAATTACTGAATCGACACTATTTAGCGAGACACGCAACCAACGACATGGGGAAGAGTAAGGAAATGTGAAGTGACGATAGAACTACCACTTCGGCGTTCACCAATAACAATCGCAATATGTTCTGCTACAGACTGAGTCTGCGGTGCGCTTGTGCAAGTTGTGTGTTATCATATTGATGGGGTAGACTGCCGTAAGGGTGTACTAACGTGAATACGCGTGTAGGAAAAACTATTTAAACATACCTTCCTCAATGGCAGCTGGACTTCTCAGAACTCTGCCTTAGGATTGAGAAAGACATGTGAAGAATGCTTAGGGAGCGTGTTCTGTTAGAATTCGTAGCAGTGTCCTTAGTGGACCTATGCGCTTAGGTCTAACAGGCACGTACTGGGGCAATTATTGTACCGGATTACATGCCATAGAAATGGGTTCGTAGTACATTAGAAATAATAAAGTTAACGTAACTGTATATAATGAATTTCTTAAGCGCAAGCGTAACGTTCCTATTACCATCTTTACTACAATATATCATATTTTGCGCCCTCTCGTCTTATTAGAGTCACATTTTATTATTGTTTGATCTTATATGATTTGATATTATTCATGTATGTGTCTTAACAGTGAATTCCCAATACTAACTTCACCTTGTGTCCCCTCCCTGTCCCTTAGCTTTCAAAGTCGGGACAGGGCAGCCCCAAATTGGGAATTCAGTCCACTTTCTTATACCGGTGGGGAGGGAATCCAGTCAGGCGGACGAACCTCACAGGGGCGCGCGGAAGGCGGGGCGCGTCCCTTTCCCCCTCAGGGAAACCGACTTTCATACTAATATTCCATGAATTAGGAAAAACGAAAATTTTATCAGCCTAGGGTAATTTAGGAACAGTCACAATAACAAACACCGTGTACACACATCTCTAATAATGCCTACAAAATTCAACTCACCATGCACGAATACTCATGTTTCACCACATCCAATAGAGCCAAAGGATGGAGACTACCTTCCTCATACTTAGGCCTGGAGTTCACATAGCTCTTCGGTACACAGATGCCCCTGACGATGACCTGGCTCTTCGTGCATGTACAGGCCTCACATCGTGCGCATACGTTGTTCTTTGCCTTGTAGCCGCGCGCGCATTTCACGCACTGCACCTCTTTGAGAGGAGAACCGTCGATGTTTTGAGTTACTGGGTAGAGAACATGGTTTTGATAAGTAGGTATTTGTCTTAGTGCGTCAATTTTCCAGTCAGGAATTACTCAGTAGTAGCCAGAGTTTGAATTTGTGTAAATTTGTTAAATCCTCCTGATAATTGTGATTGCGAATGAAAAACAGTTATATTGTTTGACACAGTGAGGGCTATTGTTTTAGAGCTCACCAGATGGCGCCACTGTCGAGTAAGGACCTGTCATTTATTCTATTTTATACTTTAAAATACCAATAACTTCATTAAAAGTTTATTTAATTACGTTTAACAACATAGTGTAAACTTAAGCTGCATATTTACAATATTGTCCCTAAAATTAGCAAGCAGGAAACATTTAAAAATCATTCTTCCTTCAAGTACTAACAAATTAGAACTCCCAACTTGCTACCTACAATCTTCAAGTCATAATTAATCAGGAATGGCTCAATCTTGACCACACTCGTGAATATTAATAAAACTACGTGATAAAAAAGCGCGCAACGCGGGAACACTCTAAGACATCTGACATTTCTGAAGACCTTACTCTACACGAACGCCTCTAGCGGCGAAATCATGCGCGATAGCCCCATTCCCATTCAGATGACGTGTCCAGGTATTTTGAAAGAAAAGAAAGAAAATACATTTCTTTGGCACATGCCACAAAAGTGCACACAATATAAAACAAAAATTGTATTTTTTTTTAATCTAAACAAATAATGAAACATTGTGTGACTCACGGCTGCGCCAAATAGGCCTAGTTCAGCAAAATGCCGGGCAACTAATGCCCGACACTAGTTTTAAATTGGACCTAGTTTAGTAGTTTAGTGATTGATTGTGAAGCATATCATACATGTAATATAGTCCCCAGGACACTTCCTGCACGCAATTCGACCAGCAACATTCTGGCACCGCCGCGGCACGCATGTGGTGCCATCGGCAGACACCACTTCAGTCGCGTTGCACGGTCTGCAGCGATCTATGCCTGCTGGCACGCTGTGTTCGGCGCAGGAGCAACCGAAACCTGGGATAGGAAAATATACAGGGTGTTTGTCTTGGTCTAGCAGTGAAACAGTAGGGGAGCTAAATAAAAGCTGGGCATTTCAGTGCATGACTTTGGATTGCCCAGCGTTGTATTTTTTGTCAGTTATTCAAAAAAGATTTAGCTTTTTGTCATAAAAGTACAATAGTTACATGATCATGATCATGATGATAACTTGTATTATATTAAATTTTGTATATTAATTGCAGTACACCACTGACTACCCTCCCTTTTTCTATTTCATGTTGTCGTACAGTCCTTCCAAAGGTTGTCTGGAAGAGATCGCTATCAGCGATAAGACCGCCATTGTAACCATAAAATTAACAATTTTTGTAAAACCGTTCTGTATCAATTTTGGTGTACAATAAAGTATGTTCTATTCTATGATCCTTAAGCTAGACATAGGCGGCTTACAAACAGTATAGGTACTCGAATACCGGATTACATTCATACTAGTCAAAATTGTGGATATCCATACTTTTGCCTAGTTTATAAAAAGCAATAGAACCACTATTGCACTAGCGAAACACCATCGTAACGTCCGGTGCTAGACACAGGTACCTTCAAAAAAAGAATCAGGAGCTTGCACTACGGAACTTATACTAAAAATCATAATATCCGAAACGGCTGGACCGATTTTGACGGGACTTTGCTGGCAGATAGCTGGTGTTATAAGGAGTATAAATTACTCCTACTACTCCTATTTTAGAAAACGGAACAGGGTTCCGTGCAAAAAAATTAAATCCCATTAAATTGTTAACAAAATCCGATTCAAATAGGGAAGTAATAATTTCACGCGGACGAAGATCGTGGACAACACTAGTAATATAATAACGCTGAAGAGTTTGTTTCTTAGACTGGCAGCGTAGCCAAGTTTAATGGCAATTCAGATTAATTGGCCAAAAAATAGGCCAGCACTCTGGTCGCGGGTAGTGGGCGATCTCTAGTGTGTACGTGGCGGGATATCTGACTTACCATCAGCGGAAGCGACCATAGAGGCATTGGCAGGACAGGTTATGCAGCTGAGAGCACTAGGCTCATAATAGTATCCTTGTTGGCAGGTGCCAGGCATTTCCAGCTCTTTTGTTTTCACTGTTACTATCACACTTATAACTACTGCCAACCAATACCAAATGCGATGACGTAACGCTTTGATTTTCATAGCTGTTACCACTAAAATAATTCTGCAATATTATAAATTACTGCTTTTCTTTTAGGAAACTGAGAATAGAAATTTTGGCCAAAATCACAGTTATAATTATAATATAGCACTGTCTCAAAATAAATGGGTTCATTAAAATTAATTGCCCCAAATCGTTGACCGAACTATATCTTGACGTCAAATATGACGTAAACTTAATCTGTGTGTCACTTAATCTTAGCTATTATTTAGGTTAAATTGGTGAAAACACAATTAGGCGATGCTGTTTTGTTTACAGTTAAGTTGTTATGTGCGTCGTCATGGTGACGGGGCGCGCGTGCGCAGTGGCGCAGAAAGTTATGACATACAGTCCTTTCATTGTTATTTTACCTCTGTCAGCTGCAGTCCAATAGCAATCTTATTAATTAATTATGTTTAATAATACTTAATAATTTTGTCCAACTTGTCAGTGAAAGTAATTGCTTCGGGTCGGTTTTATTGGTCAATAAATCCTGACGCATCCGATGCATGCTGATTTATATTTCATTTGGTTACAGTTATACCGCTGAAGTAATTTAAGATTGTTTTATATTATGTGGACAAACTACAGGAACCCTTATTTAAGATACGACAGTTAATTATTCCAATACAACATCTAGCTCATTAACATTATCTTAGAATCATACCGCGGATTGTTTTCATGTCTTAGTCTTTAATAAAAGTTTGTAGCCAAGTTTATTATTATTTCTTTTTGTTTGATATACTGCTGACATGATGAATTTTAATGCATCAAACAAAATAGTAAGTTACGATGAAAACAATACAACATAGGGTATGTGCATCTGAACTACTCGTAGATGAAAAACCTTTTAGATAACTATTATAATTTTGTTAAATCTTAGAGACTATTTATCTAAATACAATATTGAAACCACCCTACAATATTAAAATCTTTTATGTCGATCAAGACCTTTTTTGATATTCTTTATCTAACATGCGTCTTGCTGCAGTCTGTGTGATTAAACGCCATTCCAAACTCAATTTATCATGATTTAGAAACCCTTTCATTTTTTACTTAGTTACTGCATTAGTAACATTCATCGATCAAAATCTGAACGAAAGATGTCTGCAGCGAACGCCAACGCAGCATTAAAACAAAAGAAGATTTATTACCTACCTCAGATCATCTATCAAAATCAGTCGCAGTCCATCAACTTTATACCAAAGAAAGAAACTACACTTTTTCTAAAATCTCCGTTGAAAACAGTCCTTTCAAAATGGCCTGTGATTATCTAAAAATCTTTATATACTTTGCAATATACCTCAAAATTGTAACATGTTTAGAAAAACAAGACGATGTCATAAGTTGCGCTATCGATGTGGCGAATCATAACTTTAATTATCGGCAAACAACAGTTATTCTTTATGAAGATGTTGATGATAAACTTGTCACTGATTTCCTAAGAGCGTACGAAGGAACTGTGATGATTGAAAGTAGAGGAGCTGACCCGGCGAAGCAAGTGGTCATCATTGTGGATAACTACCAATCTTTCATGAGGCTGTTGGGCGGGTTGAAGCCAGATCTCAGAGGGAGAAACGTTTTCAACGGTGGAGCCAAATTCATAATAATTATAAACTCAAATCGCAAGAAACTGGAACACATCACCCGTATATTGTGGAGCTACTACGTTACTGACGTTGTCATCATCACTAAAGACAAGAAAGGCAATGTGGCTTTGTACACCTACTATCCGTACAAAAATCATTTGAACTGTCAAAATACCGAGCCTGTCCTAATTAACTATTGGAAACCAGACATGCCTTTCCAGGACATGTATCCTGATAAAATGAGTAACATGCACGAATGTCCGCTGTACATATCAACTAACAAAATCTACCATCAGGGGGGTATAGACAAGAAGATTGCACTGCAAATAATTAAGAAAACTATTGTGAGGCTACTTCGAGATATCATGAATTTCACACCTATAGTGACTGCAAGAGACTACATAAGCATCGATTCGGATCGAGCTAAGAATTGGTCTGATTCTCTGAATGATGTCATTTCGGGGTTTGCTAATATTTCGACTTGTACCATACCTTTAGGAGTAGATAGATTGGGTCTCCTAGATTACTCGATTCCATATTTCAGAATTCGTATTGCGTGGCTGGCTCCTCCAGTAGCTCCTGGCCCGATGTGGTGGCGACTGCTTTCACCTCTAAACGGGTATTTGTGGCTTATCCTCCTAGTGGTTACCTTTTTGGTCATATCCCTTCCTTTTGTGTTGAAGTTTAAACGTACAAAGCGTTTTTGCAATCGTTATTTCAAAAACTTTGACAAAGTTCAGGGTGCTGCATTTAGAGTATGGGGTGCTATGGTCGGTCAAACGATAAGAGTCGCCCCGAGACGATTCCGAGACTTCTACATTGTTGGATTGTGGTTGTGGTTTACTTTTGTTGTCAGGAATGCGTATCAAAGCGTTCTCATTGGTGCTTTGAAGACAGACACTCTTATCGGCAATTTCGCGAACTTAAAGGAAACTCTTGACAATGGCTACAAGTTTGGTGGTCGTGCTGGTATTTATGCTCATTTCGAATTCGATGATCTTATCAGGGATGGATTCGAAATAATCCCTGAAGTTAAGTTTGATGACGTATTCTGTGATATATTGGATGGTAAGAAGAAGTTCGTGTTGGCGACCTCTTTGGAGTATGCTTTCGCGTATTGCGCGGCACAAGGAAAGAAGGAGAATGAATGTGGTCACGTGTTACCTGACTCAATTTTGACTGTGCCATTGGTTGTATGGATGAAGATGTACTCTCCGTTTGTGAGGCCACTTATAACATGGATGCCAAGGATGCTAGAATCAGGTTTGTTGGAAAAAGATGCTATTATGAAGATGACATATGCGCCCACGATAACTTCTGATCCGTCGCCGCTGACTCAACATCAGACGCTCAGTTGTTTCCTCTGCCTAGGTTTTGGCTGTGTGATATCTCTGGTCATATTTTTGCTAGAAATTTTGAGGAAGAAGTCTTCTAACTATACCATTGTGAAGAAGAGTACGTTGAATGCGTTAGAACGAGAGAGTGAATTTGTAGTCGATTTTAAAGAATAATAAGTACATCTGCTCTGTTAGCTATTGTGTACGTAGTTGTTTTTGAGTAGTTCACGATTGCTATGAATAATATTAAGATCACTAGTTGTAGAAGTCTTATTTTAAGGCTTAACTTTTAGGTCTAGGTAGGCCTGTCTAGATTGTCTGCCCCATTCTCAACACAAACAAAGTCGTTTATTCTCTATTTATAACCTAGATTCGCCTACTTTTTGCACTTCGTAAAATAAAACCACAATACAATTTTCGTCTTTTATTTTATCACCAAACATAGAAAATAATTGTCATTTTTCACAGTTAATTGACATAAAATAAATAAAAGCATCTATTTATATTTTTGTCTCAACATTCATATAAAAATAGACATTTAGGGACAAAGATATAGAATCTAGAATGATACTAAAGTACAATGTCAAAAAGATGTACCTACTATTAAATAAAACTATGCAATTTGGCACTACTGATATCCCGTTTCCTGTTTCAGGGAACGGGTGAACTGAAACGATTAACTATTCATAACTATATCTACTGGTTCATGGAAAATATTTTAAAAGCAACCTTAAAAGAAAAGCGTCTAAGTAGGAATGAATCTTATACACTAACTTATAAAGACTACGCTTTGAAATTGAAAATAGGATATTATATCTAAGTTCTTGTACAATAATAAATAGAGGATTATTACTAGCTAACAATGAAATGTACACCTTCTAATCAATCTCCAAAGAAATCTATTTTGGTAAGTAATGTATAAATTGTTTGTAACAAAATATTCTTACTACATATTTAGGTATACGTCTCAATTTGTCTAGACAATATTTTCAAAGGCATGAGGTCAATTATATGGAAAATATCTTAAAGTTCTCTCAATACAATACACTTTTGTTTACACTTATACCAGGTAAATGTTTATAATACATGATAAGTTATACAAACAGTTAAAAGATTTATTTCAATATATGACTTGATTATGATAAAATGTAAACTAATTCAATGAACATTTATAAATAAAGACTTCTGAAAAGACCGATGGAACTTTTCAACAAACATCGTACATTTATGAAGCGAGAGAGATCCTTCATTAGACGGGTAGGGGTAACTTCTACCTACTAAAAGTACAAAAACTATCCATTTTAGATAAATGCTGGAGAAAAGTTTGGATGAAAAAGGGAGACGTAGGTTTTTGTCACAAAAAAACTTATCTTAAACTTAAGTATTTGGTTCAATACGACGTTGTGAAAGTCCCAAACGTCAATTTATGAATTATACATTACAAACATTTTTGTTTTTTACAGCATGCTAATTTATAAAAAACGCAGAAAACGACTTATTTAGTAATTATTAATTCCATGCACAGAAATCTTTTTTTTAGGTCTGCAATGTTTTACATACATTGAAATGTTCATGAATGTTTCTACCCAGTAAGAACGCGCATAATTTAAATATATGCCATGATTTGGCAGGCAGTGCCGCTATATGATGTGTAATCTTCCATAACAGATGGTTTACGCTCCCGTGAAGGACACGGAGAAAATTACAGTAAAATTACAGCTCGTTTTAAGGTGAAACAGAAAATTCTGTTGTATTAAGAAATAGGAATATATTCCTATTTCTTTATACAACAGAATTTTCTGTGTGTGTTATAACACCAAACAATTTTTCATTTTTCCCACGTTTACGCAATGTTTTATAAGTTGGGCACGTGTTTTTGTGCAGAATTTCTCCGTAAAACGTGTCGTATCTTCAGTACTTCTGTAGCTCGGTAAAATATTGCCTAACAAGCTGTGTTAGGTCGTATTTTAGCGATACAAACAGTGAATGGTGTGCAAAAACTTTCGGGCGTTGTCATATTCGTAAGTCATTTATTTAACTCGGCCTGAAACAAATTTTGTAGTGACCTGTAGCATAGACAAAAACTTTAGACACCTTGGCCAAACTACGCAATCAACAAAGTATATATAGTAAGTTGACTAACACCACCATTTTGTTTTTTCAATACATTTTCAGAAATGTATAACAACGAATGCCCCTCCCGTCAAAGTCATTCAAACTCCAAAGAACCTTGTAGAAGTTTAGTTGGAATATAATTTTAGAATAACAATGCTATTATTATCTGAACTCCAGAGCGAGCTATTCCAAATATGTAGTTCACCCGGTATAATTTCGCGCAGAAACTAACTTGTCATGTCATCATAGAGTTCTATCTTTAATCCCAAGCGAGAACACATTGCATTTCAGATTATTCGGATGCATCTGTACGTAACAAATGTTTTATGCTTTATGGAATAAATGCAAATGATCTCGTTAAACGTCCATAGTGATGTACCAGCTAGCAAAATGTAAATGTTATCACTGTGAAGTCATTAACTAGTGTACGCGGATAAAATGTTCATAAAATTAGCATTTGAGTTACGTTGCTTTTATTTCTAGTTCATCCCTCATATTTTACGTTTTATGGCGGTCTGTTTAATATAAGTTGAACGCATTTGTCATAGAACATTGTTTTTTTAGGCTTGTATTTGACAGCAGGCTCGTTTAATGGTAATTTAAGACTTTAGCGGCCATTTATTTTTTAAACTGATATACGATCCTATTCATATCATTTTACGATAGTTTTTCTAAGTCAAATAAAACCTATTTTAGGTTCCTATATTGATGAAATTATTATTTTTAGAATACCTTAGTTTATACACATAACTTTATACTAACGAATGAATTATTTTATAACTAATGCTTTTACGAAGGAAGCCCGAACTCTTGCGATAAGAACACAACTAATAGACGATAGCGATCATGAATCTGATCAGTCACACACCCAATTAAATAGTTCAGATGTCTATTATAGAGCTGTGACAGACTTATCTGCCCTAAAGAGGATCATCACCGTTCAGCAGGGTCAATTCCAAAGTCACTTTTCTTGCTCTTGTAAAGCACGTTTCTAAGCGACAGAAAGAGATAGAGTTACCGAAATATACACATCCAGCCAGACAACAGCTACTCGTATACTCGATACTGTCCTCTAAGTGCAAATCCATACAAAAAAGAATCTGACTCTTCAAGCAGCCAACGTAGGAGGGTCCACAACCAGATAAGGAACTTGTAAAGCTATTGCAGGTTGTGGTAACGCTGGGAACAGTATGGGATACTGAGGAGGTGGCTGGAGTCCCTGCGAAGGTGGCCTGGCTTCGGGCTCGGAGCAGTGTAGCAGCCAATGGGACAGCATTCTCCCGCGACCCTTGAGTTCCACCTCTCCTCGCCGGTCGACTACGAAGGTGCCCCATTGGTCCAGTAGCGCTCGAGTGTTTTCGCTTAAGTGGATCCGGAGGGCTGGAAGTGATAAAGTAATTAGTTGTTGATTAACTTGCTGCAGGTGTCTGAGAGTGTCGTAATGTCCCTGTTGAATAAGGCCCGTCCGTCACGACGCTACTAAAAAGTAACGCTAAAAAAGATACCAGTTACTCAGATCACCAATGAGAAGCCAGAATGTTACAGCACCAGTATTTCAATGGCGGTTCATACACGACGCCAATTGCTAGACTGACGCGTCAGTAACAAATTTGTGGTTCATTGCGTCATGTACAGACCGACATTGAAATACTAAAGTTTTGGTGTCCTGTGTGTTACTTCCTGTCCTGGACCTTTTGTTAAAGTTATAATTCTAAAGTCATCTAAATACAAGCCAGGAGCCTAAAACGGTACAAATTCGTAATGAATATAGGCGGCGACACGCAAACCAAAACTATAATAAAATAAGATTAAGGCTTTCATTTAAGTGTCGAACGAAACTACATAGTGTTAGGGCTTGTTCGTTATTTAAATAAAAATACAGTTATTACTAGCGACAATAAAAATTACGTTTATACTTCTAGTAAAACTCAAATAGCGATAAAACGTTGTATCCTTTAACCGATCTTTATTACAGTACTTAACTTTGTCACAAAATTCCTAATTAACAAATCTGGCTGTTAAAGTAAACCTTGTTACATAAATCTGCATTAACCTCCATCTCGCCACGTAAATCGTGGTAATATCTTGTTTTGTTATAAATTAAGTTAACTACTAACAATTTATGAGGCTGGACCTACGAGCATGATGTATCTTTTACATAGTCAGTCTAACCGGATGCAACTGAACACCAGTATTTTACATGGAGGTCCCTATCTGACCTCCACAACCCAGTCAGTACTGGGTAATGCGATATCCCTTGGTAAGAATGATCGTCGGACTTTCGGGCCACTGACTGCCTGTAACGAACGCCAAACGTCAGCCGGGACCAACGGTTTATCGTGTTTTCCGAGGCACGGGGGAAACTCGGTATGTTATGGGTGGTCACATATCCACAGATCAACCTAGGCAAGCGCGGCTTAACCTTAATCCGAGTGTTCATTATTTAGCCAAGAGCTTCACAAAAACATTTCACTGCCTACCCAAATGTGACAGCTGGTATTTTTTGGCGCTTACGATGCTGGTGCCATGGAGGAAGTTGTTCAGTTTGATGATTTATACCAGGACCCTAAATATGACCACACCTTTCTGATACACACTGAATACCTTAACTGCAAAAGGATGGAACTTACGCTGTCCAGTAGACTCCATGCGACTGGCAGTATTGACGGTGTCTCCGAACAGGCAGTAGTGGGGCATCTTGACCCCCACCACGCCAGCACAGACCGGACCAGAGTGGACTCCTATACGGACCTGATCAAGTACACAGCCAGTAGAATAAAATGTTTTCAGGTTCAGTAGGCAGTAGGTATCGCGGAAAACGACGTCCTCCTCATTACGGACTTAAAAAATCATACTTAAATTTTAAATTTCGAGTGCTACATTAAACTGACGAAAGCTTAAACTTAAGAGGGAAGCGCCACGGTAGCCCGCGAAATTCTTCTCACAATTTTTGCAATGTACCAGCACATTGCAAAAATTGTGTCAGTGTCAGTGTCAAAAAATATAAAAAAAAAACAATAATATCATTCGCGACCATAACACTGTGACACTGACCTGCACATTAAAAAACGTAAGAAAATTTGAATTTCGCGTTCTCTATTTAAATACTCAAAATAAATAAAAAACTGGCAGTTATTCAGTGAAAACTTTTACATAATCGGTTCGATATAATCGGTTTCTGTCAAAATTCTTATCTAAGACCCAATTGCGTGAACCGGAGTATATTTTTGGCCCAGAGTTAACCTGAGAGTAGTATGAACACAACTATGGTTTTCATACAAAAAAAATATCACAATTGTCAGGGTGACTCTGATTTAAAAAATAACCTGCTCATAAATCTTATTTGAAGTGCCTCATAGGTTTGGGACCAAATTATGACAATTGTTGATAGTGATAATTAAACAGAAAATAAACCCGACAATCAAAGCAGAGTTACTTGGTTATTTCTATATAGATTCCCCCTCTGCTTACATATTCTTACACCTTATTAATACATTTAAATAAAAGATTCTTTTACAAGTTTTAAACAATCTGCAAAGTTCACCTCCAATCGATGCGTAGGCCGGTGTCGCACGACGAACCCCCTCACTGCCTCCACAATAGCCAGCGCCATGAGACAGATCTCCCGCGCGTGAAGATCGCCGTTCCTCTCCGGTAGACCAGAGACTACCATGTAAGCGTCGCCAATTGTTTCCACCTTTAGGACACAGAAGAAGGAACATATTATGAGAAGAAAGAACCCTTTTCAGCTTATTTAGATGCGTAGATTCACCATGCATTTCAGTTTGCCATGTACGAATGTACATATTGGGATCACCAAAGGATTAACCCATTTTTTTATTTTAAAACGTTGCCACACACTTGGATTTTCTCCTGTGTCGTGGGTGCGTTTACAAACATTTAAACTCACATACGCGAACTATACTACATTAAGACTATGTTGCAATAATGAAATACCCACTAATTAAAAACTCCAAAAGCCTATCGGCTAAATAACAGACTGGGAAGTGTGACTTCTTAAATTCAATTTTTACCTGTTACCTACACTTTTGACTTAAACCCATTTTATCGTGCGTATTTATTGTGCGTTTACAATCATTTAAACTCATATACACAAACGGCCAGACCCAGAAGAACTATCTTTAGGCTATTGAAATAAGTATTTGTTCCGTGTGGGGATCGACCCCACGACACGCAGTGCAGCAGCTAATTGCTCAGCCACTGCGCCAACCATGCCGTCGTCATTATTGCAAGAAAGCTTGCTAAGAAAGCTGGAATATTTTTGGATTATCACCCTAATTGCCCGTGGCACAAGAACGATGGGTTCTGCAGTTCAGCGTGGTCTTATCCAAAAAAATATCTTTACAAAACAGGTCCTATTTCCTGGCAACCCAAATAAAAATAAGCACATACCTTATAAACATCATAAAACCCAATGATCCGGTCGAAGGTGCTATACAGGTCGTTCAGCAGATCCACCACCTGTATCGGAGTGGAGGCAGCACAGAGTTCAGTGAACCCGACGATGTCGCTGAAGTATACTGTCACACATTCGAAGCTTTCCGGCTGGACCACTTCACCGGCCATCAGCTGTTGAGCTACAGGCCTGGGCGGATGGATGAAGATAGGTAGATGAGGTTTTTACACATTCTACATTTTAAATTTAAATATTGGAAGGTTAAAAATTACAAAAGGTACCTTGGGAGTACTTGATAGAGTAGTTCTTCGGATCTCCGTTTCTCCAGAGATAGTTGTTCAGTTTTCTCCTCAACGAGGGACTCCAGGTTATTCGCATACTGCTCCATGCGACGTAGAAGATCGTCCATTAAGTTGTCACAGTAGCCCCTAAATGGGAAAATATATCATTAGATGTCTTGTCTTGACTGGTTCTTTGGTCCAGCGGTCGCAAGCGCTGAGCATGAGGTCTTGGATTTGATTCCCAGGTCAGGCAAAGTTTATCCACTAGGAATTTCTCAGTAGCAGCCACGGAGGCTGGATTTGTGCCCGGTTGATGGCAATAGGCTCGCCCTCTATTACATGGGACTTAAACATAACTGGCGAAATGTGGGTGTACTATCAGGTACACCTCTGACTTGGCTTTGACATACCGTCGAGAAATATCTCTTGGTATGCTGGTTTCCTCACGATGTTTTCCATCATCGAAGCAAGTGATAATTATAGGTACAATACGCACATAATTCCGAAAAATCTGTGATCAGTCTTGGGTTCGAACTCGAGACCTATGACTTGGCAGTCCAGCTTTCACATCACTAGACAAAGACCCTTGGGACACTTGGTCTAGTCAGAGGCCCTTGGGCGACATAAAAACTCTGACACCAGGTTAGGCACTAACCACACGATAAGAAGAAGATCAGGTACACCTCTGCCTAACCATTCGGGGATTACAGGCGTGATATTATGTTATGTAGATATCTTGTCTTGTATCGTGAGCTGTACATATTAGCCTCCAGACACTCGTCGTGAAGCCCCCGGACACCCAAGAAACGTGAATGCGAACAGTTCCTCTCCATCTCCTTGTCATTGAATTTGAGTTCAAGGAAGAGTTCTCGCCGTGAGTGAGTTAAGTTTTCATGCTTTGGTTAAACTTTTGAAAGTTAGCAAAGTGCTGGCGATTCTGAATGCATAGTGCAGTCCAATACATCTGATTGCCCGAATATGAAAAATGACAAACAAAAAACTTAAATAGTCCAGTTTGCCGAATCATTCTTCAATTTCCATATTTGTACCTACAAAACATGCAAATAAACTATTCTTTACTTCAACTGAAGAGACTTTAGAGATCAGGATAAGATACAAATACACACGAAAATAAAAACATAGAAAGTAACATTATTGTGTGCCTCACAGCTACGATAAAATTTGACCACGTTATTATTTATCACTCACTTGATATAATTAGCATTGACGGCATCAAAGCTGGGTCTATCATCGGGTGCTTCTGCCCAGCACCTCTCCGCCAGGTCCAGCAGTTCTACAGCAGCCCCTCCCCCGCCCCCGGCAGCTGCACCCACCTCGCCCACCCCCACCACTGGACGAAATGGTGGTGACTCTCGAGCGCATACGTGGCCGACTATTTCTGATTAACAAATAAGCATGTAACAATTATTGGCAAAACGTGGGTGTACTATTAGGTTCACCCCTGCCTAACCCTTCAAGGATTACAGGCATGCTGTTATGTTATGTCAATAGATATTTAGTTAAATGTAAATTTCAAGCCCGGTTAAAAAAAAACATTATGGGGCAGCATAACCTAGCAACTTACAGAGGGTAGGTCTGTGATGCAGCAGTGGGCAGCAGGAAAGTTAAGCAAGCTACGTGAAACATAATGGTTAGAGACTGAGTGAATACTGCGTCGAATAATTTATAGAGAAGTATGGAAAAAGAAGACATGCTGCGCTGACTCCAAATAAATTGAGATAAGGGCAGGGTAAATGATGGTGATGTTAATAATCAAAGCAATAACTAAGTAGCTGAAAGGTTGTCCCACACTAAGAATTTCTCCTGTGTCGTGGATGCGTTTACAAACATTTAAATTCACATACACAAACCGCTAACGTTTTAGCAGCTTAATTTGAGTCAGTGTTTCATATACATACGTGCTTTCACTGATTTAGTGCCAAATATAGGTACCTAGTCTAAAACTGAGGAATGCTGGGACCTATACTGAAGATAAATAATATGAAAAATAGACTGTGTTGTACTTCATTGACAATTTAAAATATCCCTCCCAAAACTTTTCACATTTTACAAGCGCGATTGACAATTTAATCCAGTAGGATTGGCAAATTAATTAATTTGTTTGTAGTTCTTATTAATTTGTTTGTTTGAAGGCACAGGTTTGAAGCCTTTGCAAGCATCTTTCAACTTTTAATTGGCACAGGTTAAAAATAATTTCCAGTGATTCGTCTATTTATACCTACATTAATTATGGCTTTTGTAAAGTTCGCGATAATCTGTTAAGTTATTTATACTCTAGAGTAATTGAATGGAGTCTACAACTTTATATTCCGAAATACCTACATCAAAGATTGAATTCTGGATCTTCCCATTTCTTTTGATATTCATTAGTTAATTAAGATTTCGTAGGTGCGTAGTCGTATTACTTTGTAAGGAAATTGAAAATCTATAAAAGCATCGGAAGATTTCAATCATATTAAAGAAAACTAGCTGGATTTGACATTTAATATCTGACTACCCCTAAGATTAAGCAAACTCACAAGGAAGCTGGGACGCAGCGCTACACGGCGTATACGTGCTCCGTAGCCAGATTTAATTTTTGCATTTATTTATAAATTATAAGTTATGCGTGGTCATACATAAAAAAATATGGGTTGAATTGAGAACATCCTCCTTTTTTTCGTCGGTTAAAAAAATCTAAATGTAAATCGGTTCATCCATTTGGGAGCTATAATAAGGGGTGTAGCTACCGCCGTATGAGCCCTATCAATGATACGGGGCCCCAAGTAACAAGGGCCCCCGATGAGTAGAGGAAAATAACCATAAAATCTACCTATAACCTCAAATTCTTAGTGATAAGACGCTCATAATGAGTAATCGATAAAAAATTTACTAATCTCGGTCCAAAAAGGCCCACTTTTTCGAGCTCGCTCCGCTCGCTCTTCAATAAAAACTACTACGCATTTTGCGGACCAGGAACCTCCAATTTTTTCAAGCTCACTTCGCTTGCTCTTCAACGTTAACTTCGTTTATTGCGGTTCAGAACGTTAACATTTTTCAAGCTCGCTTCGCTCGCTTTTCGATGAAGACTTATGCGATCCTCTTAAATTCTCTTAATATCGTTATTTCATACACCTCTTATTGGGCTTCGCCGCACGGTTTCAAAGGGCCCCCAAAAACTGTTGATACTGGGCCCTATTAGGACTAGCTACGCCACTGGCTATAATGCCACAGACACAAAAACACATATTTTATAACATCCTTCTTTTTTAATCAGGGGTTAAAAAAAAACAATTGTGATGCACAAATTCACTAACAATAAATCATTTATCATAACTTAACATAACTAAGGAATGCCAAGAAAACTTGTAGCTTTTATCCGAATGAACGCATAAATAATATAAATTACAGTTCTTCCACTACACTGGCCTACAAAGAAACTACTTCAGTCACATTCCATTAAAAAGTTTTCAAGCCTGAAAGTTGCAACTTTTTTCTTTCGTGTTATTTAAAACCGGATATTGCAGCTGGCTGGGAAATGGCGGATATAGAGAGTGCATGACCTAGTAAAGTGATGTTTTAGAGTAGTAAAATGTTTTCGAGAATATTTTACTTCTGATTTGACTTCCTGAAAAATTTCACTTGTGAAGACTTGTTTTCAGTAGTTTAATGTTTTTCAGACTTATACAATTGCCACGCTTTTCAGAAAATAAGATTTTCACATCTATTTCGCAACTTCCGACTACAACAGGGTTACATAACCCTCGTTTTGGGTTGTCATGAAAAAACCTAGATCATCCGTAAAAATATTATACATGGTGTAACAGAAAGATGTAAGCTTGTATTTGTGGTATAAATCGTCAAATTGGACAACTTTCCCCATAAATATCGTAATCATCGCGTCGGGAACTAGTTGTCCAGTATTTTGCTGAACGCTATTTGCCAACTGTGAGACACAATATTATCTTTTTTCCGTTTAGATTTATGTTTTAGGGTTCCCTTGCCAAATGGCGAAAACGGAAGCCTTGTAGATTCGTCCTGTCCGTCTGTCCGCATGTCACAGCATTTTTACTCCGAGTCTGTTGGCAACACACAGTTGAAATTTGGAGAATAGGTGCTTTTTATGAACCGCTACACAAATGTGATGTGAAATAACGAAAAAAATAAAAATAGGGGTAAACCTCCATACATGTAACTGAGGACGCATATAACTGTGTGTGGCTATCGATAGATCTTGAAAAATGATAACGAGTTTCCTTATATACTTTTAGTCAATAGTTGATGAGATATTTGCTGCCAAAGACGTAAAAATTATGTCCCTCTCACCCTTTCATTTCTAAAACAAGAAGAGGAAAATTCTAAAAATAGAATTTCAACGAAGATTGGCTTGGATTAGATTTGATATAAATTTTTTGAGATATGGGACTTTTTCATCAAACTGCAGCAGTAACTTTGTTTATCACTAACATACTATGGAAAACGAATTTAGTTTTGCTGTTGAGTGTAAATTTTCTTATGAATGAGTGTTATTATATTGTTTGGAGCTACGGAACCCTGTATGTGCGAGTACGCGTGGCCGGCTTTTTTATTACACACTAACTTATTTCTCTCACGGATAATTGTTTGTGCATCAATACAAACACTAACCCGCAAGCAAGGTTACTGACCTTTATTAGACATGTTGGGCGTGTGGTTATGGAAGGGTCCTGCTCTCAGCACGATCTCTTCGAGGATGATGCCGAAGCTGTACACATCTCCTTTGGGAGACGCCGCCGCGCCCGGGTAGACGCTGGCAGCCACCAGCTCTGGGGCCGTCCATAGTAACTCTGAAACAAACCCATATTTAATATGAAAGATAAAAATATGGATCACTTTTTCCTACCCATACTTAAACCAACTAAAATATAGGTCTTCTACTAGCAAATGATGAATTCAGGACAACATTTATAAAGTGCCGTACAAAAGATAGAGTTGAAAAGTTTTATTACTATTATAACAAATAACCATTCAGTCCATATTTGTAACAAATATGGCTATAAATTAAACTTACACTTACAAATATGGCGATTTTAATGAACATACAACCTGACACTGACCTACAAATTGCAAAAAAAAACGTAACAAAAATTAAAATTTCGCGGGCTATTGTAATCTCCATAAAGAAGTATGAAACTCCTTCAAAAACCGTTGCCACCTGAGTCTCTCAGCTCCTAATTTGTCAATCAAAATTGGCATTAATTACTGTAGTAATAGGTGTCATCCTTGATCAGGTCAGTTGGCGTGCACAGGGTGTTGAGTCCGTAGTCGGAGATCTTCAGCACGAAGCGCCCGTCGATGAGGCAGTTGGAGGAGCGCAGCTTGCCGTGCGCGCCCAGCCCGCCGTGGAGGTAGCACATGCCCTGGACAAGGAACAATGATTGAGAATTAAATTATTATTTACTAGCTTCTGTTCGCAGCTTGGCCTGCATGGTATGGTTGAACAAGCCAATTGGTACCTATACAGTTAAAAAAAAAATCACCTTTCTAATACACTGCCATCATCAAAAATTTTTAATATTTGCGCAATAATTTTTTAAGCATTTTTTATTTTAGTAGGCAAAAAAAGTTGAAAAATGTAATAGAAAGATGAAAATTTTTAACTGCATACCAATTAGCGACCGTACCCGGATAAAAAAGTAGCCTATGCCTATGTAGCCGGGTGTAACCGTAATTCGGCTTTTAGCCGTTACATATTCATGATCCGACACCGCTTATAAATACAACAATTGAAACACTCAATATCCCAATTTAAAGACAAGGAAAGAAGGTACCTACTTGAGTACATCACATTTGCGACACCTTTTAAGGACCTTTTAAAATTTCATTCAATTTTTTGTTAGAAAGTGTAGCATTTAACGTAGGGATGGCCCGCGTTCCAACATACTAGCGCCCCTGCTTCGCATGGTGCCACCTACCGGGTCCAAAACTATCCTATCTTTCAAGCTGGAACTAACCATACACATTTACAAATTTCATTGAAATCGGTTAGGTAGTTTCGGAGATTATCGTGTACGAACATAGTGATACGTGATTTTTATGGTACCATTTAAAGTGCATAGCTACATACATATGTCTGATTCTGTGTGTTTGTGTGTTAAGTCGAAACGTCATTTGGAATATTTTATTTTCAACAGCGGGCTAAAACATAAATTGAATTCATATCTGTCTAGGAATGTCCTTGTAATTTATACTTGAGCATTGCGCACTTGTGAATAAGGTTCAGGTTCATCCAGTGGTTTCTAAACATTTTTTATATCGGGGATTAAGGGGAGGATTTTAACATATATCACATAAATATATGCCTTTGCAAGTTATATTAATAAAAGCAGTGCGTCACAAACTTTGCCATCAGAAATATACCAATAAATCGAGTCACTGAAAAAGTTACAATCTTACTCGTATTTATTATACTAGGTAAGTATATCGTAACTCCAAACTTTGCCTCCCAGCGGTATCGGATTAGAACTCAGGTCGTAATTTTGACAATGTTTTTCACTGAATTATGGTTATTTAGAGAGTAATATAAGGTTTTTTTTTGTATTGTAGAAAACAAATGAATATTTTAAGTGAGATAGCACCTGAGTTTTGCTCCATAAGAGCAATGCACACTGCTTCGCACTGATTAGTTACGCAAAAGCATTGCATGAAAACAAATTAATGCACATTTTCCGACATAAACCTTTCGATTTAGAAACAGAAACCTGCCGCAGTATCATCTGATGGAGTCACGGCATGATCATCTGCCTAGCCTTTTCCCTACTATGTTGGAATCGGCTTCCAGTCTAACCGGACGCAGCTGAATACCAGTATGTTACATGGAGCGACTGCCTATCTGACCTCAACAACCCAGTTAGTAGTGGGTAATACGATACCTATAAGACTGGTTGTCAGACTTTCGGGCCACTGACTACCTGTAACGACTTCATTGTCAAAGATCTACAAATGACAGCCGGGACCAACGGCTCAACGTGCTTTCCGAGGCACGGAGGAAACTGGGTATGTAATAAATGGTACCCTTCCACGTACCAACCTAGCCAAGCGCGGCTTAACCTGAAGATCCACCCGAGCGGCTGTTATTATTTAGCCACGAGCTCCTCTTGTTCGAGCACGAGCATACATACATGCGATTAAGACTAGCACATACAGTGAACGACTACATTAATACCCTCAACCTTTTTTTAAGTCTTATTACACATTGTCTATCGCCAGCTCATAAAATACGCCACTCATCTAAATAACCTTAGTTGCTCATTTTTTGAAACCAGTCTATTTTATTATTAACGCAGGTTACAAGATAGTTCATTATGATTAAGAACACAAAGAATTGTATAAAGTTTTTTGTATTATAGTTTAATCGCGAATTCAGTTTTTATTTTATGGTTCGCAACTAGACGACTAGATGGATTAAACTATTTTTAGCATAAAACCTATTACTGAATAATAAATTGAATTTAGCTTTGTAGAAATTCTTTGAGAAAATTCCAAGTATGTATCTATTTATTGATTACTAGCTGTTGCCCCCGACTTCGTTGGCGTAGAAATTTTAATGTGTATGTGTGAGAACAAAAAAGTTAAAGATAGCCTATGTGCTATTCCAGACTATAATCTATCTCTTTGCCAAATCTCATCGAGATCCGTTCAGCCTTTCTGACGTGATTGAGTAACAAACATACATCCATCCAAATTTTCGCATGTACCATTTAAGACTTATATACCTGACTATAATACTACTAGCGACCCGCCCCGGCTTCGCACGGGTGCAATGTGGATACGAATGTTTTCTCTACTAAAATATGCATGTATCATACATATTATTTTTTACTTCCTCTTCAATCTCTCTATCTATTAAAAAAACCGCACCAAAATCCGTTGCGTAGTTTTAAAGATCTAAGCATACATAGGGACAGACACACAGCGGGAAGCGAATTTGTTTTATACTATGTAGTGATTAACTCAGTTCACTTTAATTTCTGTTTTGTTTTATGTCATTATTTTTGTTTATATTAATTTACACGCCGTAAGGTAGACTAGCTGATCTGATAATTTATATACAACATCTTATACCTGTACGACCATTCAAAGCAAATAAAGTACTGATCCTGAACTTTTTTTTTTACAAATAAAAATGTACCATGTGCCTCAAGAAAAATTTCTCTATGACAATTCAATCGACAATAAGGGTTGGGTTTTATAGTTTCTTTGCTACGGGTTCTAGGTTGACTTTTTACAGTTGGGCTTTAGTAGACGTCCATCTACACAAATATTATGAGGTAGTTTGGATATAGCAAGTGATCTCCGAAACTGCTCAACCGATTTCAATAAATCTTTCACTGGTAGAATACCACGCTACTGCTGAGTGCCATAGAATATGTTTTAACGGTATAGCTGGCTACCTCATTGACAAGGTCCCTGGCCTACAAAACTATCAAGTCATCTTGCAAAAATATAGCGCGCAAAAAAAAAGCAAGTCACGGTAACAGCGCTTTCATGGCCAAAGCTGAGTTATTAATAACATAATTAATTTAACGTACAGTTATTGTTTCGATAAAACGTTTCATGATTGATTAGCTTTGTTTATTGTATTATTCAAGGCTAAGAAACCTTTTTACAAGGATAGCTATAGAACAATGGCCACAATTACACAATACGATTAGATTCGGGTAACCCTGAAAATCATTGAATTTCATGCTTGGTGAACCCGCCCGTCTAGGTCAAAATCGAGGTCTGTGTGGTTCTGTTTTCCAAGTGAAATACACGCGAAATCAATATGGACTCGCGTTTATTTCATTTCCTTTCGTTTCCCGTCCTTAGTACCAGATGATAGACAGGAAATATTTTAGTTGTATCTGTGAATCAGTCATTGTTACTGGAATTGCAATACAAACTAAATCTCATTAACAATACCACAGAATCAATTCCAATCACTTATCTGATAAACAAAAATATACCTTACGTTACCTTATCTTATTTTTACTTACCTTACCTATACCTTAATATCACCAATGAAACTGAACGCGATCAGCACATCAAATGATGTTTAAGAGCTATCAATGTCAATATTCGGTAGCTATTATATCTCTGACAGCATAGAACGCGCTTTCATCGATGAAAGTCACACTAATTTGATCCTCAGCTGTCCTTACCTGCACAATATCATGCACGAGCGAGGTCCTGAAGTTCCAGTCGAGCTGCAGCTCATCGTTAGAGAGGACGTCCTTCAGAGAACCCTTAGGACAGTACTCTGTGAGGACGAACACTAGCGGACAGTCGACGCATGCGCCGATGAACCGCGCTGTGTTCTCGTGGGACACGTTGCGGGCCTGGGTGGGTAGAAAAAAGAGATGAGACATGAAAGAAAAAAATGACTGTCATATTGACAATGACCGCGTAAAGCATCAGTCAAACAGCTGGTTCGGACAAATTGCGAACCGGCTGCGGACAGTGAACGCCAACAGATAACATAACGTAACATCACGGCTGTAATCTCCGAAGGGTAAGGCAGAGGTGTACCTAATGGTACACCTACTTTTCGCCAGTTATATTCAAGTCCCATTCAATAGGAGGCGATCCTATTGACATCAACTGGCCACAAATCCAGACTCCGTTGCTGCTACTGAGAAATTCCTGATGGAAAAACCTAATAACACTTTGCGCGGCCTGGGAATCGAACCCCGGATTTCAAGTTCAGCAGTCGCGCTTACGACTAGAAGGACAACGAGGCAGTCCAACTAGTGAGGCCGACAGGTAAAGGAACCGATCCTTAACCTGTCGGCCTCACTCGTTGAACTGCCTAAACCGGGACAGGCAGATTACAGACTGGTTGCGGACAACGTACACCGAAACTCTGACAGTTGCGACGGTACAGGATTTACCAGATTTCAGTGTCCGGAGCCGCGTCCACAATTTGTCCGGACCGGTTTGACCGAACCTTCAAAGTTATTTTACTTTACTGACAAAAGAATAACAGTTGCGATTTGAATTTCCGGAAGTTGATATTGAATCGGTTTATAGTTTGTCAAGAATTGAGCAAGGTATCAAAATACCTACACCCCATTCTCTCAAACCACTAACAAATTACTAAACCCGAAGTCCCAAAACCTCTAACAACGTAAGTTTGACATTCAATTACAGTATCAATACTTCTTATCAGAACCCATCTCCTTGAAAAGTAAGTTACAAAGTGACAATACATTATCGGGAGCATTGATTCCAACGGCCACCCGATCCCGTCACATCGGGTAACCGCATCTTGAAAACTATGTGACACTTTGGTGACATCTCATTTGTTTATATGTCACAGTCTCACAGACATGTCACTCTCGAATCACTCTTGAAACATAGGCCTGAATTGAAACCGCTCTTGTTTTTGGGAGCGATCTTGTGGGCCTCATGATTACTTGACGATAACCTTCGTTGGGTTGGCAAATAAATAATTATGTTTAGAGTTTAGACTACAAGATAGTGGCCTAGTGGTCCCAAGCGCGACCGCTGAGAATGGAGTCCTGGGTTCGATACCCGTGTCTGGCAAATTGTTATTGGATTCTATGACCAGGGATTTCTCAGTAGCAATCAGGAGTCTGTATTTGTGCCCGGTTGCAATAGGCTCACCCCCAATACATGGGAATTAAACATAGCTGTCGAACTGTGGGTGTACTATAGAGTACAGCGCTGCCTAATCCTTCGGGAATTACAGGCACATTGATGAGCTTATGTTAATATAACATTCTTGCTTGTTAGTTAGCTCTGATAACAACTTTTAAGTGAGTGTCCACCTATTATTTCGGGATTTCGCCAAGCGGTTTGTCGACTCTTCACGTGACCAGAGGGCTGCCATTTTTTTGGCCAAAGAATTAGCCAAGTGCCAGCCTTCTGGGCACTTGTCCTGTTGACATCGATGTGGTCGAATTTTTTGACGCCCCGTAATTGTCCATATTTTTATTCTTATATTAGTTCTAATATTAGTTTGTAAATAAGGTATATATTTTGATGATTTAATAAATACTTTTAGGTGTCACAAGCTTTAAACATTGCTATTTAATTACTCTTTGTCAGCACTTATATAAATGCGCTTTATCAGAGCGGTTTACTAATGCTGGCCGGAACGGTTTCAGTCTATTCACTATATTACTGATATACATATCCATCAGCTTAGCAATAAAACCTTTCAATCATCAATTAATCATGCATTTGCGCACAAAAGATCCATCAACGTAATTAGTAGTAATCTATTAATTGACGTTGGATTAGCGCCGTACTTTACGCACTCGTTTATTAGATACTGCAACACTTATCATTGATGCGTTTGCCTATTAAATTACCGGATATTCGCTTGACATGAGTAGGATAAATTATGATATTGTCATAATATGTAGGTAGTAGAATTAACAGACACGGACAAAAAAATAATTATTATATAATGACTGTTTAAAGACATTATACTCGTAGTTATGTTAATTGATAGCATTTGACTGTTTCCTATTTTAGAGCATTCGTTCGTCGATGTAACTAAAGAATCCGGAGCCTGGACCATGGGGGTTAGTGGGAAAGTGACAGCGCTAGACAGCTGTCTAGCGCCATCTCTTACCCACTCTCGGAATGATACTAAAACATTCCTGCACTAACAGATCATGGTAACCCACCTGACCTGCCCCCGTATCAACAAAAGCTTCGATTTCGATTCGATAAGTCGTACATATATCAACTTTTTTTGGCATTACGAAAGCGAGCGAGATAGACATATGACTTTCCGAATCGAAATCGAATCGAAGCGCTTGTGATTACGGGGCCTGACCGGGACCTGTCCAAAGCCACTACCAACACCGTCGATATGGCTTAGTTCTGGTTGAAACAATTTTAATTAAATAAGTATGGGAATCATCGACACGGAAAAGAAGAAAACTAAACAATAATAAAATTTGTGTTCCGATTGTCGACTTAAAATGACACTGCCACTCCCAATTACAGGGACTTGACGTTTGTTGTGTGTCTTTGTGTAATACTATGATAAACGTGGGAGGCAGGTCTCAGTAAAACCACGTTTATTATTAGGATTCGGGCCCCATTGATGGCAATAGGCTCACCCTCTATTACATAGCGGAATGAGAGTGTAGCTACCGCGGCACATTTCTACCTTCGTGATGTTATGTTTGCTTGTTACCATTTATTTTATTTTTGCTTGTTTTATTTTTCTACTGACCTGTTTGATCTCCCACAGAAGTTTCTTGTTAAGATCCAGCTTCTTCCTGTGTATCTTCTTGACGGCGACCCTGTTGCCTTTGTAGAGGCCGACAGTGAATGACGACAGGGTCAGAGAGGGGGTGCCCAGGGTAGAGGCGGCCCCGTTACTGCCGCGAGTGCTCCAGCCCAGGGACAGCTATAGGTTTTAAAAGAATAAGACTTCCATTAAAGTACATAATTATCTTATTGATTATATTTCCGATGTCAATCCATATGAGCCGTTCACACGGCTTCCATCAATGACGATCCCTCATAAAACACGATACGTCATAACGGATGGACGTTCACATTGCATACGGAATCGTGTTTTATCACGATCCGGCAAAAAAAAACCGGTCAAGTGCGAGTTGGACTCGCGCACCGAGGGTTCCGTACAAACCTGTGGGTATATAACTTTTTTTATATGACGAAACTAAAAATTTACGGTTTTCGTAATTTTTCCTATATCTGTACTATAAGACGTGACTTCGTACAAAATTTCAAGATTCTAAGTTCACGGGAAGTACCCTGTAGGTTTTGATTCCCGTGCGAGTTTCGAAAATTTGCGGAAATTTGCGGCCTAAGTGGCTGTATCTTTTGATTGCGTTGACTTAGACGGTTGATTTTTCTACAGCTTCCAGGGACAGTAGAACTAAGTATCATATAGAAATTTCAGTTTGATACCTCCACGCGTTCCTGAGAAAAACGGTCTTGACAGACGGACGGACGGACGGACGGACGGACAACAAAGTGATCTTATAAGGGTTCCGTTTTTTCCTTTTGAGGTACGGAACCCTAAAAAACGAATTGGTGTTCACATTAGTTCCGTGATTTTTCGGAGCGAATGCATCGGCGAATCCGTCACAAAAAAATCACGATCCGTGTTTTTCGACGTACCTGATTTTTAAAACACGTTACGTGAGTTTAGACATGTCCCTCATTTTTCCCGATTCGTGATGCGTGTGAACACGGGCATTTAAAAAGCATTGCCGCCGTCAAAAAAAGGTCGTCGTGTGAACGGGCTGTAACTCACAGTATTGCGCTTGGCTAGTAATAATAGGCGAACAATGTAATGAATGTCTTAAACAAGTAATTATTTCATATTTTGGATGTTGCTACGGTATAGTAGGTAAAACAAGGTATACAATTAAGTAACATTTTGTGTCTGAATATATTGGTAATATGATTATGGCACACTTAAGTAAGAGCACTCGTGGAGCACTCTGAACTGCCTGAACAGACAAGATCTTCTGAAGACTTGTAGGACGTGCAAAATTAGGTTAACATGCTAAGATATTCATTTGTTCTAAGCCAGTGTGAAATTCTTAAGTCCGACATAATCTAGACGGGGCATAAGAATTTATGGGATTATTGTTCAACAATTTAATTTTTTTTTTCTTTTAAATATTTGCCCCAATAGTGTTTAGACTCGCACTAAACAGGTTTTTAATTAATACTGGGAATAAGTACCTATAATTTGAACGTGAGTACATGTAACGTGTCCCTAAATAAATAAAGAAAAAAAAATGTGAATGTATACAGTCCTGTGGCATAGAAAATCAGCTTATAACGGAACCATTCGCTACTTGGACACAGGTCTCCTGTTTTTCAGAGGAAGTGGGCCGTAATCCACCAAGCGAGGCCAGTGTTATTTAACAGTTCGACAGATTAAAAATAAATTGCTCGTCCATTTGATTATACGCTCCAATTAATCCCAATATTTCGCGTATTACTGCTGAACAATAATTAATAAAATTGTTCGAACGACGAAATAATTGGACGTTACAGCGAACTGGAACGTACTTTATTATTGTTTATTTTATAAATAAATAGCTTCGTTTGTAAGCTTATGAATCTTGAAAGATAATTGTATAGTATCTGCCATATTAAATAACATGTTACGACAGAACATTTGCGCTCTCGTGATTAATTTTTGAGATACACACACGTATGTAATTGTGCTTTATTGCTTGTTTATGCGCGAAGTAAAAATAAAGGTAATCCGAATAATCGAATTTGCTTTATTTTTTGCGACTTATTCTAACAATTACAATCAACCACCACCGTGATATCATTGAAATCCTAAAAAGTACAGTAACATTGCGTGCGTAAAGAGTATTGTTAATTTATAAAATCTAATATTTTTGTTGCCGATTCATTCGTATAACGTAAAACTGTCCAATTTAATAAAGGTCAACAGCGCCATAAAAACCAAATAACGAAGCGCTAACAATACTAGTCGTACCAGAACTATTCATTGTAAATAATAGGAATTGTTCCGGCTCACTTTAGCTTGAGAGCATAATTTCCTCCATTTATTATATTAAATAATACCATTGTTCATCTTTTCATCGGCCACCACCCGCATATTTAAGGACCCACTTCAGATCAATAGAAAATACCATGAGGAAACCTCGCTGATCACTCTGAAGGGCTAATTATCGTAGTTTTAAAGATCGTCGTATTCTAATCCCTGTCCAAATCGAATATATTTTTGACATTGATTGTGCTGAGATTTAGTAGATTTTGAACGTTTTTAAATACGGAAATAAGCCTTCAAAGTAATCCTTTGTCACCCTATATAGAAATGTCTGAATTTATATCTTTTATTCATATCGTGCACATAATAAAAGGTACTCTGTCATATATTTATCTATTCATTCGTTTCGCTCGTTCACTTTTCAGCACAAGAATATGTCTGTGTCCTGCTTTATTATAGAACAGGAACAATCTCATAATATTCTCATTAAATATCTATCCATACACACCTTAAGTACCTCATTAATGCTGTGCAGGGCAGGACTGGCTCCGATTCCCGTGCCAACCTCCACTAACACCTCTTCCGGCCGTACTCTCCAAGAAGTATTGTTTAGTTCCGCGTCTATTCGAGCCTGTCTGTGGGATAAAGAAGCATGAATTGAGATCGAATGTATATTTCCAATATACATATATGTACCTACGAGTCACTTTTGTAAATGGCTATGTCTCATAACGATTTTGAGTATCAATGTACAGCTGTGACAAGGAAACTATGGGTTTTGTGAACGTCTGTCGTCAAAAAATATTGTGGACGAGACACTTTCTGTGCTGAACAAAAAAAAACTCAGGGAAAGGAAATAAATAACATAAAAAGAAAAAAATAAGTAAAAAATAAGTTCGCCAACATAGAACAAAAATAAATGCAAACAAAATGCTAGAACGTAGTGGTCTGAACCCAAAACGATTAAATAAGAATAACTTTTTCATCCCACCATCTCGGAAAGAGTATTTTTAATCTTCAATATCTGAGTGGAAAAGCCGTTTTTATTCTCTAGAGGATAAAGTAAATTGAATTTAGAACATCGTGTGCACTAAGTTTGTGAATTAAAAAAAACATTAAACCTATTTACTGCTACCTCTATGTGCCGAATATATCATACAACTTTTTTTTAATTTGTTAAAAACTCAGACTCGGAACCTTCTTGGTGTTCTTTTTTCAATTTGCTTTGTACGCGGTTCTTTACGCGGCATTTTTTCACGTCATTGTTAAACCTTATATTAAAAACAAGAAACTTGAAAACAAATGAAAAAACTAAAATGAGTGATTCTAGCGACGAGTTAGTTTGCTTGACGCCAACAGAATTGACTGAAACTGTTAATAATGCGCAAATGAGCTTTCTCCCTCAACAATCACGCGAGAAGTATTTAAAACAGTACGATATGTTCAACACGTGGCGACTAGCAAAAGGAGCCAAAACTTTCTCAGAAAACGTTTTGCTGGCATATTTTATAGAATTATCCGAGAACAAGAAAGCAAGCACTCTATGGAGTACGTATTCGATGCTAAAAGCAACAATAAAGATGAAAAAAGACAAACATATCGATACCTATCCTAAATTAGTGGCATTTTTAAAAAGAGCCTCATCTGGTCATCAACCAAAAAAAACGAAGGTTTTCACAGTATCTGATATTGAAAAGTTTCTTAACGAAGCACCCGATTCCGTATATTTGGCGGCAAAAGTAAGTCAGTTGCACATTCAGTATCTACTTAAGTATATTAATCTCAATTAAATAGTATACTTAGTAGATGTTGATAGGCATAATTATGCGTTCATATCAATTTTATTCATTTATCTACTACAATACTCTTTACGTTACAGGTTGTTCTTATTATTGGAATAAACGGAGCATGTCGAACTAATGAACTAACACAACTTAATGTCAAAAACATTGAGAAACATTCAGATGACTTACTATTAATTAATTTACCTAATACAAAGACAAAAAGAGACCGCAACTTCGTCATTCGCAAGGAATACGTAACGATTGTTGAGAAATATCAAGCCTTACGCCCGCCTAACACTCCAATCAATCGATTTTTTCTACAGTATCGCAATGGAAAGTGTGTTAGACAGCCTATGGGTACTAATAAAATTGGCAGTATCCCACGAGAAATAGCAACATTTCTTGAACTTCCAGAACCCCTGTTGTACACGGGTCATTGTTTCCGACGAACTTCAGCCACACTTTTGGCTGATTCCGGAGCTGATCTCCTGTCCCTTAAGCGCCACGGAGGCTGGAAGTCCAATGCAGTTGTAGAGGGATACATAGAGGATTCCATCCAAAATAAGTCTAAAATATGTGAAGGCATCGTAGGAGCCATTACACTGAAAGAGCCTCAATCGGATCCTTGGACTGGCCCTTCTAAATCAAAAATAAGCCGTTATGAAACACCTAACCATCTCCCTCTCTCTCCAACATTCACGCCAAGGGAATCCGATGAATCGGTACAACTATTAAGTATGACAGATAGTTTACCGAAAAACAGTACACAAGTGACTAACACCAATATTACAGTACCAAACAAAAATATTACACTCAATTTAAATAACTGTAGCAACGTTACTTTAAAATTTTCTTAATTATACCTTAGTATTATTTTGTTATAATTTAAAGATTATTCTGTAATACTTACCTGTCATAATGTAGTAATTAATACCTAAACTGAAATAAAAGTGTACCTATCTTGTGATTATAAACGTTTTTTTTTTTGCATTTAGTCATTTCCTCGCTGAGGTGGAATGAAAAGTTACGTGTTGCACTCGAGTGCAAAGATTTTTCACCTCGTGCTCTTTTGATTCCCTCGCTAACGCTCAGGATTCTAATTTTGAATCACTCGCTGCGCTCGTGATTCAATTTTAGAATCCTTCGCTTGCTCGGTCATCAAAATTGAACACGCGGTTAAAAAGCAACTTTGCACTCTTGTATAACAAATAACTATTGTCTGGCTAACCTTGACCGCTGTTTTTATCTATTTTGTCAATTAGGCTTAGGGCAGACCCGGGCAAAGCCAAGATTGATAACGGACGGCTTAAATAGAAGATGTCAATTAGGATTTAGAAGTTACTCAGCGTTTGTTTAAGAAAGTATGAGAATACAAAAGCGTTTGGCAAATCATAATAATAACGAGGGAAAATTCATAAAGTTGAAAAGCCTGTCGCTTGGTGATAAAATTGTTAATCAAGGCGCTATGTTTTCGTTATAATATTTTCAGAATAATAATAAACATGTCAGAGTTAAAATATTGTATGTCATCTCCAATTGAATATGTTATAAACTAATTTCATTAGATCTTGCCAAAAGAAAATAATCAAAAGAATTTTTATGTTCTATTTTGTTCTAAAATCACTCAAAGGAATATTTAAGTGAATAAAACAGAAAATGCTGAGTTTAAATATGTATATTTGAATTATAGACTGAAACGTTCACGAGACGGCAACATAATGCTGTAACTTGTTTTATCCAATAAGACTGCTTAGAATTCCAATGTCTCAAATTGTTTGGCTTTCACAAATCCTTGAGATACTCTTTTGAAGTGGATAACTTTTGAGCACTCCAAACCCAGGCTTTTGACGGTCGTCATTAATTATACAGCATGTTCTATTTGTAGTTAAACAGGTAGGCTGTAAGTGATTGTTTTTAGTTACAACTGAGTTGCTTGAAAAAGCTAAAGGTCAAGGTTTAAACATAAAAAGTTATTTTGATTCAAATTAATGGAACCCTTTTAACTGTTTCATGGCTTCGAAAACATTTTTCGCCATCCAAAGGTAATGGAAGATAAGGCCGCCATTGTAACCACAGAATTGTAAAACAGTTGTGTTTCAATTTTGGTGTACAATAAAGTATATTCTATTCTATTTTTGAATCTTTCTTCGAAGGTTCTTTTAAAAAGTAAAACTTCATTCCTCTTTGCTACATCTATAAACTTACTTGTAGGCGACGCAAGCAGCAGTAACGGCGAAGGTAAGGAACACCGCGAGTCCGATGAAACAATATATTATGACAGTCTGCGCCTCTGCTCGAGCAGCGTGGAACAAACGTTGTACATAGCAGTGATGCTAGTGATTACATTATCACAACACTATAGAAATAACAATAATATCCTCCCAACAGAGTTTCAGACGCGGCGTCAGCAAACCTAAGAGGAAATTTGCTAACAGCGCAAGAGATATTATAGTGCACAAGTGTTTGTGCAGAGACAGATGCACTCTCGTAGCTCGATGGGCGGCAATTCGCCACGGCCAGAGAGATAACAGGCACAGCATAAACGGATCAATCAAAACACTATTGAAGTATGAACTCACTAGCGATACTTTCATCTTATTATCCGAAAGACTCCATATTCCACATCCAAAAACTTTTTTGAGGCCGTCGAACCACAAAGCCGGGGGTCACCCTACATTACGTTTGCCGATACGCCGACTCCGCTCCAGGACTCGACCCATAACGTAGAAGTATTAAACCATCTCCCATCACCAACCTGTATTTATTGGAATAAAGCTCCTATTGCTCTGCGGGCAGGGCCCGTCCAGCTAATCTACATAATTATACAAATTTTATAGAGGTAAAACTTATTTGTTAGTTTGTATGTAGGGGGTAATCTTCGGAACTTCTGATCCGATTCTAAATTTTTTTTCACTGGTAGAAAGCTACATTATTCGTGGGTGCTATAGGTTATAAATTATATTTATATCATGCTTAATAGCCGAGCTATATGTGTACGAAGTCGCCAGCGAAGTGTTAGTGAATTAATAAAGTTCTTTGTCAATTCCAGAAGACTACTATTGATCTCAAAAGTATCCTAAAAATTATGTTACTGTACAAAATAAAGTTTAGCTGACAATATTTCATAACCAGCCATTACCAACTTAAAGTAATTTAAAACTTTCAGTGTAAACCTGTCTCGGTTTAATTAAAAATGATAAATAATTAACGGTGGCGAAATGATGCGATTACTTGTTTGACGTTAACGTTGTGAACTGACTACTTATTGAAGGGAGAATAATATATTAATTAAATAAGAGGGCGATCATAATATGAAGATCAATAAGTCTTTGGGAGAGCCAATAAAGGCGAATATTATTTAGAAGATCAATTATTTTTTAGAAGGTCACTTAAATATTTTCCTTATTAAATTGCCTTTTACTAAAATAGCAACCAAAACTAACCAAACAAACTAACTAAAAATAGCTTGATCTTGGCTTGACACGCTGCCGAGTGTCGAAATACGTTGCCGTATACTTTCTGTAATAGTCTTAATGTAGTCTTAACGATGTTCGTTTAAGTTTCAAGGTAAAATCACTGCTGAAATGCTCTTAACCATACTCTCACCTTCCCTACAACAGACATTTCCTCCTAAGATACAAAAAAAAAGTTTTAATTTATTCGATTACTTCACCAGGAACGTCTGTAAATTTAAAGTGCTACGGCGTAGCTGCTACGACGTAGTAGCTACGAGCTACGGCAGTTATGACTACGTCTGTCGTAATGGGACGTAGCGGACTGTATAATCAAGTTTTCTTGCCACCTGTATTAATGTACTGTGTTTGTAGATTACTTGATTAGCGGGCAATCCAATTAGTATTGCCTGCTAATGAACTAACTGTGTAGCTAATTGGATCGGAAGTCATCAAGACATGAATATTGAACTTAGCAAGGTCCAAGGTAATTACAAACGTCGTCGTAAAAAATGTAGGTTGTTTAAAATTCCTAGTTTCTTTTTCTACCGTTGATCTTCCAACTGTGAAGCAATACCTTGGGATTAAATCATAAGTCATTAATTTTTTTTGACACATATGACAGTCCCCCAATATTCCTGCTCTTTAAAATTCTGTTAATTCAAAAAAAAAACAATTCATTCCTATGTTTCTGCTAGTGAACGAAAGTTAGAGCTTTATGTTTACTTTCTTTGTTACGTGTTTGCCCAATAAATCCCAAGACGATACTTTATGTTGTCATATATTTTATGTCCTATCAAAGATCGTAAATTATTATATAAATCGTATTTTTTTACGTAAATCAATCCTATAAATAGAAATATCTATAAAATAAGAGATAAAATTCTGAAACATACAAACAAATTATTTTTATATAGTTATTACAATTAAATACTTACCACCCTGGCACATGGGGTCGTTCCACAAGAAGCCGCATCGCGGGGTGTCGGGTGGGGGTCCCCGTCGCCCCCCGGGCCAGTGGATGGCTTTGCCTGCCACTGGCTTGTAACTGCTGTTTAATCCATGAAAGAATGCCACTACCTAAAAGGTAAATGAGTTTGTACAAACACTTTTACAAGTCAAGATTTTATTTAAACTAGATGGGGACGGTGTTTCATGTTTGTCGAAAAGTATGGAAGAAGAAAACATTTACATTAATTTTATTTTTCTTTAGAAGCACTTATACATTAAATCAAGCCGACTGTCGCATCCCTACTACAATCAAGAACTTAGTATGGGACAAAAAGAAGAAATTTCTTTCTTTTTTGCCTGATGGTCTATTGGTTCATGTTCCGATCTTACATATTTACTTCTGTGCTTCATTTTCAACTTGTGTGAACAAAAGAAAATTGCAAAGAGGCAATATCAATCAGTCTTGACGATGACGACTACAGTTCGAACTTATGCACATACAAACATTGAAGCAACATTGCGACATTGAATTAGATAGCTTACTCTTTGACGAAAACCGAGCCAAGCTTCTGGTCATTAATCCTGATATCGGTTCGGATCGGTTATAGCAAATCAATCATCATCTGTCACATCATCTGTCAACGCATAACGCCTTAAATATTATATCAGAGATCTATCATAATATTCCCACAGGCGTATTTAGAATACTAGCCAAATATTTAGTTCAACTTTTTATAACATCACATTTATTTAGAAAGCCAGTGTTCGTGTCTGTCTGTAAAACAGCTTAAATCTTCATAATTTCACAGTGAATTTTATGCGGATTTCACCACCATTAAGAGCTTTTACTCCGGATTTATAGAAAATGCCTGTGGTATAAAGTCGGCATTTGTGTGTGGGATGTTTAAATATCCAGGAAGGTTGTTTTGTATAACACATTATTGTTTAACTTAGATAAAGCAAAGAATCCCGACATTTTGACATGTCGCCACATAAATAGATTGCACTCGTGCGAAGCAAGGACGGGTCCCTAGTTAAAAACAACTTCGTCTTAACATCAAGTATTCATGTACCTAAGTAAATACAACTCTCATTTTCAATAAGAAACTATAATTAGTGTTTTGATGTACACATTCAGTATTCATTAAGAAATGGTTTCAATGCCAAATGTAAATAAATGGTTTGTTGTATCAAAGTCGCTGTAACTTTCAAAGTAATTAGTCCAGTGGAATATGTACAAAGTTACAAAAGACATTGTTAATTTCTAAGGACTGAACTATTTCGTCTTAGTTAAATATATATCTTATTTATAAACATATTGTAGACCGAAGAAGATGATTAATTGATTAAGGTTCAGAGAATTTGAAATACTAAAAGCCGGAGCTAGGAGTACTTGTCATAATTAACGATTAACGTAGACAAATAGATGATCAAGTTTGTCGCTATTTGCGGACAGCATGGCGATATTTATAATATCCTCAATAATTGGTGATTTATCAATAAAAAATAGGGAGGAGAAGCTCGTGGCTGAATAGTAACAGCCGCTCGGATCGATCTTTAGGTTAAGCCGCGCTTGCCTAGGTGGATCCGTCGATGGGTGACCACCCATTACATACTAGTTTTCTCCGTGCCTCGGAAATCACGCTAAGCCGGTGGTCCCGGCTGTCATTTGTAGATCTTTGAAAGTCGTTACAGGTAGTCAGTGGCCCGAAAGTCTGACACCCAGTCTTACCAAGGAATATTGTATTACCCAGTTGAACGGTCTCATCGCCATACATTTTTCTGCTTACGCTGTGACCTACTACAATAACTTCACAACAAATCGATGCACGGAGTTAACTACTACAACTGTTACACCAGTACTGCGCGTACCTGGTTTGTGAAGGTAAAATACTGGTATGCAGCTGCGTGATCTGTATCTGGTGAACTGGAAGCCGACCCCAACTTAGTTGGGAAAAAGGCTAGGCAGATGATGATCTATACCTAAAGTGTAATCCCAACTTCAAAGACTATACTTATAAGAAGATTGCACCTTCAATTTATTCAAATTAAGTCTTTTTCCTGATCACTAACCGTGTCTAATTAAAGGTCAGAGCTCAAGCTTATCCCGGGACACAGCCTAAAAAGACTAGCTTTTACGTCCACCTCATTTTTACTAATGAAGTCTATTGTACCAATGTCGAAGAAGAATTTCGTTTATATAAACTAAGTTCTGGGTAAGGACGAGTTGGGTTCTCGATAGTTTCTTGGACGGTAACTTTTAGAATTAACCGTCACGTCCTCGAGATTGTTGTGCGCTCATAATGTCTGTTCTAAATACTTGTGCAGGCGAGCATCTCAAATTGTTTTATGTCTAGTTTTATATGATCTTAGCCTAAAATACAACTTAGCAATGACACAAGCGTCTTTTACATGTTTTATATCATCATCAAAAAAACACTATCTCCTGAGTCATTCCAAATTATTTGGGGTCGGAGCAGAATGTCTCTTTAATTATGATTGTTTAAGTTATTAATTTTGTAGTTAATTTATTCTTTTTACACACTGTGTCTACGTATCTTTTATATCTATCCTCTCGCAGGTCCGCTGGAAGAGATTTCTAAATGAAATAAGCGGTACCTTTGTGCTCTTTTGTCTTTATGTATTTTTCCTGTAATGTGTTTTGTGTGTACATAAATAAATAAATAATGTCTTCGGCTTCCATACTTCCTTATTAGTTACTCGTATCATCTCAAAAGTGATATCCTTGCAAGCCATATCAGTTTTCGCACAGTCTCTCCATTTACCAAAACCATATTGACAAACTCATTCCACAACATTTTCCTCATTCACACAACTTTTTAATCACCATAGTCCCTTGTATAATTTCACCATCCACAAAGGCTGAAAAGAACATGAATGCTATAATTACTTCAAGTGTCTCACCTCAAACTTCCCAGTTACTGGGTCCAGGTCCAATATGGCGTAGTCTGCATCCCGGTCACCCACAGCGTCTATACGAACGTGGCCGGTTATACCTGTTACAATATCACCATTATTGTATCAGTTTTTAAGACATATTTTATTGTAATTCGAAGCAATAAGTTTTAGTAATAATTCACAGACAGACACCATAGCCTTAACCACTGGGTCTAATAGTATTGTAGTTTTAAGTTCCTTTTATAAAGTAGATGAGCAGTAGAGAAGAATATTTCATTTATCCCTGCCCACTCTGCCATGAATTACACGCTTAAGTGACATGCGTATTGCTACAGTGACTACAGAAAAACAAATGAAAGCAGTTGTTTAGAGCACGTCACGGATAAGGCTCGTAAGCCACCAAAGCGGGTGTCCGCGGTAGTCTTACCAGAGCGATGCGGAGACGTGCTAGTTCGGCCAATCACAGGAGGGACGAGGGACACGATGCGGATTTCAACCAATGTAATTGCTCGATTCCCGCACATCTCTACGCTTCGCTCTTCTCCGCTTTGGTGGAGTCCGGGCGTCACAGCGACACGACAAGTCCGTAACAAAAGACATGCAAAAGTCGCTTGTCACAAGTCGTATCGCAAGTAGCATCGCCTAAGGTGGGCAAGCACAGGGCGTGAAGGGACTAAATAGGGCTCGAAATTTGTTTTGGAGTTTGACACTTTTACCGATGAGAAATCCCATTGCGCACACTGCGTTTTAATGTTATAAGTATCATTGACACTAACCCACATAAATAAAACTAAACGTGTTTACCTACCTTGTGCCTATAACCCAGTTGGACCGTCTTCAATAATGTTGACATATCTACTTAGTCAAATCGTAACATACTGTCTCAAACTTGGTGAAACAGGCTTCGGCAAGCAAAACTTGATGTGTTAATGATCAAGTTTCGACAATATACCAAAAGCTTTATTGGAAGGTACCTAAGTACAAAGTAAAACCTACTTAGACTAACTTCTGTTTCAAACTACGAAGCCAAAAGCTAGAAAATAAAAGTTAGAAGAAATCTGTTATTTTCTTGATAACACTTATTTACTAGTTAGTACCTTCTTATGATTTTCACCTCGAAATGATCAATATCGCATGGACAGTATATAAAACGTTTATGACTTTACCATAGGTCCAAATGACGATCCAATAATTTATTTCGTATAATCAGCTTTAAGACCCCGCTTACGGCCTCGGGCGACATTAAGAGCAAGCGCGTCTCTCGTTTTCTTCGCGGGAGTAGTTACCCTGGCGTCACGGCCACTAGTATGCCTTGCGTATGCCTAAAACAACGTCTTTCATTTGGTTTTTCCGCAGTCGCTGGTGAAAGATTCATATCGCTTAAACGTGTAGTCAGAGTTAAAGCATAATTTTTTAATTATAAAATTGCATCAACTAAAAGAATACTCAGAAAATATCGGGCCGGAGTAATGTATTTTTTTATTAAAAACGCTCAATTGCTGTACAAAACGAAGCATCGTTGTTCTCTGTAGCTGAATTAATTCTCCAGTAATTGCCGCGTATCAATTTAGCAAAAATATTGACTGTATACACCGTTCGTGCCGTTGTTCTTGTTTTAATTGGCTCTTTATTGCTCTGTCCGTGTTTTCAACTCCTCAAAGAGCTATTAACGTTTGTAAACATTGTTTGTTTAAACAATTAATACGTAGGAGTCGTCAATCTTTTGTTTGTATTGAATAACCTCTAATTATATATACCAAAATAGAAAATACATTCTATCTGTTCAACTAAAAGTGTTACAAGGATCTTTTTGAACTCGATTAACGTTGACAAGGAGGTGCTGTTGGCATAGTTGAACATGGTTCGTATGGCGGGTGACCTTAATCGGAACTAATGATGCCATCTAATTTATTCAAAACAATTTCCGCAGACAAACAACCGTTAAATGTGGTTAACATTTAACGCATGTTTGTCTGCGGAAATGCGGAAAAATACGGCGCCCTCCTGTCAACTTCAGTCAAACACAAAAAGAATCGTGCAACACTGTAAAAGTGCAATGAAGTTAATTGAAAAAGAAGATGGCCGCCACTTCCATGCCAAAAGATCCAGTTTCTTGTTAGTTACTTAATTGTCTAATATCTAAATGTATTTTCATTCTTTTTACTACCAAAAGCTAAAATATTTCGAAGATTCTAAATTTGTGCTGAGAATACATAGCCATGCGCTGAGTATAAAATTGTTATTTCATCCCTCAGTTTCATAAGGCATACATGAGGAGTGCCAACCCTAATTATTTTTATAATTTCTCCGTTTAATTGTTTAGTGGTGCACAGAATACAACTTCTCTCAATTTTTTTTAAGTTATTGCCGACACTCTCGGAATAAAATGGCTGTATCACATCTAATCAAACGGACAGGACGAAATTATAAATAGCATAGTAGGCAGTAGCCATTTTCCATTTGGCTACGGAACCCTAAAAAGGAGCTTACCATGAAAGTCTCGTCCCCACATTCGGTTGGTGATGTTCCTGCCGTCCCTGATATCCCCACCTTCCGTGAGGGTCTCGTTCAGCGCCATCCCCAGTAAGTACACGCCGTCGTAGAAGGCACCGATAAAGAAGTTAACCTGACAAAGGTATATAGATATATGTTAATGTTATAGAGCCGGTTGCAAACACACTTTTTTGCCGAAAAATGGTAGTTTGTTCACATACACGGGGCATAAAGCGGCGGCGCCATGCTGCAATGTAGCCTGTCTGTCAAAAAACTTCCATAGTGATCAATACAACACAGACCTTGCATAGACATTACGAATCAACCATAGTCGTTCACGGCAAAAAAGAATAAGTGCGTGTACAAGCACCTTGTCTGTGCAAAACTGCACAGACCGGTTTTCACTGACATACAGATATCAACATTGTGCTTACTTAAAAACGTTGTAAAACACTATAAATGCTGAAGCTTTATTTAGCAGTAATAACCCTGCGATGCCGCGCTTGGCTAAATCTGAGAATAGACCTCACACCTGTTATCTTTACTTGATCTTAATATAAAAGACGCTATGACAGGTGAAAATTAAATGAAATGATTTGCTTCGACCTTATAGGGTTTAGGAATGACTAAGCGAGAAATATGTTCTATTTCATAACTCAAAATTTCGTCAAATACCCGTGAAAAGGAATCATTTTAGTATGGATTGAAATATGCACAGTACAGTGCGTACTCTGATTAGAATATAAAGGATGCAAACCAGAGGCTACGTCTTCGAGTAAGCCGCATAGTATACCTCCCTGAGTTCCTAGATTAGAACGTAATTGAAAGCGAGCACATCCCTGTAAGATCCCCAGTGGGAGTGACATACTCTCTCGGTCAAGGTTACTTAATTTAATCAGGTAGCTAATAAATTGAATATGTTTAACGTTTACATAGTGTATGGTGTACACAGTTGTTCAATAATCATCTGTGACTTTTAGTAATACCCAAGGGGAAAAGAGATTTATGTACGATCTAGCTTTTGCCCGAAGCTTCGTCCGCGTAGAACTTGGTTACTTACTATCCCTCGGGAAAGTTTTGGTGAGATAAAAAGTAAAACTATCTATTCAATCTCCAAATTCACCTCATAGTCTACCTGCGCGCCAAATTTTATCGAAATTTGATCAGTCGTTAAGACGTGAAAAGGTTACAGACAGACTGATAGATACAATAGTTTGTTTCGCATTTGATTATAAATATGGATAGGTTGAATTGTAGATGGATTTGTAATCAACCACTTTGCACAATTAACTTTAAGCCAAAACATTGTACAAACAAAATTGTTCTTCCACGAGATTACAAAATGCACTGTATACGTTCATTTGTCGACGGATTTATTGAAGTTCTGACCTTGGCCAATTCCCCTGTGTGAAATAAAGAGAATTTTGTAAGAGGCAGAAAAGGTATCCGTAGTAGGATATCGTAAATTACAAATTCATTTGCTACACTTCCTTTTCCTCAGCGTTTCTAAAAACCGTGGGATTATGTGGTGCTGGTGAGTCTCCGCTACATGACACAATTTTGTTTCTTTTCATAAAATATTTATACGGTCTATCTATTCTGAATGACTGCTTCTGAATGCTTAGAAAACTTTAAACGTAATATATTACACCCTTACTACCATATTGTGCTGAACGCAAGCTAATGTGGGCCGATATTCTTGTTTGTAGGTCTGATAAATGATAAAACAGTGTACCTATTATACGTAATTAATGAGATTGAAAAAAACAGACTGCCTCCTTGGTCGATTGCTGAGCACGATGTCCCGGGTTCATTTCCCAGGTCGGGCAAAAGTGCGTGATTTTTCCATCAGGCATTTCTTAGTAGCGGCCACGGATTTGTGCCCGGTTGATGGCAATAGGCTCGCCCCATATTACATAGTCTATTAGGTATCTGCCTAACCCTTCGGGGATTACAGGCGTGATGTTATGTTAGGTACAAAACAGAGTAAAATTGTCTAGCTAGATCAGATACTAATAAGAACATTCGAAAAAGTATGTGTGATTACAATTTAACCCGGAAGCTATCGGTAAAGGATGCCAGTAGCTCATTTGGATGAAGCTGCAGTTTACATACCTACGCAATACGAGCTCGCCTGGTACGGCAGGCAAGAATTCAATCATTCCTCTTTTGTATTGTTAATGTATTTTGACTCATTGTCCATTTATAATTCAAGGCGATCTTCACACAATGTACTTTCACTAGATTTTTTGTATAATTTTAAAGACGGATGGCACAATTTTGCGGTTAGTCCCGCTATGGTATGGTCCCGGTATGGCACCCTCTTAAAATACCTATCAAAAAGTCCCGCTATGGTACCCTTCAGTTTTTGGTACTGTTGTAAAGAAAAGTTATACAATGCGTTAAGAAAAAAATAGTATTAATAAAAAATATATTTTCTTAACTATTATAGTTAAGCAAGATAATATTTATTAATACTATTTTTTAAACAAATCACGCTCGGTAATTGTCGTTTCACTTCAGGTAGTTACCTGACCAACCGGTTTTTTCGTAAAACAATAGAGACGAGCCCTTCCTCGAATTCGTATCTAGCTCTTCCCTTTTGTTTTTATGAAAATAGAGAGAGACAGTATTATTCCGGGTTTAGTTTGCTATTTGCAGCTGTACTTTTGCGATATGAGTAATTAGGATAGCTTGTTAGTTTATCTATTGCAATGTCTGGGTCAAGTAGTTCACGTGGTGTAAATTTAATAATTATTGACAGTCGACGCGGTGGAAAAACTTTATTACGTGCCGGACATAAATATATCGGAGAAAGCGATAACTTTTAAACATCAAGTTGCTGATTTGACCATTGTAGTAGGGGTAAACGCCGTGACGTCAGATGTTGTTTTAATGGCGGCACGTGGACAGAGTCGTTTTGTAGAGTGGGCATTGTGCCGAGATCACTTTTGCTCGGAACTCCAACCAAGTCACTCCTTCAGAACGAAACTGTCGGTTTGCCCATTTTGTGGAGATTATTTGTTAGTGTTATTTAATGTAAATTTGTGTTAAATAATAAACTGTGATTTTTGTGTACCGAAACCGAAACTATTATTTTAACATTTCATCATGAACCCGGTACCACCGAACCCTAAAGACAACGGCGCTATCGCTCAGCCATCGCTTACGCCGTCATCAGAAGTGAGATCTGGACTCGATTCCCACTGGCGTGCTATGTTCGAGATGCAGCAGAAGAATATGATGCAGCTGATCGAAGCCATCAGGACACCAACAGTGGCACCTCAGATCATGCTGCCAGAAATTAATCCGGAGCTACCAGATACCGATCCACGTGCTTGGTGCGATACTATCGATATTTGCCTCGACGAACGTCCACTGGAGGGTGCATCGCTTATTATAGCTCTGAGCAAAGCCCTGAAAGGTAATGCGTCATCGTGGCTGTCGCAGATTTCGCATGCAGGCATGACGTGGCAGCATTTCCGCGACTTATTCCTTGCGCGTTATGCATCCACTGAAACTCTTGCTGCATCGCTTGTTAACATCCACAACTGCCGGCCGAAGGAGGGCGAATGTCTCGCAGCGTACGCCAGCCGCCTAATGACTACCCTGTTGGCTCGATGGAAGAATTGAAGCCATGAAGAAATAGCCACGTCGTATGTGCTCGCTCATGTCTCTCAGTTCGATTCTCGGCTTAATCGCTTGGCGTTTACTAGCGAAATAACGTCACGCAACAAGTTACTGCAGGAGATTAAGGCTAGTGCAAGTCTGAAGCGGAAGTTCGATCGCAGTACCGGTGATGGCGACACTGATGCAAAGCGTTTAAAGCCACAAACTTCCACTATGTTCACGTGCCATAAGTGCGGAAAACCGGGACACAAAGCGGTGAACTGTCGTTCGAAGTTTACGCAGCCTGCTGGAGCTAACGCCCAGAAAACTACACCGGCGGCGACTTCATCGGGTTCCAGCAAAAGAATAACGTGTTTCCGTTGTGGAGAAGCCGGACACATCTCTACGAACTGCCAACGCGGCAGTGCGGGTGGCGCGTCATCGTCGGCGGGCAGCGCTGCCAACGCAACGGCGGAGCGACGCGTCGATAGCTGCGAAATAGCAGGTGTTTGCGGGCAATTGGAACAATCCGGTGAGTCGTTTTCATTTTGTTTTGATTCCGGCGCCGAGTGTTCTCTCGTTAAACAAAATGTAGCTTATAAATTCTCGGGCAAACGTTCACTTTCAACCGTGCAAGTAATTGGTATCGGTAATAATTCGAATGTTTTTAGCACTGAACAAATTCTTAGCGATGTTGTGGTCGACAATAATGAACTGTCAATTTTATTTTACTTCTACCCGACGATTGTATGAAATACGATGTTATGATCGGACGCGATATTTTGACACTTGGCTATACGGTACATTTAACTGAATCTACCCTACGTATTTCGAAAGTCACAAATGTAGGTTGTTGCGATTTACCTCCCGTAATTGATCTTTACAATGTTGATTCTGATATTTCGAACGAAAACAAGGACCGGTTGACGTCCCTTTTGAATGAGTATTCGAATGCTTTTATCAATGGTTTACCGTTAACTCGAGTGACTACGGGTGAATTAAACATTCGATTAGTGGATCCAGCACGTACGGTACAACGTCGCCCACATAGGCTTAGTCTCCATGAGCAGCCAGCACCATTAAAGCTTTGAAGTCCAGCGTTGCTTTATTTGGCTCTCCTAGTCGTATAATCGCCGACCAAGGTCGTTCCTTTGCCAACAAAGTGTTGAAGAAGTTTTGCGATTCACACAACATTTCCTTGCATTTAATTGCTACGCGATCTAGTCGCGCGAATGGTCAAGTCGAAAGGGAGATGGGTTTGTTAAAGGGTATGCTAACCGCGGTAGAGACGTCGGAAAGGTCGTGGCAGGATGCTTTGGACGATGTACAGTTGGCTATCAACTGCACAATGAACCGTGTTACGAAATCAAGCCCCTTAGAGCTTTTGATAGGAAAAGTTGCTAGGCCTCTGACGCTAATCGCTTATAATGACGATGATTAAACCGGAATTGACCTAACAGAAGCGAGAGAACACGCGGTGGACGGTATTGAGAAGAGTGCGGCTTATGAAAAAGCCCGTTTTGACAAAAATAAGGCCAAAGTAGTTAATTTCAGTGTTGGTGATTTGGTTTTAATTCAAAATAAAGAACGGAATCAGATTAAATTAGACCCCAAATATAAGGGACCGTTTAAAGTTGTAGAAGTACTTGACGGTGATCGTTATCTTTTAAAATCTTTGAATGGTAATAGAACATACAAGTATGCTCATGATCGCATAAGAAGGATGCCACAAGGTCATATCCCCAGCGAATTAGACGTAATTAGTGAAGAATTGGATCTAGATGATGCGGGTGAAGGCCCATCAACTCGTTCCGATTAATGTTAATGCACAAAGTATTTCTTAAGCGGACGGTTTACCGGAGAGAAGGCCCGGTAACATGCGTCCTGTTTAGGGCTTATCAGTGTGAAGGACTGATACTGACTTTTGGTACTGGGCTTGCCAGGTCTTAGGACCGGTACTGTCCAATCTATTGTGTGCACGACAGCGAGAAGGGCTGTGTGTGATGTATCAGACATTACCAGCGAGAAGGGCTGATAATAAGTTGACTACTTTGTTTTTACTTGGTGCATTGATATTGTGTTCTAGTTTATTTCATTTGACTTTTCTAAATCTTGATGTGTCGCTTCAAATGCAAGTCCTTTGTTTGAGGTCAGGTAGGCCGAGCAATCTTATATTGTCTACAAATGCATTTTGTTTTGTCGCCAGGTAATACAGCACACGAGGACGTGTGACTTGTCAGTATGGCCGTGTCGGAGAAAGCGATAACTTTTAAACATCAAGTTGCTGATTTGACCATTGTAGTAGGGGTAAACGCCGTGACGTCAGATGTTGTTTTAATGGCGGCACGTGGACAGAGTCGTTTTGTAGAGTGGGCATTGTGCCGAGATCACTTTTGCTCGGAACTCCAACCAAGTCACTCCTTCAGAACGAAACTGTCGGTTTGCCCATTTTGTGGAGATTATTTGTTAGTGTTATTTAATGTAAATTTGTGTTAAATAATAAACTGTGATTTTTGTGTACCGAAACCGAAACTATTATTTTAACATTTCATCATGAACCCGGTACCACCGAACCCTAAAGACAACGGCGCTATCGCTCAGCCATCGCTTACGCCGTCAAATATATTAAACGCAGAGAAAATAAAAATTCAAGTACTTGGCATTGTGTAAATAGGAGAAATAGTATTAAATGTAGTGGATATATAACTATTGAGAATACCAATAATACAATAATTAAAGATTATAAACACAGTGATCAGTGCGTGCCACATTTTGAAGACAATGAAGTTCAAATGGCTATAAGTGAGTGCAAAAAAGAAGTAAATTCAAATTACGGATCAGTACAGAAAATTTTCGAAAAACACATGGGTAACTTAAAAGACAAAGGGTTACACCTTACAGGAAATGTTCCTGACTATAAAAAATTAAAAACAGTATTATACAGACACCGAAATAAGTCGTTGAACGTACCAAAAACACAATTTAAGAATGTGGAAGAAATTATAATACCAGAAGAATTTAATAAGTATGTATTGGCTGATTATTGTAATGAAGACTGTAATCGAATAATTATATTTTCCTCGACAGAAGTAAAGGAATATATAAAATGTGTAACGCATTACTTTGGTGATGGCACTTTCGACGGCTGCCCAAACCCATTCGAACAAGTTTATGTCATTCATGGAGACATGGGAAGCACTGAGTTATCCACGAATGTAGCACCATTATTTTATATTCTGTTAAAAAACAAAGAAGGGAAAACTTATGAAAAAGTTTTCGAATTGATTAAACAAACTTTGCCTGAATGGCGTCCATCGAAATTTACCTTCGATTATGAAATAGGAGTAATAAATGCAGCAGCGAAGATTTTTCCTGATATCAAAATAAATGGATGTAACGTACATTTTCAAAAGAACGTTATCAAAAAAGCGAAATCTTTAAATCTCATGGAACACGAAGAGTCCTCGAACCATGTTAAGCAATGCATAGGCTTGGCGTTTTTGCCAAAACAAGATATTGAAGACGGCTGGCTGCATATAATGGAAAATAGGTATAATATCTTGGTTACTTTCCAAAATGATGTTTGAGTACTTAACTCTAATTATATGGCAAAAAAGTAAAGAACAACAATATCAGTAAGGACCTGTTAATTTCATTGCTTTACAAGTACGAACGTTTAATAAGTATTTTTTTCAGTTTCGACGATGAAGCTATGACCAAATTCAATGACTATTTTGTCACTCAGTGGCTTGAATATCCAGACCTCATTTGGTGTTGCCATAATGAACGCCATAGAACAACTAACTTGGCGGAATCATGGAATGGCAGATTCAACAAAATTATTGGAAAAAATCCCAGTTTATTATTGTTTCTGCAAACAATTGGCAACGACACATGTCACTTTGATATAAAACAAGCCAAGTAAGTTGTATTTTTTAGACAATATTTTTAAGCAGATGTAATATTTTTAAAAGCAGATATATATTTTTTTACATAATACGAGTACATAGAAGAATTTGAAAATGGATTTGATTTTATTTATTTTGGTAGATATTATTGGTTGTCGCCTTCTATTACAGACGGTTACTGAAAAAAATATAGCTTAACTTAAATAACTGATGATTTTTGTTATAGCTTTCGACTAAAAAGATCACCTATAAATTCAAGAAAAAGAACAAGTATAGAAATCGACCGCCAGATTCAAAAGCTAACAAAAAGTTACGAAAATAAAGCTATCTCCATTGGTGATTTTCTGATTAATATATCAAAGTCAATATTTCGATCAGAACATTTAAAAAAATAGTTTATTTTAATTTTGTTTTTAGCCTATTAAAATGTTTAATACTTTTTCTCGATGTTGATTATTTTTTGTAGTTTATGTTTACAATTTGCGCCTTTTTCTCCATGTTGATTATTTGTAATTAATATATTTGTCTAGTTGGTTGTTGATTATTTTTGTAGTTTATATAAATTTACAATTACTGCCTTTTCTCAATGTTGATTATTTGTAACTAATATTTATGTCTGGATGTTGTTTTTATTTGTAGTTTATAATATTTACAGTAATACTTTTCTGAGATGTGGATTTTTTATATTTTTTTTATTGTTGATTATTGGGTAATTCGGTTAATATTGTTGATTATTTTAAAAATTACATTGCAATTAATATTTCGTTTTACTGTTTGATATTTTTTTATAAATATTTTGAATTAATAAAAGACTGATTTAATATCGCAAACAGACGTTTTATTGATACACTCCTAAAAGTATTTATTTATAGATACACTTTTCTTTTCAGTTGTACCTTCTATTGTCTAACGTAGATCTAAAAGATGGGTACCATAGCGGGACTTTTTGATAGGTATTTTAAGAGGGTGCCATACCGGGACCATACCATAGCGGGACTAACCCCAATTTTGCTGAAACGTAGTGTCAGATTTTCACAGTCAAAAAGTATTGATCTGTAACGCATTATTAAAATAGCGCAAAGCCAATAAAGAGCGCGCTCTCCCAAGTGTCTACGGGTCCTTAACATCTTTCGAATAAATACGTGTACTCGTTGTCAGCAACTCTAAGCTACACCTAAAGGAATGCCTAAATATTAATGCAATATTTGAATGGTTGAAAATCCATCAGTAATACAGTTTTATTTATGCAATCATATAGGTGTAACCGATAACGGGCATGAAAGGAATAAACGTACCTCTTCACCATCAGAGAAAGAGTAATTATAGTGCTGCTTGGCCCTCGCTCTGACGGCATCAGCGAACTCGTCGAACCGGTCTCCGGTGGGCAGCTTCAGAGAGACTCTTAGGAGCGCCTCGTAGGCAGCGCGCGCGGCCGTGTCGCGCTCGTCGTCCGCTGCCCAGCCCGTCTCGCCCCAGTAACCACCCTAGGACATACAACACAGATGTCGACATAGCGGGGATAGACATAGAAGGAATGATTCAACAGAAGCAAATGTATTTAAGTATTCTTAACATAAGTATTCGCAGTTTCCCATAAAGTTAAACACTTAGGTCAACGCACTGCTGCGAATCAGCATCGGCTCAACATTCGGGATTTTTTTAATGAAACTCCATAACACTCCTTAACCGGCATACCCTCAGATCGGAATCAGCTAGGAAAAAAATCGGCCAAATGCAAGTCGGACTCGCGCACAAAGTGTTCCGTAGCCTCAAACAAAATAATAACATAGTTGTTCTAACGTTTGTAGACGTTAAGGGTCTCATAAATTATAGTCTGCCAGTAAATTCAAGTAGATATATACATATATATCTACTTGAATTTACTGGCAGTTACATGTTGTATATATATATATATATATAATATACTGAAAGTTATCTAAACGATATTTTAACAAAGTAGAAAATAGAATTACGAACTTTGCTGACCCCCATCATAACACAGACGAGTATACCAATTTCCGTAAGCATAAAAACATATCATTTTCCTTCTGCTATTCTTCCAATTTATTTAGATACGGCGCAATAAATCTTTATCATCCATACATCAAAATCAGCAGAAAAAAGACAACAGACAATCAAAACAAAATCCGCATTTCAAGCCCATCTCCCACTGCTCCAACATATGTATAAGGAAAATGAATTTAGAAAGAAAATCCGTACATACAAGGCACTTGATATACGTCAAAGTGTTACACGTGTAGGATCGAATGTAATGGAATGAGAATAAACCACTCAGGCCGTGAAATGTTAAAACTGATTGCCCCTTTTTGGATTTTCCAACGTCAAAAGTTGAGTGAAAATATATGAGGACACATTCGGGGTAGCAAAACAAAATTAAAAAAAAAAGTTTATACCTCAAAAACATTTGGCATGCAATAATCCACTAAGGCCCTGTTCACGGTCAATGCAACTTGCGTCAAGTGAAATGTCGTCTGTTTCTACCGCATCGCGGTGACTAGTGGCATGCTCTGAACAACTTCATTTGTTTTCTCAGCAGTCACTATCGCAAGACGCGTGTCACATGAGCTCGTGGTCAAGGGCTTTTATATAAAAACTAGCAAAACAAAGCCATACCGTACCTTGACATTAAACTAATGCACCCCTCAAACAAAAGAAAACTCCGTAGGTAACCACGTACATAGGTACACGTTCTAATCAGTGAAGGCGAAGGTTTACCTTAGGCTAAAAGGTCAGGCGAGCTGTGTGTAGAATCCCTGATAATGGCACATGATTGAAGGGACACGCTCCTGAATTAATGGATCGAGTTAGGGGAACCGGGTTTTTCTTCTAGCCTGTGATTGGTTATTGGGTATGGTGTTTTTTTCTTGTTTTAGCATAGACATGTAAAGTCAGGGCAAGCAAATAGATACCCCACCTCAATTTGTCGTGTTATTTAACACAGTAATTTGTCAAAGAATGACAGTTATAATTTAATTATGCCGATTACTTAAGTTCGTAGGCATATTTGTTAAAAAATGCGTGCCCCTGACCGATGTTGTTTTGGTAAAAACAAGAAGAAAATTTTACTAAGGGACCCCAAGTTTTGAAGTATATCCGTTCACTAAATAGGCTGAAAATATCAGATCATATCAGTTTTGATAACGTTCTATTTGCTGTGCTCTGGATTTCCTCTTTATTCTTATAATTAGGCATTAGGAATAAATAAATAAGTCTATTTTAGTCGCATAAATTCCAAAATTTTTTTAGCGCAACGTCAAAAACGCAACATTAACCATTGTGAACAAAATCCATTCAATTTAGTCCAATATATGCACATTAGCACGTCTACACTAGAGGTCGCTGGTGTCACACTGTCATAAACCCTACCAGTACTACGTATATCGAAAATTAATTTAAGATCGGGCGTGGCGATACATGAAAATGAAAAATGTTTTTTCTCCAATGGCGATAGACATGGCAATTTCATAAAAAAGCTGGATGAAAAAGGTCCTAAATATTCTTATTTATGCTCCGTTCATATAAAAACACTGTTTTTTAATGAAAAACGTAACCTTCAAACTATTTTTCTTTCTTATTGACAACGTTTTATGTTGCTAGTTGAGTATTTATTATGCATTCAAGGTGTTTTAATTAAAGATGTGCAACGATAAAATCCCAGTTGTTGACGCCTTCAGTCATTTGAATCTACAAACTTGCATAGTTTGAAATTACCAAGAATTTTTGTTCACTGGAATAAGTGGTCATTTCTAGAAGAACAAACACTGAAGTCATGATACAACTATGCGATCTGAATCAGAATAAGGTTGACCTTTAAGCAAATTGTAAAGCTTTAGCTGCCTGTCAATCTGATTGTTTCTAAGTAGGCCTGAATACAAACCCAGTTCTATTCTTAGCGTAGCTATATCGCTTCAAACTTGGACATAGACAGCAACAAGAAACATAGATACGCTAAATATCTTCGGCGTACAAAAAAAACTTAATGTACGATCAGAGAGCTTGATTGTTCAGTAATATTAGCACATGATCTCAAATTACAGCCATTTCCTACTACTGAAAAAGAAAGACAGACAATTTAGACGTTATGAGGAACAGTGTGGAAAGTTTCTCACCCTCCATAAAAAGAAAACCATAAAACATAATCTCCGACGGGTGTTATGATGTCTGGGGTCTGTATAATATAATAATTATGTTAATCGCGCGGATAACTCTGATAATGCGATGTAGGATACATCAGTGTAGTTCGTATGGGGTGGTATAGGTGCCGCCACATTAATATACTTTTGATGTTTCTGTCAATTTGCTTCGTGATCAAGTTCCTCACATTCTTATTTATCGTGTGGTTAGTGCCTAACCTGGTGTCAGAGTGTTTATGCCGCCCAAGGGCCTCTGACTTGGCTTTTACATGCCGTCGAGAAATATCTCTCACGCATGCTGGTTTCCTCACGATGTTTTCCATCACCGAAGCAAGTGATAATTATAGGTACAATACGCACATAATTCCGAAAAATCAGAGGTGCGTGTCTTGGGTTCGAACTCGAGACCTATGACTCGGCAGTCCAACGGTCACACCACTAGACTATCACTGCTGCTAGTTCCTCACATGTCTCTATACCTAACACCTTTTTCGGCACCAATCGCTACAAAGAAAAATGAAATAGAATAGCCTTTCTATGGTCCTGTGGGCAGTACCTGAAATATCTCCACGTCGAGGAAGGCCCAGTCTCCGCGCGTCATGCCCAGGGTGTGCGCAGCTAACAGGAACTCGCGCACCAGGGAACCCCGCACGCTCAGTATTACCACTGCACGGAGAAAAACAAAATAATAAAGACTTTACACCTCTTTTAGTTCAAAACATGAAAACCTTTTCGCTTTCAAGTGCTTGAAAATAAACTGTGAGACATGAAGTATAAAATAAACCTACTTCAAAAAACACAACTAAAATTACGAGTCGACACTGCACTGTGATAAAATTCAATCTATTAATATCAACCCTCTATTGGAAACGGCTGGAAATAGAAAAAGAACGAGCTGTAGAGAATAAAAAACGTAATAACTGTCAGTTTTCCAATTACCCACAAACTGTGGAGCCCAGCGGTTTGCACTATCCAATAAAAGAATGTCGGACGCATCGATTCTATGCGCTCATTATTTTCTGCTTCCACTCTTGCGAACACAGAATGGTTCAGAAGATCAAGTCTATACAATGGCCGAAAATAAGTGCACGCACACATACCGAATTGAAAAGCTACAAGCTTCTCAACCGACACGCGTGTTACGAAAGCGACTTTGGAGACAACAAAAGATAAAGATGCATTTAAACATGTGTAATACATAGATATGGTCATATGGATGAAAACGAGTTTAATATTGCTGGTTCAACATGTTTTGCCACATTCGGCGTTCAAAATACTAAAATAGTTTGTAATACTTAATTGGAAATTATTAATTAGGAAATAATTAAATTATAGTCAAAATTCAAATGGTAGAACTTCTTTAGAGCATTTCACCAGTCAACGCGATGGGTACCTACATATATGAAGGAAGAAAGTGTAGCTCGCACGTGTCGCTGGACGCTAGTAGCGTCGCAAATCGCATCGCGTATGAGGTCATCTACATGAACGTACGGCGATCTCAACCAATTTGGCAGTCGCGAGTACGCTTAGCTTGCACTCGCGGTCCGTGAAACAAGTCTATGTGTGCGTGCATTTTTCGCTCATTGCATAGATCCGACTCAGACCATCTGTAACTAATCTATTTTGTACTGTGAAACTAACATCCGAGTTCTGCCGAGCTGCCGAATACTACTTTTTCAAAGAACGAACGACGAATCGATTTTAATACCGAATTTCTGGAAATCTAATTAACTTATTCAAACAAAGAAGCAATTTTACAGTTATTTTGAGCTCACAATTTACTAAAATTCTGAGCGAATCGTGTAATTATTTTTTATTTAAACACCCTGATGAATTATTAACTAATTCAAAAGTTTATAAAGATTCAAGAATATCAGTTAACTACGCTTTAAGGAAGCTGTCTAAAAATAACATGGACTAACAAGCTCTATTTGATATTATTAATTATATTTGAATTCAAATTAACGTTTTGTTTCACTTCGTTAGCCTCACTTTTGATCTCGAAAAGGCGAATAGGTAGGTACTGTTGTAGAAACTTTACCGTTCTCACCTTCATATTTATTTTATTTACTGTTTCCTTCGCTACGGGAAAGGCAATAGAAAATACAACTGCCGCGAAGTGGCCTGTAGCATCGCGCATATCACAGGGACTTTTTCCTGGTCATTGTCCGTCCAGAAAAGATGAGACCTAATGCCACTTAGGAAACCATCTCATATGATGGTACTCTACTGCATAATATTATAAAATAGTGGGTTTACCATGACGTCTCAAAGCAGTATTGTTTTGATGTCATTCCAGTGTGGAAAAGAGACAGAGCTGTACAGGATGTCTAGCGCCATCTCTTTTCCACACTGGGATACAATTAAAATTATACTGTTTTAAGACGTCATGGTAGGCCACCAGACTTGTCTTTACTTTATCTAGGTATCCCATGTTTAGCCTTAACTCAAAAGTAATTTGTAGTACACTCTAAAAATCCAATTAAGAGCTGATTTTTATCTGAATAAAAATATTACTGTTTAAAATATTTCCTGACAAAAGCTGTGAAACCTCAATATTTACTCATCAGAAAAAAGTGATCTGACTATAAGAAAATCGGCCCTACATAAACAAATGCCAAGCTGGTAGTGTACCTCTCGCATACATGCTGACATCTTTGAGGAGTGCCTCACAGGACTCCCTCTCGTTGCCATCCAGTTCCCTCACTGCCTTCAGAACACCCTTCTTCCGAAGTCCCCACTCCAGACTTTTACCTGTGGAATTAAAACACTTATGTTTTCTGAACACATAAAATCACGCTTGTTATCCCCAAAGGGTTAGGCAAAGGTGTACACCCACATTCCACCAGTTATGTTAAAGTCACATGTAATAGGGGGCGAGTCTATTGCCATCAACCGGGTACAGAACCCTCAGACACCCTGGCTGCTACTAAGAAATTCCTGATGGAAAAACTCAATAAAGCTTTGCCCGACCCGGGAATAGAATCCGGGACCTCTTGATCAGCAGTCGCGACCACTAGACCAACCAGGTAGTCAAGAAGAGTCGGGGAAGTCGAGGATTTGATTTGAATATTAATTAAGTAACTATTAATGCCAGCCTAAGTTCATTGCCACACGAGTAAAAATGAGCAATTGAGCATTGCTCACCACACTTGCTTATGGCCGATAGGCAATTACAGACCTATGTTAACCATAAGTCCAAGTTTCCCGACGATGTATTCCTCTACCAATGTCAGTCATGTCCAAGATAAGCTTTTAAATGAATATATGTATGTATGTGTTGGGGTCAAAGGCAGAAAACGCTCATTGACCGAAAAAACCGACCACATCGCGATGTGGTAGTTTCAAAACGACCACCAAGCGAAATTCGTGTAATGGCTCTTTTAAAAATGACCACAGATAAAAACAGCCATAGATACATCTTACCATACATATATACCCGAATTCCGCTTCGTGGTCGTTTTGTGTTTGCCAGAACGCGTTGTGGTCCGTATTTTCGCTCAATGCGCGTTTTCAGCCTTTGGGCCTAACTTAGGTACAACAAAATATTTACAAACGTGTTTGGTCAGAATCAATTGCTCACACACTCGTAACGCCACGCTTTTCGCTTCAAGCTACACCCCTCCGAATTTGAAGCCTTTGTAATTGTAATTTCGCCTTTATAATTCACAGCTGAGTTTTATCTGAATTTTTCTGATCGGGGATTTAAATTTGAATGAATGAAAAAGAATTTAATTCTTTTTCATTCATTGAAATTCTGAAACTGATTGCATGAAGATTCAATTTTAAAATAAATTAAAGATCGCAATCAGGCTTGCCAAAACTAAAAGAGAAGCCTCCCGACCACTTTTATCTTGCTCAAGAAAACTTGAGAACACTACTTATCGCTGATTTTAGATATAACTAAGGCTGAAAACTTTAAACGTTTTTAGCCATACTTTGGTTATATGTTATTACGGCCACTGTTGCAGAACTGTGTGAAAATAAGCCAGTTAAATAAACAACCTAAGACTCATGTCTTTTATAACATTGCACAGAAGACCCTCACATACATTGCAAAGCTTATAAACGCCTATTTGGGTAATAAAAAAGGTACTGTTAGAGCCATTAGCAATAAAACGATTCCTTTTAGCGCATTACAGCCGGCCGTTTGATGGCAATTCTTTTTAATGATTGCTACCAATGTGAACCCGAATTACAACTTCATATATTACGAGTTTTTCTGTTTACCCCTTCAAGTACGCTACACAAAGACATTAAAGTATATTTAATCTCTTTGACGCTACATAAGTTTTTGCCAGAGGATACTAAATGACATTCTATTAGTGACAACGTCGACAGCGCACTGGGTTGACATAGGTACGCGTACATATTTATGTCATAAATAAAATAAAAAAAATGACATCACGCCACTAATAATAAAGTTAGAGGTGTACCTAATAGTACACCCACATTTCTTGACATAGATTTTAGAAAAACTGTATTTGATGTTATACATTATATTTTTGCGAGCCTATTGCCATCAACTTGGCACAAACCCAGACTCTGTGCCTGCTAATTAGTAACTCAAACCTCATGGAAAAACCCAATTACACTTTGCCTGACCCGCGAATCGAACCCAGGCTCAGCAGTTACTACTACACCAAAGAGACACTAAAACATGTCAATCCTTATAAAAGTAGTTGTATTATAGAAATATAAAACCCTTTGAAAGCTAGTACAATTTGTCTAGGCAAGGAATCAGCAGATTTTGAGCTTTTTACCTCATAGGTAGGCAATTTCCAGTCCAGGACAAGACAGCTATGTTTCTCGCGCTCAAATTCACTCTATGGAAAACAATTTCATACATCGTTAGTTCGTCACGCAGTCCGCGGCCAATGCTTCACATAGAGATATACGAGTATAGAAATTCCGCTTTGAAAAATTCTTCCTAATCCTATCTATACTTTTTGCTCTTTCTAAAGCACGATATGCCAAATTAACGCCCTAATATACGGTAGGCATAGTACAAGATTTTATAACTGACAAAAACTAACTCTATCGCGTTAGACTAAACTTGAATTTGTATTGAATAGTTGTACTTCCCATCTGTACCAACGAACGGCGCCAGTTCAGTTTCAGTACCATTTGAAATTTACGTTAACGCGATCAAATAGGTATAAAAAGATAGTGTGGGCTTTCATATTTACAAAAAGAATCCTACAACATTGAATACCTATCAATTGTTGATTTGTTCGTTTCATTCCGAAATAAATACAGAAACGATTCGCCTCTTATGAAAATCATGAATTACTTACAAAGCTTCATTTCGGAGAGTATAGCTAATATTAATTCAACATGGAAACCTTTGACCGTATTATTGAAGGGGACAAAATTCAGGAACCTAACAATGTCGATAGTTATAATATAAGTATGTAGTGGAAAAAGAGGAAGCCAGCATGCCTGACAGATATTTCTCGACGGCATGTAAAGCCAAGTCAGAGGCCCACGGGCGGCACCAAACTCTGACATCAGGGTAGGCACTAGCCACACGATAAAGAAAGAAGATTATCTTGTACCGTTGTATGTACTTAGAATCTATGACATGTTCAGTTAATTAAGAGAGAGACTTTGATTTTATCATTTCAATAGTCTTTGCACTCAACTAGATTTATTCGAGTTACATGACTACACGCAGAACCAAAACCACTGTATCCTCCATTTGCAATTCAGTTTTCTTAAATGTGTTTTTTGGAAAAAAAAAACTTGAATACTCTTTACCTACTGAGAATTGTCTCTGTATCACCTTAAGGTAGACTGGTAGGAAATGCCCAAGGCATTAAATCCGCCTTTGTACAGTTTTATTACTTGTGCATAAAGTATATATGTAATGTGATAAGGTTCAGTTTGCGCTAAAACTTCACTTTCGTGCCTTAACTTTAGGAGTATTTCAAAGGTACTAATCAGTCATTCTGAAATGTACTTAGTTTACACAACAACAAGTTGACATTTGTTTCAGTGCAAATAACATCAAGCAGAAACAGGGATTTAAAACACTTTGAAACCCGGGCAGAATGTTATAGCGAGTAGAGACTCGCTACAACATTCTCCCTCATATCCACTGGGGTGAGGTGGACCTGCAGTTTGAAATGGGTATGTGAATCCGAAAAATCTGCGGGGGCGAAGCTTCAACCTTCTCTATAGCAAGAAAAAAATAATCCAAATTAAAATACTCGCCGCTCGCATATAAGGATTTCAATGCTGCGTTGTGAGCATTCCCATCCCGAGGGATTCTGCATAATTTGGAGGCATTCGGGCGTGATGAATGTATGTATGTAGATCAAAAATACGACAGTACTGACAGTATACTAATTTTCTCTTAGAATTTTGATATACATAAGTGGAATATCACGTTAGGTACGACTTACCGACAGTAAGAGACTTCTCTCTCACCTCCTCTTCAGGTCTGAGTTGACGAGTGACGTATGCCCAGCCGAAGCGCTCGAACACGCTGGTGAAGACACTGACAATACGACGTCCGCGTCTGACAGTAAACGCAATACTTACCGACAGTAAGAGAGAACAGGTCTGACTTGTCCAGCAGTAAGGCGACGTGTGCCCAGCCGAAGCGCTCGAACACGCTGGTGAAGACGCGAGGCAGCCGGCACTGACAGTATGACATCCGTGTCAGTGTTGGGTACTTGCCCTTATCGTTAAATAAGGTTTGAGGCTGCGGGAAGAAACAAGAATATGTCCATATATTTATTTCATAACATACAAAAAAAAATTTGAGTTGACAGCAACCGTTTATGAACTTTGAATTTGATTGCGTTATATGAGCTCGAGAAACCTCGATATGAAAACCCTAGTTACATTACATATATATGATATATCTCATGTCGTACAAAAGATAGTTTGACCTGGCCAATAAGTACTCACCCTTGTGCCTTTTCGTAAGTTTCTGAGTCGATGCATACGACTCACGACGCTTGCTGGGGCCGCCAGTTCACCCTCGGACGGAGGCTGAAACAAAAATTTCTTGTCAAAAAGTAGCCGAAGGACTGGCTACACAATAAGCCGAAGGACTGGCTACACAATATATAAACTTCCTGTTCTGCAAAGCAGTAAAAACGGTTCATACAAAACAATCTATGAGCAGTGGGTGGAAAAGATTACCAATGTCGACAATATGATGATCAGAATGATAAGACCCTGGATCTATGTGATTATCATACGTCGTTACTCATATCATTACATATAATTAGGTTCTCAGTTTCATAGTCTGGTGAAGATTTTAATCTAAAAGATTCTGCGTTAATCAGAGCTAAATTCAAGTTTTAAATCGAAATAGATGCCACTCAAGTTTGAATTTCGATTTAAAATTTGAATGCACTGCGTACTGTTCTGCTATAATACACGCCGCAGACAATTTCTTCAGTCCCTTTCACCTTTTGTGCCTATTGATTGTTATAAAATTATGATCAATTTCTCCCAGAAAGGCATTTAACTCGATCGCTGGCTGGTCTTATGATTTACGGAACCGGGAGGAACATAAGAAATCCATACATAATGAAAAGGGGTGAAAAGGGACCGCTTTATAAGCGAATTCGTATTTAATTTTATGTTTCTATCTTTGAGTGGTAACAAAAACCAAAAATATACGTGCAAAATATTGAATAGGGCGGAAAAACCAAGCTGCAAGCGCAATTCTCCGATCCTCATGTCGAGGAAAGCGTAATTGTGTTTTTCATCAGGAATTTCTCAGAAACAGCCCAAGAGAGCTAATATGTAAGTACACCTCTGCCTAACCCCTCGGGGAAAAGGCGTGCCGTTATGTTTAAAAAGATCAAAAACTTAAAATACGTAATCAAAATATTAAAGCAATAAAAAGGGTACAGCGAATTTGCACATTTTATTCGCAACAACATTTCATTCAAAGATGGCTGCACTCCACCACGTTAGCAATGCCCGAGTTTCAACCACTTGTTGTTATTACTGCAGTGAATTCATAACATTTGTATAATAAAACATCTACTTGGAACACGAGAACAGGACTTATGATAATTTGCATTGCCAAGATTACACTGTTGGTTTAAATATTTATGAGGTTTAATGAGAAGCCAAAGTGTACTTTCTTATAGTTCGTAGAGGTTTTCGTGGAATAAATCACTTGCTACGAATTTGCTACGACGCTACGCTGCTACGCCATCGTAGCAGATTATAGCTACGCACCACCCGATTGTTGAGTTTTAGTCCTATCCTGCTGCTTATTTTATCACATGTTTTTGTATATACCTACAGGCATTTGAAAAATTAAATAGGTAGGTCGTCCTCTACTTATGTGTGACATAACATAACATTACGCCTAAAATTCTCGAAGGATTAGCCAGAGGTGTACTTAAACATAACTGACGGAATGTGCATAGTTCAGCCTGCACATTCCGTCAGTTATGTTTAAGTCCTATGTAATAGGGGGTGAGCCTATTGCCATCAACCGAGCATAAATATGAGATTTGATGATTGCCCGACCGGGGAACATTTCAATGTAATTACATACTTGTAATATTAAAACTCTTCAAAATTATTCATCCTTTTAGTATTCAAACTTTTCACATTACTATGCTACGAAACACAGCTCACGTTCATTAACCCCTCTTTAGATCTACACGATGATCTATTACCCCAGTTAGGATAATAAAGGGTAGCAGCTTGTTTATACCATATGCAATTTGAATAATTCGGTAGACTAGGGAGCAATTGCGTTTTAATAATATTTTAAAATAATCACTGAATATTTCCACAAACTCTAATCATAACATTTTATTTTTATTATGCGAAACAAAAAAGCGGCACTCAAAGTCATTTCTTTTACACTTAATCAATTTTTCTCAACCGACTTTTCAACAATCTATACAAATAAAAACATTTTTGCAAAAAAAAAACCGACTTCCAAAAAAAACACTAAAAAAAGTGGAAAATAACATTACTTTCGGAAGTCGTTTCGAAACCATAGTCACCGACTTCCGAAAGTAATGTTATTTTCCACTTTTTTTAGTGTTTTTTTTGGAAGTCGGTTTTTTTTGCAAAAAAGTTTTTATTTTACCCTTTTTTAGTTATAGTATCACACACAAATCCTTGTCAAGTATCAATTTCGCAATTTCTTTTACTTGGATGACATTTTTCCAGCTATTTTGATTTCAAAACCAAACTGCTGAACCGATTTTGATGAAATTTCTATGGGACCAATCGGGAAGTAGATCCATTCAGATAAAAGAAGAATTTTTAAATCGGTTCATAAATGGCGGAGATATGAGGTAACAAACACAAAAAAAATAAAAAACATACAACCGAATTGAGAACCTCCTCCTTTTTTTGAAGTCGGTTAATAAATAAAATTGAATTGTCTGTTTGTAATTTCAAAATACCAGTTATGTACTGAATGCGTATGAAAGTATATACTATTCGATACATATAACAAAAACACATTTTTTTTGTCTTTCTGTCTGTTTGTTTGTTTCGGCGAATCTCTGAAACGGCTGGACCGATTTTCACGGGACTTTTACTAGCAGATGCTGATGTTATAAGAAGTAACGTATAGAAACAGTTAGAGTTTCGTACGAAAATATTATAACCGTTGAAATTGTTAACAAAACTCGATTAGAATAGGTTACTAATACTTTTATAATAATATCACGCGGACGAAGCAGAAAAATAAGTCCCTTTCAATCCCCGTTACAAACAAACAAAACCAATCTATCTTTACAAGAAAAAGTCTACAAAACGAAATGTCTGCTGTATATCTGAAGCCTTTAATCAGGATCACGACTGGCAGCCAGGTAAGCGTTAATCAGGACGGCTTATTTGCCAAGCAACATGGAAAGATGCAAACAAGATTGAAACTTGATATTCATTGTAAAGCTAAGGAGAAATTGCAGTGCTTTATTTACTTAAGAGACACGACCGGCTACGGAAAAGACAAGGGACACTGAGTCCGGTGTCCGGAGCCGCCTTTGGAATTTATCCCCACCGTTTCGACCCTGTGATGCATATTTAAATGTATATATTGAATTGTTCAGTACTTGTTAGTATCAGAAATCCTTGGCAAAAGCCTGGATTTATGTCAAGATAAATAATTACATAACATCACACCTGTAATCCCCTACGGGTTAGGCAGAGGTGTACGTAATAGTGCACCCACATTTCGCCAGTTACATAATTAGTAAATAAATATTTATCATAATTATGATCAATAAATAAATAAATAATTTTCAGAGTTAACCAAACTTTCAGAGAATTTTGACGCAAGCAGATGCTATGTTGAATAATAATTAATTCTGTTCTACGAACCTTTAATTAAAATTTATTTTTGAAACTTAAAATAATAACACAAATATGTACATACACTTTTGTCTAATTTTCTACGAAAGCTTTTGAAACTTTGAACGCATCATAAACTGTATTAATTTATATATATAAATAATGGTGCCTTGCTCGGAGAAGCAGAAAGTAAAATTATTTAATTACCCGTGTTATTGCTCTGCACAGATATTGCTAGATTTCAGGGATTATCTCCGAAAATAGAGCTATTAATGTCAATGACACGAAGCCGACTCCATTCTCTCCAAAATAATATGCACTTACGAAACTAGACTGATGCTATTTTAAGCAAATGGCTTGATTATTTTTACTCTCAGCGAAAAACCTTTATTTACGGCACTTTGTCTGCTCTTTTTTGCAAAATATATTAGATGAACTCACAATTTGATAGTCGATGTTCGTATTTCACGTGAAACAATGATGGTTTTTTCTTGTCAAGGAGATGCATTGTGTCATTGTAGTTGGAAACTAAAAAAAAGAACGCGAATAGAGGCAGGAGCTCTATAGGTGACCGTGTTTCAGTAAACATGGTCATTAAGTCATGTGTCCGTCACCATATTGGCTGCATTCACACAAATCTTGTATTTAATGTAGTTCGGACATCATCAGTATACCATTCATATTTCATGACCAGAATTACAAGCTTTCGCTTTCATCCATTTTATCAAAGGGTTCACCAACGTTGTATGTATCTGTTGGTAAGTAGGTAGGTAGGCGGGTACACATTCGTGGCACCGAGGATTTTGGTGGCCCATATTTCTCAGATTTGGTTGAACAAGTTGAGCTTATTTCACAAGTATGTACATATATTAAGTGAAAGTATGTTAACTATTTTCGGAATGAATATTTTATATATGTATATTATTTTCTTAAATTAAATGAATATAGTGTAGCCAAGGTTCTAATAAAATTTAAGTATTTGAAAGATTTATATTGCAGTTGATAGTGATTTTGTTACATCGTCACTATGTTAGGTCCAGAATCATGAAACAGAATGATAATGATAATAATGATGATGATAATTAAAAGATAAATCATTTCTGAAGATCGATAGAAATAACACCACTTAAAGAGCGACAATAATTTTGCGGTATATCAACTCGATAATCTTTGTCGATGTCAAAGGTATACAACATTACCCATGGCTTTGATAACAGATCAAAGCAACGGAGCCTGTAACAGCGCTGTCATATTAAGTCACATTCCAAGTCAGCTCGTGTTACAAATACCCGTGTATATTGCGACGCGAGCTACAATACAACACATGACACATCATAACATCACGACTGTAATCCCCGAAGGCAAGGCAGAGGTGTACCGAATAGTACACCCACATTTCGCCAGTTATGTTTATGTCGCATGTAATAGAGGGCGAGCTCATTGCCATCAACGGATACAAATATAGGCACCGTATCTGCTACCGAGAAATTGTTAATGGAAAAACCAAATCACACTGCCTGATCTAAGAATCGAACCCAGGACCCCATGATCAGCAGTCTGTAGCGCTTGCGACCACTAGCCCAAAGTGGTAATCAACATTATATATGGCACATGTAAGTACTATTTACTGCCTAATTTGTCTGAATGCTGAGCCACGCCGTATTGTAGAGCTTTCCTGAATAATTTCGACGCTTATTATTATTCGAATGTAAATGAATTTTGAATGGAAACCTACGTAATAAATGTCTATTTGAAAAGTAGCTTTTGCCCGCGGTTTCGCCCGATTTATTATTAGGTCACAAATGATTCCATGGGAATGTACTACCCGGAGTAAAAGTATCTTATGTTCTAACCTAGGTCTAACCCTCATTCAAAATCCGTTAAGCCGTGAAATAGTAACTGACAGTTCCTCAGAAGAACTCTGAACTGCTCCGTAGCCTGAAACTTCCGATTTCGACTTACCCAATTTATTCACCAAAACTGAGGTAACCTTCAAGAGTTTTCATAGACTAATTTAAAAAAAAAAAACAAGAAAGTGCCATTATGTAAAATAAAAAGAATTAAATTGCCATGTATAGGTAACACTTTTTGTTTTAAGTTTTTTTTTTTAAATAAGGAAGCACGCTTCAGTAATAATTATAAAGCTTGAAATGACCTAACAGTCTTACTGAAAACAATTGTCTTTTCATGTTTCAGCATGTAAAGACGATTGTTTTCTGTAAGACTTTTTTACGATACAAAATGTACTAAGTAAACTCTTCGGAACAAATTTTACAGTATATCAATGTAAACATACACAGTTACAACATAAACATGCGATTGAACTTCCACAACTGACATGCGAACAATGGAACAGCTTCGGAAACAAAATGCAAATTTGTTGAACATACATTCGAATTGTTCAACTCGATGTTAATAACGATTTCATTCGTTTAATTTATTTTCAATTTAGTCAGCGCTTAGCGGGGCGCCATAATCCGTTTAATGTTTTTCATTTCAAGTTTTATTGCGTTACTTTCCTGTTAGCAGAGTTTTAAGATTCCGTCTTAATTTTAATTAATTACAGAACCAGCTTACTTAACCAAAAAGTTTCATCAGATTAAACAAAACGAGTGTAACAACCCAAAATATCTATAAGTTATAACAGTTATAAGAAAACAGTTTTTATAGCAGGCATATCTCCCGTTTAAAGGTACCCGAGCGTGAAAATAACACATCAAACTTTAGAAACAGACTACCCACACACATACTCGTATGAGTGCCAGGCAGAAATTGGAATATTGCGTCGTGTTTTGTTTATTCGATGATACTAATAATATTTCGATGACGAAAGTAATTCAACGGCCTCGATGGTCGTAATCGCGACTGCTGACCGCGAGGTTTTGGGTTTTATTCCCAGGTCGGGCAAAGTGTTATTGGGTTTTTCCATCAGAAGTTTCTAAGTAGTAGTCACGGAGTCTAAATTCGTGCCTGTTTGATAGCTAAGGGCTCACCCCTTATTACATGGGACTTAAAAACATAACTGCGAAATGTGGGTGTACTATTAGGTACACCTCTGCCTAACCATTCGTGGATTACAGGCGCGATGTTATGTATGAGGACGTAAATCTGGCTGACTGTAGGTCTCTAACCCTGATACTCTTTTCTTCCCGTTACGTTTTAACAGATTAAGATATGGCACACGGACAGATCATAACCTGGGTTAAGATATATAACTTCTATATGCCGTAAGTACTTTCCCTTGGGATTATTTCGAACCTTTACGCGTAAGAAGCCGTGGGAAAACGCTTGTATACATAAGCCGAGTGTCAGTCACCATTAAACAGGTCTGGCAATGCAATTCCTAACAGTAAGTACCTTTTAAAGTATGACAAATGACAACAGCGTAGGACCAGCTGTGGAAACCCATATATTATATCCATATATTGGTCCTTTGGGGTTTCACAACTAATTAGTTAGTGTATGCTATAACACACACTAAATAATAATCAAAACCATCCATGGAAAAGGGAATTGGATTTTTTTGCTGTCGTAAAATACCATGCCCTACAAACTACTTAAAAAAAACTTTCATCTGCTGGTATTTACTCAAAAATAAAGCCTATTTATTAAACTCAAAAACATTTTGTAAGAAACAGGTACAATGACATTTTTCATTTCATCAGCTGACAAATAAAGTTCCTAAACACAAACCCACGTTCACAATAAAAGACACACGAACCACATAACAAAAGACTACATCAGCAAAACATGTACTAAATAAACCATCAAATCAATCTCCTCACCTCACAGATAAACAACAGACCTTTCTCAAATAGAACGAATGAAATAAACCATAACGTTCGCCGGCTCATTACATTCCAATCCAATCACACTTCCGTTCAATGCCAAGTTCGAGCTCTCCCATTGATTTGTTCGTACCCTTGACCATAAGGACACGTCTGTGGGACACTTTCGATAAAGGATATCACATTTCAATCTTGGTTTCTAAAATAGAAACATGTTAGTAGTTGGGCGAAGCGAAGTTGTTCCCGGGGAAGTAATAAAACCATGCATATTTCTACCACCAAATAGCATTGCCATTTCGATATTAAGATAAGATAATTTATTTGCGTAAAACGTGGTATACATAGGTGTTATTATAGGATATGAGATCATACACATGTTTTGCTTAAAATTAAAGCATGCAAACTTAAACGAATAAACTTTGAATTTAAAAACCTTATAATTTATGTTCAAAACTATCCTTTTTATTATAGAAATTATTTTCATTCAGCCATTTATATACGAGTTTAATTTTGATTGAGCTTCAATTTAATATTTTTAATACATTCGGTTATTTATTATAAAGACGGGTTATTAAAGGTGTCTATGTAATAAGAAAATTGAACACATTAGAATGTTCGTCTTTATCTCTAGGATACCTCTGAATCTAAGCTGACTTTTGTTTTTCCTAGCCTGTTCTGTCTCACTCCTATGCAAAGACATCGTTAGTTATTTATTTTATTTATCAACATCATCATTCTCCTGCCGTTATTTCAATATATTTGAGATCAACGCAGCATGTCTTCTTCTTCCAACTTCTCTATTACTCCTCATCGCAGCAGTCAACTCCTGTCTGTCCATATCATCCTTGACACAGACCATCTATCGTTTATTATAAAATCTCTTACACCAAAGTGATATTTTATACGTACAATCCCCCTGTTCCCAGTAGTTTTACCGAGAAATCTTACCAGTAGTACTACTGGGAGTTTCCTTCCCAATAGACTTACTAGTAAGATTACTGGGAACTTTGATCCCAGTAGACTTACTAGGAAAACAGAACAATACTCTCATGTCGCTATAAATATTTATAAATCGACTGCTGCATACTTTAGAGGAAAACTTTCAGAACTATTTCCATTTACAATTGAAGAAGTATACTTAGTTTTCAGGTTCTGTTAAATCAGGTGAAACATCGCTTTTGTTTTAAGTTTATTGTCAGAATTAATTCAGCAAAACCGACTCTAACTTTTTAAACGGCTATTTGGATGTTATCATACTAAGACCGATCGAACAGACACTCGGCCTAAATTACATCCAATGCAAGATTGAATGTGAAACCCTTAATCAAAGTGTTGCCAACATAATATATCCCTTTTTCGAAAACAAGAGTGAAAAGTAATCTATACTAATATTATAAAGCTGAAGAGTTTGTGGGTGTTTGTTTGGTTGAACGCGCTAATCTCAGGAATTGCTGGTTCGAATTGAAAAAATATTTTAATGTTGGATAGCCCATTTATCGAGGAAGGCTGTAAGCTATAAAACATCACACTGCGACCAATAGCAGCGGAGCATTAATCAAAAATGTTACGCAGACGAAGTTGCGCCGGTCAGTTAGTAGTTATATATTACTACCATTATACCATAATGGGTGTAGAAATACCCTTAACGAGGCCCAAAGGCACTTGTGTTACCTCGCCATCTTTCATAGCACCAACTTGTGTAGAACTAATAAAATTATTATAAATCAAGAATATACGCATTATTTGGAGTCAGATTTAATTCATTTGGAACCCTGGACCAAAACATGGTACCAAAACACGCGATATTTTTTTTTTTGATCTAGACCGTACCTGGGAACGTTCTGTTTAAGGCGGTTTATTTAGTTATTGCTGGGGGTTAAAGTGTCCAACTTTTTCAGAAGTATTTTTTTAAATACAAGTTTTAATGTTATAAAATTACTTTAAATTGTAGCATTAGAACTTGTATTTAAAACCTACACGAGCCCCGTACTATTCTATGCATCCATCAGCACAATGTTTTGAGTGCGTTACATTGAGTCCAACCGTAAAACGTGACTTTTCACCACAAAAAAGCGTCAATAATTTTTGCATACAGTTACTTACTTGTATGTACAAATACTTGTTTGCTTGGGCTTCGTGAAGTGTCCGTTTACACCTTGTTTATTTTATTGATAAAATTTCATTTGACTTGATGGAAAGTTGTCACAGCCGCCACGGCGAAATTTTTTAGAAGAAGATTTTAAAATAAACGTATTGACCAATACAAATTCAAATACCAATCATCTATTCAAAGAATTCTATATGTACTTTATTTTATTGTACTTTACCAAAATCGAATTGAATTGCAATCAAATTACCAAAGGTTTCAACCTTTTGTTGTAATGTCAATGAACCGTAATTTTGTTTAAAACGTAAACGCGCACGTAAAACTTAGAATAGACGAAACTTTAACGTCACATAAAAAACGGACAATTCCTTCCTACAATTTAAAAAGGGTTTTGTAACTTTTAGGACACCTCAAAACCAGACGGATCTATTCATGACTAGCCAGTAATTTTATACAGATGTATTATTTTTTCTCTTTTAAATACCGACTGGCTTCTGTGGTAGACTAGTACTAGAGTTATTAAACATAACGTTTCTATTGTAATGAACGTCATTTTTTATAACTGTTTGTTCCCAAAATAAAAGTAAAGAAAAATACTCAAACAAATGAATTATAAAAAAATAATGTCGCACGATTTGGCACAACAAAATTATGTAAAACAAAAGAAAGATTACAATTAATCAAGACGGGTATTACCACACAAAAGAAAATAAATAAAAGGTCAGAAACAAAACAAGCTTGAAGGTCAAAGGATTAGCGAATCCATTGGACGGGATACATTAAAGCCCCGATCTTAAACCCCGAGGTATTTCTAATTGTCCCCTCCATTACTGCTTAATCGCAAACACGAGCATTTTAACTACACCAATCACTCAACTAGATGCTCGTGCCCTTCACCTTAGGATTTTCTAAACGAGGAATCATTAGAAGAATTTAATCACAATAATGCGACTCGAAACGTTATCTAATGCCCTGCGCTTAATCATGGCCGGCATGCGACCGTGAATTATGCTAAATTAGTTTTAAATTCGCCGAGCGGAGACGCCCTAGAAGGATAAACAGTGACCCTGTTGGTGATGCTCTTCAGAAAGGTCGGGAGGTACTTGTAACCGATGTGCGTGTCTATACTAATATTATAAAGAGGTAAAATTTGATTGTAAGTTTGTTTGTAGGTAATCTTCGGAACTACTGATCCGATTCTAAAATTTTTTTTCACTGGTAGGAAGCTATATTATTTGTGAGTGCTATAGGCTATAAATTGTATTTATATCATGCTTATTAGTCGAGCTATCACAATTTTTGCGGACGAAGTCGTGGGCAAAGTGCTAGTATAATATACAAGGTGTAGTTTTGCAACCTCGTAAATTCAGGAGATTGTCATAGAAGACGTAAATAAATCAATATAAATTACGGTACCTGGTCAATAATAATAAACGATGCTTTTTTCAGTTGTTTTAATTTGACACTATTTCAGAATGAAGCCCTTTTCAAAAGAGGAAAATCACCCGTTTATCGAATAAACATCTGCGTTTGTTTGTGTGTGTGAAAGCGCGGTTACAGGGCTAGTATTAGACGGTCCGCGTTTTAATACGGTTGGTGTAAACTTACCGATTTCTGATAATAAGAAATTACCTACCCATTTTATTATTGATTCGAGTCGAGAATCATTAGCATAGTTAGCTCCTTGAATTTAACGAGGATGCAAAGCAACACCTTGTATATCTATGCACTTATATAACGCCGTCACTGTATCATTACGTAACACATCCACATATTCCTAACATAAATTGTTCATGTTGTAATATATGATTCTCCCTTCAATTTCCACATGATTTTGCTATCATGTCTACTTGTATAATAGGATAAGTTAGAAGGTAGTTTCATATTCTGGCAAATTAAACTACGTATTACTAGTTATCATTAACTTCATCATATTTCTTGTTTACACCTTATATATGAACTTGGTTGTAAAAGTATGTTAGGATCGTATCAAGTGGCATTCAGTGGTTTGTTTCTACCTAACCCCATAGACAAAAAGGTGAGTTTATATATGTTTAAATGTATATAGTTCTATGCAAGGACGATATAAATTAATTTGTAATGTTTGACTGTCTCATACTAGACAAGCGTTTGGTAGACTCCTTGGTCGAAGAACATTATTTTATACTCGTATGCGAGGTACTTAAGTGATAAAAAGGCTCCTAATGAAATATTTTCTATAAAGCTTTCACAAATTTGTAGGACTTCAGCTTTTTTATTTTAATATTTTTTTATTGTGATGTAATAACTTAATTTAACAACACATTGTAATATTGCTATGGGTTAATGCCTAAAATAAACGATAAATAAATAAAAAATATTATTAATAATAAAAGAAGCATGTATGGGAACCTCGCGAAAGCCGAGAAAGATAAGCAAATCAAGTATCTTGATTTGGCTCGCGAGGTTGTCGACATGTGGGATGTGAACTCAGCGATCATTGTGCCGATAGTCGTATCAGCCAATGGCTTAATTGCCAAGAGCCTCGACCAATACCTGAGGAGGCTCTCGTTAGGCAGCTGGATCAAGGGCTTGATTCAGAAAGCGGTACTCCTGGACACGGCTCGTATTGTTAGGAGGTTTCTCTCTCTGGAGCCCTGACCGCCGTAGCTTGGACCCTACCGGTACCGATACCCTTCCCGATACCGGTGGGCTACTACTTTTTATATTTTTAAATGTTTTTATACTAATTTTATATAGGAATATTTAAAATGTAAAAATAAGTAAGAAAAATAAATACAAGAATCAATACTAAAAGAAGCATGTTACAAGTCTAGAAAGATTGAATGGGTCCATACATCAGAAAGTTATGAAAACATCATGGAAGTTTGGATTACTCGGAGCCATTTCGAAAATAGTTGCAATTTATTTTAGAAGTATAAAAGTGTTTTAAAATCAAGAATAATTTTAGACTCAAATTCATCTTAAATTCGCTAGAATTAACGCTACAAAATCTTAAATCAATTAAATCTTTTATAAAAGTAGAATTATCTCTGATTTATCTAAAGTACTTTTTATAAAAACCTTTTGCGAACCAAATTACTTTCGAACCAACAGTTTAAAGTTTCGATCAAAATAATCTATATAAAAGCAATCAACTAAAAACATATTTGCGTTGACAACGCAAGTTAATGAGTTCTGAACTTTAAAGTGGATTTGTAAACCCATTAAGCTCTTTGCCCAGGGATAGTAAGCCTATGGTAACTATTCAACAGTGAACTGTACGCAAAATACGAGCTTTGGAGGTAGAGGTGCCGACACCAGCATGAAATACAATACAATATTAAACAATAAAATCTGGGCAAGAGACGTAGGTAATCAAAATATAATGTAATATTCCTTATGAAAGTATACAGATTTCATTTATTTGATTTTTTATTGCGGAATACAAGAAATGAAATTTCGTGTGTTTTATGTTTAGAGTTTAGATTTTAGAAAATAACATTATAGGACCAAAAATAAATGGCACGTCTTAGCAAGATTATGTTTTTGTTTTATTCGCATGCAGGTGCAAAAAAAATTATTATCATCCCTTAACTAAACTCAGAGATGCTAAGTAAAGACTGAAGGGTCAGACAGATCAGATACTGTGTCGAGATCAAATTTTCTATTAACTGTGGAGGCTGCAGCTGATGTTCATCGGAGTGGTCGCAATTTGATACGTCTTGCGATAGCAGAAAATGTGAGGAGAATTCAATTTTTCGATCGCAAGTGTCATTAAGATACTTTTAGCAATCGATTGTTAAAGTAATGAATTTGTTTACTATTTTGGTCCAAATAATTTCATAATTCTTTTTCTAGACCATTTCGTAAAATGATTTTAACGAAATGAAACAAATTCTGCCATGAAGAGTGTAGTATATTAAAAGGTGTTTTTTTATGTTTGGCCGTCCAAAAACAAACAAGATGAAATAAGAAAGTCGGACCAAGTGTAATAGTTTGTCATATTTTTTTTAAACAGACATGTCGTACTATATTAAAAGTTTGATCGCAAAACTAACAAAAGGTCAATTTTTATACATTTATAAAATTAATTTGCTTTTCGTGTCTGTCTGTATACTGGGTTGTTATTCTAAACTCCGCAAAAGATTTTGATGCGGTTTACGACATTATTCAGAAAATTTATTCCAAAAGGTTTATGAGTTTCTAATCTATTAAACTTAAATACAATAAATAAATGTCAATATTTTGTCAAGTCATTCAATCTGTGTGAAGCAGGGGCAGGTCGCTAGTCTATACAAATATTATAAAGAGTTAAAGTTTGGATGAAGGGAGTAATCTTCCTGGTAGGTCTAGTGGTCGAAAGCCCGACTGCTGAGCATGAGGTCCTGGGTTTCGATTCCCAGGTCGGGCAAAGTGTTATTGAGTTTTTCCATCAGGAATTTCTTAGTAGCAGCCACGGCAGATTTGTGCCCGATTGATGGCAATAGGTTTGCCCTCTATTAAGAGGGACTTATAAATAACTAGCGAAATTTGGGTGTACTATTAAGTACACATCTGCTTAACCCTACGGGGATAGCAGGCGTGATATTATGTTTACTAAAACGGCTCCGAAAATTTATTCACTAATGTGAAACGGTATTATCACCGAGTGTCATAGGCTATATTGACGACGTTCCCGTGGGATAAGATCCAACCATAAGGTGAGCGAATCCGCGAGCAAAATCTAGTTAAAGATAAAACAAACAGTAGCACGAGTAAGTGATTTAACAAGTTAGCGCTCAACTAACATGATGTTAGCTCTTCTACTAAACTTAACTTACTTTACTCTCCCTTGGACATAATTAAGTTTATTTAGTGTTAAGGTTACGCAGTTTTCTAAAGATTTATTAAACAGGCTTAGAAAATAGGGTTTTGGATTTTTTACAAAAAAAAAAAACTAAAAAAACATTTTTCCACGACTGCCCAAAAAAAAATGTTTTGGCTCTGATTTCGTTAACTTTTCTTAACTCTTGTTATTTACAAACCCCTACCTACCTGCTGGCAACCCCCTCAAGGGTGAGTGTCACAAGTGTTACAATAGAAACACTAGTAGACTTAAATAAAAGTGTAACATTACTACACCCAATTTGAGATCATGGAAACCGTACACCAAAAAAAGCGATCAGGTATTCAAACCATATAGAAGCTGTTCGATTAGCGACCGTAAATATGCGTACATAAAACCGGGCAATACTCTAAGTATCATCAACTTTTATTGTTGATTGTACTTGTGCCGACGTCACACGGATCACCAACGCTGTTACCGTATAAGGAAAGCTCTCACAAAATGGTTCTATCTTTAAAATACATGAGTCTACGTGACTGGCAAACAATGCCGCCTATGCGGGGTTTGTTTTTTATTATAGACTACATTTTCTAGTAAAAAGGTTGAGCTGTGTTTTTTGTGCGAGTCTTTTTGCATGTTTCGATTGTTTTTGTAAAAAACTCATGAAAGTACAACGTTTATTTTTAAAGAAAAACAAATTGTACATTTTGCACTTTGAAGGCAATCTTATACTTTGTGTATTTCCATGGGAACGAATGATACAATTAATTATACCCGTCAGACTAGACATCCTACACAAATACTTGATACATGATTAAATAATACGACTAATAAACCAGTGTTCTAACTACGCCTACGCGGCTACGTGCTACGCCGCTACAAGCGACATAAGTTCCGTGCTACGTGCGTAGCATTTTGCTACGAGCGTAACAATTAGAGCACATTCATTTAGATAAGTGCTTGTTTTATAATTTTATAATAATTGCAAGGGTTTGTGTTAGTAATTACTGTTAAATATTTTACCACTGAACAAAAAGAGTGTGTCTGGCGTTTTGTTTTATGTGAACAGATGTGATGGTGTTTTTACTAATTAGATTTCGTCAAAGATGATGAAAATGTATGTATACATGTAATTTACTTCAAAAATTTTGCAATAAATTTACAGGGTGATTTTTTCCGTATAGTGGATTCTCCAAAAACAATCACTCGGAAAACACATCAATGAGATTTTGCCATGAATTTTAATTTCTAATGTAAACAAAATCCGCACAAAGCGAAACAAAAATAGTTTCTCGTTTCGCATTTTCCGATCCCCATAGGGGTGAGTCTATAATTAGACTCACAAACATACGCGCTAATATGTGGCTGTATGAACAACATAAAACTAATTCTCAATCTCGTTATCATTAAGAGATTGTATGACTCCCGTGAGAACCTTCACACGCATTAATTAATCGCTCGTTCTTTACTATTTATTTAGGTTTCACTAACTTAGGGTTACTAATAGGCTTTATAACAAGCAAACTCCAACAGTATTCTAAAGGGCCCTACAGACTCACTCCGAGGACCCCCGAGAACACCCGAGAAGCGTGAATGTCATCTGTTTCTCGCCATCTCGTTCTCGCGCTCGCCTGTTCTCCGATCAGTGTCGGTCTTTTTGCCCGCTTCAAAGGGTTTCTCAGGTCTCGGGAGAAGGTCGCATGAGTGTAGAGACGTCCTCGCGCTATGTCCCGGCGAGCCTTCTCGCCGAGACTTCTCGCGTGAGCGGACAGGCTAGATGGTCCGTTTATTAAACACTGGATTCCACTCCACGTGTCAGTCCGATTGCGTTTGTTTGTACATATTTTTCTTTTTTTGTGATTCACTAACATAGTTCATAAGTATGTACTTACTACCATAAATATGAATCTATGTTTATATGGATTTGTTTATAAAGAGAAATTAATATATTTGAAACAGGCTGAGTGGTTAGCAATGGCTTTTATTAAGTTTGAAATCAAAAGTAATAATAACCCCAAAAATACAGACGGCTATAACCCGTAAACTCTCGTGATCATAAGTTTGAATATATACGTATTTTCTTTCTCTTCACGAACATTGTTTTCTTTTTACGCCCATTTCTTTCATCTCTGAAGTTAATGACAAACGAAAGGGTGCTTACCAAAGACTAGAGAAACTCTAGAGTAGCCAAGAAAGATTAGGTAGCTTATTTATAGTCTGTGTCACTTTCACTCTCAACCACGACACGTTCCAAAAATATATATGTACATTTTGTGCAAGTCACTCGACACGTGTAGACTCCGGTGATTTCTATTGTTAGTAAATGATACCTAAGTCTGTTATTTATACTGTGTTATACGAGTTGGCTTGAATAAAGTGCTTATTTATTTTAGAATATTTTTGCCCTAGACTTGAAACATTATGAAAAAGGATACTTTATTTTGACAAACGCAATTTTACCTAGCGTGTCTCTTGAACTTTGGTTTAACAACATATAATAGCGTGTGAAAATATGGAAAGTGTTTGTTTTTCTGAGACATTTTAGGTCTCTAAAAAATTATTACATAAGTGTCAAGATTCACTCGTAGTCAGATTTTTTATAGATAAGCGGCTTTGTTCTCCTGGATAATTTTTAGGCACATCCTATGGGTACTTTGAAAAGGTTTCTAGTTTAAGGTTTTTAATCTCTCTCGACTTCATTACAAGCAGGTAAAATCAATAGGAGAAACTTTAGCGTCCCAATAACGGGATCAATATAGCACTGCTTTGGGCGATGCGACTTGTTACACAACTTGTGACAAGCAACATACGCGTGTTTCATTTGTTTCTTCGCGTGAGTGTTATCGACAACTCACGTCGCGTCGGGGAGACTTGTGGCATGCTATACTTTTTGACTTGTTCGCAGTCACTGTAGCAATACGCGTGGCCCTTGTACCCAAGCCATTAGGCTGCGCGTTTTTGGTCAGTGGATGTAATATTATGATGGTATTACTGCTTACGTCCTTACCTGATCTCCCATCCCAGTGATAATAGGCGTGTTCCAGTAGGCCGCGAGCCTGGCGACTGGCTCGAGCGCGAAGGCGCAGGCTGGCCCTATGAAGGCTATCACGTCATCCTTGAAGTGCATGTCCGCCGCTAGACCGGGAGCGATGGCGCCGGAACAGGATGGGTAGCTGCGAAAGAGTTGAGGACGTTAATAACTAGTATATGCTGCAAATGAGAAAGACGTTTCATAAGAGTCGGCGAATGTATAAGTAGAGCGAGATTCAAGAACCACTCTCTAGAAACGTGGTCAAATTGTTCACACATAACATCAAATCACGCCTGTAATCATCGAAGGGTTAGGCAGAAGTGTACCCAATTGTACACCCACATTTCGCCAGTTATGTTTAAGTCTCATGTAATAGGGGGCGAGCCTATTGCCATAAACCGGGCACAAATCCAGACTCCGTGGCTGCTACTAAGAAATTCCTGATGGAAAAACCCAATAACACTTTGCCCGACCCGGGAATCGAACCCAGTACCTCATGACTCCATGTATGTAAATCTTCCACCCTACCGCGTCAATAAGTTATCACTCATTCATACTGAAAATCGTATAGGTATCTATCGTTCCATGTGGAATGTACGAGCTCATTCTTTGAGTTTCATTACTTTTTCGCGCGACTTTGAAACGGCGAGGGCATTTTCGGTGTGTGTCATTGTCAGAAATTCTTACGATTTTTAACCGTTTTGGAATCCAAAAAATGGAAGGTTATCTTAAACTTTAAAATTGAGAAAAGTGGCACGAGAAGGATGCACATTTTCAGAAACCGTTTTGTTGAGGAAAAAAGATGAAACTGAACCCAACTAAATCTATGTTGTATCTCTATCTATGTTGTAAAAGCTTTGAAATAAACCCAATGGAAAACTTGTATTTCTCGCCTTTTCAAAGTCTTTTTGAAAGGAATATAAACGTAAGCTGCTAAGCATGGTGGTGTTCCCATGTAACAAACAATAGACCACGGATTAAAGACCCCAGGTTTAAAAATAATATCATAAAACGAAACCGACAGACGTTGAAAACCTTCAGAACTAAAATATTCCTTTGATTAAAACAAAGAAACGGTCATTTACCTTTCGTATTAAAAGCGTTATTTAACTAAGTACCCGTGGGTTTAAAATTCGTGAGTACTTGCACGTCTTAGTACATATGCTTTCATGAAATTAAAACAAACCTTAAACACGACTTGGTTATTAAAATTTAGAAATAGCTTTGGAGAAAGATTTAATATTCAAAATAGTGTGTGTGTTCTTGGGAAACATTTTAAATAATTTTCTGGAGAGCTAAGGTCCCCGTCTTTTTAACTTGCCATCTCTGTAGAGAATAAGTCTCTGACCGCGACTTCATCCAGAAATCCTATGACTCTCGTCAATGGTGTAACTTTATATTGATGATCTGCCTAGCCTTTTCCCAACTAAGTTGGGGTCGGCTTCCAGTCTAACCGGATGCAACTGAATACCAGTATTATATATGGAGCGACTGCCTATCTGACCTCCACAACCCACTTAGTACTGGGTAATACGATACCCCTTGGTAAGACTGGTTGTCAGACTTTCGGGTCACTGACTACCTGTAACGACTGTCAAAGATCTTAAATTGACAGCTGGGACCAACGGCTTAACGTGCTTTCCGAGGCACGGAGGAAACTCGGTATGTATGGGTGGTCACCCATCCACGGACCAACGCAGGCAAGCGCGGCTTAACTTGACAATCGACCAGAGCGGCTGTTATTATGTAGCCACGAGCTCCTCTCTTAAATTAGTGAAATTATTTTCGAAATCGGTTCTACGTCCAAACTTACAAAATTTAACTCCTTGTAATATTAGTTAAGATCATCAGAACTGGTGTGGTGGTTAAAGTAATTCCCTCTTAAGGGATAATCACCGAAAATTCAAATTTTCTAACGTTTTCTGCATTAGATTTCATTTAATCCCTTTCATTAAAAGAACTAAGAGGGTTATTTTGATGGTTTTAATTATTATCATTCACTAAATACATTATTTATTTTATTATGAACATGTTAGCTCGCGAATCATATTTTGTTCAAAATACAACCTGACACAGACCTGCATTTTCCAAAAAACTTAAGAAAATTTGTATTTCGCCGGCTACCTTAGCGCATCCCCCCTAAGTCCATCACGAGATTGATTACTATTATTTAACTTCAAGTATCCAATGTCAGAAGAACTTAACCATGAATTTTCAGCGACTATATTTCGACACTCACGTTGATACATCGATCCACAAACATCCATCACTAAAATTGACACCCACTTGTTTCGTACGTGATTTCTTATCATATTATATTTTCGGTAAAAGTAGGTATCCGCTTACTAAACTATCAATAACTTTATAGACACAAAAAGACTAGTCCCTTTGATATATATTAAATGTATGTTACTTATATTATGTATATAGGTAAATAAGCATATAAAATGTTTGCTTGGCTCTTAGACATGTGTTTTTATTCGGTTAATGAATTTTTAAATCATACTTTCTGACATTATTCTATTAGTATTCTGCAATATAATTTATATTTTGACATTATAGCTTATATTTTTGACATAACATTATTTTTTGGACATAGTGATGTAATTTTTGGTCTTTTATTATATACAATAATTAATATTTTTACATTTATGATAATCATAACCAATTACCTAATCTAAATCAATGTTATTGCATAATTTTATTAAGTTATTAAAATTCTTGTAGTGACTATTATTTGCATGTACTCAGTTAATTTAATATTTCTACACCAGCTATGGTAGTATATGTGAAACAATGTATAATGTAAGATCTCAATGTACCATATACTTAGAAATAAATATATCTTTATCTTTAAAAAAAAAGCAGGGATTCTAGTCACTGACATCTGTAGGGTGTAATATTGCGGTGTTGTCACCAAAACTCCAAAATGTGACATGATAAGTACATGAAACATTTGAGTTTGAATTGAATTTCACCAGCACCACCTTGTAAAGTAGAAAGCATTATTTCTGGCTGGTCGCGAAGTAATTATCGTGGTAAATATTACTGTCCACTGAATGTCTTACTGTCTGTGCGTGTACTGGTGTGACTGCCTGCTTGGTCGAGTGGTCGCAAGCGTGACTGCTGAGCGTGAGGCCCTGGGTTCCATTCCCGGGTCGGGCAAAGCCTTGTTGTGTTTTTTTCCATCAGAAATTTCTTAGTAAAAGCCACTGGTTAAACAACTGGATTGCCTCGTTGGTCCAGTGGTCGCTGGCTTCGACTCCCGGGTCGGGCATAGTGTTATTGGGTTTTTCCATCAGGAATTTCTCAGTAGCAAATACGGACTCTGGATTTGTTTTGTATCCGGTTGATGACAATAGGCTCGCCCCCTATTACATGGGACTAAAACATAAGCGGGTAAATGTGTGTCGACTATTACGTAATGTTTTGCTATATTTCTAAGCTTCACAGTTTAATTCACAATCGAATCAACAGAAACTACATCTACAAAGAAAACCGAAGAGATTCAATCACAAAATACATAAAATCAAATAAGCATACCTTATCATATCATAATCAAAGAGCCATCCATCCAATATCAATTCTCCCAGCAAAGATATATTCCGTACTCCGTGCAAAGGTTTATTGAAACATCTAAAGGCCTACCTACCTCTTATAGCACAGATCAGATCTATAAAAAATGTTTCCGGAAAATATTCCGAACTTTTGAAAAAAAATACCGGACTTTTCTTTCGTTGATCATTTAGTATTTTTTATAGTGCGATTTTTTTTAAAGATTTTTTGAGAGACAAACATTTGTTATAGAACATTTTAGGAAATATTCTGCAACAAACGTTATAGACGCTACTTACATTATATCTATCTACATATTTTTCCTACGTTGATTTGATAAAAAATATATTGTTTATTTTTTGGGAATTCCGTACGTTTTAGAATTCCCCCTGTATTCCGGACACTGAGCCAAAATTCCGGACTTGTTCTGAAAATTCTGCAAGTATGGCAACCCTCCATCTCTTTCTCACCCAGAAGAAAGATTAAAATAAAATATTGCTATAAGAGGTCGTGGTACAGCCCCTGTAGGTAATAGGTCCTATAAAGTAGTAGCATGAGATGAATGTCAAGTAGATGGCTTTCTCTGAAGACGCAGTTTACGAGCATGTAAACTTTAAAGACCAACGTCAGATGCTTCTGAACGTTCTGACATTTAAGACCAGTTTTATTTGCATTTCATAGTTAGTAGTTTGATATTATGTGGAGTGTAGCTTTTATTATGTCGCTAACCTTTACTTGTATGTATGTTCTTACCAATAACTTGGTCACAATAAATATGTGTAAAAGGTTTCTGTATGCCAGGTTGTAATTAATTGTATATTTATTGCAAAAAAAAAGCAATATTGTTTTTGGTCGTGTGGCAAAGTAAGGTACAAAGGCAAAAAAGAACCAACTTACAAAGATTAAGCTAGGGACAATTTAATCAGTGTCATGTTTCCACAAGAGGATCCTTGAACTTTATTTTTCGTACCTAATTAGCAAGTTCACATCCATACCTGTTGGGCCATTACGCGACACTACCGACGCTACTAAGAAATTTGAAGATGCTACGAAACTATACAATGCTACGCCGATACGTGATTTTGCGAAGCTTCGATTTGGCACAAAGCTACGAAGCTACGACGTGCTACGAGCCTACGAGATGCTACGAAGCTCCGATACGTTTTGCTACATGAACTGTCGTAAGCTAATATTGGTATCACAACCACACAGATTAGTGATATTATAATAACATTGTTTTTGAGGCGCAATAACGAGACACTCCGTCTATTTTCTTATAACATCATTATAACGCACCCTCGGGCGGTCGGGAGGCTTCCCTTTGACAAGAAACAAAATAAATGTGCGTAATAAAAAAAGTTTGAGGATTCACTTCCTGCCTAACAATATATATTATATTTAAGAGTTTATTTTACGGCAGCTCAAACAAAGTAAAGTGAAACCTTTTTCGCTGAAACAATACAAAAAAGCCTTTGTGAGATAAAAAAATATAAACACATTTTATTAAAAACTTTTTGTTAACAATAAATTGAGTCTTTGACTACTTTGAGCCGTTATAAAGTGAAAAGTTTTCTTTCTTTTTACGGGTTTTTATTTGAATTTGTTGCTTTACCTTCGAGTGAGATCGGATGAGCAGTAGGGAGTTAAAAATGCCAGAATAATGATGCTGTTGCTCAATGTGTTATAGTTCTTTGCCGGTTTGATTTACCTATCAGAGCTTGACTGGTCTTATCACCTACCTCCCTTGCACCTTCTGCAGCTCAATGCCATGATGCGCGAGGAACTTCTCGTTGACCTTATCCAAGGCCAGGTCCACAGCCGGGCCGCAGCGCTCCAGGTCAAAGGGGGAGTCCAGACGAGAGGCCATGAGGACCCCCACTTTATACACCACTGGGGAGTTTAGGGAACCAGACAAAACCGGGGCCAACAGGAAGACCCAGTGCAGGTGTAGGATATGCATTTTTGTTAATTTTGGGCACTAAGCATGTTTACAAATAAAAGTACTTGATTGATTGGATTAAGAGTCTTTCTTTATACTTTAAAGCTTAAATAATATTCCCTATTCCATAAATAATACGATAATTGTTTTTTTAATATTAACAGACACTGTTACACTAGTCCAATTGAAAAGTAAATTAGTAGAAAATCAAACATGTGTCAGTCTAAACTTAGACACAACATCAACCACTTAAAATCAAAACTACACTTTCACAAAATGTCAGATCATCCTTTATTCGAAAGAAAAGAACATCAGATCTTACTATTTACGAAAGCCAGAGAATTCGCGGTACCTACACAGTCGGGGGCGCGTGCTTCCCTAACCACGTTCGGTAGGCGACTGGCTTGGCTAAATGCTAGATCAACCCGGGATAAAAAAATAAAGGGAGGCAGCGGACGCAACAGGTCTGTCTAATTTCTCGCGCCAAACAAGACCATGGGCTGGTAATTGATATGAAGTCTTGTAGCTGAAAGATTTGGCACAGATTTAAGAGAAATCAGATACAAGAATTTAATTTTTTTGGAAGGGCTAAGGAGATTTTTTTTTAAGTAAGTATTTTTAATAACTAGGGAACTATTCTTTCTTGACATTTGAGATTAGATTTTTTTAACTCACCTAATTTCTTTGAAATGAAATGATGTTTTGAAAAACTTTGACTAAGCAATCCTCATACGCCTTTAAAACCTTTTCCAAACGATGGAAGAAATTTTAACAGATAAACGTATTCACACTGACCAGAATCCAAAATACAGTTGAATTAGACAACAGAAGCGGTCTAAGATAGGTTGGAAATGTTCAAAGGAACACTTCCTTTCATCTTAGTAATTTACCTACTCAATATACAAGCTTATGGTTCCGAGAGTGAACGGGGAAAGTTTTACTGAATATGGTAATGATTCTTCTTTTTTATCCTTATATACGTGAAGCTTCGCCGTGTTTTATAGCCTAGGGTGAAAAGTACCTACCGACTTACCTAATGTGCTTTCACTGCTTTCTGAATTTCGGCAAGAAATCATCGACATTGCTTTGGCGATTTATATCGTCGTGAAAAAAGAACTCAATGACAGACTCTCGGGATTTAGAAATATAAATTAATACGCTAGCCATTTTAAAATACTACACTATGGGTGAATGGGTCGTGGGTTATTAAAAAAAACAGCTGTTTCCTACGAAACTGCAATACCTACACGGTCGTAATGTATGGGGTGGCAGCTGAGTTCTTTAAAAATTACCGATGAAAAAGTTTTTTGTGGGGGTACAGAATGATGTAAGTTGAACAGTATACGTGGTAACCGTTTTACACATTTTGTACATGATATATTCTAATTCCGAACACGGCAATGCTGTTTGGCTTATGAAACCAGAGATAGAGTAGAAAATAAAGTATCTTGTAGGTACCTATTTTCCCGGACGACCACTTTTACATACATATAACTTTTTTCCCGGGCACGGCGCCATAGAAAAAGGTCTGTGAAATGAATTGTTAATTTACTTACATTGTCTTGGGTCTTACTAAGAGGAAAGGTTTATGTAGCCTAACCTCCATTGTTAACTGGTCTGACGTAACTATAGTTAAGCAAATCTGCATAAATGTTTACATTAATGGGCTTTACAGCTCGGAGTTTACGCAGGAGACATTTACATTATGAGATACCGGACAGCTATCTCAGGGACAAGGAATTATATGCCTAGATTGTAATAGAATCATAGTCGTCCCGACCGAACTTCAACAACCTCGACGTAGGTTAACCCAAGTATACAAGAGATAAGTATTATAGAGCACAAGTGTGTGCGCAAACTACACAGTTGCTCTCCTTCTCCCCACACTCTTATAGTCCCATGAGGCGGCAATAGGACACGACCGTCGAGATCCTGATCGCGTGAAATCAGGTGCAGGACCAGCCGTGAAAGTACCACTTAATATCGGAAGTTTAAGAGGGTGCTTATGGTCAATATGGAAGTTATTTCACATTTCATACCCATCGCGAATGAAGCCGGTTTTAGAAAGAGACTTAATTCACTCTCAAGTGGAAATAAAGTATATATTTGTATGGTAAAATATCTACAGTAAAACGGAAAAGCACACGAATACCCATAGAGACCGCTTCATGTTGAGTTCGTTCAATTGAGTTAGTAGGCTCGTTAGTGGAATTCGAATTATATTTTAATAGCGTTTTCGAGAACAATATTTTCAATATCATATTTTTTACCGAGGATCATATGGTATATCATCTAAATAATAAAGGACATCAACCACTTTGTATGGCGATTGGGCTTGAACATGAACATAAATATATTGCACTATTATTGATTTTATTGAGTGGCTTACAGTAGGAAGACAACATATATATAAGAAGTTTTGTATCAAATTGGTTAAATAATATAAATAAGTCCATGTAAAGCGGGTACTGAGTCCGAGAGTGAGCCGGGGTCGTCGTTTAGAAAATCATCAGAATCCATTTTGAACAGCACTTGTCGTCAAAAATAGCTAAAGTCGAAATAATATTCATAATACGATACGAAAAAGAGCGCAAACGCAAAGCGATAAGCGAATGACATTTTGACATTGACAATTTGACAATCGGGTCTGGGTCAGTGTTGCCAGTTCTCTGCACTGTCAGTCGAACACTCGATTTGAAATCGATTCCATCGTGTTGTGCTGTTTTGTTTTGCGTAATTCTTTTGGTTATGGACCACGCCGCATTCCAATAAGAATCTTCAAGAAAAGCACGTGTTAATAATACCCGCTACCACGACGAACAAAACCCAAACGAACGAAGGCGAATTACCAATTACGAACGATTCTTACTATTTTTCCCCGACGAACGACTTTTAAACGACTTTCAACGTTTGTTCTACGTGGGCATGCTATAATCATGGCGGTAAGTCTCCCCTTTGAACAGTGTTAGTCAATCAAAGTCTGACACGCCCTTCCGCTCCACCCTAGAGCGGGAGAAATAAATGGATGATTTTACCATCTCAAAAAAAAATGTTGTTCTACGTAAAGTATATCTTTTTATTCATGTAAGGTTAAGATGATGATGGTGATGCTGGTGATGAACCCTCCAACGACCAGAGCAAAGCTTGGTCTTCCAGGAAAACATTTGAATTTTTCGAAGCTCTCGAATCGAAACATCAAAAATATCGATATTATTTTTTCTGTGTTTTTATTCTTTAGGCAACCCTAACTCAACGCCACTGTCACCATACAAATACAAATCAATTAAAAATCTTTTTTATTCGTTTTTAATATTATTTATATTGACACTCCCGAATAGGGACCAATGTTCAGTAAATATTATTACTAAATTATTTATGAATTCCTTCTTTCCCAATAGGGTTGTTCACGGTTAGCCCATTTTGGTTGAAGTCCTTTGCTTAGTAATGGACGAAGTTATGATGACGATTAACTATCGGAAATACATTGTGAAGGATGGCACGGTTGACATATGTCGGGCATGCCACCGTCCGGGAGAATCGATCCGACACATTATTTCTGGGTGTTCTCGTCTGGCTAACGGAGAGTACTTGCACAGACACAACCACGTTGCTAGGATTATCCACCAGCAACTTGCTTTGAAGTACAACCTTATGGAATCAGAAGTGCCATACTATAAGTATGCGCCCGACCCAGTTCTCGATGATGGTAATATCACGTTGTATTGGGATCGACCTATCGTCACTGACAGGACTATTGTTGCTAATAAGCCTGACATTGTGGTGATAGATCGATTGGAGCGTCGCGCAATGATCGTTGATATAACGGTACCGCATGACGAGAACCTCGTGAAAGCAGAGAAAGATAAGCAATTCAAGTATCTAGATCTTGCTCGCGAGGTTGTCGACATGTGGGACGTGAATACAGCAGTCATTGTGCCGATAGTCGTATCGGCCAATGGTTTAATAGCCAAGAGCCTCGACCAACATCTGAAGAGGCTCTCGCTTGGCGGCTGGATCAAGGGCTTGATTCAGAAAGCAGTACTTCTGGACACAGCGCGTATTGTTAGGAGGTTCCTCTCTCAAGAGCCCTGACCACCGGTAGCTCGGACCCTGTTCCCGGTGCTGGTGGGATACTATTTTATATATTTTTAAATGTTTTTTTTTTATACTAATTTTGTATAGGAATATTTAAAAATGTAAAAAAAAGGAAGAAAAAATAAATAAATAAAGGAAATAATAATTTGCTTATAACAATTGTTTAAACAGATGGATACAAAATAAAAAATAAATATTTTATGTAGTTTGTAAACATTAAAAAAATTATGTAGTTGGAATATTTAAGAAAAAAAAGTTTTATGATATGTTTATTTCAGTTTTAATTTTTTTTACTAACTTCCATCGTTAATAAAAAAAAAGGAAAAAGAAAAAAAATCCAACGGGAATCTTTTAAATAGCTTTCTAACAATATATCCAGAGTGGAAAAAATTTCAGGCAATTTCCAGAATATTAGGGATTTTATGAAAAAAAATTAACGTTGTTTTATTCATTAATATATTCTAAAAGTACCTAAATTTTATTGTTTCTTAATATTCACATTTAATAGTTAAAACAATAGTTTTTCGTTTCACTGAGCGAACCGACAGTCTAAATCATATCATTACCTCCAAATTAAAATGATCAATATTGGTGGTAGAGTTCGAGTCTAATGACTTTTTTATAGAAAATTTCCTGTTCTTTAAGAATTTTTGTTTAAATTTTTTCAATATCCGATGTCTGCAATAGTTTCCGAGATATTTGTAAAAAAACAAAACCCTAATTTTTTTGTTTTTTAATTGTTTATAACTTTTGCAATTTGTTTGTGCGGGACTTTCATCTAGAAAGTTTTTGAAAAACTTGCTAGATGAAATTACGAATCGAATGACACCTTGATTATAATTTTGTGAGAAGGAGAACTGGAATTCGCCAAAATGGCACATGGTATGTATGGAAAATTTAATACTAATAGGAAGGCACACCAACCAGCCCTAGTAAATCTCGCACACTGTCTAAATTTATGATCACTCGAACAGCTCATAAAGTGAAGGGATATTGACATCTTTACGCTTCACAAACCTGTATAATTTCTTTGTAGGCGACCCGTAATGGCTGGAACTCTTCAAAGAAACTTACTACTCTCTGTAAGTGGTTTCGGACAAATAATAGGCCTCTGTCTTCATCTTGAGCATCGTAATAAAGAGTTTATGTCAAGGGGTTTGGGCAGCAGGGTATGTATGTATGTATGTATGTGTAGTGTGTGTTTGCTTCTAAAAGTTCTATTAATACGATACTCCTTGGTATGACTGCTTGTCAGACTTTCGAGTCACTGACTACCTGTAAGATCTCATAATAAGAGCCGAGACCAACGGCTAACGTGCTTTCCGAGGCACGGAGGGAACTCGTTATGAAGTGGGCGGGTTAACCTATCGAGATCGACCCGAACGGCTGTTATTATTTAGCCACGAGCTTCTCCACCGACACCACACCGATCTAAATGCGACAAATGTGGTGATCCATGTTCGGTTCAAACCGATCCGCGTCGGTAAGTGTGGTCACTATCCGGCTTAGTTTTAGTTCTAAAGATAGTTATTTCACGCAGTATGTGAAAGAATTTCGAAGGACTAACCTAGCACGTAACCGCGCAGGGTGGAAAGGACTGAAAATGGAAAGTTAATATTATTAAAATATAATTAGAATTCCACTAACGAGCCTACTAACTCAATTGAACGAACTCAACATGAAGCGGTCTCTATGGGTATTCGTGTGCTTTTCCTTTTTCTCGTCTGCATAGTTAACGTTTACTGTAGATATTTTACCATACAAATATATATTTTATTTCCACTTGAGAGTGAATTAACTCTCTTTTTGTTTATTGGAAGTACGATCGTCTAACGTGAGGATGAAACAGATAAAACCGGCTTCATTCGCGATGGGTATGGAATGTGAAATCACTTCCACATTGACCATAAGCACCCCCTTTAACTTTCGATATTAAATGGTACTTTCATGGCTAGTCCCGCACCTGATCTCACGCGATCAGGATCTCGACGGTCGTGTCCTATTGCCGCCTCATCTGACTATGAGAGTGTGGGGAGAAGGAGAGCAACTGTGTAGTTTACGCACACAGTTGTGCTCTATAATACTTATCTCTTGTATACTTGGTTAACCTACGTTGAGGTTGTTGAAGTTCGGTCGGGACGACTATGATTCTATTACAATCTAGGCATATAATTCCTTGTCCCTGAGATAGCTGTCCGGTATCTCATAATGTAAATGTCTCCCGCGTAAACTCCGAGCTGTGAAGCCCATAAATGTAAACATTTATGCAGATTTGCTTAACTATAGTTACGTCAGACCAGTTAACAATGGAGGTTACATCCGGATCCGCAAATGCGGAACATCCGCATTAATTCAGACATCTGCATCCGCATCCGCATCCGCATCAATTAATGCGGAGCTTTTACGGATGCGGATTCATATTTGCAACAAGCAACGACATGTAAAGAAAACGGGCGAGGCCAAAGAGGCGCATGCTCGCGCGTGTTTGCTAGTTGCCATCATTGTTCGTTAACTGACCAATTCGGACAAGATGCTACAGGTTTTGTTTTAGTTATCGACTTGATTCCCATTGTGAATTAATTACAGTGTTTGTTTTCTGTGTTTATCAAAGTTGTTTGCGTGGTTGATGAATATCTCGATGTAAATATTAAGGGTCTATAGTAGGTCAGATGGCTTAGCATGATCCTCCGTTATGCCGAAAATACTGCAGCATTAATTTTGAAATAAATATACGGTAAAGTTGAGGATTAATGCTAGGTCCTATGTTTGACGAAAACACGATTCCATAAAATTTTCTCGATAGAAAAAAATTCCAAAGTTACCTCCAAACCGAACGATAAACCGCTGGTATTCAAAAAATACATAAAATTAGATCATGTAACTTGGCATACTAACTGAACTACCTATAAAGCAGGTCTTATGTTTGTTATATTTTTTAAATTCCTGTTATTTTCAGCTTAAAAAGAAAATACCTAAACTATCGGCGTCTTGAAGTTGGTTCTCTGCCGCCCGCCACCCGCGCTCAGTCTCGCTTCGGCTTTCGAACGGGAGAGCTGTGCCGCTTGCGCTCAGAACACACATTACGCAACAATACGACGTAAAATTAAAATTTATGTACTTAGGTTTATAGTGTGGCGCAATGGGAAATAACGGTTGGCGTAAAGAAGCAGGCAAACATAAATATGATAAACTTAATTAAATAAGTATCTATTCACCTATCTACTATTTATATACAAACATATAGGTAGACAGCATACGACACGTTTGGTGCAGTGGCTAAGCGATTGGCTGCTGCGCTACGAGTCGCAGGTGTTTCTGCATGTGAAGATTTGTGTTTGTAAGTTTCAATCACAAATGCATCGTCCACGATTCAGGAGAAATCCAGTGTGGGGCAACTTTTATAAAAAATAAAAAGATAAAAATTACCTATATAGTTTTGTTTTTGTTTTGACAATATATGTATATTACAACAAAATATAGGTATCTACAGTAAGTACTTAGTAATTGTTTTTTATAATGTTGTCCCACTCCAGGATTTCTCCTGAATCGGAGACGGTGCGATTACAAACACAAATCTTCACAACTATCGTTAGGCTATAAAAATATTTCTTCCGTGCGGGAATCGAACCCGCGACCCGCAGTGCAGCAGCCAAGCGCTTAGAAATACCTAATAAAAATATAGGTATGTTCGGAAAGTACCTACCTATCTAACTACAAGAAACAAAACTGTAACTTACTTATCCGACTGTAGTGCTACCTACCACATACATAAAATGTATGAACTTACTGACGTACCTTGGTAGTTTAGCTAAATAATTATAATGTATCTTTCTAGAAGACGTCGATTACACAGTACTGAAAACGATGGTGATAAAGATGATGTTCCGGTAAATTCGTCAGTATCTTCTACCTACCTAAAAATGTAACTGATCTGTTATTCGTACCCACGGCTACATAATTATCAAACTATACATTTCCAGTATAAGCTGATCTCACATTGTATAGGCATTCCGTACAATGAGAGGTCAGCTTATACTGGAAAAGTATAGCTTCATATGTAGTAGTACACATCCGCATTTCTTAAAACAGAACGTACTACACGATCAATTATAAACCTTATCCCATCAATCACAGCGTGTATTATACCATGCACCGTACAACTTACCCACACAAAAACATCGGTTGCTATCGTTGTGCTGTGCAAAAGCAATTTATTTTACATATACGCTAGTGATTGACTAAATCGGAAATTTATCGAATCTTACGTTTATTATTGTACAAAAAAAGATTGGGTCCTCAAAATAAAATAAATAATAAACTGCATGTCCAGAAAATATTATAATAAAAATAAACAATATGTAGCTAAAAAAAATATTATTAAGTAAATTAACACAATCAAAAATCCGGTTACGTTGGTTTAAGCTGTCATAGCGTATTGAAATTGAAACAGTAGGTATTGTTGAACCCTTTTTTTTTTTTTTTTTTTTTTTTTTTTTTTTCGGATGGGAAATCATCAAATGACTTCTCCCGCTCTGGGCTGAGCGGGAGGGAGTGTCAGACTTTTACTGACTAAAACCCATCCATGTTCCTTCATCGCCCTTTGTGTTCCGGGGCCGCGGTATCTCTTTCGAACAACCCGCAGCACCCGGCAGGCATCGGCCCTTGCGGGCCCCTTCCCTATGCTGACATCTCTTTGAGGCGCGCGTGGAACACGAACGCGGCGTCGACACGGCCTGTCGTCCTAAGACGGAGGGACGGCGAGCTAGCCCTTAGCTCACCGTCCACAGGCCCGCGTCTACGGTGGCCGGGGGCCACCACGTGGCCCCCGACGCCCGGTGCGTCTCCCGCGGCGGCTGGGACGTGAGGAGGAACGCTCTCTCTCACGTTCCGCCTCCTCCTTTGCTAGCATGACTGCTTCGCAAAAGGAGGTGACGGCTTCCCATTCCGTCTCGCTCCGGACCATGGCTCGAACCAGGGCCGGACGCGAGAGGTCGCCGCCGCCGATCGCCGCTAGGAGGACACGGCGGTGCTCCGCCCAAGCGGGGCAGACCTCCACCGTATGCTCCACCGTGTCCTCCGGTCGATCCTCGCAGTGGAAACACCCGGGCGTCTCCTCCCGCCTGATTCGGTGCAGGAACCTCCCGAAACAACCGTGTCCGGTGAGGACCTGCGTCAGGCGGAAGGTGAGGACGCCGTGGCGCCTCTCAAGCCACTCCTCAAAGAGGGGACTTATCGCCACTATCGTGGCGTGCCCTGCACGGGGTTGCGACAGTCGCTCTCTCCATGTCACCATGAGATCGGCTCGGAGGTTTGTCCGCTGAGCGGCAATTAGCCGCGGCAGCGGAGTAACCCCCCGGCGAAGAACCTCCGCGCGCCATTCATGTAGGCGCGCGAGGACTATCGCCTCCAGATCCCATGGTGGCAATCCGGCTAGGAGGCTCGCAGCCTCGCCCGAGATCGTGCGGAACCCACGGACCATCCTTACGGCTATCACCTTTTGGGGCGCGTTCAGATAATGGGCGGCTCGCCGCCTCAAGGAACGCGCCCACACCGGGGCACCGTAAAGGGCCATGGACCGCACGACCCCCGCATAGAGCCTCCGGCAGGAGGCGTTCGGCCCCCCCAGATTGGGCAGGAGCCGCCTGAAGGCAGCCCCAGTCCGTTCCAGTTTAGGGGCCAAACGTCGGAAGTGCTCCACGAAGTTCCACCGGCTGTCGAGGACAAGTCCCAGGTACTTCAACGTCGACCCGACGCCGATGGAAACCCCTCCTACCGTCAGTGAGGATCCCGACGGTGGCGCATTCCGAGGCCCATGAAAGCACATGGCCTCGGACTTGTGCAATGCCACCTCGAGACCCAGTTGCCGGATCCTCTCAACGACTATCGCAACCCCGCGTGTCATCAAGTCGGCCGCCGCCTCGTGCGACCTCCCCTGTGCCAGCACCAGCGTGTCGTCAGCGTAGCACACTACGCTGACGCCACTAGGGAGGTCGGCGCGCAGCACCCAGTCGTAGCCGATGTTCCACAAGGGCGGTCCTAGAACCGATCCCTGTGGGACACCGCACGACATCTCTCGCCGGTTCCACTCTCCGGAGCGACCGGGGTAGATGACGGCTCTGTCCGTCAGGTAATCCCCGACCACACGACGAAGGTAGGTCGGCACCCGGTGATACCGGAGTGCCTCCCCAATGCAGCTCCAGGGCATGGAGTTGAAGGCGTTGGCGATGTCGAGAGACACCGCCAAGACAACCCCACCCCGGGACACCGCATCCCCCGTCGTGAGGGCTCTTACGCGCATGATGGCGTCCACCGTGGAGCGCCCCTTGCGGAAACCAAACTGGTGTTCCGCAAGATCCGGACCCATCCCCGCAAGGTGCTCGGCGAGGCGGTTTGCAATGACTCTTTCAAAGAGCTTGCCCACCTCGTCGAGCAACACAACGGGCCGGTATGCGGACGGAGAGTCCGCAGGGCGCCCCGGCTTCCGAATGAGGACCAGCTTCCCCGTCTTCCAACGAAGCGGGAACTGGCCTCTCTCCAAGCATGCGCTTAGGAGCCCCTCCAGTCGGGGCCCGAGAGCCTCAAAGGCCAGGACCCAGGCTTTGCCAGGCAAGCCGTCGGGTCCCGGGGCGGTATTTTTGGCCTTGAGCCGTCCTACCGCCACTCTCAGGTCTACCCCAGCCACTTCCGGGACGTCGTCGTCGTCGTGGTCCGCTTCCGGCACCGCAGGTGGCGGAGCCATAGGCGGGGGGGGATGTTCCCCTCGCGAGGGAAACAGAGCGCTCACCACGTCCTCCACGAGCTGAGGCCGGAGACTCTGCGTCAGTGGGGGGGCCCAGGTGCGGAGTTTATCCCGCACCATCTTGTAAGGGCGCCCCCACGGATCCCCGTCAAGAGTCCCCAGCATCTCCTCGCGGGCCCGATCTCTGGCCCGCAGGACAGCCTCGTGGAGGGCGGTCTTCGCCGCTCTGTAGCCCTCATACAGCTCCGCCTCAATGGCTTCCGCATTCGGCGGGCGAATGCGGAGCCTGCGATGCCTGGCGTACGGGTGTCGCGCAGCGACGCACGCCTCGCGCAGAGTTGTCAGCTCGCGCGACCACCAGTACACCTGACGCCGGGCGCGTCCTGGCCGAACTCGGGGCATTGCCACGTCACATATGTCGGACATGGCCTCCTGGAACCACCCTGCCTCATTATCAACGTCGGCAGGCCTGTCCGGTGATGTCACCCAGGCCTGCACGATCGAGGCTTCCAGGAGGAGCTCCCGGTCCAGCTGCTTCAGCGCCCAACGCGGACCACTCGGGGCCTGTAAGACCGGCGCGCTCGAGGACTGGGCGGAGACGTCAAACCGGATATACCGGTGGTCGGAATAGGTCTCCACCCCCTCCATGACACGCCAGTCCACGACACGCGGCGACAGAGCGGGGCTAGCGAACGAAATGTCCACCACCGACTCGCCCCGCATCCGCACACACGTGGGTACAGTACCCCGATTCAGGACGACCAGGCCTGTTTCCAGAGCCCAGTCCTCCACCATCCTTCCCCGCACGTCTGTGCAACGAGAACCCCAAGCCATATTCTTGGCATTGAAGTCCCCGAGGACAAGCACGGGGAGGGAATGGCTTCCGACGACGACACTCAACTCCGCAAGGGAGTTGTGGAACTCGGCGAGAGTTCGGTTCGGGGAGAAGTAGACACCCACAACTACGATCTCCCCGAACCGTGCCGCTACGCACCCCTGACCCTTCCTGACACTTTCAAGGGTCGGGGTACCGGCGGCGGCCGACGAAACTAAGGCCACTGAGCCGCTTAGGTCCGCCACCCAGTCTTCCCTGGGCAGGACGAAGTACGGCTCAGCGACCACGGCGATGTTAATCAACCACTGCGCCATGCTCTGAAGCAGCAGATTCTGGGCGCAGGCGCAGTGGTTGATGTTCGCCTGGAGGAGGCGTAATGGGGCCGTTATTGGCACTCCATACCCTCCTCCTCCCGGGCCCCCTGCGAGGGCGCAATTGTCGCGGCGGCGGCAGTGGTGGCGACAGCGGCAGAGGGGGCAGCCGCGGCAGCGGCGGCGGAGACGGTGGCGGAGGCGGCGGAGGGCCTGCTCTTATCTCTTGTGGGTGGAGCGCAGGCCTTGCTCCCAGCCCGGTGATCGGCCGGCTTGCCAGCAGCCGCACATGCAGCACAGTGCGGCGTGGCAAAGCAAGCCGCCGATGTGTGACCGGGCTGACTGCATCGGAAGCAGAGGCCACTGCGGTCCACCTCCGAGGCGCACCTTACTGACACGTGGTGCCCCACGTGGCAGCGATAGCACCTCAGAGGTCTGGGTTCCAGCAGCTTTACCTGCGCTGAAACCCAGCCCACCAGTAGCCTTCGGCCCTCCACAATAGTTTTCGCCGCCGTCACGGGGCAGCTTACCGTAACGGTACGCATGCCCGACAGGTCCGAACGTATGGCGCCTGCCCTGACCTGCTCAGCAGGACACCCTCCGGACCTGGCGACGGCGGCCACCACCTCCTCCTCGGTCACCGAGTCGTCCAGACCCAAGATGCGCAGGTCTGCGCATCTGACAGGCCTGGAAACTCGGGCCTCGTCCGCGTTCAGGGACGCTCTGAGCTTTTCCGCCAGAGCGTCTGCGGACGAGCCGCTGGTTTCACCGGGGATCTCCAGCATGCGAGCCCCTGTCGCAGTAACTTTAAGCCGGAGGCCCCCGGTGATTCCGAGCTCACCGAGGTTCACCGTCTCCTTGGCTTTCGCCAGCAGGTCGCGGTAGGACACGCCCCTCTTTTCCGCATCTGGCTGTAGCGTGATCACCACAGCCGCGGTTTTAGGGGCGCGGAGCCTAGCCGCAACCTTTCGCGCCCGGTGTTGGCGCTGCCGCTCCTCATTGCGGGCCTTTTTGGCCGCCTTCCGCCCCTTCTGTTTCTCCCCAACCACCTGCCATCCGGCATCAGCCGCGGAAGGTGTAGTGGGCTGGGGAGGCAGTGGCGGAGGCGGACGTGCCGCAGGCGCTGGCCCACTCGCCGCTGGCGCTGACACAATTGCCGCCTGTGCAGCCGCCTTGCCCTTCTTCTTCTTGCCCGCCGCCTTCTTAGCCGACACCGGTTTCGCCGGAGCCGACTTATCAGCGGGGGGCAACGCACTCCTGCCAGAGGGCTGACTGGTCGCGGGGGCGGCAGCCGCAGCAGCCGCGTACGAGGCCGCTTTCGGCGCGGCCGCCTTGTTCGCGGTCAAGGGGGGACGCAGGACAATACCCTCCAGAACGGAAAACCGCGTCTGGAAGGCAGCCAGCTCCTGCCGAACCAGGTTCAAAACCTGGTTCTCCACAGGCACGGGCTGGCTTTGCTGCTGCCGCTGCTGTGGTCCCCCCCTTGGAGGAGCCACACTGGAGCCAGCCTCCCGCAGGCTGGCCAGGTCTGCACGGAGCTTAGCGTTCTCCTGTTGGAGAAGCTCCATGCAGGTCGCCAGGCGGGACACCTCCGCCCGCAGCTTGGCCACCTCATCAGACGGAGGCCCCACATAGTGGGCCTCCGCAGCCGCCAAAATGGAAGCGGAAGCCGCGGGGATGGCCTTGTGTTTTGTGGAAGGCTTTACCTTCGCGGCCACGCCCCGGATTGCGGCTTCCACCTCCTTTGCGAACCTGGCCTTACGCTCCGCCTCGGAGCCGCCAGGCGCACCCGCCTCTTCGCCAGACCCGGGAGCAGTAAAGCCCGGTCGGCGCCCCTCCTCGGCAACCTTTGCCGACCTCTCGGAGGCAGCGAGCCCCCCCCTCTTGCCTTGGATCCCACCGCGTCTGCTGGTGGAGATCTTACGGGCCGAGGCCAACTCCTCTCCGGAAGTCGACTCTAGGTCGCCCTCCTGCCTGGACCGCTTGCGGAAGAACTTGCCGTTCTCCGCAGCAGTCCCGGCCCTCTCGAGGCGGGAGCTCACTGAGCCTCCCGCGCTCCCATCGCTGGATGCGACGTCGGACTCCGACCCCGCATCACTCCCCACCTCTTCGTTTGTTTTTTTTTTGTTTATTTCTGTTTCCATGCTGTTCCCACGAGTAAAAAACTTTTTAACTTCTCAAATATAGTGGTTCGCACTAACGACTAATTTAGCTACCCATTAGTCAAGCTAACAACCTCCCTCACGGTGCGCCGCCGCTTGGAGGTTTGGGGTGATTTTTTATAGAGGTTTTCTACCTCGCAGTCCGGGCGGTTAAGCCAAGACCCTCGGTCCCTATCGAAGCCGCGAGACATGATCCACGACACTTCGACGATGGGATTACGAGTTCGACGGTGACAGGGAAGGACGTGTCCTTCCCTGTCTGCTCGGAGGCAGGGTAAGTGCACACCGAGCCCGTCCTTACTCCCCTGCTATGCCCTCTGCTTTACAGAGGGTCACGCAGGGGAACGCACCGTTGGTCCAACGACCCCACCCATGTCAGAATAATTGGCCGCGGCAGTAACACTCCCCGAGGGATGAGAGGAAATGGAAATTCCAATTTCCTCTCATCCCCGGGGGATGATTACTGCCACGCCCAGGGTGCACCGGCCGAGCAGCTGCTCATCCCTCCAGACGTATCGGGAGGGACCAGCAGCCGCTCGGCACACGTGGAGGACTTCTGACTTTGCACCCCATTGTTGAACCCTGCTATGGTGTTTACTCACTGACCTGTAAAGTGGAAGTATTTGTGCAGCACTTGCCGCTTTGACTGGGGTGGCACATTTTGTCAAATAGTGTACTCTTAAATTCATATATTTTTCCATGACAGATTTGATAAGAAATAATTTATGTCATTGTTCAATGGGAACTGCTCAAATTGGTAAAACGTAATATTATCAAAGAGATCTAATCCTATCGATCGATCGATAGCCTACGTTAGTCGATCTGCACAAGCACATCACTAACTTGCTGCATGACGCCACGGCTGCGATGCATCCACTTAATAAAGTATCGTTTTGTGATGTTTACATTGCTTGTCCAGTCACTTAGCGGCAAACTTAGGTAGTGGTTAAGGGGCAATGTATTTGTTGCAAAAATAGTACAGTCGCTGTGATATTTGAAAACAAAAATAACATAGTAAGAGCAAGAAATATTTTACGATTTGTTGTTTTTCATGATTTTAAAGACAAATATAGTAAAATACTTGTACTAACACATGGTAAGTGATTCCATTTTGACGTTAGTAGGTACATTGAAACTAAATTTGCGATGTACAATTTTATGTTCATATAATGACAAGTTAATATTAAATTATGATTGATAATTTTATTAAGTACTTAGTACTCGTCCGATAATAGTGTAGTTTACTCTAACAAAATCGCTTCGACTTCGTGTGCCCGCGCGCGTCACCGCGAGCTGTGTGCGATCGCGCCGATCGCGATAAAAGAGTGAGGTGGCGCGGTGAAGTGGGGGCCAAATTAGAATTTGAGCTGAGGTTATATAGACTCTTAAGTGAAAAAGTAAATAAAAATGTCGCCACCCATAAAAAAGCAGCATCTGGAATTCTGGACTTACTTTAAATTTGACAAAAATGATTCGGAGCAGTCCGAGTGTAAAATATGTTATAAAAGTTACTCGCGAAGTTACTTTGAAAAATAACTTGAAATCAATGCCATTATGAGTTTCGTTTGTTCGAAAGCGCGTGGTAATGAAAACCAGTTGAATAAAAATAAGATGATGCAGGTATGTTCGGAATATCGGATATAAAACATATTAAATCGATTTTTATTTATGATGTACTTAAAATTTAAATATCTTTAAAAAATCCAGAAATCAGCATCCGCATCCGCATCCGCGGATGTCAAAATTTTTGCATCCGCAACAACCCTGGTCTGAAGTATAAATATTTCACCTGCATAAATATTTAAAAACCTGACTTATACGTAAACCATTCTGATTTCACACCAAAATTACATCTAGGGTGAGACAATTAAAGTAATACTTTGTTATAAGTATTACTAACCCTAGCTAAACAGTAAATCTGTGCGACATCGCGAGTATCTCCGAGCGCTGGCAGCCTCGATCTCGTCATAAAGTTGTTTATGGCGCCGTCAACTGAATGCCGTTAACTCGTTAACTGTTCTCACTGACCACTCCACGTGTATGAGTCATTTCACATATTATGACATTATTTTATGACATAAATAGTACATAACAGAGTGTCAAGGACTGTGATTCTAACCCCGCGTTCTAATATAAGCGATAGTCGTAGGAATATGCGATCGCGATTGTCGCGAACATTTTTTGACAATCATTTGTAGTCGGTGCAATGACGTGTTTCTTCGCCGAAAAATACTACAAGCAAACCGAAGATATATATATATATATATTATTAAAATAAATATATATTTATTTTATTATATAAACATGTATGTTTACTATCGGTTTAATTATGATTGTTTAAGTTAATAATTTTGTAGTTAATTTATTCTTTTTACACACTGTGTCTACGTTTATTTTCTATCTATCCTCTCGCAGGTCCGCTGGAAGAGATTTCTAAATGAAATAAGCGGTACCTTTGTGCTCTTTTGTCTTTATGTATTTTTCCTGTAATGTGTTTTGTATATACATAAATAAATAATTAAGATCGTTTATGTTAAAACACGGCCTTTCGACTTTTACTGATTGACAAAGTTGGGTAGTAAATAGGCCATTCGCGGTTCAGTAGTTGGGTAAAACTTCCGGGAGACAGTTAAAATTGTAAAATAGAGAATTATATTCTTCCAATAAAAAAACTTTTTATCCGGTTTTTTAAATCGAAGTCCATAAGGCAAAAGTTTAATAAGGCAGGAGAGCGAGAGGTGTAGGTAAGTCAACTTGCAAAAAAAGTCGTAATTTATATTTTACGAGTTCATAGATTCGACATAGAGGAATGAGGAGGTAATTAATAACACAACATTCGAAACATGACATTTATTCAACAAAATCTCTACACACAGCTTACAATTCTTGCATTAAATATACAAATCTGAAAGGTACTATTTGGTGTTATAAATTATTACACATAACAAAATAGGTAAATATCTAAATATGTATTTATAAATATATCGACCAAACAAAAATATTACAACAATTTTCTCAACATAATAAAATTTTTGTACATAAAAACACGAAATATTTTTTTTTATTATTATTGTTCAAATCACCTACTGTAGGGTAATAATATACTCTCTTAGTAACCATCTAATCTATGGAATATATTAATTAAACATTAAAATTTAAATACGTTTTAAGCGTCAATTTCAAATACATAGGTACTGACTACGGGCTTTGAACAGCTAGTTAGTGAACGCTAATAAGTGTGCTCCTTACTGTGACGAAATATAACATTACATCACGCATTGTAATTCCCGGAGGGTTAGGCAGAAGTGTACCTAACAGGAACACCCACATTTAGCCAGTTCTATTTAAGTCCCATGTAATAGGGGGCAAGCCTATTGCCATCAACCGGGCACAAATCCAGACTACGTGGCTGTCTACTCAGAAATTTCAGATGGAAAAACCCAATAACACTTTGCCCGACCCGGGAATCGAACCCAGGGTCTCCTGCTCAGCAGTACCACTAGACCAACGAAGCAGTGACGAAATGTTACACAAAATATTTAAATGAGTCTCTGTTACGGTCCGGTTAAACCGGTAAGGGCAGATTATAGACCGGCTGCGGACACGGACTGACACTTGTTTACATTACGCATGTCCTCTAAAAAAACTGTCATAACACAACAATTTTAGGTTTTTAGCTTTGATTATATAATGTCTAGATAGAGCGTCGCCCTACAATCGTATCAAAGAAAACGAGTCAACATTTTCAAGTATGTGTGCGTGCAGGCGTCGTTTTACACTATGCGTCTATGTCTTTATGTGCGTAAATAATGATACCAGCTACTACAATTCTCCCATAAATCACATAAAACAATAGACTTATTAAATAAGATAAGTTTTAGGTGTATGACACGATCTGCACTGATTGGCGGGCAAGCACTTGTGAACCAATAGTTGGTTGACACTTTTTGACACGTTTGCGCGCACTTGACGCTCCATCTAGACATTATATAATCAAAGGTTTTTAGATAACACCCATCTCAATGTCAATTCTCCTTGATCTATAATTGAAAAAAAAACTTCAAAAGTGTAGGTTCTGCGAAAATAATTAAATCACAGAATGACACACGCGAATGTTTTTTACGGATATCATCGGCCGGACACAAAAAAACTTTAAAGTATAATATCTCAAAACTGATTTTTTTGTGTTACGACGGTTTTTTTGAGGACGTGCGATTAGCTGTAAGTCCGGTGTCTGGATTCGCCTTTGCAACTTGTTCGTACCGGTTTAATCGACCCTTACGTGTTCAAGATAGGCGTAATGCCAGCAGACAGAGCGAGCTCACTTTTCGGGGTTTAGCTAAACGCGTAGGCCAAAGTCCGGAATAGTATTAGAATGCTCCACAACTGGGGGGCCTAAAATGGCCGCTTTAGCAGGATCATTATAGGATAATAATATAAATTACGTTACAATTTATAAAATGGTCACAAACTGACAATTCATAATATAAACTGCGTCTGCCACCATTTTAAGAATTTTAGAGGTTTTTTTTTTCAAATTATTTTCCTATTGTGATTCTGCTAAATCGGTCATTTTAGACCCCCTGGCGTTACGCTTAGCGTGAAAACACTTCTTCTTCTTCAACACCAGCTCAAATAAACCTGAGCAAGCTTGCCATTCCAGAAAAATAGTTTACCTTTTCGTACCATACAAACGAATGTTGCCAACAACAACTAACAAATATTATTTAAATAGCTTAAATTATTACGCGTAAGAAATAATAAATAATCAGCTATATACGAATAAATACATACAACAGATACTAAAAATTAGGCCAGTTATACTGTCAACTGATACCAACTTACGGAATACGAATTTTCAAACATGGTAACATTCATTACGCTCATACTCCGATACTTTCTGAGACACTGTCATATAAACCACGCAATGGGCAGTAAAAATATTAAAAGTCCGTATTCCGTTAACGACAATAAGATTATTAGTACTCGTGGCAAAACTACTAGTGAACAACGAGGGTTTGTTCCAAATAACTCTAATACTACAATATTATTTAATAATATTGTGCTGGTTTACTGGTAAAATATGGTTTAACGGGAATGGCTGAAAAAACACGGTTATACACGGTTGAAAGACATCGACGCACAAACAGTTACCACGTTCACGTTCAGTACAGCATACCAAAGCCCCCAACTACATAAAAAAAAAACCTGGTGTTTCCTACAAAGGTGCAATACCTACACAGTTAAAATGTATGGAATAGCTGTTTTTTTTAAATTACCGATGGAAAAATTCTGTGGTTTGAAACGATGCACTCAATAAATGATAGTCGTTAGTGTGTCTTTGCCACCCTGTATTTCAGTTAAACGACCTTTTACTGGGTCAAGGCAAGGTCAAACCGAATGCACAGACCGGCTGCGAGCATCATACTCCGACAGAAACTGCAGAAGATTATCCGAGAGTCCGGTATCCACAGCCGTGTCCACAACTTGTCCGTACCGGCAAAACCTTCACCATCGACCGTGTGTTTTTGTAATAGACGTGTGTATTTGTGTTTCTAAAAAGAACTTACGGTACTAAACGGTTTAAAAAAAAGTTGTTTTTAAATATTTTCAATGACAAACCATGGCATTTTTTATACGTCTGCGAAGACTCAGTTAACAACAAAAAATGTTTTCGTAACAATGGCACTTACTTTATACTCCCTAAACTAGTGAAATTAACAAATGCCAATCATTCACTCCCCAAACTAAAGGCACATGGCTGAGAAAATAAAATTGATAGAGTAATTGTTTATGGTGTGAAGTTATATACTTTCAAGGCCAAATGGACCATGGATTAAAGTATTTTAAGGGACTGTTATTACCCTTCCATGAAAGCGCTGGACCAATCTTTTCAAGCAAACTTAACACAAACAATAGATGAGATAAACCCTAAATTCTAGGAACATAACTTAGCACTACATGGCATGTTATAAAGCTCATTTTGCAATAAAATGTTCAAAAAACAGATCCTATTTTACCAGCAAACCACCCATTAATCAAGTTAAGAATGAACATCTATTAACAGCTATACAAAACAATAATGACTAGAGTTAGATCCTATACGTACGTTAAGAATACAAGAATTCAACACAATCAGTGATGATACAAATTAAATTGTACTTTATTTAAATAGCATTAAGGTCTAAATTAGATAGTTATATAATCCCTTGTTAGGATAAGTAGGCTTTGTATGCCAAACGGCAAAGCTCGAGCGCTTTTGGGTCTCGAAACGAGCGAAGACGTGAGCTTTTTTATGTTAATACTTATTTTTTTTCTGAATTTTCCTTAACAGATCTGATAATACAACGTTGTTAATCTTTTTTAAAGTTAATACTCCCAGTATTAAGGCAAATTTCACCTCATTGGTGAACTGATCGCAATCCGCAATTCTAAACCACGTTCAAACGCTGTCACTGTTATCATTGTTGGTGGAAAATTGACAATGACAGCAATTGAACGCGATTTATAAAATTTAACCAAATGTCCTTTTACATTTTCAGTGCTACGTTCCGCTTTGTACTCACGATTTCTCGCTCGTTTCGAAACCACATACGGGACGCGCCATTAAACGATAAATACCCTAGTTTGACACCGTGTTACAGCGCTGTCGCAACACAACGCAGTGTCGCCCTGGTACACAGCACTTACGATGCTATTCCGAAGGGCACCGTAACCGCAAACCACAGCTTCTGTGCCGCCCAAGCATTTTGACAGACCGCAGCAACTCAAGATGGCCATTGCAGTTTTAACGGGGAAGGAAACTGTGAAACTAATGGCGCTAGCATAGCTAGTTGGACCTCATTGGTCAGATTGGGACTTAGCTACGGTCACGCCATCTACAAGGAGCTTTAACCTACCTTCCCCGTTCCAAACGTGACGTCACTACTTTCACGACAACGACATTTCTACAGCTTCGATAGTCATTTGTAAAAGAAAAAGAATCGTTTTGTCGGTCTTTAAGTGACATTCAGTGACTTTAAATTTGCGGTCTTCATCGCTGCGATCTGCCATGGCCGTTAGGCTGCACTTGCCGCTAGAGTTTGCGCTTACAGCAGCCTAAAGAAGTGTACCTTCAAAGTTCCCAGGCGAAGCATTTGACAATACAAACTATTTTAATAAAACACGAGAAATACATCAAAATCTACCTTGAAGTGGGGGTAAAAACCTTTTCGGCTACACAAGTACTACCATAAACTATGACATAAGTGTTGACACAGCTAACATCCACATCACAATTAGTTACCACATTAGGCGTTTAATATTGCTCGTAATTAGGAATCTCTCTTTAATATTAAGTATTAACCCTATTCGTGTATGTCAAATGTTTCGCCGCGAACACACAGACGAACAAACAACCGAACACGTTACGACTACACTAATATTTGTGCGTATCGACCTAACATTATACAAATTCACACTTCTTCCCACAAAACACTAAGGGTACTTCAATAATACATACACCAATTATACACTAAAGTTATACATAAATATATTTTCATATTTACTTCATATACTTATTGCTGTATCTGTTACACAGATAAAAGAAGAGCTCGACACATCTCACTTATATTACTTAATTGTACTCGCAAGGTTCAATGAAAATACCAAAACTTTAACTTTTCAATAAAAACTGTGCTTTGGTTGGGATACACGAATATGGCATTTGTATAATACGTTTGGAATTTCGTTTTACCTACAAGGTCCCCCATGATTCGTATTAAATAGGCGACTAATGGGCTAGACTGAAAGCCAACTAGAAAATATGTTTGTTGCAAAAATGATACTGTGAAATCATTACTGCAGGCGATGTAGTAATGATTTTTACACCAGTCTTATAAAAAAGAGCTCTATGAGAGAATTTCCGCACAGTCGTCTAATCAAAAATTTTTGTGTAAACTAGTCACTTAAAACAGCTTTATTTGATGTTTTTTTATTCATCAATGATGTGTTCGTTACAGTTACACTACATGTTACAGTGTGGCACCACGTCAACATATTTATTACAATATCGAACATAACAGGCAGCTTGTATGTAGCGTTTGCTACCTCATCCCTAACAGAATATTTCCTTCAATTTATAAATCCCTGACTTTAAACCACAACTTTTCAAATAACAGTATATTTTGTGAAAAATTTGTTAAATGTCAATATATTTTGTGTTTTTATATGAAATACTGGTACTTGAAATCCAAATTTTCTAGTCGGCTCTCAGGCTACACCTACATACCTACATCTACAATATAATCTTAACATTTAAACTTGCCTCCTTAACGAAAAACGTCTATGGTCAACGGCTCAAAAGAATAGTATTGTAAAATAATTTCTACATTTACTTATTGCTTTATTCTTTCCGTTATTCGGAAGACATATATGGTCTAATCTATTAGGTACTGGAGCCCAAAAGATATACAAATATATAATGTACTATGTATTTACTAATGTATAAAAGAAGTATCTCGGGTGTGTTAAGGCATTCAGGAAATGTATGAGAAATGGCACTATGGTGGTTTGAAATATAATAAAAAAGATTTAATTTTAAGTACGCTCAATAATTACGAAAATTAATCATGAAATTGTTATCATAACAGAAGATTTATTGAAAAAAAAAAGAGTAAAACAGAGTTGAAACTCTTCAAAGACATGTGACACTGACAGAACCGATTGCCATCAACTGTCACATTAAGGCAATAACATCTGTCACAAATATAGTTAAACATCAATAGAAACACATCATTTAGGCCTAAATTCCTTCTAACATTACCTACGATAAAAAGGGGTCTTAAAGAAACTACTAGTTTATCCAATTATCTAATTAGGAATTGTTTAAGAGGTAGAGGACCAAGGTATCTTGTTGAAGTAGCTTTCTTATGGCAAGGTTTTATAAATGCATAGAGTAAAGCATTGTCATAATTATGGCAACTAAATCATCTATGGCTTTTGTATAGCAACACCTGATTGAAGAAATCTAGAATTCCTGTAGTACTTTTCACAGTAATTTTACTGACTGTACCAATCTAACAGGAACCTTATTTCCACGAAATTAAAGTTCACTATTGTTTTGACAGACTTCAACACAACAGTATCCTTATAGTAACAAAAATAAAGATCGTTTCGACAGTGATGCATTATTGAATGGAAAACAACAGTGAAGGACTATAAATAAGTTAAAATAGATTACGAAACTGGCAGTAAATCAGCATTTCAAAAAGCTCTAAGATTTTTCATTACAAACTGATTGTAAATTCACAAAACCAGGGTATTAATGATATATTCTTTTCAAGTTTCAGCTTACGTGGCAGGGCCGCCACTAAGATTCTTTTCACTTTTATATCACATAAAAACATTCATAGTTATTCCATTTGTTTGCGTTTTATGATTACTTAAAACATATGGGCGTTTGAGTATCTCACTTTTATCTTAGGCCTGATTTACAAACTTTATTGTATCGCATTTTTAATCAATTTAGTTTTTAAATAAAAGAATCTGCCAAATAAAGCAAATATTGAACCATTATTAGAGCTCTTGAGCAATTATTTTGAACAAATTAAAACAAGACAGTGGAGCAAAGATTTTGGCAATTTTATGCTGTTGACATGTCTTCGGTGCAAGTAAAGAGCAAGTTGAAATGAGATGTGCACTGATTGCTTTAAGACACACTTTTCAATGCTGACAGCCCACTTGTAACAACCACTTGCACTGAGTAAACAGTATAAAAAGATTTTTATACATAGTTCCATAGACTCAATAACATACAGACGCAAATAATTTGTATTTTCTTGTTACCACAAATAACAGCATCATTTTGAGGTAGAAGAAGGAACATCAAAAATTCAATTGGTTTAATAAATGCACAAAAATCTCACTGGAACAACATTGAAACTCTTATATTGGTAGACATTGAACTACATAATATCAAAAGTTGTCAATATCAAAATTTAAGAAGTACATGTAAAAGTTTAGTTTATAATAGAGAGAGGATAGTAACCTTTTTTAGAAGACATAGTGTTGCCAATTAAAAAAAAATACTTGAATGTACGTACCTAATCCTTAATAAGTACGTTATTTTCTATCAATATATTTTCGTCGTTATATATTTTTTTACACCAAAGAGTTCATAACAAAAGTTATGTATCTTGGTGTGTTTACTTTCCCCGTCATCATAGCAAGAATACCAGCTGTATTTAATATATTTAACGTATATTTCAGCGTTGTCAAAATAAAGATCTTACTGTATCAACCCTGGGTGTTTAAGGCGAGGTGTGTTGCCTTCTTCTCCGTCGGAAGACCAGAGCGAAGATGCTGCGGAGTCGCCGCCACCGTCGGCGACCGCTGCTCGTCGATATACCCGTCGTCCCCACTAGTGATGCCTGAAAAATTACGTATATTTATATTGGCCTGAACTTGACTCCTTTACTATCAAAAGCTTCTAAAAACAATTAAACCACTGTGTAAAGGGTAAAAGGGGCCTTTATTATGTCCAATTATTAATCAAATCTGTCAAGCCACTAACTAAGGGAGCTTGCATAAAAATACTGAGTCCCATGGTATTGGTAAAAATGGTCCCATTCTTTCTGTATTTGATCCCATATAAAGAAACAGGTGCAGAAATACATAAAAAAACCTATCTTATATCTTGCCATTCTTTACGGTATTGTCGTCACAAAAATGTATAAAGTGACAAGAACATACCTGTCTCTGTCGCTCCAACCGTCGTATTTCCCTGACGAGCGCATGAAAGGCATCGTCTACGAAGTGTCGCAGTGCTGCCGACGTCTCGAAGAACGGACAGCCTAGCTGCGTCGCGAGTGCCTTGCCCTCTTCTGTAGTCACCTGTGCAAATGTACAACAGATCGTTAATAATTAGTTACAATGTTTATGGAAAACATCATGAGGAAACCAGCATACCAAGAGATATTTCTCGACGGTATGTCAAAGCCAAGTCAGAGGCCCATGGGCGACATAAAAACTCTGACACCAGGTTAGGCACTAACCACACGATAAGAAGAAGAATGTTTATAAAACTAGGCGCATGTCTATTTTTCTATGGTTTTCGTCATCATTACCAAATAGGCGCACAGGCTCAGCATACGGTGTAGGTAGCCTATCTAGACGGTCGCCCACGGCGTCTTTTTGCAGCGATTCAGTGTAGATGCAATCGCAAAGAAACCGGAACCAGATTTGCTGCTGATACCGTCGCCCACGTAACCACGATTCTCCATCACTACCCGATGTCGCTCGAAACAGTCGCATGTTACGAATCAATCCACTTGCGTGTCTGTATGATGTTGAACTGATAATAAGGGATTTTGTCGCTTCTGTTGCGAGTTGCAAAGTGCCGTGAACAGCCGACCTTACAAATCTACTTCTTGAAGCCATCTTCTATGCTATAAACACAGTATAACAGACCTGTCTAAACCGTGGCGCGAGATCCAGCTTATTCCCGACCAGCACGAGCGGCAGCCGCTCCGAGGGCCGGGCCTGCGCCAGCAGCCGCCTGTACTCGGCGGCGGCGCGGAACGAGCGCCGGTCCGTCACCGAGTAGCAGAGCACGAAACCCTCGCCGCACCGCATGTACTGCTCTCTCATCGCTGTGAACTCCACCTGGTTGGGAAGCAAGATATTGTTTATTTACCCATATGTGGAGAGCTAATGTGACATGCGAAGTTGAGCTGTGAGCTCTGCGAGAAACTCAAATGTGGAAATTCTCCAGCGATTCCAAAATAAAGTTGGTTTATGAACCTTAGAATTACACATCAGAACCAAAAAAGAGGAAGTAGAACACTGACAAAAGACTGTACTTATGTCTTTTGTCCGACCAAATAAAGTCACATCTGAAGAAAGCAAAGTAACTAATTTTGAGAGGCAGATTCTTTGCTGGAAGAATGGATCTCAACAGTCAATAACCTCACAAAAATTCCACTAAAGGTGTACAACTGATTGCAAGATGAACAAGGAAATAAAACTGAGAATCCTTTCCTTGAGAATTGGGAAGAAGCTGAGAATCATGACCAATGGCAGGTATGAAGAGAGGCCTTTGTCCAACAGTCAGATATTATAGGGTAATAACAATGGTGAACAGCAATAAAATAGCCACCTCAAAGAACACTAATGAGCTTTTGTCTGATGCATCCTGAGCTGCTTTACTACCAACCGACTTGCTTCTCTTTTTTTTCATTGACTCATTGTCATTCAAACAATATGAGTAATCATAATTAATTTGTAGCAGTACTGTGCTTGAATTTTGAAAACATTCTGTTTAACACAACTTGCTAACATTTATGCAGCATAAGCAGTCATCAGTAGCCTAGAAAGAAAGAGAGCTAGAAAGAGGTGGCGAGATGATCTGGACCCACATCATGAAGGCTGGTTCAAGGTGGCGTAGGAGAAGAGTACCTGGAAGGATTTGGGGGAGGCCTTTGCCCAGCAGTGGGCTATACAAGGCTACTAAAAAACAGCAGCCATCAACACCACAAAAATGGCACTATGGCAAAATGATTGATAGCTATGCAGATCAAAACAATACAGTCATGATAAAAACACAACAATAGATGATAAAAACTGTCTCCAGAACCAACCTGTCCTGCCGTGTCCAGTATATCCAACAACGCTGGCTCTCCATCTATGACCGCTTGCTGTTGGTATGAGTCCTCTGAAAGTATGGCATAACAATTATTTGGTGGTTTGAAGACAAAAATTTATTTTTTAAGAATTTTCCTAAAATCAATAAGTACCCTAAACAGATACTTAAAGTTTTTTTTTCATAAATGAATATTTAGGTTCAACAACATTTCTTAAAAATCATTTGCAGAAAAGTATACATTATGTATTTGATAATGTTTATAAAACATCTATGACTGTTCAACATACAGCTACTGTAGACTAAACTAGCAGCAAGTGACAGTACTAAACTGAATCCATATGGTAGCAAACTGACCATCAAATACGAGTATTGTTCTCGCGAAATCTACAAGTGCTAGTTAATTTCGAATGTAAACAATAGTTGGAATGTGTTCATTCCGTAAAGTACCTATAGTAGGGTCATGGTAATCCAAGAAGCTGTGACTGACGAACTGCAGAGTGACTGCGGACTTGCCGACGCCGCCGTCGCCCAGCACCACGATCTTGTAGACGCGGAGGCCGCGCGACGTGCCCGCAGCCTCGCCCGCCATGCCGCCGCATGCCTGCGCCCGAGCGCCGCGCCCGCCACCCTCACACACCAACCACCGACATGGCCCGCCGCACACGCCCCCGCCGAAGACTAACACCACCGTGCCGGATTATATCTCACCACAGCACTAGCAACGCCCTTTCATTTAACAATGCACATTTTGGTTTATATACAAATAATTTTACTATAATCTTCAATAAAAAATCGACAGCTGATTGAAAGCGATTGACATTTCCATTTTGTTTTGATAGGTTGGCCACCTTAATATAACTGCGTTCAAATCTTTTATTTTTGTTGGACGATTTGGTTGTTCAATAAAATAAAAATAAATCGTGCTTTCCCCTAAAACTATGATAGGCATACAGTTGCTGATGGCTTACCTTTGATATTATTTTCATAAAATATTTATTTGTTATTGGTGCCAGCAAATCATAATTTTTGTTTTTAAATCGATAAACCTGTATTGAACGCAGCCAGTTTGAAAGTTTTATGCAGTTGGTAAATGTTTTTTTTTTATGAAGAAACGTTCAAAAATCTTATTTGTTCAATTTATGGTTACCTAAATAATCTGCGCTCAAAAAATATTAAAAAGAATTCAGAAGTTCTTTTAACCAAAAACCAATAAACTCAATTATTTCAAGATTTACTCAATAAAAATAAGATTAAATGAATATAAAGTAATAATTATAATTCTTTCGTATCCCATGTTCGCAGTTTGAATTTTTTTATTGCACTTCCAAACGCACAAACAATGTCAATATGTCAAATGTCAACAAAAGCCCTGTGGGCAGCTTCTTCGTTTTGGTTTTTGCAATTGAATAAATAAATAACGTTCCTATTTGTATTTCATAATGGCCCACATTCAATTTGTAGATGAATTAGTTCGGGAATATCTACTGTACCGAGGATTTACATCAACGGTGAAAGCGTTTGACAACGATTTAAAGGCAGATAGAGACAAAGGTTTTAGAGTGGATAAAATAGTTGAACAAATTCTACATTACATTAATGTCTCGGACCTTAGCGGGTTAAAAGAGTATTGGTCACACCTTGACACTCTTCTATTCTCAAAATTGGAGAGCCACGTTCAATCTGGTAAGTAGAAATAGTATAAAATTCCAACTTTGTAACTGACCAAAATTATCCACAAAACGTTAATATACTTTGGTTTTTCTAGCTGTAAAGAAGCTGGAATACAGCCTGTACAAGTTATATTTAGTGACGGCAGCGCAAAGTACAGGCGGTGTGCGAAATGAACGGATTTCTGACTTTCTATCAAAAATGTTACCAGAGCTGCAAGGACAAGCTGAGTGGAGGGATTGGTTTAGTAAGTTTGTCTTCATAAATGTACTTCTATAAGAACATCATGTAATAACTTTCTATTATTACCACTGCTGCAATGCGACAGTGATGAGCACAAAAAGTCTTTAGAGTTGAGTTGCATTTAGAGGTAAAGTATTTTAATGCACCAAATATTGTTTTATAGTATTTACTTCATCAGTTTCATATATAAACTCACACACAAAAAAATTGTTCAGAATTGTTTCTCTTTGTAAATTCCAGTGCTACCTTTCATCACGAAGCCAGAAGAGAACCCTTCATTCAGTCTGTACTTCACGCGAGCTTGGCAGGACAGTGTGCTAGTATCACTTCACAACCTGCTAGCCACTGTGTTCCAATGCATGCCACAGCCAACACTCACCAGCTATGAAAGTGACGCTGCAATGGTGAAGAGGCTTCAGGACAAACTGGCTGCTGTTTCTGGCAAAGTAATCATTTTAGCTTCTACTCATCATCCATCTTCCTGCCCTTTCCCATGGTGTTTGGGGTGGGCACACATTGTTTTCTTCCATATTCTGTCAACAATCACAGTATCATTAAATTCCTTTTCTTTCATGTCAATCCTCACACAATCCACCGATCTTCCTGTCCCTCATTAATATTTTAACTTTTATTAACACTCTCCCTGCCGACAATATATAAAGCTTTTTAAGTTCAGGAGGCCATGGAGGTCGCCGGCGGGTCCCAAATTTGCTGATTGTAAACGCCGTGAGTCAAAAGTTAAAATTATTACAAGAGGCCTTGGGAGCTGACGGCGGGTCCAAAAAAAATCTTACAAGACGCCGTGGGATCCGTCCTGACCTCCCGAATTCAAATAATTTTTTCAACTACTGGCGTGCTATTATGGAAAATGTAATTCTTCTCTAGAAATGTGCTCTGGCCTGCTGAACAAATTTTTTTGGGGGTCGCCGGCGGTTCCCATGGCAGGGAGAGTGTTAAGCAAGGAAACGTAAATAATGCTGTTGGATTTGGATAATTTTTTGGAAATTCCATTGAATACCAGTATATATTTAATAATAACATAACATCACACATGCAATCCTCGAAGGGTTAGGCAGAGATGTACTTATAGTACACCCACATTTCGCCAGTTATGTTTTAAGTCCCATGTAATAGAGGCAGAGCCTATTGCCATCAACCGGGCACAAATCTAGACTCCGTGGCTGCCACTGAGAAATTCCTGATGGAAAAACCCAATAACACTTCGTCCGACACGGGAATCGAACCCAGAACTTCATACTCGGCAGTCGCGCTTGCAAGCCCTCAACCAACGAGGTAGTCAGTTGTTAATAAATATTGTATAATAGTAAATTCCCCTTATTGGTACCTAATCGTTTTTTGTTTCCCATGCTGGTGCCATTGTACAGTAAATTTTATTTACAATTTCCAATGCATCCATATTTCCAGAGCCAACCACAGCACTTAGTAGAGAAGACATCACCAATAGGTCACCAGTCGCGGCTCTCACAGTACTCCGAGCGACTCAGCGGACCCTTACCTTTAGTTGACGACTTCTGCGCAGTCCCTTCTGAACACCTTGAGAGCGGGGTGCGCGAAGCAAAAGGCCTCCGAGGCCTGTTAAGACAAATGGGAGGCAGCCCAGTCATGGGCAGAAAAGCCGGAAGATCTCACAGCCAAAACTAAGTATTAAGTTATTGTATAATATTGTAAATAAACATTCCCTAATTTTATTTTGTGAGTCAGATTATGTGTTATTTTATTATTTTATGAATATAATGGTGAATTATTTTTGTTGTATGTTATTTCTCGCGTCGAAAACTTATCTTTCTTATCGAAAGAATTGCCCTGGAATGTGGGAATTACAAAGGTACCGATTTACCAAAGTCATTTGCAATTGCCTCGATATACCGATGTCCGTCGACCGTAGGCTTTGCCCTAGGTACTCACTTCTTCCGTAAAATATTTCGTAAAGGTTACTGCTCTCACTAGCCGACTGCTGAACTGAACAATCTCTATTTTGGGTTATATAATGTTACCTACTTACTAAAGATTTCCGGTCAACAAGCATTAAACGAAACAATCAGCAAAACAAAACGTCAGCTCCAGACTGACAGTTGCACAAATCATCTCAAGCAACCAATTTCGTCTATTTATCATCGACTCGGTAATCTTAGTCTTTCAGCCCTTATCCCAGTTTACTTGGGGTCGGCGTAGCGCGTCTTTGATAACCTATCGAATCGATGAACCAAATCCTAAGTGGGCAAACATTCTTGAGCTACCTTTATCCGAAGATTTAAATCTTTGCCTAATCACCATCACAATGGCGCACGCCTTTTACGCGGATGCGCAGAACAGATCGGACCGCCGCAACCGAATGTGGTACCAGACCAACTTGCTGCGAGTACTGCAGGCAGCTAAAGAAAAGCAAGTGAGGGAGATCGATGTCTCCATCGGGCTAGCTGAAGAACTGATGAAGGTATGTATGGACTCTTGTATTGTGAATAAAGAGATTGGCCACGGCCACACTAAAAATCAGCCAAGTGCAACATTAGTACACCATCGTCAGAGCGTGCGATTTTTAGTCTTAGAAGCTAGTCGTTAATCCTTCCATCCATACTGCATTTTGACTTTCAAAATACGTTTCGCTGTGGTAGTTAGGTACTACTTTTTGGTTCGCAGGAACAATACAATTTAAATGTTGGTTTTAGAAATTGGATGAACCTGTGGATAAGCCTGTAGAAGTGCCAATACCTAAATTGATACCGACCGAAGAAAACGCTGTGATGAGGCCCATCGAAAATAAAGTACTAAAAATACTCCATAAGGCTAAGGAGAAAGGTGCCAGCGAAAGATATTTAAAGGAGAGATATAAAAAAAATCCTGAAGATAAGTTAGTATTTTTTAAATTAGTCTAGGGCTGGAAAGTGTTCCTAATAAAAAGCTTTCCTTACCTACATAAGATTGTAGAAAACTTTAATAATATATTTTTTTTTACTGTAAGTTAAGTTAAGTTGCATCCACACTGAAGTTATTTTGAATTCAGTTGTAAGTGTTAGAAGCAACAATGGTGCTTTCTGGTTGCAATATGTTGCTTTACAAAAAGTAAAAGAATACACAGAGATTCGTCAAAATCATCAAAATAATAAACATTGAATTAGCTAGTAGTCAATAACTGAATTAAGGTGAGCACTAATATTGACCGGCCACGTTTGCAGGTTCCTGTACCGCGTGTGCACGAGCTGGGACTACGGCTGGCAGCAGAAGCAGGCGAAGCAACGCGCGCGAGACGTGAACTTCGGCCGCTGCTTCATCCTGCGCCACACCTTCTACCGCAAGAACAACCTCGCGCCCGACCCGCCTCACTACGCGCAGCCAGCCGGAGGAGAGGTCTCCATATGCAGCGAGTACTCTTGCAACAACTACCAGTAACCACTCAACATTCCTTCTCCCTACTGGCTCACCCTATTTCTACTCCATGTCATGAACAAGAATGATCCTAACCAAGGATTCAAACTTCTTGTCCAAGTAGTTCTGTTTCTCATCAGAACAGACAACTTGGTTGCAGTAACCACGAAACTTACCTACCCAATCATAAAAAAACTAATATTCTTTTTGAACTGTATAAATAACCAACAAACTATAGCAAAAAACATATATTTTATAATTTTATTATTTACAATAATTCAACTTTTATTTACATATTAACAACAGCAAGTGTACCCTTTGTCTAAGGCCACATCTACTGTTCGAAAGGGAATTACTAAAATATAAAATGTGTACAGAATTCTTTCACTTTTGCTTTTACGAAAGATTGTGTGAATCAAGAGGTGGATTGCGATTGATTTCAATAGAAATGTTCCTGGACAAAGAAAGCAGTTGCCTCTTCTATATTACAAAAATAATATGAACATGGAAAGATTTCAACACTTACTTACTGTGACAGACTGTATTACGGTGAAACAATCTATTAAAATCGACTGCAACAATCAAATGCTACTATAAAATTAATTAACCAGCATATCAACAACAACCGCTCACACCTAACAAGTTACTAAGGAAATAACTAATAAAATAAAAGTTAATATTAATAATAATAAATATGAGACATTTTGTTCTTTCTCAAGTTCATATTTTGACACATTATGTACAATTAATTTATATATCAGTCCGTATTATCTGCATAAACACTTTTTATTTTTAAAATTTGTCCACAATTCCTGTGTATTGTGCAAAATAAGACAATTTATTATGCTCTCTCTCCTTTGGCGTGTTGTCTATGTTTAAAGGGTTAAGCGCGCTCAGGTGGAAGCGCCAGGGGAGCTCGTGAAATTCAAATTTTCTTACGGTTTTTGCAATTAGTTGGTCAGTGGCAGGCTGTATGTTAAAAAGAAATATTATTTGCGACTGTAACACGTATGTATGTACAGAACTATAATCATTAAAATCATCAATACAACCCTCCTAAGTTCATTTAATCCCATTCGAAGGCATTAAATACATATATTAAAGTCATATTTGTTACGTTCGCGAATCATATTTCAATCAACATACTACCTGACACTGACTTGCAAAAACCGTAAGAAAATTTGAATTTTGTAGGCTACCTTAACGCATCCTCCTCAAGGTACCCGACCTTAACATGGTACATCGAATTTTAGAAAAAGATAGACTTTGTAGAGCGTCGTCTTTGCCATTTATACCTGTGGGACAGTCTCTTTTCTTGACCTCGATGCCTCATATTAATGCACGGTTAGGCTGCGATCACATCAAACAGATAGTCGGCCTCAGACTAAGAGTCATTTAAAATTGTAAAAAAAAAAACAACATCGGTCGCAGACTATACATTGTTTTTTATACTTTTTCGCAGTCAGTGAACGACAATACGTCTGGTGTGAACGCACACGCGTATGTATGCACTACACGGGATCAGTTTAGCCTTAATTCGTGCCGTTCAAGATTATTTTCTATGAAACTCCATACTTTATGCACTCATAATAGCAACAACGGTAAAGGCATCACTTCACCTGAACGGCTTTTATAGGACAGACGTGTGATATACTGTTATGAGCTATGGCCCCTTTGAACAGCGGTGGGGGAACACCGACTAATATAACTGACAAGCACTGCCATGAAAGCAAAGTAAGGATTGTATACAAACAGATTGCAAGTAGACTGTGCACAGATTTATTTTCAGTCTGAATGCATTGCAGCTTCAGGATCCAATCAGTCGTTCATACTTGGCGGAAGCACCTACAATATGTTATCAACCTCTTTTTTTTCTAGATTTGTAGTTTGGTAATGCAAACCACCCATATAAACTCCCACGACATTAAGGGACCTCGCGCACTAAGCCGTCACGTCCATGACTGGTCGTATGGCCGGCCGCTATCTTGAACAAAACTGGTGGCAGGGTTCTGCGACTAAACTTTCTTCCTGGTAGAAGCTTCTGCAGCCAAAAATCGTGGTCGTGGCCGTGTTGTTCGCGAGGTCCTTCAGAAGAACTGACACTTTGCCTTTTTGTATCTAAACCCCATTATAAAAGAAACCATTACAATATATATGTCATTTGTTATTTTAATTTGATACTGATCACGGTAACTTCCCCCCTAGCGACGCTTCACATGTGATGTGATGAAAAATGAATGAGATCAGACATTTATGAGAACCGATATAAACAAATGTCGCTGGTGCACTCACAATACACCCAGACACCTACTAGTCTGATATGATATTATTGTCACAACTTTATACAAACTCAACTATCACTTAAAGATGATGCTATGCAGAATACATAAGATACCAATTCACTATAACACTTATAAAGAATCGCAACTGCAAAGAAATGAAGTTGAAATTGGCTTCATTGTCTCTCCACAACTTAAGGGAACGAGGGGGATACAGATGAGCAATATTAATTGCCATATTCTACAACACTAACCACAGCACGACTGATAAATCAAAGTGTGAGGATGTACAATGAGGATGATGTTAATTGACCGTATAAATCAAGCTTCACTAATCTTAACGCTAAGTTAGTCGGATCCCTTGGACCAGAGTGTCACTAACACGCACATATACAATTATTCACGTTCTCAGATCGCGTTCACTTCACAACGCTCACTATCACTGTTGATTGTCAGAACACTGTCGTGAATTATCACTGTCTGTCCACATACAGTAGGACGTTTAAAAGTCGAGTGGTGTTGTACTGGTGGGGGTCGCGTCGGCCTTGCCGCGCGGGGTGTAGCACTAGGGGTGCGGCGGCGGCGCGCCCAGCGCGGGCGGCGGGCCGCTCGTCCAGTGCACCAGCGCGTGCTGCGGCAGCTGCGTCGCCTGGAAGTGGTCCTTCAGCAGCGCCTGCGAGAAGTTGCAGTGCATCTGATACGCCTCGTTCTCTCGCTCCGTGTCGCCCGCCAGCCGGTACAAGTCTGTAACAGGGAGAACTATTAGTGGCTTGTCATTGCACAAGAAGGGCATAAGATTGCTTGAATTTTCAAGAGTCCATCGGGACTACAGGCCAACGTGTACCATCGTCGACCAGTAGGTGCGCGAATTGAATGCAGAAAGAGAGAGAACAGAGCTCAGGAATGCGCAAGCGTACGATAAACGTAAGGACAGCGCTACGTTGTAGGCGGGAGAGCCGCGAAGAGGTGCTCGCGCCCATCACCTCAGGCCCCGACTGCATTCAAGTCGTGCGCCTACAGTAGTTAAAAGTAAGTACTACATTTTGTACCTAAATATTTATGAAATCACAGCACAAAATTACCTTTCAGTATAGCTGACGCCCACAACTGTACATGTACGTCCGGTATCTTGCTGGCCAGCTGCATGGCCGGCGTGACCATGTTCATACTCTCTCGCGAGTTGTTGATGGATAAGAAGATGTGGCCCAGCAGCACAAGTGAACATGACGTCAGTCGGTTCAAGTCTTCTGCGTTCGCCATCTTTAAAGTCTCGCGGAGATACCTCCTGCATAGAGAAGGGAATGTGTAATTCTCATCGAAGCTCGATCTACATACATTAACTCACGCCTTATCCCAGAAGGAAGGAGATAAGTAGAAAATACAGAACGCCACCTGCTGTGATTCTCATAGAATTTGTTAAAAAAGAAAACTGTCCGATCTGAAAGGGGGATATATGTATCCCATTCACATTACCAGGTAAAATATCAATACGAGAAACATAAAATATTCATGAAAGTACTTGTAAACATCCTAATTTTATATTATGATTTTTGTGCCGAAATTACACTTCCCCACATCGGCGTCACTACCCGAGAAGCGAGTGCCGCAAGTACGGGGAAATCGCGTTTTGACAGCTTAATAAAATTATACATGCGTATTAATTGGTGATGTAAACTACCCGGTTACCTATCATAAATTCGAAAAATATTTGACCGAAAACTTTTCAACAATTTTCGTTTCGATTTTTTTTTTTAACTTCATTGAATCCACGTCTGCCACTGTATTAGTTGACCTAATCAATTCGATTTTTTTCTTTACCCTCACGTTTCATTTGGTCGAAAAACTTTTTACCGAAGTTACACTTAGCCGAAATAACATTTGTTCGAAGTATTATGTTTCCGAACAATCATTATACCACTGTTTTAATTATCATATTTTCGTTTCATGCAAGCAGGCATGCAGCGTGCAAACAAGCATGGAAGCAGGCATGCAACATGCATTGTTTCTGTCACGGCTCCGGCGCTGCAGGGTTTGGGCGGCCCTCCGCGCCTATGCTTACGGGCTTAAATTACATTCTAGGGGTAGGGCAGATAAGACTGCGTGAAGTCGGTTTTGCAGCAATTCGTTTCTGTCACTAAATTTTGTAGCATAACATATTGACTTTTATGACACTAATTTAATATTGAAAATGCTTCCAAGTAACCGGCTATATACATATTTGTGACCAAATAATATGCCGTAACATGTTGTTTCGGTGTGGTGAAAATATGGCAAATAAATCATTTAGCAAATAAAAAAAGTTCAAAAGAGTCTTCGGCCAATAGCATAAAGTTATTTTGTAAATCGGCGAAATATGGTTAGGTAAAATAATACCTATGACACATGATACTTCGATGATCTAAAAATATGTCAAATAATGCATATAGCAAAAAAAGATCTCGGTCAATAGTTTTCGGTAAAATGAAATTCGACCAAAAAAAAATCGGAAAAGTGATTGGTTCTCAAACTACCCAATTCGGAGGCTAATCTTCAAAGGGATACTCACTTGGCTTCGTTATACCGCGCCTGGAAGAACGCCTGCAGTCCCAACACGTAGTAGGACGCGGCGCGCAGTCCGTGCGCGTATGCCGGTAACGACTCCGGCCTTACCTGGGTAATAATAATAAGTCAGGCAAATTAATAAGTAATTAATGAATATAAAGTTAGGTTTAGTTATATCGCTGTACAATGTGGTCCTTTTACAATTGTTAGGGTTGAGATACGTCCGGAATTTTAGCTTAGTGTCCGGAATGCAGGGACTAAAAGAAAAATAATTATGTATTATAGAAGATAACTCATAAACTACCCAAGTATGTGAATAAAATCCGAGAAACTTCATCCTTTTTAGAAGTCGGTTAAAAAGGGCTAACATCAGGTTTAATATCAGACTTTCTAAAACTATGTTTGTTATCTGAATGTGCTATCAGAAGTTCTGTTTCAAAACAAAGTTCCGAGTAGCAGTATGACGACTCGGAACCAGCCGGTGGTCACAAACGCTTCGGCTGAACTTTATTTTCATTTGCGTAGTCAGTGCCCCGCATTTGAATTTCCCATTGTCCAATGTCCCCCCTTCTGCATTGCAAGGTGGTAATGCAGTGACTGTGGTGCGTAGCGACTTACTTGTTCCATAAGTATTGTGAGTTCGCTGTCTCTTCGCCCTCGTAAATATACAATAGCCAGGTTCAGTTTCGCAAACATCCATAATTCTCTTTCTTGTGACATCTGAAACCAAAAATAAATCAGAAACCTTACATAACAAATCTTCTATTTATGGTAAAAAAAATGTTGAACAAAACCTGCTTTATATTAAGTAAATTCCTTGGATATTAAAATTAACGTTTACACCAGCCTTTCTTGACCACAGATAATTTATGTGAATTTATCAACTCTTATTGGATGTTTTGTTAAACGTGGGCAACTTTTATTAAGGGACTATCGTTCTATGCAATACGATAAAAAAATCTACTATTGCCTTAATCTTTTCGAGTATGAAAAAAATATGACTCCGTGATAGTGGATGTGGCGCAACCCTAAATCGCCACCATGTATGAATATGTAGCCAGCAACCCTGCAATACTTTCATATTTTAAGTTACTCGTTTCTAGATTTTGTTGCTGTAGAGACACGTTGCTGTAACAATATTGCTTACTGTGTGTTCGCACTGGTGCAACAGTCACATAAGAGTGAGAAGGCTTTTGTAACAAAATTTTGATTTAGATTCTTCTCCATAGAGATAGATCTACGGTTTGAAATGGGCAACTACAGTACATTCTCAGTTATTATGCTTTGTGACTGGGACTCATGTTTTTGTTTTGACAATGCAAAAGTGTCTGTAATGGTCTATTTGAAATAAATGAGTTTGAATAAACAAATAGTGAATTCTTTAATGTTTTTATGTGAATGTCTTGGAAATGCACAGTTATCATTTATTGACGACGAATCGGGGTGTTAGTAATGATGTTAGTAAAATACTCACATTAATGGCAGTGAGGAACTGTGCCTCGGCCGCTTCCATGCAATTCATGGACATGGCGTACAGGCCCAGCAGGCAGTGCAGCTGTGGCGTGTGCAGCGCTGCCGTCGCCGCTGTACACGTAACGTTAAAATATTACTACAATGCACAGATTTTGTGGGATCTTGAAAAAATAACTTCAATGTCTACACACAACGCTTAGAATACAAGGTGAAATTAAATTACCTAGAAGAACTCGACACCAATTTCTCTGGGCACCACGAAAACATCATACATAAATTATTCGCGGCTAAATAATAACAGCCGCATAGGTTGACCTTCAAGGTTAAGCCGCGGTTGCCTAGGTCGGTCTGTGGATGGGTGACCGTCATTACATACCGGGTTTCCTCCGTGCCTGGGAAAGCAAGTGGGTTTCGGTTGGCATTTGTAGATTTTTGACAGTCGTTATAGGTAAACAGTGACCTGAAAGTCTGAAAACAAGGATTTCCTTGGGGCACCGTATTACCCAGTACTAACTGGGTTGTGGAGGTTAGATAGGCAGTCACACCATATAAAATACTGGTATTCAGTTGTATCCACGCGATCTCGTGCAGCGCGAGGAGCCGCCACGAGGCGGCAGAGCGCGGCGTGCGTCACCTGGCGGCGCCTGTATGTAGTGTATACTCACGCTCGGGCGCCTGCGTGAGCAGCACGGCGGCGCGCGCGATCTCGTGCAGCGCGTGCGCCTTGCCGCCCGCCACGAGGCGGCAGAGCGCGGCGTGCGTCACCTGGCGGCGCCTGTATGTAGTGTATACTCACGCTCGGGCGCCTGCGTGAGCAGCACGGCGGCGCGCGCGATCTCGTGCAGCGCGTGCGCCTTGCCGCCCGCCACGAGGCGGCAGAGCGCGGCGTGCGTCACCTGGCGGCGCCTGTATGTAGTGTATACTCACGCTCGGGCGCCTGCGTGAGCAGCACGGCGGCGCGCGCGATCTCGTGCAGCGCGTGCGCCTTGCCGCCCGCCACGAGGCGGCAGAGCGCGGCGTGCGTCACCTGGCGGCGCCTGTATGTAGTGTATACTCACGCTCGGGCGCCTGCGTGAGCAGCACGGCGGCGCGCGCGATCTCGTGCAGCGCGTGCGCCTTGCCGCCCGCCACGAGGCGGCAGAGCGCGGCGTGCGTCACCTGGCGGCGCCTGTATGTAGTGTATACTCACGCTCGGGCGCCTGCGTGAGCAGCACGGCGGCGCGCGCGATCTCGTGCAGCGCGTGCGCCTTGCCGCCCGCCACGAGGCGGCAGAGCGCGGCGTGCGTCACCTGGCGGCGCCTGTATGTAGTGTATACTCACGCTCGGGCGCCTGCGTGAGCAGCACGGCGGCGCGCGCGATCTCGTGCAGCGCGTGCGCCTTGCCGCCCGCCACGAGGCGGCAGAGCGCGGCGTGCGTCACCTGGCGGCGCCTGTATGTAGTGTATACTCACGCTCGGGCGCCTGCGTGAGCAGCACGGCGGCGCGCGCGATCTCGTGCAGCGCGTGCGCCTTGCCGCCCGCCACGAGGCGGCAGAGCGCGGCGTGCGTCACCTGGCGGCGCCTGTATGTAGTGTATACTCACGCTCGGGCGCCTGCGTGAGCAGCACGGCGGCGCGCGCGATCTCGTGCAGCGCGTGCGCCTTGCCGCCCGCCACGAGGCGGCAGAGCGCGGCGTGCGTCACCTGGCGGCGCCTGTATGTAGTGTATACTCACGCTCGGGCGCCTGCGTGAGCAGCACGGCGGCGCGCGCGATCTCGTGCAGCGCGTGCGCCTTGCCGCCCGCCACGAGGCGGCAGAGCGCGGCGTGCGTCACCTGGCGGCGCCTGTATGTAGTGTATACTCACGCTCGGGCGCCTGCGTGAGCAGCACGGCGGCGCGCGCGATCTCGTGCAGCGCGTGCGCCTTGCCGCCCGCCACGAGGCGGCAGAGCGCGGCGTGCGTCACCTGGCGGCGCCTGTATGTAGTGTATACTCACGCTCGGGCGCCTGCGTGAGCAGCACGGCGGCGCGCGCGATCTCGTGCAGCGCGTGCGCCTTGCCGCCCGCCACGAGGCGGCAGAGCGCGGCGTGCGTCACCTGGCGGCGCCTGTATGTAGTGTATACTCACGCTCGGGCGCCTGCGTGAGCAGCACGGCGGCGCGCGCGATCTCGTGCAGCGCGTGCGCCTTGCCGCCCGCCACGAGGCGGCAGAGCGCGGCGTGCGTCACCTGGCGGCGCCTGTATGTAGTGTATACTCACGCTCGGGCGCCTGCGTGAGCAGCACGGCGGCGCGCGCGATCTCGTGCAGCGCGTGCGCCTTGCCGCCCGCCACGAGGCGGCAGAGCGCGGCGTGCGTCACCTGGCGGCGCCTGTATGTAGTGTATACTCACGCTCGGGCGCCTGCGTGAGCAGCACGGCGGCGCGCGCGATCTCGTGCAGCGCGTGCGCCTTGCCGCCCGCCACGAGGCGGCAGAGCGCGGCGTGCGTCACCTGGCGGCGCCTGTATGTAGTGTATACTCACGCTCGGGCGCCTGCGTGAGCAGCACGGCGGCGCGCGCGATCTCGTGCAGCGCGTGCGCCTTGCCGCCCGCCACGAGGCGGCAGAGCGCGGCGTGCGTCACCTGGCGGCGCCTGTATGTAGTGTATACTCACGCTCGGGCGCCTGCGTGAGCAGCACGGCGGCGCGCGCGATCTCGTGCAGCGCGTGCGCCTTGCCGCCCGCCACGAGGCGGCAGAGCGCGGCGTGCGTCACCTGGCGGCGCCTGTATGTAGTGTATACTCACGCTCGGGCGCCTGCGTGAGCAGCACGGCGGCGCGCGCGATCTCGTGCAGCGCGTGCGCCTTGCCGCCCGCCACGAGGCGGCAGAGCGCGGCGTGCGTCACCTGGCGGCGCCTGTATGTAGTGTATACTCACGCTCGGGCGCCTGCGTGAGCAGCACGGCGGCGCGCGCGATCTCGTGCAGCGCGTGCGCCTTGCCGCCCGCCACGAGGCGGCAGAGCGCGGCGTGCGTCACCTGGCGGCGCCTGTATGTAGTGTATACTCACGCTCGGGCGCCTGCGTGAGCAGCACGGCGGCGCGCGCGATCTCGTGCAGCGCGTGCGCCTTGCCGCCCGCCACGAGGCGGCAGAGCGCGGCGTGCGTCACCTGGCGGCGCCTGTATGTAGTGTATACTCACGCTCGGGCGCCTGCGTGAGCAGCACGGCGCACAGTGGATCCATATTGAAAATTAGTGGACATGGGCAACAAAGTTCCAATATCGATTCGATATTTTTTTATGTGATTCTTCATGATATTCCAGACAACTTTTACTCTTGTGAAATTTCTTCTAAAGTTGATCGTTTGTCTGAAAAAAAATAAATTAGATTTTTTTGTATGGAGCGAATCACGTTTATTTTTTTTTCTTCAATTGTACGAATATGTTAGGTGTATGGCGTGAGTATATGATAGCTAGGGTCATTCTCTATCCAGGAAAAAATATATCAGCGCCGGCCATCCGCGGCCGCGCGAGTAATCATTCGGTAAAAAAATAATATTTTCTATGATTTTTTTTGCCTTTTAAAATCAATTCAAAGTATATTTTCTGTCTCACTTGGCTGTTTTCACCTTTTTAGTTAAATATATAGTTTTAATAGCACATAGGTACTCACAACTAGTAATTCTGGCAGAGGTTAAGTTATTATTGCATGTTATCGGTGGCACCTGCATTGTGATTGATGACTCATTTGTTTGTGCGCTCGTCTAAGCGCATAACTAATGAGTCATCGAAAAATGCTCGTCTCTGATTGGCTGAATAATTTTCAGTCATGCTAATATGTTCACTACTTGAGTAATTAACACTGACTATAAATACAAAGACATTCACTAAGTCCCTCTAGTTTCGCTCTTGTCGCTTATTTGTGAACACAGTGAAATACTTTTGTTGTTGCCTGAAGCAATTCAGTTGTTACAGACTACCGAGCCTCCCTGTGACAGTGAGATTACCAGCAGCCGCGGTAGGGAGCGCCGAGTCACCTCCGTCGCTGGTCGTCACCCGCTAGGCCTCCTCCGGGTAACCGGAGGTCTCACCTGGCGGTGACAGACCGCCGAGGTGGCGTGAAGAAAGCGGCGCTATTTACATAGCACCGTAGCGCCTCCTACCGGACATTTTGACAACTACACAAAGGCAAATCGCGTTCGCGCATCTGCCATTGGTCATGGCCTACAAGGCCAACACAGCGAGGGTGCCCGTTGTTGCGGGCACACCCATGACCCCGCGGGACAAGGACAAGGTCCATAACCCGCCAGCCGCGCTCCCATACGGGGGCGTAGCGATGTCTTCCAGACAAACAAATGAGTCATCAATCACAATGCAGGTGCCACCGATAACAATAGATAATGTGCAGGTAGTTAAAAAAATAACAGCCAATCAGAGACAATTATTTTTCGGTGACTCGTTTGTTATGCACTTAACCGAGCGCACAAACAAATATCAATCATAGTAACTTAACCTCTTCCAGAATTACTAGTTGTGAGTACCTATGTGCTATTAAAACTATATATTTAACTAGAAAGGTGAAAACAGCCAAGTGAGACAGAAAATATGACTTTGAATTGATTTTAAAAGGCAAAAAATTTCATAGAAAATATTATTTTTTTACCGAATGATTACTCGCGCGGCCGCGGATGGCCGGCGCTGATATATTTTTTCGTGGATAGAGAATGACCCTAGCTATCATATACTCACGCCATACACCTAACATATTCGTACAATTGAAGAAAAAAAAATAAACGTGATTCGCTCCATACAAAAAAATCTAATTTATTTTTTTTCAGACAAACGATCAACTTTAGAAGAAATTTCACAAGAGTAAAAGTTGTCTGGAATATCATGAAGAATCACATAAAAAAATATCGAATCGATATTGGAACTTTGTTGCCCATGTCCACTAATTTTCAATATGGATCCACTGTGCGGCGGCGCGCGCGATCTCGTGCAGCGCGTGCGCCTTGCCGCCCGCCACGAGGCGGCAGAGCGCGGCGTGCGTCACCTGGCGGCGCCTGTATGTAGTGTATACTCACGCTCGGGCGCCTGCGTGAGCAGCACGGCGGCGCGCGCGATCTCGTGCAGCGCGTGCGCCTTGCCGCCCGCCACGAGGCGGCAGAGCGCGGCGTGCGTCACCTGGCGGCGCCTGTATGTAGTGTATACTCACGCTCGGGCGCCTGCGTGAGCAGCACGGCGGCGCGCGCGATCTCGTGCAGCGCGTGCGCCTTGCCGCCCGCCACGAGGCGGCAGAGCGCGGCGTGCGTCACCTGGCGGCGCCTGTATGTAGTGTATACTCACGCTCGGGCGCCTGCGTGAGCAGCACGGCGGCGCGCGCGATCTCGTGCAGCGCGTGCGCCTTGCCGCCCGCCACGAGGCGGCAGAGCGCGGCGTGCGTCACCTGGCGGCGCCTGTATGTAGTGTATACTCACGCTCGGGCGCCTGCGTGAGCAGCACGGCGGCGCGCGCGATCTCGTGCAGCGCGTGCGCCTTGCCGCCCGCCACGAGGCGGCAGAGCGCGGCGTGCGTCACCTGGCGGCGCCTGTATGTAGTGTATACTCACGCTCGGGCGCCTGCGTGAGCAGCACGGCGGCGCGCGCGATCTCGTGCAGCGCGTGCGCCTTGCCGCCCGCCACGAGGCGGCAGAGCGCGGCGTGCGTCACCTGGCGGCGCCTGTATGTAGTGTATACTCACGCTCGGGCGCCTGCGTGAGCAGCACGGCGGCGCGCGCGATCTCGTGCAGCGCGTGCGCCTTGCCGCCCGCCACGAGGCGGCAGAGCGCGGCGTGCGTCACCTGGCGGCGCCTGTATGTAGTGTATACTCACGCTCGGGCGCCTGCGTGAGCAGCACGGCGGCGCGCGCGATCTCGTGCAGCGCGTGCGCCTTGCCGCCCGCCACGAGGCGGCAGAGCGCGGCGTGCGTCACCTGGCGGCGCCTATATGTAGTGTATACTCACGCTCGGGCGCCTGCGTGAGCAGCACGGCGGCGCGCGCGATCTCGTGCAGCGCGTGCGCCTTGCCGCCCGCCACGAGGCGGCAGAGCGCGGCGTGCGTCACCTGGCGGCGCCTGTATGTAGTGTATACTCACGCTCGGGCGCCTGCGTGAGCAGCACGGCGGCGCGCGCGATCTCGTGCAGCGCGTGCGCCTTGCCGCCCGCCACGAGGCGGCAGAGCGCGGCGTGCGTCACCTGGCGGCGCCTGTATGTAGTGTATACTCACGCTCGGGCGCCTGCGTGAGCAGCACGGCGGCGCGCGCGATCTCGTGCAGCGCGTGCGCCTTGCCGCCCGCCACGAGGCGGCAGAGCGCGGCGTGCGTCACCTGGCGGCGCCTGTATGTAGTGTATACTCACGCTCGGGCGCCTGCGTGAGCAGCACGGCGGCGCGCGCGATCTCGTGCAGCGCGTGCGCCTTGCCGCCCGCCACGAGGCGGCAGAGCGCGGCGTGCGTCACCTGGCGGCGCCTGTATGTAGTGTATACTCACGCTCGGGCGCCTGCGTGAGCAGCACGGCGGCGCGCGCGATCTCGTGCAGCGCGTGCGCCTTGCCGCCCGCCACGAGGCGGCAGAGCGCGGCGTGCGTCACCTGGCGGCGCCTGTATGTAGTGTATACTCACGCTCGGGCGCCTGCGTGAGCAGCACGGCGGCGCGCGCGATCTCGTGCAGCGCGTGCGCCTTGCCGCCCGCCACGAGGCGGCAGAGCGCGGCGTGCGTCACCTGGCGGCGCCTGTATGTAGTGTATACTCACGCTCGGGCGCCTGCGTGAGCAGCACGGCGGCGCGCGCGATCTCGTGCAGCGCGTGCGCCTTGCCGCCCGCCACGAGGCGGCAGAGCGCGGCGTGCGTCACCTGGCGGCGCCTGTATGTAGTGTATACTCACGCTCGGGCGCCTGCGTGAGCAGCACGGCGGCGCGCGCGATCTCGTGCAGCGCGTGCGCCTTGCCGCCCGCCACGAGGCGGCAGAGCGCGGCGTGCGTCACCTGGCGGCGCCTGTATGTAGTGTATACTCACGCTCGGGCGCCTGCGTGAGCAGCACGGCGGCGCGCGCGATCTCGTGCAGCGCGTGCGCCTTGCCGCCCGCCACGAGGCGGCAGAGCGCGGCGTGCGTCACCTGGCGGCGCCTGTATGTAGTGTATACTCACGCTCGGGCGCCTGCGTGAGCAGCACGGCGGCGCGCGCGATCTCGTGCAGCGCGTGCGCCTTGCCGCCCGCCACGAGGCGGCAGAGCGCGGCGTGCGTCACCTGGCGGCGCCTGTATGTAGTGTATACTCACGCTCGGGCGCCTGCGTGAGCAGCACGGCGGCGCGCGCGATCTCGTGCAGCGCGTGCGCCTTGCCGCCCGCCACGAGGCGGCAGAGCGCGGCGTGCGTCACCTGGCGGCGCCTGTATGTAGTGTATACTCACGCTCGGGCGCCTGCGTGAGCAGCACGGCGGCGCGCGCGATCTCGTGCAGCGCGTGCGCCTTGCCGCCCGCCACGAGGCGGCAGAGCGCGGCGTGCGTCACCTGGCGGCGCCTGTATGTAGTGTATACTCACGCTCGGGCGCCTGCGTGAGCAGCACGGCGGCGCGCGCGATCTCGTGCAGCGCGTGCGCCTTGCCGCCCGCCACGAGGCGGCAGAGCGCGGCGTGCGTCACCTGGCGGCGCCTGTATGTAGTGTATACTCACGCTCGGGCGCCTGCGTGAGCAGCACGGCGGCGCGCGCGATCTCGTGCAGCGCGTGCGCCTTGCCGCCCGCCACGAGGCGGCAGAGCGCGGCGTGCGTCACCTGGCGGCGCCTGTATGTAGTGTATACTCACGCTCGGGCGCCTGCGTGAGCAGCACGGCGGCGCGCGCGATCTCGTGCAGCGCGTGCGCCTTGCCGCCCGCCACGAGGCGGCAGAGCGCGGCGTGCGTCACCTGGCGGCGCCTGTATGTAGTGTATACTCACGCTCGGGCGCCTGCGTGAGCAGCACGGCGGCGCGCGCGATCTCGTGCAGCGCGTGCGCCTTGCCGCCCGCCACGAGGCGGCAGAGCGCGGCGTGCGTCACCTGGCGGCGCCTGTATGTAGTGTATACTCACGCTCGGGCGCCTGCGTGAGCAGCACGGCGGCGCGCGCGATCTCGTGCAGCGCGTGCGCCTTGCCGCCCGCCACGAGGCGGCAGAGCGCGGCGTGCGTCACCTGGCGGCGCCTATATGTAGTGTATACTCACGCTCGGGCGCCTGCGTGAGCAGCACGGCGGCGCGCGCGATCTCGTGCAGCGCGTGCGCCTTGCCGCCCGCCACGAGGCGGCAGAGCGCGGCGTGCGTCACCTGGCGGCGCCTGTATGTAGTGTATACTCACGCTCGGGCGCCTGCGTGAGCAGCACGGCGGCGCGCGCGATCTCGTGCAGCGCGTGCGCCTTGCCGCCCGCCACGAGGCGGCAGAGCGCGGCGTGCTCCACTAGCGCCATGCGCAGGCGCCACGCCAGGGTGGCGCCCTTCCGGCTGCGCGCCTGTTCCCGCTCGTCTCGCTCGGACTTGTCCTCCTTGTCACCCGATTTTGCTGTTAATAAACATAAACTCTCAAAATCTGCTAGTAACTTAAATAATGAATAACAACATAAGACCATTCATGTAATATTTTCTATTCATCGATAACATGACTAACAAGAAAAAGCACTCACACGTAAGTTTATCGATCTGCGCGAGCGCCTTCTCGGTGTACTTGTGCGCCTTCTCCATGTAGCCAGCCTGCGCCGAGTGCATAACGGTGACCAGGTACACTAGTACGTACAGCTGCTGTCGGGACAGCCACACGAACAGCTCGCCCTGGACCGTGCCGCATACCGCTGCGAAATGAGGGAGAAATTGTAAATAGGGTTCCCCAACATGGTCCGACAGTATTACGTTCCAGTAAATAAATGTAGATTTTCAACAAACGACCACAGAACCAGAGCAAGTTGCATTTTCCTGCCACTGATTAGTCTGTCAAAATCAGTGGTCTTTATAATCATTTTAATAAGGTTGCTGCTAGATTCTTCTTCTTAGTGTGACGCTGTCAATCTAAATTGTGTCAGCCCAGAATTGAGTCATTAGTTTGGCGCTTTCAGTAGCGTCCATCAGTTCCTGTAGTGAACAAGCAGCAGGGCACGCAGGACACGATATTAAGTGCACCATCGTTTGTAGAACAGTGCCACGTTTACAGTCCAGGGCAGTCATTAAAAAAAAACTACTAGATACTACTAGAACTTGCTAGATTGCTCCTATCAGAGGTAGAATAAGTCTTAAAGGTAGTACTGTACTCCAGAATGGTACAAATAAATAGCAGCCTTATTGCTAATAGCAATACATTTTAGAGGGTATATAAAAGCGAAACTTACTGTCATCATCAGGCCAATTAGGCGCCATGATGGTCTGTATGCTCTGCTGCAGCTGCTTTAGACAAGGCTTCACACTCTTCACCTGTCCAGCCATTAAGTAGTGACATACCTGCCGACAATTCAAATAGCTGAAGTGGTTTCAAACATATTCAAAACATTTTCCTTATTTCTCTGACCACATGCCCGCCCATACCATGAGCAGTATGACAATCGATTTTCGATTTCTCAGTACCATTTGGATTCGATTTTGTTGGCTGAAATATTGATTGAAAATATAATTACCTGTAGCACTAAGAAAAAGACTTTGAGATACTCTTTCTGGTGATGACTGCCGGTCCAGATGTCTACTAGGTGACCTGCCTGGTTCAGTAGAGGCAACACTTCTGTGATCTTCTTATCTATTAACAACAGCTGCAACAAATGGGTTTACAGTTAGACATTGAGTTTTATTACAATGCGATTAGAAGCTAATAATTGAACTCCATAAAATAATTAGACTATGTAGAGTACAAACATTACCAGTGTGCAACATTTGCTTTTCGATGATTCACCACAGACATTACTCAACTTTACAAATAGTTAACAGATTTATGCCCGTTTCAGATTTGCGTATTTTTGGCGCGTATAAGCTAGTTTTGGAAGCGCGTGTGGGAGCGTATGCGCGCGACTTTTGCCACACGCGCAACTCGCAGAGCGATGACGCGCTTATAAGCTCGTATGCGAGCCGCGATATTCTCCCCCACGCGCGCCCGCGCCTTCTCGTTTCAGTTAGCAATGGACTGAACCCACCAGTTCCAACGAATAAGCGCGAGTCAACTTTTTTAATATGTGCAAAGTGTGACGCGCGTGTAAGCGCGTAAGTCGATACGAGCTTATACGTGCAAAAATACGCAACTTAAACCGCACTATCACTAGACGACTACTTAATGCCTAAATAACAGCTTTTTACCACACAGAAACCTATAAAGCTCAATGTTCTAAAAAATTGTGTAACATTTTCCTCAGGACAGTAACAATAAGGTTTTTGAGTCTTGATAAACATTAGATTACACACTTTCATAGTTTATGATTATGTTTAGAGCAGAAGGCAGATGGTAATTGTACTAGCCTGGCATTACCTAATCGAAACTAACTAGTACACTACAACGTAAACTAGTATTTTATGTTAACTTACCATAACCCTACTGAGTATGAAAAGGACGCGCGTGTAAGCCACATTGGATATCTGTGCATAATCCACACCAACCCCTAGCAAGCTGCTCGCCACTTCATACTCTTTCTCCGTTGCATGGATTTGCTGAAATGAGAAGACAATTTCAGAAAAACTGGAGGACCCAAGTAACAGAAATACTTTCCTGTCAATCTCTCCTACTTTATGACTTAATGGCACTTTATAGATCACCCCAACCGGACAATCCTCATCATAATTGGAAAAGGATAGATGATTTCAGTACTTTTTGGATAAGTTTGGCTCGGTTTGCGACCATTTGATATAAAAACAGCATCGGTGGAGTTTATAAGGTCTTCAAAGGTACAGTTATAGGGTCACTTAGGACATTCAAGCAAATAGGCCATGATCTGGACAGCATACTCACTTTTGTGCGTTGGATGGTCTATAATCCCCCATTTTACCAAATTATTTGTGTTATGGCATGCAGAACAAGTTCCGGATCGGTAATAAGAACCAGGAGAACTGGTTCTTACAACTGAACCGGTTCTGCATGCCCTAGTTGTGTTGTTGTTATTGTCATACCATATTCTAAATAAACAATATTTCTTATCTGTTACTTTTTCAATGAACAATTGAAGTCCAGTCAATTTGTCCAATAAAAGTTGTTTTTATCAGGTTGACTTGCTTTTAGTTTTACAAATAAGAACTAGTTGCAACATTGCCCCAAAGTTTATTACAGGTACAAATGTCCTTAAAACTGAAGATATATCACCATATGATTGTAATGATAAGACTATTCTCATGTGAGAATAATATTAAAGTCAAGGTCAATAACAAAACAATAATTTGAAATGATTAAATAAACATAGACAATGAAGATTATAACTCAATATATGATCAGTCGTAAAAATATCTTGAACTAAAACAATAACATTGAAAATTGTTTATGTTAGAATCAAACAATAGAATCTAAGAAGTTAATATTTTTTTATTTATACCATATATTTTTTTTAATGTAAAGTTTTCAAAACAACCAAGACCATTTAACATTGTAATTATATCTGCATTACTATAGCAAATTTAATTTAAAATAATCCTAGATTGACAAACATTAGGATTGTTTATCTTACAACTAATTGATGCATTTAATCTATGAAACATTAATAACATTGCATAGAGAGAGCAAAAGGTTATGTAAATGACATAAAATAACACAGATTGTATACTTACTGCCAGTTGGAATATAAGTCTGCAGTGCCAGTAAACACTATGCTGAGACAACTCAATGGCCTTCCGTAGAATGGGCTTTGAATGTGCTGGCTGGCCCTGGGCCTCAAACAGATCTGCGAGCACGCTTGCTGCCTCGAACTTAACATCATCGAACCCATTGATTGTCTGTGACATGCACCACTGAAACCACAACACTCTTTAATCACCATATGACCCACTTGAACTTTGTTTACATACTTTGAGAAAGTGGTATCTTAAATACCCACAAACATACATTATGTTGCTGGAACTCAATCCAATTATACCTACAACCGCTTCTTCAAAACACATTACACTTCAAATTATACCAATAACAACAAAAAAAACTTACACTCTGCTCTAAATGCGTTCTCGCCAAGTCGATGTTTTTGGTGTGTGTCAAAAGAATATTTCCAAGTTGTAAATGTGTCCTGGCTTCGACCCTTTGTGGTGGTTTGAAATTAAATACAGCTTGTAGGCACTGAATACAACTTTTTATGTCAGGAGGATTCGATGTACGGAAATGTTCTGCTAAACCAAGTAAAGAAATATACCAAGCGTCCTGCGTTGACGCCATTTTGACATTTCTGCTTGGAGGGAACGATGTTGCCAGACTGGTCACTCATAGAATTTGGTGAAAAACTTGGGTGAAAAAATATCCAACTGAATAATACCACAAAAAAAAAGTTTTTTGTTAATAAATTAAAGTTACATCGGTATAACTCAATATAACGATAAATGAAATCCTGTTATCATTTCTGTCAAAATTTAAAACATGTTTGTCATTAAATAATTCTACCCACCATTTAGTAGAAAATACTAAGAAGGATTTTTGTTAGGTTGGTAGTGGTAGCGTTTCAGGGCAAAGTTGTATTCTAATCTTTGCTTGGAGACAATGTTTCAGAAGTTTTTTCGGGATGATTTTTAATTATTTTTTCTACTTTTCTTTAAACCATAAAATCTCAGTCAGTCCCAGAAAAACTTTTTTAAATAATTTAGAATACCGGGGTAAAACGGGGTGAATAGAGATATGTACATATTCTCCTTTATTTATTTTACATACCTACCTAATTTGTACATTTTTAAATATTCTGTTTTATTACAATCTAGAAAAAATATTTAAAAATGTAGTCCACCGATATCGGGAACAGGGTCCAAACTACTACGGTCAGGTACGGTAAGCAGCGAACATGGCTCCAGAGAGAGGAACCTCCTAACAATACGAGTACCGCTTTCTGAATCAGGTAGGCCTCCTCAGGTATTGATCGGAGCTCTTGGTAATTAAGCCATTGGCTGAAACGACTATCGACACAATGATCGCCGAGTTCACATTCCACATATCGACAACCTCGCCAAGTGATTATACTTGATTTGCTTATCTTTCTTGGCTTTCACGAGGTGCTCATCGTGTGGGACCGTTATTTCAACAATCATTGCGCACTGCGCTAATCGATCCTTCACCACTATATCAGGCTTATTGGCTACAATAGTTCTGTAACTCACGAAGCCGGAGAGCTATCGGCCCATCACTCTCCTGCCAACCATCTCCAAGGTGTTTGAGCAACTCCTGCTGCGACACCTCTCCCAGCACTTCACTCTACGACCGGAACAGTTCGGGTTTCGCTCGGAGCACTCAACGACGCTCCAGCTGTCGAGGGTACTGCACCTGCTAGCGGCAACGCTGAACAAGAAGGAGCGTGCAGTTGCAGTATTCCTCGACATGGAAAAGGCATTCGACCGCGTCTGGCATGCCGGTCTGCTGTACAAGCTTTCGCAGACAGACGCGCCTCGTCGCTTGATACAGGTGGTCTCCTCCTTCCTCTCTAACAGGTCTTTCAGGGTGGCGGTCGACGGCGCGCTATCTAGCTTCCGCCCGATTGCCGCGGGCGTGCCGCAGGGCAGCTGCGTCTCACCGCTCTGCTACTCCTGCTTCACCGACGACATCCCCACCACACCCGACACCACGCTCGCGCTGTACGCTGACGACGCCGCGTACATCGCCACCTCGCTCAATGCGAACCACGCGGCCGTCAAGATGCAGCGCGCGCTCGACCTGCTGCCTGACTGGCTGTCGAAATGGAGGTTGTCGGTGAACGTGGGAAAGACGCAGGCGCTGGTCGCCGGCGGCACCACTCTCCCGCCACCCCTGAAGCTGCAGGGAGTCGACATCGCGTGGTCGCCCCAGGTAAAGTACCTCGGGGTCACCATCGACCGTCGGCTCTCCATGGTAAGTCACGTCCGCTCGGTTGTCGCCAGATGCAGAGCCGCCCGCAACCTGCTCCACCCAGTGCTCTCTTCCCGCCTCCCGCTGCGTGCCAAGCTGGGCGTGTACAAGACGTACATTCGCCCACTGCTCACGTACGCTGCCCCAGCCTGGCTCGCCCTCACGAGCGAGAACACCAGGAAGCTCCTCCGCGCGCAACAGAACTTATCGCTGCGGAGGGTCGTCGCCGCCCCTCGCTACGTGAGGAACACCACCATCCTGCGGGACCTCAAGATGGAGAGCCTGGAGGACTTCTGCCGCCGCCTCGCGTCCACTATGTTCGCGCGTGCCGACGCTTCTGCTTGGCCCCACGTCAAGCACTTAGCGCCATGGCACGCGCGGCCACCTGACGCGAGGTGCCTACCACGCGACCTCATACCAGCGGACGTGGCTAACCCCCCCCCCCCCCCCGGATTTGACGCACCCGAGTAAGTCGCACCCACCTACACGCGGCCTACTCAAACAATGAGACTCCACATTCACCACATACACTCGGTACATGTCGTGTTCTAGGTTAATATAGGCACGACACGCACCGCATCACACAGACACGACTCCACAAGCGAATAAACTCACGCGATGAACGAGCGGCGCGGGCCTGCTATTCTATCATTCTATCGCTAACATGAGCGGTGTTACACAAGTACACTGCCGCTCATACTCACATACACGGCCCTTTTGCCTGGCGCGTAATCGGCTAGACCTGAAAACGTGACAGGCGGGGGCCAACAGCCGCGGTAGGGAGCGCCGAGCCACCTCCGTCGCTGGTCGTCACCCGCTAGGCCTCCTCCGGGTAACCGGAGGTCTCACCTGGCGGTGACAGACCGCCGAGGTGGCGTGAAGATAGCGGCGCTATACACAGCGCCGTAGCGCCTCCTACCGGACACTTTTGCAACTACACATAGACAGGTTGCGTAAGTAACGCGCCTGTCGTCAGCTGGGCCTATACGGCCAACTCAACGAGGGTGCCCGTTGTCACGGGCACCGCAGATGACACCGCGGGCCCAAGGACGCTGTCCACACCCCGCCAGCCGCGCCCCCATGCGGGGCGTAGCGACAACCACAGGTACAGGTGTAGTTCTGTAAGTGATGATGGATTGCTCCCAGTACAATGTGATATTGCCATTTTCAAGAACGGGACTTCCACAAGGCTGTATTTAAGAGCAATTTGCTGATGCATAATCCTGGCTACAAGGTTGTGTATATGCAATTATTCTCCCTTATTACTTAATTATTTACCTTCTTGGCAACATACCATTTAAAATCCCTTTCGATTCGGTCAGTCCACTGAAGCGGAGACGAGAGGAGAGAAGATGTGTTGTAAAAAAACCAATAGAATTTCGTTATTTGGACTTCTCGTCTCCTCCGTCTTAGCTTTAGTGGAAACGGTTGAGCAGATAGTAAAGGAGATACACATCATAAAACAGATCGAGTATTATTAAAATTAAGCAACCAAAGGACCATGCGTCAGATTAGGCTAAGTGTCCAACAGAGTTGTGACTTATGCCACTGTAAAGGATTTTGTACGTACTACGTACATAAATTGTTACCATCGGCACCACCTTCAATGAGGGATTTTATTATTAAACTCTTCCCTAGTCGCTGGATAGATGGCGCTGATCTTGCTAAGTTAGTAACGTTGTCAGTTCAACGCCATCTAGAGAGTTCTTGGAAATTATGTTTTTTTTTATACTCAAAAAGAAAACCTCTCATTCCATTGCAGAAAAAAGATATGCACCTAACTATGTTTTTGTAGAAAAAGACAATATTGGTAGTCTTATAACTGTTATTGTAACAATAAATTCATACACTAACTAAAGTAATGGTAAACAATAGATGCGTTTGCACCCGTGTGATCGAGATGCCATCGCTCAATATTACTGCTCGTATCTAACAGGTAGACGCACAGTAGGAAGTTGTGCACATTACATTCCAATAATATGGTAACTAGGGTTAGGCAGGCACATAGAGCTTAATCCACCGGCAGATCATCTAAACGATATTATTATTGATATTGATTGTTTTATTTTTTAATGTATTTTTTGCACATGGAATTAAAACTAGTATAAGATGTAAAACAACAAAAACTACAATGTCATAACAGCATTACTTTGCAGAAATATAGCTTATTTATGGTAGGAGAAAAATATTTATAGCAAAATAACCCCATGGATTCTTCACTAAAATGAGTTAATATCTTTATATTTAGTGTTGTACAAGTATATTGTAAGTGATCTCATCTCTGTTGGTGGGTGAGCCCAGACTTCATACATTTTTGCCCATGGTCCTTTTAAAAGGTGTACAACTTGTGAAACAGATGTGTGTGTGTACACCTCAACAAATTGCCTTTAACATAATTATAAAGGCAAGGTAAGGTCACCTAAGGTTTTAACCCTTATGGTGGAAGCGCCAGGGTAGCCGGCGAGATTAAAATTTTCTTACGTTTTTTGCAATTTGCCGGTCATTGTCGGGCTGTACATTGAACAAAATATGATTCGCAGCTGTAATAGGTATTTAGTTACAGAATTATAATCATTAAAATTATCAATACAACCCTCAAAGTTCATACAATCTCATTAAATAACTATTTCATGAATAAGTGGACACAGGCCTTCGTCTCTGTAAGGGATCTGCAATCCAATGATTAATATTGGTAATATCACATGCTTTCGAATTTTTTGGTTTTGGATACCGGTTTCTGCATGATTTACAACTGGCCCACAACCAAAACTATTATACTCAAGTATTTCGACAAAATGAACGGCAGCTCCGTTCATTTTGTCGAAATACTTGAGTATTACTATTACCGACCTGGTAATCGAACCCTCGTGACAGAGACCAACAGGACTATATAAAATATTATGTACTCCTGTAACATTGTGTAGGCGTATTGTATTATTTTTTCCGTACGCAAAATATACGCGCTTTAGACGCGGAGGCACCAGCCCAATATACATTATAACATCACATCTGTAATTCCTGAGATACATGTGACCCTAATAGTAACACCCATATTTCGCCAGTTATATAGACAGTTTTAAAGACTATCATAGTATATAACAATGAAACTTATTTCTCCTCTAAAGTCAATCTACATACATTCTCAACTTGATTGAGATAAGACTCCTACTATTGGCATGTACATTTAATAAAAGGTGAAGGATTAGAACAATAATAAAACACAAATTGGTTAAACTTAGATGTTAGGTTTATTCATCAATGGTAAGGGCACCAGAGTTGATGTCATTGATGAGGTCATGAGGAGGCCTGCCCTCAACTGTGCATCCGACGGACTGGGCGGTTCCAAGGATCTCCTTGACTGTGCCGGACAGGTAGCGGGCCATTGATCTGGCTTTCATGGTCTTGGCAATAACAATAACATCTTCTAGCGTGATGTTGCCGTTGTGCTTGACTGGAATTAGGAGAAAATTGTAATTAGATCATGTTAGTAGCAAGTTTTTCTGTAAAAATACTAGTAGAGAAATTGGGTGTTTTTGAAACATGATGCAGATACAATGATTCAAAGTCAAGGGCCAAGTCAGGAGCCTTCAACCAGCACTTCTTAAGCCAGTATTATTTTTATCTTATTTAGAGTAAAAAAGGTTTTACTCACAGTGAAAAAATATCACAGAAAAATAAAGATGGGGAAACAGAAAAAGAATGCAACCAGAGCCAGTCTTTAGAAATTGATCTAAACAATCAGCTGTTATAGACCAAATTTATAACAAAATCGCCAATGTTTTGTCAGGATACTTACTGTTCTTCTGCTTCTTGCGGTCACGTGGGGGCTCCTTCAGGGCTCTGATGATGAGGGCAGCGGCAGATGGCACCACAGAGATCTGAGCCTGTCTGTTCTGTACAATCAGCTGCACAGTGATCTTAAGACCCTTCCAGTCGCTGGTGGCCTTGGCAATGTCGTCACCAACCTTCTTGGGGGACTGTGAGTGGAAAGAAAATGTTAGTAAGATATTATGAAGAAGTTGAATGCTTATAAATTATTAAATTTTTGATAGATTATCTCCAATGGAGATTATAGATTCCAATATACATTACACCATGTGTGCTCTTCAGATTAAATTGTGTTTAGGGTAGTTTTATCCAGTACATAAGCACACATATGTCTTCTGGCTAATTCCAGAGAAACTGAAATTCAATGAAAAATTATTTGATAGAACTAGGAATTTCCCAATTTTAAGAAATAGTAAATTGAACATGAACTTACTCAATCCCTCCAGTAGCTAGATACCTATATGGAAAGCATGGCAGTCACATTGCCTGGTCCGCGACTCCTTATTGGACATTCGGAGTAGCCGCGACAGGGAAAGTATCCTGAGTCGCGGGTTCCTTCCATCCGCCACCCGGAAGGACGCGCCTGGTAGGGAGGCACCCCCCAGGATGATAAAATTTCAAACGAGACAACTAGATTTCGACTATCTCCACAGTGAGCAATGTTATAGTGAGTAAATAATTTTTTCTTCAGTTAAAGGTACTTAAATCTTGCAGCACGAGCATACATCGAGTTGTCCCTGTGATACCACCAAATTATTGATATCATTTATTATATAGAAAAGGTGTTCGGACTGCCATGCTAAGTTTCTAGGTTAGGATTTGGTATTTTTTAAGATTATCAACGTATATTGCTCACCAGACCAAGGGGACCGATTTTAGGGGCCAACGATGAAGTGGCACCAACTTCTCCTCCAACGCATCGCAAGTTTACTGTAAAAATACACACACAATCATGAAGAACACCATCACTCGGAAACCGGTCATGTTTTTCACTGGTATCGACTCTTACCGACTTTAATTTCATTAGGATCGAACTTAGGCGGCATTGTGCTGTATTTTTAAAATACAAATTAACGTATTTTAAACTATTCCAAGATGATTAACTTGGATTTAAAAAGGCGAACTGCAATCGAACGTTTCACAACGCTGACAGCTCACCGAAAAAGAAACTGACAGGAATATTTTGGCATTTCGTGCCTTTTTGTCTTTGGTGTAGTTTTTTTGTTGTCAGAATCAGAATGAAAAAATGGAGACCTAGTCTTTTGAAAGTGTTCATTGGATGACATGAAATAGCCTTGATATTAACATTACATGCTTTATTTCCATTGGTTCTGTATCAATTTATGATATATTAAGTTGAGAAATCCAGAGAAACTTCAAACGTCATGCAACCATCATTGGCACCAACTTGAGCTCTGAAAAATCCCGTGGAATGTAAATAACGCTGTCTAGCAATAATAACTATAAACACAATAGTCGTCGGTAGCGATGGGCGATTCCGAAATGTTTTAACAATTGAAAGAATCGGAGTCGTTAAAATAAACCATCGAGTCAACCATCGACTCGCCGTTCTACAAAACCGTAGACAGAGAATAGCATGCTATTCTCTGTCTACGTACAAAACAATCGAAATGTTTTTAGATTGTTTCGAGTCAGCTGAATCGACCGTTAGTTTTCGATTGGTCGAATCAGTCACTCTCACTCACCGAGTCTCGCTCGCAGTGTATAATTTCGCCTCAAAAGCGGATATGCTGGTTTTATATGCTATTTAGAAAGGTATTAATTGAACAAATCTACTAGTAAAATTCCGGTGTAGTTATCTATCATAGTAGTCGAGAAATTTTGAAAATCGAGAAAAGTCCATAGATACCATAGAAACATTTTATTTCCGTATGTAATCGTTTTTTCCATTGGATGTTTTTGGTTATGATTTAAACATATTTTAGGTACCTATTAATATTAAAAAAGTTAAAAAATCTCGTCTGGTTTGGGCGAAAATATTTTTTTTCTGTTATTTAGTTCATATTTTTTTTCTGACATGTCCTGCATTATTAGCATTTTTTTTAAATGCCAAATTATTAGTTGATGTAACTATTACTTCGACAAAAAAAAAACTAGATGTTTTAAACATAAGACTTCGGAGATATTAAATTTTAAAATTTTAAGTTAGGGTTGTCACTAAAGTCTATGGTTTATTTCAGTGATGGTCGTTAGTTTTTTTGGTTTTGTAGATGATAGAAGTCAAAGAAAAGATCTCTTAAAACTCCTAAAATATTATGTCTATATCTATATCTTATTTTTATAATATAAAAACTTATCATTAGGTTATTTACCTATTTATTGGATATAAGGGGGTAGATAATGGATAGAAACGATTCGGTGAGTCCTTTGCATCTGTGTCCAGGAACCTCCTGATGGTTTCCTTTTATTTGTTTCCGTCCGACTTCTTTTCAATTTCAATAAAAAATACTTAAGGCTTCTTATATTTATTTATGTGGTATACATCAAAGTGATAGTCTCTCGATTATGTGTGTGATTGCAGTATTGCGCGTCGGCTGATGTGTCAAGTTCGCGCGCTTTTTTTATTATTGGACTATTGTGTATTTGTAGGACTGTTGCAAGGGCAAAACATACCTTTTCTCGAAGCGCTTCGTCGTATTTTTGAACATTCATAACTTTTATTCAATTTTAAAATTCAGTTTTGCGGTTGTCACCCTACTCTTTTATTTGTCATAAATTGCAGTCACTGTAATTTTCTTTTTGTCTTCTTGATATGGATTTTAAAATTGTTGCCCAATCGTTTCCTGGGTTCCTGGGTTGTTTTGTTGATGTCATTCATGATGTAAGATCCAGGCAGTGTATTTGCATGTTCGTTTATAAATAGTGCTTAGGTACCTACTTTCATGCACTTATGACACGCAAATAATAATAACGAAAATAATAATAACATAAGCTGGGAGTACCTCCACGTGGTGAAGGCGGTAACAGTTTTTACTGGCTAAAACTCCCAATGATATGTATAACATGATTTATATTCTTCGATATGCTTAAATGCCTTCGGGCTTGTGTTGTTTTCGTTGTCTTCTTGCTTAAATTTATTTGGCGGCACGGTAGCCTACCCGGTTACGCAGGGGAGCAGCCGCCATCTAAAAGTTTATTTTCTCTAAGTGGAATTTGTTTGTGATCATGGAACCGGACAAGTCGCATACTTTATCTCAGCAGGACCTTATTTACTCTGCTGAGGGATGTTCTTCTGGGCTCCGACCAGAGGACTCCATGCGAGGGGAGTATGAGGGTGCCAACCCTCATACTGGTCAGCAAGTGGAAGCTCGTACTAACAACCAAGGCATGAATATGGAACCGATCAAGCTTACAAAACGGGAAATGTATGCTATTTTAACTGAACAGGCACGCTTAATTGGACCTAATAAAAGACCTTTGGACCTTAACACTGAAGATAGAACGAACTAAAGACGTTATTTCCGAGTGAAATAGCTCAAAATTTTGAAAGTAAAAAAAAAACTGTTGTAGAGGCCGTCACAAAATTTATTAGTAAATGCGAAACAATGTACAAAGCCAGCAATCGTAATCTACCATTGTTTTATAAGAAAAATAAATATTGGCTTGACACAAATTTTGATATACCTCATATGAGTTTCCCCAATGCTTCAACATCACAAGAGACGTTAATAGTATCGAAACCTTCTACATCTCAAGATACGTCGAAAGTGATGGAACCACAATCTTCAACATCTCAAGATACGTTTAAAGTGATTGAACCAGATCATTCATCATCTCAAGAGATGTTGAACCTGCTGGAACCAGAAAGTTCATCATCTCAAGAAATGTTACTAGAACCAGAAGCTTCAACATCTCAAGAGATGTTGCTGGAACCAGAACCTTTGCCCCCAAAAGTTCTTTCTCTGTTGGAAGTGTCAACCGACAATGTGCGTTATTACCCACCGGATTCTAATTTCGAATTTGAAGAAGTGGAGCTGACTTCAGACGAAATCCTCATTATTTCAGATACTGAAGATAACCCGTAAACTCTCATTTCAATTTTTTTTTTTTGTTTATGTCATACCAAATAAGTCCAGTTTATTTCTCCCTTTTCTTTCAAAAACTCAAAAATTATCTTGAGGAGGTTCAATATTAAGAACGTGTTTAGAAAATTTATTACTTAGTAGATATTGTGTGATTTTTCAATAACATACATTTTTCCACGATTTTACTTATTTATAGTAAACTCATGCTTGACAACCCTATTTCCATAGAAATTGATGAAAAACTTAGAAAGGTTATAACTCTGAAGTCCTGTACGTAAAATGTTCCATTTTTTTACTGTAAGAAGCTACACAACTAGAGTGTATTTCGTTGGTAAAAAAAAATGCTAATGTGATATAGAAAATTTTATATAATTTATTTTCTAATATTTCAAAATAAATTTTTAACTCGCGTTCCAGGGAAAGTGAAGACTTGTAATTTATACACGACATTATATTTACAATTTTCAATTCATGGTTAATTTTAAATAAGGTGAGCGTTTGTAATTTTGGGAAATATCTACAAAAAAAGATTTTGACAAAGTTCATTGACCTTTCAAAAAAACTATTCTAACTTAAGAATTAAGTAATATATTTAAATTGCTATTTCATATTATACTGTATAACAGTTATATCCATCGGAATCCGCTATAAAAAGAGGATGTCCGCTTTTGAGGCGAAATTACACACTGTGGCTCGGTCACCGGGGTCAGTCCACCACAGATTACTAATATGTAGCAAGCAGCAGAAGGAACGCGCCATGCGCCATTCGCAATCGTCGATGCAATCTAGTTCTTTTTGCATTTCTGTTTACTCTTGTTAATGAACTCGAAAAGTTAATGGTTATGATGATAATGTTGACCAATGATAATGTTCCTGGACCAATCGACTGTTGGTAAACCGTTTTAGTTTCAATTTATTTTACCACAAATCCGAAATGGACTTTAAATTTTAGGCGATTTTACAATAATCAATAGGACCCTAAGACTATTTTGGTTTGATGCATCACTAAAGCTATGTCTAATTGTCTATGAACGATGTGATTTTCGTTCGGATCGTGCAATTTTCTGTAATTTTCTTCAATTGTTCGAGTATTCCGTTAATATCTCAGTTTATTAACAATTAATCATGGCTAACGACGATACAGTGCTTAAGCAGTATTTATCAAAATACAAACACCGCGATTACACGTCTCGTGAAGTGGTTAATTTGATTCAAGTTTATAGAAGTTTGACCTATCGTCTGGAAGCCTTTGTGTTCAACAATGGTGCCAGGAAAGACCTGCTGAACCTCGAAGGTACCATCCCCGTAAACTATAAAGGAGCTTACTATAATATCCCGGTGTGTATCTGGCTAATGGACACTCACCCTCAAAATGCGCCGCTGTGTTTCGTCAAACCCACGTCAGACATGTCTATAAAAGTTTCAAAATATGTCGATAGTAATGGCAAAGTATACCTACCGTATCTACACGAATGGGCGCAAAGCGGCTCCACACTCCAGAAGCTAATTCAATGCATGATCTCTGCATTTGGAGAGTTGCCACCAGTTTATTCAAAGCCTCGTAACGAGTCGAGGGCGCCCTATCCGGTGAATTCTTTCATGCCGCAACCTGCAGGGTATCCATTCCCTCAAGGTGCCCCACAACCAGGATATCCAACACAAACTCCTTATCCCACAACATCAAATCTGCCATATCCTAGCTATGGGGCTCCATATCCTGGTGCAGTCAGCACCAATGGAATGCCTTATCCACCTGCTGCAACAGCTACTCCTTACCCACCGGCCGCAGGCTATGGCGGCCCTGCCACAACAGATGTAGCTGGTGGCACTATCACAGAGGAACATATTAAAGCATCTCTTTTATCTGCTGTTGAGGATAAGCTTCGAAGAAGGCTCAAGGAACAGTCTCTACAGTCCCAAGCTGAACTTGAGACTCTCCGTCGCACACAGCAGGAGCTTCGTGAAGGCAAGGGTCGTCTTGAGGATATTCTTGCAAGACTGCAAAGAGAGAGGGCTGAGTTAGATAAGAATGTAACAATCTTGCAGGAGAAAGAGAAAGAATTGCACACTGCCATTGAACGCCTAGAGGAGCAAGAGGGCATTGATGTGGATGAAGCTGTTGTGACCACTGCTCCGTTATACTCTCAGCTGTTAAATGCTTTTGCTGAGGAAGCTACTCTAGAAGATGCTATTTACTACATGGGGGAGGCGCTACGCAAAGAGGTGATTGATTTGGATACATTCTTGAAGCAAGTGCGCACCCTGGCTCGTCGGCAGTTCACCCTGCGTGCTCTGATGCACAAGTGTCGGCAGAAGGCTCAGCTGGCGTGCTAATAGTGGCATCGTTTCTGGCATTGTACCCAATATAAGTATTTGCCAGAAATGAAATATTCTGTGATTTGTATGTAATTGGTGATGAGTTGTACACAAATGATGATTCATCATTGTAGCTGGACTGACAGTAGGCTGTTGAGGGCTAATGCCTACAGGACTATGATCCCATCTTGAGAAACATTTCCTTTCTGTAATCTTTATATAAATGTACTTGGCTTTGAACCTAATGTATGTATTGTGTACAATATTTATATCCCACATAGAACAAGAGCCATCTTAAGACTTAAATGTCTACGATCTTAACTATTATAATCCTGTTTTGTTATTTCAATGTGTATTTTGATACCATGCAAAATAGGTTGTTATTTGTTTGAGTCTTTTACTGCTATGATAATGTATGTAATCTCTATTATAATGAAGTAACTGTAACTATGAATAATAAAATGTAAATATGATATCGAGAAATGTCTTTAAAATCCATTTGATTAGCTTACAATAAGTCTTGAACTTTCTTGGGGTATAGAGGTTACGGTATGTGTCACCATAAAAAAGTCACATAACAGATTGAAATAGGTAGAGTTTATTTGCTTATACTTTAAGGAGGTAAGTGACAAAAGAATTTAAGTTTGAAATAAAACTGTTAAATTAAAGGGAGGTATTATCCTCATATTTCTAACTTCTTTGAAGTTAAGGGAAATAAAATCTACCTATTCCGATCTCTGCTTATTAGTCACATTGCTTAAGGTCATTTTCCTTTTATTGAAAGTGCATAATAATTGTGTTATGTACAAGTAATTCACCTATTCATGCACTATGTATCTAGGTAACTTGCATTTACTTTCTAAAACTAGAACATTAGATGTTAGCTGTCACTTGTTAACCTCATTAATATCAATGTAGTATGTAAACAAATTTAGTAAATAACAATGTGTAATGAAATTGTTGTTACAATATGTAGGTAGTTGTAACATAATTCAATGTATCTGTTTATGTTAACTTGAGACCAACCCCTCTTAAAGTGAGTCAGAGGGAACTTGCATAATATACTACATATGAGTCCCAATTTGTGCGACTAGGTATTTGTGGTTGTGGCCGCGTTTTACGTCTGGATGGTATCTAAGACTTTATTTAAAGACATCACCAGGGACCAGAAATTGATTTGCAATTATTATTTGTATAATTTTCACTTCGGCGAAGGAAAATATCGCGAGGAAACCAATCCAGCATGGCTGAGAGATATATTTCGACGGCATGTAAAGCCAATTCCAAGGCCTATGAGTGGCATCAAAACTGACCAGGTTAGGCACTAAACACACGAAAAAGAAAGTACCTATTACATGGCGCTTTCAGTACAAGGGGTAGCTTATTTATGCTAGTTTGCGAATGTAACCTGGCTATGTGGTTCCTAGACTAATGGGATAAACAAATGTGCTTACCAGTCTCAAGTTAACATGCATTTACAGTTAAATAACTTGATATAATATGTAGGTACCATTAAAGTTAATTTATATTGCATATACATCTATCTTGTGCTAGGTTAAAAATTGAGTGAGGGAAGAGGTAGGCTTTCGAACATCATGTCCATAAATAACATAAATTTATTTGAAAATTCAATGAATAAACCAATTATGTTGTTGTATAAGAAAAATATTTTTTAATCAACATCTGAAGTCACCTTGTAACATTTTAGTGATAAAAAAAATTGCGACTTTTGCCTGTTACGAAGTTACCGAGTTCATATCGATAATATTCTATGAGATTTTTCAGTAGTAATCCACACCAACGCGGCGGCAGGGTCTTTACGATGGCTAGATATTTCTAATACTAATTTTGCACACAAAATAGCAAATTGCGACTGGCAACACAACATCCCAGACTTGCTAGGCAATACAAATTAATGGCAACATGCTTGCCACCTGTTACATGGGATGATGGAACTTAAACATAACATAACATAACAGGCGAACTGTGCGGTCCTATGCACCCTTTGGAAAATAAAGGCATGAAATGTAAAACCCTCATAAGCCAGCGCCATTGGTGTGCATTGCGCACAAAATGCAGGGTTATCATATTTTAGTGCTAGACAATAATGCGAACATGAACATTATCATCTGAAGTGCTTTAGGGCGTTGTGACCTGGTTGTTAATCATTGTGCCATGTTGAGGCAATGGACGAATAGTAATGTAATTAATATTTACTGTTTTGTATACTAATATTATGGGGGCACTACACTTTGTGGATATTTAGTTATGGGGTGCCGTTTTGTATGCGGTTTTGGTTGGGTATGTTAGGGTCAGTTATCCATGGTTTTTTCATCACATAGGTACGCGCATACATGGATGACAAGGTTGGCACAGTGGCTGAGCGATTGGCTGCTGTGCTGCGTGTCGCGGGTTCGATTCCCGCACGGAACAAATATTTGTATGGCCTGCAGGTAGTTGTTTCGGGTCTAGCTGTTTGCGTATGTGAGTGTAAATCTTTGTAAACTCAAAGGTTTTTTTTTAAAGTTTAGTTTTATCCATTGATCTATTCTTTTTAATTTATAATTATCACTCGCTTCGGTGAAGAAAAACATCGTGAGGAAACCAGCAGGCCTGAGAGATATTTCTCGACGGCATGTAAAGCCAAGTCAGAGGCCCATGGGCGGCATAAAAACTCTGACACCAGGTTAGTTAGACACTAACCACACCATAAAGAAGAAGATTTTATGTCGACAATACAACGACACGAACCTCGTAATTATCGCACTACTATTGACAATTCCCATTAAATTGAAACTTTACCGAAGTTGAAACTATCTAACAGTCATATTAAACACTATGGTGGTTAAATAATATGGATATCGATTGCACTTACCTACTTATAGTTTGTACAGGAAAAAAACATTTATAAGTAGTCGTTTCTAGTTTTAAAGCTTTTTTTCTTTGTGGGATCGAGATATAAAGTGTAATGCCCTATAAACTATACCTAATTATAGTAAAATATAATATACGTATCCTAAAGTAAGTGGCACATTAATTACGCATACGAATAATGTAGCTTTAACTTGTAATTTGATGTTAGATATGCGTTATTTATGCTGAATTGTTATATTTGGTAACATGTACAGTTAACATAAGTTAAAAGTATACAGTACCACTACTTTATATGAACCCATATTGCGTGAAAAGTAATTAAATCATTGGCCATCTGTGGCCGGTTTTGCGAGCCCACGACAGTCAGCTTACCACCTTACTGACTGGCTAATATTTTTTACCACTGCATTCGCTATTTTCATGTAAGGTGTAAGTAAATTAACTAAAACCTGAAAACGGATCATTATACTAATCATTGTGAGCAACTTTTATTATGGGATCAATCCCGAAATCGCGAGAAAAATCTACTTCTCTAATCTATCTCACTTCTGGGAGCAGCCTTCTTTGAGAGGGAATGGGCCATAATACATCACGCGGACCCAGTGAAGGGTTGTGGATGTCAGCTACTTTGAAGATGGCATTTCTCGACATTACGGAACGACTGAGAGTAGATAATGAAGTAGATATCTATGTTTTTTTAGTGTGTTGTATGTACCCTGGTCGCGTAGCAGCGCGCCAGGGCCAGGATAATTATGTTGTCTGTCGCAGCCATGATGTCATCTATCGATCAATCCGCACATTTATACGTCGTCAAACTGATATTAGACTCTTCACTCGAGGGACACCGTGTGAGACGCTTCACACGGTGCTGTCCTGCACGATATTTTGTAGTATCATTTTTTGGGATCACACCATGGCAGTAATTCAGCAGCATTTGGTTTTAACCGTATGAACATCTGGTTTTTGACGTGTGGTCCTAACTTTTTCCTGTAAAACATCTTAGAGGACGGCGCGGCGCCGTGTGAACGGCCCCTGATTGTTCATTTTTGTTTCACTCCATGTTTTTTATGTTCAGACTTTTCGAATGAAAGACAAAAATGAACAGTAAGTGAAGCGGTTATTTGGGCATTAGCAAATAATTCTACTTAAAATATACCTACTCTTAATACCTATAATAATAGGAGTTTGAAGGAAATTGCAGGCAAGCTCCTTTACTATTCATACTCGTTAGGGCTCATTCACACGAAAAAGATTAGTTTTTTTTTTGACGATTCTTCTTTTTTCAGGATTCGACAATTTTTTGACGGTGGCAATGGTTTTTAAATGCCCGTGTTCACATGCATCACTAATCGTGGAAAATGATGGACACCAATTAAATCACATATCGTCTTTCAAAAATCAGGTTCGTCAAAACACACAAATCGTGAATTTTTTGAGACGGATTCGCTGATGCGCTCGCTCCCGAAAAATCACGAAATTAATGTGAACACCAATTCGCATGTTTTGCCGAATCGTGATAAAACACGATTCCGTGTGCAATGTGAACGTCCATCCGTCATGACGTATCGTGGTTTATTGAACTCGTGTTAATGAGCCCTTAAGTAAATCTTCTTAGATTAAGAGCTGTTAGTAATACTAATCACTAATGAGTGTAGGAAACGCAATTTAATGTTGACGTGAAACTAGTAATTAATGATTTTATACTTAGATGTGATACATGCACAGTCGACCGCACATCAGTGTAACGCTAACCATGAGCTGGCCTAGTGGAGCACCGAGTTTCAATAGAACAATGTGCAAACTTATATTTGTTTTGTGTCCACTGATGTCCAGCCTGGTGTTTCAGAGATTTGCTCGCAATTCCCTTCAATGTCTGACCCTTTGTTTCTCGCTTCTACTAACAAGTTACCCAAGAATGTATGATTTTTGCACTACCTAAGACTGTGTAAATAAGATCTTATAAGTAAAACAATACAAATATCTCAATATTACTCATTTCTTGTAATAGGTAGTTATAGAAATTGGAGTTACGGATTGATTATTTCGTAATATAATATTATTATTGTTTATCGTTGTCTATGTAGGTACATATATTTATAAAATATAAGTGACTATTTTTATGTATGTATAGTCGAACTCGTAATTGTTTAAACACTTTTGGCAACAAGTCCCAGATTATGACTTCACTAAGGTGGAAAACTATTAATTGGTGTAGGCGAAATTGAATCTTAAGTTAATACAGCAATTATGACATCGATTATACACTTATTAGAAAGTGTTGTAGCACTGACACGTTGTAGAAGTATAAACGCAATTTATTTAATCTTTTTTTACAGTATGAGGATTGCTTTGGTCCTTATTTGTACAGATAATGTATTATTATTATTTATGGGAATTATTCATAAATGCTGCTTATAGTTGAGTAATGAAGTAATGATTCACGACTGTTTAACAATTTTTTTTTTGACGTTTATAAGTCTTTCAACTTTGAACATACTTTATGAATAAACCCTTAGAAGAATAGCTTCTTAGACGGGATTTTTGCAGGACGAATATTTTGTTTATTATGTGGGTATTACACAGGTTTTGGAGTAATTTTTTAATGCTTTTAGAAATGTATTATGTTGTCATGCGAAAGTCCCGTCAGGGGATCCACCATTTGTGTATTGGTAGAGGACGATTTGAATTTTTACATTTTTCTCCCAATAAAACGGGAAATCGAAAAAATTTATAATAGAGAAAATTCAGCAACATCTAAAAAATACTGCTCTGTTGGATAATCAACGCTCGGCTGAGCGAGAATAGTTGACATTCTAACAGAACACTTATAAATACTCGCATTAATCTATGTGTCGTCATAGGAGGTGGGGTTACTAGTAGTTGCATAATTTAGTATAGTTCAAACTCGATGGACATAATTCTATGCCAAAACACAAATGGGATCCACATTCTGAAAGATTATTGTCAATCATTTTATATCTTGACGAATGTACCTAAATAGTGTAAGGTGGCATTGCATATAATCGGCGCTGACTGATATTTGTCACAATAAATGCGAAAATAGCAAGATGATGTTTTATTTAGAAGCCTGCGACTTTGTTCGGAAAACTATCCATCGATCGAATCGATATCGATGAAAATGATCTTAAATATATTCTAACCTAGGTCATGGTCTAACATAAAAATCTGTGAAGCCGTGAAAACGTAACGGACAGAGGTACTTTCGTATTTAAAATATCAAAGTATGGATTGCATAATTAATCAAAATTACGTATATCCATGATTTATACTACCTACTCAATCATGCTACATGTCATGAGTAAATAGGGAGTTGTGTTAGGTACTTTAGTCACTGTTATTCCCAATGATAAGATAATTCTGTTCGTCACAACCACACAGTTTTGTTATCATCTAATTGTTTACAATTTATTTGTTGTTGTAGCTCCTGGGTGGTTACCATGATATGTTAGTGCAAGAATGTTTTAGGACTATTCCGAGAGCGGAAAAGTGACAGCGCTAGACAGCTGTCGAGCGCCATCTCTTACCAACTCTCGGAATAGTACTAAAACATTCCTGCACTAACAGATCATGGTAACCTACCTGGAATTGACTACGGCTGATAGCAATGAATCGATATGGCATAATTTACTAGCTTGTGCTCCGCCGGTGTCGAGTTCAGTATTTGTCCCACGGGATCGTACTACCGGAATAAAAAAATAACTGTTAATGCCGGTCATAAACTATCTTTTAACTATAAACTGCCTGTCCTGGTCTATGTGTTATTCCACCTGCACTTTAAGGGACCTATCTGAAGTCACCACTAACGCTGTCGAGGGGGCAGAATAGAATATTAAAATACTTTATTGTACACAAAACACAACTGTTTTACAATTTTGCTAATTCTATGGTTACAATGCCCATGGTGGTATTATCGCTGATGGCGATATCTTCCAGAAAAACTGGATGGACTTTACGAACGTAAAATATAAACGGGGGGTAGTGGTGTAGGTACTGCTCCTACTACACAAATATTAAAATTTAAAAAAAAAATTCACTAACTATTTCCACTTTATTTCCACACATTTTTTTAGTAGCTTATAGTTTATTAACTTATTTCCACACATTTTTTTAGTAGCTTATAGTTGTACATGTCCCCCTGCTGGGCAAAGGCCTCCCCCAATACCTTCCAGGATCTCTTTTCCTGTGCTACTTCGGACCAGTCCTCTTTGCTTCTACAGCTCTCGAACTACAGAGCATGCTCCGAGACATGAGCACGACTCTAGCTTCAAGGTGGGAAAACTATGACTAATATTATATATACTAAAATAATATGCATGTATAAAATTATATACACTATGTTAAAAAAACCTCTTCGACCCGAAAGGGGAATAAAGAAGTATACCAATGACAGTACCAAATCAAATAAGAAACATAAAATATTCACGGATTTTTGAGTAGACTGACAGGCCAAATCTAATATTTCAACGAATTCTTAAGAAACGCTAACATCTGGTGGCAATATACCCCGGTCACGAGGAGCGAAATGCTTCCTTAAAACAATTAAGACTTTTGCACGAAAACGGCAATAAAACAGCCCTGTGAAAGTATAGGAGGAATAAGCCGGTCGTGGAGTTTTTATAGAGGCTGGGGATGAAGGAAAGGATGGGACTCGGAGCAGTCGGTCTTACACCGATATAGGGTTCGGACGAAATAAGCTAATGGAGTTAAGTTAGGAGACTAGGTGGATAGCGAGAGGCTATGTCCAAGTGGGTTATCGCAATAGTGCGATAGTGATTGAATGAGTTAAATATAGTTGGGTTAAAAGCCCTGTTTAGTCGAATCAGAGTATGTGTGTGTTTGTTGTTGAGCGACTGGGTGATTCCTTTATTACAATACTTATCCTAGGCTGATTGTGTTATTAAAATTCTTAAAACTAAACAGACAGAAACGTGTCTCCGGGGAATTGTTGCGCCACTTCTTCTCCCTAGCTCTACCACTAGGAAGTGGTGAAGGGTGGGCGCTTTTGGGGCTGTCTATAGGGTTTCAATAGAGTTGATTCCCAACTCTATTGCTAAATGATTCTTGAGTTTTGATTATCAACTCTAATATCTGGTATTTCCTGAATTATGTATGCATTAGCTCGAACTTACAATTCAGCCTTTGCCTTTTGAGTTTTGATTCTCAATCCTATTATGACCAACCCTATAGTGATTCTAAAGTAATCTATTCTGTATCTTTTACAAATGATACGTTCAGGCTGACGTGAACACGTGTCTTGCATATGCGCTAGTTGTACAAAAAGTGCACTTTCCATGGGGGGGGGATTGGAATGGTTTGCTACCACATCTATTTTATAACCAGTCTAAGGACTGTTAGGGACCATGTCTACTGATTAGCATGATGATTGACGTTCTGCCGCTGAAAAGCCGCCTTGTCACGTACACCAGTTCGAAAGAGCTGCTAGGGACAATGCTCACTAGGAGCATGCCAACGCATTACCGCTGAAAAGCCGCTTACGTCACGTCTTATGGAAGTGTAGCTCTGAGTGCTCCAGGTGTAGATGTAAGGTATCGTGTGAGTCACGATTGACCTATTACGTTAGCGTAAGGTTTACTTACAAGAACTACATTGATTGCAATATAAATATACTTGGCTTTCCCCTGTTATTTTTTACCCTTTTGAAACCACTTTCAACATAATTTCAATAACTATGAATTCCCTATTCTGATTTACTATGTCTTTCAATCCTTTCCTCGTTTTAATAAAGTTACGGAACTAAAAAACTTCATGTTAAGGAATACATTTTTCTAAGTCGGTGGGAAGGCATCCAGTCTGGGACGAACCTTACAGGGTCGCCCGGATGTACTGAATACGTGGTCACCTTTTTGACGTCGGAGTCTATTCCACCCTGTATAATTCGCATGGTCACACGTCTAAGTGAGGGCTGTTATATAATATTGTAGGTCGCTCGGACGGTGAGCTAGTGTGTACAGTCACGAGAAAAAAAAATATCTTCAATATTATACCTTTATTTAAGGAGACTATTTCCGACATAAACGCGGGCAAAGCATTATGAGATGTTGTGTATAAAGCATTTAGGCACGTTTTTGTGAATTGTTTCATCATCTGCCTGCGTTTATCTATGTTAGGGACGGCTTCCAGTATAACTGGTTGCAGCTTCATATTCAACTAGTAAAAAGCTGTTATGTTGATATCACAAAGAGACACTTCAATTTTATTTATTTGTATGGATATGTACTGAATACGTGCGTATTGGTTTGTGTGGCGTTGTCCCTCTCACTCTGTACTTACATTTGTGCCCGCCCTTTCCCCCTCAGGGAAACTGACGTTCATACTAATATTACCATGATTTAGGAAAAACGGAAATTTTATCAGCCTAGGGTTAAAAAAAAACATTTTAAATAGTAGTCTGGCCATTTATTTTATTCATAAAATTTAGCTTAGCGTAACAAATAATTAAAATGCTTCATGTGCGGGAATGAACAATTATTTTCGCTAGCAAAGTTACTTCTTTCCTTCTTTGTTCTTGCCCTTCTTAGCGGCGGCGGCTGCTTCCAGTTCGATGGGCGCTGGCTTCACGAATGGGATCAAGTCCTGGTACTGTTCAGGCATCCATTGTTTTAAGGCTTCTGGGACCTGTGGGTTAAAGAAGTAAGCTGCTTAATACCTACAGTAGATATAAAGTGTATTTTTGGTTCGAATATTCTTGAATGCTGGCGTTTTACGAGCTGAGAAGTTTAATCAAAGACACTTCTATTCCAAATTCAAATCCGTTTCTTATTTGATGTTATTTACACCTAAGAATATAATTGATGATTTCAGAATGTTGTAGGGTAAACGTAACTTTATCAAAGAACATTAAAAAAAAAACATGTTTGTGATCCCAATTGAAAACTGTACATACAGTACATATATGTAAATTATTTTGATGCCCCGTTCAATACACTACTGTGTGACTAGATGTGTGAAATGGACTAAGCAAAAGGAGTAAGCGAGGATCGGAGGTAGATGGCGTTCCGTAGTTCCTGAGTGAGTTTATTAATGTATGCGAGTGATATCAGTTAGAGTTACCTTGATGCCGTCTTCGGTCTGGTTGACCTCGAGCACGGCGCAGATCACGCGCGTGGTGGCACACATGGTCGCGTTCAGCATGTGCACGTAATCTGTCGCCGCGTTCATCTTCTTCGTCTGACCGTATCTAGGGGAAAATGGGCGAAATATGTTTGAGTTTCGTAATACTGTTCTATGAAATCCAAAAGTTTACAAATATGTCATTAATCAGAGAAAAAACATCAGTTTTCTTTACCTGACGAGCAGCCTCCTAGCCTGGTACTCCAGACAGTTGCTGCAGGACACCAGCTCCCGGTAAGCCCCCGAGCCGGGGAACCAGGCCTCCAGGTCGAGTTTCTTGGAGGCCGCGTGGTTGAGAGCCCCCGACACGATGTTCACGACGCGGTACGGGATGCCCAGCAGCTTGTAGAAGTCCTCCGCGTTGCTGATCATCTCGTCCATCATTTCCCATGAGGCATTGTCGTGTGGGGAGGTCAGGACGAACTGTTCCACCTGAAGAAAGATGAGGGTGTATACTGGATACTTTCCCAATTCTATATGGGGTTGGGTTTCAGTCAAACCTGAACCAGCTGGTCAGATACTGTCTGCCGAACACGACACCACGTTGTAAAACTGATTTTCTGGTCTTTAAGCTTAACTGTTTTATCATAATCTAGACTTTCTAACTTGTGGTTGGCTTCCAAGCAGCACCCAGAAGAAACGAATTCTAAAGTACAAGGAAAGAAGGCGAGTCTTAACTGGGAATTATGCATTAGACGCGATTCATAATTTTTATCGTAAAAAGCAGAGCCTTATCACGGTTTATCGGAGATAGTATCGGAAAATACGAGAAGTATGTAACATGTCTTTTTTTTTTGGATGGGATATCATCAAATGACCTCTCCCGCTCTGGGTGGAGCGGGAGGGCGTGTCAGACTCTTACTGACTAAAACCCACCCGTGTTCCTTCACTTGCCTGTGCCAAGGTGCCAAGGATCACGGTAACTCTTTCGAACAAATCCGCAACCCCGGCAGGCATCGGTCCTAATGGACCCCGTCAGTTTGTGCTGACATCTCTTTGAGGCGCGCGTGGAAAACAACGCGCCATCGACCCGGGCTGGTCCTTACCGGACGGCGAGCTACCTATTGCACGCCGTCCGCAAGCCCGCGCCTACGGTGGCCGGGAATCCGCTTGGGATTCCCGACGCCCGGGGCGTCTCCTGCGGCGGCTAGGGGCGTGAGGGCGCAGAGATTGCCTCTCCCTCACGCGTTCCGCCTCCTCCTTCGCGAGCATTACTGCTTCGCAGAAGGAGGTGACAGCTTCCCATGCCCTCTCGCTCCGTACCACGGCCTGCCTGGACCAGGGCCGGACGCGAGAGATCGCCACCGCCGATCGCCTGCACGAGGACACGGCGGTGCTCCGCCCAAGCTGGGCAGACCTCCACCGTGTGCTCTACCGTGTCCTCCGGGCGATCCACGCAATGGTGACACCCGGGCGTTTCCTCCCGCTTTATCCGAAACAGGAACCTCCCGAAACAACCGTGTCCGGTGAGGACCTGCGTCAGGTGGAAGGTGAGGAAACCGTGGCGCCTCTCCAGCCACTCCTCAAAGAGGGGACTTATCGCCGCAATTGTGGCGTGCCCAGCGCTGGGTTGCGACAGTCGCACTCTCCATGTTGCCATGAGGTCTCGCCGGAGGTCTGTCCGCTGTGCCGTGATTTCTCGCAGCAGCGGAGTAACGCCCCGGCGTTTCGCCTCCTCGCGCCACTCCCAAATGTGCGCGAGGACTTTTGCCTCCAAGTCCCATGGCGGTAATCCGGCAAGGAGGAGAGGTATACATGTCTGGCATCGAAAAATAAAACACTTTGAGCAAAAAGTAAGGTAGAGGCTGTGTAACAGGATTACAAAATGATTCATCTCACCTTTTCAAATTGATGCACCCTGAAGATACCGCGAGTATCACGTCCATGGGAACCTACTTCTTGGCGGAAGCATGTTGAGAGACCTGCATACCTGTAACCAGTTATAGGTAACAGTTGATGTCATAGCAAACTCCTAGAAAAATTACTTCATAATATTCTCGGACAAATAAAAACTTGTGTTGATTAAAGTGATTAAGTGTACTTGGGTTGGTGACTATTTTCATGAAAAAAAACTTGCCTGTAACGCCGTATTGAAAGACAAACTCACAGTGACACTCATCCTAACTTTGCTTTTAAAGCCATTTTCAATTTATCTCATTAGTTTAATTAATGGTCGCAAGACAACATTTGGTTTGATTAGCGGATCGCGCAGAATGTTGTATGGTTTTCATTACAAGAACTTTTTATTAGCAGTCTAGAATCTTAATTTGGCAATAGTTTCGTCCCTATCATTCAAAGATAACTGGCGAAATGTGGGTGGTGTACTATAAGTAGGCAACACCTCTGACTACTCCTACTAAGGATACACGCGTGAGGGTACGTTACAAGATCATTTTCCTCACCTAATAGGCAATAAAGCCTCAGGCAGCCACTCATCCCTGTGGAACGCTGCTATAGGCTGTTCAGAGGTCGCAATGAGGTATTTCTCCTCGACAGCCCCGTCATCTTTGTTCTCAGAGCCTTTGCCCACAACCTTGTACAGCTCCTCGTCAAATTGAGCGAGTTGAGCTAATTCCTGCATTACCTGTACGGGAACAAAAATGTAATAACGAAATGATAGTTTTCATAAATATTCCAGTTTCTTTAAATTTTCACGCTCCCCCAGCAAGGCCCAAACTGGGTCGACTTCTTACAAGGGGATCCAGTATCAATATCGTTTTTTGTTGGCGTGAATTTTTACACTCTTGGGTAAAGACCTGCCCTCATTCCTTTCACTTCTCTCGATGTTCGCCAATTCACAAGGAAGCCATACAAAGCGTCCCGCTATCCTCTCCATTCTACAAAATTTTAAGAAGGCGTCACGTTTTTTTCAGGGTTACCTCTTTGGCTATGAACTTAATTTCAAACTGTAAGTGCCTATATCACGAAGTCCGAATAACCACTATTCACCGAATAAATTCAGAAATGTAACAGAATTTGTATCAAATTACCTGCCACGTAAATGAATGGGCACTTAATCGTAGGTGGTCGTAGACAGGCCCTAAGTCATGGTATACTCGTACATACCTCCTTCTTCATAAAGAACGGAGTGTAAAGTGGTGTATATCCTTTCTTCAGCAGCATCCTGAGGGCAAGTTGTATGAGAGCCTGCTCCAGGAAGACCACAGCCCCTTTGAGGAAGTACCCGCGACCACCAGCTACTGCAATACCTCGCTCGCCATCCATACCTAAGTAGGACGTAAATTATTTTAAAAAATTGGTCCCTATGACCCCTACTGATCATCGGATTTCAGTTTTGGAGATAGAGGTCAAAAAACATCTGAAGAATTTGGCAAATAAAAAAAGAGCTTAGGCATACGTAAGGCAAAAGTGCGGTTGTATTCAACAAGTCATTTTGTCGCTCTGTGTGTGGCTCTCTCACTAAAACTCGATGTACCATATTAACGCCTCCAAATAATCTACTTTCTAAATAATCTCACCGTCAATCATACAAATGAGGTCCAAATGAGAGTACTTTGTCCTGAAGGTGCAGTCTCCGTGTGTCCTCTCTACCTTATTGTGCTCCTCATCATCATCCACTGGAACGGACTCATGGAGGAGGTTACCTACTTCACGGAGGGCATTTAAACGAGCTCTCTCGGCTTCTAAGAGAGCCTTCTCGACCGCTGTTAAAGCTGCATCTATATGTACATAAATGAGCTGAAAAAATATAAGCAAAATATAAAGGACATGTCCAAAAATGGTTTTTTAATCATCAAAAATTCTAACCAAGGTAATTTAAATATATATGGATAGACATCCCAAAAACGAACTGTTCCAATTATAACATACATTTTTAAAGACCTCCAATTTTGAAAAAAAAAACGTTTTTGTTTAAGTGTGAATTTACACTTAAAACGAACAAACCTTTCCAAACATGAAAGATAATAAAGCGAACACACCGCAAAAAAAAAAGTAAACTTGACATGTCAGTGTCACTACTGTCAGTCGATAATTTAATTTATGAGTATGACAATGTAAACAAAACATAAGTAATCAGATTATTTACCCTAATAAATAATAAGATGAAATGCGATATTGTCAGAGAAAAGTAGATAGAATATCCATTTTACGACTGAAAGCGCTCTATATTATGATTTTAGCTACCTACTTCGAATGTTCACCTGCATGTTACTATATTTTACTCAGAACCGAGTTACAAGTGCATGTTTCACCATACCATCAGGTTGCTTAGCGGGAGTAAATGATAATAGTGTCTACTAAACGATACATAAACAACATAGATAAACATATTTTATGACTTTCAAGTTAGCAACAGACAGCTGTCGAACCATACAATTGGTTCACATGTTTGTAATTGACTATGTCAATGTTCCGATTTGCAATTACCAAATAGATATTTTTTTTAAATGGTCAAAAGTGGATGAAAAGTCTTTTGACAAACGCTATTTAAAAGCTGAATTAACATTCTTTAATCGGATGTTAGTAATACAGTTTTGGTATTGAAATAAAACTTCATTATAGGGTTAAATGTTAATTTATTGATTTTCTTCATTTTCAATGTCTTCTCTGATTAAAATATTATCAAGAAACTGAGCAGGTGGAGATATATCATTTTGATGCCGAGCCCATCCCAGATACCAGACAATTGTCATAACATGAGCACAGCTTCCAACAGTCCTTTTCCCAATTATGCAACTGCAATAATAACCACAAATACAATCCTGCCAACTAGTCTCTGCCACTTTTAATAAAATATATGTGTAATACACTCTATTGCTGTGGTGGCGTGACTTTATTCGTCCTCTGATCAAAGCTGTCTCATGTGATGACGAAATGTCTGGAATGTTTATCAACGGTACATCTTCACTTACTTCTACAGTAAAAGTACCGTTCGCCCGAATATGTTCCCCATAATAAGAGCGAGCCTGTTTTATTTGATAAACTCCTAAGCTAAACAAAATTAAATCTGACATTTCCATGGTGGGAAACATATTCAGCTGTGGTATTTGACCATTTATTTGTACGAAAGTGGCTCGGCGTCTATTAAGGTGATGCCCAATCACATAGTCAGCTAAGTAATTTGGCATGTTCATTCTTTGATTAGCTCTTTCCAGTATAGATTGGGCATCAGGACGGTCAGTCAAAACGGGATGGAAATGGTTTAGAATGGCTCCTGCAATTCTAAAATCATCCATAAGATTTCTAGAACCTATGTTGAAATATTTATTTCTAAAGATTTTAAAATCCCGTTTAAACCGACCGTTTACAACTTCCACAACCCACCTGCACAGTGTCACCAATCGTGACTTGTTAGCCTTATCAGTAGATAATTGAGTTTCCCCTTCACTAAGTGTTTCTGGCTTATACACAGTATAGCCCAAAGATGTGAGCAATGGGATAGAATCTCTAAAACCGCGGTCAAGAATAAATACATAATTCTGTCTGAAATACTGTCTTAAATCAGAATTTTCATTTTGGAACAGCAGTTGCATAATTGTAGCATCGGATGTTGTGGCTGCATATGGACCAAATATATCTATAATGTGGCCATCGGTGGCCACCAGCAAAAACGGTTTCACTAGATTTGCAAACTTGTGTAAGCTGTATGATTTTTTTTGAAACAGATAATTTGACGATTTCTGTAGGTAAATATAGGTTCCATCGCAAATGGCTATGAGGTTATTTTCTGCTGTTCCAAAAAGTCCCTGTGGGATTAAAAGATTTCTACTGGACAGGTTTGCCCTTGGTATACGATTAACACCTAAATGCATTGGTACATAAAATTCTTTCATGCAATTGCGTGCCTTTTTCATATAAATGCATGCTATTGATTTATTCATACACATTAATGTAGCAATTCGTCTAATTGGTTCCCCAGTTCTTATTTTCATAAGGTATAAACCTAAAGCTGTTTTTGGTTTTCGGCAAACAACTGATAATTGATTATTAATACAGCTCAATATTGTTAAAAAATTCAATACTGTCAAGCCTGTCCAGTAACGACAAATGTGGTTATTCATATTTTCCACATTTTCAAAATCAATAATGTAATTTTTTTTTTCTCTTAATAAATCTAACATTTCTAAAATGTGTGTCAGAGTAAATTGCTCTGTGAACTGAAATTCATTCAACAGTTCCCAATTATATACACTAGCATGTTCTTCACATACTCGGGCATTAGGAGTGACATATAATTTATAGTCCATCAGTATTTGTTTTTTAAGATACATAGGTACTCTTAAACATTCTGGATTTGTACACTCAGGAACAAAACAATGGTTTGATGAATCTGGGGTTCGGGAGTAGCCATCTAATTCAACATAGGGTCATTTCGCCTGTTCGCGTCCATCGCCCAATTCGCGTCCATTTTACGGATCTCCCTTTAAAAATCCTCGAAAATAAGTAAACTAACACACCAATCAAACGAAAAGTCATTACCGCTAATACCTCAATGTATAAGAGGCACGTACACATGGACAAAAGGTCCGTGCGCCAAATCAATCCCGTTTAAAAAAATAGTTAGTCTCGGCTGTTCATCAAGGGAGTGCGTATACGCGGGATGTTTAGATAAAAAATAGTGTGCAGCGGCACGTTCGATGTTAAGTTTGTTATTGTTTAATGTGAATTTTAGGATATTTAGCTGTTTCTAGACTTTTATAATGAAAAAAGGAATAATATTAATTATGAATTTGCTTATGTTTTTTATATTTAACGAATAAAATAAGGTGGACGCGAATTACTATATCGAATTTACAAAACTTCCACTTTGCGTCCGCAATGGACGCAAACTATACCTACAGGGGATAATAGTAAACCAAATTGCGTCCACTATTTTCGTTAAATACAATTGGTTGTAAAAATAATTTAAAATGTATTGATTATTTATTATTATTGTTCATTTTTTATTACGATTACGTGTTTATAATTCTATTTTTAAATGAAATGAGTAATTTCTTTAATTCTTATTTTTTTCTATTTAAAATGAGTTCTTGGGAGAAAAAAAAGAAGAAGGAAAAGAGAACATGCACAGAAGACGATTTAAAGAAAGCGTTAAAATGAAATTCGAAATCAATAAGACAAATATGAAAAGAATATGCTATTCCCAAGACCACAATATTGGACAAAATCAGTGGGCGCAGACCAGATGGAGTAAAGAAACCGGGACTAGAACCAGCTCTAGGTCTGGTTTTGCTCTTTGTCCAAAGACAGGAAAAGTTTTAGGTCCAAGAGGGTTCAAAAACTTATACCAAATAAAGCCAAGTAATGAAAGAATGGAAAGAGGGAAGGGAGGCCTTTGCCCTGCAGTGGGACACATGAGGCTCATAATAATAATAATGAAAAAGAAAACATAACGGTATTATTAACATTTAATGCGAATGGAGATATGTGTCCACCTTGTATCGTGTTTCTATACATTAGACCACCAAGAGCTGTAGTGAATAGTCTGATCTTTAGCAATAGTAAAATACCTTGTGATTTTAGGGTAAAATTAACAGAACTGATTACTGTTTATTCTTAAAGGTGTAATTATTATTTTCCTACTACTTACCTAATTTCAAGTTCAATCTATGTTGAGAAGAATTATTTTTATTTTTTTCAAAGTGATTTTTTTAAGTACTGATAATAATGTTGATTTTTAATATTTATATTCTTAAATAAAGAAATTGTTAAAATACAATCTTTCTTTACAAATTCTTAAAAATATCACCCCTATATTCCTTTTCTAAGCTAGTGGACGCTAAATGGTCCAAGGGTGGACGCAATTTGGATTTTGTGGACGCAAACTGGGTAAAACGCCTAATTCTGAAGTTTATCTATTTAAAAAAAAAACACAAGATGTTTCGAACAAAACTGAAAGTTAATCTTAAAATAGACTATATAATGAACATATTACATAAATTTTTCATAGAAATTAGTGCTGGGATATTTTTATTATAGCCGTCAAACTTGCCAACTGCACTAAATGGACGCGAACAGGCGAAATGACCCTACCTGTTTTCATTTTGAATTACACTATTAATATCAATTTCTGAACTGGGTACACTTACAGGTTCAGCCACAGAGCTAGACCTACTTTCAACTGATGAAGTTACTTGGGCATCTCTTGGTGGATCTATTACTTCTTGAATATTGTAATGAGCCCTTTGCCAGCAGGCATTACATGCTCTAGCATTAACAGGCATCTGAAATGAAGTTTTCATTTATTGTCATCCAGTAATCAGACCACACATTTATTATGAAGTGTAAATATTTCATTTACATATTTACCTGACGGGGGTATATGATGTTAGCTATATGAGCCCGCTCAGGATGATTATCAGGTAAAGGACGAGAGCGCCTGCCTGTTCTTCTTAAGATAGAGATGCCACAACAGACACATACTGATTGATGACCCAATTGTCGGTCACCAATGTTGTGCTCATTTCTATTATCCAATTCTATTAATATGAGGTTGATGCATTCTTGGCAAATGCGATCTCCATCTGCAACCTAAAAACAAAGTAAAATGTTAATAACACAGTATCGTTTATCTGCATATCTTATGAGCAAAGTAGTGATATTTAATTTTTTTTAACATTTGCTAATTAATTATCCTAGAAACCTAATAATAAAGTTAAGTAATACATTACTTGTTGAGCAGTCCATTCTTCAACTATTGAGACTATCTCAGGGCCCATGCTTAAAGCATTGTATTCATACTGCTGATTAGCATGTATAGCTATGTTGCAATTCATGCAGAGAGCCATAATTATTGATAAAATAATCTGAAAAAAAAAATAGAAGTTTATGATTGCAGACTATCCGATGACATAAAAGAAGCAAAGAACAAAAAAACACTTTAAGAGCTAAATAAGTATGTACTTACATTTGGGGTTTCAAATCCGAAAGGAGAAGTCCTAATTGCGTGCAATATCAAATAACCGTTATGAAGAAGCCAAGTCAGGGTTATAATCGTGAACATATAATCGTGTGCAAAATCGAAGAATCCGTTGTGTGAAGGCCAAGTTGTTAAATTCAGGAAAATCAATCAAAATAACATACGAAAACAAACACAAGGCGCGTGGATATGCAGTGTGAACTGTGAGCACTTTGACAATGTCATTTTTGACAGATGATTTTATTATGGTGGGTTGTTTTTTGGGTTGCCATGTTCAAATTAAATATATTTACAACATTAAATAGTTTATTATTTTTCTCTTAACCCTTTCAGACCTGGCGTCCACAATTGAGGACATAAAATATAATAAAACCTATACGTATTACTTTCGTTCATTCGTACAGAAAAACGGTTGTATTCATTTGATCACATAATAAGTCAACAAAAACGCTACAAGTCGCGCCATCTCGTATGGTGCTTTTGCTTCTTTTCGTCAAGTTTTATCCAGTGATCGTAAGTGTTTCGACCCGCTCAGGTAAGCTGCTATTTTTATTCCAAAATACAAAAAATTAGCGAAAAATTTGCATGTATATAAATATGTATCAATAAGTTATATTACTACAATTATGTTTTATTTATTTTTTGCGTCATTTATTGTTATTTTATACCAGAATAATATATTTTTCGATTTGTCCTCAAATGTGCTCATCAGGTGTCAATTGTCTTTTCTGCGTAATATTCACAGTGTTAGAAACGAAATATGTTTATTTTATATATGTATTTTTACGGTGTTTTTGCACCATATTTTTACTAGGAAACATTATCTAACCTTTCTTTGTACATATTTTTCAGAATATTTCTTCAACGAAAAATGTTTACACGAAATGCCTTGGATCTTCTATGTAACGGAAATCTCTCAGATTTGGAGTTAGATCTTCAGATGACAACGATGGGAATGGAGGTAATCTTGCTCGAGACTCGCGATCTGTTCGATTCGGTGCAGATGCCGTTAACCAAAATCAAAGGGAGATCTTCCCCCCAGACTCTGATGAAGATGAAGAAACGGATGATATTCCCCTCGACAATATGTTCGGCCCACCTGATCCTATACACGAAGGTCCTGACAATTCTGATGGAGTATTTGAGAGTCAACCAGGAGCACCTTCTTCAAATGAGGATATTTTTGGGAATTTGACACCAAAGTCGAGGATTAGGTGGAGGCACAGAGAGCTGGAAAATACTATCCCATTAGACTGGTGTCCACCAATAGCTATTGACCTATTGTCGAAGCTCCAGTCGATTATTATCACAGGTACGTTGTTTCACATTATGGGTGAAATGACGAATTTATACGCAGTGCAATCACACAGGCCTAGATTTAGGCCTACTAATGCAAAAGAATTGGAAATTTTGTTTGGATTGCATTTGGCTACAGGAGTTTTTAGTTACCCTTGCCTGAAAATGTATTAGGAATCCAATATCAGCATCCCCCTTTTCTCAGAACATATGTCGAGGGATCGATTTTTTGAGCCCCGCAACAATTTACATCTTGTCGACAATACAAAAATCCCGACAAATTGCTAGGATGCATTCTACAAAGTACGACCGATCTATGACATCATCAGGAGTAGATGTTTGGAACTACCTCTCGAGAAAGATTTGTTGAAGTTGAAAGGCCAGAAATCGTGAAGAAGTACAATCATGCAATGGGAGGAGTTGACTTACTTGATCAACTCATGAGCACAGGACATTCATAAATCAAAAAAAATGGCCACTACGCATGATATTTCAAGCATGAGATCTTGCAGTTGTTCAGGTTTTCCGAGAATACCAGACTGACAATGAATTACTCGGAGTCCCGATGAACAAACGACTCACTTTGCTTCACTTTCGTCGCAGACTAGCAGAATGCTTAGTTTTGCGAAATAAACAGATTGGTGTCGCTAAAAGAGGCCGTCCAAGTGGCAGTAGCCCGACGCCACCCGCAATTATTCCCGGAAGACCAGGAGAAGTTCGCCCTGCGAGTGAAATAGCTCGTGACGGGGTTGGACACTTTCCAGCACATGATGACGGGGCTGAAACACGCTGCAAAGTGGTAGGATGCAAGGGAAAATCGCGTGTAAAGTGCATCAAGTGTAAAGTGCACTTATGCCTAACAAAGGATAAAATTGCTTTCTAGCATTCCACACGTAGGCTCTTTCTAGTTGTTTTTTTTTTACTAAACCTCTATTTTTTATTTAATTTTATATAATCATGGTACCAAAGGAAGATCTCATGTAATTTGTATTTACTTTATTGCTTTTTTCTAAAAAAAAATATAGTATAGTACAGTGATTATTAATTTAGAAAAATACCCTAAACATGTTTCGTAATTATAATTAAAGCCGGATGGTCACATTTGTGCACATAAAGAAAAGCAAGTTTTTCTCGAAAACTTGGCTCCCAAAATTTTTTTTATTATTTTTTTCCTAGTTCTTATTACCTAATATAACACTGAAAATTTACTAAAATACGTACGAGAAAATGGAAAAAATCAGGTCTGAAAGGGTTAAACGGAGGGGTCTAAAAATATTATTTCAGTGGTTTCAAGTTCCATATTTTTGTCGCTTTTATATTAGTGCAGCTTGATGCTGGTTAAATTTTTCTCGGAATAAAAAACCAACGTCCATACAAAAAGTGGACATCTCCTTTGGCAGATTTGAGTCAGGCTTGCATACCTATTTAAGGAGAATACTCTCCTGCACAAAGAGACAGAGCTATACAGAATGTCTAGCGCCATCTCTTTCCCACACTGGAATAGAACTAAAACATTCCTGCATTAAGACGTCATGGTAAGGCCAGTGATCGTGCATCTAACTCGCTAATTCATGATCAGTTTTTTTTTGCAAATCACGGTGTTGCATTTGACTAAAAATAGAAGTGAGAGATAGACAGAAAAACCATCAATCAATCTTCTCAATATCAAGGCATTCCTAATATCAAATCACACCTGTGTTACCTACCTCGAATAGTTAGGCGGAGGTATATCCAGTCCACCCAAATTCACCAGTTATTTTAATATTTATTTTTTAATAAAAGTGAAGCAGTTGGGTAAGTACTTATCTATTACTGGGTGACGCAATGTTATCGAAGTCAAAAGTAGGAAGTGTACACTTTTAATGAAGTGGTAATGCACTCAACTTTGTTATTGATTGGACATTGTCTAGGTCTGGGTGCATAAATACAAACAGCTGAACTAAAAAAAACGTTTTTGCAAAAAAAATAACCGAATTCCAAAAAAAAACACAAAAAAAGTGGAAAATAACATTAATTTCGGAAGTCTATGGTTTGTTTTATTGACTTTTTAGGCACCGACTTCCGAAAGTAGGTAATGTTATTTTCCATTTTTTTTTGTGTTTTTTTTTGGAAGTCGGTTATTTTTTTTTTTTTGCAAAAACGTTTATATTTTACCCTTTTTAGTTATCACATCACACACAAATCCTTGTCATGTATCAATTTCGTAATTTCTTTTACTTGGATGACATATTTTTTCCAGCTATTTTGATTTAAAAACCAAACAGCTGAACCGATTTTCATGAAATTTCTATGGGACCATTCAGATAAAAGAAGAATTTTTCAAATCGGTTCATAAATGACGAAGATATGAGGTAACAAACACAAAAAAAATATGGCCGAATTGAGAACCTCCTCCTTTTTTAAAGTCGGTTAAAAATCAAGGAGTTATTTTTAAAATGACTAATCTACGTACGTGCATAACAAAATTTTGACGCTGATAGCCCCTCCTAAAAAAACATAGCAGAAAGTTTTGAAAAAAAAAGCCCTTCCAAATTTGTGAGCTTTTAAGAGCGTTGTTCCAAATCTACGCGCTCGGGTTTTAGGTTTTTGTCGCTCGACGCCGCTTAGTGTGCGTTTTTCCTCATGTACGGCACACAGTTGCGACGCTGCGACGACTAAACGGTGTTGATCTGTAGCTATGGCGTACCTATATTTTATTGAAGTAAAAAGCTAAAGGTTTTCGAAGAAAATAAAAAGACTGTCCACAATAGATTATTAGTGTATTTTAATTAAATTTATACAAATATGGATGAATAAAATAACATTATGTAGCTACTTTTAATAACCTACATAAGTATGTATAAGTACCTACTTAATTGAAGTTTTTAAAACTATTTGTCTAATGGGCATAGCTCGACTTTTCCTTGGATCTATAATTTATGGGAGAACACAATCAAAATAAAATGTTGTTAATCGTGGAGCCATCTTTTGTTCCCAGAAATTAGCATCTCTGAAAACTTTGACGACTTTTATGTTAAATTTACAGCCAGTCCACACAGCAAACAAACACACTGAAATATCTGTACTGAAATCACTGAAATAATAATAACAATTTTCTACCAACGATGTTTGATTATTGAAGTTATCGGTACTAGGTGTTTTTCTGGGTAAATCAAAAGTCACGTTTGGGTTTCGTCCTTCAATTAAACGAAGGTCCATGTTTTCAGTCCTACATATAAAATTGCTGATATTAAAGAAAACAAAACAAAAGTTCATCTACTAGAATAAAAACAAACTAGTTTCAACTTACGATATTTGATCATTAACATAACTGATATCAGGTTCTTCTATTATATCCGTGGATGAGTCAAAAGTTGGGAGCGAGTCGGAAGCTACATTTTTGAATGAGCCAGAAGTTAAATTCTCTGGTGATACAGTAGGAAGGGAGACAGCAGTTACAGTTGACGATGCATTGGGGATTATATTATTTACCAAAGATGCTCTTAATTTTGATCTGAAAGAAAAACATAGAAAATTATTAAGTTAGTTATTAATAAGTAATTTAATTTAACTATTAGTAAGTAATTTAATCAGTAATAGTCATACATTTAAAATAATTTGTATAGTTTAAAAAAATAAAAAAACTTTTTTGCAAAAAAAAACCGACTTAGTTATAGTATCACACACAAATCCTTGCCAAGTATCAATTTCACAATTTCTTTTACTTGGATGATTTTTTTTCCAGCTATTTTGATTTCAAAACAAACTGCTGAACCGATTTTGATGAAATTTCTATGGGACCAACCGGAAAGTAGATCCATTCAGATAAAAGAAGAATTTTTCAAATCGGTTCATAAATGACGGAGATATGAGGTAACAAACACAAAAAAAAATAACATACAACCGAATTGAGAACCTCCTCCTTTTTTTGAAGTCTGTTAAAAACACACTTTAATTTTTATTTTTCGTGTTCTTCTTAGCAAAACCCTTCATTTGATACCCATATCATGGGAATGCATACAAAATAACTAGTCTGCCATCTTTGGGAGTCCGCCATATTGGATTCAGAATTACTTCACATAGCTTACCATACATTTTCATCCAAACTAAACATGTAAGTACGCAACTTTTCAACTTAATAGAAAACCGAGAAGTGGGTCAAATTTTACTTCTAAGATTTGCTTTCATAGTTAGTTAGAAGTGAAGGTTATACATATACATAAGTGTGTTCAAAAGAAACGGTTACGGTTGATGGGTCACCGCTAGTGGATTTGCCATTTACCTGACTACGAGTGTTGTGTTGGTAGAAAAACAATAATTTACGCAAATGTATTGACCCCCTGTTAAAAAATTAAATAGGTACTTACGCAGCTTCTCTTGCCTTCTACAAATTATTAATCATTTTACTTTTTCGTGACTTAATAGATTTCTTTGATCCAAAATAATATGTTTTGTTTATTCTACCCATGTTCTGTAAATAAAATAATAACAAGTTTGTAGAGAAAATAGTTTTAAGTACATAGTTCCACTTTACCTACTTATTAAAATATTACTTAAATGAACAACCTCATTCAGATTCACAAATAAAATAAATAATACTTACGGATCAAAAATATTTGGTCGCACTATAATTTACGTATATATCACGCGTGGCGCTTGCGCAGCGGCGGGAGGTAAACCGACATAGGTCCTACGTCGACGAGCGCCATAGCGCGACTGATTTAGGCCGTAAGATACAACCGATTTTATACTTACTTTGAAAAATTATTTTCATAAATGATTGAAGACATATATTTTTTCTTTTTTACACATTTATGGTGCAATCTTTCTTCTTACGTATAAAATTATTTATGTTGCCAAATGACTTTTAGATTATGAGATATGACGTGTTTTTTTGTAGTCGATTTCTCGATTTTTAATTTTTTTTGACGTGATAAAACTACAAGTTCATGAATTAAAAATCGATTTTTTCTCAATGCAATTTAAATTTCAGGGTATGCCTCTTCGAATGAATACCTTTTACCTTCTTACTTAGTAATAATATTTGGTGTAAGATTACTTCAAAGTTGTGCCCTCGCGCGTCATCTGGAAATCGCACCTTCGAAATCCGCTATTTTCATAGTTAATAATCCAATTTGAACGAGATTTTGTTAATAGATTTTAAACAAAAATCTATGATAATTACAATGTTTGAAGTCAAAAGAAGCTAAAACAATAAATTATATGACCAAAATCACTTCAAAATCTCCCAAGATCTCGATTTACGGTTGAAAAATGCTAACACGCTCTTAAAAGAACATAACAGCAAACACCGATTGGACTCGAAAAAAAACAAACTACGTTTTGTCGGATTTCCGGAATTACCTAGAGTTTAACAATATTTGCGTACCTTCTTAATTTGGTTAACAGTGAGAGGCTTCAAGTCATCTCCGGTCAGATCAACTAGCTTCTCCGTTAACTCTGGTGGTACAGGCTGGTTTTCCGGCCCAACCGGCTCCTTGCTCTTCATCTTAAGACCGATCTCTTTGCTGCATACATTCTTCAGCTTGTTGTAATTGTCAGCTTCATGGCGCAATCTCCTCCATAGAGTGTCCTGCTCCACCACAGTATCGACAAGGGCCACATCTTTGAATCTCTTGCGTTGGTTTTCGCGGATTTTGTCTGGGTTACCGCTGTCTTTGTCGGCACGCAATAAGTCTAAGTCTAGCACCATGATGTAGTTCTAAAAACGCGTGTTTAGTGTATGAATGTGATAAAGGAATGCAGTACAAGTAGGACTGCATGCGGCATTTATTGAGGTACTCATTTTAATGTTCTGTCTCTTTCTTCTCAGATTTATTACTTAGTATGCCTCTTGATACGAAGTACGTGGCTACGTGCATAGATGATTCACTTGTGCATGAAGATATACAATGAACGGTGGTTTATTTAAGTGTCGTAAGGGCCATTGGGCTTGATGTTGGACTTCCAACTTTCGGTGCTGACCCCAACGTTTAGTATAGTACGAATACAAACTAAGTTGTAAATGTTGGTAATATGAAATTGAATATAGAAACAGCTTTTGTTTATAAAGAACAAAAAAAATACATTTTAAATTGTAGTCTGGCCATTTATTTTATTCATAATATTTAAGCTTAGCGTAACAAATAAATAAAATGCTTCATGTGCGGGAATGAACAATTATTTTCGCTAGCAAAGTTACTTCTTTCCTTCTTTGTTCTTGCCCTTCTTAGCGGCGGCGGCTGCTTCCAGGTCGATGGGCGCTGGCTTCACGAACGGGATCAAGTCCTGGTACTGTTCAGGCATCCATTGTTTTAAAGCTTCTGGGACCTGTGGGTTAAAGAATAAGCTGCTTAGTACAGTAGATATAAACTGCATTTTTTGTTCGAAAATTCATGAATGCTGTCGTTTTACGAGTTGGGAAATTTAATCAAAGATACTTCTATTCCAAATTCAAATCCGTTTCTTATTTGATGCTATTACCCGACTGCGCCAGAAGGAGGGTTATGTTTTTCGAGAGTATGTATGTATGTATGTATAATTGTTTGGCACGCTCTGCGGCCTGAACGGCGCGATGGATTTTAGCTTGAGAGGTATCGTTAGATTCGTATTTACTGTGAGAGTGACACTTGGCAGATCAAAATAAAAAAAAAAAACAAAATGGCGGATTTTTGGCGCCAAATTCAAATGTTTGACATACTATGCAGCCTGAACGACTCGATGGATTTTAACTTCAAATGTGTCGATAGATTCGTATTAATTGTGAAAGTGACACCGGGTATAAATTTTTAATCAGAACACAACATAAGCTAGAAGTACCTCCACGCGGTGAAGGCGGTAAAAATTTGTTTGGCTAATCGTCTGCGAAATCTTTCACATTTGTAAACTAAAAAGGCGGAAATGAAAAAAAAAAGTAATTGAAAAAACCGGTCAAGTGCGAGTTGGACTCGCGCACCGAGGGTTCCGTACAAACCTGTGGGTATATAACTTTTTTTTATATGACGAAACTAAAAATTTACGGTTTTCGTAATTTTTCCTATATCTGTACTATAAGACGTGACTTCGTACAAAATTTCAAGATTCTAAGTTCACGGGAAGTACCCTGTAGGTTTTGATTCCCGTGTGAGTTTCGAAAATTTGCGGAAATTTGCGGCCTAAGTGGCTGTATCTTTTGATTGCGTTGACTTAGAAGGTTGATTTTTCTACAGCTTCCAGGGACAGTAGAACTAAGTATCATATAGAAATTTCAGTTTGATACCTCCACGCGTTCCTGAGAAAAACGGTCTTGACAGACGGACGGACGGACGGACGGACGGACGGACGGACAACAAAGTGATCTTATAAGGGTTCCGTTTTTTCCTTTTGAGGTACGGAACCCTAAAAAACTAAAAAACCCGACTGCGGTAAAAACATTAAGTTAAAAAAAAGCTAAGAACAAGCACATATAAAATTTTTAAAAGTTGGAAGCAGGCGAGACCCATTTGTGTTTGAAAATATAAAAATGGAACGACTCCCGCCTGCTTCCACCTTTTTTAAATTTAAAATATTGCTTGTTCTTAGCTTTTTACTGTTTTTTTAACTTAAGATATTTACCGCAGTCGGGTTTTTTAGTTTTTTTTAATTACTTTTTTTTATTTATACCTTAGCATATAATTGTTGATTTCAGAATGTTGTAGGGTAAACGTAACTTTATCAAAGAACATAAAAAAATACATGTTTGTCATCCCAATTGAAAACTGTACATATATGTAAATTATTTTGATGCCCCGTTCAATACACTACTGTGTGACTAGATGTGTGAAATGGACTAAGCAAAAGGAGTAAGCGAGGATCGGAGGTAGGTGGCGTTCCGTAGTTCCTGAGTGAGTTTATAAATGTATGCGAGTGATATCAGTTAGAGTTACCTTGATGCCGTCCTCGGTCTGGTTGACCTCGAGCACGGCGCAGATCACGCGCGTGGTGGCGCACATGGTCGCGTTCAGCATGTGCACGTACTCTGTCGCCGCGTTCATCTTCTTCGTCTGACCGTATCTAGGGGAAAATGGGCAAAATATGTTTGAGTTTCGTAATACTGTTCTATGAAATCCAAAAGTTTACAAATATGTCATTAATCAGAGAAAAACATCAGTTTTCTTTACCTGACGAGCAGCCTCCTAGCCTGGTACTCCAGACAGTTGCTGCAGGACACCAGCTCCCGGTAAGCCCCCGAGCCGGGGAACCAGGCCTCCAGGTCGAGTTTCTTGGAGGCCGCGTGGTTCAGGGCCCCCGACACGATGTTCACGACGCGGTACGGGATGCCCAGCAGCTTGTAGAAGTCCTCCGCGTTGCTGATCATCTCGTCCATCATTTCCCATGAGGCGTTGTCGTGTGGGGAGGTCAGGACGAACTGTTCCACCTGAAGAAAGATGAGGGTTTATACTGGATACTTTCCCAATTCTATTTTGCGTCGGGTTTCTGTCAAACCTGAACCAGCTGGTCAGATACTGACTGCCGAACACGACACCACGTTGTAAGACTGATTTTCTGGTCATTAAGCTTAACTGTTTTATCATAATCTAGACTTTCTTATTTGTGGTTCGCTTCCAAGCAGCACCCAGAAGAAACGAATTCCAAAGTACAAGGAAGGAATGCGAGTATTAACTGTGAAGCAGAGTGTAGAACTGCTCCATATTAAAGCTACTTCACTCTGCTGATGGTCTAATAGACATAGTAGCGTATTATGCATGAGACGCGATTCATAATTTCTATCGTGAAAAACAGACGCTTATCATGGTACTCGTATATTGGAAATAGTATCGGAAAATACGAGAGGTATACATGTCTGGCATCGAACAATAAAACACTTTAAGCAAGGTAGAGGAGGCTGTGAAACAGGATTATAAAATACTTCATCTCACCTTTTCAAATTGATGCACCCTGAAGATACCGCGAGTATCACGTCCATGGGAACCTACTTCTTGACGGAAGCATGTCGAGAGACCTGCATACCTGTAACCAGTTATATGTAGGTAACAGTTGATTTCATACCAAACTCCTAGAAAAATTACTTCATAATATTCTCAAAAAAAAAATTGTACTTGGACAAATAAAAACTAGTATTAATTAAGGTGATTAAGTGCACTTAGTGACAATTTTTATGAAAAAAAATCTGCCTTTAACGCTTTGTTGAAAAACAAACCCACAGCAACACTCATCCTAACTTTGCTTTTTAAAACCATTTTCAATTTATCTCATTAGTTTAATTAATGGTCGCAAGACAACAGCTGAGCATTTGGTTTGATTAGCGGATCGCGCATAATGTTGTATGGTTTTCTTTATAAGAACTTTTCAATAGCAGCCTGGAATCTTAATTTGGCAATAGTTCCGTCCCTATCATTCAAAGATAACTGGCGAAATGTGAGTGGTGTACTATAAGTAGGCAACACCTCTGACTACTTCTACTACGGATACACACATGAGGCTTCGTTACAAGACCATTTTCCTCACCTAATAGGTAATGAAGCCTCTGGCAGCCACTCGTCCCTGTGATACGCAGCTATGGGCTGTTCGGAGGTCGCAATGAGATATTTTTCCTCCACGGCTGCGTCTCCCTTGTTCTCCGAGCCTTTGCCCACCACCTTGTACAGCTCCTCGTCGAATTGAGCTAGTTGAGCTACTTCTTGCATTACCTGCAATTTAGATAATGCTAAAAGATTTCCCGTTTTTGACATTTAAAAAATTCAAATAGAAGTTCGGAACGCTAGGAGGTGATGTTGACACCGTTTTGAATGACCTGAAACTCCTCAAACTGAAATTTAAATCTATTGGCCTGGAACTTAACCCCTCAAAGTACGAAAACCTCTCTGATGTTACCGAATACAGGATCAAAGTTAATTAGCTGGCAAAAATTCACAAATGTGATGGTAAAAAAAAACTAAAAAAATTATACTTTCAAGAAACTACACTGTTCTATGCAAATAAATGTTATTCTTGCTTTCTTCTCTTACCTCTTTCCTCATAAAGAATGGAGTGTAAAGAGGTGTGTAGCCTTTCTTCAACAGTATCCTGAGGGACAGTTGAATGAGCGCCTGTTCCAGGAAAACTGCCGCTCCTTTCAGATAGTACCCGCGTCCACCAGCCACCGCAGTACCTCGGTCGCCGTCCATACCTAGTTGGAAATAGTAAGTTGTTAAATCATTTTGGTCCCTTTTAAAGATGACTTAAAATAATTGGTAAAAAGTAGGTTTATTTATTTGGTGAGGTAGGCACTGTCTTGTTGATTTAGTGGTCGCAAGCGCGACTGTTGAGCGAATCCCGGGTCGGGCAAAGTGTTATTGGGTTTTTCCATTAGGAAAGTCTCAGTAGCAGCTATGGACTTCAGATCTGTGCCTGGTTGGTGGCAATAGGCTCGCCCCCTATTACATGGGACTTTTAACATAGCCGGCAAACATTTTAGGGAAAAAACAACATGTGTGGAATGTACAGTATTTGAATTGAAGACTCATTAAAAAGATATATTGTATTGGGGTCTTCCTGTAATGATAGTGTGTAAGTTTAATAATAAATAAATAAATATTTTTGGTTTCAATTTATCATTGATTTATACCTAATGCCAAAAGAACACCCAGTCATGTGAGCACAGCTAGTTTCAACTCAATGGGTATGATTAGATAAATGATCATTGAAAGCTTGAGGAAAGCCGGTCAAGTACAATTATTCAGTCTACTTCAAGATAACATTATTTATCACACACACACAAGTGTGCTTGAGAGTATGAATACTTAGTTAACTATTGTGCTATATTGTATGAAACAATAACTAAATGCTGATTTTATAATAGTTATTATGATGCAATGGGAATTCCTGGTAAATAATCTAAACTGCAGCATATTTATGTATATTTGTTGCACCTTCCTCCCATATTATATCACCTTCCTTCCTCTCATATTATATATGAAAGGTCAAAGCCCACTTCAAGTAATTTCTTTTTAAATTCTTATCACAGTTATGTGCTCTGTTTGACCTTTTGATCTTAAAAACTTATCAATGATCAGTATGAAAATCGGTATGAATAGATTTGTACAAGGCATGAGTTACACTCAGCCTTTCAGATCAGAAATGGGTCAATGGGTCGTCTAAGGGGTGGATTTGGGTACCTCAAATAATTTCTAATTAGTGTAAATGAGCAATAAAAACACAAATGATTGAAATGGATAAAGGATATTTTTTGAGAAGAATGATCAAGGTTAGAATGATGAATAAGATGATGAAATAAAAAATAGCTAACTTTTCAGTTTCACCAGTCAATTTTAGTGAATGAATACACTCACCATCTATCATGGAAATGAGGTCCACATGAGAGTACTTTGTCCTAAAGGTGCAGTCTCCGTGTGTCCTCTCCACCTTATTGTGCTCCTCATCATCATCCACTGGAACAGACTCATGGAGGTGGTTGCCTACTTCACGGAGGGCATTTGAACGGGTCTTCTCCGCTACTAAGAGAGCTTGGTCATTCTTTGTTATGGCTTCATCTATTAATACTCTGACCTGAAAAATATCAGGGAATTTTAAGAATCTATTGGTGGTGTTCTTAAAAAAGGTCAGGTGCATAGTACTTGCAATTGGCATTTGTATGACAACTTGACCAGATGTATAAATGTGGATGAAGGAGTTAAGAGAAGGAGAAGATTGAGGAATGTGTAAGGAACATTGCAGGTGTAATTCTGTAAATAAGGCCTTACCTCCCTCGGCAAAAGGTGCGAGTTTTAAGTTTGTGTTAGATTTCACTAAGCTGGTCATTGCTTCTATGATATTGAGTCACAGACAGCAACAGTATCAGAAGACGCCTTTGCTATGCAGTTAGCACTCAAGGCTGATTTTGGTGCAGAGAAATAAAATGTCTTTTATGTTTCAGCTAGGCGTTGCCGAAGTATTGTTATATGAAAGGCTTAATTAATCATAATGAAAGCTGAAAATAAAATATTACTGTCTTCTCTATTATGCATAGTGACTTTATCTATCTTAATCTTACTAAGTTCATTTCATTCTTAACTCATGTAGAAAACAGTTAAACACAACTCTGTAGCAGAAAGACTACTTTGTCTTTTATTGATTCGAATGAGTCACAATCATACTTTGATTACATTGCATCAGCCTATGCAGTACCAACACATGTAAAGCTGCAACTATAACTTTCAATTACTACTCACTGTCACACACACTACTACAACTCCCTATAGATTTTTTCGTTTGTTTTACTTTAGGAAATCTGCTCAACATTGATAATGATTTGACATTGCATAGGTGTAAGTTCATGAATGAAGCTGTACCTGTTTTCCATTTTGGCTTGAGTTTCTACATGGATTTTGAGATTCAAAGAAGGTATGAATGGATTCTGAATTTATAAAATGACTTTATGGGATAACAAGTCATGAGCTTTGAATTAAATCTTAAATAAAAAACTCCAAACTTTTTCTTACCTTCTTGATCTGGTTAACAGTAAGAGGCTTCAAGTCATCTCCAGTCAGATCAACTAGTTTCTCCGCTACTTCTGGTGGTACAGGCTGGTCTTCCGGCCCAACAGGCTGCTTGCTCTTCATCTTGAGACCGATCTCTTTGCTGCACACATTCTTCAGCTTGTTGTAATTGTCAGCTTCGTGGCGCAATTTCCTCCATAGGGTGTCCTGCTCCACCACGGTGTCGACAAGGGCCACATCTTTGAATCTCTTGCGTTGGTTTTGGCGGATTTTGTCTGGGTTACCGCCGTCTTTGTCGGCACGGAACAAGTCTAAGTCTAGCACCATAGTGTTGTACTGGGTACGGCCGAGTGTTTATTGTTAAAAAAGGCAATAAGGTTACTTATTTTGAGAAAGATCGGCACGTAGACGTAGCACTGCATGCGGTAAAAACTAAAAAGAGAGAGGAAGTGTTCAAAATCCTACAAAGGAAATGGCAAAAATATTTATTTGAAACGAATTAAGACTTGTGGACTTGCTTGGCGGTGTCGATTAATTATTCATACTGTAATTTTACTTACAATTATTGTATATTTTTAGTGTGGCTTTCTACGAATTTAATTTTACAAATTTAAATGAATATTTTTTTAAATTCTTTGTTGTTTTTCGTAGTTTTCGAACGAATTCAGGTTGGTTGTCGCAGTGACGTTGACAGACAATTTTGACACTTATATATAGTTGCGTTCCAGAAAATAAGAATGGTCGAGTTGATTTTAATTTAATTTAACATAAAATGAAACAGTTAACAGCTTACGGCCCACATTTATTTAATCAGTGACAGTAACCTTGCTTAGGTTGCTGTCACTAAGCAAGATTGTTAAGCAAGGTAACCTACCAGCAACCCTATTTCAACGATGTTAGAGATCACTCATCTTGACTTGACAACGCGACGATGTAAAATAATTGTGTATGTGAAAGGACTGTAGTTTACTCCGAACTCCGAATTTATCCGAGTCGGAGATAGTGAGATTATTCTTTCAGATCAGTACAGTATAGATACTTCACCATGATTTTGTCATCCGTTTTTAATTATTTATTGAAATAAAAAGAAAACCGTTGAATGACTTTTGGTTTTTGTTTAGAAAATTAAAAATCTGACGTCAAGCATTATTTATTTACGTGGCCACACTGTTCAACAAATTGTCAATTTGTCGAACGATTGGTGGGTCCTTTCTCGAGCTCTTGTTCACATTTTTTACGTTTATTTGTATAATATGTGGCTCTTATCGGATACCAGCTGAGAGTATTGAAGCTTGTTTATCCACATTCAGTTTGTGAGTATTTAATCGATGCTCTTGTTGCCGGTTCCCGGATATAAATGTGTCGTACTGTTCCTTGTTTACACGTATTCGATATCAATGGTCTCCCGATCTATTTACAAAGGGGTGGATTGTTCTCATTAAAATCTTTTCATGTTTCGATAGGAAGGATTTTGTAGCAAAACATTATTATTTGTTTCTCTAAACGTCATTTGGAGACAGTACCAGTTGGTGCAGTCCATATTATTTGATAAACGGGTTTGTTATTGTAACCCACTTGTTCATAATTCGTACAATGTATTGCCGGTTGTGGTGATCTAATCACTGTCGAAAATTTCATTGGAAACAATTTGTTTACAAAATGTGTGTGTTAAAGCATAGTTATGAATGTATCTTTGTTGCCTTGTATTGTACAAATCTGTCTGGATACTGAACTGTTCCTGACTCAATTTGAGATAAGGACTCTGCCCCCAAACTCGTCTGATAACTATAATATCAATTTTGTAACAGATTCTGATAAGAACTGATTTTATCTTTTCTAACATATAATGCATCTCATAGTGTATTTCCTACATGGATGATGTAGTAAAAAATACTCAGTAACACAATATTTTCTTTTACTTGACAATTTATCTTTGAATACCTATGTTTATTATCTATCAATTTTTAAATTATGTTTAGGAATGTAAATTTATATTTTGATGATAATATTTGATGCCCAGCAGGATAAACTTGAAAAAACAACATACTTGAACTAATTTGTTTTAACAAGCTTTCCTGCTCTTTATTTTGGTTTATTATCCACCTAAGTAAAATTGTATCCTGATCTTTATATGAATTATACCTATTTTGATACTAAAGCAATACACCAATAGCAATATATTAAGCCTAAAAAAAATCAAAGTTATGGAAAAGGGGTGTAATGCTGCTTAAGGCCTACAATTCTACAGAAAAAAAAGGTAAAGAAAAATAAGCCTAACCAGACAAGAAATGTGCATCCAGGAAGGGTCATTTTTCCCTGTTGCCTTTCCTCAGATGTGCCCTTTTAGTTAGGGTGGCAGAATTCTACATTAACTTTTTCACTAAAGCTAGTTATGACTTATCAAGTTCATTTTGAGTCAATTAAATAACTTGGTAATTAAGAATGATTCACCAAATGATAGTGAAAGGAAAATTACATCACACATAAAACTACAGAAAGTTAAAATAAATAACATAATTTTAAATTCACAAATTACGTTTGTTATAAAAAGCAAAAATGTATGTTTGAGCCAAATTGTGTAATGTTTGAGCAAAAAAACAAACTTTTACACACAGTAGTTAAAATGTTAACCACTTTCAAAATTCTTTTCATTTGCAATGGGAGTTTTTTGTTGCTGTAGTCTATCCATGTCTAATTTGTCCCCAGGCAATGTTAAGATGATGCCATTAAAAGACAACCAGGATGTGGCTTCATTCCTTGTCACCAAACATTCATGGAAGGGGAAATACAAACGGGTGTTCTCTATCGGCACCCATGGAATTACTACATACAACCCTGACAGATTGGAGGTGACGAACAAATGGCTATACGCTGATGTAGTCACCATTGCTTCCTCGAAACATTCAAATTCAGTGGCAAATCATGACTTTACCCTGGTCATGAAGAAGGATAAAAAAGTGGATTCTATGAAATTTTCTTCGGAACACAAGTGTTTGATCCTGACTGAGGCTTTTAAGTACAGAAATGCGTTTGCGGAGAAACCTAAAGATATTTATGTAAGTATTTTTTTTTGGTAGTGTAAAGAAAGGCTTAAATATTGATTAGGGAGGCTCAGATTTTGTATGAATAATGTCTGTTTTCACTAACATGAACGATAACTAATTGAATATTTAAATATTATTTTAAGAGCGTTGAATATTCTCAGTGCACTTTCGAAGTGTCGCCTTGTGTTTCATCTCATTTATTTCAGTCTCATAAAAGTACCTCCTATTTTCATGTAATCTATTTGTTTAAAAAAAAAACACAATGGTTGTTTCTTATATATTTTTGTGAATGTTTGTATAAGTAGTTCGTCTAAAGAATGAAAAGCCACAGCCTCTATTTAAAAATATTTTAATGAATAAATAACAGAGTATTGTTTTGTCCACTTATTAAATCAGCATTATATTGTATCTTTGTGCTCTTCTATCTTTATGTGTATGCAAATGAATAAATAAACAACCACACCCTTCTTTTCAGAGATACCAAGCCTACAAACATCATTGGAGCGGCACACGTCTTCCCGTAGTCCTAGAAGTGGGTCCATGCGCACTAGAACAATTAGAACCATCTACCCATACATTACTGGCCAGCTATCCGTACTGTGATGTTCAGGGAATCCTCCCTGTCCGGGACGTGCCTGGAGGGTTTGTTCTAGCTGTTGGAGGATACAGTAGACTCCATCTGTTCTCCAATGCCATGGACCATCAGATCATCATCAATAAGATGCTGGAGATGTCAAGCTTAACACTGAGTATAAGCATTAAGGTTCTGTCTACTATGATAACCTTGGATGACTATCATGACCAGAGATTTGGAAAGTATAGGTGAGTTTTTATAAATGTGTAAGTAAAAATCAAATAAAATAGGAAAAATTGGAACATTAAGTTTACAAAAAAGTGTACCTACAGATAGTAAATATAAATTACAACAGTAATTAGAGTATTTTAAGCAATATCTGGTATTTCAAGCTCTTGAATGAATTTAATTTCTGTTCTGAAATAGTGGTCGCGTGCGCGACTGTGGGTCATGAGGTACTGGGTTCGATTCCCGCGTCGAGCTAAGTGGTATTGGGGTTTTCCATCAGGAATTTCTCAGTAGCAGCCGTAGAGTCTGGTTTTGTGCCCTGTTGATGGCAATAGGCTCGTCCCCTATTACATGGGACTTAAACATAACTGGCGAAATGTATTATTAGGTACACCTATGCTTACCCCTTCGGGGATTACAGGCGTTATGTTAAGTTATAATAAAATGTTTTGTTAGTCTGGAAACGTGCTTAATTGATAGGATAGCTTGACCACTACTATTACATGGGACTTAATCATGCCTGGCGAGATATGGCTCGCACTAGAGCCTAGCTAGATACCGCTGCATAACAAAATAAATTAATAATCCCTCGGGGAATACAGACCTCACGTTATGAGTGTTTATGTGGTCTAGACAAAGCGCCCATTTTCCGTAGAAATGTTTAAAAAATCCTATTTATTATAAACTAATTTGTGGTGGAGCGTAGCGTATTGGGTATTAAACTCAGCGACAGAATACGCAATACTACAATACGCTCAAAAACTGGAATCGCTGATGTGGGCCATACGACTGCTAGGTTGAAGTGGGATTGGGCGGGCCATGTCTGTAGAATGCATCTGGACCGATGGGCCAAAGTCGTCACGCAGGGGGTGCCAGAAGACGGGCGAGGGAGGCCTAGAAAACGCTGGCGTCACGACTTGGAGGCGTTTGCGAGAGATTGGCCGGAGAAAACCAAACGGAGAGAAGAGTGGAAGGCTATGAGGGAGGCCTTTGCCCAGCAGTGGGACAATATAGTCTAAGAAAAAAAAAATTGTGGTGTTACTTGTATGTTAATATGTATGTTTACTGACCTACATATAATAGTAACAATTATTCTATCTAAATAATAATGTCACAGTCCCTGGTAATTAGCTACATGGTTAATTGGCGCATTTCGTTCACGCACATTATTCTAACATTTGATTGTCCGACGGCTGATTCAGCCGACCTTGGGTGTGAACTCATTTATCTATCAAACGCGATACACTCGTTACATGTATCAAATTCTGTGCGATTAGTTCGTCTATCATGTATATGTTAGGGGTTTTTATAACTAACAAACTTAATGTAAAACAATAGGTTCTTTCATAAAATATGGGTTTAGGCAACTGTCCTACCGCTGACGAGGAAGTGACTCTTCATTCTTCCCTTCCCCAATTTATTTGGGGTCGGGCAGCATGTCTTCTTCCATACTTCTCTATTACTCGTCACCTCAGCAGTCGAGGAAGCGGCTAGGTTTCGAATATCTTTTTGGCTCAAGAAACGCACAATAGAAGCAGGTTTCGTTTTAGTAAAAGAGATATGTTTATATTAATAGTTGATCGAGCGCTGTTCACACTCATCATCTGCGGAGGTCTTTCCCATGTATGTTGGGATCGGCTTCCAATCTAACCGGATGCAGACGAATACTAGTATTTTACATGGAGCGACTGCCTATCTGTCCTCCACAACCCTGTTGGTACTGGGTAATACGTTACCCCTTGGTAAGACTGGTTATCGACAGCCGGCGAGAATTCTAGTTGCTAGCTCCACTCGTTTTTACCAGATAGTCGGCGATGGGACAGATACCATAGTTTACATGCATCTGCCGATCTCTGGTTCAGTTATCGGTGTGATGGTTTAAGGATAAAATGCAACAGAAATCAATCAAGATTCAGACTTTGCCATTCAACGTTCATGTTTATTAATTGATTTGAATCAGCGTATGTGCATCGAGCACTAATCAATTATATTTCCTGCTTCATGTGTACTAGGCAAAGAAATATAATACATACCTTTGTTTTGCATCTTGAAAAGAATCGCTTTTATTTTGCCTTTCAATTACGGGAGATATTTATGGTCATAATTTATTTATTTAAAAGAGCATTCATTGTTGATTAATTATAAATTATTCCAACTTAACGTACAATGAGAGGTACAATGTTAGTTTAACCCTGAAATGATGTAATCGTGTGTGTAAACGCATTTCCGTAATAAAGTCATTTATTTACTTGCATGCAACAAAGGACAATAAAAATAACCAAAAATACCAAAATCAATGATCTCTTTTTTCCCTTCACAGTGGCGATCAACACCAGACCTCATTAAGCGAGTTTATAGTCCACAAAGTGAATCCTGCCCGTCACATGGAACCGATGCGACGTACACTCTGCCTCTCCGACACTTGCATACTCGAGAGGGATCCGCAGACGTACTCTGTAAGTTATTCAGCTATAGCATTTTGTGATGTAATAAGATAGACGTAAGGTTTGTGGCCGTTAAAGAAGCGTTTGGGGTTGGGCTGCATTTCACTGAGGCGTCTAGTTCTCTTGGACGGAAGAAACACTTTCGGAAGTCGGTGCCAAAAAAGTCAATGAAACAAACCATAGTCACCGACTTCCGAAAGTAATGTTATTTTCCACTTTTTTTTGTTTTTTTTTTTGGAAGTCGGTTATTTTTTTTTGCAAAAACGTTTTTTTTTTGGCCAAAAAATTAGCTCTGCCATCCAATATGGCAACGTTGCCAGCCTTCTAGACACTTTTCCTATTGACACCGATGTGGACGAATTTTTAGACGCCCTGTAATTCTTTTTCCATTTTGATGCATTCTTCTAAAAATTTCCCGATTGGTCATCCGATAAATAAGGAAACAAGGTTCGATATATCGGAAGCACTCATCCCAAGCCAAAAACAAATCTCGCTGTTATTTTAATCATTATTTTCAGGTGGTATGCCTACGCCCGCTAAGTGATGTGTTTGCTTTGGTGAGAGACACTGAACATCCTCAGAAGTTCTCTATAGAATACCTCAATGGACAAACACGGACTTATCTAGCTGGAGAAAGGTATGTCTAACTGTCACACGATAACTGACAAGTGCTTGCACTGGTTGGACAGGTTCACTCAAATCTGTGTGGTTCTTGCTTCAAAAGACCATCTCAGACACTCATCTGCATAGTCCTCATGTGAGTTGACCAAAATTATGTCTGGACCTTAAAAGAAACTATGACCTCTGAGCTTGTTCCGGCTGTTTCTTGTAAGATAAGTCAGGTACGAAGCCTCTTCTAGTTTTGAAAAATAGACGACGTGTAAAAGTGTTTGTATAAACCTATTTGCAAAATAAACATCATTTATCATTACTAAGTAATATTATTTGATTTCCAAAAGATATATAACAAAAAAGCATCTGCAATTTGCTGCTTAGTTTTCTACTGCCAGTCATTTTTAATTGACCACGAGAGATAATGATCGGGACTTCAAAAAGTCGAAAGAGTTCTGAAGTTTTCTTTAGAAAATAATGTAAATTTTCTCACCTCTTAAAATGACAAGAACGTGCGATATGCTGTCATATTTAAAGAGGGCAAGTCGATTTTTTTTTAAATCCTGCTGTATCTTTGTCACTTATGACCAGGGACGACGTTTTTCGGCTAGTGCTCGATATTTTTATTCGTATTTATACCCTAGTTCCGTACATTAACCCAGAATTTTCCTCTTGTAAAAATCTCGAACATTTTCCTTCAGGGACGCATTACTAGCCTCTTTGCTGGACGGCGTCAGGTCTGCGGGCCAACGTGACGTGCACGTTAGATCAATTCCTACACCGCGAGGGTACCGACTGGGGCCTCTCCACCAGCCTGTTGACGAGGAGACGGAGTCCAATCACCTCAGGTATGAACCAACCAACTATAGCCTCTATACTGTACAGCGCAAGGTCTAGCTTAGCGTGACGTGCACGTCAGGTCTGTCCCTACATCGCGAGAGTCCTGACTGGGGCCTTTCTATCAGCCTGTTGACGAGGAGACGGAGTCCAATCCGTTCAGGTATGAATCAACCAAATATAGCCCCTATGCTGGATGTAGCAAGGTTTAGTTCAATGCAACGTGGAAGTTCGGTCTGTAGCTACGGTTTTAGCGTACTTACTCTGAATAATCTCAAAAGAAAATTCATATCTTCAGTTGAAAATTATTATTGCAACACGTTATTTCGTAACAAATAGAGATAGACATAATTATAATCTGTACCTTTTTACATACATACACACTCATGCCTATTAACACCATCTGCTAAGATCTTTACATACTCATTTGCTTCGTCCACGTTCATACATCTGGTCAAACACGCACCTTTTTGTATCTATTCTTTTTATTTACAGATTATTCCAGAACCCAGTAGGCATGTCTCGCGCCGAAGTGATAGAGCGATTCAACTCGAACGTCGGTTACAGCGGGCTGATCTACTCCGTCAGCCAAGACGTAAGACATAACAGTCATATAACTAGCTGTATAACTACACATGCTTACTTTATACTAAACTAAACGCTAACTCGTGGTAGTTACGGTCATAAAACGTGCGAGTAGGATAGTGAATGTTTAGTATAGTGTCATTTCGCTCTAGCATTTTATGACCGCAGCTGCGGTGAACGTTGGCGCGTACTATTTCTATACTCCTTTAACATTTATTTAATCATTGTGACACAACACGATCCAAAGCATACTGTATGCCCTTTTGTTAGGAGAATAAAGGTCACTGTGGTTTGGACAGATTTGTCAGCAATGTAAAATCAAACTTATTGCAACGAGATTAAGGATTGCTGTGATTTTGACAGTTAAGTAAAGTCAGAGGTTAAATTCACTATGAAAGGCCTTGCATATAATCCTAACACTTTGTATTTTCACTGAGTAGGAAAATTAACAGTAGCTTGAATTTGCAACTTTGATTCATACTTGTAAAAATTCGGACTGAAATTACATGTTTTTAATAATACTAAGCTAGTCAGTTTGTGCATGGAAAAGCTAGTTAAGTTTTGTTGTATGTATGTAAAATAGATATATGTGAAACCCGATTTTACCATACAAATGTGTTTGTTACATTAAATTCGTTCACATGGACATTAAAGGCCGGTGCAGACCAAATGGGTGTGCGTGGCGTATGCGTGCACGCATGCGTTGTTACGCGCACGTATTTGGTCTCATCCGGCCTTTAGGAATGTTTGGTTTTGTAGTTTGGGTTTGTGTCCTTTTTGTCATTTTCGTCAGTCAAGTCTGTTGTCTTGAAAATATCGCTTTTAGCCATATGACCGCCCATTGTGTCACCCTATGTGAAATGTTTTCTTTTATAAATGTTACTTGTATGGTGTACATAATAAACAATATTCTATTCTATCCTTCGGGGATTACTGGCGTGATGTTATCTTATGTTATTCCATCTATACTGATCAGCAAACAAAAAAAATCGGGTCCACTCGGCACAACTCGAGCTAAGCCGAGCGGTATATTTTCAGACTGTATCGTTACAAAATATGCGATTTTGCTGCCAGACTGCCAATTAATACGAACACGTGTGTAGGTCTCACATATGTACGAATGACAGATATGACGCTCTACAAATATGTTTATATCCTTGAAACTTTGCGCCCTTAATAAGGCTGCGTTTCCTGCAAAGGTTTGCCAGGATGTGTAGCGAAACAACCAATCATATCGCTTCTTTTTTACGGCCTGAGCTAAGGTAGCTATGTGATTGGTTAGTTTTACGCTAATCCCCCCTTACATATACCCACACATCCTTAGAATCAGCGCCATATCAACAGCTAGCTTTATTTATATACCTAGAATACTTATACTACTCATACCACGCTACTCTCATCCACATCACGCTTCGTTTTTTTAATTATTGTTGTGAAATTCCTGGGACATATTAATGTACGTTGTGTGCCTTATAGGCCCGCCCCGTGTTGTGGCTGTTTCTTACGTGGGATCTTGTAAGTCCCCTGTCAATTTATTATTTTACACCCTTACATTGCTACTCCTTATAACTCGCGGTAGAGGGAACGTCAAATTCTTCATTTTCTAGATGTTTCCATAGCTTTTAGGGTCCTGGGTTAAAATCATCTGCGTTACATGTAAATACCATAGTTTCTATGCAATGCTGCACTAACTGAGAATGTTGTACATTTTGTTGCATAAGTACTGTATCTGTTAAGTTACTAGAGTATAAATCATGAGTACTTTTACGTGGGATTAATTGGCGTCACTATTTGACAGACTGGGACATTCTACGAAATTACTGGGTCCGGAAAACTTAATTACTTTAAATCGTTAACCGTAGTAACTGAAGTGATCTGATCTTCTATTTTTTCCGAATGCAATCCTGCACGATACAAAATTCTTTATCATAAAGCAAGGGCGAACGCAAACAACCGTAAAAACAGTCCTGAAAAATCTATTAGAATTCAATACTTTAACTCAGACGTCTTGAAAAAATCGGTCAAAAACTCGGTTACTAAAAGAAAAGCGGTAGTCTGCGTTCTCTCTTAGTCCCACGCCTCTCAAATCGTGTCCCTAACTAAGTAAGACGAAGTGCACTAAAATGTTGCACCGCAGCGCTTGTTCGCCGAGAACAAAGAGAAGCTGATCACGGGCGCGTTGACTGCGTTGGTGAGCTCCGCGCCCTCGGGCGCCAACTTAACGCCCCGGGAACTTGAGGCGCAGTTCCATGCCTTGAGAAGACTTTGTGCGAGTAAAGTTGGATTTGCTGCGTTCACTGCGTTACCTGGGTAAGATAATTTTACTCTGATTTCTTTTAATTACTCATTAATACACATTTTTAAATATTACAGTAAAAAAAACAAATATTAAAAGATATAAAAGTAAAGCCATCTGCTGTTGGCGGGAGCAGGGTTCTAGCTAGCGGTGGTTATTGCTGCAGAGACAGGAACCTCCTCATAATGCGATCCTCATCAAGGAATATTGCTTTCTGAATCATTACTTTGATTTATCATCTAGGTTCTTGAGATTAGTCAGTAATCTTATCGCGAACGTTTGAAAGGATAATAGTATGAATCAAAACCGATTCATAATATAATCTTATAATGAATCATCAGGGATGTGCAATGTTTACGTCTATCTATTGTTAATAATAGACTAAGCGTATTTCTTAACTTCTTTTTAATCTTTTGATTGGTGTATGAGTCATGTGTGTTAGTAGGACTCAATATAGCTTTTATTGTTCATGTTATGAAAATATTTGTACACTTTACCGACACCTTGACCAATTTTATGATCTGTAAATCTAACTCATTGAAAACTGATATTAGCTATGATATTGTGATTATAACGGCTGTTCAAAATAAATCATTTAGTCCTCAAGAGCCTTCATCAAAAATCCACTCTTTACCAACATAAGACAACAGAACATAGCTGGTCATGTTGTGCCATTACGCTTTGGGTAAAATTCAGATCGAAACTTAGTGAAATCATGTGATTGTTACCTTGTGAATACATAAACAAATAATAAATAAATAAGAACTCTACTTTTATCAAAATTAGGATCATAACGTAAACTGATGAGTGAAATTAAATTGAATTATTCATACGGAGCTCATAATTTTCATCAGTTTTCGCGAATGGATCGGGACAGCGACCGTAGCAGCCTTACGTCGCGGCTCTCCTGCCTGCGCACACGCAGCCCTAGACGCCGTGTGCGCACTGCTGCAGCCTATGCACGCCGAGCCCGATCTGCGGCAGGAGCAGTTGAACAAGGCCAGCATGTTGTCGTCCTCCACCTTCCTGGATGGCCTGCTCACCATGTGGGCGGATCACGTGGTCAGTCCTTTGTTTCAGTCTGAATGATATAGGCCCTTTAGGAAAAACGAGCGCAAAAAATTCCGTCTTAATCTCCAGTCATCGTACCTGTAATACCTCTCTTATTGCTGAGTGTCCATGGGCGGTGGTGACAACATTATTAGGCGAACCTCCTGGTCTCGGTCTTCACTTAGAATACTGACACACAATAACATGTATCGTCCCGTTCTGCAATATGGCCCATTGTCCAATGGCAGCTTGATTTTGGGAATCTATCCTACACAACTTACTTGAAGGTTTATTTTTACATGCTGAACTAGCTCGTTCTGTTGATCACAAAAATATAGCGTTAATATTGTAGCAAACCAAGAATAATCACCAGTATTTTTGTTTCTTTTGGAATTAAAAAGCCTCCCTTTTATTACTGCCATAAATACTATTAACATCTCTCTCCCCCCAGACGGGCGGCAGTGGCGCGCTAGTAGTGGCGGCCATGTTGGACTTCCTGACGTTCGCGCTGTGCGTGCCCTACAGCGAGACTACGGACGGCAAGCAGTTCGACCTGCTGCTGGAGATGGTGTCCAAGAGAGGACGAATCCTGTTTAAATTGTTTGAGGTAAGGCGAGTCGGTAGGCAACATGCGAGAGGCCTTAGACTGTTACTTTTGGACTGTTGAGTCTAATTACTGTCTCCTTTTATTACTCAATCCTCGATTCTTTATTGCATTCCACAATGTAAGCTTAGGTGGTAAACATTTTTTTGGAAACAATCGTAGACCCTGTCGGGCATAGCAAATTAAAATTATTGTTATATTAATAGTAAAGATTTATATTGTTTGCAATGGAAGGCAAATGATCAATCGCTATGAATACATTTGCACAAATCGGTTTTTAATAGTTCTATTATTTATTTAGGCATATCTTAAATCAGTCAATGTACACGTATCAGCATTGCGTCAACTCGAGCCGATCAGCATTTATTCGATGAAATTCTATATCTGCAATGCACACTTAGAAGCATCATAATGGGTCGGGAACAGTTACTGATAATGAGATGAGGTGACGCTGATCCGTTATTAAATCCTATGTATTCTATGTAAATTAAATCTGTTTTTAAATCCTATGTAAGCAAGAACAGCCAATATAATGATTAATAGAGATTTGCGAATACATTCATCAAAACACAAAGTCTTTTGAAAACCATCGATAAAATTGTAATTAACTTGACAGCACCAATCGATGGCGATAGTAAAAGGCGCAGGGCTAGTGATGCGCGCGCTGGTGGAGGAGGGCGGGTCGGGCGTGGGCGCGCGCATGCAGACGCTGGCGCTGGCCGAGGCGGCGCTGCCGAGGCACCTGCTGGCCGCGCTGTACGCGCCGCCGCGCCTGCACCACCGCCACCTGGCGCGCCACCTGCTGGCGCTGTGGCTGGTGGACCACGCGCCCGCGCACTCCCTCATGCGTAGGATTATGGTGAGCCTTCATAACTGGTACTAACTACTCATTGGTATCGCACAGACATGTTCTATTCTCCCATTGTGCTCTGCGATTGATTGGTATTCTTATAATCAGATCTTAACACTCTTGAAATGGAATAGACCAAATAGTCGAACCAATTAAGCCGATACGCAACTGTAACAAATTTAAAAAAGTTGGAAGCGGGCGGGACCCATTTGAGTTTGAAAATATAAAAACTTTTTTAAATTTAAAATGTGCTTGTTCATAGCTTTTTAGTGTTTTTTAACTTAAGTTTTTTACCGCAATCGGGTTTTTTAGTTTTTTTAATTACTTTTTTTTCGTTTGCTGTGGTCTCGCGATTAGGTGCGGTCAATCAATGACTGTATTTGCCGCATCGAAGAATGCTCATAGCTTGCCATCACGCAACACGATTCATTCCTGCCGAAATATTCTCGGCGCATGACTAGAAAAACTAGCCTTACAAATTTAATGATTGAAGGCTTTAGTCCTACTTTTTCTAAACTCCACTTTCGGTCCCCAGCCCTCAGGCCTCCTAGCCTTCCTAGAGTCGACGGAGGCGCCCCCTGCCGCCGCGCTGGCGGGTGAGCTGGAGCCCGAGCGCGACAACCTGTCCCTGGCGCAGGCCAGTGTCAAGCAGCGCGCGCAGCACTGGGAGGCGCTGGAGAGGCAGGTCAAATACGTGGAGAAACATCTGGAGGTGAATGTTGTCTGTGTTTATGTGTTCTTGTTCCCTTAACATTTTTAAAAGGCAACGCAAGCAGCGGGCGGATGCGGCGTCACCCCACAGACAATAACCCAGCTTCCCGTCTTAAGGCGGTATGGACACTTACGCGCCTGGCATGGTTATGTACGCATCACAACACAGGCGCGCGCGCAACCGTTCGCGTGCATGTAACGTGGAATCTAACCTAACCGCTCGCGAACATGTCCCAAGGTGTCCATACTATATTGTTAAGATACAAGAACTGCACTGTTCGTGCGCGTGCGCTCGTGTGCTTTTATAGTTTCAGATGTATGAAACAGAGATGGCTCACCAAGATTTGAGTCAATGTAAAAAAAATGCTTCCTGACTTGATTTTTTTTATGATGTTTTTATGTCTGTATAGATCGTGTCGGTACGAGATAAAACATTCGCTGTGATAGTAACCAGACGGAAAGTTCAAAATCGAGACACTCACAGTCACTTCACAATCACTTAGCAATCCCTACAAAAGTGTTCAAAATTTAAAACCTGGACTTTAACAACTTCTTTTATCCGCAGCATTACGCGCAACTAGCCCTCCAGCACTGGGCGGCGCGGCTGGGCCGGGCGCCGGGCGAGCGGCGCGAGGCGGCGCGCGAGCGGCCCGTGGTGCTGCGCCGGCGCCGCGAGCGCGTCAAGTCCAGCGCTAACTGGCCGCTGTTCTACTATCAGTTCCACAAGGACCATGCGCTGCCTAACCTTATATGGAACCATACTGTAAGTCATTGGACAAAATCTTCCACTACGGGAAACTACTTCATTTGCCTAGTGGATTCAAGCATGACTTGAGTAAGGGGTCTTGGGCTCATTCTCCAAGACTGACTTAGTGTTTTTATTACATTTAGAATTACTCAATTTCAGCACGAAGTTGAGGATTGCAATAGGCTCACCCTTATTACATGGGGCTTAAACATATCTGGCGAAAGTGTACCTTCTCAGCCAAAACCGCAACCATAGTAATAATTTGATTTGGACAGCGCCTTTATTTTTTGCTAGTAAGGGCCGTTATCGTTACTACTGACGTTCGGTTCACTTCTACATACCCCGTAGGGGATATAAACATGATATCAACAGTGCTATGAGAGACATTCAACGTGTCAATCGAATTTCCACAGTCAACATGTTATCTATTTTCTTAGACACGTGAAGAACTCCGCAACGCCTTAGAGAACGAGCTCCGCGCGTTCGCCTCGGACCGCGAGGTCGCAGGCACGACCCTAACATCATGGAATCACGCTGAGCTGGAGGTCCACTACCAGTGCCTGCAGAACGAGGTCAAGATCGGAGACTACTACCTGAGGATACTGCTGGAGCAGAGGGATAATGATGACAGTCCTATTCGGAAGTCGTGAGTAGTTTTTGATTTCGTTCAGTCGTTGAGGGGACCTAAATTAAGAGGCCTATTACCAAGCCTACCACATCGAAGTCTATCCATTTATTCATACAGATATTATTAATATAAAAGTGGATAAGGTCCTGGGAACGATTACCAGGTTGGGCAAAATGTTATTGGGTTATTCCATCACGAAGCAAAAACCCATTTGTGCTCGATTGATGGCAACATGCTTGCCTTCCATTACATGGGACTTAAAATATAACTGGCAAAATCTGTTTGCTCTATTAAGTACGTACAGGCGTGATATTGTGTTATCTTTCTAAGTTTTGAAACAAACTTTCAGTTACGAGTTCTTCAACGACCTTTACCACCGGTTCCTCTCGACGCCGAAGGTCGAGATGAAGTGCATGTGCCTGCAAGCCATGAGCATAGTGTACGGGCGGTACTTTGAAGACATCGGCCCCTTTGCAGACACCAAGTACATCGTGCAGATGTTGGACAGGGTAAGAATCAATTAATTTCTTCAGTAACAATTCATATTGCATTCGAATATAATTCAGCATGAAACATTATCTAATTCTAATGAGGGCTATCGTTTTTGAGCTCACCAGATGGCGCCACTGTTGAGTAAGGTCCTGTCATTTCTTTAAAGTACCAATAACTTCATAAAAAGTTTATTTAATTACGTTTAACAACATAATGTAAACTTAAGGTACATATTTACAATATTGTCCCTAAAATGAGCAAGTATGAAACATTTTAAAATCATTCTTCCTTCAAGTACTAACAAATTAGAACTCCCAACTTGCTACCTACAATCTTCAAGTTACAATTAATCAGGAATGGCTCAATCTTGACCACACTCGTGAATATTAATAAAACTTCGTGATAAAAAAGCGTGCAATGCGGGAACACTCTATGGCATCTGACATTTCTGAAGACCTTACTCTACACGAACGCCTCTAGCGACGAAATAATACGCGATAGCCCCCATTGGGCCAATTTGAACTGCTGATCTTTTAATTAACTTAGATATAACAGCATCCTCTTAGCTGTCAAGCTCTGAGTAAAAGTTATGAGAGTATGCTTGAATACACAGCATTAAGATTCTCTTGCACGCTATTTTGAACTCTATTTCAGTTGTAACTTTGTATATTATCAGATGCTCGGTTTGTGTTGACTCTTCGTCGTTTTGAAATAATGATTCTGTTTTGTTTCAGACATGTGACAGAATGGAAAGAGACAGATTAGTACAGTTTTTATCAAAATTGATATTCCACAGAAGAAACGTTAGCGATATGTTAGAATGGAATGGTATTAGGTGAGTAAACAAATTTATTTTTTTCATTTGAAGGCTTTTGAATCTATTGTAATGGCCTTTAAAATTAGTTTTTTTCATGTTTTAGTGATTTAAGAAATGTTTTAACTTGGAAAACTAGAATCAATTCTACTTTCTTGTTGATATTATAAAATGTCAACCTTTTATCGTCCTAATTGAAATAAATGGTTTGGACGCTCTGCCCGCTGGAGTGGCTGATGTGGCTCCTGTACCGAACTGATCAAATCGGTAAATGACCCAAACCAGTTTTTAATATGCCTCATGTTCCCGCCAGGATCCTAGTAGAGTTAATGACCCTAGCTCACCTCCACACGTCCCGAGCAACAGTCCCGACACAGAGCAACGTGATCGAGGGTCCGCAGCAGCAGACTGGTGGGGACCGCGAGTGGTACTACAACGTGGAGGCGGCCGACAAGGTGCAGAGGAAGGGACCCGTTAGTACACAACAGGTACATTTTTTCATTTATTTATCTACTTGCATTCTACCATTACAGGATAACCCAATTCGATAAATGCACCTTAATTAATCCTAACTTAATTGATACTAATATCTATAATTTACAACAAACAATGCATTCCTTGTGAATTCACTCAGAGAACAACAGAATAAGTGCGTCTCACTCGCTATGAGGTTGAGCGTGCGGAGTGCACGCGTCAGTGGCGCCTCCCTTAAAATTTTGATCCTAGCTGTTCCACCAGCAGTCGTGGATGCCATTGTCGCCACACGTGCCTGTCCGGAACACACCGACTCACCTGGCCTAAAATAACTGAATTATGCACCTTTTCTCTAAGCAACTTAAACTGTTATCTTTAGGCGTGTAGCAACAAATAACGACTACATGAAGTTCTATCACGGTCAGTTGTAGATAAAACGACCACCGTTCTACCTCTGACATTGGACGATTGCTGACAAAAAAAAGAAAGATCAATTACTGTCTGGTGGCTGGTACTGGAAGGATCCTCCCTTTCCATTGGAGGAACATCCCACCTCTCTCCACCACAAATGTATCGTCATTAGCATCACTTGAGATAGTTATTACAACGGTGAAAAGCTAAAAAATAATATTCAAACCAAGTTTGTTGCAATCTGCGAGTTTGTTAGTTAGGTCAGAATTAACCATAAAGTTTTATTGCAGCTGAAAGAACTGTACAAATCAGGCGAGATCAACAACAAGACGAAAGCCTGGGCCAACAGCATGGAAGGCTGGCGGGCAGTGGGCGGCGTGGCCCAGCTCAAGTGGACGCTAGTGGCGCGTGGCACGCCAGTTTTCGACGAGAGCGCGCTCGCTGCTACTGTGCTCGAGCTGCTTATTACTTGCGCCAGATATTATCCTAGCAGGTATACAATCAACTTAATTATAATAGATAGAAAGAACAAAGTTTAAAATGAAAAACAGGATGCTTTCCAATTGATACCTTAACTCTCTTTTCTTTTCCCTCTTTTTTTGTGAAATTTCTAAGATTTCACTCATAAATTCCATTCACGTAAACTTTAAAGTGGAGCAAGTGATAGTTCAATATTCATTTATTTTCAGAGACGAAGAGGACGCAGTGATAAGACCATTACCAAAAGTAAAGCGAATGTTATCAGAACCGGCCTGTCTAGCGCACGTTGTGCAACTCCTACTTACTTTCGACCCCATACTTGTTGAAAAGGTAAGATTTTACAATATACCTATCATCATTATTAAATTAGCTATTATTGAAAAAAAAATTGTGTCGAACAGTACTGGGCTAAGTATTGAGCCTTGTGGGACTCTCTATTACTACGCATGTTTTTCTAGTGCCTTTGTTTATATAGTACTATATAGTCTCGTTTCCATTTAAATAAATGCATCTTATTATTTAGTTATGAACCAAAAGTAACAAAGAAGCATTGTAATCCTTTCGCCGTGCAATATCCCGGTTTTTATATCATGATTGACTCTGTAAAACGCCTTTCACAAAACCAAACAAACACTAAAAATATATCTATCAAATATTTTTTACCATTTTTCAGGTAGCCACTCTTCTCTACGAAGTGATGCAAGACAACCCAGAAATCTCCAAACTGTACCTAACAGGCGTATTTTACTTCATGTTACTGTATACGGGATCGAACTTATTACCCATTGCAAGGTTCCTTAGATTAACGCATATGAAGCAGGCGTTTAGAGCTGATCAGGTAAGTGAGATCATAATCATTTAGACGTTGGTGGGTTCATAATTGCATACTATTATGACCAGACTGCGCAAGAGCATAGACTATTTTATTTTGTCTCTGTTCGAGATTGCCTGACTAATTTGGAAGTCCTTGTACAAGAGTTCTTCAGTACCAAGATTTGTCATAATTATGTTAGCATGCAAATGAAAAGATCAATGACTACAGTTACTCTTTAACTGATCCAATGAGTTTAATGTGAGAATTTGTCTAGATTTTGAACGTTTTTTAAATAGAAGAATAGACATCCTAGATCTTTATGTTTATGTGATATATGGCTTTTGGAAGATTACATAAATATTATTTTCATTTCCTAGTCAAGTTCAGATATAATGCAGCGCTCGATACTAGGACAGTTGCTACCGGAAGCGATGGTGTGTTATCTAGAGAACCACGGACCTGAGAAATTCGCACAGATATTCCTCGGAGAGTGGGACACGCCTGAAGCTATTTGGAATTCCGAAATGAGGTACGCTATTGTGTTTCTTTGATGTCACTCTTGTTTCTATCACTGTCCGTTAGGTTACTTTCTATATAAAAACCCTTTGTTCAATTCCCATTACGAAGCGCCGCCCTGCGTCTTCCTCCACGTCGAAGAAATAAACTTTGGCACTCGGTCCTAGTATAGTTTCCATCATTAAAAGAATTTTTGTATTCAGATGAGTAGTTTCGGAGATAACCTCCTACATCCAAACGTACAAATTTTACCTCTTCATAATATTGATATAGATTTTTTATTTATTTGGAGAGCTGTGCTTGACATTCGGCGTGTAAACTTAACATCGATTAAAATGGTTTCGAATGCGTGACTATACTATTTGTATTTCCAGATTATTCACTCAAATGAAAAGTTCTGAGACTTTCATGTTAATTGAATCTAATTATCCACAGACGCATGCTAATAATGAAAGTATCAGCGCACATAGGCGAGTTCACTCCCCGCCTCCGCGCACACATCGCAGCTCGCTACCCGTACCTCGCCATCCCCGCCGTGTGCTACCCGCAACTGCAACACGAGCTGTTCTGCAACACGTTCTACCTGAGACACCTGTGCGACACGCAGCTTTTCCCCGACTGGCCCATACCGGACCCGGTGAGTGGACATTACAAACAAACCCAGAGGCTAAAGGCAATGCAACCCCGTGAATCCAGGAACAATACCAGATTATAGTCCCAATATCTACGTCACCCCAATGTTATGAACATTGCTGACGATTAATCTTTCCATGTCTTGACTTGACATGTCATTATGATGTTCTAAACAAAATTGCTTTAAATCAAATTTAAAGCACCCTCATTTGAGACACCCTTACCTAATAAGAAAGTTCTTTATCTTACTCATGGCATATGCGCATATGCATGTGCGGTAACCCTTGTAAAGGAGTTTACATTCGTTTACGTCCGTATTATCACTAGCACAAACTGCCGAAAGTTCAGCTTTGCAGTCACCTCTCAGTAACTTGTCAAATGAAAACCATTTCTAATTCAATTTGTCTTCTCTCTACCAGGTCGGCCTCCTAAAAGACGTACTAGACGCATGGCGTCGCGAAGTGGAAAAGAAGCCTCCTTCCATGACGGCAGGGGAGGCCTACGCAGCGCTTGGGCTCACCACGGGACAACACGACGAAGCCGCTGTGCGCAAGGCGTACTATAGGCTTGCGCAGCAGTTCCATCCGGATAAGAACCCCGAAGGACGGGTAAGTGATCCTTCTTCTGACTCCCATTGATTTTGAAAAGGGCCGACATGACTTATCGCGTTTAACAATACGAGAGATCAAATGCGTACTAAACTTGCTTAAAGTTTGGTTTGATGGTGTTTGAACGGACAGAAGCTATGCCCAGAAGTCGCTTGCATTTACCGAAGCAGTGACGTCCACCAACAATACAAATTAGCCACTACACTACAACTATACAGACGTGCTAGGTATCGATATAACACTATGGAAAAAACAGAAACGACCCTACCATGGTATAATAATATACTTCGCCTTGTTTTTTAGACCATGGACCCTACGACCTCAGAAATAGATCATCAAATCATTAATTTTTGTGTTTAGATATAACCGGTCTACGGTACAGTCACACATGTTTTATATCATCATCATTCTCCTGCCCTCAGCTCAATTTATTTGAGGTCGGCGCAGCATGTCTTCTTCTTCCATACTTCAAACATGTCTTATATCTCAACATTTATTCTGCAGGATCGTTTTGAGGCAGTGAATCAAGCCTACGAGTTCCTGTGCAGTCGTAACGTGTGGACCGGTGACGGACCCAACACTAACAACATCGTGCTTATACTGCGAACACAGACTATACTCTTCCAGAGGTATTCTGAAGGTACGGTTTAATAATCTTTTTCATCAAGATACTTCTTACACTCTTGGTTACCGAGATGTTAGAAAAAAGTAGTCTAGTAAAAAAAAATACTCCCCGTCTCCGATAAAGATCAATGTAATTGGATTTACAATAATTTTCGTGATATCTGTTAAATTAAACGAAGTTTTTTGATAAAACAGTGGTACATATTGGTGCTCGAGACCGTACATTGAACAATAAAAGTGAAATTAAAAAGAGTAACGCACGCGAACTAGAACATGGTCATGCAAGAGAGCGAGCAAGATAGATAAAGCTTTTCAAGAGAGAGCTAGCTATACACCATGAAATTTTGATCGTTTTAATCCCCGTGGAGGATCGTTCCGGTGCAGGAAATATTATCGATTTGTAAAGTAACCTCGAATCAATTATCGCATTAGTGAAAAAGCAATGCGAACCATTAGTAGGAATAGTAGGTACCATTTGAAACTCATTTCGTACCATATGATGTGTGTTGTAGATAACATTTAAAGAAACAACACTAAGACGACCCATTTCACGAATGATGCGCGGACGCAGTCCACTTTGACTCACAAAATTAGCCAATGATCAGACTCCGCCCCCAAACCTTATTTTAGCAATGCAAAAGCTGCCCCATGCCCCGCGCGCTAAGGGCTGCTCTAGTAAACAAATCAGTTTCTCTAAGACGTCATCGGCGTATCGTTGTTTTCTTGTCACGCGAAAATTATGTCGTCTCGTAATTACGTGTACTCCAACCTGGAGCACAGATTACCTGGAGTTTGTTGCCATGGTGCAATTACGTAATCACGGTTTACAATGCGCAAGTAGGGAATGCAATCTCGCGAGATTGGGGCTCAGGCGAGATCTCGCGAGTTTATGAATAACAGTACCGCGAGATCTCGCCAATTCCGAGATCTCGCGAGACTGGCAGTTTTGTGTGTTTATTCTTGCGAATAATCAAAATATTTGAATAAATTAGGAAAAAAATAATAAGATTTATAGGTATTATGTATAACATTGTTTGACATTGACGTATCTATCTATCATTTTTTTAAAATAAACTTTCAAGTAGTCAATTTTGACGTATCTAATCAAATAAGAAATGAAATAAACAACCAGTCTTCTCTTCTAATATCATACAAGTCTTTTAATTATAAAACAGTTCTTTTATAACAGAACAACAAGAAGTCAAAAACTAAAATTAAACTCATTAACTAAGCTGAATAAGACGTTTTTATGCTCTAGTGCAATCTCGTTAAACTCGCGAGATCTCGCGCATTTCGGCCGAGATCAATCTCGCTAAAAAAGGCCGAGATCTCGCGAGAACGAGATTGCATTCGCTATGCGCAAGCGGCTCGCTGTCTCTACAGCGAACCAAACCACATGCAGTCTTTACGACTGCGTGATATACCCAAACCGCAAAAACCGTCAGGTCAGACAATTGTGGCTGCTACGCAGCGGTTGTCATTGATCACGGACAATTCCGTACACCTTCACACGCTCAGGGTCGTGGTCGCCAACCAGTCTACACACCCGAACTAGACAAAGACATCCTAGACTACTTTGAACGAGATCTTAGGCGTAGTATACTCGTAACTTTTTTCTTTTCAAATTGTTGTAAATAAATTTGATTCCACATTGAATGAACAATTATTACGCTATCGCGAAGTGTAGCCCTAATTGTTAAATAAATCAGAGGTGCTTAATTATTAGGATTGTAACAGAACTCTTTTAAATCGTTTAATTAGTAACTAGAACGTTTTCTTTTCAAATCTTTGTAAATAGTTTCCTTCCACATTTTTAAATACGCCATAACTGCCTAACCGGCTCGTAGGGACTTATTTTTACATTTACCGCTTTTAGCATAATTCTTTAAATTTTATTAGTTCCCGAAACCTAGGCACAAAACAATTATGACGGTCATAAGCCCGTAAAAGTATGAATGAAAATTTAGAATCATTTAATTTGCTAACATGAACATCAGTTGAGCGATCAATGACCTTAGTTGATAAATCGGATTGTAGGTACGCACCGAAGCACGACGCATTGTAGGGTACTAAACTCGTGGCGCTACTAATGGTTTCATGCATTTTGTAAATATTACGTTATCACTTCCTATTTTTTTTTAAATTTTAATAGATAGTGTATTTAACAGTGACGTATAATATTCTTACGACATTTCTTCAAAAATCGTTCCGTCCCCAGTGCTAGCCCCGTACAAGTACGCGGGCTACCCGCAGCTGCTGCGCACGGCGCGGCTGGAGGCGGAAGCGGAGCAGCTGTTCGCGGAGCACGACGCGCCGCTGCTGCCCGCCGCCTGCGAGCTGGCGCACGCCACCGTGCGCTGCTCCGCCTTGAACGCTGAAGAGCTGCGCAGGGAAGGTGGGCTGCAGGTATGTTTCATTGTGTATTGACTAATTATGTAATTTGCATAACCTTGTTTTTTGTTACTTAGACCTCACTAGACTATATTGTGCCACACAACTTTACAATAACCACACGGTAAAGAGAGTGTTTAAAACAGCTTTCACCTAGTCGTACTTATTAGAATTTTAAGCCTCGAGTTTCATAACTTAAACAAAAGAAACAAAGCCTGTAGGATCTTATATCACCAATATATTCTCACCAATGTGTGCTTTCGTTTTAATCAGATAGCGAAGGAAGAAAGCAACTAGCAAACACTCTCTGGCCCCGCCCACTTTCTTTACATGTCGTTACTTGTTGCAAATATGAATCTGCATCCGTAAAAGGTCTGCATTAATTGATGCGGATGCAAATGTATGAATTAATGCTGATGCGGATGCGAATATCCGTAACAACCCTGGTCTATATTATAAATTTGTTGAGCTGAATATTTACCCTGTGGTTTAAAGCAACCAAAAATAATTCTGTGTTGCAAAAGACTGCATGTCGCTCTTCATCACTTACTAGTGCGTACTACTACGATAACCAATACGTAATAAATACGATTTTCACTATGAGTAAGCGAGACAATACTATTTAAATATCGTTGTCACCGAAACAGAAACATATTTTTTTTTTTACTGGATCCATTGATTTAATCTATGGTGTTTTGATCGGCTTTTGGGAAGATGAGTGTGGATTTCTTTCATGTTTTTATTAACATGTTTGCTTGATTGTATAATGATGTCCTCAGGTCCTCCACGAGGCGATGTCCCGCTGCGTGCCCGTGCTGTCGCACGCGAGCAAGGCGGGCGACGTGAGCGCGCAGGTGTGCGCGCACGCGGCGCGCTGCTTCGCGGTGGCGGCCGCGTTCCCCGCGTGCCGCGCCCTCTGCGCCGACATGCCGCAGCTGTGCGCTGATCTAGTGCCGCTGCTGAAGCGACCGGTCAGTGTCTTCCTACTATTTATTACTTCGGTTTGTCCTGGTCCCAGGATACTTTTTTCTTTCATCTTCTTCCATTTTCCCTGTCAGCTGTCAAGTTATCAATCCCTCTATATTTTTCATCCCTTTTTAAAAAACTTTATAAATAGGGGAACGTCTCAATTCGTCTCGTATTCATTATATCCATTCTCATATCAGTAATCAATAATATTTGTCAGTTTTACCTTCTGTTATCACTTAAAATCATCAATCTATTTTTAGTCACATGTGTTTCATCCCTTCTAGTCATTATCTTATATGCCATACCAAGACAAACAAATTTCACTAAATGCATATTTACGAACACTAACATCAACATGCCCACTCCCCCAGCACCTAGGCGAGACGGCCTGCGCAGGCGCAGCAGCAGTAGGCGCACTGGCCGAGGAGCCCACATGTCGGTCACAACTAGCTCGAGCGGGCGCAGTACAAGCGTTACTGCCGCCTGCGCTGCGGTACGATTACACGCTCGCCGAGTCTGGGCTCGATACTGATGCACAGCTGAACAAACAGGTAAAGTAGGAAAGAAGCAAATAATAAATGAGAACTGTCAAAAATTATACTATTTTAATATACAGAGTGGAAGGGACACCGACGCTAAAATACCACGTATTCACTACATCATTAGGACCCCCCCCCCCAAATCGAGAAAAAAAAATTCTATACAAAAAATGCGCAAAAAATGTGCCCGCCATGATAACCAATAGGGAGATACCTCCCTACAAGATCATCAAACAAACGAAATGCCTCAACACAGGTGCACGTACATCTTCAGCTATAACACAACGCGCAACGTAATAATTATTGTATTCCCATTTAGCTAGTATACAGCCAAGCTACATAAATACAGGCATAATTCAGTTTGCGTTGCGTAACGCAAACTGAATTCTCTCTGTATGTATATTTATCTCCACAATTTATTTTTCAAAATCGCATCTATTAAAATCTGTTTCAAAAATTCCATGTTTGATTAACAGGAAGTAGCAAACCAACTAGCGAAGCAGTGTATAGTAGCGTTAGCAGCGATGTACGGTCCGCACACGCAAGACTCGCCGGACGACGACAACATTAGGAACTCGTTGCATACGCTACTGACGCCGTATCTGTGTGGACGGTTAGCTGAGTCGGAGCAACATGAGGTAAGGAAAGACTTCTGGCTTTATAAATAAATTACTTCTAAGTTATATTGTTTTTTGGCGTATCTTCTATTAAGTGTGTCGATGGTAATATAAATTGTGTCGGCCCCGAACTGAGCCACTAGTGTAGTGCCTTCACTAGCCTCCATCAGTTCCTGTAATGTACAAGCAACAGCAGACGCAGGACACGATATTAAGTGCCTCATAATTTTGGCGTATGGTAAATGGTGTGATTTAACTCCAGTTTGAAAAATACTTGGATCAGTCAATTTTTACATTTGTTTAAAAAAACTCAGTATTCTGCATATCAGTATTTAGTAAAAATGTATAGCTGTGACTACGTTGCTAAATTGAATCCGTATGTCTATCATTTTCTAGTGCAACCGCAACAAGGTTACGAGACAAACGATATAGATAATAAATTTGTTGTACAAAATTAATATTTGTGATAACATTTGTACATTATTACCAGAGATCGGAATAGGTATATTGGCCTAAACTTCAAGGAAGTAAGTAACATGTTAGAATGTTACAAGGAGTTATTATCCACATATATGTTACATACTTCCTTGAAGTTTAGGCAAATATAGTCTACCTATTCCGATTTCTGATTATTACATACAATCGTATCATAACTTTAATTCAAATAAAAATAATAAATAAATAAATAAATATCGCTGGACATTACACACAGCGCCATCTAGTGCCACACTAAGCAACGAGGCTTGTGTCGTGGACACCAGATAGTTGATATATTACATAGATACTTTTTGTTTGTAAATACATACTTATTATACATATTAACATCCATGACTCGGAAACAAATGTATATGCTCATCACACTAACACTTGCTCCTACCGGGATTCGAACCCGGAACCCTATGAACGTAAGGCAGCCTCACTACCGCTGCGCCATTCGGGTCGTCAAAAAAAAAATATCTTCATAGATTTATTATATCAAATCCATTATTCATTAATTTTAACGAATTATTCTGACCTAACTCTTTTTTCCCAGCTCTTAAAAACCTTAACGTCAAACTGGCGTACGCCGTACCTAGTCTGGGACAACAGTACTCGCGCCGAGCTGAAGGACGTACTGCGCAACGCGCGCGCCGTCATGGAGGAAGAGGGCCCGCTCATAGAGCCCTTCACGTACTCGGCGCACGAGGGGCTGGTGTCCGTCGGAGGGGTCTACATCGATATCTATAATGAGCAGCCTGAGTTTCCTATTGAGGTAAGTAAGAGATAATTGACAAGATATCTAATGACTACCTGACCGGCGTAACTTCGTCTGTGGAACATTTTTGATTAATGCTCCGCTCCTATTGGTCGCAGCGTGATGTTTTATAGCATATAACCTATAGCCCTCCTCGATAAATGGGCTATCCAACACTTAAATAATTTTTCAATTCGAACAGGTAGTTCTTGAGATTAGCGCGTTCAACCAACCAAACAAACATACTCTTTAGCTTTATATAAAGCTTTAACCAGTAAAATAAAATTGCAATAAATGTTTTAAAAAAATTACACGATATTGAAGTTATCCGGCCTGAAATAGCTACATGCTAATGCCACAATGTAAATATTATTATTTAATTTTTGGTGAATTTTAAATGACATTTTTGACCAAAAAAGACCGTCACACAAGTTTTTAAACTAGATTTTGATCACGCAAAAAGGTTATTGTCAAAGTTATGGCGTCTATGTGTCTACTGCGACATACATTATTAATGCCTTAATAATGTTAATTTCTTTTCTCTTTTCTAGAACCCGCAGCAGTTCATCCTTGACCTGCTACAGTTCATTCAGGAGCAGACAAAGGGCGACATGACTTCAGAGAGAGTACAACATGTGACATACGCACTTACGGCTCTGGCCAACGTCATCATCAAGAACCCAGGTATGTGGTAAAAAGATTAATTGAGCGACAGCTTAATTCTTTATCTTGGAAAACTGTTTAAACGTCTAAGTTTACATAGCAGAGCTGTCTTTTATTTGTGAATTGACATATTGAGTTGTTTTTATTATTTCAATCACATTCGAAAGTATGTTAAAATGATCTTACACTTTTCACTTACGGGATATCTTCTGCGATTAATGTTTATATTGAGCTCCCGATATTTCGACGCTGTTGCAAGCGCCATGATCACAAGGTGACTGGAGAATGCGGGTGGATGGTAAACACTTGTTAGGAGCAGACAAATCTGTCTACCCTCTTTCTTTGTCTTTTGCTACGCGTACTACTGGAACTCGGTACAAAGTCATGCCAAAACACACTCACAATATCGCCAGGTTTTGTGGAGTCCCTGATCCTGACGCAACGTACGAAACGTTCGAATCTCGGCTAGGTGGCTTACAAAGCAATGTTTTATCTCATACCACAATTCTTTTCTCATCGTACTTCAAATCCCAGGCGCAGAGATCCAATGCATAGGCCAGTTCGGGCTCATCTTCGGCATGTTGTCGGCGCGGGCGCACCCCGCGCTGCAGGGCGCCGCGCTGCGCGCCGTGCTGGCGGCCGGCGGCTCGCGCGACTGCGTGGAGGACATCGCCGCCAGCGCCGTGCTGGGACATCTGCTGGCCTTGCTGGCTGACCGACCACCCCAACCTGATGCCTTAGCGGCTTTAGCTGCGTTATTAGCTAACACTGCGCTGGTTAGAGAAGCGCTTAACAAAGGTACGTGTTGTATAACTAACTGTAATAGTTAGATATATCTGAATCTCTATGATAAGGATTATTAAAATGAAATTAATTGGAAGAATGACCAAACTTAACTGTTGATGATGCAAACCTCGCAGATAGCTTAGTGGTGAAAATTTTCGTATGAATGACTACGTACCAAATAGTGCAGCGAATTTAGGATGGAGTGTAGGTTACGGAAACCGCTGGAAGCGGGAAGTACTGGAGGACAATCTTTTGAGGCGTGTGTCCAGCAAGGGAGGTCTTTCAGATGATGCAATATAAGGTTATCGTGAGAACATATTCAATGCATTTAGCCTCTTGACTTTTGTCGTTTTAGCACTTAATTAAAAGAAGATAGAGGTTAATCATCAAATCTCTTTGTCCAGGTGCTGTGATATACCTGTTAGATTTGTTCTGCAATAGTAAATTACCGGAGACGAGGGAGGCGGCTGTGGAGCTACTCGCTAGAATGATGGCGGATAAACTACATGGGCCTAAGGTATGGTTATGTATATAAATAATTATCTTTGAATTCCTATCAAACCTGCTTTTCTATTTCATTTTTTTTTTGTTATAAAGCTGTGCATTTGTGTATTCCAAGGCCGTATAAGCTCACTCTTCACGGGTGTTTTTTTAAAGTGACGTTATTTACAGCGCACTGGATTTTAAACGTTCCGCTTAGCGTGGGGACTTGAAAATCCAACAGTGTACTTTTTAATGCAAATGCGACCCGTTGTATTCTCAACTCACGTGTCAACGCTGACAGCTGAATATTAAATGCGCGGCAAACAAAAGGTGCATAGACGCCTGTCTATGCACCTTAAAACGATATTACTGATCCCTTACGAAAAAGATATACACTATCGTACCCTTAACCTCATATTTTGATCTGTAGGTCCGTCTAATGATATCCCGGTACATCCCGGGCGTGTTCGCGGAGGCGATGCGCGAGTCGGGCGCGTCGAGCGCGGTGCACATGTTCGACGCGCAGCACGAGCACCCCGAGCTCGTGTGGAGCGACGACACGCGGCGACGCCTCGCCACGCATATCGCGCGCTTGAGGGACAAGTTAGTATCAACTCCAATTAACTAGCGGAACTTCTGAAGGGTGAAGGCGGCCCTTCGAAACGCAGGCGTGACAATGGTGAACTGGTAGACTAGGTGTTGCCGGATTGGCTCGAGGAGACGAAACATAAAGAGGATGAATCCTATGAGTGCAAAGATATCGGTTAAGAAGAAAACAAAAGTTGCACGATTTTTGTTTGGTTTTTATTGAGAAACTACAGGTGAACCCAGACTACCAAAAATAGGAGACCCCAAGCATCGTGTGAATTTAGATTTGCAGCTAGGATAATTTCAGATCTGTAAAAAAAAAAAAATTAACCCTCACTGCGTTTGCGCAAGCAAAGTATAAGTTTGCTTTGAAGGTGAATATTAATATTAGCGTTTCAAACGCCTACTACGCCTAAACGCCTACTTTATCTTAATTATATTCGTTCGCCCTAATACAAAAAATTCATAAAAAAAAATACCTGTTCCTTTACTTAGACATCAATCAGACCAGCTCCGCACTCCCAACGCGACCTTCGAAGACCGCGAGACCCTCGAGCGCGCGGCCGCCGGCGAGCAGGCGTGGGCGCCGCCCGGCGAGGTGGTGGTGGACGGCGTCTACCTCAAGCTGTACCTGCAGAACCCGCACTGGAACCTCAGGAGCCCTAAGCGGTTCCTGCAGGAGTTGTTGACGGAAACTATTGCCGCCTTAAATAAGGATGCCAGTGAGGTGCGTTTGGCTTTTAAATATTTTTTACAGCGTATTGGTAACTGGGATTAAACATGACACATATGTGTGAGTGGCAGAGACGATGCTTTACAAAGCAATTTTTGAGCGGGTAAGTCCATCCCAATTTATTTTTTTAGTCTAGTTTTGTCATTTTCAAGTTTGGAAACACTTGACATCATGTTTTACTTTGCAAGTGCGCAAAATGGCGTAAGTGAAAAATAATAGAAATTTTAAATGATGGAAGTTAATTCCTGATAAAGCATTCGTGTCTACAGAAAAGTTCAAGTACTTACTTAATAATAAAACAAATACCATACTAACTAGTGACCATATTGTTTCACTAAAATTCGAGTTAATAAGTAAAATCTTAAAACTAGTCTTTAATACATAAACTATTATCGTTCTACCGCCACAGGGCAGTCGCGGCGAGACTTGCGCGTTGGCCCTGAGCGCAGCGCTGCGCGCGCGGCCGGCGCTGGGCGAGCTGTGCGCGCAGCTGGGCGAGCTGCCGCGCCTGGCGCGCCTGCTGCCCGCCGCGCCCAAGCTGACCGTGCCTGTCATCACTGCGCTGGCGCCTACGCAGGTAACATGGACTACCATTGGGAAATGACGCGTCGATAGCTGTTTATTCCCTTATAACTGGGTCACTTTTTGAGATAGGACTTAAGCCATCGTTTCGCTCCAGTCATCAATTGGATTTTATGATAAAATCAAAGGCGGCTCATTTTACCAATAATAAACTACTTTCATTGTTGGACAGAGTGAGTCAAAGTGATGAAATTAAAATCGCATTTTCTTTAATACTGTTCCCTGTTATAACGTGATGGCATCCCATAAATGGACAATTTAATAAGTACCTTACTTGAATTTTATTCCAGGCTTGCGTAGTAGCACTATCGCAGACGGAAGTGATGTCGGGTTTGAAGACGGCGGTACAGTCGTGCAGAGAGGTCATAGGCAGCGCGTGTGAAGCACTCGCTCTCATATTCTCTAGTAATGCTAACACGGACCGGTTGGTGTTGCAGGTCAGTAACTAATCCATGTTTTTTTGATATGGTTCCTTTTTAATTAACCCGCATGGCGCCCGCTTGGTGGATTGGAGTGAAGGCCTGATACCCAGCTGAGAACACGGGCTTGGTGTATCTCTATATTGTCTTCGTTTTTTGTGGTAATTTCTGTTTATTCTTAATATACTACTGTATGTTATCCCTAACTATATAATAATAACAAACAAGCAGTGATAGCCTAGTGGTGTGACCGTCGGACTGCCATGTCATAGATTACGGGTTCGAACCCAACGTCTCTTTAATTTTTCGGATTCATGTGCGTATTGTATTATTATTATTATTTTTTTCCTATACACATTATTTTTCATTTTTAAATATTTCTTAATAAAACATACAAAAAATACATTTAAAAATGTAAAAAATAGTAGCCCACCGGTATCGGGAACAGGGTCCAAGCTTATATTATTATTATTAGCTTCGGCGAAGGAAAACATCGTGAGGAAACCAAACATACCTGAGAGATATTTCTTGACGACATGTAATGCCAGGTAAGAGGCAAATGGCCGTCATAAAAACTCTGATACCAGGTTAGGCACTAACCACATGAAAACTAAAATAGAACGAAACATAATAAACCATACAGTCCCTAATTCCAATATCACAATCTCCACAGGCATTAGAAACAGACCTAATAGGCGAGCTCCTGTCCCTCCTGGACAGCCGCCTCGACGGGTCGGCGGCCGCGCAGCTGGTGCGCGCGCTGAAGGCCATGGCGCGCTCCGTGCTGCACGGCGAGCGCGTGCGGGCCGTGCTGGCGCGCTCGCCCGTATGGGAGCACTACGCCGCGCAACGACATGATCTGTTCATCACTGCGGCGCCGCAGAATAACTTGCTTACAGGTTAGTAGCGGTTTTAACCTTTTGACCGCCACGGACGCCTGTCGACGTCAAATCAAAAAGTGCTCACGACGCCACGGACGGCATAACACGTCTAATTTGGATGCGGTGAAATTGTGGCTTGGCGTGGAGGGCACGCGCGTGTTTTTATGCTGTGGCGTTCAAAAGGTTAATATAAGCTCTAGAAACGGATCTAGTAGGTAAATTACTATAGCTCCATGACACCCGATTATACGGGGCGGCGGCAGTGGATTATTTAAGAGTCAAAATTACGGCAAACCCATAAGGTAAGCTCACTGTTCAGAAACATAATAGTACATAAGTGCAGTAAGTTGAAAATTACAGCCGAAAAAAGCAGAGAGAGAAAAGCAGCCAAGAAAGCAGAGGCTGTAATTATCAAAGCGCACGTATGTCATACGACCTTTATAATATATTTGCGAGGAAATAAATAAAACTCGGACTTTCTTAAACGAATAAATCTCTAATCACTTGTTAAAGCAGTTAGAATAATTTTTACTTGTTCACAAATTAGCGATGCGCACGCATCAGCGCTTTTTTTCAAGGCAAAGGCATAAATACAGCCAGTATTACTAATAAAGTAAATTAATATTTTTGTCTTTTTGTTACAGATAAATAGTTGTAATTTATTGTCAACATTAATCAAATTGAAGAATTAAATGTTTATTTATTATATTTTATCTCCCAAACTTTGATTATATAATGTCTAGATAGAGCGTCGCCCTACAATCGTATCAAAGAAAACGAGTCAACATTTTCAAGTATGTGTGCGTGCAGGCGTCGTTTTACACTATGCGTCTATGTCTTTGTGTGCGTAAATAATGATACCAGCTACTACAATTCTCCCATAAATCACATAAAAAAATAGACTTATTAAATAAGATAAGTTTTAGGTGTATGACACGATCTGCACTGATTGGCGGGCAAGCACTTGTGAACCAATTGTTGGTTGACACTTTTTGACACGTTTGCGCGCACTTGACGCTCCATCTAGACATTATATAATCAAAGCTCCCAAAGTTAATTTTATTCATAAAATGTTGACCACTTTTCTGACATAAAAATTCTTGGCTAAGATTTAAAAAAGTACCGCCGTTCGTTTTAGACGGAGCATCTTGATAAACCGTGCGTTTTACCTTATTAAAAAGAAACTCGTGCGTTTTACATTACAATAACACACAAGTACGTAATGGCCACAGAAAAAAAAGTACGTAATGTAATGAGATACAATACGATATTGAAATTGGTGAAATGAGATACCCTTTACGAGTAAATGTGTTATAAAATTATTAAAAGTAGTAGCTTGTAAGAGCAAGCCAGGCTTTTATGCTTGTATGATAGTAACGCTGCTGAGCGGCTGCTGAGCAGTAATAGTTGGTGTAGCAAACAATCTTGGAAGCCCGTTATTTTGTTCACACATTATGAATGACTGACTAACTGTCTCGTTGGTCGAGTGGTCATAAGCGAGTCTGCTGAGCATGAGGTGCTGGGTTCGATAAATCGATACCTAGGTCGGGCAAAGTGTTATTGAATTTTTCCATCAGGAATTTCTCAGTAGCAGCCATGGAGTCTGGATGTGTGCTCGGGTGATGGCAATAGACACGCCCCCTAAAAAAACATAACTGGCGAAATGTGGGTGTACTATTAGGTATTCCTCTGCCTAACCCTTCAGGGATTACAGGTGTGATAAACACCTGGTGTGGTGTGATAGACGCACAATTTGTAATCTGTTGTTACTCTACAGCGGCCCCACACACAGCGGGTTACCTGACGGCTCCGCCCTCCAACATCCCCGCACAGCCGCCACCCATCGACTGACCGATACCTGCGACACGACCGGCACGTACGACTGTTGCGACTGCGACAAGTCGGGCACAAGCGTGCAGTCGAGCCGCCTAACTACACATACACGCTACGTTTCTGAGAGAAGAGCACAGCTGACCCAAGTATAGGACCTCGTGTAAGTCCAATGTAGAATCTCTCATGAATTATTCGAATTTTTGATATTGAGATACTTTAAAACTAATGAAATTGCAGCATTCTTTCACTTGTGAAAATTTAATTGAATACATAATATTTAGCAATGAAATGCATCGAATGCCTGTTCCAATTCTAAAATGAAAACGTTTGCCTTATATCTCTAATAAGTATTAGTGCATCACAGTGGTTAGACATCGGTGTCGCGACGATTTGTTCAAAATTCAGCTTTCCACGTCTTTCAGAAACTAGCCGTGTCAGCGAATTTGCCTTGGCGTACAGCGGCCTATTACAGATATTATTTCGATGTTAAGATATTGCCTCATTTTAATGTATTATAGCAATAATTTTGATACGCTTAAGTACTAATTTTGCGTGTAATTTTGTGGGGCTGCCAACTTGAGTGTACATTACGTTCAGCCATTTTTTGAAGTACTGACAAGGCAAATTCATATTTGTACTTATGTAAAAATATTTTAAGGTACACGTTTTACCTCCTCTTATAGCGTTATTATTTAATCTAACTTCAATGTGGGTAAGAGATAGAGTTATACATTCTATATAGCCCCATCTCTTTTCCACACAAGTATGAATAAAGTAACTCTGCTAAATGAGTAGGTGATACGGGGCAAAATGTTTTGTATCGATGTCTCCTTGTAAATTTAAAGTAACTATAATATTATTTACACATTATCATCTCCAGTGAATGGTACGCTCGAAGTATTAACAGCCAAAGTTAAGTTTGTGTATGTATCTGTTGTTCGTCTAAAATGTAAATGTATAGAAGTTTGATCTCCAGGGAAAGGCATAAATTGTTTACATCATTCCTACGTTAGCCACATAAGGTTAGGTTTCGCACTTTTTTATGAATTTAGATCGTTGAGTTTTTTTACAGAAAATTTTTGCACCTGTGTGTAAAACATGATATTCTTCGTTTGCAAATTAAATGTAAAAAAAATGTGTTTTGTACTCAATTGCCCGCGGTTTGACTAGTACTGCTTAACGAAGTTGTGATTTAATGGCAATATTAATTAATTAGCAATAACAATAATTGAGTGATTTGTCTATGGTCATACTTTACAAGTGATACAGCGTGTTGTTTTTTCTAAACTTTACATCGAAATAGAAGATAAAACACTTCAAGAATCGTCGGGTAGATTGTGTTAAATGTTTAACGTTAATAATTTGCTAGAATTCGCACTTTTATAAGAAAATAGGTTTATTAATGTACGAATAGTCTGTATTAGTACATGACATAGTTTTCTTTAGTACCCATTTTATGTGTGCATCCATTACATAAAGGCTTTCTTGCCATATTTAGTTATTGTATTGAGACTGAAAATCATTGAAAATACAATTTTATTATTTCATTTGAGTTTTGGCGCGAAAATTATGTATACAAGGCCTTTGAGGCTTTTGGGGGAAATATGTATTTTGTCAAATTATGATAATTTAAAGTCACGTAAAACATCTTAGAAATTGTTGGCTTGATTCATCAGAATCACAAAAGCTTAGGAAAAATGTAAAATGGATTTTCTTCAAGAATTAAATATTTTTAATATTCAACAAAACGTAAAAAATCCTAAAAATTTATTCGAACATTATATAAAATATATAAAAGCTTCTTTTAATTAATTTAACTACTTATTTTAATCAAAATTATGTGTGATAATATTGTAAAGGAAATTTAAAAAATATTGTTTGGTTAGTCATATCATAGTGTAAGGCGTCTATACTTTATGGAAATTATGATGCTCTTATGTTCGCTCATTAATTATTGAGTACGTCCTAAAGATATGTATTATAGATATATTTTACGTTAGTATATACCAACTACCGTATTTAGTCTACTGTCGATATTTGCTTGTCTATGTTTTAATTTGTTGTGCTTTTGTACAAAGCGTCGTCGATTTTTTTTGCGCTAGTAGTAAGAATGTCGATTGATTACGGTAGTTGGTACATCACTAGTAACGATAATAAAGGAATGTGTATGGTCGTGGTGTTGTGTTCTGTAGTCTATGTTAGTAATGAGGTTTTAGGTCCGTGAATTCGAAATAATAGCTAAACAATCGCCATGATTCATAATACATGTGATTCATGACAATATAGTAATTAGCAGCTTTTTATGTTCCTACTTCGTGGTAAAACTCTCCGTGAGAGGGAATGGGACAAAATCGACCACGCGGGCCCAATGCGCAGTGGTAGAAAACACACGAGTAAGGTTTCATAAAAAAAACCCAAATTATAGTCTAGTTTTTTGTACCTACCTAACATTTTAACCATAGTAAAAAACATTATAATTAGTACAGAACACACGCACCACGAATGGAATATATCTATGGCACCATGTTGGATAAGCGAGGTGTGATTATATGGATATTTTTATATCTAGATATAAGTCATATTGCTGTAAAATATACGAAGTTAATATATCAATCTATGCAAGCGTTTTATTTCGTAACGGAACGGTAAAGGCAAGATTAGAAAATATTTAATAAGTACTGGATTAATATGGTAATCTAAATAATTAAATATAAATAGCCGCATGCATGAAAGATCATCACTTGAAAACGGCTCCACTGATTTGGCTGAGTTGTCAGCACAAGGTAATAAATAAATGGACTAAACACAGCTCTCCTTTCCTTCATTGATATATTGTAGGTACCCGTGCGAAGCCGAGTCGCTAGTTTAAAATAAAATGCATTTTATTTAACTTGTACACATTTTTAATGGACACAATTTAAGCGTAAATCTTATTGACTATTTTTATAACATTTCTAAGTACAAGAATATCTCATTCTAACTACACTTTAATATCTTACAAAATTAATACAATACATAGTTTGGAACATTACCCTCTCTGAAGAATAATTTTTACAAAAATATTTACCCCAAAATACTAATTGAATGAAGCTGCCACTTGTACAATTCATACTTGTGTGCTTAGCTAATTATTTGCCTCATCATCTGCCTCGCCTTTTCCCAGCGGTATACCAGTATTTTACATGGAGCGTCTGCCTATCTGACCTCTACAACCCAGTTAGTACTGGGTAATACGATACCCCTTGGTACGACTGCTTGTCAGACTTTCGGGCCACTGAATTACGTGTAACGACCGTCAAAGATCTACAAATGACAGCCGGGGTCAACGGATTAATGTACTCTCCGAGGCACGGAGGAAACTCGGCATGTAATGGGTGGTCGCCCATCCACGGACCAACCTAGGCAAGCGCGGCTTAACCTGAAGATTGTATTCTCTAACTAATCCTATAAATTCGTAATTTCATTTTGTGTATCAAAAATAGGTCGAAATCTCTTAGTTTTTTACTATAGCGCCTCCAGTATTGCTTACTTCATAATTTTTACTTACTAAGGAACAAATACCTAAGGTACTCCGATTGGTACTTAACCTTTTTAAACGCAATTAATGTTACCAAGTTGTCATTCAGATTAAAGATTACCTACGAAAGTATTATAGAATATACATTACATATCACAGCATAACAAAGCAAGTAGTGTCTGTTGGTTCAACTCGGATCTAGACATCGCATTAACATTTTTGTTATTTTACTATTAAATAGTTACTAATTCTTTTCCCATAGCTACAGGGTAATAAGGTAAAAGCAGCATCAACGAAGGGCTGAAAAGCCTCTCTAAAGAAATATAACGTTTATTTAAATTCTTGTCCAAATGATAGTCAATGTCGTATACTGTGTTCTTACTTCTTAATTCTTGAATAATTATCATTTTTGAACAATATGTCTTCGGCTCGTTATTTTTGATGCTGATTTGATCCTAATTTTTCTTGATCTCTAAGCGAATTTCACAAACCAAACGCGATCAGCAGATCTAAACCTCATTCAAACGATGTCATCATTGCTACAGAATATTGACACTGATAGTTCTTAAACGCAGTACTGATCGTGTTCAGTTTCATAGGAGAAATTCGCCATTGTGAATAAGTAGATACACCCTTTCGAAGTCAATAGGTGTTTATGACGTCAGACAGGGTGTGCACTGAGTGAATCTGGCGGCGTTGTGTAGTGGTTGGTGTGCGGAGCCTTCAGCGGTCGCTCGTAGGTCTCCCCTCGGGTCCAGCCGCGCTTGCCTCTGTTGATATAACATAATTAATAACATACTGCCCACAAGAAGACCAAAGCACCTCAGGATCCTAATTTTTTTTTATGTATGAAATAACCGTCTCAACCTTATCAAAATTGGGAACTTGTGCAGAGGACGGAAAGTTCAACATTTTAGCCAGATGTGTCAATGCTATGAAGAATTCACGTATACATACATAGATAAACATGCAGCTGGCGGGAAAGCAGTTTTAGAAGTCCAAAATAACATGTGCAATGACTGACGACTGGCTTTCTGTGTGAGTCTGTGACACACGGGCCTCTGATTATTTAGTAGAATCAAAATCTTCAAAAAAAAAAGTCCTTACCTCATCAACATCTTGATGTATCGATGGTGCTTAGGCGTAGGTGGCGCATCATCCGCGTCTATCTCTAGTGAAAGGTACTGGTTGGCACACGCGCTATTCAACAGCTCGTCGAGACGCTGGTGGAGCTCCACAAACGTTGGCCTTTCGCGAGGATGGGGACGCCAGCAGGAGAGCATTATGTCGTAGCTGGAGAGAAATAAGAAATAAGAATGAAATTCGCTTGTCAATTTGAAAGAGGCCATGAATTGAAAGCATCTGGAAAACAGTATGTGGGATATTTCGACGTCAAATTAATCAATAATATTGAGTAGCGAAAATAAAAACTTAGTTCTGGCTATGAATCGATAATCGCTTACCAAATTCGATTCATGTTATGCCACATTTTAGCATCCGTACTTTAGTGGGGTAATCATCATAAAACTTTAAAGAGAATGTTGTAACGTGATTATGATTTTTATATAAAGCCCTGAAACTTAACATAAAAAGTTTTATTTCGCTGGATCCATACTGTTAGGGCTTGACTGGTGGCTGTAGACAATAAATCGGACATGGCTGTCTAGTGTGAGGATATCAGTCTATAATTATTTTGGAGTATTACTCACAGCTGTGGGCTACAGTTGTTGGGTTTGGGCATACGGTACCCGGAGCGCAGCAGTCTTGGCAGTCTCGCACCCGGGACTGACGCGTACGGAGCTCCGCCCACCGTCGCGATCTCCCACACCACCACGCCAAATGACCATCTAGAAACAATGTGTTTTAATTTAAAGAAAGTTATAGAAAATTCTAAGAATATAGGCAGAAAATGACACCAAGAGTAGTTTGTAGTTTTTGCAACTAAGTTAGAATGTCATAAACACTTACACATCACTTTGCGTCGTGTATATCCTCCTCGTCAGCGACTCCAAAGCCATCCACTTGACGGGCATCTTTCCATTTCCTTTCTGCTTATACTGATTCTCTTCATACACATCCCTTGACAGCCCGAAATCTGCTATCTTCAACGTCCTATCTGCCGTCACCAATATATTTCTAGCTGCTAAATCTCTATGAACTACCCTATTAGCAGCTAAGAACTCCATTCCCATAGCTATTTGACGGCAGAAAGACAAAAGGTCTAAAGCGGTAAGTTCCTTATCACAGATTTCTTGGAGCTCATACAGTTTATTCACAACCAGTTTGGAGCTCTCCATTTGTGCTTTACATTTGAACAGGTCGTTTCTGTAGTCTGAAATATCTATATTGTTGTTGTAGTATTTCGCGTTGCGTTTTGATAACATTACGTCCCATGTGCATCTGAAAATATATCAATTCAAAATATGAAGGAATGTGAAATATCCGCACAATTTGTTGAAAGCCTTTGAATCTGTTGACTATCACAGAACTCTTCGTAATTATAGAACGAGAAACAAGACAAGAAACCTGGCTTGGCTTTTCGACTGTGCTACAATGCTCTGCTACCAATAAAAAAGATAAAAAACAGAAGATAGATCATTAGTAAATGTAATCTCTTCCGAGATTGTATTAATAATGGGCGTTCCACAGGGTTCAATTCTAGGTCCACTTTTGTAAATCATCGATAGTTGTGACTTGGCCAATAAACCGATAGGTGATATTAAAAATCTGGAGGCAGAGGCAGTCTTCAATGAGTACGTACATGTCTTTGATACATAAATTATTCTGATCTATAAAAAAACATTTATTAAGCAACAGTGTCACATACACGAACCTCAAGTAACTGAGCAGGTCTCCCCGGCTGCAGTACTCAGCGACGATGAGCGGCCTCCTGCCGCTGCAGCATCCCACCAGGCTTACGAGGTGCGGGTGCACGCCCACGCTCTTCATCAGTTCCATCTCCGAACGGAATGACCTGATTTCATCGAGCGATGGGAAGTCTGCAACAGAAGAGTCGGAGAAAAAGAATTTAATAAATTTTACCGTTGGATGCAGTTCACATCATCATTCCACAAGCATTAGAAACTGTACCTGAACGGTCAAGGTACAGTTTCTAATGCTTGTGTTGATGGACGATTTTGTTGAAAAACTTTGCTACAAGCATATTATTTTCTAAACTTAAAAAGTAAACATAAATTATGACTTCTTCCCTAATTAACTACTCAATTTTGAAAGGATTTTAGTAAAAAAAAACTATTAACTACACAGGTGACATCATATCATCATTTCGAACCTTTAAGCATCTTAACAGCGACTTGTACGGAGTGCGGCGCGAGCGTGGCTCTGCGCACGACGCCGAAGGCTCCTTCTCCAATAACTTCGTGTAATACAAGCTTGTCTGCTCGCACCTCCCACCGGTCTTCTGTCTCGCTCCATATTTCTAGCACCTCGGTATCGCCGTCTTTCGAAGGCTTGTCGTCCTGCTGGAGAAATCAGATTTTTAAACTGTGACTTCAGTATTTTTTAGAACTGAATCAACTAATCTTCCACGTGTGAGTAGCCAAGAGATCGAGACAATGTTAGAAGGCGGCTGGCGCAGTGGCTGGGCGATTGGCTGCTGCGCTGCCTGTCGCCGGTTCGATTCCCGCACTGAACACATATTTGTATGGCCTGATAGTTGTTCCGGGTCTGGCTGTTTGAGCCTATGAGTTTATAAATGCACGATACAGAAGAAATTGCTAGTGTGGACAACGTTTTTTTAAAGAAGAAGAAAATAAGGAAGTAGCAACTTGTTAGTTGTCTAGAATATCATTACCGGTTTGAAAGGCGGCACGGGAACATGCAGTCTTCGCCGTCGACAGCGATATATGAGCGCCAGCGCCGCCGCGGCCGCGCAGCCCACGCCGAGGGCCGCGGCGCCCACGCCCCCCGCGCCTCCCGCTCCACGCTCGCTCCCGTCCCCGTCCCATATGTCTGAACACGTGCAAAACTATATCACGTTATTCTCATTCTACAGAAGTCTGAGGATATGGTTGAGTTAAATTAGCTAGCGAAACTTGACAGAAGGGTTGGGTACCGGTATCTAATAACGATAAAAAAAAAGACTTTCTAAAAATCTAACTACTCTTTAAGGTGTCGTCGACTCCGTACCGTAATAGTATTTAGGTAGTTACTTAAAATTATGAGGTAAGATTTTATATTGTCAATATGTACCCATTGCGTCAGTGAAACTCAGCCAAAGAACGTCAGCATATTATGTACTTCTAAAGATCTAAATTGTCTAAATGTTCTTGAAAACTAATAGTTACTTTATAATCTTGAAGGTCTCAAACATCGGACCCTTATCGATAATGTTGATCAATCGCCCAGTCAGTCACTGGCAGCAGTAGTTATTGACTTGTTTATAAAAGTTGGGTTGTGCATCACTATCCATAAGCTGTTGTTGGTGCTGTTCCTAGCTAGGTATTGAAAATTTCGTTGTTTTCGATTTCAATCAGTAGTACGCATCTTGTTCAAAAAGCTCAAATTATTCTTTGCTTGGGTGCATCTGCTTACTATGCACTAATTTTGAACTAATCCGGAAACAATGTTGGTACGTCAATGGCATTCTTATTTTATTCATGTTCTGTTTTAGTTTTGTTCCTATGTAGTATTTCGTGAGTTACCTTTGCGCTGTGTAAGGGAGATTTCGTGGCATAAACATGAACCATGGATTCAATTTACATACATGACTCCAGACCCACTAGAATTGAAATTTGTCGGTTAAATCAGCTGTTACATATGATTGCTGCTGATTTGATTTTGAAGTCTTAGAATCCACCTTGAGCTCAGATTACGCTTGGGTTACGATGTCTATTACATTACACCGCGTATTTGTGTGACTGATTTCTTTTATCCTTGACAACCTTGGTTTTCAGACGTGGCCAAAACAAACTACGTAGTATGTTTGAGTTCAATGTTTTTATTAATTAGTCTTGTGCAGGGCGAAAAAAAAATGCAGATGAGCGAATTGTGAATATCGGTTTTATTTTTTCAAATTAAGTTTTCTTCTCTGCACTGGAACAAGTTACCATGTCGATACTGTAAGAAGACGAAGGAAGGGTGTGCTTTTCATTGTCATAGTATTTCCTTGAATGAGTATTTTGTCTTGATGTGTTTGTTGCGTTTCATTTATATTTCTTTTCTTTCAGTGTAAATTCGCTAGAGATAAGGGACTTACCAGGGAACCGAGCTCGTCTACTGGTGTTGGCTGTGGTATTGCCTAATCTTGCTTGGATCAACACGTAGTAGGTACCTTCGCCCGTCACGTCTTTGAACACCACTTCTGTTGCATCCTGTGTAATTAAATTGTCACAATTATTATCATCATCATACTTCTAATTTAAATCTCAAAATATTAACTAGCAGTATCGTTTTCTTCAGTTGAGAGATCATAAGCAAGGTTGCCTTGACAGTCAATGTTAATCATAAAGAATGAGCTGTACTGTTCGTTAATTTAATATCAGTAGTGGGGTAGAGTTAGTACAAAGGTTTATTGTATAACTTTATTGTATTCAACATTCCTGGGTCGTCAATTGTCGCCAGGAGTTATACTACGGACACAATGCAGGTCTAAGAGACTATTTAGCGTAGCAAAACAATTTATTCATTGCAAAGTGTTCCAAACACCACTGAAATGATTTTGTATCGCTTTTATTTTATTTTTTAGTTAATCTTTTGCATAAGATTCTGTAATATCTCCTTCTGGGAAAGGGCACTGGCTCCTGTAACAAAGGTTTCTCACCTAGCACAGTAGTCAAGGACTTCACACTGCACTTTCACTATTTTGTAACCACTTTCTTGTGTAATAAAGATTATTGATTTTCTAGTTACACTTACCCCTGGCATCACAGTCGTTTGGTTGCCGTATTTCTCTGTAACCAGGGACACAGTGTAGGAGTTGGGCAGGAGACGCGGCAGCGCCCAGCCCACGTACACCTCGTACGTGTCGACGGAGTCTTTAATCGCTGCCACGGTTATGTTTTGTGGTATCTCTGGTTCTGGTTCCTCTGTTGAAAGACGAATAATAACCAAATTTCACTACCGGTTTTTCTGTTTCCCTATCATTACGTGCACGTCTTGCTACATCGTTCTCACATAATGTACCATCTCTACAAGAATGATGTATCCAAGATTTTTGTAAAAACATTATGATTTAAAAGAGTGTCCATGGATTCTTGCCCATTCTTCTCCATAGAGATCTACGCTTTGGAATGGGCAACTACAGTACTTTCACAGTTACTATGTCTTGTGACTGGGACTGTAGCTTCATTTTTTATTGCTGTCTTTGTTTCGACAATTCAAAAGTGCCTGTAATTGGCCTACTTGAAATAAATGCTTTGATTTTTTATTTTTTATTATAATCTAGATCTCTTCAAAGTTCGAGTGAATCGGTTTCTTCTAGGCAAGCATTCTCTACCCTAGACCGCCTCATTACTTCACATCAAGCGAGTTCCGGCCAAACGCAAGACTACTTAGTATTAAAAAACAAACAAAACATCACGTCTGTAAGCCTGTAATACACGAAGGGTTAGGCATATTACACCTGCATTTCGTCAGTTATGTTTAAGTCTCATGTAATAGGGGGCGAGCCTATTACCAGTCATCACGCACAAATCCTGTCTTTGCTCAACCTGGGAATTGAAACCAGGACCTCATGCTGTGCTGTAGTAGTTAAGACCACTAGAACGACGATGTAGTAAATACTAACTAGAAGAATTCGACATTCCTAAATATCAATTACCAAGGATCAATTCTAAAACAAGTAAACTCCACAAAATTTCTAGGTGTAACAATTGATAAAAGTCTAAATTGGAAAGAGCACACAGAGCTTTTAAATAAAAGAATTAATTCCTCGGCTTATGCACTCTACAAACTTGCACCCGTTATAAGCACCGATGCGCTTCTTACTGCCTACCATGGGATTGTCGGTTCTATATTAAGGTTTGGCGTTATATTCTGGGGAAACTCGGTCAATAACGAAATGATATTTAAGTCACAAAAAAGGTGCATTAGGGCTATGTTCGGTCTAAAGGTTACCGATAGTTGCAAACCATATTTTATTGAGCACAATATTTTAAGTTTACCTTCCTTATTTATATATGAAGTAGCTAATTTTGTACAAACTAATCTTAAATTATTCAAAAAAATGTCAGAAGTCTCGATTCGGAGTCGTCGTGATAATGATATGCTAGAAATAGTTAGGCCGAACACGACACTGATGCATACAAGCATATTCTATTTGGCACCAGTAATATATAATAAAATCCCTAAACTTATTAGACAATTACCAACTAGACTCTTTAAAAAACAGCTTAAACGGTTTCTTTTAACTAAATGCTATTACAGCCTATCAGAATTCTTAAACGATTAAAAAACGAAAGTATCGGCTATTCAATTACGACATTTCTTCATCTAATATAATTAGGTAATTACCTCAACTTTTTAAATTTTATACTAATTAAGTTCATCCTATGGCATAAGGCCAAAAAAAAAATTTGTACGCCACTCCTAAATGGCAAAACATGTAGCTACATCTAATTTACTTATAAGACCTGTATACATACTACTCATGTTTTTACAAAATAAATATATCTTTATATCTTGGGATCATTGTTATCAAGAATTAGCTTACAGAATTCAGATTCAGCTGGTTTACATACACTCATATATCTTCCATCCATCTTTCACTCACAGTGGCAGTTTTTTCTTTTTTATTAGCCAACCAACCAAGACAAAAGTGGCATATGATTACAATCTTAATAAGATCCACTGGTTGTGGGACTGCACCAAGTGCCGTATCGAGGAGAACTGCCTTCTTTTTAGATACCTCTTTACCGGTTGGTTGGTGCAGCATGTCTTCTTCTACCATGCATCTACTGATTTGCTGTCTTCTTTATATTAGTCTAGTAGACTATTCTGTTCCGGCAATAGGTAAATAGGGACCATAACACCAAACTATGTAATCTCCCAAAATGGTTTGTGAATGAAAACGTAAGTGCTTTGAAACCATTTAATTGCAAAATGTTAGATGATACTCTATAAATAAAAGGTATGTAGTACCTGTTTATAGAACAATGGGAAGGTAATTAATATTTCCAATATAGAAAAACAAAGAATTTTGAAATTCCGAAATGCAAAAATATTGATTCACAAGGAAGTGGTTAGGTAAATATTATTAGTTAGTAATATACATTACGCAAGTAAATGTACGATTGCCGTTAGGGATAATTAGGGGATTTAACTTCGAAAACACCAATTCTGTACCGAACGAATGGCTGGTATAGATAGGTACATATACCTACCTCATTTGAAATCTTCGATTCGGTCGTCCTTTAATCACATGAGGTTTGAACAGGGGGGAGGTTTAGAAAAAATGAGGGGATAATGTGACAATCACGTGTATTTTTTTCGTGGCCAAAAAATATGAATTGACATGTAAAATATCCTTTACTAATAATTAATTAAAAACCCGAGCAAATGATTTATGGTCTAAAAAATCCGAGCAAGCTAATTTTTCTCTAAAATAGCCGTCTTATTTTTTGTTAAAACAGTTTCTTACATTATCTGTGTTTTCAATAATAAAAAATACGCGTGTGTCGATAGGGGCGGAAGGGTAGCCGTAAACATCACGACGTATCACCAAGGGGAGGGATGCTATAAAAATGGTTCAAAAAACCTCAGGTGATTAAAAGACGGTTTTGTTAAATATTGATTGTGATTATCTTTCGGAAGACTTCTATGAAGACGGCTGATAGAGTTTCAGCATGACATGGTGCGCTAAGAGCAGGAGGATTTTAACGATGTACTTACCAAGAGGGCATTTGATTTCATTGCAGAAAAGCGTGCGGTACGTGAGCTGTGTGCTTCCGTACCACCCCGTTACTGTGAAGTTGCATTCGTCCTCCGCTGGTAAGTGATCGAACTCTATTTGCGGCTCGTCGTATTTACTGTTGGGCTGAAATCATACAGTTAATAGTCTCTTTGGCTGTAAATTGGAATATCCTATCATGAACCGGGAAGTTAGGGACTTCATCACCGTATCTATTTCGGCCGCCAAGAAGCGTGGCGGATCAAGCGGTGTCGGTTTATTGATTACAAATGCATGAGCAATTCCAGCAACTCTTCTGCGATGCCTTTAGTACTGTGAGTAGACGACAATAGGTTGCGGTGACCAGCACCCAAGCAGCACACAAGCTCTATAACAAGCCGTACACCGGCCGGTTAGAAGTTTTTAATAACGGCATAGCTTCTATAATAGATGTACAAGCGGTTACAGCGCCGCTGTACCCCCGAAAAAGGCACCGATTTATGCGGCCTAAGGTTCTACAATGTCTCTACAATGTTCGGAAACATGTGTTAGTACACAGATACAAAGGTGCTATGCGGGCGGTAGTGTGCGCCTCATTATCTAAAATAAGTTCTTGTAGCGCGACTGTAGTGCTCACATCTTATTTAGACGCGTCTGTATTTTTGAATTAGAGTTTACAGATCTGTATTAGATATACAGTAACGATATTTTGGGGAAATGAATAAAACGTAATTGATATTTTAACAAAGAATTCTATTCTTCTTTCTTACTTCTATTCTAAAGTGATTGATGAAACTATTGAAAATAATTGAAAAATAAACAACGGAGTAGTGTTGATTTTTCCTTTTATGCATGCAAAGTACCAGTGCGAGTACCAGTGTATTGGTAATATATACATATATTTTAGCAAAAATATTCACGCGCCTTCCATTTATGCAGTCATTTTGCATGTTTTTTGGATAAAAAGTACATTTGATTAGAGGGTGAGAATTTTGAATTTAGTTCATATAACATAGTTTAGCTTTCTGTAGTTTCTTTAGAATCCTGGGTGAGAAAGAGTGACGTGTATTCGGGTTTTTTATAGATATTTATGATATAAATAAAATGTAAAAATCATGAGAATTGCTTGTATTAAAAACTATAATGGCGTCTCGGTTACAACAGCCTTCAGAGTTTACTAGAACCATTCTATCGATTTAAACCGGTAGTATCCACCATTGTAGACCTTTCGGTTCTATGATTGAGGTATTGACGCTCTACTGTACTTTTTAGGTGTACATCGGTAATTAATATATTCTTTTAAGAGTCTAAGGTTGTACAACGGTCTATTGATATTCTATTATAAGGGTAATTTTATTTAGGGATTCATTGTCTGAATCTTAAAACTCCTGTTAATCCTTTACACTTTCTCATTATTCGTTTGTCTCTTTCTATTTATACTCCACTAATTAAAAAAGACTTACTGCAATATTTCTTGTTTATATAAAATCAATTCAATATTTAATTAAATTAGTAAAACACTTTTGTCTCACTTCGGCCGCTATATTGACCCTAGAAACGAAACTTTTGGAGCTTTTAGCTTTATAAGGCGTGGTTTTCTTGCCATAATCAGCTATTTACCATACAGTTGCTGTAAAAATTCACAACAATAACAACCTACGTGCTCCTATAGAATTATATTTCTCTGCTGTAGATATAGAGTTTCAAAGGCAGTAATAAGGACTATTTAACAGCTTTGACATTTAGAAATATGCAAAATACAACCTGAAGCGCTTTAAATTAATGTTATAACTCCATTTAAAAAGTTTTAACTATTAAAACCCTTTAGAAGACTTAGCGGTGTTTTAAAAGGTATTTATAACTCTGCTTTATATCAAATGCTCGTACAAGAACTCTATAACACGCCTTTGTATCTTCATTGGGATTATTTTTACTGTTGTACGGCTATTGTACCACATGCCTGTTAAAGAACTATTAAATACGCTACAGAACTACTTAAGTATAGTATAGTAAACCCCTTGAACAGCTATTATAGAAAATTCAGGTTGTAAAGAAGTCATTTGAGCAGCTTGTGTGCTACTTGGGCACTTACCGTAACACGGTTTGCTGCTTGCTTATCGCTCTTTCCTGCAGTCTGTTTGAGGCTATCATATACTTGGCCAGTCTATAGCCTGGCCTTACCACAGTGAGATCTAACTGTCCTAACTCACGATATACTATTCTCACGATAGATTATAATAGATACTTTTGTGATATTTACCCATACTTTTGTGGACTCGCCACCAGATTTCTGGCAAGAGTTTACAACGTCGAAGCATAAGTCGCCATCTACGAAAAGAAGAATGAAAATTATATTGATTGGCAAAACATGGTAGAAAACCTTGCTTGTTGTTTTTTGGATAGGATGGAACCCTCGTGCTAAAGAAGTGCCTGAGCAGACAATCAGTTCGAAAAAGTCGAAGTTCTAAAGCAAAATCCTGATAGATAGCTAGTCTTAGTTACTTCTTTACTTTAGATCTAACAGAATACATATTTATACCTTATAGTACTGCAATGTTTAGCCTGTTTCATAAAAGATTGAATTGGAAGTTCCTGAACACCGATAAAACGCCAGGTTAATTGACCAAATTAAGGCTGTAACATCGACAAATAAACTTACCACCACTAGTATTCCAAGTGAACTGTCCAAACACAGCGGAGCCATCCAAACTTGGACGTAGGAACTTCTTAATTTCGTATGTTCTATGTTCTGTAGATTCTTTATATTCTGGCGCCATTTCGCCTCCTCCCCACTTCACAGGTGATCCCTGCTTGAGTATGGCGCTCCATAACGTGTAGTTTCTCCGAGGCGTTCTGTATATCGTCCCGTCTTCAACCAAAGGATCTACTATACTGTAGATTATCTGCAACAATAATCGTTCGTGGTAAATTATGTTCTAATGGGTTCAAACAGGGTCGTATTCTGCAATGTGGGACTGACTTGTTGGTCGAGTGGTCGCAAGCGCGACTGCTGACCATGAGGTCCTGGGTTCGATCCCCGGGTCGGGCAAAGTGTTATTGGGTTTTCCATCAGGAATTTCTCAGTAGTAGCCACGGAGTCTAGATTTGAGTCCGGTTGACATGGAATTAAAACATAACTGGGGAAGTGTAGGCGAACTATTAGGTACACCTCTGCTTAACTCTTCAGGGATTACAGGCGTGTATTTTCCATGGAGGATCAGTCTTTTTGGGACTTTTATCAGATTAGGTTGACCCAGGGTATACAAGTTATTATTATACGAAGGTATTAAATAAGGAACTGTGAAAAATATGACCCAAAACTGTTTCCCCAAGGCGCGTGCGTATGATTTGTGTTTGTAATGGAAAATCTAGGATTACTTCTTATTCTCATTCATTTATTCACGGTGACGATTCGGCGGTGTAGCTAAATGAAACACATATCGGGCCCGTACATCGTACCAAAGTAATCATGTGCGTTCTTCCCTTTTCCTGGAGAGTTAGCTTAGCATATAGCGGTAAAATCGATGAATGGGACAGATTGTGTGAAACGAAAAATAATTCACATTCCCGCCTGTTCGTTATCAGCGCTAAAAACCCGCATATGACGCGCTTTTGCGAACAAACTGCGCAGATTTGTGTGATAACAAAAATACTAGAAGTCTAGAACATAGTTGTGGGAATCCAAAAAACTTTGGATGGACATTTGTTACTCAACCACACCAGAACGAATGAGCGGATCAGGATGAAATTTGGCACAGAGATAGATTATAGTAGTAGTAGTATGTGTCTGGAATAGCACATAGGCTCTTTTTTTTCACACACACACACACACATCAAAATTTCCACTCGAACGAAGGCAACAGCTGGTATAATTTATCTACGTAAATAATTATAAAGGAAAAAGTTATATGGCTTAGCAAAATGGCGACCGGTGCTGGTCTAGACACACCGCAGCAGCTGTACTCGCCGCAGACATCGCATTTACGGAAAGTCCCGCACCTATCCGCATCGTACGCGCCGTACGCGCCGAAACGCATTCTTTATTTAACAGTATTTCTGCCCCCATATTCAAAACGCTTCGATTCGATTTCGGAAACTAGTATGTCTATCTCGTTCGTTTTCGTAATGCCAAAAAAGATAGACATACGACCTTCAAAAATCGAAATCGAATCAGTGTTGTAAATACGGGGGCCGTTCGGTACTCGCCTTACGCGCATTTGATGACGTCATCCGCGCGCGCTGGTAGAATCCGTACAGCATTTTTCTGAGATGCGGGTAGTTCGGCGCGGATAGGTGCGGTGTGGTGTGGTAGTAAAGATTTATGCGATGACTGCGCGTCTATAGCTCACCTCGTATGCCTTTAGTACTTACTCTTTGTCGTCCTAAATATGACATGAAGAAATAAGCAAAGTAAAGGGGTTTTCTCTAACGGAACTGTGGAATCAGGTCGTTATAAATCGTGATAGCCAGTTTTGGGATATGTTTGGGTACAATTCCTGAATGTACTTAACAAGGGTTATTTTAAATGTAATAGAATAGACAGCAGCACGCGTAGCATGACCACCGTAAAACGGGTTTCGTCGGGTGTTTTAGAAAAGACAAATTGACAGATAGACAATATAAATCTCTCTACTATCTGTCATTTTGTCTATTCTTCCGTCGACAAAACTCGTTTCAACTGTGGTCATGCTACACGTGCAGTTCGCCTTACTGTGGACATAAAGTGAGAGGATTAGTGGAACCAAGTGTCGTGGAATTCAAGACGAATGAATGTCGTGTTCTCGAGTTCTCGTGAACTTGGAAGAATAACGGGAGGGTTCTAGACTAATTAGATCACGCAACAGTTGCGAGTCTAACTGTAAGAATTATTCATTAGGATTTCTTGCTGAAAACTAGCGATGGGCGATTCCGAAATGTTTTAATAATCGAAAGAATCGGAGTCGTTAAAATAAACCATCGAGTCAACCATCGACTCGCCGTTCTACAAAACAATCGAGATGTTTTTCGATTTTTTCGAGTTAGCGGAATCGACCGTTAGTTTTCGATTGGTCGAATCAGTCACTCTCACTCACCGAGTCTCGCTCGGTCACCGGGGTCAGTCCACAGATTACTAATGTGTAGCAAGCAGCAGAATGAACGCGCCATGCGCCAGTCGCAATCAAACAGATCGAGTCGGACTCGGGTCCAAGTCGAAACAATCGGAAACCATCGAGATGTTCGAACAATCGAATAAAACCTCTCGCCATCGCGCATCGCTACTGAGTACAACATGGTAAAGCAATAGTGTGAGTGCAGCGTAAGTTTTATTACTTTTTCTAGGTTTTGTGGAGTCGCAGAAGATATCCCGTAAGTGACAGTGTAAGTTTAAGTCGTCCATAAAAATAAGTGAAAGTAATCAATGTTTTGTTCATATCGTTCGTCTGTTTCATGTAAGGATCATTTCATTATATGGGAAGCAAAAATCTGGATAGCAGAATAAAGCTCTTTCTTTTTGGAATAAGTAATTTGCTGCGTAAAATTATTGCTTTTTAGGAACATAGCTTGGTAGGCATTTTGATCTCCAGGCGATTGACTACTTAGAAATTATTGCATTTTAGGCATTTTGCTTGTTAAACATTTTGATCTCTAGGCGATTTACAACTTAGGCAATTTGCTGTGTAGACATTAATTTTAGGCATTTTGCTTCGTAGACGAATTGAAAGTTAGACACTCTGATCATAAAAGTAAAAAACGGGTTGCGTCGACTCCAACTTTATCTTCTTTGTTTGTTTAAATAGGAATAAGGACTGAATGATAAAGGCTGACAGAATAAAATAAAATAAACACAGGAAGGTGATGAATATGAAGGCAGAAGACGTAGTTAATATTTATGTATGTATGTAGGTACTTACATCAGGCAATACTGTATCGCTATCGTTACCCAAGTGTGGTACCAGCGCGACGAGCTGGAAGCTGTCTGATGGGACTATCTGGAACCTGATGCTGCCGCTCATCTGGCATTGTATTCTTACGTGAGATGGCCGTTTATGCATACTTATGTCCGGACCTGGGGAGGTGTAATGAAATTTAGTTTAAGGTGGAAATGCCCTAATACAGAACACAACTACACGCTGATATTAGACTGATATTCAGATGTACCTAACCCAAACGGGCGGTAAACTACGAAAAAGTATTTAAGCAAATATCAATACGAGTATCTCACTGAAAGTTTCTGATTGTTGCCAGACCACTTCTCATCGATTTTGGCCATATTTTTTTGCTTTTTGATAATGAAAAATTAAACATCGGCTTAGCCTCTACGATATTTCGTCAGAAGAAGATTTATTCATAAGCATTAATTGGGCATTGTTCATAATGCCTAATTAATCATTTGGTGCATAACATATATCTACGTTTAATGCATAAAGTAATCATTGATTGTAGGATACTGACCCCAGTAGCGTTCCTTACAGGTGTCCTCCGTCTGTAACAAATAAAGGTAAGGCTTAACAGACAGAATCAGAATGCTTGAATTTCCTAAGCTATCTTTGAAAACATAAACCCTTTCGCGTTTTGAGACTGAAAACTTTTTAAATGTCCATTTCAGCAGTGCATAGATTACCTATATTGCCCTGTTTTTCGATTCCCGATTTCGCCAGTTTTTTTTTTATAAACTTACTAAGGTTCCTACGAAAAACCACATTTCAAAAATATTAAGTAGAATTTTTAGAGCAATTTGGTGATACACGTAGATGGACAAAAATATATAGGTAATTGAACCTTATGGAAATTACACGCCACGTTTCAACTTTCAAGCTTCTTCAAAAGCATCCAAAACAGAAATCTAGACCAGACTGATAAAAAGTTAAGTGAACAATGTACCTACGTAGTAGCTTTTTTACTTAATGTTCTGAAGAACAAAACACGCATTAGGTTTAGGATTATTTTGCGAATTGGAGCGTCTAGCAAACTTCCGGATACGACTACAAACGAGATCATTACAAAAAACGCGTCCTATTCTCAAGTCTTTAAGGTCTAATATCCCAGATCATGGGAATGAAAGAGGAAGTGGTTCTTTGTTTGGTAAGTAAAGCGACACGTTCCAATATGCGCGATTGAATCATTGCAGCGATGCTCAGTTTGTCAACAAACAGAAATACCACGAGGCAACGAACCTAGAGGTAATAAAGTTGGTTCTAATTATAACTAAAATAGACTAGAATGATACATACCTACTACAATAAAAAAGTAACTACGTAATAACCTAGCTTTAATAAATTTCAGCTATGATTACACGGGCAGCTAAGATTCAAGTGAAAGTAGAAGCGAGCTCGAAAATTTTAACACCCGACCTACCTTGGACAGGGTAGAATTGTTTCGAGTTTCGACCTACCGGAGTTATTGGACGACTTGTAGACAAAGTTAAGATTCAAGAGAAAGTAGGCTGCAAGAGCGAGCGAAGCGAGCTCGATAATTGTTACATCTTGCCTCGAATAAATTCAGATATATTATTCGAGATCAAAATGTCCACATTCTCCTTTTTTAGCTATTAAGGTAAGGGGCTCCTAATTAATATCAGCCTCTGTTTATATCGGTTAATCATGTTAAAATCTAAAAGGAGTGCCAATCCAGAGGCCGAAAAAAGGAGCCTCTGGGATTAAATTTTTTCGCAGGGTTCAAAGTACGATACGCGCGCGTTAGTTTAAAGAAAATGTGTACGCCCCTGGCGACGCCCATGCTAGTGGCCAGCAAGATTAACAAAATTTATCAGCAAATTATACCATACTGCACAGCACAATCAGATTATTGCGACTAATTTCGATGTACATATTAGGAGACTAATGTATGTCAGAGTAACTTTTCAAAAGTACCTAAGTGGCACACAAAACGATCTTCGCAAACTAAGCTTTAATTACGATTTTTGTTCCTACGTAATTACATCTTAGGAATGTGTCTACGTGCTTAGAACAGATCTAGATATGTCCTAGGTATGCAGCCGTCGTCTATGACTAATTCTGTAAGCCTTGGTTTTGGCTTTGTTGTAACGGCTAGTTGGTAAACTACACGCACAAACTGTTTGATTTAATTTTTCCGAGACAATGCTGGATAAGATAATAATATAGTTCTGTTCAAACTTTATGGCGGCTCGGAAGTTAGCTGCGAGTGACGGTTAGCGCAAGTGTAACGGCTCAAACTTTATTGCGGGTCGAAACATCTAACGTAAAGCTGCGCAGAATACAATTTTAGGTATCATCGGGGCGCAGAAGACGTATCGTCTTGACTGTACAATGCGCAGACCGTCACTCGCAGCTAACTTCCGAGCCGCCATAAAGTTTGAACAGAAGTGTACTAAGGTGCATTGTATCCTCATCAAAATTAGTTTTTGTTGAGCAATGCCTACAATGGATAATGAAAATTTATAGAGAAAAGCCGACTAGGCGAAATGTTGCTCTACAAAACGACGGTATGTGTAACTATACACTTTTCGCTATCGAAATTCGTTTATCTACATCAGCCCAAATAACTGAGCAGGCAACTGGAGGATTATAGGGCTATCATTTCCATTGTTCACACCAGGTTTTGGTCGTGGTCCACCTACGTAGACAAGCGGTGTTTCTTGCCCGAAGTCAACGATGCGGGACAGGAGCTCACACAACATCTTTCGTGACTTATGTATGGATTTGGATATCGTCCTGATTTCATAAAAGTAGGTAATCTACGAAATATGGAATTCTATTAAACATCATTATCGCATTAATACGAGTATTTTTATTATTTAAGAACAAGGTTTCAATCGTATCTTATAAACACCGATTAAAGCTGGATTAGCAATGCTTGGTCGGTCGATGGGGTCACCATCTATTTCATACCAAGGCTGCTTCGTGACCTGAATGTCGTTCGTAGATGTTCGACAGACGTGACGGGTAAACAGAAGCCCAGCAGAACAAGCTGTAGTCATACCAAAATATCGTATTACCCAGAATAATAATTGGGTTGTGAAAGTCAGATAGGCAGTCGCTCCATGTAAAAGCTGGTATTCAGGTTTAGGTATCCGATTAAAGGAGAAGCTGATTCCAAAGCAGTTGGAAAAAGGTTAGCAAATAAGTGATGGGATCCACCCGAATTCATCGATATACCTACTGTGTGTACTGTGTAGGTACATTTCTCTTACATGACATCGCGGAGAAAGTTCAACGTTTGCTGCATTTTCAATCGATAAAAAAGTAGTTATTCAATCAGGTCACATCTTCGTATTACCAATCATTTACCGGCGCTAGGTGAATAGGCGCTGATTGAACGCCTTTAACGTTAGCCTGACAGCAGTTTAACATCTGTACCTACCTACATAAAAATGCTTAGTCACGTTGGCAGACGTTAAATCTGCATTAGGTATCATATTCAACATAACAGAACTTTCGTACATGAATGAGTCACATTTATAGAATCGGAACCATTCGGGACCTGACTACCTACGTCCTCAGCGCGTGATTAAGGTTAAGGGCTCTGGTTGAGTTCGAAATATAATTTCGCGCCTGTTATCTAGGTGGGTTAAGGTTCTAAGGCTAATTTTGCCAGTTCAAAAGTAGACGGAAAACCTGATAAGAACACGACGAAGAACCTGATAAAACACAGCTCCAATAAACGTAACAATACTCATTACTCAATTTTTTATTGCATTCCATGTGTTACAGAGATGGTATAAACAAATTAAAGATCAATATGGACCCTGTCGGGCACGCAAAAATTAGGAAAGAGGAAGAGGGCTGAATAACAATATTTGACTATTAAGGTATCACGTCAAATCCAGCGGATATTTATCCATAAAGACATTCTAGACTAGACTATTGCACTCAATTAACTATTTAATCAGAGTTTTACAAGCACGGCAAAGTATGCAGGTTATGCATTCTGAACTATTTCTGATACGGGAAATTAAAAAAACCAATTACGAACGTTCGTGATTGCACCGCCTCCACATTTTGGCTGGCTGGCAACTATTTATGACGTCCATCATGCCTTTGTAACTGACTTCTAGAAAAGGATGGAATATCGTAAGTTGCGATGGTAAATAGTTTTGAGTTATAGAATCAGGCGATACCTTGCGGAAATCTATGACATTACAATTTTATGTCACAGATTTCTGCAAAGTAACGATGTTATGCAAAATGTTTGGTTTTAATTCCACGAAAAAAAAACCAGGCCTAGATGCAGGATGCAGCACCGCCCTCCCGCTCGTATAAATATGCAAATGCAGGAAAAGCAATATTAATTAGCATGCCATGCACCCAAACCTATACTCACACAAGATACAGCACAAAATGGTCCTGTACAAAATTTACAAAGGACTAAAATTGATCTCGAGATTCTCATAGGACCCATAGTGCTTTGGCTGCCTGTTGCTCTCGATGGTATTTTGGGTGAGTTAACGACGTTAAGACGAAATCGACCATAACCTACTCTTTGAATACAACTGACGTTATATTTTTGAAATTTCAAACTCCTGACAAAAAGCTGGACATTCGCAAACGTTTGTTTATTCTGTCCATTTTTCAGTATTGACATAATGAAGGGGAGAACCCAGGAGTGGAACAGAACAGGCTGATAAAAAAACAACATAAAATTACGCTGTTATCCCGGAAGGGTTAGGCAGAGGTGTACCTAATAGTACACCCACATTTCGCCAGTTATGGTTAAGTCCCATGTAATAGGAGGCGAGCCTATTTCCATCAAACAGGCACGAATCTAGACTCCGTGGCTGCTACTGAGAAATTCCTAAAGGAAAAACCCAATAACACTTTGCCCAAACTGGGAATCAAACCCAGGACCTCTTGCTCAATAGTAGTGGTTACGACCACTAGACTAACGCGGCAGTCTATAAAAAAATCAACAAAACTTAATTATTTTAAGTTCATGATGTTCAAGTTCGGAATGAGAAGACGTCGGACAGATTCAGACGGACGATAACCCATAATACCTACACCTTTTACTCAATACATTGAATGAAAGATAGTAAAAGACATCGTAGTCAAAGTCATCAGATTTATTTATTTTATCTTATGAACGTGTAATCGCTCGTGTAGTAGTGCAGTAAGTAGGTAGTAAAATTTGCGTCACTGCGTCATTGACTCCGTCGATTGATTTGATAGCGAGCAATATAACAGAACATTCAAGTTCAGTTGTTTCAGTGTCAATGCCGACAGAGTGCTGTACGATAAGCAAATACTATGTACAGGGTGTTTTTTACTAACATCATCAACTTCTAGTGAACCGACGACCAGTGGGCCCCATTAGCCCTGGATCTAAGGAAGAAGGATTTGGAAGTCATGGGGAGAGGCTTTTGCCCAGCAATGGGATGACACAGACTAACAGTAACTTTTCCCAAATACATATGTGGGGTCGGCTTGTAAGCTAACCAGTTGCAGCTGAATATCAGTATTTTAAATAAAGCGTCTGCCTAACTGATGTCCACAACCAAGTTAGTACTGGGTAATACGATACCCCTTGGCACGACTGCTTGTCAGACGACTGTCAAGGATCTATAAATCTAGTCAAATTGACTGAAAACAGTATTGGATGGACTGTGTCAATGATGATTGATGACATAGCCGAAGGGGATGATTACTGAGATAACCACTATACTTCCATCGACGACGGAACCACCCCAAAGAGAATTATGAAGATAATGACTCGAAATAATGTTCCCACTAATATGGGCCGTAATCCACCTCTTGGACCCAGGGGCCCGGTTTCCTCGCATTGTATTCCTTCGTCTTTTTAGAGCAGTGGTGAAAAAAGTCCCTACAGTTAGGTTACCTTTGTTACTTTAAGAGCAGACATATTTAATGATTTCCATGATTTGGGCAATTTATCAAAAATGGTCGGAGCCATGCAAAAGATGCGCTTACGCATAAGAGTTGTTTTAGCGCCGTGAACACAGAGTTTCAAATTATCACGTCTATTCCTAGGAACAGCATCAGACAAACGCTGGAATAAATGAGGATTGAATTCTAGCAAAGGTAACCTCAGGTAGGTAGGTTTGGTAAGGGAGGTTTGTACTTTGTTTGTAACTCCGCCCCTAAGATCACCCACTGACCGTTATCTACCTTTAGTTTGTCTGAATTACAATTACATAACATCGCGCCTTTGATCCCCGAAGGGTAAGGTTCGTAATAGTGCACCGGGCACGGTCAGATGTAGCCCGATTCCCGCATTTATGTCCACTCTGTATAATATCAGTGGGTAAAATAAGAGGGCACTTATTGCTGTCAATATTTCGGCTATTGATTGCGTGCTATCGGCTTTATGGCCGGGGATATAGCCACTATACGCACTATCCGAGTCTGGACCGATCACTGATAAGGAGCACCTTTAGCCTATGTTTGAGTTGAGCACTATCTATTCTAACTATAAAAAAAAATGTTTTTGTTATGCACTTATTTGTGTCAGTTGATAGTGCAATAGTAGTGTGGTTTTTTGATTTATTTTAAAATTTAAAATGGGTTGTAAGTTTATTTTAAATATTGCAACTAAAAGATAAATTATTTTGACATGAAGCTATTGAAAGAGCCATTGTTTTCTGAAAGTGTCTATACATCTTTTCATCATCGGAGTTCTTGCAACATATCTTATGGACATATGAAAAGAATTATAAAACTTCTACAATTTTACAAAAAAATAAGATTCCTATCTTTTTTCAGTAGTTTTCCGTCTCTTTAGAGGCCATCTTTTAATCACGTAAATTTTTTTAGGCTACTTTTATACCCCTCCCTTCCCCTTGGTGATACGTCGTGAGATTTTAGGCTACCCCTCCCTCTGCTCCGAGAGTTTTAGAAACTTTCGTTTTTTCTGGATTTTTTAGACACGAATTCGCTTGTTCTGGTATTTTATACGTCGCACATTAAATTCTTTTTTCGTCGCACGACAAAATACACAATAATCGTGATTTTTTCTGAACCCCTCATCCTCCTGTTTGAACCTCACGTGTTTTAGGACGACCCCTTACACAAATCAGTGCGTTAAAATTAAAATGAGAAAAATGCGTCATTTGTAGCAAAGTGTTGTCTCCAAAGGCCAATTACTGAGGTTGTGGCCGTTGATTTAACAGCTAATTTATTTACGAAACATTAGTACTGTTATTAAATTATTCTAGCTCCAATAAACAATTATTAAAGAAAAAAAATATCTTACCACATTGATGTCAAACTTCAATTCCGAACACACACTTTCTGCTAAAACTTCTAGCTGTTCTTTCGTGACTAGTTTTGTTTTGTCACTGTCCGTCGGTGACGGTCTGCCACTCACATACAGTATCATTGTTATTTGTTTTAACAAACAAAATATTATGTAGTGCTCAAATTTTTTGTAAAACATTTTAATTTTTTTGTAAACATGTAGAGTTTTCAAAATGACTAATGAAAAATAATATTTGTACCAATATTGAAGAAATCACAAAACCAAAAAAAAAATGTGGAATTTGACTTCTCAAAATTAAAATATATATATATATATATATATATATATATATCTCTATGATAAGATTTAAAATAATTTTTAGTCAATATTTTAATCAATATTTAAATTGCGAACAGGTCGTTGCGAATTTGTGATAGTACGAGTTCAGTCGCGTACGTTAGCGCGGCGCTGCGGTAGCTGTGCCTTCGCGCCGCCCCTCAAATCGTAACTGGGGCGCCAAGCCACTGAGCTTTACAAATAACCGTATCGCAGGGTGCTCCCAAGCTCTCTTATTAGAGTGGAACTTCTTCCTACGTCATTCGGCCCATTCAACTTTTCGAACAAAAAATTGGTGCTCCGGGTCAAAAGATTAATTTATTGACGAAAGGACCAGCCTTTTTTTTGTGGTTGTGCAAAATATCATGTCATCGTGTAATCGTGTTTACTAGGAGCCTAGAATTTTGCCAGCAACTTCGTTCGCATTGATTTCTAACTTTCATACTGTAGGTACCGCACCGTAGGTGAAAATCAGCTGTTCTTTACATTTTGACCGTATTTTAAGTACTATCGCACTTTTGCAGGAAACAGCAGTTTTTTTTAAAATTACCGATGAAAAATTTACATGTGGTTCAAAATGATTGTACTGAATACATTTATAATTATGGTAACCGTTTTGGCGTCGGTCGTTTCCACCCAGTTTATAAATCCGGAAACATGTGTGGTTTTATCCAAAAACCGAGATATTTTTTTTTTAAGATAAAAAATTACTTTACATAATTATGTATTAGTACAAACTTCCATCCCGTATTTTGTCCTCATCAAGAGTAAAATTTTATAAGAATTGTGGTGTAAAAAAACGTCTCCGATTTCAGCATTATCCACGGTGAAGCCTTGTTTCAGCACAAGAAAATTCGACGCATGTTGTTAGCGACTGATCTTCGTTGATTCGACAAAAAACACACACTCGCACAGGTTAAGGGTCTATAGTAGGTCAGATGGCTTAGCATGATCCTCCGTTATGCCGAAAATACTGCAGCATTAATTTTGAAATAAATATACGGCAAAGTTGAGGATTAATGCTAGGTCCTATGTTTGACGAAAACACGATTCCATAAAATTTTCTCGATAGAAAAAAATTCCAAAGTTACCTCCAAACCGAACGATAAACCGCTGGTATTCAAAAAATACATAAAATTAGATCATGAAACTTGGCATACTAACTGAACTACCTATAAAGCAGGTCTTATGTTTGTTATTTTTTTTTAATTCCTGTTATTTTCAGCTTAAAAAGAAAATACCTAAACTATCGGCGTCTTGAAGTTGGTTCTCTGCCGCCCGCCACCCGCGCTCAGTCTCGCTTCGGCTTTCGAACGGGAGAGCTGTGCCGCTTGCGCTCAGAACACACATTACGCAACAATACGACGTAAAATTAAAATTTATGTACTTAGGTTTATAGTGTGGCGCAATGGGAAATAACGGTTGGCGTAAAGAAGCAGGCAAACATAAATATGATAAACTTAATTAAATAAGTATCTATTCACCTATCTACTATTTATATACAAACATATAGGTAGACAGCATACCACACGTTTGGTGCAGTGGCTAAGCGATTGGCTGCTGCGCTACGAGTCGCAGGTGTTTCTGCATGTGAAGATTTGTGTTTGTAAGTTTCAATCACAAATGCATCGTCCACGATTCAGGAGAAATCCAGTGTGGGGCAACTTTTATAAAAAATAAAAAGATAAAAATTACCTATATAGTTTTGTTTTTGTTTTGACAATATATGTATATTACAACAAAATATAGGTATCTACAGTAAGTACTTAGTAATTGTTTTTTATAATGTTGTCCCACTCCAGGATTTCTCCTGAATCGGAGACGGTGCGATTACAAACACAAATCTTCACAACTATCGTTAGGCTATAAAAATATTTCTTCCGTGCGGGAATCGAACCCGCGACCCGCAGTGCAGCAGCCAAGCGCTTAGAAATACCTAATAAAAATATAGGTATGTTCGGAAAGTACCTACCTATCTAACTACAAGAAACAAAACTGTAACTTACTTATCCGACTGTAGTGCTACCTACCACATACATAAAATGTATGAACTTACTGACGTACCTTGGTAGTTTAGCTAAATAATTATAATGTATCTTTCTAGAAGACGTCGATTACACAGTACTGAAAACGATGGTGATAAAGATGATGTTCCGGTAAATTCGTCAGTATCTTCTACCTACCTAAAAATGTAACTGATCTGTTATTCGTACCCACGGCTACATAATTATCAAACTATACATTTCCAGTATAAGCTGATCTCACATTGTATAGGCATTCCGTACAATGAGAGGTCAGAAAAAGCAATAAGTACCTACGAAGTCGCGCACACATCCGCATTTCTTAAAACAGAACGTACTACACGATCAATTATAAACCTTATCCCATCAATCACAGCGTGTATATACCATGCACCGTACAACTTACCCACACAAAAACATCGGTTGCTATCGTTGTGCTGTGCAAAAGCAATTTATTTTACATATACGCTAGTGATTGACTAAATCGGAAAGTTATCGAATCTTACATTTATTATTGTACAAAAAAAATTGGGGTCCTCAAAATAAAATAAATAATAAACTGCATGTCCAGAAAATATTATAATAAAAATAAACAATATGTAGCTAAAAAAAATATTATTAAGTAAATTAACACAATCAAAAATACGGTTACGTTGGTTTAAGCTGTCATAGCGTATTGAGATTGAAACAGTAGGTATTGTTGAACCCTGCTATGGTGTTTACTCACTGACCTTTAAAGTGGAAGTATTTGTGCAGCACTTGCCGCTTTGATATTACTGGGGTGGCACTTTTTGTCAACTAGTGTACTCTTAAATTCATATATTTTTCCATGACAGATTTGATAAGAAATAATTTATGTCATTATTCAATGGGAACTGCTCAAATTGGTAAAACGTAATATTAACAAAGAGATCTAATCCTATCGATCGATCGATAACCTATGTTAGTCGATCTGCACAAGCACATCACTAACTTGCTGCAAGACGCCACCGCGCCGGCCACGGCCGCGATGCATCCACTTAATAACGTATCGTTTTGTGATGTTTACATTGCTTGTCCAGTCACTTAGCGGCAAACTTAGGTAGTGGTTAAGGGGCAATGTATTTGTTGCAAAAATAGTACAGTCGCTGTGATATTTGAAAACAAAAATAACATAGTAAGAGCAAGAAATACTTTACGATTTGTTGTTTTTCATGATTTTAAAGACAAATATAGTAAAATACTTGTACTAACACATGGTAAGTGATTCCATTTTGACGTTAGTAGGTACATTGAAACTAAATTTGCGATTTACAATTTTATGTTCATATAATGACAAGTTAATATTAAATTATGATTGATAATTTTATTAAGTAGGTACTTAGTACTCGTCCGATAATAGTGTAGTTTACTCTAGCAAAATCGCTTCGACTTCGTGTGCCCGCGTCACCGCGAGCTGTGTGCGATCGCGCCGATCGCGATAAAATAGTGAGGTGGCGCGGGGAAGTGGGGGCCAAATTAGAATTTGAGCTGAGGTTATATAGACTCTTAAAACGTGTGTAAAATATCTTTGACGATCATTAAAACTTGATTGTTTTTTTTACTTCCTGTCTTGACGGGCGCTTGCATGGACTTGTGCACGCAATACAGATTCGTCATCATTAAACTATTTTGTAACTACATTCTCAGTAGAAACCTGGAGTCTGGATTTGCGCCCTGTTGACGGCTATAGGCTCACACGCCCCCAATTACCTACATGGGACTTGAAAATAACTGTCGAAATGTGGGTGTACTAAAGGGCATACCTCTGCCCAACTCTTTGGGGATTACAGTTGTCTTCACACTTAAGGTAAGTACCTACTTACTTAGGCGGTAGAACGTGGGCCAGCACCAGTGCCCGCATAACCCCCATAATCATTGTGACCACAGCATCAAGAGATACAGCCCATTGTCTTAAAATTATTCTTTCGTAATATAAGACACTATCCATACTAATATTAAAAATGCAAAAGTAATTATTTTGTCTTTCTGTTACATTTTTACGCTTTAACGGCTGAACGGATTAAGATAAAATTTGGGTATAAGAGTACAGGAAGACCAGAGCAACGATGGATGGACTGTGTGAAGGATCATATGGCAAGAAAGGAGGTGTCTGATGAGATGACAGGTAACAGAGAAGTATGGAAGAAGAAGACATGCTGCGCCGACCCAAAATGAAATGGGATAGGGGCAGAAAAATGATGATGGATTAAGATAAAATTTGGCACCACTTAGTCCATGTTGGGACATGGGTTTGTCCCGGCAGACGGTCCTCTTGGGATGTTCTTCTAATCTGGTAAATTTTTGGGGTCAAAGAATTAGAGACAATCTATCGGCCTTGCTATTTGGCCCAAAGTTATTCTTTCTAAGAAATTCTCGTGTCCAAAAATACATAATATTAAGCTTTAATTACGCCACATTAAACAAGGTTATTAATAAAGTGATTCATCTTACAATTCGTAGTAAACGCGTCACATACAAAAATATTTAATGAATGTATCCGTCGCTATAATACGTGATACGAATACTGATTATATTAAATCCCGCGGAAGTTATTGAACTATTGTAATTGCGCAATCGGAGTCTGTGGTCTTATGATTTAATTTACTAGACTAAAAAATCTGACCGACGAATAAAGATAGTTACCAGTGACCTCACTTGCTCCATTTTGGGACATCCAGTTTCATTTTTGGTAGGTTTCCAATCAAAGTTTCTGTTTTATGTTATTTAAACTATTGCAAGTACCTTAGCAGATTATAAAGTAACTAGCCTTTGTCCGTGACTCGTACGTGTGGTACTTATAATAATAAAAAAATTAAAATGTAGCCTATATTTTAAGTAAGGCATCTAGCAGTAAGGCGGTGAAAACTGCGTTCAAATCCATGCAGTAGTTTTTGCGTGTTACGCGTAGAAACATACAGACAGAAAGACAGACAGACAGACAAAAATTCTAAAAACTGTTGTTTTGTCTTCTGTTGCTCTAAAAAAAAAATATGGGGGGTCTCCTCATAATAATATATATTTTTTGTAAATATCTTCAATGTAAGTACAGACATCGACCTGTTACAATTTTATAGATGCGTCAACACTTCAAAGTTGGTCAACATGTTATTGATACAAAATCGCAGATAAGTGGTCATAGTTAGTACTTACTAGCGCCGCAATATTATTTTTACAATACCATTGACTTAGAACCTTTTATTTAGGAGGGCACGTTTGGCGCAGTGGCCGAGCGATTGGCTGCTGTGTTGCGTGTCGCAGGTTCGATTCCCTCACGGAACAATTTTGTTTTGGCCTGTAGGTCCAGGTATGGTTCCGAGTTTGTGTATGTGAGTTAAATGTTTGTAAGCGCATCCACAACACAGGAGAAATTCCAAGTGGGGTAACGGCTAAATAAAAAAAAAACGCAAATGTTTACCAGCCGCACCCTCCTGACAATGTCAATACGAACTACGTTGCATTATATGCACATAAATGTATATCATTACCTACACCTTTCGTCAATAAACAATGAATTCTTTCAAACTTCTTCTCTCACTCACAGATGCACACGTAACTAATATAATTTCGCAGCCATCCAACTACTTTCTGTTTTTACATCAATTAATTTTAAACCAACTTTCGATTACGTATTAACCTTCGATAGATACTTAGGTTTATAAATATTTCCGTAAAACTCTGCGGTCAAGCTGTTTTTGATGTTGCTGCATCTATTAAATCAATGAAGCTATAAAAATAAAATATACATATTTTAAGCATTAAAACATGTAAATAGGTTATTAAAGTTCAAATTAATATAAACAAGAACACCAAGTCGGAACATAGACCGTACCAGTTTCCATATACTTTACGTCGCCATTCAGAATTTTCTTTTCAGCTCGTTTCTTTTCCATATTTTCTCTAACGTCTCTCTTTCGCCAAAAACCACTGCCTCTGTGACCATTATATTATCTTCTAATACCTTTATGTAGGAATCTTGCAAAAGCCTCATCGTGCTCTCAGAAAAACTTAGCTCATATCTACCTGCCACCCAAACAAAAACAACTAGATGCATAATAACCATTATAAAATTCATTCGTTTTTCCTTTCCATTTGACGCTAGTGATTTGCTAAAGGTCGTTGCACATATAATCACTGCGGGCCCCTTCACACCTGTGCACAACTAGGATAGAGCCAGAAAGATCATCGCGGTCACCTTCGAGTCGCATTCCACCTATTTTGATAAATGTCAATAAATCTTATTGACATTTAAATTGTTTACGTAGGTACGTGTCATATAACCATTCATTTATATTTCTTAAGGATATAATGGGTTCATGGATGCAAAAAACTGGTCCTCCGAGCCACATATCCGTAACTCCTTTGGGTACGGGGTACCTACGTGTGAATTCAGACGTAGATTACATACTCAATTAAATTTTGAGTGTATGACCAGATCCGAATAGGTACCTATTTATGTTAGGATCTTACCTTAGCAGGTGGTGTCCTGTAATTTCTGCCTATCACAAAAAAGGCATGAGTCATGTATGAAATTAATTTAAATCTGATATGTAGGTACTGGCTCCTATTACAGATCATCAAAAATGGGTAGACCGTACAGGAATGCGATGCTCTAGCTAGCTAAGTACACCTAATACTAGACTCGTATGAAACGAGAATAGCAGCTGACTAAGCTTGAATCGAAGATCGACACATTTCATCAATAGAGCTGCGCTGTGTACTACTACTGTGAGTGTCTGAGAGACGTTGACGGTCATCACATCACATCAGGCACTTTTCAACACTCCTGTATTCCCTTTCAAAGGGCAGGCAGAGGTGATACCCAAAATTCTTCAGCCATTTATATTTGAGGATAGCTTTCAGCCCGACCACAACCAGTACTGCAATCATTTCATTTAAAATTAACGTGACGTAAATTGGTATTTTGCGTAGACATAAACGTCATTCACCAAAAATATCCAACAGAGAAATTATTGCTGTGCGATATGAACATCGTAATCTAGAATTCTAGACCTCTTGGCTCAATTTAGGGGTGGTCCTTTAATCATGCGAGTTTTGAACAAGGGGGAAGGAGAAAAAAATTACGATTAAACACGATGAAGGGGGGTAAAATCTGACAATCAGGTGTATTTCTTTCGATGGGCCCAAAACTTTATTTAATGTGTGACATGTAAAATATGTTTCAGCGGCGTAGCTTAGGTTTTTGCCGCCCGGGGTGGAGCAAAATTCGCCGCCCCCTCTATTTTGTCAAGATTTAACTTTAACTAGGATTCTTTTGTTTTAACTAAGAAGTTTTTTGTCGACTTATGCATAAAAATATGAAAGCTTCAGGCTTCAGAGATTTAACGATGCAAAAGCCACCTCGAAAATTTTAGCACTCCTCCTTGGATAGGTAACAGATTTTCATTTTACCATTCAAACAAATGACAGTTAAATTATTTTTAGTACTTATGCATGAAAGATTTGGAAAAAATTAAGAAAACCTAGCTGTTAGAGCGAGCGAAGCGAGCTTCAAAAGTTTAGCATAAGTGCCGGTAAAGTTTAGATTTGGTTTTACCATGAATTTTAAAGAGGTGGGCGGCAGGCTAGAAGGATTAATTATAGAGCTTGTATCTAAAAAATACGGAGCGGCAGACAAGAATATAGTACGTTAGGCTTGTATGAAAAGGGTGGCACGTGCCACCCTTCGTAGTCTACCGGAGGAAAATACAACACTGCTTAGTTGTCCTTGTTTTTACAACGTAGTCCCGATGATAATAGTAATTATCTGATCTAAAAACTAAGACCTGACGCTGCCGCCTGGCTCCGTTCACCGGCTGCTGGCTTCACTCTCTGCCGCCCCTGAAACGCGCCGCCCGGGGCCATGCCCTCCCCCCCACGCTACGCTAGGGCCAATAATGAATTAAAAACCCGAACAAGCGAATTTTTATTATTAAAACAGATTCTTAAACTATCTGAGGTTTATGAGGGTAGGAGGGGTAGCCTGGGGTGCAAAGTCAGAAGTCCTCCACGTGTGCCGAGCGGCTGCTGGTCCCTCCCGATACGTCTGGAGGGATGAGCAGCTGGTCGGCCGGTGCACCCTGGGCGCGGCAGTAATCATCCCCCGGGGATGAGAGGAAATTGGAATTTCCATTTCCTCTCATCCCTCGGGGAGTGTTACTGCCGCGGCCAATTATTCTGACATGGGTGGGGTCGTTGGACCAACGGTGCGTTCCCCTGCGTGACCCTCTGTAAAGCAGAGGGCATAGCACGGGGATTAAGGACGGGCTCGGTGTGCACTTACCCTGCCTCCGAGCAGACAGGGAAGGATACGTCCTTCCCTGTCACCGTCGATCTCGTAATCCCATCGTCGAAGTGTCGTGGATCATGTCTCGCGGCTTCGATAGGGACCGAGGGTCTTGGCTTAACCGCCCGGACTGCGAGGTAGAAAACCTCTATAAAAAATCACCCCAAACCTCCAAGCGGCGGCGCACCGTGAGGGAGGTTGTTAGCTTGACTAATGGGTAGCTAAATTAGTCGTTAGTGCGAACCACTAGATTTGAGAAGATAAAAAGTTTTTACTCGTGGGAACAATATGGAAAACACACAAAAAACAAACGAAGAGGTGGGGAGTGATGCGGGGTCGAAGTCCGACGCCGCATCTAGCGATGGGAGCGCGGGAGGCTCAGGGAGCTGCCGCTTCGAGAGGGCCAGGACTGCTGCGGAGAACAGCAAGTTCTTCCGCAAGCGGTCCAGGCAGGAGGGCGACCTAGAGTCGACTTCCGGAGAGGAGTTGGCCTCGGCCCGAAAGATCTCCACCAGCAGACGCGGTGGGATCCAAAGCAAGAGGGGAGGGCTCACTGCCTCCGAGAGGTCGGCAAAGGTGGCCGAGAAGGGGCGCCACCCGGGCTTTACTGCTCCCGGGTCTGGCGAAGAGGCGGGTGCGCCTGGCGGCTCCGAGGCGGAGCGTAAGGCCAGGTTCGCAAAGGAGGTGGAAGCCGCAATCCGGGGCGTGGCCGCGAAGGTAAAGCCTTCGACCAAACACAAGGCCATCCCCGCGGCTTCCGCCTCCATTTTGGCGGCTGCGAAGGCCCACTATGTGGGGCCTCCGTCTGATGAGGTGGCCAAGCTGCGGGCAGAGGTGTCCCGCCTGGCGACCTGCATGGAGCTTCTCCAACAGGAGAACACTAAGCTCCGTGCAGACCTGGCCAGCCTGCGGGAGGCTGGCTCCAGTGTGGCTCCTCCAAGGGGGGGACAACAGCAGCAGCAGCGGCAAAGTCAGCCCGTGCCTGTGGAGAACCAGGTTTTGAACCTGGTTCGGCAGGAGCTGGCTGCCTTCCAGACGCGGTTTTCCGTCCTGGAGGGTATTGTCCTGCGTCCCCCCTTGACTGCGAACAAGGCTGCTGCGCCGAAAGCGGTCTCGTACGCGGCTGCTGCGGCTGCCGCCCCCGGGACCAGTCAGCCCTCTGGTAGGGCTGCGTTGCCCCCCGCTGGGAAGTCGGCTCCGGCGAAACCGGCGGCGGGCAAGAAGAAGAAGAAGGGCAAGGCGGCTGCACAGGCAGCAATTGTGCCGGCGCCAGCGGCGAGTGGGCCAGCGCCTGCGGCACGTCCGCCCCCGCCACTGCCTCCCCAGCCTACTACACCTTCCGCGGCTGATGCCGGATGGCAGGTGGCTGGGGAGAAACAGAAGGGGCGGAAGGCGGCCAAAAAGGCCCGCAATGAGGAGCGGCAGCGCCAGCACCGGGCGCGAAAGGTCGCGGCTAGGCTCCGCGCCCCTAAAACCGCGGCTGTAGTAATCACGCTACAGCCAGATGCGGAAAAGAGGGGCGTGTCGTACCGCGACCTGCTGGCGAAAGCCAAGGAGACGGTGAACCTCGGTGAGCTCGGGATCACCGGGGGCCTCCGGCTAAAAGTCACCGCGACAGGGGCTCGCATGCTGGAGATCCCCGGTGAAACCAGCGGCTCGTCCGCAGACGCTCTGGCGGAAAAGCTCAGAGCGTCCCTAAACGCGGACGAGGCCCGAGTCTCCAGGCCAATCAGATGCGCAGACCTGCGCATCTTGGGTCTGGACGATTCGGTGACCGAGGAGGAGGTGGTGGCCGCCGTCGCCAGGTCCGGAGGGTGCCCTGCTGAGCAGGTCAGGGCAGGCGCCATACGTTCGGACCTGTCGGGCATGCGTACCGTTACGGTAAGCTGCCCCGTGACGGCGGCAAAAACTATTGTGGAGGGCCGAAGGCTACTGGTGGGCTGGGTTTCAGCGCAGGTAAAGCTGCTGGAACCCAGACCTCTGAGGTGCTATCGCTGCCACGTGGGGCACCACGTGTCAGTAAAGTGCGCCTCGGAGGTGGACCGCAGTGGCCTCTGCTTCAGATGCAGTCAGCCCGGTCACACATCGGCGGCTTGCTTTGCCACGCCGCACTGTGCTGCATGCGCGGCGGCCGGCAAGCCGGCCGATCACCGGGCTGGGAGCAAGGCCTGCGCTCCACCCACAAGAGGTAAGAGTAGGCCCTCCGCCGCCTCCGCCACCGTCTCCGCCGTCGCTGCCGCGGCTGCCCCCTCTGCCGCTGTCGCCGCCACTGCCGCCGCTGCGACAGTTGCGCCCTTGCAAGGGGCCCGGGAGGGGGAGGGTATGGAGTGCCAATAACGGCCCCATTACGCCTCCTCCAGGCGAACATCAACCACTGCGCCTGCGCCCAGAATCTGCTACTTCAGAGCATGGCGCAGTGGTTGATTAACATCGCCGTGGTCGCTGAGCCGTATTTCGTCCTGCCCAGGGAAGACTGGGTGGCGGACCTAAGCGGCTCAGTGGCCATAGTTTCGTCGGCCGCCGCCGGTACCCCGACCCTTGAAAGTGTCAGGAAAGGTCAGGGGTGCGTAGCGGCACGGTTTGGGGAGATCGTAGTGGTGGGTGTCTACTTCTCCCCGAACCGAACTCTCGCCGAGTTCCACAACTCCCTTGCGGAGTTGAGTGTCGTCGTCGGAAGCCATTCCCTCCCTGTGCTTGTCCTCGGGGACTTCAATGCCAAGAATCTGGCTTGGGGTTCTCGTTGCACAGACGTGCGGGGAAGGATGGTGGAGGACTGGGCTCTGGAAACAGGCCTGGTCGTCCTGAATCGGGGTACTGTACCCACGTGTGTGCGGATGCGGGGCGAGTCGGTGGTGGACATTTCGTTCGCTAGCCCCGCTCTGTCGCCGCGTGTCGTGGACTGGCGTGTCATGGAGGGGGTGGAGACCTATTCCGACCACCGGTATATCCGGTTTGACGTCTCCGCCCAGTCCTCGAGCGCGCCGGTCTTACAGACCCCGAGTGGTCCGCGTTGGGCGCTGAAGCAGCTGGACCGGGAGCTCCTCCTGGAAGCCTCGATCGTGCAGGCCTGGGTGACATCACCGGACAGGCCTGCCGACGTTGATAATGAGGCAGGGTGGTTCCAGGAGGCCATGTCCGACATATGTGACGTGGCAATGCCCCGAGTTCGGCCAGGACGCGCCCGGCGTCAGGTGTACTGGTGGTCGCGCGAGCTGACAACTCTGCGCGAGGCGTGCGTCGCTGCGCGACACCCGTACGCCAGGCATCGCAGGCTCCGCATTCGCCCGCCGAATGCGGAAGCCATTGAGGCGGAGCTATATGAGGGCTACAGAGCGGCGAAGACCGCCCTCCACGAGGCTGTCCTGCGGGCCAGAGATCGGGCCCGCGAGGAGATGCTGGGGACTCTTGACGGGGATCCGTGGGGGCGCCCTTACAAGATGGTGCGGGATAAACTCCGCACCTGGGCCCCCCCACTGACGCAGAGTCTCCGGCCTCAGCTCGTGGAGGACGTGGTGAGCGCTCTGTTTCCCTCGCGAGGGGAACATCCCCCCCCGCCTATGGCTCCGCCACCTGCGGTGCCGGAAGCGGACCACGACGACGACGACGTCTCGGAAGTGGCTGGGGTAGACCTGAGAGTGGCGGTAGGACGGCTCAAGGCCAAAAATACCGCCCCGGGACCCGACGGCTTGCCTGGCAAAGCCTGGGTCCTGGCCTTTGAGGCTCTCGGGCCCCGACTGGAGGGGCTCCTAAGCGCATGCTTGGAGAGAGGCCAGTTCCCGCTTCGTTGGAAGACGGGGAAGCTGGTCCTCATTCGGAAGCCGGGGCGCCCTGCGGACTCTCCGTCCGCATACCGGCCCGTTGTGTTGCTCGACGAGGTGGGCAAGCTCTTTGAAAGAGTAATTGCAAACCGCCTCGCCGAGCACCTTGCGGGGATGGGTCCGGATCTTGCGGAACACCAGTTTGGTTTCCGCAAGGGGCGCTCCACGGTGGACGCCATCATGCGCGTAAGAGCCCTCACGACGGGGGATGCGGTGTCCCGGGGTGGGGTTGTCTTGGCGGTGTCTCTCGACATCGCCAACGCCTTCAACTCCATGCCCTGGAGCTGCATTGGGGAGGCACTCCGGTATCACCGGGTGCCGACCTACCTTCGTCGTGTGGTCGGGGATTACCTGACGGACAGAGCCGTCATCTACCCCGGTCGCTCCGGAGAGTGGAACCGGCGAGAGATGTCGTGCGGTGTCCCACAGGGATCGGTTCTAGGACCGCCCTTGTGGAACATCGGCTACGACTGGGTGCTGCGCGCCGACCTCCCTAGTGGCGTCAGCGTAGTGTGCTACGCTGACGACACGCTGGTGCTGGCACAGGGGAGGTCGCACGAGGCGGCGGCCGACTTGATGACACGCGGGGTTGCGATAGTCGTTGAGAGGATCCGGCAACTGGGTCTCGAGGTGGCATTGCACAAGTCCGAGGCCATGTGCTTTCATGGGCCTCGGAATGCGCCACCGTCGGGATCCTCACTGACGGTAGGAGGGGTTTCCATCGGCGTCGGGTCGACGTTGAAGTACCTGGGACTTGTCCTCGACAGCCGGTGGAACTTCGTGGAGCACTTCCGACGTTTGGCCCCTAAACTGGAACGGACTGGGGCTGCCTTCAGGCGGCTCCTGCCCAATCTGGGGGGGCCGAACGCCTCCTGCCGGAGGCTCTATGCGGGGGTCGTGCGGTCCATGGCCCTTTACGGTGCCCCGGTGTGGGCGCGTTCCTTGAGGCGGCGAGCCGCCCATTATCTGAACGCGCCCCAAAAGGTGATAGCCGTGAGGATGGTCCGTGGGTTCCGCACGATCTCGGGCGAGGCTGCGAGCCTCCTAGCCGGATTGCCACCATGGGATCTGGAGGCGATAGTCCTCGCGCGCCTACATGAATGGCGCGCGGAGGTTCTTCGCCGGGGGGTTACTCCGCTGCCGCGGCTAATTGCCGCTCAGCGGACAAACCTCCGAGCCGATCTCATGGTGACATGGAGAGAGCGACTGTCGCAACCCCGAGCAGGGCACGCCACGATAGTGGCGATAAGTCCCCTCTTTGAGGAGTGGCTTGAGAGGCGCCACGGCGTACTCACCTTCCGCCTGACGCAGGTCCTCACCGGACACGGTTGTTTCGGGAGGTTCCTGCATCGAATCAGGCGGGAGGAGACGCCCGGGTGTTTCCATTGCGAGGATCGACCGGAGGACACGGTGGTGCATACGGTGGAGGTCTGCCCCGCTTGGGCGGAGCAACGCCGTGTCCTCAAAGCGGCGATCGGCGGCGGCGACCTCTCGCGTCCGGCCCTGGTTCGAGCCATGGTCCGGAGCGAGACGGAATGGGAAGCCGTCACCTCCTTTTGCGAAGCAGTCATGCTAGCAAAGGAGGAGGCGGAACGTGAGAGAGAGCGTTCCTCCTCACGTCCCAGCCGCCGCGGGAGACGCACCGGGCGTCGGGGGCCACATGGTGGCCCCCGGCCACCGTAGACGCGGGCCTGTGGACGGTGAGCTAAGGGCTAGCTCGCCGTCCCTCCGTCTTAGGACGACAGGCCGTGTCGACGGCGCGTTCGTGTTCCACGCGCGCCTCAAAGAGATGTCAGCATAGGGAAGGGGCCCGCAAGGGCCGATGCCTGCCGGGTGCTGCGGGTTGTTCGAAAGAGATACCGCGGCCCCGGAACACAAAGGGCGATGAAGGAACATGGGTGGGTTTTAGTCAGTAAAAGTCTGACACACCCTCCCGCTCAGCCCAGAGCGGGAGAAGTCATTTGATGATTTCCCATCCGGAAAAAAAATAAAAAAAAAAAAAAAAAAAGGAGGGGTAGCCTAATATAACCTCACGACGTATCTCCAAGGGGGAGGGGGACTATAAAAGTGGCCTAAAAACCTCATGTGATTAAAGGACGGCCCCTTAGTTAAACTAGATAGTGAATAGCTTCTTAATCTTGAGATTGAGCTTCAAACTGAATCATGGCGTAAGGACTCGTACTCCCGAAACTGCAAATTCACAAACGAAAATTTTACAACGGTCCCGTATTCAAGAGGAGGTAGGAAGGTACCTACACTGCCTATGACCTCCCGTGACCGCCATATGTGGAGTTCAGTGCCAGCTACCATATGCGAGCCCTACGGTTACCATCAGAATATCTGAATGAATTTACCTTCATCATTACCCAGGAATAAATGCATGATGTGCTTTTTTTCACTGCAGGTAGGTTAATTATATTATATTAAGTAAGTAGGTACAATAAAAATAATCAATGCAATGCAGGTACCTACGGAAGGTATACGAAATCGATATGGATATAGCGCCTTTTTTTTTTTTTTCTTTTTTTTTTTTTTTTTTTTTTCGGATGGGAAATCATCAAATGACTTCTCCCGCTCTGGGCTGAGCGGGAGGGAGTGTCAGACTTTTACTGACTAAAACCCATCCATGTTCCTTCATCGCCCTTTGTGTTCCGGGGCCGCGGTATCTCTTTCGAACAACCCGCAGCACCCGGCAGGCATCGGCCCTTGCGGGCCCCTTCCCTATGCTGACATCTCTTTGAGGCGCGCGTGGAACACGAACGCGCCGTCGACACGGCCTGTCGTCCTAAGACGGAGGGACGGCGAGCTAGCCCTTAGCTCACCGTCCACAGGCCCGCGTCTACGGTGGCCGGGGGCCACCACGTGGCCCCCGACGCCCGGTGCGTCTCCCGCGGCGGCTGGGACGTGAGGAGGAACGCTCTCTCTCACGTTCCGCCTCCTCCTTTGCTAGCATGACTGCTTCGCAAAAGGAGGTGACGGCTTCCCATTCCGTCTCGCTCCGGACCATGGCTCGAACCAGGGCCGGACGCGAGAGGTCGCCGCCGCCGATCGCCGCTAGGAGGACACGGCGGTGCTCCGCCCAAGCGGGGCAGACCTCCACCGTATGCTCCACCGTGTCCTCCGGTCGATCCTCGCAGTGGAAACACCCGGGCGTCTCCTCCCGCCTGATTCGGTGCAGGAACCTCCCGAAACAACCGTGTCCGGTGAGGACCTGCGTCAGGCGGAAGGTGAGGACGCCGTGGCGCCTCTCAAGCCACTCCTCAAAGAGGGGACTTATCGCCACTATCGTGGCGTGCCCTGCACGGGGTTGCGACAGTCGCTCTCTCCATGTCACCATGAGATCGGCTCGGAGGTTTGTCCGCTGAGCGGCAATTAGCCGCGGCAGCGGAGTAACCCCCCGGCGAAGAACCTCCGCGCGCCATTCATGTAGGCGCGCGAGGACTATCGCCTCCAGATCCCATGGTGGCAATCCGGCTAGGAGGCTCGCAGCCTCGCCCGAGATCGTGCGGAACCCACGGACCATCCTTACGGCTATCACCTTTTGGGGCGCGTTCAGATAATGGGCGGCTCGCCGCCTCAAGGAACGCGCCCACACCGGGGCACCGTAAAGGGCCATGGACCGCACGACCCCCGCATAGAGCCTCCGGCAGGAGGCGTTCGGCCCCCCCAGATTGGGCAGGAGCCGCCTGAAGGCAGCCCCAGTCCGTTCCAGTTTAGGGGCCAAACGTCGGAAGTGCTCCACGAAGTTCCACCGGCTGTCGAGGACAAGTCCCAGGTACTTCAACGTCGACCCGACGCCGATGGAAACCCCTCCTACCGTCAGTGAGGATCCCGACGGTGGCGCATTCCGAGGCCCATGAAAGCACATGGCCTCGGACTTGTGCAATGCCACCTCGAGACCCAGTTGCCGGATCCTCTCAACGACTATCGCAACCCCGCGTGTCATCAAGTCGGCCGCCGCCTCGTGCGACCTCCCCTGTGCCAGCACCAGCGTGTCGTCAGCGTAGCACACTACGCTGACGCCACTAGGGAGGTCGGCGCGCAGCACCCAGTCGTAGCCGATGTTCCACAAGGGCGGTCCTAGAACCGATCCCTGTGGGACACCGCACGACATCTCTCGCCGGTTCCACTCTCCGGAGCGACCGGGGTAAATGACGGCTCTGTCCGTCAGGTAATCCCCGACCACACGACGAAGGTAGGTCGGCACCCGGTGATACCGGAGTGCCTCCCCAATGCAGCTCCAGGGCATGGAGTTGAAGGCGTTGGCGATGTCGAGAGACACCGCCAAGACAACCCCACCCCGGGACACCGCATCCCCTGTCGTGAGGGCTCTTACGCGCATGATGGCGTCCACCGTGGAGCGCCCCTTGCGGAAACCAAACTGGTGTTCCGCAAGATCCGGACCCATCCCCGCAAGGTGCTCGGCGAGGCGGTTTGCAATGACTCTTTCAAAGAGCTTGCCCACCTCGTCGAGCAACACAACGGGCCGGTATGCGGACGGAGAGTCCGCAGGGCGCCCCGGCTTCCGGATGAGGACCAGCTTCCCCGTCTTCCAACGAAGCGGGAACTGTCCTCTCTCCAAGCATGCGCTTAGGAGCCCCTCCAGTCGGGGCCCGAGAGCCTCAAAGGCCAGGACCCAGGCTTTGCCAGGCAAGCCGTCGGGTCCCGGGGCGGTATTTTTGGCCTTGAGCCGTCCTACCGCCACTCTCAGGTCTACCCCAGCCACTTCCGGGACGTCGTCGTCGTCGTGGTCCGCTTCCGGCACCACAGGTGGCGGAGCCATAGGCGGGGGGGGATGTTCCCCTCGCGAGGGAAACAAAGCGCTCACCACGTCCTCCACGAGCTGAGGCCGGAGACTCTGCGTCAGTGGGGGGGCCCAGGTGCGGAGTTTATCCCGCACCATCTTGTAAGGGCGCCCCCACGGATCCCCGTCAAGAGTCCCCAGCATCTCCTCGCGGGCCCGATCTCTGGCCCGCAGGACAGCCTCGCGGAGGGCGGTCTTCGCCGCTTTGTAGCCCTCATATAGCTCCGCCTCAATGGCTTCCGCATTCGGCGGGCGAATGCGGAGCCTGCGATGCCTGGCGTACGGGTGTCGCGCAGCGACGCACGCCTCGCGCAGAGTTGTCAGCTCGCGCGACCACCAGTACACCTGACGCCGGGCGCGTCCTGGCCGAACTCGGGGCATTGCCACGTCACATATGTCGGACATGGCCCCCTGGAACCACCCTGCCTCATTATCAACGTCGGCAGGCCTGTCCGGTGATGTCACCCAGGCCTGCACGATCGAGGCTTCCAGGAGGAGCTCCCGGTCCAGCTGCTTCAGCGCCCAACGCGGACCACTCGGGGCCTGTAAGACCGGCGCGCTCGAGGACTGGGCGGAGACGTCAAACCGGATATACCGGTGGTCGGAATAAGTCTCCACCCCCTCCATGACACGCCAGTCCACGACACGCGGCGACAGAGCGGGGCTAGCGAACGAAATGTCCACCACCGACTCGCCCCGCATCCGCACACACGTGGGTACAGTACCCCGATTCAGGACGACCAGGCCTGTTTCCAGAGCCCAGTCCTCCACCATCCTTCCCCGCACGTCTGTGCAACGAGAACCCCAAGCCAGATTCTTGGCATTGAAGTCCCCGAGGACAAGCACAGGGAGGGAATGGCTTCCGACGACGACACATGGATATAGCGCCTGAAAGCATAATTTACAATGTTTCATGCAACAAAATAACCTTTAACCTTTTTTTTTTTAATAGTGCTTCGGAGTTCAGATTTAATAATAGAAACTTAATAGATACAAAGCTAGTTTTTGCTATTAAAAAAAAAAACAAAAATATCTAAAATAACTATTTTAATTACATATATCATTAACTTAATGACACTTTACGAGGAATTTAAGGTCGATTTGTACGGTACGCAGTGACTCCACAACGACCTTCTGGCGTACATTTAATAGACCATATTAGATACAAGAACTAGATTCTAGATGTGAGTGTTGTAGTTATTTCTTATGTGGTGGTAAATATTCGATCGGCGCTGGGCCTCACAAAAACACTAGATTTTGAAATTATAATGTCCGCACACCACAGCGCCCGACGAATGAAACATTTGACTTTGGTATAGGTCGTCGACTTACTGCCTGTCACTTAGATATAGTGTATAGATGCTTATATATTATTATAACGTATTGAATTTAAGAAAAGAAAAGTAAGATGCACCGTAAGTAACGGGTTGCAGTCTACGGTACCTCTACTTATTTGTAAAGCCTGCACGATTACAATCTTCAGATCAAAATGATTGCCAATTAAAAATATGCTTTTATCACGACTAAGAGCTAGGTACTGTTTAGCCTCTTGCTTGATACCTAGTTACTGATGTTCAGATATAACAGTTCTGAGTTAGAACGGAAAGAGTGCTGTGTCAAAGCAAAGATGGTCAGGTTAAGAAGGCCCTTAAAGGCAAAGACAAGTCGCTTTCAAAACGTTTCTGATTTCTACAATGATTTTCAACATGAACAGAAAAATCTTAAATGAATCTATACTAATAGACTAAATATAATAAATCTATCATCGTTTTCACTTTTCACTAATAGAATGTCGTTTTGATTAAAGTTTAAGCGCCGGGGTAGCCCGCAAAATAAAATTTTTCTTACGTTTTTTCCAATACACACATACAGAGTTATAATCATTAAAATAATCGATACAACCCTCTAAGTTCAATCCCATTGAATAACTTTTTGCGCTGACCTAGCCACCGTACGAGAGCCTGATCCTCCTATGATGTTGGTAGGTAGCAGTAGGAAAAGGTAGAGAGATTCAACCACTTTACATTCAATGTGCCTACCATGCATAACCCAAATCTAGGCATGGTATTGGTATATTATATAAAATTTCATTAGTCCTGGTAAAATATCATAAAATCCTCAAGTGTCTGAAGTACTGAAAACACAGTATAGTATCGCCAAGTAGTTGTAAATCAGGATCGATCGAGCATGCATAAAATATGAGTGTTTGTCCCTGATAAGGCGATAATATGACCGGGAGATGGATTTGTCTGACGGACATTGTATTTTAATGGAGGTGATCTTGTTGCTAAGATCAAAATAAAATATGTTATAGCTTTTTTTACTTTTATTCAATACTAGCTTCTGCTCGCGGCTTCGCCCGTGAGGCCTACATGAAACAAATGCTATTTTTTTTCAGTAACAAACATTATAAGAGCGCTTTCAATGTTTTTTCACTACTGACAATGAGAGGGTCATTGAACATACGAACTGAAAATATCCCAAACAAAGCAATACGGACGAAGTTCTCCAACTAAACTAATCTTTGGGTTCTGGGATGAGAGTAATACTGTACTATAACTTTCACACGTGCGTGTGTAAAAGATACCTATAATAATTATGAGACAACCAGAAATTGATAATAAATATTATTTACAACGAAATACTCTAACTACCGCAGTATTTCTTTGTTTAAAATTACCAGGCTGCTCCGGGGGCTCACTCTAGAGCAGGCCACGTATAACTGACCGTGTGAAAAGCAGTTCTCCCTTAAGTCTATCCCTGCTAAATTAAGAGTTTGGCCTTGAGATTTACTTATGGTCATGGCAAAGCAGACTTTGTGGGGAAACTGCACTCTTTTGACTCGAAGGGGTAGGTTCGATGGTGTTAGAGGAATCCTCGGAATAAACAGACTCCCCTCGGGAACAACCGGTCAGTATAGTTGCCTCGATAACATTTCGTTGCAATGTTTTCACTAGCAACTTGGTGCCATTGCATAATTTTGGCGGGTTTAAATTAGTACGAAACAAGTAAGTTTAATTACGCCGCAACATTACTGGGGCGCCAACTCTCAATTTTAATATGTGAGTTGGCAGACCTCAATGGAGAGAGGGAAGCTTTAATGGGTCAAGAAATTAAACCGGGTAATACATGGCGTCATCGTTGTTTATCACTGAGGCCACTGATTTACAACGATTTTCAACTGCTTGGAACGATCTCAAAAGAATTTCGTTGATGATCGTGGCTTGGTCGATTTTTGGTGTTAGGATGGCACACTCGCACAACCATTCTGCAAGTTTATCGTGGATTTTATTAAAATCTGGGTAGATTTTAACTATAAGCTCGTATACAGCGGTGACAATTGTGCCTAACAGAAGGATGAGAAAAAAAAGTCAAGGAACTAAAAGAAAATATAAACTCTCCACCTTAGAAAAGTTAACTTTTCTCTAGTCCTTTACTCAGAAATAGATGTTACTTAATTGACTTAGGGAGACAATCTTAAGAACAAAAGACGTAAGGTTCCGAGACTGAGCGAACCAAGCCCAAAAATTTTAACACCCTCTTTTGATCCTTCTTAAAGGAGTTACTTGGTCGACTTATGGACCAAGTCAAATTCAAGAGGAAGTAGGCTGAAAGAGCCAGCGAAGCGAGCTCGAACATTTTTTTGACACCCTGCCTTGAACAAGTTAGAATTGTTTGGTTCCTTCGTACACCAAATAACTCCCTTGGTCGATTTACAGAACAAGCCAAGATTGAAGAGAAAGTAGGCTGCAAGAGCGAGCGAAGCGAGCGCGAAATTTTTTTAGAAATTGTTTCGATACAGGAGTTACTTGATCGACTCAAAGTAGTTAAAGTACCTTGGACATTACCTTACCGACGACCTTAAAGATGACGTTGACATAGAGAGGGAGCGCAGGTCTCTGTCAGTCCGTGGCAACATACTGGCCCTTAGATTCGCCCACTGTACGGACCAAGTCACGATCACGCTATTTAACGCGTATTGTCAGGATCTGTACACAGGTGGTCTGTGGGTTAGTTATACCAAAAAATCCCTGGACACTCTGCGCGTCCAATACTATAACATTATCAGAATGATGTTGGAACTTCCTCATTTCTGCAGTGCCACCGAGATGTTCGCGCAGGCTCATACCGACTGGGCACACCACAATTGCGGCGCTAAGTCCCCTCTTTGAGGAGTGGCTGGAGAGGCGCCACGGCGTCCTCACCTTCCGCCTGACGCAGGTCCTCACCGGACACGGTTGTTTCGGGAGGTTCCTGTTTCAGATAAAGCGGGAGGAAACGCCCGGGTGTCACCATTGTGTGGATCGCCCGGAGGACACGGTGGAGCATACGGTGGAGGTCTGCTCAGCTTGGGCGGAGCACCGCCGTGTCCTCGTGCAGGCGATTCGCGGTGGCGATCTCTTGCGTCCGGCCCTGGTCCAGGCCATGGTACAGAGCGAGAGGGCATGGGAAGCAGTCACCTCCTTCTGCAAAGCAGTAATGCTCGCGAAGGAGGAGGCGGAACGCGTGAGGGAGATGCAATCTCTGCGCCCTCATGCCCCTAGCCGCCGCAGGAGACGCCCCGGGCGTCGGGAATCCCAAGCAGATTCCCGGCCACCGTAGGCGCGGGCTTGCGGACGGCAAGCAATGGGTAGCTCGTTCGGTAAGGACCAGGCCCGGGTCGATGGCGCGTTGTGTTCCACGCGCGCCTCAAAGAGACCGATGCCTGCCAGGGTTGCGGATTTTTTCGAAAGACTCACCGTGGCCCTTGGCATCTTGGCACAGGCACCTGAAGGAACACGGGTGGGTTTTAGTCAGTAAGAGTCTGACACGCCCTCCCGTTCCACCCAAAGCGGGAGGGGTCATTTGATGATTTCCCACCCCAAAAAAAAAACCCTGCAGTGTAAAAATACGGACATACAGAAAAACATCCGCATTAATAAACCCACGGACATAAAATCGAGAGAGGAAAATTTATAAAAGGCACTGTATGTGTAAATAAATGTCATAAATTGACTATAGGAACTACCACAGAAATCAGGATAACGCAGCTATAGGTACGTGTTTTAAAAAACTTTATTATTATCACTAACCACAATGCAATATATTAGCTCTGGCAATACTTAGTATAGTACTATAAGTCTTGTCTAATTTTTCTTAATGTTACGCCATACAATGCTCTCAGGTATGTAGGTAGCTACCCATCTGTGGATCCTGGGTCCAAGTCCACGCCTTTTTTATTTCCTTCCAAGATATGAAGTGATTCATGAAAATTCATCGAAGCTTATTAAGGAAAATATCTTTAAAAATACCTAGCCAGTCATAGGTACCATACCATTTGATAATAGTGGAAATAGGCATATTAGGATAACCTGGAGTGCTTTGGACATAGGTTGTGTTTGATCCTATCAAAGACAATCTGAATTCTGCTCAGTATATTAAGTAATATAAGTACCTATACAAGGTATAGTTTTGCAACCTCGTCAAAATTCAGGAGATTGTCATAGAAGACGTCAATAATCAATATAAACCTGGTCAATAATAACAAACGCTGCTTTTTTTAGTTGTTTTAATTTGACACTATTTCAGAATGAAGCCCTTTTCAAAAGAGGAGCCCGACCCGTTTATCAAATAAACGTCTGCATTTGTTTGTGTGTGTGAAAACGCGGTTATAGGGCTAGTATTAGACGGGCCCTGTTTTAATACGGGTGGTGTAAACTTATCGATTACCGATATTAAGAAAAAAAACCTACCCATTTTATTATTGATTCGGGTCCAGAATCATTAGCATAGTTACCTCCTTGAATTTGACGAGGATGCAAAGCAACACCTTGTATATACCCACACCACAACATTATCTAATGTTAGGTACCGTATGCACGTGGTCTAAGAGTGATCATGAAGATAATAGCCGATGAATCAGACAATGGCGTCAGGACATCCGAATAGAAGCTTAAGCACCCAAAAACAAGTCGTCGAACCTCATTTTGGTCATTACCTTATCAATAAATTGATACCTTTTAGCACAAACCCTGCATTCTGTTGAGTTCGAAGACCAGACAGGGGCTGTTGTCCGGCCTTTCAATCTACCTACCTACCGAAATAGGTAGTTATCATACCTAACACATCTACCCCGTTCAAAAATAATACATGATCGCAAATGGTTCAAAAATCTAAACGAGGTCGTGGACCTTTGCTAATCAGTTCCGCAAGCAAAAAAATATGTATTTTTTTCTATAAAGGACTCCGTGTGGCTTTACCTTGGCGTGATCAGATACAACCTTCGAATATATTTCGTCACATAAATAGACGGTCGATGAACCTCATTGAATAAGGTAATGACGAGAATTATTTTACAATTAATTTAAATTAGCATTTTAGGAACAAATGTCAAGTATCGGCATTTAGTTGAGCTCAGCCACTTACCTGTGATCCAAAGCGTGAAAAACACTTTTTTTGCTTATTGCTAGTCAATTTATTTAGTTCGAAATAATTTATCTAATCTTTAATTGGATTTCATTTGCATATTGTACCTATTAAAATATCTTTTATTTTACGTGCGATCGATGTTGCAAGCTGATGCGAATTTGCATCATCACTCATCAGATCAGCTGCGGTGTTTTTCATCCCAGTTGCTGCAATAAGCACCTATTGCGGAATTATTAATAAGTAGTCTGTTATACCAAAATAGAAAGCCAGTAACGAAATAAATAAGTTCTAGTCTCAATTTTAAAGCATCTCTTGGTACTTCTCGAACCAATGATGTACCTAGTGGAACTATTAAAGCCGGCTCCCATATGGCGCAACGCATTTTTAGGTTACCTAGCCTTTCAACACATCTTTCAAAATCTTATCATTTCCGTGCTATTTTTCACCTATTCAGGCCCCTCATAAATATATTCGAAATTCAAGAATAAATGACAAACAAACGCGCCTCAAAAAACAAGTCACGCCATTCCTATGTATGTAGACCACATCTGCGTAGGAGAACTGCTGATAAATAAATAATATATTTAATTCTTTATCGATTAACTTACCTACGACCAGTACATAATGATTAATTGTATTTTAGTTTGGCGCCAAAATTCCATACAAAAACGTGGCTGAACGACCATGACTCTAGGGCGCAAAAAACTGTGAAGGTATTGAGTATTGAACTTGCCAAGATACTTCGATAGATATGGATCTATAAAGCTTTAATCTACGAATAATAATAATGAGCGTACTGTTCGTTCGACACAGAAATAATATTGATCTCGTTGCCTTTCAGTAAAGGTCGCACACAGCAAGGTCTTTGGAGAAAAAAGCATTTTGCATCAATGTTATGTATTTATTTGACTAGTTAATCATAATATATTCAGGAACGTATAAGGACACCGCGATAGGTCATTTCCAAACGGCGAAACTTAGGCCTCTATGTATAAAAAATCTCAATGGGTATATGTACATGTAATTTGGAATTAAATCAGTACATAGGTACCTAAGTAATCTACATAAATTTTTAAGCACATCCTAATTTGGATGTCCAGAACTTATCATCGTAAGTTCAGTAGCTATCGATGAGAGGGCTGACATACATCTTGTCGCCTTTGAGCTTCCCTGCCGAAATCTGACGGTCACGTTCACGGCGCATTGCCTGACAAACAAAGAAAAAGTTCAGCAGTATATTTCGAGTTATAGTTTACTAATCTAATATAATTTTTATCTCCTTCGTACCAACCACTTATAAACTTCTACTACTAATTAATGTAGGTAAAACAATCCCTTGCAATTCTAGAGGGTTGCCAAAGAAGATCAATAAAAGAGCAGAAATTACGAAATTCGTAAAAAAAAATACCAAAAATGGGTTTAGCTGAGCTTGCTCAACGTCTCCTCCAAGTTACAGGGAGAGGAGGGGACGGGGGTAAAGAGTAACGTGAATGCGCCTGTTTGAAAATGTGCGATTGATTTGACGTATTGCATCAGAGTGCAAGATTGTAATTATTGCAGGCGCTTAGATAAAGATAAAGATATATTTATTTTGTAAAAACATGAGTAGTATGTATACAGGTCTTATAAATAAATTAGATGTAGCTACATGTTTTGCCATTTAGGAGTGGCGTACAAATTTTTTTTTGGCCTTAAGCCATAGGATGAACTTAATTAGTTTAAAATTTAAAAAGTTGAGGTAATTACCTAGTTATATTAGATGAAGAAATCTCGTAATTGAATAGCCGATAGTTTCGTTTTTTATTCGTTTAAGAATTCTGATAGGCTGTAATAGCATTTAGTTAAAAGAAATCGTTTAAGCTGTTTTTTAAAGAGTCTAGTTGGTAATTGTCTAATAAGTTTAGGGATTTTGTTATATATTACTGGTGCCAAATAGAATATGCTTGTATGCATCAGTGTCGTGTTCGGCCTAACTATTTCTAGCATATCATTATCACGACGACTGCGAATCGAGACTTCTGACATTTTTTTAAATAATTTAAGATTAGTTAGTACAAAATTAGCTACTTCATATATAAAAAAGGAAGGTAAACTTAAAATATTGTGCTCAATAAAATATGGTTTGCAACTATCGGTAACCTTTAGACCGAACATAGCCCTAATGCACCTTTTTTGGGACTTAAATATCATTTCCTTATTAACCGAGTTTCCCCAGAATATAACGCCAAACCTTAATATGGAACCGACAATCCCATGGTAGGCAGTAAGAAGCGCATCGGTGCTTATAACGGGTGCAAGTTTGTAGAGTGCGTAAGCCGAGGAATTAATTCTTCACACGTCGATAGTGGGTGGATGTTTGGGTGATGTTTGGTAACGATGCGATGCTAAGGTAGTACCTAAACACTTAATGGTAACTTTGTGGTAGGTGTCGTTCTGTAGTTTTTGCCTACCCACTGGAATAAGGCGTCAGATTATGTTTCCTGTGTAGTTATACGATCGCAAGAGATAAAAACAGAAAAAAAAAGTAATAATTATTCAAAATTGACATACGATAAATCTTTTAAACTGCTTTAATCTGGTGTGGCACTCCCGAAAGTCGGCAACTAAATAGTTGCACTTGACGAGGCCGCGACCCAGTCCGTAGGCTTCCAAACAGTCCATTAACGCCATCTCCTGCTTCTGACATCGGCCCAACATCTGGTGCGAATGGATTCCTCCCGTGAGGTCAGTAAATGGAGACCTCCAAAATGGCGAAATATTATGCATTATCGACTTCTTCTCGACAAATAGCGCAAAATATTAATAACTTGCTAAATTATTTGGGAATAATAGCAATAGCACTATGTGATGTAAATGTGACAAATCTTATTCTTTTCTTGAAATTATTTAGCAACCAGAAACTGTGTACAGACAGGAATATTATCGAGAAAAGAGGTTTAATGGTTAGCGAGCTTTTACTGTGAAAAACCATCAATTTAATTAATGTTTCGTCTAGAGTACTCTATAGCGGTTTCAGACTCGAATAAAATGTTCTTTATTATGTACACCTACAAATAACATTTATAAAAAGAAAACATTTCACATAGGGTACCATGGGCGGTCATAACGCTAAAAGCGATCTTTTTCAAGACAACCTTTGGATGGATTGAAGGAAGAAGGAAAGACAATACTGCAGGTAGTCTGTGGTGCACCAATTATATTATAATATACATACATGCTTATACTGATATAGAAATATAAATAAGTATGATACATAGGTATATAATAATCATGTAACAAGAGGAGAAAAACCATGTATAGTGAGGTTTAAGTAGAGAGGTAGTGGTTTTTGACCATATTTTTAAAAGTGGACAAGGCTAGCGTATTATTTTGCGCGCGCGACCCATTTTGCGCTTCAAAAAAACGAACGTGAGTACAATGCGCTAATCTGAAGTTTTAATTCATATGAATCACAACCTTACATGTAAGTAAAGGTTGGTTCATATTAATAAAATATCACGAGAGGGACGCTGCGGGCGGTGTTACCTGACGAGGCATCAAATATGGGTGTTTTGCGGGAGTACCGTGACAAGGATGAGCATCCATGCGTAGCAAATCCCTTTGAGATATATATTGCCATTTGTTAACCTCGAAGATGTGTCAAAATTTCACGAGTGATTCGACATTTGATTAAAACAAGTGATTGCAGGTGTCGCTAAAGGGTTTGACCATAAGCTCCAAATAAAATAATAGCAAGAAAGTTAAAAATAGAGTTGGGTGTTTCTGAGTTTATATCAAAATATTTCGAAAGTCCCTTCTTTAGAAATGGTGATGTTTAAATAAATATGTAGTAATAGTGTAATAAATCAATTTTTATTGATTAAATTATTTTTATTTACACCAGTATAACAGTGATTCTGCAGTTGGAGTGAAAGTGACTATTGGAAGAAGTTTCTCTACATAACATTAAAAACTATCAATTTTCGGTGATACATAATGGCTGTCTCCCTTCAGCTTTCCTTCGGAGATTTGTCTGTCACGTTCTCTGCGCATTGCCTGAAACAATATTTAGAGTTGCCAGTAAATACTTCAATATTGCCCTATTGCAATAAATCACAATCAAAATAAATCAAATACTAATTTATTTAGCAGGCCTACTGTAATTTATGATTAAATAATTATGTTATACTCTATGACAGGTTTACTTAGGATAATATTGGAATCGGTATATAACATACACCTTAGTTTGAGAAGTTAGCTCAACAACTGTTAGATGTTGTGGTATGTTGACAACATTGTTTATTAAAATACAGACACAGTTGTTTAGAAGTCAAATGATTCATAAAATAATATCAGTTAAGTACAGCCCTTATAACTTGAACAATATTTAAGTGCAATAGTTGTCTCACTGCTCAAGCAGTGCAAAACTATTAGACAAAGAGGTTATTAATTTCTAGTTTTCGTTCCCCAACTTAGTATCCACAGACATACAAATAAACATACCATGAATCGTTTGAATTGCTTCATTGATGTCTGGCACTCATGGAAATCACCGAACAAGTGATGGCATTTGACCTTCCCGCGCTCAAGACCGTAGGCCTCCAGGCAATCCATGTACCGACCCTCCTCCTTCTGGCACCGGCCCAGCATTTGATGGGAGTGAATACCTCCCGTTAAATCCGTAAACGGGGAGCGAAAGAATGGTGAAATAGACATTGTTATAGCTGAAAAATACAGAAAATACCTTTTATAATGCACATCTAGGTTACAAAATTACGTAAACAAATGACATCGGACTCTAAGTTAGTTGTGATTTCCTTTTTACTTGATAACGCTGCATTTTTATTTGTGTCGGTTAAAACGAATGAAAGTAGCCCTCTATGGTGTAAAATTACCTTTATATTTTTCAAAAATCGAATTTATTCAATGAGTGCCAGTCGAAAACAAAACTGACAGAAATTTTTCAAGTGACACTGACACTGACAGTGAATATTTCATTTATTGCCATTGCCAAACTGTACAAGTGCTGCCATAATAATATTTTGTATTATTGTAGGTGTTGGATTGAACAAGTTTGTTTGAAAATATGTATGTTTATTTCTTTTGTTTGAAATTCAATTTGTATCAGATCATTAATGTGTTTATGAAAAACTTTTTCCGAAATTCTTGTAGCTTTTCTAGTATGTTTTTTGACACTGTCAAAATCAGCTGGAAATCTGAGAAGTGCCACAATTCAAGTTTCCACTTATTTTCTTTTAAAATTAATTATTAACTTTAATAACGATGGAACAGTGGGTTAGTGAAGGATTGTCCAAGATTTTAGACTTTCAGATACCAGATGATTTAATAAAGTAAGTCCAAAAAGCAATAAACAAAACAACATTAAGTTTTAAAGTTTTGACTTTTATCTTCTAATAATAAAATACTTCTAAAATTATGTTTCGTTATGAGTGAAAAGCCGATTATTATTTGATTCTCTTTATTCTTTAATTTCAGATACATCTTGTCGATTGAAAGTGAGAGTGATTTGAATGAGTATATGAAAACTTTGTTGGACTTTGATAACTCTCAACATAAAGGTTTCTTCTTAGAACTGTGCAAAAAGAAATTCCCAAGCCGAGGTATTTGTTATTTTTTTTATACTTGAATAATTACTGAAGAATTTTTATATTTATTAATGTAAGCATTTAGCATACATATTTTTATTGTTGAATGATTAATTATTATTGCACAATATTGACACAATCACATATCGCAATATTGTGACTTTTGAACTTCTAAATCTCAAAATCTATTTATAAAAAAAATCATGGCGTCTCATTGCTTCTTTGCAGCATGATTGGAGGACAAATCAACAAATACACTTCTACAGATAATACTAGTAGGAGTCAATGAACAAAATAATAATTAAAGATAGATGATTAAAATAATAACCTCATACACAGGGAGTGTATAAAGTTTTTTAATGACATGTTCTCAAACAGGATTGAAAAGAAGAACTTAAAATAAAGCCTCTCCAATTTCTTCCTAAACCTGAAAAATATAACAATTGTTTAGCTCTAAGTCTAAAGAAACGAAACAAATATGTCGACTTCCGAAATTCCAGGCACCTCCCTGCCCAAGCAGCAAAAGAAGAAGATATCAAAGAACAAGCAGCAGACAGACTTCATCAGTGCGGAACCGGTGCAACAGCAACCGGAGCCAACCGAATCAGACACTAAGTCAAAGAAAAAGACCAAGTATGTGAACCTGTACTCACAGGAGGGGAAGAATGCTCAGGTTGTACTGCTGAAAGGTATGTTAAATTGGAAATTAGGTACTGTTATTTATGTCAAATGGAGAATGAAGGATATTGATCCTGTGATCAGAATTAAACTCTATTTCTTATTAAGAGAATCTAATTCCTGATATGTAATGTGAGTGCTGTTCAAATATATCTTTAAAATGTTACAGAAATTAGTTTTATTATGCTGATGTTACAATAGTCGTAATCCTGGTCAGTTTCAAATTCGCACCCTAATAGTTGATTGCAGTAAGCAAAAACAAAAAAACTGATTCTGATTGCCAAAATTTGAAAAAATCTACCATCAACCTTAAAAACAATCAGAGTAAGTTGATATCAGATTGGTACAAACTATGGCAAGGATTAAAAACGTCTTGAACAGTGGGTTTAAGGTCACTTTTATTTTGAGCAATGGAGCTGCTTATGACTAAAAACATTATGAAACTTTGCAGGTAGACACCACTGCGATTGCCAGGCGTCGAAACACGAGCTGGTGAACAACTGCATCCAATGTGGCCGCATCATCTGCAAGCAGGAGGGGTCGGGCCCGTGCCTGTTCTGTGGGAATCTGGTAACATGACTTTTCATTTTCATCTTAGGCATCTGTCGGCTCTCTATTTCATGTTTTAGCCTTTCACCAATGGCGACTCTTTGTAGTCATGCTGTCGCGCGTTTCGTAAACACGGTTCTGTTTGTACAGAAAGAACGGTAAAATGCGCGAGCAATTTAATAACTGCATTGAAAATAGTATCGTATTGTCGTGTGTCTAAAGTAGAAAATTGTATGAATATCGACGCGGAGATCAAGCGTCGCCTCGCGCATGCTCGCGATTCGGTCGCGCACCTTTAAACTATGTTAATACGCTCCTATTTTCAATATAGCTAGTAAATTGCTCGCGCATTTTTCAGTTCTGTCTGAACTGACCCGTAGTCGTATATGCAATGCAAACGCCCAACTGTTTCTGTCGACATCGGGGGTACAAAGAGTGGGGAACAGTGGGCGGGTGCCACGCTGCCTCGACTGAATCGTTACAGAATCGCGATAGTGGCGATACAGAGTCGTGGTAACGACGGTAGTATAGCCAGCGACTGTATCGCGACCATTTTGCATTTACATCGCTACAAAAGTCGTGTTTAGCGAGGGCCCTTAATAAAGCACTGAACAACAATTTAATTAATTATTTAATTTACAAAAAGATACTTTAATTATTATCTTTCCTTCTTTTGTATATTTCAGGTTTGCACACCAGAAGAGCAAAAAGAGTTGAACACAAAGACAAAGGGGGCAGCCAAGCTGATGGAGAGTTTGCTGGAGCGCAGCAGGCCTAAGGGGTGGGAGGCAGCTGTCACACACAGGAACCGGCTGCTGGAGTATGATCGTACCAGGTATGGATACATAGAAAATACTGCAGATGAGTGAGAATAATCCCCAGGATATTGGACTCTTCAGCTCCTGAAGGTATACCTGCCCTTGACGTCATTTTTATGTTGCCCCTTTGCAGTCCTTCCTTTGTTCCATTTTTCACAATGTTATCTAGTTCGAAGGAATAGTTATTGTAAGCATAAAGAGTCTGGACCCAGACCTGCTGCGATGTTTCGGAACTTAAATCACGGGCCATAAATAACGACTCTCAGAAAAATTTCGGCTGTGTAGTATCTTTGTCTCTGTTATTCATTCTTGTATGGCTGAGACAAAGATGCTAGAAAGGACATCGACGCACAAACGGCCACATGCTTACTACATCATTCCGAACCTCCCTGTATAAAATTTTTTCATCGTTAATTAAAAAAATAAATGTGCTGTTTCCCACAAAAGTGCAATGCCAACAAGGTCATAATGTATGGAACAGCCGAATATTGATGAAGAATTTATGTGTTCTGATGTGTTGAACTCGTGATTATTGCATATTTCCAGTGAGCGTCGAACACACGTGACAGACGATGACAGCGACTACTTCAGTGCCAACAGCGTGTGGCTGAACTCCACTGAAAAGGACAAGCTCGAGAAGTACCGACAGTCTCTCCACGACAAGAAACATGGCTCCAGGCTTAATAAGAAAATGACCTTTGATTTTGCTGGTAAGTAACGTTTTTTTAACCAACACTGTCCCTCTTATAGGCTTCCCCCAAAATTTTCCAGGTCTCGTTTGTCTAGGCCACCTCAAACCAGCCCTTCCGGTACGCGTTTATGCCGTCTCGCCTCGTATTCCTGTTATTGAAGAAAAATTAAACTTTGTCAATTACACTGTTTTTTAAAATATGTCCAATTAAAATTTAGTGTGGGAAATTGATTGTTAGGCCGATTGATACGCTGAGCCAATTTGCCGTGTTATAACCACTTCATAAGAATTGCAGTTGTAAAAAGTAATTTATTTATTTGGCTCACCAACAATTAATTCACTTATACTTAGCCATCTATCTCATCAATAAATTATCAGAATCTGAATTTACACAGTCGAGCTCAACTCGGAACCGAGTTTGAATGGACTGGTAATATCTTTTAACTCTAGCTTATGCCCGGGTTTCGCCCACGTGGAGTTCAGTTATTGTCCCACGAGATCCTACAGATGGAATAAAAAGTGTAAGAAGTAATCCCATGTGTTAATTCAGGTTTATAAACTTCGTGTGCCTCATTCGAAATCCGTTTAGTAGTTTTTGCGTGAAAGAGTAACAAATATCCGTCCATACATATTTCCTTCAGGTCGTCAAATAGTCGAAGACAACACGATCGACTACGAGCCTGACGAGGATCAAATCCGGCAGATGACCAGCGACGGCGCCAACAACGCGAGGCAGCTGCAGCCCGACGGGCTCGTGGGAGTGCCCGGCGGCAGGGACGTCGCGCCCGGCGTCAACGCGCCGCTGCTGCAGGTACGGAGCCCACACGCGCGGAGGGGAACGTTAAGGTGGAAGCGCCAGGGTAGCCCGCGAAATTCAATTTTTTTTAAGTATTTTGCAATTTGCAAACCGACAAATTCCAAAAAACGTAAGAAAATTTGCCGGTTTGTAAATTGCAAAAACGTAAGAAAATTTGCCGGTTTGCAAATTGCAAAAGACGTAAGAAAATTTGAATTTCGCGGGCTACCCTGGCTCTTCCACCAGCGCTAATGAAATTATAAGATTGTGAAAGAGGATGGACCTTCTGAACAGATGATTTTTTAAACTTTTTAGTTCTTCGACAATACTTCAACTGTAGGTACTGAAACTAAAATCCACGCTATGGCGGCCATTTCTTCAAAATATGAGCCCCGCTCATACCACGATCTCCTAGGCCTGCCGCGTTGTTGTTTACTGCCAGTTGCGGTCCACTGAGTTGGCCCATCTATCATTTAAGTATTCAATAGTCTCTTTTAGCTATTTTGGATATTCAAAATGACAATTTTATTAGCCTACTCTTTATAAAAACTTCTCCTTCCAGTTCGACCCATCCGTGGAAACCCAAGCCTTTGCGCCAATAACTAGGAGCAACCCTGGACAACACGCCCCTCGTGTGCAAGACACAGAGCTACAAGAGATGAGTGACACTGGACGCTGCCTCTCCATGCACCAGCCCTGGGCATCACTGCTCGTCGAGGGCATCAAGCTGTAAGTTTGTTAAAGTTTAAGTAATATTTTTAGGATATATCAAAATATTTTTTATTGCCGTTACTAAGTGTTATTGGGTTTTTCCATAAGGAATTTCTCAGTGGCAGCCACGGAGTCTAGATTTGTGCCTGGTTGATGGCAACAGGCTCGCCCCGTATTACATGAGACTTAAAACTTAGCTGGCGAAATGTGGGTGTACTATTAGGTACACCTCTGCCTAACCATTCGAGGATTACAGGCGTGATATTATGTTATGTTGCCGTTACTGTCCCACTGCTGGGCACCGGCTTCCCCTAAGTCTTTCCATGTTCTCATCACGGCAAGCGTCTAAGACATCGCGCTTAATCTTTCCGAGGCGCCATCTTTAGGAACCCACTTCGTGGAGACCCTTGATCAGCGGTAACGGTTCATGAAAAAATATTAAATATGTCTTGCTACACCGGAAGAACATCAAAACTTCAAAATCATCATGATCTACCGAGACTATGTATGTTGATGATACTATGTTGGGATGCAGCTGAATACCAGTATTTTACATGGAGCGACTGCCTATCGGTCCCCCCCAAGCAAGATACGAAGCAGCACTACACCACTTGGTAAGACAGGTTCACAGAGGTTCGGGTTTCGGACTACCGTTAACATTTTGTTAACGTTTGAGGATTTGCAAGAAGCAACAATAAAGCTATAGAATATTCCTGTCCCAGAATTTCGTAAACCGACTCCAATCAGATTTTATGAACAAGGAGTTGATCTCATGTTAAAAATCAAAATTACGACCAGACCTACTTCAATCATTCCATAAAAAACTTTAAATCGTAACTAAAAAGTACCGCCCTTCAAAAATACACATTAGTAGAGGTCATCGCCCTACCCAGCCCTTCGCATGAACCGGACGGTCGATCGCAAAACGGGTCAAGGCCACGCGTACCAAGGGTGTTACCCCGCATGCGCGAAATTTGACTTCGGCATAAAGGTCAACACGTGGCTCCTATAACGTCATGGGCATCGAAAGCCTCACTAGATGTCGCTGTACCCAACCCTTAAGGGTGCAAAGTTCATTGTAGGGGCTACTAGATGCCACTGTGCTTTCAACGTAGATTCCTGAATCGCGGTGTTAAGATTCTCCGCGATTGAATGACCCTCCGCGAATAATTTGAATCGGGCAGAACCTCGTTCATAGGTTCTCCGTACTTGCAAGCCGAGGGTGGCAGTAATAGTGCTTAGTACGGCCACGATGATGAGTTCAGGTTGAATCAAACCGCGGTATCGGAACGTGAGGCTGGCGATGGTACAGGCCTGGCCATCAGCCTTCGATGATCGTTCAGCGCTCTAAGCTTGTTGATCTAAAGAGCAACCGCTCTGAGTGGCATTTTTAACCCCTTTTTAATACCTTTAAAAGTCTCCAATGCCCCCAGCATTGGAGACTTAATAGGGGGTTAGTGCACGTATGTGTTCTGGTCCTTATGAAGTCTTCATAAAACACAGTGCTTTGTATGAAACCCAACGAGCTTTATAACTAAATGTGAGGTTTGTTTGACGGGATTTCAAGCAAATAGTCCGACGCCGTATTCAGTCGCGGTGTTCTTACTGAATTGAGGCGAATGGCGTCTTTTTCGCTTTTATTGGATGGACATAAAGCTTATTCTGCCGGGCTCAAGCAGCTTCCGCGTCGATCAGTCACTCCCATTTTTTTTTTAGTATGTATTGTATCTCCCATTACTGGGCAATGGCCTCCAGGTATCTATCCTTTCAGGGTTTCTCCTGCACCACCTCTAACCACTCTTGGGGTGCGCGTCTAGATCATCTCGCCACTTCTTTCTAGGCCGGCCTCGGTGGCGCCGTCCATCCTCAAGCACCCATCGTGTTACTCCGTAGAAAGACTAAACCAATAATAATTACTTAACGTTGTGTTGTATCCATGACCCAATCTTTTCACAATTTGTTCGGTAAAAAAGGTCGGTTTTCACCTTAATTTGTACACTGTGTCACTTTGTCGTACCCCGTGCCCTTGTACGGGCGCAGCCGGTGTGGGGGCTGGCTGTTTGGCATCTTGCCCGAGGTCGCGACTCCCAAATATAGGGACCGGCTTTTGGTTTCTTTGAGTGGGGGTTGGAGTGCTTTATCGCACACCTAGTCTCAGTGGGTTTTGCCTCCCCACTGCTCTTGTGTGTGTTTTGTATGTGAGACTGTAAGGGTGACCTCAGTGCTTCTCGACGCCCGTGCAACCTGGCCCCTGCTGGGTAAGATCCCCAGTTCCCTGGGTAACTGCCCGGCAAAAGCCGATCAAGCAACGAGGGCTCCAGGCGCAAGCTGCGAGATGAGTGATTAATTATAGCAACAGCACCAGACTTTTATACAAATTTCGCGGGAATGGACGACCATACCGACATACCGAGTTTCCTCATTGCCTTGGAAAGCACGTTAAGCTATTGGTCCTGGCTGTCATTTGTAGATCTTTGACAGTCGTTACAGGTTGTCAGTGGCCCGCAAGTCTGACAAGCAGTCTTACCAAGGGGTATCGTATTACCCAATACTAACTGGGTTGTGACGGTCCGAAAGACAGTCGCCCCATGTCAAATACTGGTACTCAGCTGCATCTGGTTAGACTCAACATAGTTGGAAAAAGGCTAGGTAGATCTTCGGTGGAGAAGTACTTATAAAAAAACTATTGATGATAACCCTTGATTTCAGCCACGAAGGTCGCACGTGGTACTCGAGTCACCGCGGCCGGCTGTGGATCGCGTCGACGGCGAAGCCACCGGACCAGGAAATTGTCAGGGCGATTGAGAACCAGTACAGGGTGCTGTATCCAGGTAACTTTGACTCAAACTTATTAATCGTACTATGTGAGGGTGGGTCTCTTACACGCAAAAACTATTAAACGAATTTGGAAGAAATTTGTCACACAGACAGTTTATAACCTGGATTAACATATAGGATACTCTTTGTCCCGGTATTACGATCCTGTGGGACAATTACCGAACTCCACACTGCGCTGGCGGAGCAGCGGGCATCCATAAAGGACGTTAAAAATTAGAATCAGTTCTAGTATCTCAATGTAGAACTAATAGACTAAAGTTCCAAGCTTAACTATAGCTAAATAAGGAGTACCGGTAGTCACCCCCCCCCGCCCCTCCTAAAATATACTGAAATGGTGAAGGTCGTCGGAATCTGCTCGATGCAGAAGGTACAGATTGGTCCTGTCGACGCTTCGGCGTGGCCTATTTCCAGCAGTGAATGTCCTCCGTCTTCACTGTATAATCGCCGTTCCGCTCGAAGCGAAAACGAGCGGAGCGGAGCAGAGATGTGCAAGATTCAACCAATCAGTCACACGAGAGACGAGAGTCGCGATGTAGATTTCAACCAATCAGTGATTGGTCGGTTTCAACACGTGTCCTCTCCGCTCCACTCGTCTCCGGTGAAGTTCGGGCCTAAACCCCATGCAGTATGCTGTTCAAGTTAACAACCAAGTTCAATAAATTGTGGTTTTATGTTACAGAAACAGAAATAAAGTTCCCGTCATTCTATCCCACTGGATGTCTGCTTGGTTGCGTTAACGTTAACGATTGTCTGCCCCAGGAGGAGTATCAGAAAAAGTAAATATTATCTGATACTAGTATTATAAAGCTGAAGACTTTATTTGTTTGTTTGGTTGACCGCGCTAATCTCAGGAACTACTGGTTCGAATTGAAAAATTCATTTAGTGTTGGATAGCCCATTTATCGAGGAAGGCTATAGGCTATAAAACATCACGCTGCGACCAATAGCAGCGGAGCATTAATGAAAAATGTTTCGCAGACGAAGTTGCGCGGGTCAGCTAGTTATTTATATAGACATGATGGCCTTTAAGTTTTAGTCTGTTTCTCATGTCAATTGAGTGTGATTGTAATAACGCTCTATACTGGCGAACGCTCTAAGGAAAGCCTGAAGCTGTGGCCAGAAAATGTTTCCCTACATATCCCTTTTGTGCCAGTTGCTGAAAATCTCCCACCTGGACACGACTTGCCATGGCTGACCTAGAAGTCTTTAAATAGACTCCGGACAAAGGTTGGCCGAAGCAAGGAAAACCTGTTCAGGTGGAGATTCTTAGATGACTGCACTGGAGTGTAAATGTGACACCGCCATCGTCAACGTCAACACCAACGGCTTAACGTGCGTTCCGAGGCACAGGGTAGCATACCACCAACTTCCAAACTCCAGGCCGTTACTGATTTTGAAATTTACTAAGTTTATTGGCACAAAAAAAACCTTCGTATACAATACCAATATTTTCCACATAGGTAGATTAAATTTTAGGAAAAGGCCGTACACATAGTTAAAAACCCTGCCTCCTAAACTAGGGGGACCCTGTGACGTAGGTGTCATCTATCCAATCTAATAAAACATTTTGCTCGACCCGAAAATCGAACCCAGGACCACGGGGTGCAGTAGATAAAAACACAATTAATGGATTGATGTACAGTCACGAGCACCAATATGTAAACACTTAGCACCTTTTAAAAGTGATTATCGCCTACAACTGTTCTGTTTAAAATTTCATGTTGTTACGAACATAGCATTTTGGAACTTAATTTTATGAAACAGATCCTATCTCCAAATTACAATCGTTATTTCTCGTGAAAATTGCTTTTAAATTTGGGAAAGTGTATGCATATTGGTGCTCGTGACTATACAATACATAATGTCCCAGATACCCGGGCGGCGAGAGCGACAGTCCCTACGTGTTCATTTGTTCCAACCCGACGAGCTTGAGGCTGCGGTTTCCAATCAAAGGAGCGCATAAAATATGTAAGTTATTATAAATTGTAGCTTTCGAACATTTTATTAAACACACATTTACGTTTGTAACCTCCGAAGGGTTAGACGGAGGTGTGTCTATAGTACGCCCACATTTCGCCAGTAATATTTGAGCCCTATGTAATACGGGGCGAGCCTAATCGCCATTGGCTGGGCACTATTTCTGACTACGGGCTATTGAGATCTGACTCCGGGCTTCTATTGAGAAATTCCTGATGTAAAAATCCCATAACACCCCGAGTTGGGACTGAGAGTTGGCTTGTTTAGTGCCTAGAGCCTAGCAGGCCGCCTAGCGATTACGTTCTATGTTCTAGAATCTAAACTAACTACTACTTAGCTAACTACTTAACTAAGAATAAAATGTATCACATTAAACACCCAGTGTCCTTCCTCCTCTCTCTTAGTTGATCTATGCTGTGCCCGACAGGGTCCATAATTGTGTCTAAAATTATTTCCTTAACAACTATATGTAAAAATTATTAACATTATGGTACGCAATAAAGAATTGAGAATCTTCGCCACCGGCCGCACTGCACGCTTGGCGCCTTCGCTAGATGCCTAGCGTGAATCGAATTAGCGCGCAATGCGGCCAGATACGATTGTAGAACATTCTTTTGACTTCGCTACTCGCTGGGCAACTTGATAGGCTCAAGCCAACTGATAGTGCTTTCGTAGCCTTATGTTTAGCAGTAACGCTTGCGACCAGAAGACAAACGAGACATTCAACATCTGTTAACTTTCTGGTACATAATTATAATCTAGTCTGGTCTAGCGCATGCGACACCCGGTTTCGGTCCCATGGTAAAAGTCGGTAAAAACCGGGTTTTCTATTGGATCGAAACCCGATTCCGCATAGTCTGGGCTTAATTAATTAAATTATTTCATAAGTGCTAATTTCCATCAAAATCGGACACCCTCCCTTAATTGTCAATTTTTGTTCTTCTTATAGATTCGCTGGACAAATCAATCCATCAAGCTGCCGCAAAATGCATCCAGAAGATGTCGAAGATTCAGGCCAATGCTGCATGAGGTTAATTCGCTATTATTATAAAATTGTAGCTACTTAGTTATAACCATTAATATCTTCAATAAAACACAGAGTTTGTTAAGAAAAATCTTTTATTTACACAATTAATCACTAAGAATATAAATAATTTTACTTTTTAATATTCCCATACATACCTCACGCTTTTACAGAGATTTACTTCCATATTCAAATATACTCGAACATAAATATAATCATGCATTTAAATAATTTAGTTTACAAATAAATGCCATACAATTTTGAATATAACTGTAAAGGACAAACACACGGATACATAATACTATATGTATAGTTAATATTATGTAACAAACAATCATATCACTTAATATATAACACTTATGTACTAAATGAGCACCGATAGACAACAGTTCAGAATTTATAATACTTAAAAGAGTTTTTATTTAAATAGTCCTTAACTAAGTGTCAGTTCTTGCAAAAACGGAAACATACTGCAGTCCATTCTTAGTTATTTTACCTCACTCTCAAATGTGACCTTTATTCTTACTATAATTAGGTTGCTGTCGGATTGCTACCGTCAACAAGTCTGACAAAATCAAAATGAGCTTTTATTGTCATTAAAATAAGGTTGATGTTGCATTGCTGCTGACAGAGATAAAATCACTGAGAAAGGATGGTATTTAGTCTGACATCCACCTATACATTTTATATCGAAGCAATATTATTTTCTGCACAAAAATTCCAGCATTCGTTATTTTATGAAACTATAAATGCTTTTAAACAGGGCTCAAGAAGTCGAATTTGAGCCTGTTAAGAGACAGCCCAGCTCCAATACTCAAAATAATATTAAAATTTAATTTATATTGACTGCCTTTATAGTTATTGAAAAATAATTTAAAATATCTTGTGAAAAATTATCAGAAGACATCACTATTGAAATCTCATTTAGAGATATGACGATAGTGACGACAAAAAAATACTTAAAATCTACGATTGTGTATCTTTATAAAAAAAATTGTTACTCAAACATGTGCAGTTTTTGTATCAAGTAGACATTCTGGAGCCATAAAGAAGCGTTAGTAGTGCGAGAAAGAGACGAAGCTATGCATGATGTATAGCGCCATCCCCTTTGCACACTGATGATTTTAACACCTCCCCGAATGGCCAATGTTATTGCTGTCGCATAGACCTACAGAAAAGCTTTGGCAGTGAAGAGGATTTGGTTTAAAAATTCACTAACTTAGGTACTTTACGATTCCTTCTTTTGGTTCAACTGGGGGAAGAACGCTTCGATAGGTAGAATGGGGTCATCCGTCGCTATCGTGAAGTAATTCGGTATTCGCCTACTTTGTGAGGAAACTGTCTTAAACATTCCCGGTTTGTTATAATCCTTGCTAGCTGCCAGCGTCAAATCTGAAACTCTTTTCGAATGTTCGAATAAGTGTTCTAAGTGATCTTGGTGCTTTTTGTCAGCAATTTTCATGATAGCGCTCTCTGATCGTGTTCTTTCTGATGTTATTTCGTTTCTGTCGTAAACTGCCGTCTCTGTTACTGATATGTCTTGGACTGATTCGCCTATTTCTGAATCCTTTATCTTCTTTCTCAATGGTCTTTTGCTGTGGACTGTGGTTGTTGTGATTGTCTCTGGTTCTTCAGTGGTCGGTCTTGGTCGGCGCTGTCCGTTTCTTATCCGAGCCGATACTCTGTATGTAGTTGCTTCTACACTTTCTGTTGTCTGTCTCTGTCTGTTTGGTTTAGTTGAATGTGTTTCCCTCTCTGTTGTGTCACTGTTGTCGCCATTTTTATGTCTGGGGTCTTTAGGAGTGAACCTCTTGCGTTCAGTTGTGTTTTCATTCTCATTGTTTTCATTATATGGTACTCTTCTTTGAGGGAATCTTATTTTCGGCGTGTTTTCAGCTGGTTTCTCAGTAGAGCTTGTTGTAGAACTTAACCTATTTCTGTAATCTTTTACGTTGAATCGTGTCCTGTTGTATTTGTTCCGCAGTCTTGGTCGTTGAGATCTGCCTGTAGTAGTAATGTCCGATCGAGGTGTAGTCGTGTAATCTGTAACATCCTCTTTGTAAAATTCAGTCGTTGTCTCCCAAGTCTTAACTGGTTCTAGTTTAGCTTCAATAGGTTTAACGTCTTTATGGAATGAGAAATCTTGTTCTGTTTCAACAGTGGTCTTCAAAGTGTCTGATAAACTGGCATCAACATCGCTTGTTGGTGTATCTTTCTCGTCCTGTTTATGTGAGAAATCATTTTGGAAGTCATAACCGTTTATCTTCGGGAAATGTGGGCGGTTAGTAATTTTCATTATCTGGGATTCTTTGTTCTGATCGTCTCTACCGAATGCTGTAGTGGTTTCGGGTCTGTCGGCTGGTGTAGTGACTGGTCGGCGGTGGGCTAGCTTCTTCTTCACTATAGTTGGTATTGTAGGAGTGACGGTTGGTAAGGCACTGGTTGTCAAGTCAGTGGTGACGGTTGGCGTGGTCAGGTTTGGTTGGGACTTAGTTGGTCTCACTCTTGGTCTGATAGTGTAAACTTCGTCAGCGTCTGTGGTCAGTGTCGGCTCAGTAGATGCGATGTATGTTGCAGAGCGAGTGCTAGACGTGCTTGATGTACTAGACGTGCTGGTGGACTCGTCCCTGTTGCGGTTGATGTTCGCTAGCGGAGGACGACGCCTCCTGACCTTCTGCCTCTTGCGCTCGGGATTGTTCGGCCGCTTGAAATGCTTGTTAGGAGCCAACGTCGGAAGTACTTCAACCTGAATGTCGCTGTTATTATCCTTATTATTATTGAACTGTGTGGTAGTCTCCTGTGTCGCAGTATACTTCGCCGCTTCAATTGGCTTCTTCGTTCGTCTTGACGTGCTATAGTCATCGTATGAAGGAGTTGACACCTTATAGTAGTAGTCTTTAAGCTTGTGCTTGCCGATAGGTTCAACGAAGTCGTCACCTACAGGCCGCCTGCTTTGAGATTCGACTTTCATGTCGTAGCTCAAAGAGTTGTCATGGCCATTCTCGGCCTCGGTTACGATGGCAAACTCTTCGGGGAGATCTGGGACCGGTGTTGGCTCGGGTCTTCGGTACGCGTCAGAATAGTCTAGCTGCTTTTCCGACTCTTCAGTAGTTTTCTGGTTGTTATACTCATAAACTTGAGACGTCAGAGTCCAAGGAGCTGTAGACGATTGGGAATGAGTATCAGTATCCGTAGCTTCAGTCACTTCGTAAGTTTGCCTGTAAGGAGAATTTTGGGCGTTTTGTTGGTCAGTGTTCAAGGGAGCATTAGCATACTGTTTCGATGGTTGCTGGTTACCGCCTGCGGCAACATTATCGTGGATCTTATGCTTCTTCTTCTCGTAACTGAAATTATTCTGTTGTGGTTCGTGGTATATGAGACCCTGCTGGTTTTGGTGTAGGGGGAAGTTGTAGTCGTAGAAATTGCTGGCTAAAGTAGTCGTTGGGCTGGAAACAATTGGGTTGTATGTGGTGACAGAGACTTTATTGAAGTTACTCTGATGGTTCTTTGCAAAGGGATCTTGAGGACTTGGCTTGAACGAATCTTTGACTCCCGCATTGGGATCAATCTTCGGTGGGACGTATACCTTCGTTTGTGGGGTAGGTGTGATCTTGAAATCACTATACGTGGTTCCAAAGTGGAATTGGTTCTGGGTTGTAGGTAATCTCGCGGTTGTCGGCAGTCTCGGGGTGGTGGAGTCGAATATCGTCGGGGTTGTCTTGTAATTGGGGGCGTAGCTGAATGAATTGAATATCGTCTGCTTCGTTGGTTGAGGGGGCAAGTATGTAGTCTTCGTCGTCGGAAACTGGTACACAGGATCTCTGCCTTTCACTGATTGGACTCCGAATGTGCCAAATGAACCTGTAAGAAAACATGCACATTATATGAAAGAAATTGTCTAGTTTGCTCTTACAACAATATTAAGGTAGTAAAAAAATACTTGCCTAATATACTCGGTGGGAATACGGCATCCTGGAACGAATACTGTGCATAAGGATTCAGGTTCGGTATGCCAACCAAGCCTTGTTGTTGCGCTGTCTTCACCTGCTGTTGACTGACAGACTGTGGTGCTGTGGCACTATCTTGTAGTTTATACAACTCTTGCTTGTAAATCTCTGAACCTCCTGACTGTTGCTGCTGCTGTTGTTGTTGCTGCTGTTGTTGTTGCTGTTGTTGTTGTTGCTGCTGTTGTTGTTGTTGCTGCTGCTGGTGTTGTTGATGCTGTTGTTGTTGTTGTTGCTGCTGGTGTTGTTGCTGCTGCTTTTTTGCCTCCGTAGGTCTCGCGTAACTTTCAATGGGGTTCCCAAATATGTCTAAAGACTTTGTTGTCTGGTACTGTCCGAACTGTATGGGTTGAATGTTTGTCAGCTGCTGCATCATCAGACTCTGAGCATGATTGTTCTGCTTAATCTTATTCTGGTATTTGGAATACATAGGGCGTTGGTTATACGGATTGTGAGGGTTCCTTACAAGGACGCTTTCAACGGGAAAGTTCTGGACAAACTTGTAATTTGAGAAACCGTTGTTTTGGAAGGCAAAAGGATTGTGGTAGGTGTTGATTGGCTGGTTGATGACAGGGCCTTGTGACGCTGCGGGTACCGTTCTTAACGTTGTTGGGCGGTAGGACTGAGCGATGGACGTCAGTTTGTTCCCGTCTTTGGTGGCGAGAGGTCGTGTTGAGGACTGGTACTGGTATTGATCGATCACTGGGACGGGAATCTTGTAGTGTGGCGCGTGTAGTGGAGCTGTGCCGTAGGACCCGTACAGTAGGCCACCAGAACCGACCACTGGTCTCCAGCCGCCTTTTGAACCTAGGCCCTGGAATAGGAGAATACGAAAGTTAAAAGATGAGCATTTATACTGTCTCACTGTTGGGCAAAGTACCCCTTAATTATTTCTACCTCTCTCGACTGATTGCAGCTAGTACAATATTTATATTTCACGGTCTTCTACGTCGTCGTTATGCTTTCGGCAACTATTTCGATGATCGTTATGCAACATCATCATCTGGCATTCATAAGTCATAAGTCATTTATTTCGGAACAATATATTATGTAGAAATTTCGTAAAATATAAAGTAAAACATGTCAAAGATAATAAAAAAGGAACCATTAATAATTCACATATAGTATAACAAATTCAAAACGATAATAATCCACATTCAATTTAAAATAATTAATAATACAATAAAATAAAAACTAACTGTGTTAAAAAGATCAATAATATGTCATCTAATTTTCTACATAATCGGCCATCCAATCCATCATTCATAACTGGCCTACAATCCATATTAATATTATAAATGCAAAAATAGCTCTGACGTGTGTTCTGTTCCCTTTTACGCCTTCAGGGTTGAACTGATTTACCTGGATTAGGTCATAGGATATAAATTTATCACGGTATTACGTTTCCTTCCACGAGTGTGAAATCGCGACGGTCGTCGGTTATTAAAAAAAAATCTGCTGTTCAGTACATTTTGACCATGTAGGTGGTTGCAGTTTAGTAGGAAACAGCAGATTTTGCAGCTGATGTACAGAATACGTGGTAACCGTTTTTAGCGTCGGTATCCCTTCCACCCCGTAGATGCTGTACGTAAAGAAGAAGTTCTTACCCCTTGTGCGGCCACGGAGCGTCGATGGTTGCCACAGCTGGCAGTGAAGAGAAGTGCCTGCAGCGTGACCGCAAACACCCAGAACCGCACGTCTGTAACAAAACAAAAAAGAATATTTGCGCGTGTATCTATAGCAACACCCGTCTGGTCAGAGCATCCTCTATTTTCCAAAGAGGATGAGGAACTTTAGACCTTATAGCTCATATCGTTGGGAACACCCTGGTTATTCATGCCTGCACCCAACATACCACATGAGCAATTTTTTTTCTTTTATTTGGTGTCAGTACCTAATTATTATAAGAAGATGGGTAAGTCAGATTGTTTTGACGTGCAGTAGGTTTTGCGTTAAATTTTAATGTCACACTATTTCCTATAAATAAATAAACTAAACTTTATTTCAGACTACCTATACTAGGTGTAGTTTTACATACTCGTCAAATTCAAGGAAATAACTATGCTAATGATTCTCGACCCGAATCAATAATAAAATGGGTAGGTTTTTTTTTCTTTCTTAATATTGGAAATCTGTAAGCGTGCACCACCCGTATTAAAACGCGGCCGTCTAATATAACCGCGCTTTCACACACAAACAAACGCAGACGTTTATTCGATAAACGGGTTATTCTCCTCTTTTGAGAAGGGCTTCATTCTGAAATAGTGTCAAATTAAAACAACAAAAAAGCAACGTTTATTATTATTGACCAGGTACCGTAATTTATATTGATTATTTACATCTACAATGACAACCTCCTGTATTTTGACGAGGATGCAAAACTACTTACACCTTGTATTGAACATCAAATCTGTTTGTGAAAAGTGAAATTGGAAAATTTTCTTGATTATAAGACATAGGTACATTTAAACTTGAAAGGCATGCTCACAGCTATTGATTAGCTTTGATAGCAGAAAAGTAAAGTCCCAAATGTGAAAGTAATAGCCAAATTATAATCTGATGCCATAAGCTTATAATTATCTCTATTATTTGTATTTCTTGACCTCCAAACCTATCATTTTCGAATTGCTTCTGAACCTCTAATCTCATTCTTGCAAGTCATCCCGTCTTTCTTTACAGTTATCATACTTACACTGAACTTGGATAAACTAAGCTTTTTATTATTTGAAAGTGTGTCATGTTGACCACACTTTGGACGTTACTATTTTGTAAAGATGCGGTCACGCTAGGAGCCTAGCAGCCAGTGAGTGGCCGAGGTATGGTACGGCTATCATGCTAAAGTAAAATGCAATCGTTTAAGCTAGACACACGTCTGAGCGGAACAACGCGGCGCACAGTGGATCCATATTGAAAATTAGTGGACATGGGCAACAAAGTTCCAATATCGATTCGATATTTTTTTATGTGATTCTTCATGATATTCCAGACAACTTTTACTCTTGTGAAATTTCTTCTAAAGTTGATCGTTTGTCTGAAAAAAAATAAATTAGATTTTTTTGTATGGAGCGAATCACGTTTATTTTTTTTTCTTCAATTGTACGAATATGTTAGGTGTATGGCGTGAGTATATGATAGCTAGGGTCATTCTCTATCCACGAAAAAATATATCAGCGCCGGCCATCCGCGGCCGCGCGAGTAATCATTCGGTAAAAAAATAATATTTTCTATGAAATTTTTTGCCTTTTAAAATCAATTCAAAGTCATATTTTCTGTCTCACTTGGCTGTTTTCACCTTTTTAGTTAAATATATAGTTTTAATAGCACATAGGTACTCACAACTAGTAATTCTGGAAGAGGTTAAGTTATTATTGCATGTTATCGGTGGCACCTGCATTGTGATTGATATTTGTTTGTGCGTCGGTTAAGTGCATAACAAACGAGTCACCGAAAAATAATTGTCTCTGATTGGCTGTTATTTTTTTAACTACCTGCACATTATCTATTGTTATCGGTGGCACCTGCATTGTGATTGATGACTCATTTGTTTGTGCGCTCGTCTAAGCGCATAACTAATGAGTCATCGAAAAATGCTCGTCTCTGATTGGCTGAATAATTTTCAGTCATGCTAATATGTTCACTACTTGAGTAATTAACACTGACTATAAATACAAAGACATTCACTAAGTCCCTCTAGTTTCGCTCTTGTCGCTTATTTGTGAACACAGTGAAATACTTTTATTTTTATATTTACTTTAGAACTATGGCTGGATTTTGTACCAACCTAGATCTTTTTGTGAAATTAAGAAGTGGTTGGTGGTGATCTGAAAAATTATATGTTTCTATATGAAAGTATAATTTCTGTTTTGAATACCACAGTTTCTGAAGAAGACAAAAACCTAATCAAGGAGTTCTGTCGGCTTTTTTGTGTAAGCCTAAATAAAAAGTGGATAGAGTCAAGTAGAAATCAAAAAACTTTTATGAACCGTGTAAATAATCGCAAGTGGTTGGAAAAAAACATCAACTGGCCTGTTTGTGACAGTGTTGACCTGAGAAGTGAGTTGGGCTTTTCGGACACAGCCTTATCTGAGCCAGTGGATATGAATTCCCATGTTCCTAATCTTGCAGTATGTACTACGGAAGCGGGAACATCTACAGAAAAGGAGCACAGAAAACCGTTCGAAGACTTAAGTAATAAGCAAAAAAAAAGACGTTCTACTTCCATAGTAGAAGAAAATTCCGAGGAAGAGTTGCAGCACTGGTACTTAACAAAATTGAAAGACAACGGCAAAACGAATCTGGCAAAAGTGGTCGAATACCTTTCCAGTAATCCAGAAACGCTATCCGAAGTACACGAGCGACTATTCAAAAAGCAGAGCCTAAGTACTGTCTCTGAAGATAAGTGTTTAGCTCTTTACACATCACTTGCGCTCTCGAGATGGAAGTACTTAGCTCTTCGACAATTTCTGAAAGAAGAAAACTGTGCTGCCTTTCCATCTTATCCAAAGCTCGTTAATGCCAAGAAAAGATGTTATCCACCACAAGAGAGTATGGAGATTACCGAAAAAGGAGCTCAAATTAAATTGCAAGCGCTATTGGACCACACTGTGGAGAGGATTTTACTAGATGTGAATTCTGTTGATAGGTCTCAAAATGAAGAACTCAAGTTGACCTGGAAATGGGGGCTGGGACTTCTGGAATAAGAAATAAAGTGATCCGGCTATGGACTATTCCCACAAAAGCCCATCAGGGCTGGGAATATGACAAACAGCCCTTTTCAGGGCTACAATTATTTCACAATTTCCTTTCGATCATACGTACGATAACTTATACTATACTTTACATACGCTTGATTATGTAGATAATGATTATCAACGTCTTGCCCGTAAAAATTCAAACTATTTCACGTATATTTGATAAAATTAGTATACCCAGAAACTTATTACATGTTTATTTTACAATAGATAACGTGCAGGTAGTAAAAAAATAACAGCCAATCAGAGACTACCATTTTTCGATGACTCATTAGTTATGCGCTTCTAGCCGAGCGCACAAACAAATGAGTCATCAATCACAATGCAGGTGCTACCGATAACAGTAGATAATGTGCAGGTAGTTAAAAAAATAACAACCAATCAGAGACAATTATTTTTCGGTGACTCGTTTGTTATGCATTTAGCCGAGCGCACAAACAAATGAGTCATCAATCACAATGCAGGTGCCACCGATAACATGCAATAATAACTTAACCTCTGCCAGAATTACTAGTTGTGAGTACCTATGTGCTATTAAAACTATATATTTAACTAAAAAGGTGAAAACAGCCAAGTGAGACAGAAAATATACTTTGAATTGATTTTAAAAGGCAAAAAAAATCATAGAAAATATTATTTTTTTACCGAATGATTACTCGCGCGGCCGCGGATGGCCGGCGCTGATATATTTTTTCCTGGATAGAGAATGACCCTAGCTATCATATACTCACGCCATACACCTAACATATTCGTACAATTGAAGAAAAAAAAATAAACGTGATTCGCTCCATACAAAAAAATCTCATTTATTTTTTTTCAGACAAACGATCAACTTTAGAAGAAATTTCACAAGAGTAAAAGTTGTCTGGAATATCATGAAGAATCACATAAAAAAATATCGAATCGATATTGGAACTTTGTTGCCCATGTCCACTAATTTTCAATATGGATCCACTGTGCGGCGGGACATCGCTTCACAGTAGCAAGCTAAAATTATCTGAACGGTTACCCATACCGTGGTAGGTATTATAATGTGTTATTTAAAGTGTCGTGGGGGTCCAGCGATTATTGACTATTATTATGGCATTGTAAGGGCGATCTTTGCGGAAAAAATGTAGCTAATGCCGCTGACAGAGCGGCATCAGCAGTTTTGATTTTAGTTGCCTTTGTTCAACCAGTTTTCCGCTAACATCAAACATAACATCACAGCTGTAATTGTCGAAGGGTTAGGCAGAAATGTACCTAATACATAGTACATCCACGTTTCATCAGTTATGTTTAAGTCCCATGTAATAGGCGGCGAGCCTATTTTCATCAACCGGGCACAAATCCAGACTACGTGGCTGCCACTGAGAAACTGAAGGAAAAACCCGATAACACTTTGCCAGACCTGGAAATCGAACCCAGGACCTCGTGTACAGCAGTCGTCATTGCGGCCATTAGACGAACGAGGCAGTTGATTAATATCGTCATTTAAAAAACTAAATTACGTTAATCTGTATACAACAAAACAACAAAACTTTTTTGCAAAAAAAACCGACTTCCAAAAAAAACACTAAAAAAGTGGAAAATAACTTTACTTTCGGAAGTCGGTGACTATTGTTTGTTTCATTGACTTTTTTGCCACCGACTTCCGAAAGTAAAGTTATTTTCCACTTTTTCAGTGTTTTTTTTGGAAGTCGGTTATTTTTTGGAAAAAAGTTTTTATTTTACCCTTTTTAGTTATCGTATCACACACAAATCCTTGTCAAGTATCAATTTCGCAATTTCTTTTACTTGGACGACATTTTTTCCAGTTATTTTGATTTCAAAACCAAACTGCTGAACCGATTTTGATGAAATTTCTATGGGACCAATCGAGAAGTAGATCCATTCAGATAAAAGAAGAATTTTTCAAATCGGTTCAGAAATGACGGAGATATGAGGTAACAAACACAAAAAAAAAAAAAACATACAACCGAATTGAGAACCTCCTCCTTTTTTTGAAGTCGGTTAAAAACTAAATTACGTTAATCTGTATAGTGATAACAAAATAAGAGTACATTTTGATATAGGTGGGGAAAGTTTGTTATTGCGGCGGAGGCGAAATACGCACACGAGCCGCAGGCGAGGGTGTTATGGAGCCGAGAACTGCAGTAACAAATGCCCACGCGTATCAAACTACGTTTTTCAATACACTTCTAGTTTTTTGGTTTTAGTTTATAGTTCAAATTTGTTCAAAGTCCAAATTGATTCAATGGAATAGAAAAAAAAAATGATAAATAAAAATGACTGTGGGGCGAGCCGCCTCACCACCGTGGAATTTTTATTTCCGCACTATAGTGCGGGAATATAAGAAGAAAACCACGGGGTGACATCCATTGAACCTAATCGTAGTGCGATAAGAGCCAGTTTTCGAGGAAGTGTATTGAAAAGAAATACACCAAACACTCTATGACCACACCTTTACAACACCAACAATGCACAGCACACTGTTGGGTCACAATAAGCATTTTCATTGGCCAGTAATTTCTACTTAATAATAGATATTAGAAACATACTTATACTTTCTACTTCCTTTGATAGGTAGGTACCGTGTATAGTGCATTACACTCCGGGACAAAAAAACTGTCGTATCATTGTCAAGCGAATTGAATTATCTCCTATTACAACTTGTGGGAAAGTGAACCTAACATTATAGTTAACATGGGAAATATACTTGCAATTTACTGTTTTTGTTATGGCGAAATTATGTGAAATTCTTTGGTCAATAAGCCTATGTATGTATAGCCTAATGTTTTTCCTTCTGTCACTCTATACCGATTTTATTGTGAAAATTCTGCAATCTACGCTAGTTTTTTTTACCTTTTGTTATGTCTAATTATTACCTTTAGATACGGTTATGGTATTGTTAAGCTCATACGATAGTTCTGGAAATGTCCTTTAAAGTATAAAATTGCCGTTTAATAGTAATAGATACTTTGAATTTAGATTAAATCTTCATGGTGTGAGATATTCGAGTGAAACTTTTTTTACAACACATTTGCTCGTAAAGGGTCTCTTATTTCATCAATTTCAATATCGTATTGTATCTCATTACGTACTTGTGCGTTATTGTAATGTAAAACGCACGAGTTTCTTTTTAACCGACTTAAAAAAAAAGAGGAGGTTCTCAATTCGGTTGTATTCTTTTTAACCGACTTCAAAAAAAGGAGGAGGTTCTCAATTCGGTAGTTTTTTTTTTAGTGTTTGTTACCTCATATCTTCGTCATTTATGAACCGATTTGAAAAATTCCTTCTTTTATCTGAATGGATCTACTTCCCGATTGGTCCCATAGAAATTTCATCAAAATCGGTTCAGTAGTTTGGTTTTGAAATCAAAATACCTGAAAAGTAAAAGAAAAAAATCAAACCAAGTGGTCATCCAAGTAAAAGAAATTGCGAAATTGATACTTGATAAGGATTTGTGTGTGATACGATAACTCAAAAAAGGGTAAAATAAAAACTTTTGCAAAAAAAAACCGACTTCCAAAAAAAAACACTTACCTAAAAAGTGGAAAATAACTTTACTTTCGGAAGTCGGTGGCAAAAAAGTCAATGAAACAAACAATAGTCACCGACTTCCGAAAGTAAAGTTATTTTCCACTTTTTAAGTGTTTTTTTTGGAAGTCGGTTTTTTTTTTGCAAAAAAGTTTTTATTTTATTAATAAGGTAAAACGCACAGTTTATCAAGATGCTCCGTCTAAAACGAACGGTACTTTTTAAAATCTTAGCAGAGTTTTTATGTCAGAAAAGTGGTCAACATTTTATGAATAAAATTAACTTTGGGAGATAATAATAATAACTTGATAACATTAAAAATGCCAACTGGCAACGTAATAATCAATTTTACAAATTGTTTAAATTTTTCTAACTGCTTTAACAAGTGATTAAAGATTTATTCGTTTAAGAAAGTCCGAGTTTTATTTATTTCCTCGCAAAAATGTTATAAAACGTCGTATGACATACTTACGCTTTGATAATTACAACTTACCGTACTTATATCATAATGTACTATTATCGTTACCTTTGAGATTTCTCTTTGTGCAACATTCGATTTTCGAATTTCAATTGTTTTTTTATTCAGCTTAGACGGAAAGATGGATACTTCAAAAATCCGAGTAATTTTTGAATACGAGTTCCGAGCTCGCAATATCTGCGTTTGGAGAGGAGACTGCTAATGAAGGCACCGTGCGTTTTTGGTTTAAACGCTTTCGTAATGGAAACTTCGACTTGAAGAACGAACCACGTGGAAGACCGCCCACACGAGTCAATAACGCTGAATTGAAGGAGATGGTGGAAACCGATCCGAGTCAAACTACCCAGGAATTAGCAGCATGGTTTAACGTTACCTTACCTACAATATTGAGTCATTTGCATCAAATCAATAAGATAAAATAAAAATTTGAAAAATGGGTGTCTTATGTTTTGAGTGATCTGCAGATAGAAAAAGCGTGTTGAGTCTTGCGCTGCCTTGTTGAATCGGTATAGAAATGAAGGAATATTGAATCGAATTGTGACGTGTGACGAAAAGTGGATTCTATACGATAACCGTAAGCGAAAAATGCAATGGTTGACCCCAGTTCAAACACCGCAACAGTGCCCTAAAGCAAAACTTATCAATAAACAGGTAATGGTAACTTTGGTGGGCTCTTCATGGTGTTATTCACTATAGCTTTCTCAGGTCTGGTCAAGCATTTCAGCAGATGTTTACTGTGTGCCGAACTTCGAACAATGATGGCGAAACTAGCAGTGAAACAGCCCCGACTCGTGAATCGATCTTCACCATTATTGCTCCATGATAACGCAAGACCTCACACTGCACGGGACACCGTTGTAACTCTACAGGAGCTGCAGTTAATAACCATACGTCATCCTCTGTACTCGCCAGACCGTGCTTCAACATATTTACTATTTTTTTTTTCGTGATTTGGACAATTTTCTACGTGGTAAAAAAGTTTTCTTCCCAGGAGGCAGTACGAAATGCTTTCACACAGTTTGCTTTCATACTTTAACCTCTAATAAGTAGGTTTAATAGGTTCTCGTATTTTCTTCGTCTTACCCTGTTCTTCAATCCTCTATGGGACTGAGGTCAACAAAGGTCAACAGGGTGAAAAGTTCGTCTTCCACCATTGAAAAGGGCCGATGATTCCTTCGGCCAGATGGGTGTTCCGTCTAGTGGACTATTACTTTACATGCGCGATGCAAGATTTTGCGTGACCTAGGTTGGTGTATAGCAGATATGTGAATTCCATTAATTAATAATCAAAACTTGAAAGTGACTCAACAAATAAACCTTACATAAGGACGTGTCCAGAATGGCACATTAAAATTTCAATAGACGCGTGGAAAACTAGTAGAAAGGCCAGTGTAATTGTATGTTTATATGGCAACACTTTCCATTGCTCGCGTGTAGGTACGTGCTTTTCATTCGGCCGCTGGGGAGCACGTACCGTTTTCTATCATAATCATATTGTGGCATGGTCACAAGTAGGGTTGCCATTTCGAAATTTAAAAAGACCTGACTTAAGGTTCGGTCAAAATGTGGAAGCGGGTCCAAACACCAGACAGTGACAGATGCTGAACTGAAATATATGTAGGTCTGAGTCCGATGTCCGCAGCCTATCCGCAAATTGTCCGTAGGTACTGGTTTGAAAAAAGCCGGACAGAACGTATACCCGCATGGCCACCTGCTCAAAACGGCAGTGTAACGTAACTTTATAGTGTGAACGCTTTTCCTTATGTGTGGGAAATAGCGTTGAAGTGGTCAAATTGCGAAGCGTTACGTTATGGAAGTCAAATGTTACGACAATAACTTAAGTTACTTACATGACATGAGACCGGTTGGAAAATGACGTTGTTTTGGTAATTCTTTGGCCAAGAAAAACAATGTCCGTTTCAACCGCGCGGCCACCTCATAGTATTTGATGAAACTTTGCCAGGAATTAGTGTTAATTTGTTACTTTACACACTTCTTTTCGTGAATTTGTTACAAAAAAAACTGAGACGCTATGACAAAAAATAGTTGGCCGCTAGAACCGCCACTTGCCGTAATCATCGCCCGTGATTACACAGAAACTATATAATGCAGATAGACGAATGATGGATCAAAAGAAAGGCCATAATTTGTTCAATTTGTTACAAAAATAAAAAACGTCAAAACGTAAATAAACAAAAAGTTATGCAATATTTAGTTTTCAGGTTATGAGTAGGTAGTTATGTCACCATAAATATCAAATTAATAGAGGCTAATGTGTATGGACAATTAGTTACTAATTTGTTACAGCGAATAAACAGAAAAAATATATTAGAAAGTAGGTTCAATAATTTGTTAGAGTCGATTTTAGTTGGCCGCTCGGACGGCAATATGCCTAAAATACAATGGCGTTTATCTCGTTATTAAAAGTAGGTTTAAGCTTAGTTAAAGTACTAAGCGACGGGTAACGTAACCTAGTTTGGATAAATACGGCGAATATAACTGCAGCATTCATATTTTAAAAGATATTTACAAAAAACAGTAGTATGAAACCGTATGAGAGTAGGGTGACCATGATCACATTAGTACAAAGGCATGTTTTTAATGTTGTACTCTGTTTGAACGAATATGCGGTACGTTTTGCGGCCATATTGATGTCTATTGTTCTTAATTCTTTGAAGTATTTACTGATAAGATTTTCGTTTCATTGACTTTCCGCAGGTGTTTTATGATGGGAACGATTCCAGAAAAAGGATCTCTTTTGTTCCCAAACTATTGTTAAAAATATTTGTCGCACGGGGTTTAAAAAGCCATAATTTTTTGTTGTGAATATTGTCATTACTGTGCTGAATTTTGAAGTGTGTGCTCGTACGTATTTAATTCCCGTGATTTTCATACTACTAAGTTACTGAGACAATTAAAACTAAATTCAGAAGTGTCTAAAACTGCTTAGCTATGAGTTGTGCCCACTTATATATTGGATTTGTTAATGTAGAACTCACCACCAAAAAGTGTATTGCAGACTCAGAGGGATCGAAATCGACTGCGGTAAGTTTAATTTTTACAATTTTATGATGAGATCACGAAGAAGTCTTAAAAATATTCTTAGCTTAATAACTTACATTAATTTACCTGTATAATATAATTGTGGTAACCACACTCCTTTCGTTATTTAAAAAGTAATATTCGGCGCCAATTTCAAATCGGATAATATAGAACAGGATAAATCACGGCTTTTAAGTATTCTTTTTTTTAAACCAATGGCAGAGCTCTATTTAAAGGGCTCTTAAGTTCTGTCCAATCGCAAGCCTGCTTTTATATATGCGTTTCCCGCCAATTGTCTAGGTATAGTAAAAGAGTGACAATTCAGCCCACCCACGTTTCGTGTTTTCAAACAGTGAATACGTAAAATTTAAATTAACAAACTTATTAACTGCTATAGTGATTCCCTAGGGAAGAATTAACTGATAATTCACTTAACTGTGAACATTCTGTGTGAAAGTGCATCAACGTGCATCTTGAATCTTGAGACCTAGATCCAGGCAACCCCTAGTGACGAGCGTAATATCCAATGTAAGGATTTCTGTCTTAGGGACAGATTCTTAAGCGCTATAACTGGTCTCTACAATCCGGTGGCTGCTCCCAAATGAAAAAAATCTCCTTTTAAAAATTTTATTAATGTATTGTCGCTGTTAAATGACTATGGGGAATAAAAAAAAATGATATCGTTAATATTTACAAACATCAAAGAAATCTTTTTAAAATAACTCGCTGCATCAGTAACGTCGACTTTTCTTAATTATAGAAAGTTCTTGCCCTTAGTATGTACTTACATAGCAGTAATTGGTAGTACCTATGTATATTTTGTGTGTGATGCAGTCAACGGATGTTTGACCTTTGTATTCATATTATCAATTGTTTTATTGCAGCAAAAATGGGTAAAGCTGGACGAAAACCTATTGTTGAGAAATCAAAACAGAGAGAAGTTTTTATGAAATATGCCGACAAACTACTGGATGTTAAATTGAGAGACCCTATATTTGATACAATTGCAAGTGATTTGGATAATCTTATGACACCGGCAGCCCTTTACATGTCACTGAAAAGGAATTTTAGGGAGTTTCTAAACACTGAATGTAAGCAGCAAACTGTATGTCTGTCCTCGTCATCTTTATCATCATCCTCAAGCAATAGCCCGAGAACCTCATCAAAAATATCACATTCTCATGTCGAGTCCAACCAGCATCATAGTGAAAACGACACAAAGAACTTCAAGTTTGAATTAGATATCTATGACTGGAAAAAACTGCAACCATTAAATGTCATATATAAAAGAAATGACTTGAGAACATGTACTCCATTTAAAAAATATAAAATACTGCCTAAGTACAAATGGGTGGATATTTTAAGAGAAAAGATTTGGCTTATTTCTAGATTACCATGCACATGGAATTTCAAAAGTTACAAAGTGGAGTCTGAGCATCATATTTTAGTAAAAGGTCAATGCAGTCAATGTAGCGCTTTTACAAAAATAGCGTGTCAAAAAATAACAGATAATATTATTGAAGGACAATGCCAAATCACAGTCGGAGAAAAAAATAAAAAACATGATCCGAGAAAAAAATATAGAATGAATGCATTGGTCAGACGAAAATTAGCTAAAAAGCTCAAACACGATTCAGCTTCTTTGGTTCATAAACAACTGGCAGCAAAAATGTCTAAACAAGGAATTACAGATACAGCACCAGTAATCCCAACACTCAATGCATTGCGAAAAATTAAGTACGAAGAACGAAAAAGAATGTGGTTACACAATAACGTTATTCTGAGCATTCTTACGATGGCTGTGACCAAACCAATTTTTTTACGTGATATACACTTTTTTCCTCGAATTCACATTTATTACTGGACTGATGAACAACAACAATACTGCCGTGAATATCAATCTTGTTTTCAAAGATTAACTATCACATTGGATGCTACAGGTTCAATCTTTCAACCTCTTAAATTACCAAATGGTTATGAATTGAGTAAGAGACTTTTCTTATACGTAATAATATTAATAAATCAATTCGATGTGTGTGTACCTTTATGTCAGATGATAACCGATTCACATGACACTGCGTCTGTTTCTGCATGGTTATTACAGTGGTTGAAAAATGTTCGTTGTCATCCTGACGAAGTTATAACAGACGATTCTTCTGCGTTAGTAGCAGCAAATGTTAGAACATTCAGTGATTTTACATGTGTGAAAGACTATTTACTTCGTTGTTTTAGTATTTTGAATGGAAATAAAGAAGAACTACCAAAAACATTTATTAGATTAGATACCAGTCATTTTATAAAGACTCTGTATAATTTGAATTGCTTCGAAAATGTTGACACAAAAATTAAAATGTATTATATTCATTGTATCCGCTACATTAAAGAATGTCAAGACTTTGCACTTGTAAAGGAAATCATTACAAAAATGATAAAACTTTGCCTACATCAAAATGATTTTGAAAACGATGATTCAGGTTTGAAGGAGAGCAAGCAAAACCTTGACAATTTGTTAAACAGTCATAAGTATGCTGATTTTAAAAATGTGGATCAAAATGAAGAATTTGAATATGATCAAATTGTCATTGATGATGCCGGCGTTCGAGACATTGTCGCATGGTTCGATCTGTTGGTAGATAATGAAAAAAAAAGTAACCCTGCAAATTCCTATGTTGGTAAAAGTAGTTCATATTATTTACCACTTTTCATCCCTACTTTAAAAAGATTATTTATAAAACTTCCTTTGTGGAGCAACGTAATGTGCTCTTATTTCAAATCGGAAACCTTAAACGCATCGTCTTCATGTATAGAAAGCTATTTTCGCACTTTAAAACAGTTAGTTTTTAAAACAAAAATAGCGAGACAACGAATTGACGAATATTTGCAGCATCATTACGATTATATCAAAGGAGAATTGCATTTAGCATTAAATCAATTAAAAAACTTAGGTTCCACTACTTTACTAAAATCTAAATCACGCCGAACTAGGCGTGCCATGACTAAAAATATTTATAAAAAAGAAAAGGTAAATCCTAAAAAACAAATCCAACAAAAACAAAAAGAATTATATTTTTCCAGTGATTCTATATTTAGTGATAGACCATCCTATTTGGAGAACTGGCGAGGAGAATCGAATACACATAATCGCCTGAAAAAAGATGATGAAATAGTAATTATAAGAAACGGGAATTTAGCTTTGAAGGAAAGCTCGGGTTATTTCAATACATGTGCCTTCGATTCGGCATTTTATTTAATAGGTCAAGCCTGTATTAGAAGTTCTGCTTTCAAAAGCTTTTTGAGTGAATTAAAAGGAGATTGTGTTATTAATTACATTTTTATGCTTTTGAACGGAGCACATGATATAGAGCAAATTTACAATTGTAGATCAGAAATAACAAAAACTTTTTTCCAAAATAAAGACTGCAGTTGCAATGTGGCTTACATATTTGAAAAAATATTTATAAAATATTTTACAAGTGCTCAATACTTGAAAACCTGTACAAATTGTAATTACATACAATTGAAAAGAGACCATGTATTTATTTTAATTAACCTTGATATTTTAAAGTTATTTGGAATATCAAGTTTAGAAGAAGCAATTTGTTTCGATGAAAAAATTAACACAATGTGTCAGAAATGTGACACACAGTTGAAAGGAGAACTTAAGTTAGGCGAGATCATAACATTTGATTTAAACGGAGCTGCAGACTCAGTCTTACTCACTGAGCTGCCGATTACTATTAACATTAAGGATAATTACTATTTCTTAGTTGGTACTATAGAATTTATACCAGGCACAAAAATAGGCCACTATAAATGTCATTTTTTAAATAACAATACATATTTTTGTTACGACGACAATTCTTTTAAAATCGACATAAGTACCTCTAAGAAAATTTGTCTACATTCTGTGTCATATATTCGAGTCAGTTAATTTATAAATATTATGTTAGTTTATAAAGTTTTTATATTTATCTTGTTGACTTTAATTACTTGATTGTTTTGCCTTTGTGTTGATTTTGAATAAAGAAATTTTAATCGATAACTGACTTTTACTTTTATGAAGTATGCTACAGGATGCCTTAACTTAAAATGTATTTATATAAGCACTCGCCCTAAAAAAATAAGATATAAATATCGAACATTACAACAGTCACTATTCAGTCTCACTTCATTGTGAAAATGCATGGTCACCCTACTCTCTTAAGGTTTCATACTACTGTTTTTTGTAAATAATAATAATAATAATAAATTTCTTTATTGCCACAAAAACAGGTTGCAGAAAAATTTGAGACCCTGGCTCCAGAGCTAGGTTAGAATACCTGTATTTCAGGAGCCAGTGACTTCTTCCATTTAGGTAGCAATTGGGCAAGTTTTATGGTGCAAAAAGGTGACATAATTATATTATTTAAAATTAATTTTACTAGACAACATTAAAAATTAACTATGCACTAATACAAAATAGAAATAGAAAATTAAATTATAATAAAAGCAATTTAAATAATCTTATTAAATCGAAAACAAAATTCGAATAAAACCAAAACCAAACCAAACCAAATATCTTTTAAAATATGAATGCTGCAGTTATATTCGCCGTATTTATCCAAACTAGGTTACGTTACCCGTCGCTTAGTACTTTAACTAAGCTTAAACCTACTTTTAATAACGAGATAAACGCCATTGTATTTTAGGCATATTGCCGTCCGAGCGGCCAACTAAAATCGACTCTAACAAATTATTGAACCTACTTTCTAATATATTTTTTCTGTTTATTCGCTGTAACAAATTAGTAACTAATTGTCCATACACATTAGCCTCTATTAATTTGATATTTATGGTGACATAACTACCTACTCATAACCTGAAAACTAAATATTGCATAACTTTTTGTTTATTTACGTTTTGACGTTTTTTATTTTTGTAACAAATTGAACAAATTATGGCCTTTCTTTTGATCCATCATTCGTCTATCTGCATTATATAGTTTCTGTGTAATCACGGGCGATGATTACGGCAAGTGGCGGTTCTAGCGGCCAACTATTTTTTGTCATAGCGTCTTAGTTTTTTTTGTAACAAATTCACGAAAAGAAGTGTGTAAAGTAACAAATTAACACTAATTCCTGGCAAAGTTTCATCAAATACTATGAGGTGGCCGCGCGGTTGAAACGGACATGAAAAACACACACACACACACGACATTGCCATTCAAATCAAAACAAAAAAATGTAATAATTTTATTTTCAAACAACCATAACGGTTGATAGTTAAGTATTTAAGAACTATGTTAGTGGCGAGAAATTTGGTGACATATGTAGATTACATTTAATTATAATCTAATAATAATTTCATCATAACGTACATTGATGACTTTGATTTGTTTATTTTTTTTGACATTTAAGTTAAAAAATCTTAGTAGGTATTTGATTTATAATAAGTGAAATGATCAACTGCTACCTCTTTATATACATACATACATAACATCACGCCTGTAATCCCCGAAGGGTTAGGCAGAGGTGAACCTAATAGTCACCCACATTTCGCCAGTTATGTTTTAAGTCCCATGTACTAGGGGGTGAGCCTAACCTTTTAATATTTCGTAAAAACTTGTAGAACTGACAACCAGTCATCGCTAAGTCACGTACTTTGCTACGTAGTAGATAAACACATGGATGGACATAATAGATCATACAAACGGATGGAGTTAGTCAGAGGATGCAACAAGTCTCTTAAATTGGCCCACAAAATATCTCGATGCCGACTAATTGAATGGCGTGAATTAAACAAACGAGCTCTATGGTCTTTGTGCGGAAGCTGCCACAATATAACGGTAGACATTCGGGCAAAGATTATCAAAAATCAATCAAAACCAATTGTCTCTCGACCGTCTTGTTGGACTAGTAGTCCCAGTCGCAAGTTTTACTGCCGAGCATGAAAGAAAGTAAGAAAGATAATTTATTTGTCAAACATGCGTTTACAAAAACTGACTAATCAGACATGCAACGTATTAAATTAATATGTTGTGAGCGTCCATGTCCATGATGTCCTGGGTTCGATTCCCAGATCGGGCAAAGCGTTATTAGGATTTTCTAGCAGAAGCTCAGTAGCAGCCCGGAGATAACATTTGTGCCCGGTTGATGAAAACACGCTCACCCTCAATTACATGGGACTTAAATATGGGTAATATAAATGTGGGTGTACACCTCCTCCGAACCCTTCGGAGACTCTAGGCGCAATGTCAAGTTGTATTATGTCTTTCGACTTTTCCGCCAGGCGCCAGGTAGCCACCAGGGTAGATAGCGCTACTTTCGTAACTATCTACCATGGTGGCTGTTTGGTTTACCTACACTTACATCACAGCCATAACCAGTACCATAAAGGGTCTGATTCACCAGTTTATAGTATCACAAGCCCCATAAACGCACTTGATAATAAGGAACCGAATACTAACGCTCTGTTATGAGTTTTAAGTGCGCGTTTATGGAGTAAGTGAAAGTGCTAATGTCACCTGACCATTATATTGTGACTTATGTATTATGTAAGGTATGACTTATGTGGGCAGGCGTGACTGCGGAGCGTGGGGTGCTGGGTTCGGTTCCCAGGATGGGAAAAATTATATTGGGTTTTCCCATCACATTGGAATTTGTCATTGCAGCCCGGAATCTGGATTAGTTCTAGGTTTATGGCAACTGGAGAAATATGGATGTAGCTACTGAAGCACACCGCTGTCTAACTCTTCGTGGATTATGCATGAAATTTTATGTTATGTAAGGTATAATGGAGCAGTGGTGGCCCACAAGTATCGGCCTCCACTTACGATTTACACGTGGGTTCGAATTCAAGCAGGCACTTTGTGTAATTTCATCCATTACACGCATGAGTCCTGGGTTCGATTTCAAGGTCGGGCAAAGTGATATTGGGTTTTCCGTCAGGAATTTCTCAGTAGCAGCCACGGTGTCTGGATTTGTGTCCGGTTGATGGCAATAGGCTCGCCCCCTATTACATGGGACTTATAAAACATAACTGGCAAATTGTGGGTGAACTATACCTAACTGATGACTGACATACGGATATGGCACTCCCTCTCAAATAGGGGAGGCCCGAGTCTCATCAGTGGAAACGTTACAAGCTGATTATGCTATTAAGTTAGTGAAAGTGCTAATGTCGTTTGATCAGTATAATACTCGTATATTATGTAGTTACTCGCAGTTATCTAAGGTATGATTCATCGAACGAATTACTAAAGCTATTATTAAAGAAACATGATCAGTTTCATTAGTTTTAGTTGAAAGTTAATTGTAATTAATCTATATAATAATATTTAATCTATGTTATGATATGGTGTGGTTATGTCATACATAACGTCAATAGTGGATAACGCTGATTTGTTGGTGATATAAACAGTTTGACGAATAGTTAGGAGTTACCTAGCTAACTAACTCATTCGACTCCGCCCACTTTTCATAGTATTCAGGCATTCATGTTGCTGTCGTCTAGTATTATAAACGTTGAGTTCAAACCCAAGGCACGCACCTGATTTTTCGGATTCATGTGCGTATTGTATAATTTACCACTAGCTTCGATGAAGGAAAACATCGAGAGGAAAACAAACATGCCTGAGAGATATTTCTCGGCGATATAAAAGCCAAGTCAGAGGCCCATGGGCGGCATAAAAACTGACACCAGGTTAGGCACTAACCGCACGATAAAGAATAGAAGTACAAAATTTGAGAACTAAATCACCTGAAAAAAGTAATGTTCCGCTCAAACAACAAATAATTGCTTACAGTACACTATACTTGGTAGGTAATATCCACGCAAGGGTCTTTGGTACCTAATCGCTCTTAGATAAGTGAGTAAAAGAGAAAATAATTCCGCGAAGAACACAAAAGAAATTCCACAGTCTACGTAAAGAGCCATCAGATGTAATGTCTCTATTATTTGAATCGGTGACAGTTAGACTACAGCCTACTAGCTTCTTCCGCGTGAGATATCACGAGTACCTGAAGGAGCTGAACAATGGAAGTATGACAGTCGACGACGCAACTGAAGTTACCTTTGTGATGAGTTATACGGTTTGTAATGTTATATGAGTTCACTTTCGCGGTGAAGTTTGATAAACTTTTGAGGAAAACTGATGAAAACGTAGAATGATAAATCATCAATACAGAGAGTAAATTAAATCGGTGTATACTAGGACCAAAAATTCAAAGACTTGGGACATGAGACATCTACCAACCCGGATTGGGCCTGCGTGGCCTTTTCCCAACTATGTTGGGGTCAGCTTCCAATCTAACCAGATGCAGCTGAATACCAGTATTTTACATGGAGCGACTGCCTATCTGATCCCCACAACCCAGTTAATACTGGGTAATACAATACCCCTTTGTAAGACTGGTTGTCAGACTGGGGCCACTGACTACCTGTAACGACTGTCAAAGATGTACAATTAACAGCCGGGACCAAGGTTTTAACGTGCTTTCCGAGGCACGGAGGAAACTCGGTATGTAATGGGTGGTCACCCCTCCACAGACCAACCCAGGCAAGCGCGGCTTAACCTGACAATCGACCCGAGCGGCTGTTATTATTTAGCCACGAGCTCCTCGGACTACATCCCTCATTATAGGCTGACTATTATACTCATGCCACAAATTCTCGAAATTTGCTTAAAGAGGCATATCGTTTGATTGCAATAGAACTGTTGGAACTGAAAATTGGGAAAACTCGTGATTTGTACTTTTTATTAGATTTAATCTTCAAAAAATTCAAAAATTCAAAATTGTTTATTTCTTCAACCAAATTACACAATTAGTTTGTGATTGGACCCTTCTTTTAAGCAAACAATGCCTGTATTAGAAGACTCCGCTCTTCCATAACAAAAAGAGAAAAATAATTATAACAAATTTATCACATTTAAGGAGACAAAATTAGCACAAGAATAGATTATGTGTGTGAGTGTGTGTGTGCTTGGGTATGTGTGTGTGTGCATGTGTATGTGTGTTTTTGTGTATGCGTGTGTATGTGTGGGTTTATGTCCCTGTGTAAGAGATTATATAATCTTTCAAACCTAAATCCAGTTATGAATTTAAAAACGTGCTACGTATATTCAAATAGAAAATATTAGTTGAATCATGCTCAACATGTGCAGCGTGTGCTCACTGCTCAACATAATAAATCATTTCTAAATTGTCAGATTCTGTATGTTGTATCAAATAAGATTAAATAAATTATCATCTTAAGAATTTGATTAGCATTTTAACCTGTTGTAATAAAACATTTTTGTAGACATTTGACGTGAGTTTAGTTCTAGAGACTGAAAGCATAACAAATTCTATCTCGTCTAACAGATTCCGTAAAACGCAAAAAGCCGTTTCGTGTGATAAATTACCATTTAGCGAAGAAAATTGCGAATTTGGCACCTAATTTGGTCATGGCTCGGTACGTGAGTGGAATCTTTAGTAGAGATTCCGTTATTCCTATATCAATAGATTAGATACAGAAAGCGATAATTAAACCTAATATAAGGGAAATAAGCAAGTATTTATTTTTGTCCCTTGGCAATAGGACTCAAAACACTCCCCCGGTGAACACCCTTAGGAATTTGTTAGTTGTAGAGACGTACTCAGTCTTATAATTCACTACGAATTTGGGTAAGGGTGCTATAAAATAAAATACATTTATTTCGAGCAACCATAACTCACATAAATGTGGAGTACACAAAAATACAGAAGACACACAAAAGATAATAAAAACAAAAATAAAACCAAAAACTTAACATCTAACTGGCCCTGCTGACGGCAACATGCATATCACAACAGTGCCGTATGTATGGGCAGTCCATCTGGTCCGCGATCATCGTCAGGACAGCATTGGTACTGCCCCTCACTCTACGCACCAGCAGGGACGCGCCGCGCTTGCGCATGTTCGCGTAGAAACAATCGGTGCGCGCCTCAGCGAACATACCTGAGGCGCTGCAGTAACGAGGCAGGCCCAATATAGCCCTGAGCGCGTTGTTGAACTGAACGCGGAGGGCTCCGTATGATGCACACGTGTACCACGCCCACAGGCTGCACGTGTAGAGGGACGTGCAGTACGCCCTGAAGAGCGTTATCTTCACCTCCCTCGAACAGCGCACAAACTACGTCCGAGAATGTTAGCCCGCACCGACAAGGCCCACCGTTCCCGTTCCATGTCAGCATTGTCCTTGAGGTCGGTCGTAACTACATGCCCAAGGTACTTAAATTGATGCTATTTTATATGCTATGCACAGGGCTGGGCAAAATACATGCTTTGCTTTAATTGAAATACAAATTACAAAATACTCTCGCAAGTATTTAAAATACGAAAATACAAAATATCTTTAAATAATGTAGGTATTTGAAATATAGAATGCAAAATACGGTATTTTAGCTATTTTTATACATAATACTATTAAGAATAAAAAGTAATCCAGCCCAGCATGGGCTAAAAAGCAGAGTAAAAAAAGAAGGTTAATCAGTAAAACCAGAGTTTCCTTTCATGAACACTAGATTTTTAAATGTATGTACTGTCAGACAAATTATTTAGCGGTGGCCATTTTGCTTACGAAAGCTATCGAGCGCTATTTTCTTCAGAACGCACCCATTAATAAGATCGCTAAATGAAGGTTAAATGTATTTATGTAAAAATGTATTTTGAAGCCTGTATTTTAAGTATTGAAATACTTTAAATTTTAAAGAATGTATCTAAAGTATTTGAAATACTAACTACAAAATACCTCGGCGTCAGGTATTTGAAATACGAATAACAAATTACATTTTAAGTTTACGTATTTTAATTACAAGTAATTCAAATACTGCCCAACCCTGGTTATGCATATATTATATATGCTATGCATATATAATCAGTCGGTGGACTACTTTCAATAGTTTTTTTTGTCTCAGTAGTTTAGCTTAGAAATATGGTTTACGAACTCAAACGTTTAACATCAAACGAAATAAACATGAGATCAATAACTGGTCATGTGAAACCGATTTTGACTATTATCGAACACTAGAAATGTGCCTTTTGGCATAAAATCATTTTACATCAATTTTATATTTAATTGAGCGAAAATTAATAAACATGTGAGTGTCGAAAGTTTATTTCTTATTGGGTAGAGTAAATATACCTACACAAGATTTGCATACATTATAATATTTATTTAACTTTTCTAGTAAGTCGCAAAGTTAATGGATGATCGTTAAGTTTGATTAATAACTGGCCATCATCATCTGCTTAGCCTTTTTCCCAATTATGTTGGGGTCGGCTTTCAGTCTAACCGGATGCAGCTGAATAAGTTGATTAATAACTGACCGTTCCCACAAATATAAGCCACTATATAAATTAACTGCAAATGGACAATTGAAGTATGGTAATTCGGGGCGCGTGCTGATAACCAAACGCGAGACTTATTGGTGTGTCCAATTATGCAATAATGGTTTGTTTCGACTTCAATATATGTAGTTGTCATAACTAAGAGGATTGCGTGAAGCGAGTTTTTCACAGAACAACGAGTGGTTGAACGGTGCACCACGTGACCGTTCGTGCCTGCTCCGCAGACCGTGGCCCGTTTCACTACAGCTATTCGCCTCGAGAAAACACTACCAACCACATTTTTATGCTTTATCTCGCCCGAGAGAGCACACCGCATATTCAACCACCATCTAGCTTAACACAAATAATAATCCACTCTACCAACATGAAAATAAAAGTAGTTTTCTTTCAAAGATACGGGTTAATGCACCCGATATATGCGTCACGAATCGGTTTATGTACACGAAATCTGTATGTAAATAATATTAATGAAGTTAGATGCCGTTGTTTCGGTCTGCAAGATTATTGGCCTCGTGAAATTATATTAAATTGCAGTTTGTTGCGATTTATGTGTGCATCGCGAGTCGCGTGTGGACATGTAATGCTTTTCTAATAGATATTGAATGTTATATGTTTAAAGACTACGCACGTTTTACGCTTAAACAATTAGTTATTCAATGAATAGTAAGTTGTGTCTTAATTTGTTTTTACAAGCAGGTAGTAACTATATTATTTGAATGAGTTACAAGGAAAACCACACCATGATTTTCTATCTCCAGTAGAGCGTAAAGACTAAGTGCGATTGGTTTCGCTCGCGCACAGTGTTGATTGATCATTAATATTATGTGATTTATTACACGTATAGACTTTTCTTCCCCTATTCTTATTAGCGATCAACTTATTTCCCTACCACCAGTAGTTCTATAGGCCTCTTATTCGTCATGAGTAACAGAAATGGCTGCCCCTAGAAATATTGACGAAATTAGCCCTGGTATTAGTGGAAAAGAAAGTTACTAACCTTTCAGATTTAAGCAGAATCGGGAGACAACGAAAACCCTTTCTGTTACAGTACCTGTTGCTTTGTTTCTTAGGTCTGTTTTCGATTGGGGAAAATCTCGGTTTTATGGCACTTCTGAGTAAGAAAAAAATTGGTATTTTCTTAGCACGTATTTATGGCAAAAACGTTTACATTAACAAGAATAGCCGGTATTGTCAAATCGTCACGTCTATGGGAAGCGATCGCAATGTTTACCATCAATTATTTCCGGTAAGGCGGCGGTTCCACTTTTGTACGACTTTTTTATTCTTAAGCCAATAGGTAGTGCGTAAAATTGGCTTATTTACTTACCCAAGTGGTTATTTATACGTTTTTTTGGATTTTTAGTAGTTCTTATTGTGAGAAAAGTTTTTGATGCTAGTTTTTGGAGTTTTGTTCTTAGATAGGTACTACAATTTTAGGGTATGGTGACTTATCTCACCATGCTTCTAAAATTTCACGGTCGGTTTAGTGTTTTGGTGTTGATTAATGCATCTATCATAACATATGTAAGTGAGATAGATTGTCTGTCCAGCTTCCTTTAGTTTTAGGTGTCTTGCCTTTACATTTTTGGGTAGCACTTCTTGGTGATATCCATATCTCTTCTTCTTCAGAAAGACATATTTTAACAGCGCAGATCGAAGAATGTTATTAATTATCCCTGACTCCCTTTATCTTAATCTGCTATTTAAATTCTTCTAAGCACGATTGTAACAAACCCATTCAAAAGAAAAGCTATGTATGTGTTCAAACGTACTACAAAGGTATTAATGATTTTATTTTATGCAGGCAAACAGTGAACTTGGTGTGTAGAGAGTTGTACGCCCTACTTGTTCTTACACAGATGAGCTTGCTCGGATTGCTTCAATATGTTACGCTAACCGCCTTTACGCACAAGACTTAAGAGAAATGGCGCTTATTAAACATTGAGATATCTGTTGTTTTCTCTTAGAACTCGAGGTTTGTTCTTTTTTGGAGATAGAAGTATAGAGACTTTATGACATTCAGTTGATTACTTTGGATTTGGAAAGATCTATGTATATTGTTCCTATTGTGAAGCCTATCAATAGGTGCATTCGGATGAATAGGGTTGCTCTCGCAGTCCTTTTTATCATATAGGCATGTCTAAGGGTTAGAACTTCCAACGTTTTGGAATTTGGTTTTTCCTACTGTTGCATTTCGATGTCTTTATTTTTAATGAACCCTTGAAATTTTCAACAAAATCTGATTCAAATAGTGAAGTATTATTATATTTTTATAATAATTTCACGCGGACGAAGGTCGCCTTCAACAGCAGCTAGTCTAATAAAAAATCATAATTGTTCACTGTCATGTTATAACGCTATAAATCAAAGGTCTTTATTTAAATATTAGTGTGTCCAATGTTATAGGCGATTCGTATCGCAATAAACTGACACAAATACCCAGTAAAATAAATTAAATGTAGGTATAAACTTCTGGATTGTCTGATGGTTGTCAACCGTGGCAAAAGTTATTGTAATGTTTGTCATTTGTCATCTTCCAAGTTCACCGTGCTGTGCTGGCGCTGCCGCTGCGGCTGCGGAGAACCTCAAGTGGCGTAAATATAGTACCTTTGTGGAAATTATATTTTCGAGGCGTTTGGGGTTGAAACTCTGGGGCCGTGGGGTCCGAGTGCTCACAGCCTTTTTAAGGAAATTTCCAAATGCCTAGTTGACGCTTCCTGTGACCCAAGGGCTGGCTTTTACCTTGGCTAGAGGCTACCTAAGTGTTGCCATACAACGTGGCAACGCCGCCAGTCTCTTGGGCACATTACCGGCTGACAGCGTTGAGGAGGAGTTTTTTGATGTCTTTTTATAGTTAGTTTATTTTAGTCATTTTAATTATTATAATGTATATAGTTAGTGTAAATAAAGAAAACGAACATAAGTTATTGTTGTAATCCAATTTACTATAAGAATTACTTAAGTTTAGCATATTGTGACTTCAGTATTAGCTCAAGTGTTAATCTGTTCGTGAACTAAGTAATACGGAAATCTGATTTTGAATCTGACATACTCTATTGACTATGAGATTGAGAAAGAATTCAATGGGACTAAAATACTAGTGGATAGTTCAATGAACAACAAATGATCATATAATATAATAATTTCACACGACATTAACAATCCATTGGCTTCACATCACGACTAATGATTCACTTATAAAAATCATTCACTTTCATTGCCTTTGAAAAAAGTTCTACGTTGATGAGTTTGTGAATCTGTGGGAACGCCCATTGTGACAATGTGTACTTAGTAGGTACTTATTAGTTCCATGCTTCTTGCAAAGTTATGCAGCATTGTGTAAGTGACGAAAAGGTGGAAAAATGAAGAATGGTCTTCTACTTTTTCTATGTGGCCAGGCTTTAGTCGGTTATTGCAGTTTTTCCTGGAAATGCAGGAAAGTTGATTTATCTATCTATCTTTCTTACCTTTAATAATAAGTATTAGGTACATGTTAGCAGTTTTCCATTCAAATTCAACTTTGAATTAACTTTCAAATTCAAAAGAGCGTCATACATAACTCATACGTTTGCAGAAATTAAATACTTGCTTACTTACCCACATAACTCTCAAGAATGTTAAAATAATAATTTTAATTCAAGAAATTGGTAAATCATAGTTTTATAGGCATTTTTGGGATATGTAGGTACTAAGCGAAGATAAAAAAAATATAATTATTATAATGTCAAAGGTATGTTAATTTGAAATCAACAGTTACCAAACTACTATCTAAACAGAACGCTAACTTTTTCCAAAAAAAACCTCACCTCAAGCAGGCGAATGAGGTCTATCGTTTTTGAACTCACCAGATGGCGCCACTGTCGAGTAGGGTACTCTCATTAATTCTATTTTATACTTTAAAGTACCAATAACTTCATAAAAAGTTTATTTCATTATATTAAACAACATTGTGTAAACTTAAGATACATATTTACAATATTGTCCCTAAAATTAGCAAGCATGAAACATTTAAAAATCATTCTTCCTTCAAGTACTAACAAATTAGAACTCCCAACTTGCTACCTACAATCTTCAAGTCATAATTAATCAGGAATGGCTCAATCTTGACCACACTCGTGAATATTAATAAAACTACGTGATAAAAAAGCGCGCAACGCGGGAACACTCTATGACATCTGTCATTTCTGGAGACCTTACTCTACATGAACGCCTCTAGCGGCGAATTAATGCGCGATAGCCCCCTTTACGCAGACTTCACGCATACCTATTACAAGTCTACTGTTTATGCTCGCTCGCAGCAATTGTCTGTGGTTTACGAAGTACAGCTATAGCGGTAATTTCATTACCATTCTGTGGCCGTGACCTTCGGATGGCGTCACCACTTTCCATGGCGACGCGGTCAGAATACCGCGCTCCCGTTACGGATATACGATACACTTTCTTTTGTTTTCATTACCAAGGGTTCCGCACCTAACGCAAGTTTCGTAATATGAAATTTTATGGGGGACTTGAAAAGGAAAAGTGAATTGTTTAATGTTGGAATGCGAGTGGGAAAAGTCGGAGGACTTGTCAAATGGTTGAGTCATGTTGCGGTTTTGCGGTTGATTTGAGGTTTGAGTTGCTATAGGTCTTGATTTTTAAAAATAACACCACATTGTTAGTATTCTCCGAAAGGGTATTCAATCAAATTTTTGTCAATAGCTGCCCGGAGTCTGGGTTTCTGCCCGGTTGTTAGCGATAGTCGACTCGTCTCCGGTTAAAAAGGTTTCCGGAGTAAATTCCCTACATTAATTAAAGAAAATTCTAGACTTTTCTTTGGATTTCCTTCGAGTCATGCAGTAGCTATAGCCATTTTAAGATATGAGAAAGATTTGATGCAGAAAATTTGCTTAAATAATATTAACGCTACTTACATTATCTTACTATCTATCCATGCAAGTGATAGGTTCTATTGATTCCTACGTTTATTTTATTAAAAATATTTTATAATGGTATACTGTGTTTTATTTTCCTCTATTTTGGGAATTGTGGACGTACGGCTACCCTAATTGCATGCGACTTAAACTTACTGGTGAAGTATTATATTGTTCGACGTTGAAGATCTATCAGATAGATAGACTCAACGCAATAGGGTGGTAATTCGGATCAAACACGATTTATGAGATGCATACCTAGAACGCAATATTACAGCAGCCTTTCGTGTGGGTATCACATTCATTTGTAATTATTTCTATGATATGTATGAACATACATTATATAGGTACGTGTGTGCCTTACATAAGGGCGCAATTGTACACAGTTTGCATGCGAACAATTGCTCATTTCGTAATTATATTAATATCAAACATCGCGATACTGTATAACATTCTAGGAAACATTTATTTCATACTGTTGTTGTTACATTACTACATGCTGTTTACATGTTGCGAAAGGGATGGACGATTTTTGTATGAAGCGTGGCGAGCCTAACTTTCGCAGTTATGCCATTTAATTTTTTCAAAATAGTGGACACGCATGAAACCTGTATTAATCAATAACTGCAATGCACTGTGGTCCGCGCGCCTTTGTAAGGCGGTCATTATTACTTATTTATTCAAAAGTTATTTTTCCATGGAAAAGAAAACGGAAATTGGAATTTGGAAATGTTTTTAAAGTATATTTTGCTAGTTAGTGCTATCCAATAAACTTATAACGCTACTAGACCATAGAGATTTCTTTTTTTGCGGCAATTTTTTGCTGGAAGTGATCAATGGAACTGAGTTCAGCAAGAGTCTGTTTATAAGGTCTGTGTTTGTGGTGACTCGAGACATTTTTATTGTGTGTGTCGTTCTTAGTTGTGACCGCTTACTGCAACTTGCAAGTCTCGAAATCCTTTTTGGCCGCCCAGCAGCAGCTGGGGTCCTCGATGATGATGGTTGGCCGGGATAACGTGCGAAGTTTTTCTATCAAAATTTATATTCTCGGTTGACGCTTTCTTACTCACTAAGCCACTTAGACTTTTTACTGAGGAATGTGCTTTTCTTCTAAGAACTAGATTTCCATAAAACGATAAGTCGATCGCAAATATACTTCACAACGTTCTCCAAATTGAACGAACAACATCTAAGTACATTATCTGCATTGGGCATCATGTCCATTATCTGCCGTATCACCTGCCGATGTCTTTCTATGTCAAAACCACTCGTGGATAGCCATGAAAGAAAAGGTTCTGATGTCCGGAACGTCTAAAGAATTAAAAAATAAAATAAATTAACTTTTTCAATACTTTCGTAGCTTTCGCCTACGAAGGCGTAGCAATCTTATAACTATCCAATCCGCAAATTTCCGCAGATAATGACTTAAGGCCGTTATTTTAGACAATATTTGACTTCCTAATCAAAAAAAGGTTTTCGTTAAATATGATTCAGAACACAGTTAAAAGTCTAAGTAAATAATAATTCTACAGGTTTTTTTTAATAAAATTTGGTCGTCGCGTAGACACATCGTTATTTCAATATTATTCAAAAACATGACAAAACGAATATAAATAGCAAAACAACATACCTGATTCTTGAAGCTCCATTAAAAAAAAATCACTTCCATGACAAAATTCTGAGAAAACAGCCACTAATGGTCAGCCACGTAATAAGTCATTAATAAGGGTGCGAATGCAACAGGAGTTGTGTTCACTAACGATTTTCATTAGAGAATGAAAGTGATTGGCTATCGGGGATCTATTGATATTTAATTATTATAGTATATGTATCGGCCAATGACATGACAGAATTCAATATTTGGAAATACCACATGCTTTTTTTGAATTTTGACCTCTAGCGGGACCACCGTGCAATCGTATTAATACAAACGAACGACAGTTTTGTAGGAGACAAAACCTTCTAAAGCGTTACCGAGATATATTAAGCTATCAAAGTTACAATCATCCGATTAAAAAGTTAAAAAAAAATCAAGCCAATTAATTAAAAGCCCTTTAATATACAACATCATTCAATAGACACACCAATTTGCGCTATAGGCTTATGTCTTGAACACAAAACAAGTGACAGTATCTGTATGTAACATCGTAAAATGAGCAGATGGTAGACGCGTCGAGAGCTTTACAAGTTATATTTTAGCCCACTTGTATCTATACAAGTGGGCTAAAATATAACTTGTCAAGGCGTAATTTAATCATAGCAGTACCTATTACTTGGTACCGGTAACAATGAGAGCTCACTCCTTTTTAACCGACTTCTAAAAAGGAGGAGGTTCTCAATTCGCTTGTTTTTTTTAACAAGTTCTTATTTAACCATTTCATAACAATAGGGTACCTATTCTAAGTGGGTGTGTAACGGTTGATATAATAACAAAAAATCTAACGTTCACTTGACCTAATATCAGTTAATATAGGTACTTTTGTTTAATATAACGATCAGTTGAGATAATGAATTGTTGATATAATTTCATTTTATCTAATTTCTTATGATATAATAAACATTTCCTATAATGCACATTTGACATAATTATTCATTTACTATAATATTCATAATCTCTAATAACTTTTAATATAATTTAGGAAATCTAGTATGGTGGTATGGTAAGATGTAATATTTATGTGATGCTATGTTATGATTAAAAAACTATTGTACTGTTTTTTTTTCTTCGCTTTATACCCTATACACCTACCACCCTCAACTATTGTAACCAGTAGAAATTGGATGCAATCTGGACTTTAGGGCACCCCGACTTGGACAGGTTAGGTTAGAAGGGGATGGCGGGGTCGTGTGAGCGAGCGAAGCGAGCGAATAGACCCCGCCATCCCCTTCGTGGTTTTTTTTTATAAACCATCCAGAAGTAGGAGCCCCGCGAAGCGGGGCTCCGTCGACCAAGGCCACCCTCAACCATGCATTGAATATTTTAAGATTTGGTTAGGTGCCATTTGAGTTAGGTTAGAACTGTGACCATTAAACATGAAAATTAGGTCAAAAGAACATTAGGTCAAATGAATGTTATATAAAAAGAATATTATACATATTGAAAATTATATAAAATGAACGTTATACTAAATGTTTTATATTAAATGAAAATTATATCATATGAAACATTAGGTCATATTAAATTAGGTTATATGATTTTATAGCATATGAAAATTATATTATATGAACGTTATTTCAAGTGAAATTAGAGCATTTGTTATTATATCATACATTACACACCCATTCTAAGTACCTACTTATCCATCAGTTTACAAAAATACAATTTAACAGCATGAAAAATATGAAAACTTTTAAAATTCACAGCTGCTTTAATTCTAAGAAACACAAAATCATATACCTGCTACACCTAAGATCCTCCTATTCATTGCAAAACAGAAATAAAATAATAATAATATTTCCATGTGTCATTTACTTGTCAAGTTACAACAATAAGCTAAAATAACTTACGTAAAAGTTTCACTACTTGTAGGCGCTCACGATCAGTGAAACCTCGCGAAACCTCGTGAAATCTATGCTAGACCGGCGCAGACGCAGCTGACAAGGCAAACTGACATAATATGAATATGGAATACAATAAAAAGTATACCAATACTAATATGTAAATGCGATAACTTATGTGTCGTTAGTACTAAAATTAACCTGTCCACCGCCAACGTACACAGAACGCGATGCCTCGCCAGCGCCAAGCTATAAATGTTCAACGAAATTTAATATTATAATCTAATGAAGTCGTGGCGATGGTGGCACGAAATTCTGGAACTTTTATTGAAGTCCGTGGCGGTGAAAAGGTTAAGTAACTTTTTTTTTATTTGTTAGCCCGTATTGTCCCACTCCTGGGCAAAGGCCTCCCCCCATTGCTTCCACTTCTCACGACGGTGTGCTTCTTCTCGTCAATTAGCGCGGAAACCATCCAATGCGTCCCACCATCTTCTGGTCGGTCTGCCGCGACCCCGTCTTGCTGAGCTCAAACCACTTTTAATTAAGTAACTTATAGGGGGTTTATTCATAGACGCTGCTTGAAGCTGAGAGACTAATCTGCATGGTCCTTATATGACTAGACCTATGTCACGACTTTAAAAGGGACAGTGACCTCTGAGTTTGTTTCGGCTGTTTCTTCTCAGAGTAGTCAGGTACGAAACACCGGCCTCATCTAGTTTTAAAAACATAACATGATGTGACGTGTGAAAGTGTTTTTTTAAAACCAATTTATAGATATAAATATGATTTATGACGTTTTAACGTCAAAAATGGTTAAACAGTTGCTAATCATAACTTAACTATAAGCAACATAAATGAATAAACCCCTAGTTATTTAGAAATTAGACCTTTTTCTTACAGTCTTACCGTTCAAAATCTAACAGTAAATTCAGAAGCTACTTTTTAGGGTTCCGTACCTCAAAAGGAAAAAACGGAACCCTTATAAGATCACTTTGTTGTCCGTCCGTCCGTCCGTCCGTCTGTCAAGACCGTTTTTCTCAGGAACGCGTGGAGGTATCAAACTGAAATTTCTATATGATACTTAGTTCTACTGTCCCTGGAAGCTGTAGAAAAATCAACCTTCTAAGTCAACGCAATCAAAAGATACAGCCACTTAGGCCGCAAATTTCCGCAAATTTTCGAAACTCGCACGGGAATCAAAACCTACAGGGTACTTCCCGTGAACTTAGAATCTTGAAATTTTGTACGAAGTCACGTCTTATAGTACAGATATAGGAAAAATTACGAAAACCGTAAATTTTTAGTTTCGTCATATAAAAAAAAGTTATATACCCACAGGTTTGTACGGAACCCTCGGTGCGCGAGTCCAACTCGCACTTGACCGGTTTTTTTTTTTTTAAATTTTATTTCTGCAATAGTCACACTTATTAATATTGTCGTAGCCACTGGCAAAACTGACCCCTTTGCTACTAAACACAATAACACATACATGTTTCTGGGGAACCTACAAAGCAAAGGAAATAACCGCAGGTGTAGTCCACCTTCAAACGAAGCTTTTGCCTGTTGGCAAAAGCCCTAGTAGGTGACCCATCGCGGCACGTTTCACCGCCCATTAGTTACCAACCAATTACGTCACGGTGTCACTCACTACTCGTACATAATATAGGTGAACTCATAACACCGCGCAACGAAGTTATTAACACTATTAAACAACACCAATTTGAGCCCTACGCTTCCTTTAGTGAAAGTTAATTATCTGCCGCATATGCAATGCTGTGGCTGCTGTGAAAACGATTAACATCTATTTTGAAATCTAGATATTTTTTTTTGCGTTCATTTGCATTTTTTTTTGGATTTCTACCTGCCTAAAGGGGCTTCTCTGTAAAGTGACTTTTTCTTTGGCATAAATATACAAAAATATGTGTATAATTATTACTTAATAATATTATATTCTATCATGTTCTAGTTTAATTTGTATTAGTTTTATCATTTCAGATTATTTTTATCATACTAATTTATTTTAATTTGAAAACAGATGAGATACATACGTAGGTATTTATCAAATCAGGAAGCAATTTATGCTGCCTACGTCTTTCTCTGAATACTGAATAATAATAATAATTTAATTTAAACTGAAGCTGATTTAATTAACTGCATTGCATTTGCATAAGTCTTAAAAATAATTGCATTAATACGCCTCGTTTAGTGGTCAGATTAGTAAATGATTTTAATTCTTTCAAAATCAGACAAAAAAAAAACAAATAGGTAGGTAAATAAGTGGCTTCGCCAACCGAGAAAGCGCTCTCTTTACTTTCCTAAACCCTGTCTTTAAATTAATAACAATTTCAGAATAGTTTCACATACATAACAATTCTGTATTTGTGGTCAAATTATAGAGCAGTTAAAGGAAAGTAAATGAGACCTTAGGCAGAGTGTGGACACCCGGCGCAACGGCAGTGCGGAAACATTTCCTTCGCCTATATAATTAGAAAGCATGCGTGCTTGTCTATGAACGGAAGCAGGTTGAACTGAAAGGATTTACATTAACCTTACGGGGAATTACCATGAATGCATAGTATCCTAGCTTTTGCCCGTATCTTTGTCCGCATGAAGGTAAGAAATTATTCCAAAGAAACTTAGGTCCTTCTCGCAGGATGAAAAGTATTACGTTATTTTCTTAACCAGCTCTCTTTGGAATAATCTAATCTTCTTAATAAAATTCAACTGAACACTAAAAAAACAGACTTTGATTCAGGTTGACATCAGACTTTCGAATTTTATTAGGTATGAATAGGATGTAGTACATAGGTACTACAAAAACTTGCAGTTGACATCATACTCGTATACTTTGCATAGGCAAAGTATATGATGTCAACTGCAAGTTTTCTTAATGCTAGTCATACCTACTCGTACATATAATGCTCTTGATCTCAATATAACAGTAGCCCAATAAACATGTTGTGTATCCCGTTTAATCGCTAGCATAAGGTTGAGTTGGTTTAATTTAAGATGTTCTCAGAAACCGCATTTGCTTTTGTTTGTACTCGTAGAACAGTTAAAGAATTGGCACAAGGAACAATAGTGCATTAGCTAAATGTTACAGTATAAACTTCATACTAAGTTTCCGAAGCTGCAAAGATACACACATGAGGTACTTACCTACATTGATAATTTCACGCCGGGAATCCCCGACGGAATAAACAATAGACTAACATTCCGTAGTTATGTTGAAGTTCCATATTATAGGTGCGAGCCTATTCCCATCTATCGGACGCAAATCCAATCCGAAATCCGAGCTGGTTTTGGTTTAGGAAGATCTCAATAGGGAACATTTTGGGCGTCATGGGAATCGAACCCAACACGCCAAGCCTAACAGTTGTGCCTGGCTGGTACTATTAGACTGAACAGGCAGAGGAGATGAAGAGGACTTAAAACATCTTGTTTGCTTACCCAATAAGTACCTATACAAGATGTTATATATTTTCATAACAGACAGGTTTCGTAAAGTAGTTGGCTGATGCTGTATAATTATCGATCGATCAATGGACATAACCATCACCCATGGCAATACAGGTTCTACGGTCGGCAACCCATAGTTGTCTATGGGCGATATTTTCTTGGAAGGAAAATGTTGTTACGGCCATTAATCCAACGAGAATTTATATCTAGTTATCAAAAAACTACTTACCTAATAAGAAATGGAAAAATAAAAAGATATACGTGTAAGTACCTAACAATAAAAATCATAGTGGAAAAGTAGGTACCAAGGTTCGCATTGGAAAATAGTAGGTACGCAATACATTATTACCGAAAAAGCTTGTTTATAGGTTATTCGCTGTAACCCATGAACAGGCGCAAGACAGAGAATTAATTTAATTAAAAAAAAATATTTAACAAAGTTCGAACCTTTAACCTTTATTACTAATGCAAGCGAAAATTATCACTACTGTATATGACACTACAATAACAATAGTGATTATTTTCGCAACCATATCGTGTTCAGTCGAAGTGTTCCTACAAACTTTTGGTTGGATTAACAACATACACAAGGTATGTAATGAAATCAGCTTCCGACGATGTAACCCATATCTAGTATCTAAGTAATATGGACCATTTGCGGTCGGTAGCTTTTCCGATCATAACCGGATATTACAACAATAGCCTATATTATTGTTATTGTATTCAATTTTGGTCGTTATATAGAAAGTTTGCTTATTTTGTTCTGGTCAATGGAAAAGCTTAGCTTGGCCACAATTTAGATCAATGGGGAAGAAAACTAACAAGTTCGGAGTAGGCGATGCTAAGTGTTCGTTACCTACTCTTATTCAGCTACCATGGAGTGCTAAAATTTGCAGCGAGAAGATGCTATAAGCGTTTAGTGTGGTCGCCGATTGGTCACTTCTCATTCATGACGACTTTGATGAACACTGTTTTAAGCTTTCTCGGTTTATTTATAACTACAATAATTGATGATCACGGAAAATATCCCGTAAGTGACTTTGATGAATTTAGCGACATTACTCAATGCTCTCTCGTGGCGAAGTTTCTAGCAAACGAACCCATTGTAGTACTGTCCTTTCATTGTTTATTTTTTACCTCTAATTTTGCAACACAACGAGCTTTATTCTCGTTGTTTTAGGGTTTAATATCAGAGGTCAAATAATATAAAAGAACTGTAACTTATTGTGAGTGAGAAGTTGTTTTGGCGTACAGCGAATTGACCGCCACTGCCGTGCCGGACTTGTGTGCATCATTCAGAATTACCGTAAATTCAATACGCGTGGCAATTCCGTTAACTTCACTCCAAGCAGTCATAGCATGATCAAACTAGCTTATCATCCAAGCAAGATTGATTACTTAAACATTATCGGTTTTGAATCAAACATGTTCATACTAGTCTTGTCCATCTAGTGTAGCCTTCCTCTCCGTACCCGTTTTCTCTCAAACTCGCTGATTATGTACACCATCAATCTTTATCTATCGATATAATAAAACACACCTGTCAGATAGATTAATAAATAAAAGCTCGTAAGAAGATAAATTTACATATTTCTTGTGCAGATTATCCCATGTTTTTGTGTAACCACAGGTTTATTGAATAGCAATTTGTTTATGTGCTTAACTTTCTTTATGATGATGTCAGATTAAAGATTTTCAATATTGCAAATTTGTCACGTTCGGAATAATCTTTGGCCTTGATGAAAAACTCTTGGATGGTTTTCTTTTTTCGCACGGGCAAATAATGAATGGGGTTTATTCATCAGGAGTTTTTCAGTAGAGCAGTCCAGGGTCATGACTTGTGCCCTGTTAATAGAAATAGGCTCGCCCTCTTTACACGGGAGTACGGGACGGTGAAATGTGGATGCGCACATCCATTGGCACACCTTTGCCCAAACTTTCGGGTATTACAGGACTGTGTTATGTCTTTTCACACGATATAATAGTCGTTCCACTCGTACAAACAGCAAACAATGCGCGAATTGAATCTAATTTTGTATACTTTAGAGAACAATAAAAGTGAAAATGGCTAATCGATCACGACTTGCTTTCTATTTTTCCCAACGGAGACAACTAAAATGTCGAGACAAGGGCACACTGTTCAACTGCTATAGACAAGAGTAATCCCAAACATAAACAGATCTTATAGGTATAATTTTAATCCTAGTGTGTTTATGATAAAGCTGTAGGAAGATTTGACACTCCCAAGGGAATGTGAAGTAAAGACTGAGAAATTGAAATAAACAGTCAAGATGTTGGGAAAAGTTAGACGTACGGTCCGGCGGACAGTGAAGTTCCCAAAATGGTGTTTTCTGGAGAATTCGACAACAAAGTATCAAAAGTTAACTACTGAGAGAACTACCAATTTCTGCGAGATCCTTGGTGGCTGACGCTATACATATAAAGCCACTTTTCGATCTTAATTGATAATAATTTACATCAAAACCATTTAAATCCAAAGCAGAATACGAACTACTTACTTTATATGATGATAAAAATAAAACTGTAACGGAAAGCCTGATTTCTCAAATTACCGTGTCAAACTCATTCAACATAGCATGTCGCGGACGGAAACCAATAAATTAAACTTTGGTGAGAAAAAGTGGAATATGTCTGAGTAACGTCTGGTTTGAACCACCGTTAGGTTGGCGGCTACATACGAGGCCCTAACATGAACGTACGACGTAAACTTAACGTAAATAGGAACCATTTTTAAATTGAAAATACAACCATCTCGTTAGTACCTACCCAGAGCATTTTGACCAAATTCTGAGACGCTTAGAATTTAGCATTTTGTTTTTTTTTTGTACAATTACAACAGGCCCAATTAGTATCACCGATATTTATTAATAAAGTCTAAAACTGAGTAAATAATAAGTGCGAAGATTTCAATTTTAGATTCGTTCTTATTTACGTTTCGTTTACTCTGCGCGTTCGCGTAAGGCCCACCGGGCTTATTAAATCGATTGGACAAAAAGTAAGCCCTACTTATCTCGATATGTGCGTCCGATCTAGATAATAATATTCTTCTGGTTAGAACTTGCGCACGCGCAACTCTGCCTAACGGGGCTTTTATGCATAAAATTATGCACGTCCTGTTCAGCTTTTTACTACTAGCGTATCTTTTTACATAATTATACAAATAAATCTTTGATTGTTGATAATATATAATTTATGGTGTTGATTTGACGAAAGTTGTCTTTGTAATTTTTCTTTTAATTGCAGCTTACTGTTTTCGGTTAAATCTCAATAAAATTGAGAGCTTAGTTCTTTTTTCTTTCGAGATTAATAATATTCACGTGACTGTACTTAGAATGCATTGATTGTAATAAATAAAACATCGATTTTATTTTATTGGTAAAAGTGGCATTTTGAAATATTGCTCTGTCGACATTTTTTACGATCTCATCATTTTCATAAAGAATCTTCACAGGATTTATTTAAAAAGTATCTGATAAAGGCATTTTATATATGATAAATAATGATTGAAATAACTTTCATTTGATTACATGTGTTTTCACTTGAAAATCACGAAAAAAAAACAAAAAAAAAACTTACCATTCATTTTAACACTGCAAAAAGTCCTCAATAAAAACATGTCGAACACTAATATGCACAGAGTTGCATCACTGTCACTTCACAAATATTCAGTAGGCTTCACAGGTCTAGTACAATTGAGGTTGCGCAGGAGTGTAGCGGTGGAAAGTAGCGCTTGCTCAGCGGTTTGCGGCCGACTGCTCCATTCGTTACTGCCGACGGGGGAGCAAGCACCACCACCAAAAAATAGTGGTAGGTCTGTGACGTAAGAGTTCTGTGTAGTAAGTGGTAGTAATGTTTTGGTAGTTAAAGAATTGAATAAAATATTTGAATAACTGCATGTTTGAGGCGACAAGGTGAAATGAAAGAAATGGGTAGGTACCGAAGATGGAGAAAGAAATACATTTATGTTAGCTTGCCTCACTGATAGGAAACTGCAGTAGTTGGAGACTACTCCAACGACTTCTTTGTCGTAAGTAGAGTATAATTTTAGTAGACAGTTTAAAATGATATCAGGGTAACACTTGCTTTACGAAAAGCAACCTTCCTGCTCGACATAAGAGTGCTATTAAGAAACAATTGTTAATTTGTAACCATTGATGTAAGTACTTAAAGTTAACCTCTCTACACTAATCGGCAACAAAATAGAACCTAGATATCTTCCAAAAAATCTGCAAGGCAACAATTTTCCACTTACAATGACTGTAACTGTGGCTGTGACTGTACCTATAACAGCCGATTGATGAGACTAAAATGGGATAGGTAAAATTTTAGACAAATAACTGAAATAGCACTACAACCTGCAAATAACGATAAACCCTTGTCAGTAATTGGCAGCTTTATAGAAACGACAAAATAAAACTTTATGATAAGTAATTAAAATCTTTTCAGAAATATGCTTGCAACGATTCAACATACAATCTTAAAAGTGCAAGATCATGATTGGTACCTAGAAAACCATTATGAGTTCTTCGGCAATGCTTTGAACCGGATCAAAAGCCCTTACTTGCAACTTAAGTACCGCATAACGTGGTTAAAATAACAAATATTTATTTCTAAACCACACGTTACTGGTACTGAGAACTTGCGACGCAATGTTTCCGTAAAAAGAAATCATGGAAAGTGGAATGAGTATTTTTTTCGACTTCATACTAACCATGATTTATCTTGGTATTTACATACGTGTATATAACCTATGTGAGTGAATTCATAAATATTGTTAAATGTTAGATGATTCAATAAGAAATCGATGTCATTATATTAAAGCCCGAAATTTTATCCAATTTTTTCATAAATCGTCAGAAATTACATATCATCATTATCCTGCCCGTATCCAATTTTCTTGGGGTCAGCTCAGAATGTCTTCTTCTTCCATAAGTACTTCTATATTAGTCGTCACTACAGTAGTCATGTCATCTTTCACACAGTCCATCAATCGTGTTTGTGGAATTTTCAGAATGATAACTCAAATTCATAATAACCGCCTCAGCAAATTGCTTCTACCGCCCATTAAGAGAACCACAAAACATCGCTCGCTCGTTTATATCTACATCAATGAAAATAAAACCAAGCAATTAAAACTACTCGTATATGTGTTCTCAACTTTAACAAGCTTCAAGGTTGGCATGACAACGATGCCACTGAATCACAAATCACAATCATTACCTACCCTACCTTTTAGAATTTGCAAGCAACATTAACGCGTCACGCTTCAAGCAGTATCTACTGCTTTCTCTAACCCAGTGATAAGACAGAATGCTATAAATATTTTCAAAGACAAAATCAAAGACAACGTTATTTCAACTATAGAGACTATTTATCGGTTTTTACTTTGATTCATCAAGAACTTGCTATAGTTGGTCAGATTGTTCATATAGTCCAAAATCAAATGTGATCAATCCTACAGCAAAGATGCATTATACATGGCCAGATTGTTATCTGACTTTAGTTTGTAATAAAGCATAATTACTTTATCCAACATTTTGTATTTTACGACTTCTCGGGTTTCTAGGCTTTTGCCTGTTGAAATGTTGTCAACTAGACTTGCCCAATCGAGTAACCCGCAAATCTATCGAATAATCGGCTTTCTCTAACCATCGATATGACAAAATGCCATAATATAAATACGCGGGCGTTAACTGCATCGATAAATAAATTAATATCTATTGTGTTTGCTTTTCACGCTCATTCTCATTCCATGTGTGTATCCTACACCTATGGGTTTGTACGATATATAATTTCTCTCGTCCTTTGGAAAGCGTTGCATGGAAAGTAGTTCCGGAATATTTTGGACAATCGTTAAAATAGAAAGTTAATTAGTAATTTTGCATACACGTTACGTTTGAATACAATGTATTTTATAATGAAAGACTTCGTAATCGAAATGTCCCTTTCGATCAGGGCTATTTACTTACCAAGGTTTGCACAACCGAATACCGATCTTGAATTTTATAGGAATGTGTTAGCAATAACGTTACGTGTGCCATTAGCTAAAGTGGGCTTGAAGAAAAATCTTGTAAGTGGTGCGAATTCCGTAAAACTAGATAGACTAGTCGTAAGCATTATTCCAGTGGCAGTGCTGTGGGAGATGGTAAAACCAATTCTAGATAAACAAAACAGAAATGTTTATTAAACTTTTCTTTAAACCGATCTATATAATCCAAAACCTCATTTAATCAACCTGAGTTTTATGTAAGTGATACATAGAACTCTCAATTCTAGTTCATTTTAATTCCAGAATCTTCTAAAATCTCATCAACGATCACCAACACTTTCTTGTTCATATCTTTCAAATCACCTTCGACTAAAAAACTCTTCTTCATCAAAACCATCGTCTTGATAACCAGGCTTTGCTTACACAACTGAATCTTGTTCATCTCCTGGCATTTCTTTATCGTTATCTTCAGTAACGTCAACCAGTTATGTGTGAACGTTAAGAATTCTGCCGTCTGCTCTTGTGTTAATTGGAAATGTATTAATGTGTGTGTCCACGGTTGAGAAGTTAGTGTTGCTATCAATTTTGTGTCGTTCTTTGTAACTATAGCGTGCTTGAATATTGAGCTTAGAGTTTTCCAACCGGCTGATGACTGATTTTTGGATTCCTGTTAAAGGAATGAATTTGGTTTAAATGACGTTCTTGCTAGCTCTTACAATTAGATATAAGACTATACTAGGCTATAGAGACACCGAATTGGTGATTTCAGTAAGCAAAAAAAAATCACTTTTTCGCTTTTTTATATTTTGGATCGTGAAAAATGGGGAGGCGGTAAGGTACTTTCTTATTTTATTTCTGTAAAAGGGTCTCTCCTTCGCCTAAATAAACACCATATTTTGAAAGCTTCTACGTTCATTAGAGACTAGCCTTTGGCTGAAGCTTTGCCCGCATGGAGGTCGGAAATTATCACACGGGAACGTCTACTACCAGTAAAAAAAAAAATCGTTCAGGCGTACTCAGGTTATGTTCTAAATTCTCGTAACGACTCTCATCTATATCCGTTCATCCATTAGTGCTTGACAGTTGGGTACTTGCGCGGTTATAATAACAGTAGGTTTTGTTTTATCTTCCACAAACTAAAAACTTAAAAAAAAGTCAAACTCACCCTACAACACAACATCAGCTGAATCCTCAACATCAGCGCCCTCAATGCGTTACATTGCATGTTTACCATCGGTTGCTCCTCCACACTATAAGCTAAGGCCAGCGGTGAAGAGCTCCCAGTGTTTAACACCATATACACTAGTTGTAACAGGGAAGCTCCCCTTTCACTGTTACTGTCCCGTTTTAGGGATTTTATGATCAAGTGCGTTTGGATCTGCAGGATTGATTTTGGCTGAAAGGAATTGTATTTGTACACAGGATAGTGATTGTATTATTTTTGTGGCTGTTTTTTCTAGTTAACACGCTTGCTTATACAAATTAATATTCATCTGGTGTAGCTTTGGTATTTTGGGTTCGAACTATGCTCAACCTTAGTTCCTCCATGGGCTTGATTTGTGTATCTGTTGCGAAGGTGAATGCATCCATATTTAGAAATCAATAATTCACGCTCAAGTCCGTAGCCTTATCAAATTTTATCGAGACAACACAGTGTTGTTATTTTCAGCTCTGGTATTTAGGAAAAAGTATACAAGAATACAAGAAGCTTTAAATCCTGACCTGATAGTTGTTCTTGGTAAAGTAGTGTATAACATAGGAGAGTAACTGTAGAGCTGCGCAGGCGACTCTTTCGTCCATACTATCTGCTGCAGCCAACACAGATTGTAGGAATCCAGCACGATTAGTGTATGTTAACAGAACTGGAGAATGTAAATAGAAAACTGATTATTCTTTAGATTAAAGAGATGAAAACCTTATAAGACAACCACATTTCAGCACTACTTATGGATTATGGTGACTCATGAGATGACAACTTAATAAACAGATGTATGGAAGAAGTAGACCGATTTATAAATCAAACAGGAGCTTCTGTTAAATAATTTTACCATAAATAAATTCAGGGAAAAATGGGTGTTAAAAAAAAGAATTCGCTTGGTCCTTACCTCGGTTATCATTCTGATTGTTAGCCAAACTCAGCAAATACAACCCCAGTTTCAAGCATACATATTCGTAATGATGTCTAGTGTTTTCCTCGCAATGTTCTGGAAGGTTCTTTGAGTATATTGCAGTTATAAGAACGGCAGTCTTGAGGCAAACTGTCTGGTCTATCTCTAGAGGTGGTAGAGTGCTTGCTAAGTCTAGGAAGTGGCAGATGTTTGTGTCTGAAAGAGTTTGTGACTACAATGAAATATAATAAAATAGAAGAAAATGAAAATCTCGAAAATAATAAAATGCAGAAGAAATTGTAATATGAAAATAATGATCAATAAATAGAGATAAACATTGAATGATAATTAATTTAAGAGACGAAAGACAGGGATCGCTAATCAAGGCGAGATTTAAAATCATAAACAGAATGGAAGTTATCAAAAGGGTGTTGGATCGACCCCGAGAAACATTAAACAAGGGCACGAATATGAAGATAATCAAAAGCAGTACTTGAATTAGAAGGAATGTTTAACTAAGTAATATTAGCCTACAAATGAACATAATATATTTAAAAACCTATTTGATATTCGGTATCTATCAATACTTTAGACAGAACATTAGGCAGCATAGACCAAATCAGTCCTGCAAAGTCCTGCCTCGCAGTATCATCTCCATCTTCTAAGCATACATGAAGAGCTTCCATACAGTTCCCCACAATAGTTTTGTCGGTACACTGTATCAAAATGTTCAGGAGTAACTCCCAAACTATTGGTTGCGTTGTAAGGTCTGCTGGTAACGAGTCTTCGGATTTAAACCATTGGGACAGCTAAAATGAAAGAAAATGTTTTAGAAAAGTTTGAGTTTTAATTATAGCCCTGTTGGTCTAGTTTTCATATGAGTGACTTCTATAACTAAGCACGGGGTCCTGGTTCCGGTCCGGTTTCGTATTTCTACGGGACTTTTCGACTGGACATTTTTAGCTTTTCGGTAATTGGTTACCGAAAAGTCCCATAAATTTCAGATTTTTCATGGTCGTTATCACTGATAGAATGTCACTTTGTGAAGACCCTAAGGGGCTTTCAGTGTTTTCAATCAGAAATTGCTCAGTGATTGGCCGGAGTCTGGATATGAGACCAGCTAAGGTCAATAGGCTCGCCGGCTATTACAGATAAGACTTAGGTAACATTACTAGTGAAATACGGGTACCGTATTTATTTTTGCCTACCCTCCAGAGGAAACAGGTGTTATCTCATATTTTATTTCCAAGAAATGAAAGCAGTTCTTCTACTAATGCTAATTATATCCTGGTACTGAGTCAAGTTTTTGCATTTCCTGCCGATAGGAATAAGTTCTAACGGAGGTCTTGCAAAGGAAGGAGATAATTATACTGGACAAGCAAACGTCAATTATATGCTATATTTCAGTACCCGAGTATAGGTATCCGTAACAGCTAGGCAAAAGAAGATACGTTTAAAGATAAAGCATAGAAATAAAGTAACTAATTAACTAAGTAAGTAACTAATTAATAAAGTTATTTATATGAGCCTCGATATCATGCCGTTTATTGCCATTGGTTAAGGTGTCGCTTCTCATAATGCACATGGTTGGGGTTACGAGATCAATTCAAATGGGACTACATATTTCAATTCTTAAGTTTACTTTTTAAGTTTTTCTTGGCCATCACTGACATCGGTGAAAAAAAAACATCGTGGGGAAATCTGGACGTATATTAATGTAAGTCCAACATCGCCAAATCGCCTTGTGTAAGAGTACCTATATTGATGAATGGTGATGCCTTCACTGTATTAGAATAGGTATTTCCCTGCAGTGAGAAAAAATAGGGAAAAAGTTTGTATAAAAAAAATGGCGTTTTGAACTCACCACATGTAACCTCACACAATTAGAGATTCTTTGCGATGTAAATGCCCACAGTAATATAGCTGGGTTGTGGGTATAATACACCGATGAGTCCGGATACAGAATCGATAATAAACGATCAGTCGCCTTTTCAAGGTACACCCGTTCGCCAAGAGATTCTAGAGAGCCGTTCGATATGGTTGACATCTGTTAAATTGTTTGAAGATTATTGGAATATTTTCGTTTTGGATCCTACCTGTAAAGCGAATAATCTGGCCGCAACACAAACAATATTGAACGAAGTGGAGGATGGGCAAAAATACATAATTATAGGGAATCCAATCTCTCACTATTGGAGGAACGGACATATCTCGATGTTGGCGATATGGACACTTCCTCCACAGACCCTTGAGTCACTTAAGTGGCTTGGACTACCGTTGATTCGAGTTCTAATGATTTATTCAAGAAAAGGCGGTTAGTGTTCAGGGGAGTTAATATTGCCAACTGCTTCTCCTGAGTCACTAACTTAGGATCAAGAATTCCTGACTGGGAATCATCTTCTCCATTGTTTTAATTTTGTGGTATATAAGTAGATACAAATGATATTATATTTACAGCAAATACAAGCCATAAAGCTTTAATAATGTACGCAGGTGGTTTGAATGACTTGGGGAGCTTAAGGATGTGCTCAACGAGGTAAGGCAGAAGAGGCGCTGTTGCTTCTTCAGGACTGAAAACGATAAAGATTTAGTAGAAGTCAAGCATGAAAAAAAAGTAGGTAATAAGAAAACTATAGAAGTCACAAAATATGAAAGTGTAGTTCAAGACAAGCTATATATTGATTCTAATATCATAAAAGAAAATCCAAATCCATACTTTTCAGAAGATTGGCAGTAAAAGTAGATGTAAATGAGCAAACTGTAAGGCTGGTTTTTCTGCAGCTGTGAGCCAATGCGATGAGGTTTTTCTATACCGTATTGTAGCTCTACTAGGCCCATCTGCAATCGATTTCGTTAGCCATAAAGTATCAACAATCACCTCAGATCGACATTTAAAAAAAAAAGGAAAACGGTTTCCCGATTTCGGATGAGATAAAAATCGTGACAGAAAAATAAAAAATCAATAAAATACAATAGATGGTTCTCACATGGATGTCTTTAGCACAAGTATCACTGTCCTGTACATCTTTCACATTGAGATATTTTTCCGCTAGCACTTTAAGCATCTCGCCCAGAACCAATGTGCTCACTTTGCGTACGGCCACATCATTTCTAAAAGCAAGTTATTTTCAAGTATGTATTTTATAAACACATTCAAAACATGATGAAAAAAAGCAACCAAAAGACACGATACATAGGGGATTGCGCAAGGACCTAAACTGGGACCTGCTGTAACGCCTGAATTAAAAATGACGAATATTACGTATTAAAACGAAGTTAACTATTTTTCCACAACGATTGAATTTATAATTCGGTATGTTCTGTGGTATCTATCTAACCTTGTAGGAAAAAAAACATTAAGTAGTTTATAAAGCGCCTATGGTTGTATTGCAAATTAAGTATTAGAACACCCGTTTCGTTCACACAGTAGAGGATTCGACTCACCTAGATATTTGAACCTGAGGCAGCATCATGAGATATCCTTTAGAGAACAGCATGTCGCAGAAATCAGGTAGATACTCATTGTTAGTATTGTCGTAGAATAAATTCAGTAACAACTTTAGGAACACGTTGTATTCTTCAGTAGATATTTGAGTTTGATGCTCCTAAAAGTTAAACAGTTACTTATGTAAGTTGCCAACTACCTATATTTGTACTTTCAAAAGAAGTAAGGATCGTAGCAGGTGGCGTTAGGTACTTTCTGTTTACCCTTATAGAAAAAAGCATGAGTTTATGTTTGTATGCACTTCCCTAAAATGGGTAAAGCAAGAGTGTCCAACATAATTTTATGGAGGACCAAGTTTTGTATTTTTGTAACCGTAGCGGGCCTAAAAAAAATCCAAACTGACCTCTAAATTTAAATTAAACGACATTTTTTTTAACTCCTGTCTATTGATGATCTTTTTATTTCCTATTGATTTATTTACGAAATATGTGGAACAAAATCGCGATCGAACAAGAGTAAAACTAAAATACTCGCATCGTTGACAAGATTCGCCGGATTAGACTGCGATGATGCGGTCTACATTTGCGGGTAGGTAAATATGGCGCGAAAATTTGACTTTTAAAACATTTTTTAAACAATGTTCGCGCAATATTGATTGATGTCTTATAAAGTTTTAATTTGCTCACGGGCCGGATGTAAGACCTATGCGGGCCGCATGGTGGCTCGCGGGCCGTATGTTGGACGGGCCTGGGCTAAAGAGTCGAGATTAATCCAGCTATGGTCCTTGATAACCGAAAGACCATCTGAAATTCGATGACCGTTACTGATGCTTCCCAAAACTGTATCTCATCAAAGCTGATTGATTGATTACTGTGAGAGGTGTGGAGTTGGTTTTTTTAGGTGATGAGGTACAGGCCAGACAGGGTTGCTCGTTAATAGTCTTTTCTTGATCTCCGCTTGCATTAGCTCACTTCGCTATTCAGAGGACTATAGTAACGCCTCCACTTACGACTGGTTCTGGGTACGAACCCAGGCAGGCGCGGTTATTACACAGTTATGTACCTACTTAGTTTGATGTGCAGAATGCTTGCTTGACGGCTTCGTGAAAGGCCTGTTTACACCTTATATTATTAAAGTAACAGTTCTTAGTACCTTCGTAAATCCAACTAGTTCAGCCACAACTAGTTTAACCGCCTCTTCCATGTGTCCCGCGCATTGTCGCAAACCATTCACCTCGTGATCGTCAGTCAGTATCGTCTGTACGAAGTCCGCTTTCTGATTGCGCCCAACGAGTTTAATTATTCTAGAAAATTTTCATTAAATGTTTATTTTCCGTATGTTGAATCGTTATAAAATATGGAATCATAGCAATTATTGTATGAGGCTGGCACAGAAACGTGAAGATTGGCACAAGCAATGAGAGGCGTGTGCTCAGCAGTAAGTAAGTCGGGCTGTGGATGATGATAAAGTGGCGCCTGTTACATAAAAATTGAAAGGAAGTCGTCTGTCTTGGTATGGACATGTAATGAGGAGGTATGAAACGCATGTTACTAAAAGAGTGATATAAATGTTGATGGAGGGAGAGGAAGGCCAAAGAAAAGATAGATGGATTGTGTGAGGAATGATATGAAAGAGAAAGGAGTTAATGATGCCGTGACGGTTGACAGGGGAGAATGGAAGAAGAAAACGTGTTGCGCCGATGTCAAGTAGAATGGGACAAGGGCAGGAAGATGATGAGTGATTCTAGGCTAAAATGTGGTCAATTCATCCCTAGATTTAATCACTGGCTATGCCAAGTAAGTACGTATGAGCTGTATGTGTCAGCATTAATAGCTTGGTTCATCAGCTCATACATAGCAGTACAAATAAAAACAAATGTCAGTAGGAGTTCACTCTTACCCGAAAACATCCAATCCAATCTGGCATATTCCAACATAGAACATTCCAGAAACTCCATTGTCTCCTACCAGCATAGAGTGGTTCAACGTCCCCATTAGCAAACTGAACCATTTCTTCAGCACTTCCAGTAAAGCGCTCGCAGTATTCATGTTAATCGTCAGATTCTCTGGTTGGTAGGAGATCAGGGCGTGTAAGACTAAAGCGCTGGATAGAATTGTGTTTGGGTTCGTACTGATGTGGGGAGCTAGAGCGTTTAGACAAGCTAGTAGCTGCACAGCGCTGTAGGCGCTTTGGTGGGAGAGAGATGGTGTGGTCTTATTGGTTGATACGCTGCAAAGAAATGAGATAGTGGTTTGCAGTCTTCTTAGATATGATTTAGGTGATAGAATGTAAAACTAGGTTGCGATCACGACTGCTGTTTTATGTACCTAGGTCTGTACGATTGCTTCCTTAGTCTAGAGGTCTGGACCGCTGAGCTCTTGGGTTAGAAACCCTGGACCATGGAGAAAGCAATACAGGAAAGGCACACCTGTCTACTTCTTTGTAGAAAACAAGCCTGATCTTATGCTACTTATTGATTATTATGAGTATCGGTCTTACCCATTTAACAAATCACACAAGAAATGCAGGCAGGCATCCACGGGCGACTTGGAGCCACTGCCGGCGTAGTGCGCAAGCGCGCGTAGTACGGCCGTCATGGCGTGAGCGGCGTGCTCGTCCGAGAAGAACTGACGCGAACGCCACAGGAGACGGAGGCATGTCAGGATGGATCTGATGATTTAATTTTTCGATATAATTGTTGAGTAGAGAGAAGGTACACTAATTAGTACTACACATAAATGTACAGACCCCAGCACATCAAGCTACAACAATCTGTCAAATTTATTTAAGTAATATATATTTTCAACTTTATTATTAAAATAAAGAATTAGGTTCAAGGTTGATTGGGAAAATTTTACAGTTTCGGGTAGCTTGATGTGCTGGCGTCTGTACTTGCATTGTAAAAAATTAGTAGATAAGAAAAATAAACGTGGGTAGGTACCACACACTACAAAGAACCTTAACTACACTTAATTACGTAAGGCTTATTTAGTAGGGGCTCTGTAATTGTCAACTAAACAATAAAAAAAATATATAAAATTAAACTCATTATTACTTTCACACTCTAAAATTACATAAAACTTGCATATCTACCTAAACAGCGTAAAATCTAGGTTTGAAGTTGCCTCACAAAGGAACACAGTTATATCATTGTCGAGTAAATATTCCACCATACGAGCCCCTTCGTTTGAATTTTTGTTGTAACGGCTTAGGACTTCAATCAAATATCCGCAAGCCTTATTTTGAGCGGCCGTGTCGCGAGATGTAAGTAGTTTTTTGATATCGGACAGAGCATTCTGTCTTGGGTTGTAAGTTCTACTAAAATTAGCGTTAATTAAACTATACATATCGAAAATTAAGTTATGCTAGATTTAAGTTTTAAATATATTCCTTTAGTGGAAACAAACTTTGAATTTGAAAGTCCCGCTTACTACTTAGCGCTTTTTTTCGATGAAGCACCAGGCACTAGCATTTATATTCAGTTACGGCTAGTATTATTTTATTTTATTGTTAAAATTCCGGGAGAACTATAAGTGTATCAGGGTAATAAAATATTGAGGATTATAAAAACTCCATAATTTATTTCACTTCAAGAAGTCCAAAAAAAAGAGAATAAAATATTTTCAGCATTTGCAACTTTTTAATTAAATCGTGTTGCAAGTGGTTGGCAAGTTGGGAACACTGAGTCAAAGTTGTCATTCTCACCTGGTTGCTTGTGTAGGCGATCGTTGAGAATTTTATTTTTGATTATTTTGGCTTTATTGTTTGATTTATCGAACTGTTGATTGTTAAGTAAAAAGCTCCAACCATATCATTTTAGGAATACTATGGTGAGTGCCGAGACTGTGGTCATATTACGGCCCAAAAGTGATTGTATTGCGCACCATGCTTGGGCCTTGATGTTGTGCCTTTCGATAATTGTTTGATTGAATTGTGGTATTTCGGCAGTCGGTGATGGAATTCCTGAAGGATCTACCGTCTTACGACGAGCACAACTTCACATTATTCAACACAGACCACGGAATTAGAAATTGTTCTAAAAGACCGTCGATATATTTACCAACTAAGGATATTCCGTCTGAACAAAGTTGAGTATACGATTCTATTCTACCTCGAACCCTATAGGTCGTTTGTTTATCTGTAGGAATACTAATGGTACCATTAGCCTCATTTAAAAACATAACCTATTATGAAATTATTGATTATTTTTCAAACTGCTTCCTCTTAATAAGAATCATTCGTTTTTATGTACAGTATTGATGCAACAGTCCATTTTCTTTATTTTTCAGTAATTGTAACAGAAAAAACAAATATACTGTTAAGATATCTACATCAGCAATGGGAGAAAAAGGTACATAGTTTGTTTTAGTATCTGTACAACATTCAAAAGAACAAAAAAGTAATACCTACCTGTTAACAAATTTGGTAGCAGAATTGGACAGTGCAGTATTGTCTTTTCATTGCAAATATTTATGCATTTTGCAAGTAGGCAACTAATAGTTATTCTTGCTTTTACCTACTTTTCATTCAATTGAAAAAGCATTGTAAGCATTTATCAACAGAATCACTGAAAAAGTTAAAGAATTTAGTGAGTACATTACATCTACATTTTCTCACTTTTTATGTGTGAAATACTTACTCCAACAATCAATCATTTAAATACACTTAATCGAGAACTGTAAACAAAACCTGGATCACACTACCTATCATACTCTCAAAATTTTCATGTTTTTAATTTCAGAACAACAATTCACCAAAGAAACGTGACCAGAGCCACATTGAACAGAACGGCGACGAGAGTCGACCTCGCAAGAGGCCTTGTCTCAACTCTCCACTAAACTGAAGACCTGCAATCAAGCCAGCAGTTAGTTTGTGCTTCAGTTATAGACTTTAACGAGTGTATGGCATTTTGTAATGACATTTATATTCCACATTTTTAGGTCAAATTTTAAATTGATTCTCAAAACTCAATGGCCTCATGTTTTTTGGGAAAAATAACTTCTTTCAGCAGTCAAGTGCCATTTCATAAGAATCTTTGATTTATGTTCTCAAATGTGTGGCTGTAAGTTATTATATTTCAGTGGAAAATATTGAAAATCAAAGTATGAATTATATTCATTCCATGTTTTTTATTATTAAGTTTTTTACTCAAGAATTACCTCTTTGGAGGTTTCATATCTTTGAATCTAAAAGCGCCTGATAATATAAATGACAACACTGAAAACCTAAATTAAGGATGTATTCAGTAATATATGTGCAACGGGAAGAATATTGAGTTATGTAGTATTTTATAATGCATCACTAGATTTTCTTAAAAGTAGGTTATTCGTTTCAGTAGTGTAACTTTGTGTGTAACTTTGTTGGAACAGTGTGTGTCTTTTTGTCACTTATTCAAAGAGAAAAAATATTACTTTGTTAACAAAAATAATAGAGGGTGCTCTGGGATATTGTGTCAATGGGCTAGAATCCTGTCAAAATTATGTGGTGTGGGCATACTAGAATGTTCTGTGCCATGCATCAAGCAGACCATAAATGAAAATGTCTATGTTAGGTTTTTATTATAATTTGTTGGCTCAAATTGCCTCACTAAGTCACTGAAGTGAATATTACAAGGCAAAAATACCATGCCAAACTTTTATTTGGAGATTTTGGATATTATAATATCAGAGAAATTAGTGACTAAAAATACATTATGTATTTCCAGAGTTCACAAATGTCAGGAGGTTATGTATAAAATGAATGTTTAAGTGACTTTTTGATTTTTAAATTATTTTAGGAACCTCAAATAATTCTGTAAATGAGATGTGCACATGTTAGAAGATTTGATTGCTATTAATTATATTCATATATTTGCATTAAAAGTATGTCTAAACACAATGGAGATACATACATAAACTCACGCCTTTTTCCCATGGGGGAAGGCAGGAACCACCAAATGCCACCTGCTACGATCCTTACTTCTTTTGCCTTGTCTACGTTCATACATCTGATCATACACACACGTCGGTTGCGAGTACTACGCACCTGACGTTTCTGAATAATGGCGCTAATTATTATGGTATATCTCTTGAATCATTTGTCTATTCTCAATTTAATGACTTATTGCCTTCTATTCATGCTTTGTGCTAGTAATAATTGTAAAAATGGTCCTCTCATGTCATATTTAGCCATGAAGTCTCAAATATTAGTAGTTTTCAACATTTTTGCAATAAGTTATTCTTATACATACACACAGTAAATTCTAAATCCACTTTGTATTGTAAAGATTTCGTGACTGTGGATTGTCCTGTAAACTTCTTTGAGTCTGGCTTGTGGAACGATGATAGCTGATTCATTGTTTTCCTAGACTCTGGTGAATAAAGTTTTAATTATAATAATAAGTGTAATGTTTGTATTTTAGTAGCACCTATTAGTTTTTGGACTCATTTTTTCAAGAAAGTAAAGCATTGCACAGCTTTTGGGTTTCGACAGTCGGTAAAAAAACAATACTCTCCTTTTGGGCTCCGCCGCAGTCGGCTAAAAATGAGAGGAATTTTTTGTTTGAATCGAATAAGAATTCGAGAACACATTGATGCCGGGAGTGTTTCTGGGTACTTACTGTATTTTGAATATTTATGATTAACTTCACAAGTACAAATTCGATAGTGTTGAATTAGAAAATGTCAAAAAGTAGCTACATAGTATTATGTAGGCAGTGTCTTCACCAACCTTATCTTACAAGTTGGATATTGCTAGTCTGGCGTTAAGCCTTCTCTCTGGAGACAAGAGACATTGTCCTGCAGGACAGTAGGTAATAATGTTATAGCTCTTATCTTAGTATTCTGATGGCTAGCTTGCCACTGCTTGTGGGAAACAACAGATAACAATACAATAAGTTATAGCAGTGATCTGTGTTATAGCCAATGGCTTAAGTGCCAAGAGCCTCAACTGATACCGGAGGAGTCTCACATTAGGCAGCTCCATAAAGGGCTTGATTCAGAAAGTCTTCCTCAACACGGCTCATATTGTTAGGTTCGTTTCTGTGGAGCCCTAACTACTATTTTTTATATAGGAATATTTAAACATAAAAGTTAGAAAAATGAGGTAAGAACAACAAAATGCAACTTGGGTGTGGATACACCTTTACTAGGGAGGTCAATTTATTTACATAAAATAAAACTACAAATAGACTGAAAAATAACTTTATTCTAATAATTATACTTATCTCACAATTTGCAGAAACATTCCACAAGCTGCAAACAAATAGGTTATGTGTACCTAATGGAATTATTCTCTTATTTTCATTTACGATACCTTATCTAAAATTATAAACACCAAAATAGTCACTAGATTGAGTTTCCTATAAGCTTTCTTACATCAATTTTATTCTTAAAATTGTAACTTATTTTACAAGAAAACAGTGGAAACCAAACTCTAACTAAAATACTTAGGATCAAGTTATACATAATAAATTCAAAATAAAATTTTCAAATTTATCCAGTTCTTAAGAAGTCATTATGTAAAGATATAAAAATTTGTAATTGTCTGAAACTGAACATAATTTAATCTTTAGCGGGCACTTCAATGACTCGGGGTTTGTCAATGATGCGGGCAGTACGGTTGCCTTTCTCCACAATTCCTATAATCCAGGCCTGGTAGCCTTCTTGCTTTTCAATGTCTTTGCAGTATGCAGCAGCTTGTTCTCTTGGCAAGCAGATAAGCAATCCACCAGATGTCTCAGGGGCGTGTCCTTGCAGTAATTGGAACATGTTACCACAAGCTTTAGCCACTGCTGCCATCTTGGCAATCACTGGCAGGTTGTGAATGACAAATGATACCTCATTCTTCTGATGTGAAGCCAGATTCTGTGCATGACCAAGCAGACCAAAGCCAGTGACATCTGTAGAACCATGAGCATTGTATTTATGCATCAAACGGGCAGCAATGCGGTTCAATCTACTCATAGAGTCCATTGCACGATGATATGCTTTACGAACATCCTCTTCTGAAACAACCAACTTGATACGGTTCCAGCGTTCAGGTTGATCCAGCCACTGATGAGCATTCACAGCTACTTGGGTGCCCAGAGGTTTGGTTAACACAAGCACATCACCCATAACAGCATTATCAGGAACAATATATTCATTTGGTTGGCAGATAGTTGTGGCCACCCCACCAATAGCACACCAGGGGTTAATGACCGTCTGTCCTCCAGTGACAGAGGTGCCAGCCTCCAGGGCTGAGTCTTTGAACCCACGCATTATAAGAGGAATAACAACATCACGTTCCTTCTCAGTCATCTTTGTTGACACGCCAAGCAACATGAGCATGTTGTCACATTCAGTGACTCCCATCGCGTACAGGTCACTTAGTACGTTAGCACACGCGATCTTCCCCATCATGTAAGGGTCGTCCACCAGCGGGTAGAAGAAGTCAGTGGTCTGAACCAAACAAAGCCCTCCATGTCTGAGCGGCGTCACCGAGCAATCCAAGCCGATACCGATACGAGGGATCGCCACATGCATAAACTGGTCATCTTGCTGGGAATAGTCCTGCTGTAGCGACTCCACCAGTTTACCCAAAACATCTTGGGGAACTTTGCAGCTTCTTCCTTTTAGGTCTGCGAATCGCGTCAAACGAAAACTCGCTTCTAAGTCGTGCGCCACGGGATCGAATGGCCGACGCAACGCCAAAGCATTGGGGTTACCGGTCATCTCCAACTGTGCCGCAGCTAAAGAGTCTTGCGCTACACTTGATTGGTACGACATATTTCACGAAACTAAACAATATTATGATTTTAATAAAGGTATTTCGGGTCAAAATGCGGAAACCCGACACGCCGCGAAGTGACGCTTGCAAAATGGCGTCTCCGTTACGAAGAGAAAATGGCTGAAAAAATCACATTTGTATGCACCCCTTTGATTGGTTATAATTGCACATAAACAAAACTACATCGTTTCTGATTGGTAGGAAAAACGTAAAGTTACGATTTTGTCAAAGAGAACGAGCTAATGTCATCAAACCGCGTTTCGTTACACGTTAATTGTCAATCTGGCTGTCTGGTAAATTCATAAAATAAATCAACTATTTTGTAGGGAATAAAATAAAATAGTATTTTAGAGAGCTCGTTTTTCGTTAACTTAGATTTTGTGTTTTTGATGGAATTGTGAAATATGAGCTAAGTTTTATTTTTCTCGTTCTTGTTCTCGATTATCTTTCTGACATTTGAAGCAGCACATGTTAGTAACCAATTAAAATCGAGCTTGCTTAGATTTAGACCAATGACAAAGGCCAAAAGTAAAAAGCATATCGTTAATTCGCTTAATTATTGACCTCTAACTTTTCAGACATAATATAATTTTTTGAATAATGTACGGCCGTTGAGTATTATTTAATAATTCACTGAATTTACACGTCTATTGATATAAAAATAATGTTATTGTGAAATAAATTATTCAGCATGTCTCTAATTAGTTGGAAAAAGGTGGAAAATGAAGCGGGGTATCCATGTTACATCGAGTACGTACAACTTTCACCGAGACAGGTACTTTTTGTGTACAAATGGCATAAACTTTACGAAAACTTTTTTGTTTTAGTGAAGCGACAGGAAAGCAGCAATATGATCATCCTGAATTCAGAAAGATTATGGAATCTCTGAAAGAGTATGATGGTATTAAATACACCGCTTATCGTGTTGCATTCAAGTTATATGCTCTACAAAAACACCTGAGAGGTATGTGCGACCTGTTGACGTTTATCCTACCGATCCTACCATATAGAGCGAAGTATCAAATTACAGAATTCAGATTATGGTATGGAGAATTTCTGATAGAGTATTGAGTTAATACATACGTATTATACATAAATCAGTTTTTAAATACTACTCAAATGAAACATCTGCAACCTTTTAATAATTCTAACAAGAATAGTTTTATTTTGCGCTATTCTTGTTAGAATAGTGCAAAACTTTAAGCTTCCATTAAACAACATTCTCCATGGAACCAACATCATATTCGTTTTGCACTTGATCAGGCTAAAATTGATATGACATAATGCTAGGATTGTTAAGGCAAAGTAAACTGTTAGTTTAAACCAGAATATTTATTGTACCTTCCACAAAACTTCCACTGTTGACCTCAAGAATAGGAAGTTTTGGGGCTCACAGTTATCATGATGAATGTTTAGTAATAACAAAAGAACAAAAGTACACTTAAGCCCCGTTTGCTCTTCAAATAATTGACAAAAACAACAATATTTTTCTCAGACTATTTTGATTTTACTGACATCAAATGAAAGCAGGCCTTCCACAAAAGCATCATTTTAGGTTCCTATATTTGTCTATTCATTTGCGATAATTCTTCTCTAGTGCCACCTCTCCGCATCAGTTCCGGAGTGTTTGCCCGTCACCAGCTCAGCCTCTCCGAGAGCAGCTTATCTCTGGACACAGTAGAACTAGAGTCTGTTCTCGCTGACATTTACTTTGCTGCAGAAAAGGAAGGCCTGTTCACTGGAGACATTGATCTGGCTGTAGACTTGTTGATCAACTTGTTGCTCAACATTTATGATAGGTAAGTCCTGGATTTTAGGAGATAACATAACAACATGACTGTAATCTAGAAGGAAAAGGGAGAAGTGTTACTAAAGTAGATATCCAGTGTTTTAGGAAATTAGGTACTTAATTTTTATTTTTTCTAGACTGTGTTGTTGGTTCAATAAAAGGATTTGGAACAAATTGTTTAGATAGAATTGTATTGACGTGGGGACCTCACCCAAACACCACGCATCAGTAATACTGAATATCTTCAGAAAATTATTGTTAGTTACAAATTTCATCTTTATTTGCTATATGTATTAATGTTGAAATAGGATGCATTAAATCAGTAATTCAGCATCTTAATAATTCAAATCAAACAAAAACTAGTTTATTTTTGTGCTGTGGCCTTCAGAATTTATAATAAATACCACTGGTAATATAGGCTACAAGAATTACTAATTTCTGCACATTATTTTAGAAATAGAATTAAAATGAACCTATACAGAATAATGAATAATAATTTTTTTACAAATGTTCTTCCACCATAAACAGTGTCCAATCATATGTATAACAGTTGATTACCTTCTTAAAATAACTAACAAGGTATCTATTTCCAGTGACCGAAAAGAGCAAGTAAGAGTATTAGCAGCGAAAACCCTCCTTATAATCCTCAGTGAAGAGTCAGCATCTGACAAATGGGGTGCACTGGCCAATTGTTGCATGGACCACAATGGCTGCGTGTCACCAAGGAGACTGGCTGCTCTATTGGCCCATGTTACAGCACTGTCTGCATACCTTGGAGTGGTGTCTGACCATGCACAGGCTGATGTTGAGGCTTGTTTTGACAAGGTATGTTGTTGATGAGAGAATTTTCTCAATACTGTTATGGACCAGAATGACTATGTCTTATGAAGGAGGCTGATCACTTCATTGGCCCATGTTACTGCACTGTCTGCGTACCATGGAGTTGTGTCTGACTGTGCACAGGCCCATAGTGAATGTATATTGATGATTAGGATACGATTTTCTTTACACTGTCATACTGCTGCTGGAAGCAAAAGAAGGACATGTGCAAGGAAAAAAACAAAAGGCTTTCTTAAATGCACCTTTTTTATCAAGTGTGGCTTTTTTGTCTTTCCTCAAATGCACCCTTCTGTGTAACTTGCTTATGGTGCTAGAATACATAGCATCTTGTGCGTTTTTGCGCTGATGAAATAGGAGCCCTTATACAAACAGTTTTAGATTTTACTAGATTTCATATTGCATCCGACTGCTACTTATTTTATATTGATCACTTTTTTACTTTCTTAATTATTTTCTAATATAAGCTACCATATTTATATAAATAATTATTTTTCCCAGAGCGCCGGTATGCTCGGCGTTAGTGCTCGCGCTGTCTCTGAATGGGGTGTGCAGAGTTGCAGTAGTGCTCGCTGGCTGCCTGTCATACAACGCGTCGTGGCTAGCAGGAACAGCGCTAACGTCACTGCTAGCTGTGCCTTGTGTGCTCAGCCACTTATACAGGTAAAGTTATATTCCATTGTTGGACATAAATGCCTTATAAGGCATAGGGTGCGGCATCTTTCGTGGCTAGTATGCCAATGGCATTATTGGGTGCATAATGTTATATCCGTTGAGAGAAAGAAAACAATGGTTTCATCAATGGAAAAGTTAGATAAGTCTGTCTAGCATGTTTTGTCCTACTGCAAGGCCGACGCCACCCTCAAAGGAAGGCATCTGCCACACGTTTTCGTAGGACTAAAAGCTGGTCTAACCACTACGTAACCACGTCTTCACTATGGCATTGCCAACAGAATATTTACTGTTTAAGTCTGTGGTTTAGCGACCAAAACACCAACAGCTGTCTAAAATAATAATATTGTTTGTCTGTTATTATTTCTATCGTGAAAGCATTCTAATGGTTTGCATAATATCACTACAAACTATATTTCTGCATAATATGATAGTATTTATGCTATTGAACTCAGCCTACAACAAATGCAAGCCAACCTTTTTTGTACCACCCACCTGTCTCACACTTGACACTACCTGTCATTGTTTACCTTTCCCGCGCTTTTTACCTGTCGCCCGGCGCCGGCGCCGCCTCTCCGTTGTCGTTGACTTTCGATTTTATTGTTATTGAACAATGAACTAGGATGCGGTGGGGGTGGATAACGGGTATTCATATAATGTTATTGTAGTCTGTTTAGCAGCACAAAACATTGCGGTAAGCGTTTGTAAGTAAACACAGAGATTTATTTCCTAGCTTAGGAGACCAAGCCAAAGGACTAGCTTTTGCCAGCGACTTCGCTCGCGTGGATTTGGGATATTTATCCCGCGGGAGCGTAGTATCGGGATTCAGGACAAGAAGCAGCGTATGTCCTAAACCAGGTTATACTAAAACATTGAATTCTGTTCAGTCATTAAAGCGTGGAAACGTAACAGATAGACAAACAAACTGTTACTTTCACATTTATAATATTATAGGATAGATGTTCATTGTAATTTACAATCCGGTCAAAAAACTGACATATACTATGCCATGCCATGCACGCTATCCTATGCCATGTTATCCTTTGTCTTTCTAATTTTAGATTTTCAAATTATTTCAGGTGCTCAAATTCAAATGCTCAAAGTGCAGTGACATCTATTTCTGTGAAAAATGCTACTTGTACGATAAAGACTTGACCACTGTTAGTGGACACAAGAAGACACATTTGGTCCATGAAATCATGGATGGACAAGTAAGTTTATTTTTTTCTCGCATAATTTTAAAGAAGGCCGGTTCGAGGTGCCGCTGGAGAAGAGTACCTGGAAGGACAGGGGGCCTTTGCCCAGCGGTGGGACATACAGGGCTATAAAAAAAAAACAATATTTTACAGAAATATGCCTTAATTTGCAATTAGGAGTCTAAACTTTTCCAACGTCGACTTGACTTTTAAGAGTCTCGCGTAGCTTTGTAAATGAATGTCGATTTTGGTGTGCATCGTACAGTTAATCAGAAAAGATATGCATTCATGATCGCACCATCGTATTTTCAAAGATAGACCATGATTGCCGAAGCGTATACTTGTCCTGGCCGATATGTACTTTTCATATGTTTCATTATAAAGTTTTTGACTTTTTTACAATTCATATGCTAAGAAAGACAAGAAAATATGATACCCTACACAAAAAATGGGGTTTTGGATTTTTTTGTGACAGCACTGCATGCGGATTTATAGATTTTAAAATAAAAAAAAATTTATTATCTTTAAACTGTACTTGTTCAATTGCAATATCAATTGAGATGTTCCAGACAAAATCATCAGAATGCATGAATTTCATAAAAGGAATGAAGAGGCTATTCTTCTGCACCAAGACAAAGAAGAAAGGTCCCAAGAAGGGATCCAAGAAGAGCATGGATAAGGCAGAAGGTGGCTCTGTGAGAAGAAGGAAGGATGGCAAGCCGGTTATATTTACTTCAACAGTTGGAAAAGCTTCGGGCAATAATGCTAATAATCCCATTGTTGTGCTGAACGATATTATAACGCAGTTGGAAACACAGCAAGAGTGAGTTTTCTTTTAAACTTTAACATTAGTTTTCTTCGACTGTCTTGTTGGTTTAGTGGTCCCAAGCGCGACTCCTGAGCATGAGGTCTGGGATTCGATTTCTCAGTAGAAAATAGGCAATAGGCTCCCCCCCTATTGTATGGGACTTAAAATAACTGGCAAAATGTGGGTGTACCTACTATTAGGCACACCTCTGCCTACCCCTTCCGGGATCACAGGCGTGATTTTATGTTTGTTATTTATTTATTTATTAAAACTTTATGCACAAGTAAAAAAACTGTACAAAGGCGAACTGCAAACTGTACGAAGGCAAACTGTTATGTCATATAAATTTTCTTCTAATGCGCATTTGGTGGTTTGCACTGCGAATTAAAATTGGAGACTCACTTTTACATGTTTTCGTCGGTATAAACCTTAATAACATTAAAACTTAATAAAGAACTGTTTTTGAATTATCGTTACAGGTCTCTCCAGGATATAGCAGGCCGTCTCGAGAAACAAGACCACCTAGATACTGACTTGAAAAACAATGAGAATAAAGACTTTCGAACGAAAGTGGATTCGCACTTGGCCCATATGTCGACACAGATCAACCGACTTAAGATATTAAAGGTAAGATAGCTTATTTCAATGTTATATGCACATCCTTTGTAATTTTGCCATTGAAAGCGGCTTTATTTCGTAGCAGTAGGGCGGATTTTCTAGTTCAATGTGTTACTAATGACTTGCGATTGGCCTCGCAGCGCACGCGCCGGTCTGATCAAGTTAACGATTATTTTGTGGTCGGGTAAGACCAGTATTTTCATACAAAACCAACGTATTTATCTCGCAAAAAATGCATGCATTATTATTGTGTTTGACGTAATATTTTAATTTCATCATCAGTATTCTAGCATGAAATTTCGGCCAATTTTATCCATCGCTCTCTTCAATGGCACGCCATATAGCTCTATCCTTAGCCAACCCTATCCAGTTGTTAGTACCAGTACGATAGTGGCAGGGTAGTGAAGTCTAAGGGAGGTCCAAGTTTATTTATTCACGGTATCCACATCACATAAGAAAACATCAAGAATTTTTTATCACAACTAGCGACCCGCCTCTTCGCACGGCGCAACCTACCGGGTTCAGAACTAGCCTATCTTTTAAACTGTAACCAACCATTAAATTCACAAATTTTAATCGGTTTTAGGTTGGGTGGTTTCAGAGACAAGCGTGTTTATAAATTAAGAGCGTTTACGTCTATCGCGCGAAGTAAAGTTTAGGTAATTCAATGCATTTTTTACACACACAGAAGCGCGCGTGCCTGTGTGTATAGCGCTGGCGCGCTCTCGCGCGCTATAGTCAAACTAACTCACTATGATCCGTTCGAGTGCAATTGTTGTAGTAAAAAATTTGAATTTGAATTTGAACGTACACGGATTACTAAAGTACGAGTGCATAAAATAAGTATTCAATAATATATTGCAAGTATAGCTATAATTATGATTAATATTAAAGTCGTTTTTTAGTTATTCAAACATGAATTTGTTGATCTAAACTTTAGAAAGAAACCGAACTTCGTTAATTATTATTGATTTGTGACTGATTAATAAATATTTCTTATTCTATTCAAATAAATCACTTTATACGGATTTACTTACGTTTATTTTATATTATATTTTAACCTGACGCGATGTTCCTCTTAGTGACACCTCTTATGAGGGAAATACAATAGGTTGGCGTTAATTTTAAAAACAATTTATGTTCTTATTTACAAAAAAATAAGTAAAAGTTTTAATAAATAAAATTCGTATGTAAAAAAATTGGGTAGATATTGGTTGTCACTAAAAATATTGTCAGTCATCAAAAATAATAATAAAAAAATTTAATCATCAAAGTACCAAGATTTTTTAATCACACTATAAACGTCCGCTATCCTTCCAAGTACGACTAAGGTCAACTCGGGTCAGGCAGAGCGCCGAGCGACGTGTCCTCTCTCTAGAAAGCCTCGCGGCGGTCTGATTTGAAATTGCTCGCGCGCAGTGATTTATAGTAGTTTTCAAATATTTATAGAAAAATAATCACTGTAAATTATTTGAAATTTTAAATTGGATGTTTTAAAGCATATGTTCTTCTATTATATTATGCTATTATTATATTAAATCAAGTAAGATATATCGGTGAAAAAATCATTTTAATTCCTTAATATTTCACATTGTTTGAACTTTAATTTCTTATATAAAGAAACCTAAATCAAAAAATTTTCTTCTCCAACTACATTCCTTAGGATCTTAGCAATAGGTAAAAAAAAAATCTAATTAGGTTTGCCAGTGGTTTCCTATAATTAGAGCGTCGAAACTGACGCTAAAAGGGAAATTAAGAAAACCTCTGTTGAGTTATCTTGATACAATTTACCAATACTCTATTAATTGAAATATTTTTCTCTCCAACTATTGAGACAACGAAATTTCCTAAAGTTATTAGTAATTATCATTTTTGTAAAATAAAGGGTTGATGGTATTAAAGGGTTTGAAAAGTACTGTTTTGGAGTCAAACAGCGCATGGACGGCGTAAACGCTCTTAAGACATAAAAAATTATTATTACTTTTTCAGGAAAACCTATCATCAAGCCAGTCCATACCACAAGAAAACGCTTTGAAAATCGACAAAAACGAACGGCCGCAGGCTTTCGACTTATTCAGTCCAATACCTGTACTGGAAATCGAAAAGCAGTCCAAAGTGACAGACACTAAGAACCAGCCCAGGGTGCTAAGTCTGGACTCGGGGAATTTCTCCGTGGTATCGAAGCCAGATAGTCAGAATCTGCTGACGATGTCTGGAGATGCCCTCAAGCCTGTTGTCGTACATGCGACGTCTGATAGCATATCTACCGTGTCTATGAATGATATAAGTAACTGGTACAATGGTGAGTGATTTTATAATATGAAAGACCCTATTAGGGGTTGACTTGCGACAAATCTCAAGCTCAGCAATTCTCTCGATTGCTGTATGTAGGGGTAGGCTGTCCAACAAATTATTCTTACTCGTAGATGCCCAACAACCAAATGTATTTGAGATTATGGGCGAAAATAAGCGCTCACTCAGCAAACAGCAACAAATTAAATTGAGATCTAAATAACTTGGCAAGTTGACAAGTTAAAGTAGTCTTTATTTTAAAATAAAGACATCCAAATATAATAATAATAATTTTTATTTGTCCATGTCGTTAAGAGACATATTTTTGCTATATTATTTATATCATCACCATTAAAATTTCCAGAAACAGAATCCGGCCCAGACAAGCGTCCCCGATCAAAGCTGAACCCGCGCCAAGACACGAACCTCTCTCTCGCGGCGGCCGAGCAGAAGTTCGCGGCGGACATACGATCCGTCGAGGACAGCAACGACAAGATGAAGGAACTCAATGCAGACCTGGACACAGTACTGGATAGGCTGCAGCAGATATTGACTAATAACTTTGCAATGGATGGTAAGAGGTTTTTGCTACTAGCTTTATTAACCCACTGTTTCGCCCAGCTGGTGCATCCCATGCATTTTCTGAAATGAAAGGTCCTACAAACTATTTCAATGTAAAAAATCACGTCGATCCGTTGGTCTTTTGCATAAGCGAACGAAGGACAATCGAACAAAGATATATCACGAGCCTTTGCTGTAGAAGTAAGAGATTGTATAATAATAAAACCTCGCAACCAAGTTTCGATCATGGCTAATTTCAACGGAGACTAGACAGAAAAGCATGAGATGAATAAAATGTATAAGTTTGAGACAAACTGTGCCATTCCTGTTCCTACACTCACATAGCCCAATAAGATGGCAAACCGGAATAACAATAATTTATTCTTTATTGGTCAAGCTATTCGGAATCATGTGCATTGCATCTACATCATTTTGCAAATACATTGATTTGCCCAATCAGTGGCGTGCCTAGGGTCTAACAATACGGGAAACCCATAAGGCAAGCAAACTGTTCAGAAACCCTAACAGCATGAAGAGTAGTAGGTTGTAAGGGTAAGCCAAGCTTGTAGGCTTGTATGAAAGTACCGCCACTAAGCCCAAACCAATGTTTTTGTTGACAGACTCGTGCTTTGACAACACGCAACTCCGCGAGACAGCGAACGAAATGGAAGGACTTCTCGGCACGTTAATAAGAGGGGTGGAACAGAGAGCTACCCTCAACGCCAGTAAAGGCTTAGTATAATATACTGCTTTATTGAAATACGGACGACTTTGTTATTCTACTATGACAGATGAAAGTATCTCGGCGTAAGTTACGCCGCTTAAAGTGAGTCGTTGAAATTATGTTGCATTCGGTCCTATGGCCCGTTCTCGTCCTCAGAATCGTCTGAGGACGAGAACGGGGCATAGAACCTAATGATGACGCACTCACGCACGCATTCGTGCGTGCGTCATTTGTTTACTCTGAGGACGACGAAAGACGCTCGTCGCGTGTCGCTCCTGGCCAAGAGGTTATGAGTTCTTGTAAAGAAGCAAATTGAATATTCTTCGACTTATTACTAGTGAATAATATAACTTAGTCCTATTCTTATGAACTAAATCAGTTTTCCCATTGTCTTTTAATATTTCAATATTTGGTGAAACATCTTTTATAACTAACGCGGTGAAACTTACGCTAATCTACCTGTTACAGGAATGTCCCTTGAAACTCGCAACTTTGTTTGACTATTATAATATTTATTTAGTTTCGTCTAATGTGAGATTGACGCACTGTTTTTGTTGTTGTTTTGCACTGTGTTTTTTTTTGTTTGTTCATCTTTCGTAACTTCTTTCTTTCGGCTGCAATACGAAATAACTAAAATAATTATGTTGTATTTTGTAAATCGATGAATTTTCAATCAGATAAGTTACGACTAATGCAGGCCATAATGAGATCTAGCTTTATTAGAATAACTTCGATAATGTTTTCATAATTATTGTCAGTTGTGATGTTTGGTCAAATAGACTGATTGATCCTATTGGTTGTGAAAAACATGGAATTAATAATTTTATTATGGCTTTTTATGACTTACTCCGTGCCCTAATAAGAGCAATCGTCACGTTCATTTGTCACTAGTTTGTTCGGAAAACCAGATAGCGCCAACTGCCGGCTGCGCGACTGTCGCTTATATTAGGGCACACCGCTCATTTATGCAGACGCGGCGCGTTGTGCGGCAAGGCCCTCTTCTAATTGAAACATAAATGGCGATGTATGAAAGCGTTTACGGAGAAGCGATTTTACGCGCGTATGCTTGAAATGCAGCGTTAAAATACATATTACTTTGTTCACGGAGAAGTGGCGCGTCTTACGTAGCGATACCCGCGTGGGGCGTCACGCCCCACGTCTCAGTAAACAACATCGTAAATTGTCATATGTTTGTGTTTGGACGTGTGATAACGCGGGCAGCTGCACTCGTCGCCTTTCCGTAAACGGAAAAACGCGCTGCGAGTCGCCACGCCGCACGCACCGCGTCTTCGTAACAGCCCTTATAAGGCCTATCACTTAAGAATCTCATAAATGAATCTCTTATTATAATTTATAATCGATCGTATTGTTTATTATGACTAGAAGTGTTGTATTGTCTCTTTAGAGATTGTTTGATTTTTGAATATAGTGAATATGTTAAAAGTTTATCCAATAGTGCAACTTGCACCATTTTAGATTTATTTGACCGATTATAAGACATATTTTTGACTTTTTAATGACTAATTTTGATAGTCTCTCAATTTGTTTACTGAATCGAAACTTTATGGATTTTTTCATGTATAACGTTTAAATCTCACGTATAATAGCAATATACAGTTGTAATAAAGCTTTTCGGAACCCAGTTACACAGGTAAGTATTTAACTAACTTTAATATTTAAGAAAACTTTGCCGTCCCTCCTAATTTGGTGCTCAATTTTTAAACTATAAGATCTGATATAAAATAAAACATACATTTAGAAAAGTAACATGCCATATATTTTATATAAAAATTTACATACATTTTTCGTGTTTATTAAATAGAAAAAAGTAATAATAATGTCATATAAATTAAACGTTACGTTAAAACTATTCTAGGTATAAGTAAAAATAATAAATTGCTACATTTCATTTGTGCGTTTAACAGGTAAATAAAAAAAATATATTAATAAAATAGAGCAATTCATTTTAATTCACAATATAAGTAAGCGTATATCACCGTCTTAAAGAAAAACTATGAACACTGAAAATGACGAGGCCTTAGCTTGGAATAAAAAAAAACACAATCATTAAGGGTTGGGCCTCATCTAGCAGCACGGAACGGTTATCCCATGTTGCTATCCTTTTCCGTCACTCAGAACCGTCATTTTATAGAGCGAGAAACAGCGGGAATACTATCGCACGCGGCAGCATCGACGATGTGGTTGGCGGCACGCTTTCATTCTCGCTCTAACAAATTACGGTTCTTCAAAGGACCAAAATTGTGCCTTAAGAGACGCTAAAGTCCACACCAATTTTTTTTTTGCCTTTGCTGATACCAAGCTTATGTCTCGTACACCAGTCTATATCATGGAAGAAATTGTAAGGCAGAAAAGCAACTAGCTTCTAAAGAAATGCTGTCTGACCAACACACGATGTTGATTTTCAAACAACACACCTATGTAATAAAATAGCGAAACATGTTAGTCTATAAGTCAAAAATGTATGACGATGACAATAAAATCTGCCATCGCAGATAACGTGCATATCCTTACTATTAAAACGCTCAAACTTTATACAATTGAAAAAAAATATTTAATAGAAACGTACAAAAAAGCAATTAAATTGCTTCGGCACAACCTTATTCCGTACTTAATAAAAATCAAATAATATCGAATCATTTACAATTAATAATGTTTATGTATAAATGTTAGCGTAATCTATGATATAATAATAAATGTTTTACATCAGCGGACGGATTTTATTTCTAATTTCTATTTTTATTACGTATCTACATTTGGGTAAAAAGTCGTATAAAATAGCTTAACGTTACGTATTATTATTTAGATTATAAAGTTTACAGAATACGTCTTTTTTCCACAACCTCGCTTCTTTTTATGAGTATATTGTATTGTTAAAATTGACATAAGTGTAAGTTGCTGGTGCGTAATTTTCAAGGGGTATATTTTAGAAAGCAGCCTAGAACCATTCCATTGTTAGGATTACCTGGGATACAGACCTCCCTTCTGTGAGAGATTTGGAAGACTTTTTCAAAATAACATAGCCAATGGAAAGCCCTAGACCATAGGTTCCCAACCTTTTATGAACTACCGCCCCCATTACAAGAAAAAAAACCTACGCCCCTGATAAATTTTGGACCCGCTACCGCCCCCATGAAAAGCTCTAGCGCCCAATAGGGGGCGGTACCGCTCCCGTTGGGAACGTATGCCCTAGACGGTATATAATGTCTTATCAAAATCGAAATGACTGAAAAATCGTCTAAAAATCACGCATCATCAATTGTTGTGACATTCATAAGTCTACATACTATTATTGCATTGCTTCTGCTACTGAACACGATTGATAAAAGTAATGCCTTAGAGAGAACTTACACTTATTAATGAAAAGGTGCCTACTGACGTTCTTGGGGTAATTCGTTAGGTCAATGTGATGACTTAAATGCCCAATATTTTGACCTCAAATCATTGTTACTTCTGAGAAAAACCGTTTTATTCTTAACCCAGTGCAATATACATTACAAAAAAATGCCTTAGTTTATATCGATATTTTGAGGATCGCAAAAAGCTCTGTTCATTTCGCCTTTCTGAGTGATTTGGCATAATAATATGTTGACCATAAACACTGTGATATCCTCTTTTCAATTTTTAAAACGTTTTCAAATCGTTCTAAGTGTATGTGTTGTTTATTCATAAGTTTATGTGAAAACCTCCTGTAATCTCCAGGTTACTAAGTCCTATTTGCATTCTTGCCCAGACATCAGTAGGCGCCTTAGCATCGCTAGTCTAGTTCCTCTTACTGCTGTTGATGAGGTACTTGCAGCAGTGTGTGAGGAGATGCTTCTCTTTCTCCGTGGAGCCGTTTTGGTGGATAGCTGTGGGGCCGCCGCGCTCGCGCGTGTATATGTCCAGCCCGTATTGACCTGGAGGGTCAAAGTCTGATGTTTAGTAAACTACGGATATTAATTGCTGGGAAGGAGGCAAAACGAAGAATGATTTGAGTTTGTATGTGTTATTATACCTATCAAGGATCCAGTGGAAGAGGGATGGAGCTAAACATAAAACGTTTTTGCAAAAAAAAAAAATAACCGACTTCCAAAAAAATACACAAAAAAAAGTGGAAAATTACTTTCGAATGTCGACTATTGTTTGTTTCATTGACTTTTTGGCACTGACTTCCGAAAGTAAAGTTATTTTCCACTATTTTTGTTTTTTTTTGGAATTCGGTAATTTTTTTGCAAAAACGTTTTTATTTTACCGTTTTTAGTTATCTCGTTACACACAAATCCTTGTCAAGTATCAATTTCGCAATTTCTTTTACTTAGATGACATATTTTTTCCAGCTATTTTAATTAAAAACCAAACTGCTGAACCGATTTTGATGAAATTTATATAGGACCAATCGGGAAGTAGATGCATTCAAATAAGAGAAGAATTTTTCAAATCGGTTCATAAATGACGAAGATATGAGGTAACAAACACAAAAAAAATACAACCGAATTGATAACCTCCTTTTTTTGAAGTCGGTTAAAAACCAAACATATCATGCCTTTATTGTAGCACAACAATAACTTAAGGCGTTCGCATTAACCAAGAACTGCGTATGAAGGTCAGATAGTCGCTCTATGTAAAATAATGGCGTTCAGCTTTATTCGGTTAAGACTGCAAAGACAAGCAAACCCCAAAATTGTCGGGAAAAGGCTAGGCCGAAGAACCCTTGGCGTAGCAGTCAATTAGGCTAAGCGGATGATTAGGATTCCGTTGGGTATCGTAGCTCCGCACCGCATTACAGTAAGATATTATCCCTAATTTGAAGTAATACCAGACTGTTTTAACAAAAATCTTAATAATGAATTGGCTTACCTTCTTCAGGGAACGTGATGTAGAAAGAAACGATGTCGTCGGAGACGTTTTGCTGCACGTACTTGGAGAGCCTCTTCTCGTCCACTCCGTTCTTGTGCAGTGTCGCCATGAAGTCCGCCAGGGGGCGCGACATGCGGAACTGGATCTCGAGCTCGCGACCCGCGAATACTAACGCTTCCTGCAAGGTAAGATAAGATTAAGTTAAAATGTTTGAGGTGTACTAATCGTAGTATCATAATCATCTTTCATCTGGAAACCTTTAGGTTTGTGGAGGGTCTACACATATGTCCGGCCCGGCCTGATTCCGCACAGTCTGCGACAAAATATACATGTGATTTTGCGCGGCCTTTATGTGATCAGATCGGTCCGAACATGTATTGTAGCATCCGTCACATTAGATACTTTTACTTTGTAGAGTATAGTTATGACGGTTGTGCATTCGCGCAGAATTCGTAAAACTCCCTCTGCTAGAACCAGCTGCCGACGTATGCGTCTTTTCACATCTTGGTTTCACCTTAGTCATATATTTTGCCTTCCGAACAGGCGACTGGATTCTATCCTATTTTAATTAATCAAAATTATCAACATCTATGATACCTGATGCGTAATAGGTACAAGTCCGAAGAGTCTGGTAGCTTTCGTGGGTCCCCATTCACCGCTCGCGCAGTCTGGCAACGGAACCATCACTGTCTGTAGTTCAGCACAGCATATCTGAAATACAAAGGAATGTTTATTAATTTCACTTCAATTAATTCATCATCCACTCTAATTTACTATATTCAGCAATTCTCTTCCTTTCCGGTCTTTCTTTTCTGGTCGACCACTTTTCATAAGCACAAGGGTGAGAAGTTGTAGAACGTCAGTGAATTCGGTAGTACGTATCGGAACATATTATTGGTCATTGGTCTAATTTAGTGAAATAAATCCCCTTCTTAGCAAGTTTTCTTCCGTATTTAAGTATACTCTTGTACCGATGGGGATCGGACACGTTACAGACGCGATAAATACTCTTTTCTCAGCATTATTTTAGGCCCGGGACTTGGATTTTGTTTGAAGCCGATTGATTAAGCTCAGGGCCCGTTCGAGGACTCGAGCATTACATATTTTGACACGACATGTTGTGTCAAGAGGCGCGCGTTTTTGTTTCCTTCGGATGATTACGCTCTGACTCGTGACCTGTTCTAAAACAGTTCTTTAAGTGTCGTTTGAGTATGTAGCTCATGGCCAAGATTTGGCCTCTCAGAATATAGCGTTGTTAAAATCAGTCTATACCCATGTAAGAACGGTTACCTTGAACTTGCAAACGCTCTTGAACTTCATGGGTTCTCCTGTGAGGTACTCCCTGGGCGTGACGGCGTTGGCGAAGATGTCCAGCAGGAAGGCTCCGCTGCAGGGCGCGTGCACACGGAACGATACCACGTTGCCGACCACGGACTGGGAGAAAAAAGAAAATTATAGTAATTTATCTTCTGGTGTAAATTAAGTAGGCTTCAAAGCTTGATGCTTCAAAGCGTGGTCTTCCGAGTGGTCAATTTTAAATATGATATTGAGTACCTATAGCAGGTTTCATCAGGAGACTCGAAGCTCTAATCAAAGAAAACCAAGTGCGATCAATGCAGCTTAGTCGTGAGCTGTATCAAAATCAGAAAGTCCATGACATTTTTCTGCTATCTTTACGTTAATTCTTGGAAAGATGCAACCGATTTCTCGAGTGTCGTGTGGTCGATGGAACTTCGTTGTGCCCTTACCTGCATAACAAATCTTTTTAGGCTGACGCCGTCGAAGCCATCGCCCTCGGTGTCGTAGAACTTGAGGTTGTAGTGGAAGATGAGAGAGCTCTGCATGTGTGCGGGCATGGCTATGCGCATAGTCGCCGCACCTGGAATGTGTGCAAGATCAAGTTGTAATAGATATTACTATTTAGCTTCCAACATTGTTATATGTGCCTGGGAAAAGCGGTATTGAAGCACTGTAGACAGGTAGACACTAAACTTCGATAGGCGTAGTGAAATTTATATTAGATGTTCTTACTCGAGTTTGCAATTAGATGCAAAGGGATAGCATCGATAAAGGAGCAACACAATATTGACGCTTTATGACCGACTCGACTGGTTATTATTCCAGTCAATGCAAGAGCCCAAGTGGACGGCCTAAAGGTCATAAAGATACAGCTAAAACCGAGTAATAAAACAAAAACTCACCAGTCGAATCAGTAAACATAACAGCCTTCGTATTAGGGTCGCTGAAGTACAGTCCGTATCTAAAGAACAGCGACCTGACGAAGGGCAGCTCCTCAAAGTCATGGAGCGTGATGGGTGTCTTCAGCAGCTGCCAATCTGGCTGCAGCGGGAAGAACTCGTAGATAAACTCCCGGGGATCCGTCAAGAAGTAGTGGTCGTCGTATTCGTACCTGGGACAGTAGTTGGAATTTTTGGAGGAAGTCCTAGGTAGTGAACAGAAAGATTGAGGTCTGAACAAGCGGGGAAAATAGTATTTACATAGAGGTATAACAAGCAAGAAGCATCGAAAGTCCATTAAGCAAGAAAAACAAAAGCACAGTAGGATACTGGTGTAGCATAGCATTATAGACGATCGAGGTTGGCGGCATATAAAAAAGAAACCAATGCTACTTTAAAGGTGATTAGTTCATCATCTCAATTTTTTTAGAGATGTTATCGAAATATCGTTCGTTTTAATTACTTAATCCAATGTTTTATTCATCGGCAAGTTGAATTATTTCGGCTATTAGAGTATTTTTTGCACTTGCACTTTAACTGGGTATCTGCATTGCAACTTAAGTAACTTTCAGATCGAGGAATATCCTACTAAGAATGGCATGCAGTGAATAGCCAAAAATCTCATAGGGTTTCTCTTGGACTTTAATGTTACCTTTTAAGAAAAACCTTACAATTAAGTCTACCCCTAAAATTCTGTTTACAAACCTCAAGCTATCACTCTTCCCCCGATTGCCTGGTTTCGGCGCATCCTTAGCGTTGACCAGATGCCTGGCTCCCCAGTTACACTGCACGAAACGCCATGCCCCGGCCACGAAGACAGCGTTCCAGGAGTTCCGGAACCTGTTGTCTTCGAAGCGGACTCCTGGCTGGTAGCCCGCGGATTTGCTGTAGCCTTTGATCACGACACAGTGGAGACCTGCGTAGCTGTGAATGGAAGACGAAATGTTAAAGCAAATTATTGATAAAGGCAAGTTTTCTAATGATCTACTCCCGTATTTACAACGCATCGATTCGATTTCGATTTCGGAAAGTCGTATGTTTATCTTTTTTTGGCATTACGAAAACGAGCGAGATAGACATATGATTTTCCGAAATCGAAATCGAATCGAAGCGTTGTGAATACGGGGGCAGGTCAGTCCAAGTAATTGACGTAAACTTTAAGGCTGTTTGGACGAAATCACTCTGTTCAACCAAATCAGAGTTTGTATAAAAGTTTTTGTTGTGTAGTTAAGAGATTTATCATATTTTAGTAACAAACATGGTCATCTTACCTGCACAATCTCTTAAACAGTACATGGTAACTTTCAGTCCCGTGCTTGATGCCTCTGAGCAGCCCTAGCGGGGAGTCTCCCCTCAGGTTGTCATCGAACTGGATGTTGTTCAGGTTCTTCACGGTGATCCAGCGGAATATCGTCCTCGCCTTCTCAACGTCGCTCGCGCATCTACCTACTAGCTGTCGGACTAGATCCGTAAAGGTTTTTTGGTCTTCTTGTGCTACCTGAAATCATATTTTGATGATTAAAAATCGATGATTGATTCGACAACCAAAGAGTGTCTGCTTGATTTAGCTGGGGCATTTTTCAGGGCTGTACAGAAAACAGATGAATTAAAGAGTAAATAGTAATTATTAATTTATTTGTCTGTTTTTTAAGCGGGATCCGTGATGTAATTTTCAGATATTACTTCTGCTGTTAATTTACGTGAACTCTTAAGGCTGTGCTAGTAGGAAAACTAATTTTACACTGCGATTCATTTCGAGGTCTCATAGAGCATAGACAACAGACGCAGTTTAAGTTTTAAATCTGTTTAAGTGCAAGTCAATACAAGTTTAAAAATATCCAGTGAAACTTACCGAAATAGCAATCTTATCAACATCAGTGAACTCTGCGGGGTCTGTATAGATGTGGAACTTGGAGACAAGCGGGGGCTGAGGCGGAGGTGCGCGGGCAGGGTAGGGCGGGGCTTCCTCGCCGTCCACGAACAGGGACGAAGCTGCCATGTACTCCGACCGACGCTCCTGGATCAGCTCCATCATCTCGTGGCTTTGCTTCTCTACTAGGGCTGCTGTCGCTGCTCTGAAAGATTCAGAAAGAGATGTTGGTTACATTTTGGATTTGTTGTTTTATTTAGAAAACAACTACAGTTTTTTAATCAACTAAAACATATCACCTGTTAGATATTTGCATCATGCATTCTGGAGCGCTTGTGTAAGTCCGCCTTACGTCCACAAAAGTTAGTATTACGAATTCAAGTGTTTTCGACGGTGATGGTTGGTGATATATCGGACATAAATAAAAGTTGGTAGATAGTAGACCTAGCTGCCACCAAGTGGTGTTCGGGCTATAGGCATATTGGGTTGAACTGGATTGGATTGGAGAGTCCACTATTTACGCGGATACTAAACATTGTGGGTTTATGTCTTACAAGCCAGATTAAAGACTCAATTTTTACCCGACTCGATTTTTATTTATGATCGAAAGATGATGAAATATCGAGCCTAACAAGACCTAGATACAATGGTGGTAGAATAATATTATTTCAATATGGATTAGATGTCACCACAAACCTCTCATGCTCCAGCATCTTCCTCGTCAAGCTCTCCTTCTTCTTATCTCTTCTCAACGTCATATTCTTCTCCAAGTCCGCTCTCTCCTGCTGGTGACGTAACGTGAGGGCTCCTATCTCCGAGTCCGGCCTTCTCTTCTTGACTTGCATTTCTTGTTGGAACCTGTTCGTCAGCCTCTCTAGTTCGCGCTCCCATTCATCCTGGAACGATGAAAATGCGTGTGATCGTCGCTTTTTATTGACTTCGATAGCAACCAATCCGCATTGGGCTCACGTATTGATAGATTATGCCCACTCTCTCCCACAAATAGGAGGCCTGTGGCCCAGTGGTGGAAACGGAATCTGTTAACTATTGAATTCAATGCTACCTGCTGGTTTACTATGTAGAAACTTCGTCCTATTGATGGTGGTTTGTTGAGGGACCGGAAAAGAACTAAAGCTATACATACTGGTGTAGTTATTACAATATCAGCCATTACAAGTTTAAGAACGTGTTGTCAAAAATAGGGATGAGGATGTATCTTGGACTTATATTCAAAGGTACCTTAAACCGTCGTAGCAGTGAGAGGTTTAACCTAGCAATACGTGGTAGTAAATGTGCGCTAATATGCCCTCTCGGCCCAATTATGAATGCTTTTTTTTGTATTAAATGAGCTCAATCTTGACATATCATGATCTTTTAGAGCTTCTTCAATAATGAGCTAAGCCAGCACGAGGCTGGTATTTAGTAGAAAAGTAATGGCTCTACCTGTATTTCATCTCGTATTCTTCTGTTTTCTTCTTCGCGATGTTTGGAGAACTTTCTGTACAAGTCATCTTCTTCTTGCCGGTGTTTCATTTCTAGTTTGGTTTGTTCATCGCGATCCTAGGGACAAAGAAAAACGATAAATATTAGAATATTTTATACGATTTGCTATCTTGTAGATTTGCCAAATTAACCATGTGTCCGTTTGTTTGTGTTTTTACAAACAAAACAAAACCAACCGATATTATCAGAGATCATATTTATCACTCGTAATGCCCGTAAAAGCTCCCAAACTATCCGAAATCAATCCGAACATCTAAAGTCACATGGGGACTCCTGAAAAGAACAGACGGATGCGCAGCCCTTTCTCATTTTTCCGTGCAATTAAAGTCAGAAAGTAGAAAATAATAGCCAGCGTTGTCTTCACAAATTTCTGCACTCTCCAATCAGTCTCCAATGATTTTGCAAATTACTTCTCACGTTGTAGGGGTTAAGGAAACCTTCAAGTTCAGCAGTGATCTTGACATGAGCTGATTTAAATGTGTTAAGTAGATGTAATGGCTCGCTAACAATCATTTGCAATACTAAAACGTATCTCGATATACTTAGTCGTATGTTGTCGATGTCGTTAAGCTTATATGTGATGATGATGACATACATATTTTAACGGCTTTAAATTGCGCAAAAACTTAATGAACCTGTCTTTAAGATCAACAACTTAAGGTGTAACTTGAACTGTTGGCAAAAAGTAAAAAGTTAATAACAGTAGAGTTTTTATTGAACCATTGAGGCTTTTTATCAGACCATTGACCTCAGCATTTATCGGTACTTAATTCATCAGCTTAGAGCATAGGTTCCCAACGGAGGCGGTACCGCCCCCTAATAGGCGCTGGTGGTTTTCATAGGCCCCGGTAGCGGGTCTGAAGGCAAATAGGGGCCGTTATGATATACCTCTATTTTCATGAGAAAACATTTTATTTAGCCGTCTAAAATATTTTTCTTATAAGTATTTTTGTATTTTTTTTTCTAGTGAAGGGTGTGGTAGTCCATAAAAGGTTGGGAACGTATTGCTTAGAACAACCACTTTCCAACCTTTCAGATGATTGCAAACAGATTAGTTCCTACCCATAATTATTAGCATATTAATCTTCGTTATAAATCAAAATATATGTCTACCTAGCATATCTTATTCAATCTTATTTAGCTTAGCAATATGTCAGTAAAGATTAGCGGCAAGACGACCATTAGATCGTCACGATGGAAAGTGTCGCCACCTGGCGGCCGCCGAGGAAAGTGAAACGATTGTGTCGTTCACCTGCGCGCGCGCAATGTAGCGATTAGATCATGGGATAGGCAGGTTCAGAATGTCCACTTGAAACAATTGCCACTAGCGAACACGCGAAGGCATAACATCCTTGGCGAACGCGGTCAAGAGGCTGTTAAATGCAACTTGTACCGAGCGATCCATGCTACATAAGTAGCTACGTAAGTTAATTCAATTCTTAACCGAATGTCAACTAATGTGACTACATCATGTTACGGACAAACGAAAAAAATGCATGACTCATTTGGCTGTTTTGGTGTTCTGTTAAAACTCCAGCCGAAAATTACTGGGCTTCTGAGCGTTCTAGGCATGCTGAAAGGAATAAGCCTTCTGGCAATACTGTCCTATCTACTCTATGATTAGATGACCGATCGTACTCGCTCATTTATTGATAGATCGCCTACAGGTTTATCACGGTGTTCACGGCAATTTTCTGTCTTTTAATAGTGTTTTTGCGGTAGCGCGAATGCCGGAAGACTTCATAAATTGTTCGTAGCGTCGTAAATCGGAAAGTGTTTAGCAATTTCCTAGTGTATTCTAGACAAAGTAAGATGACTTTCTACCGATTGCTATGAGTAAAGTTAGGTTTTATCTTTATTTTTAGTGCTGTAGTAATTTACAAAGCTGCAGAATATTTCAAGAGAAGCGTGGAACGTCGTTTAGATCGAAAGATGGGTTCTACTAAATATTATACAATAATATTTGTTTTGATTCCGCTTAAACTGGATCCAGATTTAAACTAAATATATTGCATAATATTTATCGATATGGATTTCCGCAAAGTAACGCCTGGTTCCCTAGCTTATCTTGGGTTCTAAATAAAATACATCCATGCAAGATTCCCAATCTACTTACCTATTTCACTACGTCACTTACAGACAATGCACAGTTTAAACCGCTGAGGCTAGCAGCATCAAAAGCCAATGACCCAAATTGGTGTAACTGATAAACTAATGTAAAAATCACCCGGTATAGACTGAATTAACTCAAGCCGGGCCAAGTGTTGAGCAAAGGTTCGTATGTTATGTTATTTTCTCCTACATATCTAAAATTCCGGTAGTGGCCGTCGTAAAATAAAAAGGCACTATTGATCCATACATTTTAGTCATTGGTCTTTTCCCAAAAGTTCCATAAATCACAAAGGTGAGCATTAGGGAAGGATTTTTGAAAAGTCACCCCTTAAATAAGGCATGGAAGTTTGTATAGAAGTTATTTGTTTATGGCGAAGGGAATTCCATCTGGCATATGACTTGTGATACAATAACTATAGATATTAAAAAGCAATTATTTCTCTTCTTTTAATATCATCTGAGCCAACTATAATCGTATGCCCCAGTGAGTGTAAGATGTAGTCGGTTTCTGATGAGATTTTTTGCTTGATCTAACTGTAACCATTATCAGCCAGCGATGCCCGACTTTGGTTTTAATGATGTTTTTTTTTTTATATAATAAGGAATGGAAATATAATTGAGTAACCGTTGTCAATCATAGGCGTGAATATTTCAAAGTTTTTGTGGCGTTGTAAACTTGGAAGCGCAGTTGCGAATTTTGCAAAAAGAGAGGACGACTGAATTTACCGATGTAAGTAATATGTTGTGTTTCTGAGAAATATCTAAAGATTTTTACTTTTTTTTTTCCAATTCTGCTCTATGTATCTATGCTTAACTTGAGAACTTTTTGGGGTATCTATCACATTTGCTGTACAAGGATATATTGGCATATGGCCAATATCGGAACTTGCGTTCTCATCTTGTTTTTTCAAAACAGTTCACTGCTCAAGTACCTACTATTTATTATTATCTTCTTGCCGGTGCAATGGTAGTCCGTAAGCATGGCTGGCACGTGTACCTATTAATTCCTCATAAACGCATGTTCATAGGAATAGCAAAATGGAGTTTCTACTTATTCAATATCCTGGTCATTCAAAGGCTTCGGGCGTTGAACCAGATCTCGCCAACACTTATGTATTTAAACATAATGCATTATTACGTTTGCCTCGATTTGAGCTCTCGTATTGTAGTATTGCATGTTGTTATCTTTTACAGCACTGTTAGACCTCGGGCAACAACGCGATACTTTGAAACTCATACAACTTCATATTGCGAATATAAATGTGTCATTCGTAAGCGGTTCATTAGTTATCAACAGATGTGAAAAGGAAATAAATAAGCGCAAGTTTAAACACCTATTCAAGGTTAGCTTCGCACAACATGAACTCATTGCAAGTAGGCCATGACACGATCATTGAATTCAATAAGTATCTATTCACAGAGAGAAACACGACTCTTAATATTACTTACTGCCATTTATTTAACACGACGACTCTGAGAACGAATGAATGAACCCTGCCGAAGCGACTCGACTACATGTAAATATTACGTAAATAGTCACCGAGTAACAATGGCTACACATTATCATTTCATACATAATGCGAGTTTTTATCGTACCGCGGGAGGGTCGGCGAGCGAAGAATTTGTTTTTGTACAAGTTAATCGTGTAGATAACGGTACTACATTATCGGCAGTAGCGCGACAGCGACTCGCCGACCGGTCGTGTGTATTTTACTTTACAGACACTCAATATACGTTAAAAATGCTCAAACTAGTCAGAGGGATACGGCGGTTGAACCAATGCCGGCACAACCACGCTACCGTCATCGGCACCGAGCCGAACAGAACCGACCCTTACTACCAAGAGAATAAGGCCAGAATGGATGAGCTCGTCGACGAACTACGGCAGAAAACCGGTGACGCCATCAAAGGCGGCCCGGAGGAGGCCGTAAAGAGGCACACGGCGAGAGGAAAACTGCTCGTCAGGGACAGGATTAACCGGTTGGTGGACGAGGGAAGCGACGTTTTAGAACTGAGCACGCTGGCCGCCGTCGACATGTACAAAGGGCAAGTTCCGAGCGCCGGCATCGTCACCGCCATTGGCAAAGTTCACGGTCGTGACTGCATGATTGTGGCTAATGACGCCACTGTTAAAGGAGGCACTTATTTCCCCATGACAGTGAAGAAGCACCTGAGAGCCCAAGCGGTTGCGCAAGAGTGTCGCCTTCCGTGCATTTACCTCGTCGACTCCGGAGGTGCACATTTACCGGATCAAGCCGAAGTCTTCCCGGACAGGGAACACTTCGGAAGAATATTTTACAATCAAGCTAACATGTCCGGGGAAGGAATACCGCAGATCGCAGTAGTTATGGGCTCATGTACTGCCGGCGGCGCGTACATTCCTAGCATGTCCGACGAAAGTATCATTGTTAAAAACCAAGGAACTATTTTCTTGGCTGGTCCACCTTTAGTGAAGGCCGCTACAGGGGAATCAGTGTCTGCTGAAGATTTGGGTGGCGCTGACCTACATTGCCGTCAATCTGGTGTGACAGATCACTATGCTCAAGACGATGAGCATGCCCTACACTTAGCTAGAAATGTTGTTGCCAATTTAAATTGGAATAACGAACAGAGGACAAGAATACATGTACCAAAAGTTGACGACCCTGTCCATGACATTAATGATCTTCACGGCATCGTTGGGGCGAACATCCAAAGACCTTTCGATATTCGCGAAGTTGTCGCTAGAATAGTTGACGGAAGTAGATTCCATGAGTTTAAACAACTTTATGGAGAGACATTGGTATGTGGTTTTGCATCTATGTATGGACATCCTGTCGGAGTGATTGGTAACAATGGAGTGTTGCACTCAGAAGCAGCTTTGAAAGGATCCCATTTCATCCAACTTTGCGCAGCTAGAAAGATTCCTCTACTCTTCCTTCAGAACATAACTGGTTTCATGGTTGGCAAGGACGCAGAGGCCGGAGGTATTGCGAAAAATGGTGCCAAGATGGTGACAGCAGTCAGTTGTTTCAAGGGTCCCAAGGTGACAGTGTTAGTTGGAGGCAGTTTTGGTGCTGGAAACTACGGCATGTGTGGTCGTGCGTACTCTCCCAGTTTCCTCTATATGTGGCCGAACGCCAGAATATCAGTGATGGGTGGACCTCAAGCTGCTACAGTGTTGTCGTTAGTAGCTACAGAGAAGGCTCAGAGAGAAGGAAAGCCTTGGACGGATGAGGATGACAAGAAAGTCAGAGCGCCTTTGGAAGCCATGTTTGAGAGAGAGGGACGCCCATACTTCAGTACAGCAAGACTTTGGGATGATGGAGTAATCGCTCCTAAAGACACAAGAAGAGTAATAGGACTCAGTTTGTCTGCGGCATTGAACGCTCCATTTAGAGACAGTAAATTCGGTGTGTTCAGAATGTGAAGTGATAAGGACAAAGTCACAGTGTGACGAAACATCGTGTTATCAGTAATTAGGCGTTTCGCCCACACTGATTTTATTATTCCGAGTTTTACAAACTTTTCATTGCCGTCGTTTACCTCTTAATTAATTGTTATAATGTTCGGCTAATGATTTTGTTAACTGTAAAATAAAGTTTGTTATTATATAATGCGTATCGTATCGGTCGCGATAGCGTTGATAACTCTAAAATCGTTGTGATTACTTAGCAGATAATTTGGTAACAGAAAGATCGTTCCTTTTATATTGATTCTGCCTTTATCGTTTCGTATTATCTGTGTTGTTATCAAACACGCCTCCATTTTCGTTTAAACGACTTACATTGGTGGATATAATATCGTCAATGAGATAATTATCTGCTTATTTTAAGACTTTCTGTGTTAAGGTCAAGATTGAGGTCAGTTTTCCGACTTGTGTTTTCACGATTTTGTTATTCGATTTACTAAGCCCGTCCTGTTTACTGAGTTTATCTATCAAGAATCGAATGCTATTTTTCTTAAATAACTTTATCGAATCATAGCTATAGCGAGTTTATCACAGAACCTCAGAAACCGCTGATTAAAAACTTAAGAGCTCAACTGTACTTTGACATTTGTATTTTTTTAGATTGTGAATGAATATGTCCTGGCAGCATTTCTCAAGGTCTAGCCTTAGGAAGGCAAACAGGTTATCAAAACAGTCTCAAGATGTTGTATAGTTCAAGAAGACACTCTTTGCTCAATATTATCACAGATGTTTTTTCAATGTCAGCATTTATGTGTAAATACGAGATAAGTATTTATTTTTGTATTAAAATTTTACTTTTTTTACTTTAATCTTTTTTTTCTGCTGTAGATCTACAGTATCCCGACATTTATTTGGTTACAGCATTAAAGTTAGAGTTAGATTGCCATGCAAAAAATCGATACATTGCATTATTTCTACTACTCTTGTTCTTAAATTGAATGACTCAGTAAGTATCGTAAACGTTTACGAAACAATAAGCTACACAATGCAAATCATACACCCGAAACTAATGAAATTAAGTCCTAAATTAGCATTATATTTTCCTGTCATTCGCGTCAATAGCGCTACATTTCAATTTAATCGGTTTTTGGTAAATATAAATCATAGACAAAAAAACCTGCAAAGAGGTGTGTAATGTTTGCAGTGATGGTAAATCATAACCAGACTAATTACACGGAACAATAGCAATAATAAAAAGAGACCGTTGGGCCATTAGCATGCAAATGTAATACAATGACCCGACCGCCATTAACAAAGTTCAAGTTTAACAATTGGATATCAGCCACTCACTTTTAACACCTAGTCTAGATGACAAGGCCGGCTTTATATTGATAATACCTGAGCCAACTAATTCTTTTTTGCAAAATGGCGAAACTGTCATGGCGTAGGTTTAAATAAATAGCGGGAACTGGGTTAACCTATCACAATTTGATAAAAATGATATATTTTTGTAATATAGTAAAATATTTTCGATTTATTTATCACGCTTCATATAACAGTAACATAAGTATTGTTATTAACAAATGTAGGTTACGATCATGATCCGTCTCTAGTTTTCTTCGCCTTACATTCGCAAGACAAAATTTGCTTTATAGTATCCAACTTCACTGTAAATCATAATAATAAACAATTGATTGGTAACAATATGTCTGCGCTTACGATCGAGGCTCGCCATTTTACGCTTTCCAGTCGCAACGGTCGCCGCGTGCGTGATTTTTTTCTAACTGGAATTCTTCACAAGAAAATCTATCCGGTGGAGCACTGACAGTCTATTAGCAGAGTTAATTGCCTATCTAGGTATATGGCGAGTACACGGCGTTGGCCTCATTTTCGAAACATTCTTCCTCCTCAAATTAACCATACTAGCTTTGGTACTACTAATCCATATTACAAATGCGAAAGTTATTCTGTCTGTTTTTTTTTCATGCCGGCTGAACGAATTTCGCATATACATAGGTAGACTACGACCCGGGCCTATGGCCTAACATAGGTTAGTCATTTTTATCCCGGTAGTAGGTATGAAACAGTAGGAGGTTTTTTTTTTTAATTTTCGTTACATTTTATTAAGAATTTAAGACACAAAACCGCGGGTTTATAGCCAGTATTCCATATTCGAAAACTAGCAGGCAACTCTTGATTGTGTAACTGAACGCAATTAAGGCAGTTGAGGGAAATACCTTTGCCATAAAAATCAATACTAAATAGGTAGACGTTAAATAAAACCAGCGGTGATCATGAGATGCCGTGAAATAATTATTTTTATTTAAGTTTATTAATGTTATAAATATTAAGTTATTGTTACGACGGTATCTATAAAATTCCAATATTTTATGCGTCTACATCACAAAGGTACCGTAATTGAATGAACCGAGAAAAATATCGTGAAGAAAGGTTTTAGTATGAATGTGGATGGCTATAAGAGTAGGGGAAGACCAAAGAGACTATGAATGAACTGTTCGAAAGATAATGTGGTTAGAAAATAAATCCATAAGACGACGACTAAAAGAGAAGTATGGAAGAAGACATGCTGTGCAGACTCCAGGGTCGGAGGTATTATGAGCAGTGAATTGATTGAGAAGAAAATTACCGAGTCACCAAAGGTTTAAATCTCTAACAAGACCCTGATTTCAAATAATAATAATTTAGGTGGCTTGAACTCATGAACAATACGCCATAAATTATAATAGCGCCAGCCTGATGGGGCTTGCTGACAGGTGCTTGAGAATTCTTAGAAGCGTGCTCCCAACGCTGTGGGCTTATGAATAAGAAACCCAGTCACGACGAATTACGACTCTTTCGATATTCATTGCCTGGCTAAGTCACAGAAAAGGATATTTTTAAAACTAAGTACCTAATAGGAACTAAGAGAAATTATTAGAAAAGAAATGAGAGATACCAGAAACTTAGTGACCTCGCGCACTACGCGGCCATGTCTACGACTTTTGGCCGGAGCGGCTTCTATCTTGAACAAAACTGTTCGGACGCCCGGTCGTGCGACCAAACTTTCTTCCTGGTCGGAGCTTCTGCGGCCAAAAGTCGTGGTCCCTAAACCAAATGTCTAGCCATACAGAGCAATACTGAGTTCCATCTGAGTAGCATCAAGAGCGCGTTGATGTTGTCTGTTCATTGAAGGTATAGAATGAAAGACTCCTCATGACCTAAGGTCCGATTTAACCTTCTCTCAAAGGCAGACCATGATCACGTGACTTCAAGTGACTTGTTAGTTATTTATGACGACGGGACATTAATAACATGCAATAAACACAATGCATGTTTTGTTTTCATCAGCTTCAAAACAAAATAATTAGCCATGACAGTGGTGCCAGTCATCTTTAAAAACGTCAACTGCAGTTACACTTGTACAGTATGACCACTTATGTATTCAAGGTGGCGCTACTTGTCAAGAAAAAATGCATCGAAATGTCACACTCGGTACGTTTATTTGTTTTCCCGAATACACAGATACGCTGGATGAAGTGTAACTTGCTTTCTGCTTCAGTGTCAATTTTTATAACAGTGTTAACATCTGTGCATTAAGGTGGAAGCGCCGGGGTAGCCCGCGAAATTCAAATTTTCTTACGTTTTTTTGCAATTTGCCGGTCATTGTCAGGCTGTACATTGAACAAAATATGATTCGAATTATGATGGTTTTTTTAAGAAAATTAGAATTTCGCGGGCTAACCTTTTTTTTTTTTGGGGCGGTAACACATCAAATGACCTTTCCCGCTCTGGGTGGAGCGGGAGGGCGTGTTGTGGCTTCAGTTGCCTGTGCCAAGGTGCCACGGTAACTCTTTCTAACAAACCCGCAACCCTGGTAGGCATCGGTCCTAGTGGACCCCGTCAGTTTGTGCTGAGATCTCTTTGAGGCGCGCGTGGAACTCAACGCGTCATCGACCCGGGCCTGGTCCTTAACGGAAGGCGAGCTACCCATTGCTTGCCGTCCGCAAGCCCGCGCCCACGGTGGCCGGAAATAATTCACTTGGGATCCCGACGCCCGGGGCGTCTCCTGCGGCGGCTAGGGGCGTGAGGGCGCAGAGTTTCTCCCTCACGCGTTCCGCCTCCTCCTTCGCGAGCATTAATGCTTCGCAGAAGGAGGTGACGGCTTCCCATGCCCTCTCGCTCCGTACCATGGCCTGGACCAGGGCCGGACGCGAGAGATCGCCACCGCCGATCGCCTGCACGAGGACACGGCGGTGCCCCGCACAAGCTGGGTTCGCGGGCTACCCTGCCGCTTCCACCTAAGTGCAAGACTGTTTATTATAAACCCCGTCGTTCACGATGCTACTCAACAGTTGCCAGTTACTTAACTCAGATCACCAATTCGTAGATAGGTAGAATGCACAGCACTAGTTTTTTTATTCTTTTGAACTATTTAAAGGTCCCTACTTTTGAATTGTCAAGGTGTCGTATAGTTAGTCAGAAAATTGAAGCTGATTCCTCGTTCCAAAATATACATCTCTATGGAAAGGAACAGGAAAGAAACGCTATTTCTATGGCGTAGCGGTCGGTACGCGACGTAAATAGTTACAAATTACTTGGTTAGTAGATAACTCTAGTACCTAAGTCGTGTCGTGGAAGACAAGCCTTACCTACTTACAGTGCTAAATGTACAGTTTCCCTGAAACTCGATCTCTTGCAATAAATCTCATCTCATTGTGAGACGTTGTATGCCGTTCTTAAGCTGTTAATAGATTGATATTTATGTGAAATTGCAATTGCACAATTGATTCAATGTTCCACTTTTGCGAGGATGTTGTGCCCGATCCGGTATTTAATTGTTATAGGTGTTTTATGGTTATAAATAAATCGATTCATGTTCTTAAATGAATTTCTAACCAGTTCTTAGTTTTCATTATAATTATTGATTACGGTTTTACTTCGTGATTATTTGGATTGGTTTCGAACTCGAAATAAGCTCGTACGAGCACATCACGCATTGAATGTGCTAATACTTAAACCTTTAAAAACCTCATGCAACGCACTATTTACATTAAATTCTATTAAACCTAAGCTCCATTTGCACTACAGTCAGTCACAGTCAAAGAGAGTTCAATATTACAGAGATAACATTGATGTCTTTAATGTGATTTAGCGCTAAATGTCAACGCTACAATTTGGCGCTCGCGATGTATTGAAAAACTATATAGTGGCACTAGTTCCGATTTTGGCCGCGCTATATTTAGTGATTTGTGGGGCAAGCGGGCCATACATTAGATTTTATTGCAAAAAACCCAGTTGCATAAAATACGCTCTATGGTTACATTGCACAATAGTGAAAATGACGTATCCACTTTCCTCGGCAAAGGTATTTCCCTGTTCAGCCACATGCTTGATCTGTTGCATTCGGTTACACAATCGCCCGCCAATCAGGCGCGTTCTTAATTAACAACTTTCTATCTGCGAGTCAACGAACGAGGCTGTAGGTCGGCTTGACGTTGCCTTGTAGATTAAAAAATGTAATTAAAAATGTTTACAACGTGTTGTTCCTATTGTTTTTTTGTGACGATGAGAAATGGCGAGGAGATTGCTTTTTCAGTTTAAAGTCAGAAAATTTTCTTTGTTGATTTCAGTTGTGCTACATTGGCCTCACTACTGGCTTTCCTCTATGTTTTAAATTCCAGCCCCATCAGTTATTTTGTCTAAGGAAGTCGGTAGGAAGTCTGAATATTCATTCGGCTTATGCCGATTTAAGTGATGGCTTTTACGCATCAGAATGTTGAACTTAGTTCTCTTTGACCCACACCTTGAATAAATGACTGTCCCACATTAATACCGCGAATCTCTGTCCATCTGCTTCTACCGTGAGCAGAAAGAAACCAATCACGATGTGTAAACCTTAGGAAGAAGGTGACTGTTAAGATGACGAATCATAGAGAAGTATGCAAGAAGAAAACATGCTGCGCCGACCCCAAATAAATTGGGACAAGGGTAGGGTTATTTCCAGAGAAAATTCCGGACTTTTTTCTTTTAAATATTCCTCCCGCATTCCGGACACTGAGCTAAAAATCCGGACATGATCTGAAAATTCCGGACGTATGCCTACCCTAGATAAGGGCAGGAGAATGATGAGACAGACTTTGACACACTGCAGTCATGAAATTATATAGTTACGTCTAAGTAATCAGGCCGCTAGTTACAAGTAACTATGTCATTTCATGACTGTTCATAATTAAATGTAATTAATATGGCGACTGTCCAATCTGACTGAGTCACGTTTCGAGGTAACAGAACAGATATTATCGCTGGTTTCATCTGAGTAAACTTGGTGGTCCAGCATAATGCAGGTAAGACAGAAGGGCCACTAGTTTCAAAAGAAAGCAAGAAAATCGATAATTTATGCAAACACTTTGCGACTTAAACCTCCTCGTTACAAATAAACAATAGGTTAACAATAGTATAAAAAAGGTAGCTGGTTCTAGAACATGGCCGGCTTCTTCGACATACCGCTGGGCCATTACATCACTAATCATGCTATTAATCTACGATTGCATAAATTGATATTTATTTGGATGGTAGAGCGTGCCACACCGTATAAAATGATTGAGATCATAGACAACGCGTGACGCAACGGTATATATGGATTTAATAATGCAGCTACCTGTCCGACTGGTTCAGACAATCTGCGCTCTTACTTTCTTCATCGTCATACTCATACATTTAAATAGAATAGCACTTGTCTAACACCAAACAGCTGTAAATCACGATTAAATCGAAAGAAAGAGGAACGAGCAGCGAACTTGCTACTCGTATAACTGCTTCGAATTTAAAACAGGATATGTATAAAGGACTTCAACCAAAATGGGCTAACCGTGAACAACCCTATTGGGAAAGAAGGAATTCATAAATAATTTAGTAATAATATTTACTGAACATTGGTCCCTATTCGGGAGTGTCAATATAAATAATATTAAAAACGAATAAAAAAGATTTTTAATTGATTTGTATTTGTATGGTGACAGTGGCGTTGAGTTAGGGTTGCCTAAAGAATAAAAACACAGAAAAAATAATATCGATATTTTTGATGTTTCGATTCGAGAGCTTCGAAAAATTCAAATGTTTTCCTGGAAGACCAAGCTTTGCTCTGGTCGTTGGAGGGTTCATCACCAGCATCACCATCATCATCTTAACCTTACATGAATAAAAAGATATACTTTACGTAGAACAACATTTTTTTTTGAGATGGTAAAATCATCCATTTATTTCTCCCGCTCTAGGGTGGAGCGGAAGGGCGTGTCAGACTTTGATTGACTAACACTGTTCAAAGAGGAGACTTACCGCCATGAATAAAGCATGCCCACGTAGAACAAACGTTGAAAGTCGTTTAGCCTATATCGGGGAAAAATAGTAAGAATCGTTCGTAATTGGTAATTCGCCTTCGTTCGTTTGGGTTTTGTTCGTCGTGGTAGCGGGTATTATTAACACGTGCTTTTCTTGAAGATTCTTATTGGAATGCGGCGTGGTCCATAACCAAAAGAATTACGCAAAACAAAACAGCACAACACGATGGAATCGATTTCAAATCGAGTGTTCGACTGACAGTGCAGAGAACTGGCAACACTGACCCAGACCCGATTGTCAAATTGTCAATGTCAAAATGTCATTCGCTTATCGCTTTGCGTTTGCGCTCTTTTTCGTATCGTATTATGAATATTATTTCGACTTTAGCTATTTTTGACGACTTGTGCTGTTCAAAATGGATTCTGATGATTTTCTAAACGACGACCCCGGCTCACTCTCGGACTCAGTACCCGCTTCAAACGTTAACCCTAGCATTTCTCCGAATAATGAACCCGCTTTACATGGACTTATTTATATTATTTAACCAATTTGATACAAAACTTCTTATATATATGTTGTCTTCCTACTGTAAGCCACTCAATAAAATCAATAATAGTGCAATATATTTATGTTCATGTTCAAGCCCAATCGCCATACAAAGTGGTGGATGTCCTTTAAAAAGCTAATATAGTTTATTGGTTCATAATTAAAAAATGGCATAAGTAACGCGACATGTGATAGTAGAACAGCTTAATATTTTATATAGAAATACAAAAATAATGAAGTTAGAAAAAATCTCACAGAAAATTTCACACTAGACGAACTATTTTGCATCGGGGCTCGTGTATAGTAGAAAATTTGTTATCCTTCATTCGCCGATCATCGAAGACGTTCAGGGATTTTGGATATGCTGCTGTATAAGCCCAACCTCATCTACAAAGCCATAAGCTCGGACTCGACTCAACCAAAAAGGTGAGGAGCGGAGCAGAGAGATGTGCAAGATTCAACCAATCACACGAGAGACGAGAGACGCGATGTACATTTCAACCAATGTGATTGGTCGGTTTCCGCACATCTCCTCTCTGCTCCGCTCGTCTCTGCTTTGATGGAGTCCGAGCCTTCGGGACATACATAACTTAAGAGACCTTTGACATGATCTACTTCAAATTTCAGTCGCTTACTGTAGCTCTGCTCCGATAGAAAACCATGGTTTCATCGGTATTGACCTTCTGTTCTCACCTGTGTGGTGTAGCGCACAAGTGTTTCCGTATTATAACTGTGCTATTGTTGTATTGTGCTGATTATTCACGGATTTGTCGGAAAAACTCTCCTATTTATAGAGTTGACGGCGCAGTTTACGGTGATGGTGAGTTTGGTTTTTAATTCAATTTAATGATACCTGTGGATTGCGAATAAATATTTGTACCAGTAATGTTTTGTCAGTTGGGGATGGAAACCAGGTGTACTATCCGCCCCTAAGCTCTAGAAATATAGAAAACATCAAACACGGTGGGGTAAAAAAGAAAAAAAATCTATGTAAAGTCCACCAGCGGCTTTCCGGTGATTTAAAATAATAACCCTCCTTTTGGACTTCGCCACAGTTGGGTAAAATTAGACAAGTTTTAACCGCACTTATTAACAATTTGTTTGTACAGTTAGTTAATAAGTGCTGTAAATCACTCATTACTATAAAACTTCTCAATTCTGCCAACAATCATCATCAAACACAAACATCTTAATAATCCGGTATCCACAAACGTGACGACTTCTAAGCAATTTCCTTCGTAATGAACAAATACGGTAATCTGCTCAGCTCGTCGGCGCGCGCGCACGACACAGCAATTCCCAAATTAGGAGACGTGACGTCACACTTGTACATGCCTTGTAAACGCCTTAGTGAGAGAATGGGATATGGCTTCATTCGAAACAAAAAAAAAAGATTAAGATCAAGGAATGATTGATAGATTCATTTGTATCAATTGTATATTATAATGAATGGCATAATGTTAAAAGCAACAGAAGCAGATTCAAGAATTGTGGTTTATGTATGTCGTTCGTTCCTATTGTTTTTTGACAATACCTATCTCAATGTTTTAATGACTTTCTACATAACAACATAAAACGCCGGTCTTAATTCTATCATTTTCTATATCCATTCAAAAAATATCAAAAATATTGGTGAGTCGGGGCTTTGAAAACCAAAGGTGTGCTACAAATATAATATTTTTAACATAATAAAAATAAAATAATAAAAATAAATAATAAAATTTTATTCAAAAAATATAAAGGTATAACATTAAATACAGTTTTTCTTAAATCTATGTCAAGTGCACCCATGATTTTTGCCTGACCTAGGTAGTCCTGTGTTTCAGGCGATTATAGGTATTATTAATTGATGAAATAATCACATAATTAGCATGTTAATCTTATTGGTATAAAGGTGTATAAAATATAGTATATTAACTTAGCTTATAATAATTTAAAAATAACCATAATACGAACAATATTTACTTTAGCACAAGTAATAATTTCTCTGTATCTTCGTAGGACAAAGATTGAAGAGCTTCCTTAAGGGTTTTCTTGCAGTTACTGTGATTTAAGGAGTAGATGGTTCCTTTTTTATTTAGCCTGTTATAAAGTAGCGGTCCGAGGTAGACATAAAATTTGGCTGTGAAAGCATGTTTTGTACTTTTTTGAGGGCAAACTATATCTCTCCGTCTCCTTTGAGTTAATTCAGTGCTATAAAGAAGTGCTGCGTGTTGTTTTAGTACAGTGCTCATTATAAATAATTGTCGAACTGTTAGCACTTCACAAGATTTATACAGGAGGTTAGTGGGGAAAAGGAAAGGGCGGCAAGTAGCCACCTTGAGAATAGCTCTTTGAGCTCTTTCAATGGGCAATAACAAAGTTTTACTCGCCCCACCCCATGACGTAATACAGTAAGTCAAAATTGACTGACAAAGAGCAAAGTATACCTGTCTAATTATGTTTGGATCTGTAGTAAATCGAAGCTTTTTGAATACGAATATCAGCTTACGAATTCTATTAAAACATAAAAAGTTGACAGCTAACCATAGATCTACTAATGAGTTCCACAATGAGGGCAATAGAAAATACTTTCCATCTGGGCAGCCACAGTATATTCAAAACAATAGCCATATCAATTAAACATAATTCTTGATACAATAACTTCCCAAGGGACAGTTATGAGGTACGAATAGCTCTCTGTTGAATTTTCTACACTCGACTCAGTTCCCAAAGTTGACATTCCAACAGTGCAATTGTATTAAAGCATTGATTTAGGTGGTGTTTAGCGTTGGTGAAGACTGGCATGAGTGTCGCTTCGGACGCAATCAACGGACCGACATGGTCCGCTAGTGGTTCCTACTGTGTTAGCAGAATGTTGGTAGTAACCAGGTATGGACGAAAAGCGGGACAGTCTCATACTGTCAATCAATACTGATTTGGGGTAGTACGTCTGACACTTACAATGTATGGCCCTTACTTTGTTAAACAACTTGGTTAACGAGGTTTTCTAGTGAAGGAACGATGATATTAGGTTTTGAACGAAGGTTAGGTTCAAGAAACCGCAGACGTCCAAAAGTGATTTGTTCTGGCGACAACGTCTAAGTGACACGAAAATGCTGGACGAAAGACGCATAAACCTGGAGATTAGTAGACAGTATTATGATTCCCGGGTCCCGGGACAACAATGATCATAGTGAAACTGTCTTACATCAGTAGACTAATGGTCAATGAATTCACAATGTTTTTTTCTCCTTAGTCTTCCTTTCAAAAATTGTGCTAGGTTTTAGGTCTAAATTCATTCCTACAGTTTTCCCTTTTTTTTCAACAAATTACTTTTAACCACTAGAAAAATCACCTGTTTTTTACCACCATAATCAATTAAAAAAGACTATCAAACGTGGATATTCCTTCAAACACCTCTACTTCTGTACACCCTGCCGTGCCGTACGTTAATGTCTGATGCAAATTATACACCGCTACACACTGTAATGTCAGTTTTTGTCCGCACTCCACATGTACCTACATACGTATGTGTTTAGAAATCTTATTTGGATCACGATGTCTTCGGGCCTGGGGTTACGGGCCGTTAATATGGAGAAGTTGAGTTAATGTCCCGTGTAATGTATGTGTGTTGTTGGCTGTTGCTGGTGTTGTTGATGGTGTGAGATTTTGTTAGGTGTGTTGTTAGGACATCGTTACAGCCGCTTGAGTATTGTAAGACAAATCTTTTTATTTAGCTTCCGCTGTCTGCCTTCGGGACAAAAGCTTTCCCCATCAAAAATCAAAATCATAAATAAGGTACAGAAGGTTGGTAGATTGTCTAAATTTTTCCTCTTATTCTGCCTTTAATTTCGGCGTGCGAGTAATATAAGTTAAGTATATATTTTATTTAAATTAATTCTTGATCATAATCATGCAGTCATTAAACAGATAATCCCATTAAAATTTTATTATTGAATTAAATAGATGTCAATACAATAAAAAAATCATAAATGAAGGTTGGTAGATTGTCTAAATTTTTCCTCTTATTCTGCCTTTAATTTCGGCGTACGAGTAATATAAGTTAAGTATATATTTTATTTAAATTAATTCTTGATCATAATCATGCAGTCATTAAACAGATAATCCCATTAAAATTTTATTATTGAATTAAATAGATGTCAATACAATAAAAAAATCATAAATGTCAATCATGTCAATAATGAGAGAGTTTGCCACACAATAATAATAATTTAAAATGTCCATGCAATTTATAAAACTTACAATTTATAATCTAAAAACTCATGCACACAAAAGCATTTTTCAATTAGAAACCTCGTCAAATTGTTTTTAAATCTAGAAAATGGCAGCATTTTTATCCAATTTGGAATTTTGTTAATATGTATATGCAAATAATATAGGTGTTGTTACCTGTAAACGCGAGATTCCTCCTCGGTTGAAATAATTTATTTGTATACATAGATCGTGGGGCATAGTAGCTTGTCGCTGAAAATGTCTCTTCATAATACATGAACAGACTTTTCCCTTCTCTCGATGTTGTGTTTCAACGAAGGCGTGTGATCTTTTAGGGCCAATTTTTTAATGGCGAACTGTATTCTATTAGTCAAGCCCTTTCATTTGATACCCATAATGAGGGGTTGCAAAATATGTAATGGGCCATTTTGTTGGCGGCCATATTGGATTTGGATTTTTTCATAATTAGGATTTTGCATTGAATGCGTTCTTTCTTATTGTGATGTGGCCTTCCAGCCGTTCCTTTTAGGTAAATATTTACTTACATTCGCAAAGTAAGCTCATTCTTTAACACCAGCTTCCAGAGCTGTTTTTTTTCCAAAGTACGCTCATTCATCCGCCAATCTCCACACCGGTGACTTCAGTTAACACATAAGTAATCATCTAGTTGGAAATGCTCTATCTTCGATCACGCCTTCGCCTACCATCAAATAAGAATGGTCAATCAAATCTCAATAGAATTAAAATCAGTGACATTGCGTCATTTAATTAGTTAACACCATAACAAGACAGTAATGTATTCCAGATTTAATCCTATTTAAAAGTCAAACAGGCCAACCTACGATAGTTTAAGTATTCAATGAAAATCTGTGCGCCATATGTAATACCCATGTGCGAGCAATTTACCATCTTATGTAAAATATGTACAGTCCACAAAAAACATGATTATGTAATTAAACAGGTACCTAGGTAACACAAATACAGGGTATCAAGTGGTATCGTAGCTCCCAAACAGATAGAGAGATTTCAATGCGAATTTTTAACCCATTTTGTACGCATGCTGAATATTCAATACGTATATAGTCAAACCAATGGTGGCAACATCATAGATTTGACCATTGATCCAGATTTGACTGTATACTTGATAGGTGTTTGTTTTAGTTTGTATATGCAACTAATCCATCTTGTACGTATGCTGAATATTATAGTAATTTTTTTATGTCAAACATGCCAGTTCTAGCTTGCATACAAAACTCTTTTGCTGATTGTACATGTGTGGGAACAACGTAGGAGGAAGCTAGAATTAGGTAATTTATGTCTTTCTGGCACATCAACTTGGCAAAAGAAACCTATAAATAGTGGCAAATAGTCAAGAGTGGGATTTGATGGTCTTATGTGGGTTTCATCCTAGTAACGTGTTTGGAATACAAAAAAAAACATGATTTACCATATTTATGAAATATCAATTATAACGGTAAAGTATTTTAAAGTGATTCGTCATTGAAATTAGCGCAAAAAATGGTGTCAATGTTAGGCTTGGGTCATGTCTAGCCCCAACTTCTTCTCTGCGTGTCGGTCGGTGGCAATCTCAATGAAGTCGGCCTTATATGTATAAGACTACGACTTTAGCGTCTTTAATAGCGTCCACATCCCATAAGGATGCACAAATCAGGACGCATCGCAGGACGCAAGTGTCCCATCGTTTTTAAACCACACCACAATTACCCTGATAAGTTGGAGAATGACCTTGATTGAAGAAGAGCAATAGTCGTATTGCTACGGTTGGCGATTAATGATTTCGATTACCATTCATTTCTAAAGTGTTATTAATACTTCTTCAATTCGGGTTGATATATTTATTAAAATGTCTCGAGTAGACGAACAGATAAAAGAAGTGAAAGAAAATATTATGAATATAATCCGACCCGGATATAAAGAACACAAACGATTTAAGTATTCCACGGTAACGTGAGAATGTGCACAAAATATGAGAATTTTTGTCAGTCAAGTGGGTTTTCCAAATATATGCGGTCTTCCGAAAAAAAAAAGTTATTTATGGCGTACGCTGCAAAAAGGTTGATGACTGTTCCTTAAATTTATGCCCATAGGCATAATTTAAGTACCTACTTAAAATTCAATTCAACATTTTGTAAAAATACTTGTATAGGACCTCTTGGTAGAGCATCTAAGGCAAGCATTAATCAAAACATAATACTAAAATACTGGATACAAATGTAGGTTACACTGCTTCAAAAGATGATGTGATCGGAAGGCGTGGACAAGATCAATAAAACACGGAGGAAACTCCTTAACACATAAACACTAATGCCAGCAGTATATGACAAACGAAAACAGCTGTCGATGATGACGAAGACAAAAATGACTCGGAAACTACAGATAGCTTCATCAACTCCACTCAAAATCTTCTCATGCTCTTTTTATTTACACTCGACGCTAAAAGCTTAGCGAAAACAGCGCTCACTGTTAACGGAACAGTTATTATTTATTCCCACGGCGAAGTCAAGTGCACAGACTGCAGTATATGTACCATAGATATATTAATACATGGATAGGCAATCACAAAAATCAAAATGAAGTGCAGAGTAACAAATTTTCCTTAGCTTAGCCTTCCCCATCTATGTTGGGGTCGGCTTCCAGACCAACCGAATTCAGTAATCAGTATTTTACAACAGGGGCCTACCTATCTGACCTCTACCACCCAGTTGCTTTGCTTAAAGATAACACTTGTTTGGAGTGATTGTCTGACTTTCGTTAACCCATCTCGCTCTAACAAACATCAATCTTATTTTCCTTCCTTCATATTGCCAATCTATGTCTTACAATATCTATCGTATATAGCTATTTGTCTCTGGTCGGCACCGCCCGCACTCTCGCTAAGTTCACGTCTACTTTAGATTCATTCACTATTGTTGATAGATGACGAAATGATTTATTGTTTCGTCTGAATCGCTTTGAACTTGTGGGAACCCGCCTCCGTTGCTATTATTTGTCTTTACGTAATTGTAAGGCAGTGTTTTCTGATTATAGTCATTACTTTTGGTGGAAGGTGGTTATTTGGAGCTTTGTGACTACTGCTGGTTTCCGGGTCACGATGAGTCCTTGAGGGACTTTAACTGTTGGTATGGCAAACATTGTGGTTCCTACTTACTTATTAGGTACTATTGTTCCAAAAAGGTAAACATCGCATCGTGAGGAAAATCTATGAGGAAAACGGCATGTGGCATCCATTAACCCGTTCTGGGCCCGCGTGGTTTATTCTGCCCCGCTCCCTGCAAAAGCCTGTGTTTGAACAGTGGAAACGTGATAGGCCGATCATACTTATGTTGCCTAGACGGAGACATTGGTACTCATCACTAAAATCACGTAGATATTATTATTGTGGCAACATTTTAGATTTTAGAAAGACATTTAGTCAGTGTATTTATATGTAGGTACTTACTTGGTGGCCTAGCGCTCATGGTGGACGCAATATACGCCCTTGATGACTTACAATCTACTTAGTTGGATCTCGTTTCCACAAATGAAGCAACAGCATTTGAAATCAACGTACCATTGTATACAGGAGCCATTACAGCCACTGTAACATTACGACAGTCCCTTGATTTATCATGTTGTCCAACTTCACCATTCTAGTTTGATATCAAAGGTAGTACAGAAATGGATAAAGTGCTTTTCGCGATAATATAATAAATAAAGGAAGTAATAACTCCAATTAATTTAAGCTTGTCGGAGAAATATTCGATTCGGAATAAGATTGGCTAATCAAATACAGTACCTAATTAATTTAAAGCGGAAAGTTGTAACTATTGCCGATAGTATCAAAGTTTATATCGATTTTCGATTGTCAAGTGAGTTGCCAATTCAGTAGCCTTAGCATACTTCGTTATTAGTAGCCCAGACCACCAAAGTAGACACTTTTAGCTAAGTTTCATAACATTATTAATGTCTAAAATTAACTGTGATTGTGGAGAACGCGGTCCGCCATTCTATTCTGATTAAATGCTTAATTCATTGGCTACATTCCTTTATACATATAAATATCTTAATAAAGAGAATATATTTTTAGATTTATTGCCAGAACACGAAAATTATATCCGGTTTTAAATAACATGCCAAGTTTTAAGATCTATGATTGTTAAAGATAAAATTATGAGATAAAAGAATACATTTCTATCTCTTTTGTGTGAATTAAGTAAAGCTTATCTTTGCGACCTAAAACTTAAACATTGTGTTAACTAATGTTACGGTATATTTAATACATACGGACGTGGGAACTTGCAGTGCAAAAGGTCACCGGGTCGCCAGTCTTTTCAAATGATTCAGGGTTTTGGCAACTTTTCCTAGTTCAGTTAGTGCAGGTTGGTAATTGTTTCTAATTAAAACCCGGTTTGAAATACTGTATTCACACTCGAATTGAAACAACGTTATTTTAGATATATTCCACCTTTTTGTGTCAAATAATTTCGGTTATATTCCATGTGTGCTCATCCGCCATGATTAATAAAAACATCTGTCAAACTTTTGGCGCCAAATAACGGTGAGTTGCCAGTTTTTTTTAGCAATATTTATTTTTCGGGTTATTAATGAGGTAAATTGATTGTCTTCTTGTAATATAATGTAAATAAATGGAAATTAAAATGGATCCTACACAAACGGTACCATTATAAATCTTGCAAAAAGATGTCTGACATCTTTATCAAATAGACTTGACAACTTAAATTGGCCGTGACAAAATAATGGCGTCTGTGATACATTTAATTTAAATGTATCGTAAATATCTTGATTCTAGTCTCGCACAAATTAATTGTTCGTGAAGTGTGTATGATGTGTTCTCATGCAATCACGGAGATTTATGAACACTTATACATATGTATGATTTATTATGAATGATCACTAATTTCTAATACTTTTACTAGCGTTTTAGCTTTCACTTGTCCATCTGGTCTAATTTAATGGCCTTTGTAATTTCAGTCGCGTGTTTTAATGGATTTAAAAAGTTTTCATTGGAATTATAATTTTAATAACACGTTTGATTTACCAGTTTTGTACCAAGTATTCGTTTAGGGCGATTTTAATTAGATGTTGGCAGTAACTTTTCCCATCATTCTTTAATTATACTTAATTAGAAATGACTAAATATTCCGTTGCTTTTTCCCGTCGTGGCTTTTAGCTAGCTCCAGTGGCAATATAGATATTCAAAACACAAATAAAAGTGGATAATTATTTAGTAAATATCAGATAGGCAGTCGTCCCGGGTACACTTGTATTCATTCGGCTGCATCCAGTCAGACTGGAAGCCTACCTTAACATATTTGGGAAAAGACTAAGCAGATGATTAATTGATTCTTACCTATTAGTAAGAATCAATGCACTTACACATAAGTAAGATTCGGTAGATACACTTGCTAATAACAAAATCGTTAATTAAATTACCTCTACTAACGTATTCAGTAACAAAAAATGCCCTTTAAAAGCCTTTCTCTTCATCGTTCAAATAAAAAGAATGTGTTGTCTATGCTGACTACACATCTTGCCACATACAGCTGTCATAGGCAAGTACATAACTTTTAATCTCTCTTTAATAAGCGTTATACAACTATTCCCATTGTTGCCCTGTCTTCCTTACGATAAAACCGCCTTCCGTATCGACAATGCAGATTCGTTATCTCTTTCACACAATTTAGAGCTTTCATAAGAGGAAATGGAACGGAAATAGGGCATTTAAATGACGCTGCAAAATTATTAGTTGGAAAGTAAAAGTGTTAACAAACAGTTGGTATTCGTTAGTTGTGACTTTTCGAATTATTATCTAGTCATTGCGGGCAGTTTCTAAGGTTAAGGAAGTCAATTTCGTTACGTTTTTATGGTATTTCGAAAAATCTTATGAAAATCTGTATCATTTCTCCTGTGTCGTGGGTGCGTTTACAAACATTTAAACACACATACAAAAACAGCCAGACCCGGAACAAATATCTGTAGGCCTTATCAATATTTGTTCCTTGCGGGAATCGAACCCGCGACCCGCAGGGCTGCAGTCAATCGCTCAGCCACTGCGTCAACCGTGTCGTCAGCACATGCAGCACATGATTCTAGACCCCGCAAGAAAATCAAAAGCTGTTTCATACAAGTGCAATACACGGCTAAATTGAATGGAACAGTAAAAGAGCTTTGTGGTTTTACCAAGCACTTTCGATTATGATAAACTACTTGATATAAATTATTCAGCAAAATCTGAAGCTACGAAAAAAGAAGGCAGAATAGAAAAGCTACTTGACTCTCCAACATTGTAAGGACAAGTAAATCGCGTTTCCTTACGGCGCAGTCAGAAGAAGCCCACGTACAATAACGGGGTATAGTTTGCGTTGCGTGGGCGCAAGGCCGGGCGGTGCAGTGCGCACCCGCTGCAGCCATTCATAGCTGACACCGATCTTAGGTATGTCCAGTGCGAGTTGAGTCTTTATGTACTAAAGAGATTTAAGGGCATTACATTGTTTAGTGTGTGCTTAGGGTTTCTAAGTATGAATTAAAGGTCACTGTGGGCTTAGATTAGTTTTTTGCGCAGTGTGTAGCGCAGACTTGGGATTGCAAACTCGAATTGATATCGATAACTCACGAAATCTCGATTTTTATATAAAACGAGATTTCACGTGAATCTTTCAGATCAGCCAGCACAACGAAGTAACAACGGATTAGTTGGTACATCCTTAGGAATGAGTGCTTTTGCATCAGACAGATGCAAATAATGTCATTCACAGGGAGCAGTTAAAGACGAAAGCCAAAGTGCTTCTATGTAACTCATCAATTCTCAGGTCAGACAAGCGCGTTGGTTACCTCGAATTTCACTTTAAAAGGTTATTGCTGCTAATTTCAGTTTCGGTTCAAAGTTTAAAACTTGCACTGCCAAACCTGCTCCCTTACACTAGTTTTGCGTTTTAGAACTGGAAGTCATGTGGCCTTTGTCCAGCAATGGCAATACTCATTTAAACGGTTTTAATGGTTAAGCCGAGGTGTATCTAATAGTACACCCACATTTCGCCACTCGCCAGTTATGTTAAAGTCCCATTTAATAGGGGGCGAGGCTGTTTCCATCACCATGGAACAAATCTAGATTCCGTGGCTACTTCTGGGAAATGCTAGATGAAAAACCCAATAACATTTTGCCCGACTCGATTCTGACTCGACCCTATTGCCATCAACCGGGCAGAGATCCAGACTCTGTGGCTGTTACTGAGAAATTCCTGATGGAATAATCCAATAACGCCTTGCCCAACCCGGGAATCGCACCCAAGAAGCCTTGTTCAGCAGTCGCTCTTGCGGCCGCTAGATTAACGAGGCAGTCGAGGGATTCTCCAGGCATTGTATCATATCGTTCTCCTATAAATACATCTGCAGAATACAATGAATGGGCTGATGTGTCCGGTTTTCACCAGTCAGTGCCAAAGGAAAGGACATGTATGACCTCGATCACTGCTCATCCGCTCTGTGGGTCATCATATGTTTAATTCAGTACGTGAAGCACTGTCGATCGTACGCCTTCAGAGTTTATAAGGAGTCTGTGGTTTCATTGTTGACTTATCTTAAAAGGCTCATGTCCAAAAACAAGTGAGAGTAGTTTATTGTTGCTTTAAGTAGGTTTTATGCACTCTGGATAGTCAGTACCGTTACCAAATTAGTTGGAGGGCTTAAAGATGAATTAATCTTATATATATATATATATATATCTTTACTTTAAACACCCCCACGTACCCCCGTACTATTCAATGCATCCAACATCACTATGATTTGAGTGCGTTACATTGAGTCCTACCGTAAAACGTGACTTTTCACACCAAAAAATGTATGCATAATGAAATGCATGAATCGAATCAAAGTGTTCGTGATTCGTGTTCCATCTTCTTTAAAACTCATGGAAGGGAAAACTCATGAATGATATTCACATAAGCTTAGATTCATTCATGGGAAAGATTCGCTTACTACGTAATTTCTAACACAATTCATACTTTTTGCAGTCAAAAGAACTGGGTCTGCCATAGACTCCCACTCTTTGGTAACAGTACAATGATTACGTAACTAAGAAAATCTTCCCACATGCCGTGACAAAGAAGTTGGTTGGCTGGTTGGTACCTCCATGTATGGGTGGCCACCTCTGGTGTTCGGATTCAGTAATGACCATATATGATTGATGAGTGAGCAATAGTTCCAATTATATGACTGTTTTGTTAACTGTCTGTTTTTGATGGTTATAGTGTCTAGAATTGGCACCGCTTTACCAGACTGTGTCGTAAAAAATAAGTCGGGGGGTGTCAAAGACATGGCAACGGTGTCTTTTTGTTCGGTAATAATAATAAACTGTCGGCAAGCTTTGATGGTAACGGCAAAAGTAGAAATTCAGCGGTATTTATCAATGGGTCGGATATAATAATCAGGAAAAGTTGTACTGATCAATTCATTTATTCAATTTAAGCTAAGAATCAGCACTTTTTAACTTTAAAATTATAAAAGGCATCAGTTCCTCAAAAAGCCCACGCTTCGCCATTTGCTGGGGAGAAGAATTGGCGTAATCAACTTCCTAACAATACATGTCAGTCAAGTTGGAGGAAGACCTAATTTTAATTGTAAATACATATATATACTATAATATTATAAAGAGGTAAAGTTTGTTTGTAAGTTTGTATGTAGGGGGTAATCTTCGGAACTACTGATCCGATTCAATTTTTTTTTCACTGGGTAAAAAGCTACGTTATTCGTAGGTGCTATAGGCTATAAATTATATTTAAATCAAGCTTTTTAGCCGAGTTATCACAATTTTTGCGGACGAAGTGCCAGTATAAAAATAAAGTTTAATTGTAGAAATGGAGATGTAAAAAAAAACAAGAAGATACGTAATAATTATTGCTGATGGTATATGTATGAAATCATGATGAAAAAGATCAAGGTACCGATAAGAGAACTCTTACTTTACCAAGAGAAAGCGTATCCCGAAGCTGTTATCACAGTAATGGCATTATCTACATCTCGTGTGAAAAGCAATCCCATAAGGAAATCCTATCATTAAGTTAATAAACGAAAGGGTGTTGTAGGTAGACTGGCGAGCATAGCGAGTAGCCTATAAAATTGTTATTGAAGTGAAATTTCTAAATCCACTGTAATTATTGTTGCGGACTTTTGCAGTGGTCTTAACAAAACAGTGCCGAAAGCTCAGCGTTAACAATAATATATTTATTGATTATTGGGATTGCTGTTAAGCTAAGTTAGAGAGGTTACGAGCTCTAGTAATAATTTTATTATACTTAATAAAGAAATTTATGGCTTTTGTGAAGTGTTACGTTATGTTATGTTACATTTGACATTCCTTGACGTAACACTCATGATCGTGCCTTAGTCCGGGTACTGCCTTATTTGGGTTAGGTGTTGCATGTATCTTCCATGCGTTTATCCTGCGCTATTTATTCCTCTTTCCTTAGCTACCTATATTATCTTTTTAAACGTAACCAATCCAATAATTTCTTTGGTCTGCCTCTTCTAGAAATTCGACTTACTTAACACCTCCTCTCATCACACGCTTACCTACACACAGTGTTATTTCTTTTGTCGTTGCTTTGTATAAATCTTATTCAGTCATCATAAAACATATCGCTTATTAAAATGTAACTCCATCTGTTTTCTACCACATACGTGTCTAGAAACTCTATGTATATAGAATACAAAACAATCTTCGACATTTAAGGCGTGGACTGATAGTAATGTCAATCGGTGAGTCACGGTGAGGTAGAAAGGCTATGCTCGAGTGTGGGTGTTTTAAAATTGGATTGTCCAGCGCAGAAATTATACGAAGGATTACGTAAAAACATGTTTTGATGTTAATTACTTTTGAATCGGTTAGTCTGGTAAAAAGTTTACTGTGTCTTCCGCTAATACTGTACGATTGTAAACATGTGACTGATGTAAGACTAACACACACTAACACTTCTTCCTATCGAGTCGCACATATTTGTCCAACCAGTACCTAACGACCTGGACAGTTCTATCGTTTGCACCATATAAGTGCTGGATGGTGCAGGCAGTTGTGCCTTGAACACTAATAAAGTACCAATACTAAGTGCAGGAATGACTTAAATAAAATTTTTGCAAAGTACGAATTGCAATAACAAAAGGTTGCATACTTGACAGACAAAGAAGCAACTTCATCATCTTCAAAATGGCCAACAGTTGAACATCATACATTGTCCAACGCCAATCTATGTCTACAATAGGTATATCTCTACTAATATTATAAAGCTGAAAAGTTTGTTTGTTTGTTTGGTTGAACGCGCTAATCTCAGGAATTACTGGTTCAAATTGAAAAATATTTTAGTGTTGGATAGCCCATTTATCGAGAAACGCTATTGGCTTTATATACTAATATTATAAAGCTGAAGAGTTTATTTGTTTGTTTGGTTGAACGCGCTAATCTCAGGAATTACTGGTTCGAATTGAAAAATATTTTAGTGTTGGATAGCCTATTTATCGAGAAAGGCCATAGGCTATATAATATCACGCTGCGGCCAATAGGAGCGGAGCATCAATTAAAAATGTTACGCAGACGAAGTTGCGCGGGTCAGCTAGTAAACAAAATACACTGCCACATTACCTACATCTCTGAGCAACCTCTTGATAAGCAATGAAGCAATGAATGCCCACAACGGCCGATATTGGCGCCAGCTTGTGAAAGGGCGTTGTAGTACCCGACACAATAATAATTCCTTTGTCTCATCAAGTATTATCGGCGATGATCATTCGTACGTAATCGTCGAGTCATGCCAGATTTCTCGCTGTTAATAGATGGCTGCCGATTCGAGAGAGCAGCTTTGTTGTGGTACAAGTTATAGGAGGTAGCAGGGTTAGTTATTTATGTAAATAACTTGGACGTAAATGATTCTTGAAATCACGTGTTTAAAATTCAAATTCAAATGTTTATTGCTCAACACAGTACATAGTCATATATTTCCAGATGTCATACGAATGCCACCAAAAATTAACATATAGTGAACATTATTTATACGTATATACAGGATAGAAGGGACACTGTACTGAAAACAGAAACCACATACTCAGTACATCATTCTGAACCCCCCACATAGATATATTTCATCGGTAATTTAAAAAAAAAACAGTTGTTCCATACATTTTGACCGTGTAGATTTGCACTTAAGTAGAAAACAGCTGTTTTTTTTAATAACCGACGTAAAATATTGATATGGGGGGTATAGAATGATGTACTGAGTTTGTGGTTTTCTGTGAAGGACAGGCATAAGTAACCCATATATCGCTTGTTATGTTAAAACTCCGTGCATTAGGGGGCTACTGCTGCTCCTGGGATTTTTAAATAAAAGTAACGCAGAAATTGAAACGAACAGGTTTATAAATGTTTTCCAGTTGATTACCACCTTACAATCCACACGCATATCTATCATTAAGTGCGCGCAACAATAACATAGTAATTTATGCAATGTAAGTAAATTGGGGACACTTGTAACATTGCATGTCTACAATAGTAATAATTTATGGTGAACGCACATAGTTGAAATGATTTCACACAATGTGTTTGTATGTATGTAATCGTGTTGTCATGTTTGCACGCATGTTTTCATGTAATCCAACAAATTCAGAAGCAGTGTCAAGAATATTGCGCAAAGTCACGCGCAAGTATTTAAGTACTATTAAAATAAGAAAATGATCAGAAACACTATACAAGATAATAATCTAGTCATAAACGACTGTGGCTAGCTTTTCATTTCTAAAGAGAAGAGACTCTTGAGGTATTTTCCTTTAATTAATTCTTCCTTCTTGTAACTTGGGCCAAGCCCCTCAAGCGCACATTCCAAGAGCACACGCGATATGTTCTAGTCCAAGGCACAGGAATGCGAGGCAGATGTGCCGATATTGCACCTCTTCAGAGAAAAATAGGCTATACAACATTATTTTTAGTATATGCGAAACCAGAATATAGTTTGTTCAGAATAAGTAACTGAATCGATTCCAATAATTTTTACATCATGTTATATTTTGTCCCAAAAATATTTAAAAAAGGTTGCGAGTTGGACACCGAGCGACACTTAGTACCTATCCGCAATCATATAATACGCGCACAACACAGGCAATAGGCGCGGGTGCACAGTGGGACGCCGCGTGGTGAGTATGTTTTTGTACGGACAACCAGGTAATATAACAAGCTTTATAACTTTGAGATTTTTCATGATACAGTTTTGAAATTTTGTACATAGATTCTTTACATAAAAATACTAGAGACAGGTTTCGCATATACTAAAACTAATGTTGTATAATACACACTTGGTAGGGAAACTGAGAAACTAATGACGCACCATAGCAGTTGCGAGCATCGTCATTGGTTGAAAATCTGTTAATGTCATTTAATATTTCAAAAATAACCGATTTCTTCTGACTTCTTTGCCACCGACTTCCGAAAGTAAAGTTATTTTCCACTTTTTTTGTGTTTTTTTTGGAAGTCGGTTATTTTTTTTCCAAAAAAGTTTTTATTTTACCCTTTTTAGTTATCGTATCACAAACAAATCCTTGTCAAGTATCAATTTCGCAATTTCTTTTACTTGGATGACAAATTATTCCAGCTATTTTGATTTAAAAACCAAACTACTGAACCGATTTTGATGAAATTTCTATGGGACCAATCGGGAAGATAAAAGAAGAATTTCATCGGTTCATAAATGACGAAGATATGAGGTAACAAAGACAAAAAAAAATACGACCGAATTGAGAACCTCCTCCTTTTTTGAAGTCGTTTAAAATTAGCTTGACCTCATTGGTCAGATTGGGACTTAGCTATGGTCACGCCATCTACAATGAGCTTTGACAGGCATTGCCATGGCATTGCATGGGTAACAGCGCCTATTGATGGTAAGTATGTTTAGTATGGAACGGGTAATCAACACTGTTATAAGAATTGTAGTCAGTGGCACTGTGGCAGGCAGGTATTCGGTTACGGAAATATTTGAGCAAAAAAATAAGGAATTGAATTGTTTTGGTATTTTGTAAAGCCAGTAATGATACAATTAAGACATTTTACAACGTTTTCCTATCAAAAAAACTCAAAGGTAAAAGAAAGAAAACTACAAACAGACGTTACGTAGTAACGATACCTTTTTTTGCTGCCAACAATTAGATTGTTTCACCTAAAAATAAACAATTTTAAAGGCTTTTATGCTCGTTTTCACTTACACAAGCGGCAGGTAGATTAATGCCTAAATTTAATCGCGCTGTTGGATTTTCAACCATCCTGTTACAGCTGAAATGTTTAAATTCAACAGCATGCTTTAGGTGCCGCCTGATTTGTAAAACGAGCAATACAGCAGTAAGCCCTTTAGGTGCACAGAAAGCATTAATTTTTTGTTCGCCACCAAATTGGCCACCGCTGATTACCCAGCTAAACCAGACCGGTACTTTTGTAAAACCACAAAGATTGTGAGCTTACCAAACAGTTGCAATATCTAACTATTACAATAATAATAACTATTGTAGCGTAGAGAATTTTATTGCTCTCGTCATGCGAAGTTAACTGTGTGTTGCGATAGATTTGTGTGCAATCCAATTCGATTGATTTGGTCTGTCAACATGGGATGGATGAATGGAGCCGTTTTAATTATAATTATATCGGTTATTATAACGTTTTTATTTTCAGATTGAATAGTGGCCTATGTTATATTGTATAGAGCTGTACCCATGTTTTTAGTTGCATATATTTATTGAAGCATATTGACATCCGCACACTCACCATACCTATAGGATCAGTTGAAAACCAGCGTCGGGCACTAGTTGTCCGGCATTTTGCTGAACTGGGCCTATTTGGCGCAGCCGTGAGTCACACAATATTTCTTGGTTAGTTTTAATTTTTATTTTACATTTGCTTTTTTATATTGTGTATTGTGTACTTGTGGCATGTGCCAGTGTACGGTTTTCTTGCTTTCTTTTCTTTTATATCTCGTCATCTGCATTCTTGAAATTATTATCAATTTTGGTGTCCAGTTTTGGTATACTCTATTTATCTATCTATTTCATCATCTGCCTAGCCTTTTCTCTACTATGTTGGGGTCGGCTTTTTGGCTAACTGGATGCAGCTGAGTACCAGTATTTCACATGGAGCGACTGCTTATCTGACCTCTACAACCCATTTAGTACTACTGACTACTAATACGGTGCTCCTTGGTAAGACTGGTTGTCAGACTTTCAGGCCACTGACTACCTGTAACGACTGTCAAAATCTACAAATAACAGCCTGGGACTAACGGCTTAACGTGCTTTCCGAAGCACGGAGGAAAATCGATATGTAGTGAGAGGTCACCCATCCGCGGACCAACCTAGGCAAGCACGGCTCACCCTAAAGATCGACCCGAGCGGCTGTTATTATTAAGTTGGCTCTTTAAAATTATCTAGGTACCTCCTATTTTAGTAAAGAGGCCATTTCTATATTTGAGTGATGGCGGAAGAGAAGATCAGGCATCGATTTTTGATATCCTCCGCAAACATATTGTCTGACTTGCTCTCACTGATCTTATGGAGAGAAGTGATGAATATGATATTACGAGTAGGCAGTATGAACTGTACGACGTGTACACTAATCGTAATCAAATTGAGTGATGCGATGTTAAATTCCAGAACTCCCAAAGATAGAAGGACCTTATTAGTGATCTTCGTCTCTTTGGATTCCAAACCCCTAGAAAACCACTACAATTGATAATTCCGAAATCATCATCATCATCATTAAAATTAATTTATATCAATAATATATATTAATTAATATATGTATATTATATATTAATATTAATTAATTATCAATATCATTCCATCATTTTTTCATTGCCAAAAGGAAAAAAAACTAGTTTCACAAGTCATATCAAACTTTAACCAGAATCAATCGCAGATAACCATCTCAAATCACAATGAGCGTAACATTTAAACCCACATAACTGGTCATTCACTATATTTACATATATGCCCACAACCGGTACGCTCGTACCAATACTGGCCTGAGCAGTAACGGTGGTGCTGACCTTGTGAACCGGTGGCATCAACTGTGAGGCCAGCGAGATTCCGCTCTTCAAGCTTAGTTTGAAGTTAGGATGTTGAGAAATTAGTGGCGTAGGTTAATTGTTTCTTTGGGGACAGTAGCTTGGTAACTGTCGCCTGAGAGCCTTAAAAAACAATAAAGGCATTCAGGTTTGCTTTTCAATAACCTATGTCATTTCCATACACTTTTAAATACTACTACTTTTTTTCGTTACATTATTGGTTACCTATGAGGCTATGACATACACAAGCCCTTTCTAATGAAGAAACACTGTCACCCAAGTCACAGGTGAAAACCTAGTTTGGGAGCCAGGGGACCTATCTGTGGGACATAATGTCAGTATGTTATAACCTAAGATGTCTGTAACAATGTTGTCATTGTATGGAAATAAAGAATTATTTATTAAATTTCAGTCATGGTTGTCGCTGTAAGAATCATACTAAAAAAGAGAAATTATATTTTCTTCCAATGTCAATGCTACTACTAGGAGTTCTATAGCATTCCAGCGTATTCAATGTTTAGTCTATCCGTTGAAGACTTGACTCAATTTGATATTCGCAATGAATTATGTTTCATAAATAGACCACCGATCGGTAATATCGTAAACGATCATAAATTATTACAAGACGTTTGAATAAAAAGAGAGTTTATCTTCTCTTTTCATACTTCACGCCAAACTAAATGGTTTTATCAGCAGACTTGAGGGTTTTTAATCGAAACGGCTAACAAATTTCCGCAATAGCTTATCATTCTCTAAACTCACCAGATATGCATCAATAGGCTTCTCCCTGGGTCGATGGTACGCCTTCTGTAGCTCTGTCTGCTTGAGCGCATGCGCGATGTGCAGTGCGCTTGCGTCGAAGCGGCCATATTGGTAGTCGGGCGTGTCGCGGGACAACTCCCGCGCAGGCGACGCGTGAGCGCTGCCACCGTTTGTGGTGCGTGTTGGTGATACTGCTGACAGGACTGAAAAGAAGAAAATTACAATAAATTTAAGGGTTTCATAAGGGATCAGTGGACAGTCTGATAACCAGTCTTACCAAGGGGTATCGTATTACCCGGCATTAACTGGGTTGTGGAGGTCAGATAGGCAGTCGCTCCATGTAAAATACTAGTATTCAGCTGCATCCGGTTGGACTGGAAGCCAACCCCAACATAGTTGGGAGAAGGCTAGGTAGATGATGATGATAAGGGCTCGGTGGAATCAAATTATTTTCTTGCTTCAGTAGTAGGACTAGATATTCATCTCCCAAAGAACCCGGTTTTGGGAGATGCTCATATTATCAAAATAGAATAATTGCAGCGCCTTTGTCAAAATCGAGACAAATTGTTGATCAAAAATCATTTTGTTTTTGTGGAGTATATGAAACAGGTTATTTTTGTACGAGATGTTTAATGCTTGGACGTTACGTCATGAAACTGCAAGTGCCAATTCTGTGGATGCAATAGACTTGCATACGCATATTAATGAAGTCGCAGGTACCAAAACTAGGCAATTTTCCACTGAAGTTGCAACGCAAGGAACTTTGCCAAAGATTAGAATTGATTCAGCAAAATAAGCTAATTGTCTTCTGTACTGTTGGCACGTGGTATACGAAAATAGCTCATACGTGGTGAAATATAAGGTCGTCTGCACCACCTGAATGACAAATAGTCAAATACATAACGCGAAAGTTACAAGAATTAAGTTTCTCAAAGCATTTACTTCTCAGCACTAAACTGCGGTAAAGATCATTTGAGATAAATTAACATTCACCGTAAGACTCTCTTCGAAAGAATCTCAATTCATAAAGTAACGACCAATCAGAGGCGCGGTCCACACTAACGGAAAATGCAATAAACGAGTGATTAGATCGTACGCACAGCCGCCCGTGTGTATCGGAGCGAAGGCCTCTAGTTAAATTAACTGGAGTTTGTGTACAACCCATAATAATGTGTTAATTTTAGAAATTATCGACCAATCACCCTCTAATTGGTTCAATTGATCCAGTAATGATAGAAAATTATTCAACAAGAATTGGAGCGCGGTATTGAACGAAAACGGTAATGAGTAAAATCGAAATAAAATAAGTAGTTTGAAGAAAAGAAATGACAACACAAGATAAAATAAAAAGTTAAATAAAATAAATCAGTAGCAAATCACTAATGGCAAAAAGGTCATCAGAACAGTATAATACACCCCTTATACCAGGTAAATACTATCATTACCTGACCCTGATTTCAATTCTCACGAGTAGAAGTTCTATAACTAATAAGTTTATGCTAAGTTACTATGTCCTGAAGAGGAGACCACGGACGGGACAGATGGAATGTGGGAAGACAACCGAATAGGTGGACAGACGATCTTATGACAGTGGCTGGAAGAAACTGAATATCTATGACACAAAACCTCCAAAAGTGGACAGTTTGGAAGAGACAGTATTGGGTGACCAAAGGTTGAAGAAGACAAAGAGAGAGAATAGAAGTTACTAAACTTCCATGTTTGCAAGGTCGGAACGGAAAACAAAATGACGGATAGTAGAGAGCTTTCCATAGCGCGTGGTAAAAATGAAGTAAATAATTAATGTTACGTTGTGTTCGTAGAGTAGAGAAAAATATAAAATGATCATGTACCAACGTAGGTAGTTGACATGAGTCTTCAGAAACGGAATATGGTGACCCACTTCACGAAGAACATAGAACTTACACTAAATGAAATGAGAGAACAGAGATGAGGATGTTGAGATGGATGTGTGACTAAAATGGATAAAGTAAGAAATGAGCGTATAAGAGGAAGTTTGAAAGTGGCGCCTGTTACAGAAAAGATGAAAGGGAATCGTCTATCTTGGTATGACCATGTGATGAGGAGGGATAGAAAGCATGTGACTAAAAGGGTGATGAATGTAAATGTTGATGGATAGATAGGGAGAGGAAAACCAAAGAAAAGATGGATGGATTGTGTGAGGAATTATATGGTGAAAAAAGGAGAAAATGATAGCGTGGTGACGATTGATAGGGGCGAATGGAAGAAAAAACGTGTTGCGCTGACCCCAAATAACATGGGAAAAGATGATGATGAAATGACCATAATAACCATCTAACAAAAGCCGATCAAAATGAAGATGATATCATCGGTTTCGTAAGTGCTGGAAATTAAGTTGCAGTCGTCCTTGCATGCAGTTGGCAATCTGCCAACACTTAATAATTACGTGCATCTGTGATCTTTACACCTAACATAAGATGTATTGCACCTAATTATTAGTGATATTATTATCATCTATTGTAAAACTAGCTTTTGCCCGCATCTTTGCCTGATTTTGGAAAATTTAAATTTCATTCAAGTTATTCACCATCATCCTACAGCTGAACACTTCCATACTGGAAATGCCTCCTCAGTTGCATACCATTCAACTCAATTATCGGCACGGTTGCCATACGTGTCCGGAATTTTAGCTCAGTGTCCGGAATGCAGGGGAAAGTGGGAAATTAAAACAGTCTATGGCAAAATAAAAATATTTTTAATTAAATCAATTTATACTGCACTTTCAAGAGAAGAAGATTCCGGAATTTTCTCCGGAAAACTTATTTATAGATCTGGCATCCCTAACTATCGGCTACAACTACAGCGTCTTAGTCAATTAATACACAGGAACCAAGAGTACCTAATTCATCAGAAGAAATTGGTACTAAAAGATTAAACGGTCTGTCTGTAATTTAATGCTCGTACCGTATGTAACACTTGATTGTTAAGATAATTCTTATGTACTTTTCAAGTTGCAGTGGTAAAGATAAAACTGCAATTAAAAACAACACAGCTTCTATTGAGGACGGTACCACCCGGGCACCCCCTCCCTTGAAAGATAAGATATATATATATTCATCTTATCTCACGCAAAAAACTCTCATAGTAAGCCTCATTGATTTCTCAAGCATAACATCACCATAATCAGATAAGCAAGCAGCAGGTACAGTTGTTCATTCAGCATTAATTGTAGATAATTTAGCATATTATAATACTCAAGGTGGACTAGTGTCACTAAATAGATATGTACAGAATGTCAGGTCCATAGACAATACAGGCAAACATAGACACGCTTCACGTACAGCGACGGCGAGTGCAAGCGCACTGGCGACTGGCATTTATTTGGTTGCGTTGAGTCGCTTACGTAGGGCGATCTCAAAAACATGTGTGTGCGCCTGTTTTCGCTCGTTGTTTGGAGCACATATTTTTTGTCAGAAGCCCGAATGTCTGAGAACCTGTCTTGCGCAGGCGTATCGTTTTTCGGAGGAGGTAGGGGGAGAGGTTTGTGGATGCTAGATAGGCAGTCCCTCCCTGTGAAACACTGGTATTCAGTTGCATACGGTTAAATGAATGATGGATAGAGTTTTAATGAAGTCTAGGCAGATGATGATGTAAGGAGATGAGCCTTTTGTATCTAACTGCTTGTGTTGGAGATCAAACATTCTCAACATGCAACAGATACTGAGTTTATAAACTTTGGTTCATAAACATACTCAATATAAATAATGTTGTGGGTGGCGTGCAGTGCATTCAAACTGTTCATTGATTGGTCGTTCTGCTGTTATGTTTGCCGACGTTGTGAATATACGGATCTCATTAATTTTAAGTGTTGCAGCATGTGTATGGGTTGCTGAGTAACCTTCTTAAGTATCACCACTATATCACATACATACGTAATCAGCCTATTACGATTTCACTGCAGGAATTGAAGCCTCCCCACTAGAAGGGGGCTGTAGAGGCACTACAAAAAATACTACTGCAACATAGTACAAAAAGTACTACAGCGCCGTCTCTGGCACAAATGAAGAACTAACATTAAAATTCTGAATCACGCTGTTAAAGTTATCTGCGACTTAAGACCATACACTGTTCTTCACACCCCTATACAAGATGTAGTTTTGCATCCTCGTCAAAATTCAGGAGGTTGTCATAAAAGACGTAAATAATCAATTTAAATTACGGTGCCTGGTCAATAATAATAAACGCTGCTTCTTTTTTGTTGTTTAAATTTGACACTATTTCAGAATGAAGCCTTTCTCAAAAGAAGAGAATCACGCTTTTCTCAAATAAACGTCTGCGTTTGTTTGTGTGTGTGAAAGCCCCGTTATAGGGCTAGTATTAGACGGGCCGCGTTTGAATATGGGTGGTGTACACTTCCCGATTTCCGATTTAAGAAAAAAAAACCTACCCATTTTGTTATTGATTCGAGTCGAGAATCATTAGCATAGTTACCTCCTTTGAATTTGACGAGGATGCAAAGCAATAGGACCATAATAATTAATCACGGGAGCCCAGAGTGAATTTGTCGATTTCACTTAACATGCCTTCGAATTTAGGTTTTAAGATATGCTCGCTGCGTATCCTAACAATGTTGCTCCTTACATTCATCAACGGTGATGATTATGTCTACCAATTTGATGGTATAGGACTTTATGGCATTAGAATCACTTTCATGTGTCAACCATCCTTATTCTTTTTTGTAAATTTCGGCAATATCGTGTATCTGTTTTGTGAATATCGTCAATTTGTCTATGGAAATTTACACGCACGTGTACCAGATTAAGTACTTATTAAACCAATTAGATGAATAATTTATGTAAATGATGATTCACAGCACGATCATCTATAGTCTGTACTAGCCCTATGTTGGACATCTTAAGTTCTATATTTTTCCAATCTAGCTTGTATAATAAAATTTACATCTTATAGAATCATTTTGGGGAATTTTATTAACATTTAAGTGTACAATAAAACGGAATCATCATAAAAATAATCTTTAAATGAATCTTGTTTTCGGTAATTCAGGCTGATTATGTTCAATAAATTAGCTTCATCTTTATTATTTGTAATGTATTTATTGGCTTCTAATTACAGAATTAGTTTAAATAACAGGATTACGTCGGATTATCATTTTAATTCATATTTCTATGCCTACGATGAGTTAACCAGGTGTCTACATCAATAAATCTCTCTATAATCGTTTTCAAATAAAAGCCTGTATCAGAATCAAATAGTAAGACCTCACATTAAGAACCTTTTTAATTTACTAGATTATCAACATTACCATATGAATGTGTGTTATATAACTGAAGACAGTCCAAACGAATTTTAATCTTACCACTGAGGAATGAAGTAGGAATTTCAACGAGTCTTGGAAAACGTCGAAACGGTGTCAATGACCTGGCTTACTCCATAAGTTACACACTATTTGGCGAGGTAAAGTGTAGGTAACTGGTAAACGGCGTGAAGAAAAAAGTTGGTAGAACGTTATTAACCGACTTCTAAAAAAGGAGGAGGTTCTCAATTCGGTTGTATGTTTTTTTTTTTTTTTTTTTTTTTTTTTTTTGTGTTTGTTACCTCATATCTCCGTCATTTATGAACCGATTTGAAAAATTCTTGTTTTATCTGAATGGATCTACTTCCCGATTGGTCCCATAGAAATTTCATCAAAATCGGTTCAGCAGTTTGGTTTTGAAATCAAAATAGCTGGAAATTTTTGTGTTTGTTACCTCATATCTTCGTCCTTTATGAACCGATTTGAAAAATTCTTCTTTTATCTGAATGGATCTACTTCCCAATTGGTCCCATAGAAATTTCATCGAAATCGGTTCAGTAGTTTGGTTTTGAAATCAAAATAGCTGGAAACAATATGTCATCCAAGTAAAAGAAATTGCAAAATTGATACTTGACAAGGATTTGTGTGTGATGCGATAACTAAAAAGGGTAAAATAAAAACTTTTTTGCAAAAAAAAACCGACTTCCAAAAAAAACACTAAAAAAGTGGGAAATAACTTTACTTTCGGAAGTCGGTGGCAAAAAAGTCAATGAAACAAAAAATAGTCACCGACTTCCGAAAGTAAAGTTATTTCCCACTTTTTTAGTGTTTTTTTTGGAAGTCGGTTTTTTTTTGCAAAAAAGTTTTTTTTTACGAGTAAAACTCGAGACAGATGCTATGCGAAGCGTAGCGTATTAATATTTAAATTAAATGCCGGTGTTTACATGCAGGTTTACAAGAATGCAATTATATAATACGTTTGCAATTTTTACTTTTCAGATCAGGATCCTGAAACTTCACATCAAAAAGCAGAGAAAGTGGTCCTAAAGCTTTTAAGTTAATTCACTCGAGTTCAGTTGCAATTCATTTAGGAAATTATTAGAGATACTAGCTACGGACGGAGAAAGGACCCGAAGGAGATGAAAGAAAATTTTCATTTATACAATTTATTGAGCACAAACCGTTGAAGATAATAGGAAAATGACAATAGCCATACACTGTTGCTGTGACCATTTAACTATGAACAAAATTACAGTCTCCACAAAGGAAGGTACTATTTAGGGGGAACTAGTTTATCGAAGAATCTTAAGAGTTGGTCTGGTCTTACCGGCCAAATACTTAAATTGACTTGTTCATAGGTAAAAAGAAAAAGTACAAGTAGGTTTAGAAGTCTGGGACGATGTTCGGAGACAGACTAAGTCAAGGTCGTCATGGTTAAGCAGAAACAATGAGGCATTATTCTTTGGGACACCTAATACATTAACTTGTCGCCGTTCCGATAATTGTACTTGTTCGGATGTCCGCTTTGTTACTTGGTGTTTCGAATTTTGGTCATTTGAGATGGCGAATTCAGGATAAGAACTGTGCCTGTGCAAGTGAGTTAGCAGATCGGGCTGATGCTTGCTGCCATTGAAGACTTTGAGGACAAAATGAATTAAAGTGGGAAAAGCTTGGCATACTAAGTATAATAGTACTGAGTCGCAGGCCTCCTAAGTCATAATGCCACGCAGTCCCAGGTAGATTTACATGTCTCGGAAATTTTGTATCCAGAACATTTCTCAATCTTTCTTAGAAACAAAAATGTCTACCTGAGTTTGAATCCATGAAATACGAAGTCTGGACCACTGGGCCACCGAATATAGCGAAAAAGATTATCACCCTTAATTAGTTGATGATTCGTAGCTTAGTTTGCAGGAAACTTCTAACATAAGTATACCAGGAAAAAATTGCAAAAATCCTTTCATACCGGGTTCCATCACAGCAGCATAGCTCTCACAACAGATGTTACATTAAAATTACACAACACTTCTGATGCAACCAACATCAATTCAATATTGACACAGTTTAAAAATATGAGGGAAGTATTCCGTTCAAATTCCTTGGTATAATAAAACGATGTATACGGAACTGCAGCTCGCATGCGCACAGCATTCGACGCCTTTCTCGGCGATTGCGTTATGCAGAACGTTACACATAGCTGTTGGTTATTGGCCACAAGCTAAACGATCAAGCGACACGCGTGTAACTGCGATGAAGGAGGAAATGGATGAAAGAAAGAAATTGGATGAAGAAATTTCTGAGAGCATGAATGTAAATAGCTATAAGAGTAGGAGAAGACCAAAGAAACAATGTGGGACGTGGGGTGGACTCATATCATCTTTCACACTGAAAGATGCAAAAAGAAAAAAACGTAGAAAGATAGAAGAGTGATTCTTGAGATGACAACTAAAAGAGAAGTAAGGAAGAAGAAGACATGCTGCGCTGACACCAAAAAATTAAGTTATGGACAGCACCATGGTGCCGCGAGTCACAGTGATGCGACGGTACTCAGGCGGAGGAACAAGGTGACATACCCGCATGTCGTTTGACGCAAGTCACCGTTGCAAGTCGCATCGCCTGAGGACGTGAACGAGGCATGCTGCAGTGGCTGGCGCAACAGCGTAACAATTTTGCGTCGTTTATCCCTAAATATGGCGGTGTCGGCCAATATGGGTATACTACAGGATAGAGCTAGGCTGTGGTAAGATTTATGGTGGTTTGAGGCAGAGTTTTAAAGTGAATTTGATTGACCATCTTGGGTAATAATGGATGTAGAGCCTTTGGATAAAATGCGAGATTGTTTTGGTAAATCAAATAAAATCACTCAATCGTCATCATCAACATCACCATCATTCTCTTGCCTTATCTCAATTAATTTGGGTTCGGCTTAATGTGGGTTTTCTTCAATACTTTGTGCTAATGTCTGTTCAGGTACACCTTTTCTTTTGGTCTGAACTCTTTTTCCTTCCCTCTATTTTAGACTTTTCTACAAAGTGAGCTTCAAAGAGACATTCTTGAATCCTAAAGAGCTCTAAGTTTAAAAATCCCTACAATACTACAATGACATTGACTGGAGAACCTTTCTGGTGAACATACATGAAATTGTTTTGTGAAATTGTATTAGGCTCGCGCCAAAATACTTGTGCATTCCATGCGCCGTCCACCAATAAGGAAACGTGAAACCATTTAAAGAACAATTTTTTTTTCATTCCTACCATATTTGTCGACACCAATTTTCAAACCCATAAGAAAAATGTCCATTCCCATTACATATTCATGTGTCGCTATAAATTTCTCAAGTTCCTTGTAACTGGCGGCAACGCTGCGCACGATTTGTTCGGGATACCTGCGCGTGAGTTGCGAAACTGTCGCCTGTGGGCATTACGTCACTTCGACCTTCCTAATGTCGTTTACTTGAAACATTTAGATTAGAAACCGAGTAGGCCTATGTTAAATAGTTTTATTGCCTTTTGAAGTGAAGTGGGAGCTATATGGATGTAGATTTGTACAATGTTGGAAACTGGCATAGATTTTGAAGGTGAAACGAAGTGGTGGATAAAATGAGATTATTGCTGTGCATGGTAATTTGAAGTCTTAAAATCGTAAACCAGGAATATAGGCAGATGGGAGAAAATAAGGATTGACAAAATATCAAATGCTCTTTGGAAAGGAAAAGAGTTGAGAGAGAGTGCCCTTTTCTGTTGCCAATCTTCTTTAATGTGTAGAAGACATTGACGTAAGGGGCAATTAAACGGTAGTTAGGACTTCTAATAGGCCTTCCATCAGCCGGATCACCTTTTCCGAGCCTGTTACTTGATACGTACCGAAATCTCTTAGCACTAGCAAGGAGGTGTGGCTACAAGCAAATTTTTCACACATGCGCACTACGTATTTCAGTCAGAGTACCTACAAAATATGTATACTTATGACTTTTTTCTGTTAAACTAAACGTCAGTTTTGCTTTGGTAATGTCCAATTCCGTTTAATTAATTACGGTTCAGTTTTTTGTTACTTTGACCATTTTTTTCGTTCATTACGAATGTAAGAAGTTTTTGTGCAGTTGTAGCTTAGCCTTAGTTAGTGAATTAATAAGTGGAATCTAGTTTAGTTTTATTTAGTAACTACTTAAGTCCGTATTTATTCTAGATTTTTGTAGTAGATTACTTAACTTATATGATTACGGCATTTTGTAATGAGCACACTAACATTAATTAATATAAATGAATCATTGCAGGATCAGCGACGAGATTTCGATCCAACACGAAAATTAAATCTTAATAATCTACTCGTAGTTACAGTCAGTGCCAATTCGGGAGGAAAGTTTTGAGTATGAATCTGGATGGATATAAGAGTAGAGGAAGACCAAAGAAACGATGGATGGACTTTGTGAAGGATACGGCAAGAAAGGAGTTGTCCGATGAGATGACGAGTAATAGAGAAGTATGAAAGACGACATGCTGAGCCAAATAAATTGGGATAAGGGCAGGAGAATGATGACCTTGTTAGTCAATAGAATGTTTATGAAGGAGAATGAAAAAAGGCTATATTTTAAAAGGATATTATTATAAATAGTCAAGGAATGTTTCAGGCAATATTTTTTTTTGTATTTGATTTTAACAGGCTTCCTAGACAAATCTTAATTTGACCAGCGGTAACGAGAATTGAAAAGTGTGAGAGTGACATAAGCCACCGAAAAGTTCATGACATGTCAATCCTGTTGGAAGGTTTTGTAAGAAAAGCGAAATATTTTGGAAGCGGTTGTCACTTGTCTAGACGATCTTTTTTATGAAAATTCCTCTATTACTTTTTTTTTTATAAAAAAAGCCAACATCCAGCCAACTTTACCTTTCATGTAATTTCTTATTCAACCGGAAAATGTAGAAACAGTTGTCGTTTATGGAATTCCTGTATCGCCTACGACAGCTTTAATAAACACAGTTACTGGTGACTGAATAAGTGAATAGTAAGTGAAATAAACCAACGAAGTCAGTTACGTCTGACTGTTAAAGATAAATAAAGGACTGTATTGATATATTTGTTTATGTAAGAGATTGACTTATGAAGTAAAAGTAGTGAAGCTGAATTAATTCAAAAGCAAATATTTAAATCGTTAGATTCGCAGTAACAGTTTCTAAAAGAGCTGTGTTACAATTTTGTTGGCATCATGATCATCACCTAAATCCAGACTTCACCGAATGCTGAGCGTATACGGGGTGGAAGGGACAGTGACACGAAAACGGAAACCACATACTCGGTACATCATTCTGAACCATAAAAAGAAAGAAAGAAAAAGAAAGAAAGAAAAAAAGAAAGAAAAAAAGAAAAGTTAGAAAGAGAAAGATTAAAAAAAAGGGGTTCAGAATGATGTACTCTAAGTATGTGGTTTCCGTTTTCGCGTCGGTGTCCTTTCCACCCCGTATATGACTCTCTTTGTTTGTGTTAATTTTGGCGCAGAATAAAATATAATTCTATGCATCTATCGCGTGAAAAAGTATATTTGAATAGTATTGCCTCGTTCACTCATAATGAAAATTATTTCTATTTTCCTTACAGGATAATCGAGCTCACTCTTGTCTTTCCAACTCTTCGAGGGACTTAATTAATGGCTATGGTAAATCATACGACTTTATATTTTGTTTTGATAACTTAAATTTGATTCCATTAATTTACAATAAAAATATCGATATATAAAATTTTACCAAAAATAAAAGATACTGTTTTTCATTAAGTTGATAGATAAAAATGTTGGCTGTTTTGTGTCAACTTACGACAGCGCATAGATAATAATAGTTTTTTTTTGCATAAACCGATGTTGAGAAAATGCCAAGTTGTCTAAAAATTACACTGCTTTCAGCTGGGCGTCGAATAGATTTCGGAGTAAATTGATGGATTTGAAGTTAAAGTATGTCAATCTTTGTTTACACGATGGCAAGAAGTTTCATTGCGACTAAAGGCCAAAATACCTATTAGAAGTCAAAAAATAAAAAAAAGAACAAAATCAAAATATCTTTATTTATTTTAGTTACAGGTCTTATCAAAAAGTTCTCGTTAGTCGAGTGGTCACAAGCGCAACTGCTGAGCATGAGGGTCCTGGGTCGGGATTCCCGAGTCGGGCAGAATGCTATTTGGTTTTTCCATCAGAAATTTCTCCGTAGCGGCCCCGGAGTCTGAATTTGTGCCCGGTTGAAAGCAATGGACCCGCCCTCAATTACATGGGACTTAAAACAGAATTGGCGAAATGTGGGAGCACTGTTAGGTACACCTCTGCCTGACCCTTAGGGGATTACAGGCTTGATGTTATGTTATGTTATCAAGTCAAACCACGGACAACATCAATACAAATATTACAAGACTTGTGGATCGATCATGGAAGGCAATTGAGCACAGAATATTTAAAAATATCCGCTCCTATCGATCTAAAAATGTTCTTAACTATATGGAACTGCATAGTAATTATCTAGATCAACAAAGTTTTATCACCACTTTATCAAAGCAAGCTGAAAACAGACCTCCAAATTGACAGGCTTAATTTACAACCTACTTATACTAACTGACTTAAACTTAGTCGTTTCGGTTTAAGACCTTGAGAACGCAATGAAGTGACTGCTAATGAAGTAATACCTATACTATAAATACGCTTAAACTTATTATCTTAACGAGCAAAAGGACGCCCAAACTGTGATGCAACTAATTAACATAACTTGGTGATGCGCATCTTTATTATATAACTTAGGATATTACGTCAACTTCGGAAACGGATGCATTAGTAAATATAGCTTTGCATTAATCAAAGATAAAATTAAACAGATTTTTTCAAATGACTTCAAAAAAGGAGGAAGTTTTCTACATCTCTATTTTTTTATATGTATATTCGGACGTAACATTTATTTCATTCAAATTTTTATTAAAGCTGCATGTTGACGTAAGGAGAACCATTTCTCGTATCAGTAAAATAATATTTTTTTAATTTACTTACACGTTAAAAACTGCTGGTGAAATGGTGGTAGTGGTATGGATGAAAGCTCTCTGAATTTTAGACCCCTTGTTTTAAAGGGTACAAAGACCATTCAATAACTTTCATAATGCAAGTACTTTCATCGTAAGCTCAATTCGTATAAGGTCCAAATAGTACCTGAGCTTTAGTTAGGTCACTGGGCTGGCGTCGACGGAATGTGGCCGGTTGTTTTGCAACAAGTTCTCCCTTCCCTTTCCCCCACGCACCGACCTCTCCCTCCAGCACACGAAGTCGCCCGAAGTGTGCCGAAGTTCAAGAGCTTTCGCGTAACTTCGTGCCTTCTTCGGAAGTGAGACTGGATTCTTGCAAGTTTTGTTTGTTATTTATGCCTTTTTGATGCGGATTTGTGATAGACGTTTTAGTTGTTAAATAACGGAATGTTGTACGGGTTTTAGCGCATTCCTGTTTAAATTCTTAAGACGTTTTTCGCCGTAGAGGTTTTAAGCCGTAACTGTTTGGTGACGACATGTAAGTCGGTTACTTACTTTAACTTACAGACAAGATTTTAATCATTGGTTTTTTTTTAATTCCTTTGGTCGAGTGGTCGCAAGTGCGACTGTTGAGTATGAGGTCCTGGGTTCGGGTCCAGGGTCAGGAAAAGTGTTATTGGGTTTTTCATCAAGAATTTCTCAGTAGCAGCCACGGAGTCTGGATTTTTGTCCGATTGATGGCAATAGGCTCGCCCCCATTACATGGGACATAAAAACAAAACTGGCGAAACGTTGCCCGTCTGTTAGTGGTTTTTCTAGGAAACTATGCACTGTGAGAAGTCGAAATTCGACAGTTATTACTGCGATGTATCATAAGATACTGCTTGCTTCCTAATAATGTATCTATGACTTCTTTTTTTTAATCTGCTCTGGCCCACTCCGGGCAAAAGGTCTATATAAAAAAAAACAGTTTTGAAAGTCTTCGGAAATCTTCTTTACATCCAACTACAGAAACAGTAAAAATACAGCCAACGTCGACCATATGTCTAACTCGATCCGAGGTGTAAAAAGGTTACGATCATACAGGCTTGGCTCGACCTCAATAAATGATACATTCATGTTATATGACCACAGAGTGACGTTATTTCGCGCTTATGACGTCAGAGGCGCACGCACAGCGCCTCGATGCGGCTTGACGAATTTAATGTCAGAACTGTGAGATGAACTGTGGAAGTTACTTGGACGGTATATAATAAGTGGTGGTCGCTGTATACGTATTACTATTAAGATTATTACCAAAACAAGTGTAATTAAACTTTTCGTTAAATATTTATTTAAAAGAATACTGCTTTTTTGTCGTAATTCCAGCATTTGCTTACTGATTAATTTTGTTTATGGGGGATGCGTCAGGGTGACCCGAGAAATTCTAATTTTCTTACGTTTTTTTGCACAATTTGCACACCAGTGTCAGGTTGTACTTTGATTAAAATTAAAATATGATTCGCGACCGATTATTTTACGGGCTAACCTGGCGATGGCTCTACCACCTTAAGTATCTATTGTCGCGTGGTCAAAATCGAAACCAGCGCATTCGTTGACCTTACCAACGCCTCCCTGTCGAAGTCATTGAAGCAACAAAAGAACTTTGTTGTACATTTGCATGCATTTAATATTAATATACTGCATTCATCATCTGCCTAGCCTTTTCCCAACTATGTTGGGGTCGGCTTCCAGTCTAACCGGATGCAGCTGAATACCAGTATCTAACATGGAGCGACTGCCTATCTGACCCACAACCCAGTTAGTACCGGGTAATACGATACCCCTTGGTAAGACTGGTTGTCAGACTTTCGGGCCACTGATTACTTATAACGACTGTCAAAGATCTACGAATGACAGCCGGGACCAACGGCTAACTAATATACTGCATTAAGTTATTATATCGATTTATTCTAACTATTATAATATATATTCGACTATTAGCACCTATTTGAAAAATAGGAACTACGGTAATTAAAATGACAATACCCTAATAACTTCCTTTAACCCTTTCTATGCTGCGGGGGAGTTCGTTATACCAGTTTTTCTACCTAGCTTATTTACTAGGAAGTGGCAAAGAGCTGTTATGCGGGCCTAATTTGAATAACTAACTTTTAATTTCTCCTACTCCTCCGCTATTCTTTTTTGATTAATTTCGTTGCCGGATCCAAGACAGTTAAATTGTTTCTCTGGTACTTCGTCGAGCTTCACTGTCTCGGCGCTTTTCTGGCGGTCGCCACTATTAATTGTGGCTTTCAGGAGTTAGAGTGCTTTGGGTAAACAGTGGCGAGTTTGTCCCAAAAATATTTCCAAGCCCTAAACAAAGTAAAAACGAACGCGATTGAATAACCGATCGAATGATTGATTGGATGCAGCCTGTGATTCGAGCCATTGTCTGATTGATGTCTGATTGCATTTAAACAATGGCTGCCCTTGCACGATGGCATTGTACTGGTTTGTTGACCACTGCCATAGTTTTGCTGCGCTTTTGCAATATTTATTTTTAAGTACTATTTGAATTATTTAGTTGTTTGTTATGATTTTTATTCTAAGTTTATAAATAGAAGAGTTTAGTATTTTATAATAAATTTTTTTAGTGATACTACAATTTTGTCCGGTCAGTTGTCTCTACCTTTAACTATGGGTGCTTAGAGTGATCTCGTTTTCATAGATATTCAAAGGTTCGTTCTCTGTCTCTAGATTCTGTAGGACAATAGATTAAATATCGGCTGAAGCTTAGCAGTTTCAGTAGATTCGTAAAAAACCGGGTTCGTGAAAAATATGAGGGAAACGATTTAGCTGCTCAAGTATAATAGGCGAAGAAGGACGAGACGTAACTCCAATCCTGACACGATAGTAAAAAATGGAATAGAATTCGTACGAAACGATCTGCCAGATAAGTTAACCGAAACGTACTCGTACATAAGTTATTTGGTCAAACAGGCAATAATTCAATAAAAACAATAGTGTCAATGGGTACTCACATTCATTGTCATGGCTATTCCTGGCGAGGCCTCTGATCTGTTCATTGACGTAGTTATTACTCTTAGGCACGTTGAGGGCACTTCGGATGCCCACGGACGAGTTGTCCAGGTGTCCAGGTCCTATCTTGGGCACGTGGCTGGAGCAGTACACCTCCTTGTCTTCCGTCCAGTGTTGGTTGTTGTAGTATGTCTGGGGAAGAAGATAGGAGGAGTGAGTAGGGTACCAGAAAAATAAGCACACATTTGTGTGTGTTTTACAACGGGCTTCTAACAAAAAGTTTGATAGACGCTAGTAAAGGTACTCTATAAACTTTCACAGAGCTTTATACATTTGGTCATGTTGTCTCGATAAGGTAAGGTTTTAGAGCTGGTAGTAAAACTTCTTGGTTTTGTATCGGTCGATAAATAGGCCGCACTTGGTGATGGGGCCCGCCTGGAATGGCGGGCTGATACCAGTCGGGGGTGCGCGCGAATGTACTTGTATCTCCCGGGCCCCCGGCACATGGTAGTAGTAGGAACAGTGGGTTTTTAGTCGGTTAGAGTCCGACATAACCCTCCGTTCGCCCCAGACGGAGGGTATCCATGAGGATTTTCACACTCAAAAAAAAAAAAGGAATAGCAAATGTAAAATTGCTCATTGGACCCCCCATTTTATAAGACATTATTTATTTTTTACGAGTGAAAGGTTGGCATACCGGACCGGCCAACAGGTACAGTGGTTGTGACTACTTATCACGTTTTACACTATAACTACGAGAAGATCATGTTAGTCAGATGATTGTGGTCAACAATAGACAAAGACAGCACACCATAATATCAAAGGGTTTGATGATCATGAAAATGAAGCTGGGATTTTTAATGCATAAGCACCTGTTGTTTCTCCTATCCATTTATGTATCCATGCCTTCCCTTTTAATTAAAACCAATCAGAACAATTTCAGTAAAAAGTACACTCGACAAAGTTGTTGGCTGGCCACATAAAGCCACATTTTGCCCTTTAAGTAAAAGAGCAAGAGTGATCAACTGTGAACATTGTCGACTGTACATTGTTGATTCAAATATAGGTACGTATAAAGAGTAAAGTTATCGTGCAATACAAAGCAAACCAAACAATTGAAATGTTATGGTACTTTTCCACCCTTTTATTGCCGAAGCTGATTCATTTTACACAAATTATAGGCCGCTCAAAATACCAACATAAAACGAGCCATCAAATAGCATTTCATAAAACAAATGAGGGGTCAAGTTATAAATGGGTTTCTGAATAGTAGTTGAATCAATGGTCAAAGCGATATGGACAGTTAATTTCTGACAAAGTGAATGTTTTTTATTGAATTATACATTGAATAGATCTGCTTTGTCGGTCTCATGTATAATTTTCCTTGAAGCAATTATAACAATATTTTTGTCCGTACAAATTTATTTTCCATTAGCAATTCATCATCATCTGCCTAGCCTTTTCGCAAATATGTTGGGGTCGGTTTCCAGTCTGACCGGATGCAGCTGAATACCAGTATTTTACATGGAGCGACTGCCTATCTATTTGGTTAAAGATATTTATTTTCTCAAAATAGGTACAAATTCACTTATAGAGAAATAATTTAAATAGGTTACAATGTTATCTGCCAGTAAGCGTAGATAAAAATAAAAACAAATATGTATCTTAAACCTAACATTACAATATTACTTCGACTTCTGACTATCTGACCTCCATAAACCAGTTAGTGCTGGATAAAACGATACCCCTTGGTCCCTTGGTAAGACTGATTGCTAAGATCCTCTCATGTATAATCTTCCACTAAGCAATTATATTTGTGTCCCTACAGTACAGATGTATTTATTATATTAGGAGTTCATCTTTCGATATTTAAAGTTAGAGAGAGAATACCTATTATTCAAGTTCAATTTTGATATTTCGATTTGACTCATCCATTACCCTATGACCATTCAGTATGCAGTGGGTCAACAGATGAAACATTTTTGACAGTTCTTTAATTAGGTCGTAGAGGTCAAATAGCAGTTGCGCCTTGTAAAAACAATTATTAATTAGCCGAATATAGATGTCTATTCTAGACTGAAAACCTCAAGAATTATCAGTAGCTACACTACAATTGTAATATTACAAAAATAATTTATCAAACTACACTGAGGTTATAACAAAACTATGCTCGAACCTCACTATAATTCAGGATTTAATTTCTAATGAAAAAAATAAAATAAACTAAGCCTAAATCAGACCACTATTCACGGAAATAGCCGTATTTAAACTCACAGAACCAAACAAGTACAAACACCTGTTGTATGCATTTCCCATAAAAAGTACGTCAACTAACTGTTAATTATCGCATACTCATCAAGCTGTTGTATTGAAACAACAGTTAGGAGCGTGTGTAATGAGCAACTGAGCCGAATAAGGTCGTATCTGCTTGGTCGCGGAATAAGGACGTATGTGCCTGGTCGTTGAATAAGGATGTAATGTGTCATTCATTACAGTCATATGAGAGTCGGGTTCCCAGATTCATACAAAGGTTTCCGGAGGAATTCCAGACAGTTGAAGAAAATTCTGGTTTTTTTTCCTTTGAGTTGTAATGTATAATTTCGTTTTCTTCAAAGATTATAATAGAAAAAGATGTGTAGCAAAAAATTGCCGGGTTCTTAAAATATGGAACATAAAACTACTCACAAAATAAAATGACGTACTTAAACTTTAACAAGTAATACTATTGATTCGTAAGTTAATTTAATTTTAGACTTGTTTTACTTTTCCCATCTCTGGAAATTCCGGACATTTTTGAATTCCCGCCGCATTCCGTACACTTTCCGTATCTTAAATTCCAGACTTGTCCAGAGAATTTCGGACGTATGGCAACCCTATGTATATGACACGAATGGGAGGTTGTAATGTGACTGTCATTCATTCATTGATATCCGTAATCGTTTACGGTTTAAAAATAGCTGGTTCAATGCTTGGTCATACGCGAGTTTCGCGACACTGCTATTAACTTGTAAGACTACACTATATAAGACTGCACTACGATCACCAATAAGTGATCGTAGTGCTATAATAATAGAAGTCAAGACGGGAATGAAAATCCAGAGGCACGAGTGCGCGGTGTAAACGTTACGTAAATACGTCGATTTTATAATTAAAAATACTCGTTTCACATATATTATTCACATAATTTCAACAATTTATTCATATCTTTGGATAAATACTAATTGTGCTCGTTGCAGCAATTAAACTAAAATTGCATAGGACAATTGTATTTTCGATTAAAAAATCGACGTATTTACCTTACGTTTACACCGCGGCCCACGGGCTCGTCTTAGGGCCCCTGTTAATGAGTTTACGGCGTACTCCGCGTAATCAGTTGTAGCAGGACTGACTACCCATATTGGTGTAGACTTTCTTTAAAGTATGGTTTCTCATCATCACCATTGTCATTCAAGTTGACGTAGAATTTGGTACCATCGACATAATTTTCGCTCTTATTCCGATTTCCATAAGGGCATGTAGGCTATCCAAGAATTACGTTGCATCTTGACTTAATTACAAGTCATATTATTAAGTTACCGGAATAAGGTCGTATGACGCATTACAACTAAACCCCAACTGTAATGACTCATTATTTGTGTACAAATATATAATGTATAGCTGTATTTTTACGTGTGCAGATATGTATTTCTTTAATGAACTCTGTATTATTTCCCTTGACCTCGGATTTAAAATTGTAGACATGCTTTTAGAAGTTATTTAATTTCTTCGTGAGACCAAAATTGTTGTCTGCCAATTTTAAGTCTAGGTAGACTTCATTTTTGTAATCATTATCGTCGGCAGCCGATCATAGCTGTCCACTGCCGAACCTTGGTCTTGCTGCAATCGCAGTCTCTGTCATCCAACTACTATCAGATAGATACCCTGCAAGGATGACGAGAATCTTTACACCAGTTTCTCCAAAAGCCTGCCCCACGTTAGTCAATTCGTGGTCTTTACTTAAGAATCACTAGCTTATTAAAAGGAAACCATTTCTAAGAACCGAAAATTTCTAAGAAATGTGGCATGGCATTCACCCATAGGTACTTATTCTACGAGGTCTTGGTTTTGGTCGATTATTCTGTTATACTTATAATCTACTCATGTGTCTACTTAAAACTGAGACTCGTTTTGTTTCTATACTCTATCACATATGGTAACATTTTCTACAACTTATTTCTAAGGTTGTTCTGTGTAATTGTGCTAGAGGTATCGTTATTACACGCATGATTTGTATTATAAACCGCTTAGCTGCATTCTTGTTGTAAATTAAGCACTTAATAGTGTTATTAATAGTGTTTAAGGCCATTTGCAGCAATATCTTTATCACATGACTTAGTGCTGTAAGTAGGGCTTTATTTAATGCTAAAAGGCTACACAGATAGATACACATACTAACATTATAGATTTAATAATGGGGTGTATTCTACTTTAAGAAGTTTAAAGTGCCAGTGTTGCCCTCGAAATTCAAATTAATGTCCTTTTTTGCAATTTACAAGTTAGTATCGACGTCTCCCTTTCTGCATTGGATCGACAGTCAATCGTAACTCGATCGATTTTCATCATTCCCCACATGATCCATCCATAATTTTTTTTTGCTCCCTCTCCAGCCATCAACATTGCATCGTTCATGTTACCTATTTTTTTTTCTCTGCAGAAGGCCACGTGATGTTTTTGAACGTCATTATTATCAATCTAGCCCAGCCTTTCAATTTGCAATCTAACCAGATACATGCCAGATACATAGCTGAATGCCTGGCGATACTTAAAAGACGATGACAGTTGGCGTAGACGTGTTCTTGAGTGGAGACCGCGAATCGGCAAGCGTAAGGTAGGACACCTCAGGCTCGCTCGAGCGACTATCTTCGCAAGGTGGCCGGTAGCAACTGGATGAGAGTTGCCGAGAATCGAGTTAAGTGGCGTGCGATTGAAGAGGCCTATGTCCAGCAGTGGACTGTTGTAGGCAGATGTTGATAGTGGCTAAAAATATAGTCCATCCTTCACATCACTTTCCAGAGTATGCCGACAGCACACTTTTAACATCAATTACAATGTAAAACAGTTCACTAGAAGAATGTCTGTGAATCTCATACATACATGCCTATTCTACCACATTTTTCCACTAACTTGTTTTGCATATTCATTTTGTGTAGTTAATTTTATTGACGTCCAACGGAACTTGCGTATTTGAGGAATTTCTTTTATACTTATGTCGTATTGTCTTGTCACATTCCGGGGTCGAAAGTTGTTCGAATTATATATTCATAAACACTGCTTAAATGTAAGTCATGATTAGCGACTGTTTAACTTGTAACTAGACGTCTTTTGACGTATTTATATTTATTTATTTATTTATCATCTATGGAAGACAAACAGCTAACAAAACCGATTAAAAATAGTACGTGAGACTGACAGCCAATGATAAGTCTTCACTTATAAAAAACAGAGTATAAACAAAAAAGTATGAACAACACATCGCTGCCACGATAAAGTAAAAATCAAAGGACACTATCAAAGCTTAAACTAAAACACATATCTTAATACTACCAATATAGACACTAATACTTAAATCTATTCAGCTTACATTTAACCTTTAATAATGTAACAACTTACTTAAATACCTACACATAGTAAACTTTAACTTAAAATGAAATATCTTAATTAAAAAAGCTAAGGCTCAGGCACCTTCTGGCCGAGGACACACTTGTTAAAAAGGGATCAAAATCATGCTGTTTGCATATTTGGTTGAAGTTACTGCTTGCACGCACAATAAATGAATTTTGCCTATAATTAGTGGAAGTAAATGGAACACGCAGCGAGATTTATATTATTTAACACTTCAAGTACAATGTACAGAGGTGGACTTAATGCCATAGGCATTTTCCACCAGTCAACCTTTGGGTGATGCAGAGACAAACAGCGGTAGGTGTGTTATTTGAAATTAAATACTAAAATAAACTACAAGGATATATGAAATACTATAAATATATATATATGTAAATAAACATATACACGGATATACTAAAATAAAAAGAAAAACTATGGGAAAAACATTAATTCCAGTACCTACATGATTGTAGAGCCTCCATAGTAAATAGTTTCAGTTACTTAAAAAAGAAATGCGTTTTCCATACAAATTTGTAAACCAACACGGCCAAAATGCATGGAACACCTGACTTTTAATTAAACCTTCATAATCTCACTTTTTTGTCCGTTTGTCACAGAGATTTTTTTCTTCTAATCACTAACAATCACGCAATTTACACAGTGTTTAAGTTTATAAAGTATATCGATGTTTTGCATGTAGTTATTCTGGTTTTTCTTTTTAAATCTATCTAAACATAAGTGAGAGTTAAACATCTCGGAATTTACGCGTTAAAGTTCAAGTTTACGAGTATTTATTACATAATAATCTTTTATCACCTAATTAATATTTTAACGGCTATTCCCTTCACAGCTACTTCGTTACAAACAAAACGGACCGAAAAACATAAACTATATCTAACTAATTATACGAAAAACAAATTATACGGATGTCTTTTTAAGTTTTTATTGCTAGTACAGTCACGAACATAAATATGTATACACTCAGCAAAGTTCTAACGTTATACAAAATATCACGCGTGCAGTCGCTGAAGGATTAGGCAAAAGTGTACCTAATAGTACCTACATCCACATTTTGTTTAAATCCCTTATAGAGAGCGAGCCTATTGCCTTCAACCAGGCACAAGCCCCAAACTCTGTGGGTGCTACTGAGAAATTCCTGATGGAAAACCCCAATGACACTTTGCTCGACTAGGAAATCGAGCCCAGGACCTCACGCTCAACAGTCGCGCTTGTCACAACTAGACTAAGGAGGTAGCATTTGTGTTCGTGATTGTATCTCTAAAGTTTACAGCAAAAAGTTGAAGACGCCCAAGGTCGATCAAATGCCAACTGGCGCTACCTGAAGGTCGTGAAGATGAGCACCAAGGCCGACTGGCAGTGGCTAGGAAATGACGTCATTGTCTCAGATTATTAATAGGATATTACGGTAAACAGGTTTATGAGATAAAACCGCTTTGTTTACACGGATTTACTTTCAAATTATTTAAGAATAGCGACCCGCCCCGGCTTCGCACGGGTGCAATGTAGATACTAATGTTTTCTCTACTATAATATGCATGTATTATACATATAAAACTTCCTCTTGAATCACTCTATCTATTAAAAAATTGCATCAAAGTCGTTGCGTAGTTTTAAAGATCTAAGCATACATAGGGACAGACAGAAGCAGAAGGTGTAAGGTCCCTAACCATACAGACTTTGTTTTATACTATGCAGTGATTCTTCGCTGTGCGACCAAAATGCTGAAATTTCTGTGCTTCGACTTGGAGTAAGTATGTTCAAATAGGCTGTGTCTGAGGATGAGTGATAGTGTTGTAAGATATGTGTATTTTTTTATTACCTGATAGAGAAACATAGAGAAGCCACAACAGTACGAGCAATAATGTTCCATAAAACCTTTCGTTCTCGCCAGACAGAGGGGGTATCCATGAGAATTTCCACATAAAACAAGCCTTCCATCTATGGGAAAGAGTGGTCAGTAATCAATAGGATCGGAATAGGTAGTGCCATTTTGGGTCATTGAACCTGAATGATAATGTTAATATGGACATACCCCGGGATTCCAGGGAATATTTTTCTGAATGTCGATGTACTAGATGAAGTTACACCACAGTATAGATATCTATCAGTATTGTGACTCGACCCTATCCATGAAATATTGCCCCGTTAGGGCTGCCCGCCTACAGTATTTTAATTTCATCTACCTACTTGAGTTTCTTTCCAGTTTTATGATTGTAAATATTATATTAAAAAAAAAATGAAATTCGTTGTGAATGAAATAGGAACTGTTAAAAAAATGCATTTTGTGTTTTTTGAATAGTCGATTTAATAAAATACGAACTCCTAAAATGGTTTTCAATAAAAAAAAACGGTCATAAAATAAATAAATAATATATTTCCCGGGATTCAGAAGGCATATCCATGTTATGATAACGGTCACTAAATCCCGCGAATGGCACTACATATTCCAATCACTAGTAATCAAGCAAGACCGTGGGCTAATGCAGGATGGTAACTGAAAAACGGTGAAGGAAATCCTCGTGATCAAAATGGCATATGTCATAGAAGCAAAAATTTGAAGACTGAACCAACACTGGGCCCACGTGTGGGATACTACTCACAGAGAGAACTGTTGTGTCCCAGCCCAGCTGTGGGAACGTTATAGGTTGATCATCCTAAGTGACCGGCCCTCTTAACAAAATATGTATTACTTTGTGGATGAGGCATTTTAGTAATGCTAGCATTACGATATAAAATATTACTTGCTTCGTAAACGCGCATCAAAGTATACAGTTTGAAGTTTATAGTTCTCTCACTTTGATAAATCGTTAAAATTAATTAAGTGTTTTAAAACTTACTTTTTTACTCATAAATACGTTGACCTAGTACATTTGTGCAATTCCTACAAAGAAACAACTCCAAAAAGTGATAAATAAACAATAAAAGAAAACATTGACCAAAGTGCAAATCATCGAGTGGTTCTTCGAACAGCGCGGCTAGTGCACGGGATCATCGCGGTTACGCGAGCCGCGTAAGAGCCATAACAGCGTGCTACGCCGGCCGGTGACACATCGTTATCGTGTTTGGAAGAAACTTGTTTTGTCAATTGGCGAGTCGTTTATGGAGCACGTCTAAGCGCCAGAATTGTCATTCGTCGCATATTTGGATCAAGAATTTTATAAGCTAAGTGCTAAGCTAAAACACATTATATATTCTAATTAAATATGTTTAGTTCACCTGATACTAAAATTAAATGTTCTTCGGACACTGATCTGAATAGAACGCCTGCAGTAAGTGATGAGCAATACCGTAAACGCAAACAACCTGAGTCAGAATTTTCTGAGGCGATTAGTGCATTATCACTTGATTTGAAAAATACTTTGAGTGAGTGGCGACTCGACATGGATGCCAGATTATCTAAAATATCCGATAGCGTTGCCAATATTACAACAGAATTATCCGCTCTAACCCAAGTCACCACTGAAATCAAAAGCGATGTTAGTTTTCTCCGCTCAGAACAGCTGTCTATCAAGCAAAGCATTAAAAAACAAGACGAGAAACATAATGCACTGTCACAGGAACTTGTCGAAATACGCAAGTCGGTTCAGCATACCATGGACGAGCAAACTGACATCCAGAAGCAAGTCGCTGATTTGAAAAGACACAGTGAAAATTTGGCAGATTTACAAATGACTATGGCCGGTCTTGTTGCTAAGGTAGACTACATGGAACAAAGTGCTCGGAATTGTAATATTGAGTTGTGTAACATACCTGAAAGGAGAGGTGAAAATCTGGTTACCCTTATAGAAAACATCGGATCTAAAATAAATTTTAAAATATCTCAGAAAGACTTCGTTGCCGTACATCGCGTCCCCCATGCTCATGAACAAAATGATAGACCCAAGAACATTATTGTGAAGTTTACTTCCCGAATACTCAGAGACAACATGCTCAGCGCCTGCAGATTATTTAAGAACCTGAACGCGGATCTGCTTGGCTTCTCAAACTCAAAACTGCCTATTTACGTCCATGAGCACTTGACCCTGAAAAATAAGCAGTTGTTTCGTGAATGTCGAAATGCAGCTGCTAAGCTTAACTTCAAGTTCGTGTGGGTCAAGAACGGCACCATTCTTGCTAGAGAAAAGGAGGGAGCGCGAGCATTCGCCATCAAATCTATCGAAGACGTGGGAAAAATTAAATCCGCCTCGCCTGCAGCTAGGTCTTCAGTTTCTAATAATTGACATTGTCGACATTCAAAATCTCAAACCGTGCCAACTGATTCTCTTATCTTTGTTTTGCCAAATCCAGATATTTATTATTATTTTATTATTGTATTATGTCTATCTCATTGATTGCTTTGCTTACGTCTACTTTTCTCACTCAGTGCTTATTAAATTGCAACTGCCCTTTAAGTTACTATTGGTTTATGTCCGTATGCCTTTGATTCATGCACTATATTGCACATATTGCATTGCTGTCGTGCTGCACAATTCACTTGTAGTCATGGAAGCTTTATTAATATCTCTTATTGTCATATTTATTAGTAGTGTTTTCCTCAGTAATGGATAATCAGTCTCTTACTGTTTACTATCAGAACTGTAGGGGCATCCGCACCAAACTGCATACGTTATACATGAATATTTTGGCCAATTGCTACGACGTCATCGTGCTAACGGAAACCTGGCTTACGCCGGAGATATCTGACGCAGAATTCATTGATGACCGCTATACTGTATATAGGTGCGACCGCGACCGTGAAGCCACTGGTAAGAGGGAAGGAGGTGGAACCCTGGTGGCGATTCTTAAATCATTACGTGCGGTAAGGATCAACCCTGTGACAACTCTACATTCTGACATTGAATATGTTATTATTCAGATACCCAGCATAAATAGAGGTAAATTACATATAATTAGTGCAGCTTATGTACCACCAAAAACTCCGGAAGCTGTCTATGATGCCTACTTTCAAATGATGGATGCCTACCTTGACGATACTGACGTTGAGTGCTTCTATCTTATCGGTGATTTCAATTTACCTGCTCTTGACTGGGATACTAACATCTGTAACCAGTCCACCTTTGGTCAGGTCTGTGGAATTAACGCCCCCGTTGGTGGAGTTGTGAGTAATTTTCTGTCCACACATAGCGCTATCCAGTACAACACACATAAAAACATGCGTAATAAAATACTCGATCTCTTTATCAGTAACGGTGACTGCACATTATGCGAGACTAGTGACCTTTTATTGCCTCCAGATCAATATCATCCCCCATTTTATGTATTAATTCCTTTCCAGAAACGAAACATTAATATGAGACGTAACACAATTAAAAGATTTAATTATTTCAAAGCCAATTATGACGATATTAACCAGGATTTATCAGAAATAAACTGGGAGTCCTCTCTACGTAACTGCTCAGTAGATGAATCACTGGAGATTTTCTACAATAACATCTTTAATGTCATCAAAACACGTATTCCTTTAACGTCAGTAAAGTCATCTAGGTTTCCAGTTTGGTTCTCACCGGCTCTCATACATATATTTAAGAACAAGTGTAGAGCTTGGATTAAGTGGAAACAATATAAAAATTTGTCAGACTATGAACAGTTTTCGCTTTTCAGATCCCGATTTCACGTTGAGTGCAAAAATTGTTATGACCGGTATATGAATACTGTTGAGGACAGTATTAAACTTAATGTTAATTATTTTTGGAAATTTGTCTCTAACCGTAAGTCATCTAAAAGAATTCCCTCTACAGTCCGATTTCAAAATCAATCTTCGAACAATCCTAATGAAATCTGCAATCTCTTCTCTGCGTATTTTGAATCTGTCTATGAACCTTCCACTTTGTCAAATGATTTTTGCTCAAACGCAGATTGTTCTGAGGGCTGTATTGCTGTTGACAACATTCAGTTCTCGGTTCAGCACGTATTGAGACACCTGGAAAACATAGATACCTCAAAAGGACCTGGTCCCGATGCGCTTCCTGCAATATTTCTCAGAAATACTGCCAAGAATATATGCGTTCCTCTCCAAATTATTTTTAATCGATCCCTGTCACAAGGAATCTTTCCTGATAGTTGGAAGCACGCTAACGTAACACCTGTGCACAAGTCAGGCCCTACAGATGATGTCGAAAACTATCGCCCGATATCAATATTGTCGACCTTATCGAAACTCTTTGAAAAGCTTGTACACAGTGTACTTTATCCGTTGCTTCATAATACTATTGTTCCACAGCAACACGGATTTGTTAAAAGAAGATCTACGGTAACAAATCTGGTAGCATACTCAGAATACATTTTTAATGATATGGATGCGGGAATTCAAGTAGATTCAGTATATACTGATTTCCAGAAGGCTTTCGATAAGGTCGACCACGAACTGCTGTTGAGCAAAATTGCGTTTAATGGTATACGTGGGAACCTGTTGAGGTGGTTTTCGTCTTATGTTTCCAAAAGGACGCAGCGCGTGGTGATTAATGGTTATCAATCATGTACAATAGCCGTTACATCAGGTGTTCCGCAAGGATCGATATTGGGACCCCTTCTATTTATTTTATTCATTAACGACATTAGTAAATGTTTTCAAAATTCAAAATTTCTTTTATATGCAGATGACTTGAAAATATTTAGGCCAATCAGAAACACTAGCGATTGTATTGCTTTGCAAAGTGATTTAAATAGATTGTCTGAATACTGCGTGTGCAATAAACTGAAACTTAGCGTGCCTAAATGTTGTTATTTGAGCATCACCAAAAACAAAAACATACTCAAATATCAGTACTCCCTAAATTATATCACCTTAAATAGAGTTACCATGGTTCGCGATCTGGGGGTTATTTTTGATGACAAGCTTCATCTTGATTTGCACATCAATACAATTGTTAGCAAGGCTTGGCGTATGTACGGATTTGTTATGCGATCAGCCACTGAATTTGTACGTCCTCAGACCTACATTTATCTATACAAAACCTTAATTAGATCTCAATTAGAGTATGCAGTTGCGGTGTGGAATCCCTTATACGTTAAATATTCTAACTGCCTAGAAATGGTACAAAAGAAATTTTTAAGATCTATGACTTACAGGTGCTTTCACTCTTCTGCGTCTTATGTCGATTTACTACGGAAATATAATCTTCTAAGTCTTACTGGCCGGCGTACATTTCTTGAGACTGTGCTCCTGTACGACCTCTGCAGAAACACGTACGACTGCTCCGATATTTGCAACAGGATTTGTTATTTGGTTCCTAGAGGAGTACGTTTGCGTGCAGTGCGCAAGCGGCCGCTGTTTGCAGTGAGAGCATGTCGAACAAATGCTGGTGTTTGAGCACCGTTGCGACGTCTTGCGGACAATTATAATAAGTACTTTCTTGAGATCGATATATTCTGTGCAACACGTGGTATATTCCGAAACTCGACTCACACGGCAATCAAAGAATTAGACATTTTATCCTTTTCCTCCTAGATTATTGTACTATCTAATTATAATTGTACTTGCTTATTATTTCTAAGTTTAAAATCAATGTTTCTTTTTCTCGTTTATTTCTTTATATCCTTGCATGTTACTTTTAACTGGTATTTGAAGCGTGTTATTAGTATTTTGCCTGTATACTGTGAATAACGCTGTGGATTACATAATTGTTAATTTTAAGTTTTAATTATCTATGCCCTATTATGTAATTGTTTGTTGTTCCAAATAAAATAAAATAAAATAAAAATAAAAAATTACACCCGTATCTATAAACAAGTCAAAGTGATTACTTGATTAAGTCATTATTTAAGATACGATTTTTATTCTGTAGTTTAGTAATTAAAAATTGAAGTTAATTAGTATCAAAGGTTAGAATTCTTGGCATTGATTTTTTTGACGGTTCTTACTTTGTTTAAATTCTTGTCTATTGCATAAAAATGTTTGCATAAGTCATTAGGTACTTAAACTCAAGTAAATACTTTAACTCGACTTTATACGGGTGTTAGTACAGAGAGAAAAATAAAAATAGCTGGAAAACTCACCTTCAAAGTCAACTTGGTCCCACAGACAGCACATTTAAAGCATCCACTATGGAAGAAAGTGAAGTCCTTCAACGGACCAACCCTATCCACTTGGTAGACTATCTCGTTGCAACGAAAGCAGGTGCTTTCGTAGAAATTCGGCCGATACATTCTGACTACGGTTCTTATCACGCCATATTAACACTTTTAACACAACATAATCACTGTTTTATTGTCACTGCACTGTCACTTTTTAAACACTCATTTGGATGCCTGCAAATAATTATTTTGGTTAGAAATTACGTTTTTGTTGCACTTTTTTTGAGGTTACAAACAAGACTCGTTCGTGGAAAATTGAGGAGTGATTTGAGGTTGATTATCACTTGTCACGAAAACCCTAATGAATTGTAATTAATCTCATTCTATATTACGTCTTTATTTATGAAGTTTAATGACCTAACTCATGTTTATGAAACATAAAGCGGTCCGTAGACAGTTTTGACAGTTTTTTTTTTTTTAATTTTCTTTGTACTTTGTAATGAGGTTGTGAATAAACAGTACCGTATATGATTGACGAACCGTTTTATAAGTACCTGTGATATAGCTAATAGATGTATGACGTACATATAAGGAAAGAGCTACAGATTCCAAAGGTGCATCATCTAGCATAGATCTAAATAGCCCTGGTTAGAATGATTTCGTTGCTTCGTACACGACATAAACGTAGCAAAGAAAGTCGGTTTATCTGAAATAAGTTTCTCACAGACGAGGTGCCTATAGAAAAACTGCATAATAACGCAGCATTGCATGAGTTGTAATTCTATGGTCATCCTGGAACGATTAGCTGAAGCCTCGTGCATGCATGACATAAATTAACATCACGCCTGAAATCTTCAAAAGTCATGGCAGAGGCATACTTATTGTACACCCATATCGCGCCAGTTATGTTTAAGTCCAATGTAAAAGGGTGCGAGCCTATTCTCATCAACCGGACATAAGGGCTGACTACAGGCTGCTGAGAACTTCTTGATAGAAAAACCCAGTAACACTGTCTAGCCATGGAATCAAAAACAGGGCCTCTTGCTCAGCAGCAGCGCTTGCGACTACTATACAAAGATGTAGTCACAACGAGGCAAGCATGCATGATTCACAAAATATACAAATGTAATTAAATATGTATGTACCTCTGTAACCAAATTCGACGTCCCCTTAGTGGGCACGCGATTTTATTGATCCAGAAACACCCTTACTAACATAATGACCGCAGTGGTGCGTTGACCTTTCATTCATAAAACATTTTTTATGCTGACTGGTCACTTATTTCTACTAGAATAGGCGATCACCAAAGAAACGATGGTTGGACTGTGTGAAGAATGATATGGCTTGAAAGAAGGTAATTGTTGAGACGACGAGTAATTGAGAAGTATGGAAGAAGAAATACTGCGCCGACACCAAATATTCATTGCATGCGTCAAACATTCTTCATTCCCACTTCGCATTGCCATGGGAATGATAACTTATTTCTACTTTTGTTGAATGGAATCTTTAAAAAATTAATGGCTATAATGTTAAATCTTCGTATTTATGTTATACTAGTCTATTCCCGCGACTTCATCCGCGTGGAGTTCGGCTATTGTCCCAAGGGATCGTACTACCGGAATAAAAAGTAGCCTATGTGTTAAACCTATGAACTATCTGTATGCCAAGTTTCATCCAAATCCGTTGAGTAGTTTTAGCGTTAAAGAGTAACAATCATCCATCATCCATACATACAAACTTTCGTGTTTTTAATATTAGTAAGGATTTTGTCTGCCCATGACAAACACCAACAACACGGTGGCAACACGTATGTTTTGTAGGAAGCCACATGTTTTATGTGCTGTTTATATCCAGCAAGGTTGATAGATTGCGATCGACACGCAAAGACGAAGCATGGTTTGTAAAAAACACGTGTACTCACTTAGATACATAACACAGACTGAGGAGTTCTGAGACCCTAGAACGAGCGTGCAGTGTAAATATAGCGTAAATATGCGTTTTAAAATTAAAAATACCCCTTTCACATATAATAATTTCATAATTTTAAGAATTTATTCATAACGACCTCGCCTCTCATGCATGCAGTACCAATGTGACTTTTTCATTGCATATGTGCTTTTCTAAGTTTATCTTGGACATCACAGACATCGGTGAAGGAAAACATCGTGAGGAAACATGGACTTATAAATGAATATAAGTCTAACATCGCCAACCCGTCTTGAGCAAGCGTGGTGATCAATGCTCGTGCCATCTCTGTATGAGAAGAGGCCTTTGCCCAGCAGTGGGACAGTTACAGATTGATGTTATTATTATTAATAGGGGAAACCGTGATCAAGTAGGCGGTTCCCCCAGGGCGAGGCCTTCCCATTGCACTGCGGTAAGGTTGACCCCTGCGATTATCCCTAATGTGGATAACTCGGATGCGTAATTTTTGTTTAGTTACAGATTGATGTTATTATTATTTATATCGATGTTACTGATTGTGCTTGTCGCAAACAATTTAACTAAAATGCATAATTGTATTTTCGATTCGATGCTTAATTGATGATGCCTCTGATGCTTAATTTTAAACCTATTTTCAGTCTTGACAAGGACTGACTGGTTCTTCATTAGTCACCTTACGTCGAGAGAAGTGGTAAGAAAGTGGAGAGGCAGTGGGACAACATAGACAGCTGGCTTATGGGAAAAGTGAAGATACGCTTTGAATTTTGACTAACTTTCATGGTCTAGCTAGATAGTTTAAAAAAAAACTTTTGAAGTTGAAGTTATAGAAATGAGATAAGCTATGTCCAGCGTGCATCACACATTGTACAGTCACGAGCACCAATATGTAAACACTTAGCAACTTTTAAAAGTGATTGTCTCCTACTGTTCTGATTAAAATCTCATGTTGATACGAAAATACCATTTTAGAATTTATATTTTTATGAAATAGATCCTATCTCCAAGTTACAATCGTTATTTCTCGCGTAAACTGCTTTTAAATTTAGGAAAGTGTATACATACATATTGGCGCTCGTGACTGTACATCTGTATGCTGGTATACCTAGCTTACTGGATGCTACTGATCAGCGTGCATCTTTGTGATTATGCAGGCTGGAGAAACAAATGAATGCTAGTGATATTTAAATTCAGAAAACCAGTTATGAGCTAACCCAATTTAGATGGCCATCAACTCCTTAAGATCCTGCACCCAGAGTTTAATGCAGTATAATCAGTAGCAATAATAACTAGTAGGTCATGTCAGGTTGTATGTTGATTAAAATATGATCAGTGGCCGTGACAGATATTGCTAAACAGAGTTATAATCATTAAAATTATCAATACATCCCCTTTAAGTTCATTAAATCCCATTGAATGACTATTTAATGAAAAAGTAATTCAATGGGATTAAATGAACTTAAAGGGTTGTATTGATGATTTTAATTATTATAATTCTGTTAGTACATGCGTATAACGCAGCAAATCATATTTTGTTCAACATACAACCCGACAATGGCCTGCAAATTGCAAAAAAGTTAAGGAAATTCGAGGGCTACCCTGGCGCTACCAAATTAACCAAAAACGTTGCTGTTTGTCCAGTTGTCCACCGACCTGGTCCACTAATCTAAATACCATCCGTGGCATCCCACCGCATCATTGGCGCGTTGCATCAGTGCAGTTGTTGAGATGTTTTTCGCAACGATACCGTTCTTAGTTGCACGTTAAGCGTTGAGCGAGATTCTACGCCTGATGTTTGCGTGCTGTCTCTACGTTCTAGAGGTGTAAGTGAGGAGATTTAACGGGGATGTGAGATTATCTATGGTAAAGCCTGCCAATCGTAATAACCGGATTCTGCCTATGAAACGATATTTTGTCTAAAGATGTTATGTTTTGCTCCATATCCATGCAGCAAAAAATTATAGTACATTGAAAGGTTAAAATTCAAATTCTTCATTGCCAAGTGTGCAGAAATTAGGTGTTAACAATAGGTAGGTTCTTAGGACTTAGTTGCCTGTTAAGGTATTGCAATGCGGTTATCATGAATACCATGACAATTTTTGTTTGAGGTCACAGACCCTCAAACTGAACTACATCCTGTTAGGGACACACATTGAAATCACGAAAAAATATTCAGCTGACCGTTAAAAAAGTTTGAACATCTCTCGACTCAAATGTATAGTGTAGAGCGTGTTGTCTGTGGTGTGTAATACCTTTCTCGCTAACCTATTCTCACTTGAACCAAACATCAAAAACATCGGCAAAGTATTAGAACGTGCAAGTGTAATGATACCTTACGAAGTATTTATGTGCTCCATACAATTAAACGGTCGAAGCAAAAACTATGCCAATTATGAAAATACATAGATTCTGTACTAGTTTAGAATATAACGATGTTTGTAGCACGGTATTGGTATAAACAATTGACGAAATGTCCTTTTAAAAGTAATAGTTCGTGCTGCTTGCGTATTTTGTTATAATATGTAGTTCAGGAGCTCGTTAACTCAAAACGATTTTATGAAAAAAATTATCACTTAAATAGTAAAGAGTTATAGTAATAAGGTCCAAAGAAGCGATGGATCTACTGTATGAAAGATGATTGCAAGAAAGGGATTACTGAAGTGTCGACTAATGAAGAATAAACAAGCTGCGCCGATCCCAAATAAGCAATTGGCATTGGTCCAAGGGCGGGAGAATGATGGTGGTGATGACAGTTTATCACTTAAATAGGCTCCGAAACTATAAGCTGATGATTGTGAAGTAAAAAATATATTGAAAGAAGCATTTATGGTGAATTTTAGATCTTCTGACATAGAATTTAGAGATGTATTAGAAGGCCGCCGCTAATGCCTGTTTTTATTAACACTTCAATAAATGCCTGAATATTATTGCGCTGTTGGAATTTCAACTCTCTTGGTACCGAGTCGAGCTTTGAAAATCAGAATTACATGTTTCCTAGAGTTAGTGAAAATTTACATAAATGTTTTATCTATCGCCTCCTACGTACCTAATTGACGGTATTTACGATCAACTCAGTGGGTACATATAAAAGATTTTATCATAATTATTTAACTAATAAGACCATTTGAAATCCGTTGATATGACTTCGATAAAAGCCTCAATAATATTTTAAAACATTTGAATCAATTATGCGTAACTAATACCCTTGATAATTACTTCATTTAAATAATTAATTTTATAAACACTCGTTAAAGTTAAGTTAATTATACGGATTCCAGAAGTGGTTTAAAGTTGGAAGATTAATTTTGGGAAAATAGTGGATGTTATCTTAAATTTTTAATATAATGTAGTACCACAAATGGGTAGGTAGAAGTGTAGGTACCTATTAGTTATGTTTATGTCTCATGGACCTATGATTTTCATATTTAGTAACATAATAACATCATGTCTGTTACCCACGAAGGGTTAGGCAGATGTGTACAAAATCAAAAAAATCAAAATCAAAGCATTTATTTCAAGTAGGCCAATTACAGGCACTTTTGAATTGTCGAAACAAAGACAGCAATAAAAAATGAAGCTACAGTCCCAGTCACAAGACATAATAACTGTGAAAGTACTGTAGTTGCCCATTCCAAAGCGTAGATCTCTATGGAGAAGAATGGGCAAGAAACTCCATGGACACTCTTTTAAATCATAATGTTTTTACAAAAAACACACCACACACCACACCACATTTTGCCAGTTATTTTAAATCCATATGATAGAGGGCGAGCCTATTGCCATCAACCGGGCACAAATCTAGGCTTCGTGACTGCTACTGAGTATTTCCTGATGGAAAAGCAAAATAACACTGTGCACGACATGGGAATCCCAGGACCTCATGCTCGGCAGTTGTGCTTGCGACCACTCGAGGCAGTCTCGTCTAATATTCAGTAGTACCTAGATAAACATAACGAAATAATCAGGTTACGTGTACTCATGCGATAGTTTAAAATATGTTTTTCTTAAGTAACAAATTTAGACCAGAGATGACCACAACATACCCGAAGTCACTATTTTTGTCATAATGTAATATAAAAAGGGCATGTATTTTGGGATTTGGACATTTTGACACCGTTGGACATTTTGAGAATTGGACATTTTGACCCTGAACGGGTTTTTTTTAATGTCAATTATGTTTAATGTTTGTGTCTACTAGGTTCGAATAATAAGATTGATCATAAAAAGTTGCGAACAAGCAATAAAATAACACCCATTTATTTAATGATGAATAAATGCTAATATGGAGAGCAGTAATTCAAAACCTTCTCATGTAGGATTTTTTTGGGCCTCTTTTCAGTTGACAGCTATCATTGGAATATATTACGTACTTACGTGTTGTGTTCACATATTGTCACAATTTTTAACAATGAATATGAATAATGTAAAAAGACATGCTGCGCCGACCCCGAATAAATTGGATAAGGGCAGGAGATCGATGGTGATGTATATGAAAAATTTTAAAGCCTCATGTCGTGTCCGAATCAGGCGAAAATATTAACGGATCGGGTTCCGAAGAACAGGAATCATCGACGCGGCAGACCTAGAAGGAGATGGTGTGGTGAGCTGGATTGCTACTTAAAGGATTGAGCTAAAATATTTAGTTCTTTATTTTTTTTTATTTGTTCGGGAAAATAAACAAACAGAAATGATACAAATGTGAAATCAACCACGTTCTCCACATAATTATACCCAATGTGACAATTCGGTTTTTAAGATTAGCGTTGTAATCAATAAAAAAAGAATATTAATAGTAAAGTATCCACAAAATATAAGGCTGCCAATAGTAGTTCTAGAGAGAGAATTTTGGAAAAAAGGAAGGGAGTTCCTAGCCCTGCAGTGGGACACATCATGCTTAAAATAATAATGGTTATAGACATTGACATCGTAGTCACAGATACTACAGAGATACGCCGGGTGAAACAAATAGGGGTTGAAAAGGACCATGAAAATCTTTAAGAACCTACGTGAATAAAACAAATCTGTAATCAGGAAAAAACATTCCAATTGAAGGTATTTTACTTTTCCTACGGAACCCAAAAGAATCAGTCGATAAAGCTGATCTAATCGATTTTGAAAGCGATATTAAAACAGTGACACACGTAGGTGAAGTTTTTGGCTAGCGTTGGTCAACGGCTCTGCGATCGTGGGCGATGCGTGGGCGCATTTGAACGAACCAAAAAACTACTTTTACTTTAGAGTTCTTCATGCAATCGGGTATTGTACGAGAACAGGTGCTGTGTTATTTATTAGATTATATCACAGTGGTTATGTGTTTGGGCTGTGAGAAACTGCCTGAGGTCGTTTTGATGTGGTTTTATCAATTTCGTTTGTGAGTAATGGATGGGTACGTTATCTAAGGTAGTATTTTATGGATCTCAGTTTCTATTACAGGTTTTGAAATTATTTTGTTCTAGAAGAACAAAGAATATCAGGCGTGTAATCCCCGAAGGGTTAGGCAGAGGTGTGCCTATAGTAGGTCAATTAATTAAGTCTTATGTAATAGGGGGCGGCCCTATTGTCATCGACCAAGCACAAATCCTAACTCCGAGCTGTTCCTTCAAAATGTATTAAGAACATACTTTGTTATTTCTGTTATCAAAAATGTTAAAAGGCATCCCTATCTGACATTTCAAGAAGGTCATAATTACCTGAAAATATCTAAGTTTAGCCTTAACTCGCCATGATCCGTGGTTAATTCGATTTGATACCATTATCAATGGAGACAAACCCCATAAGTAACCTGAGTTTGGAATCTACGTTCCTTCTACTTACTTTAATGCAAAGTTGAACTACATATCCTTATCAGCACTCCACATTCTGTTCACACATAAACTATTTCAAACTAAACTGTACCAGACCCCCAGTTAGTGGTGGGCTGGTACCAGATGTACGGACCACATTTATGTACCACATATTACGTCCACAACTCTGCGGTCTTGACTGTGTCCATATTCATGAGAATGATACATGTCTGGCTTATCGCTATATATTTGCATAGTTGTTGTCACATAGTGCTCTCGTTTGGCTTTAGTGATGTGACATGGTCACATGATGCTAAGAAGCTTTTGCAGTTTCGGACAAATTGCGGACGCAGCTCCGAAAACCGAACACCGCCAGATACTTTGTTATCTGTCGTGTCGAATGTCCGCAGCGAGTCCGCCATCGGCTCGGAACAGTTTGACCTTACCTTAACAAGTTAAGTGAGACTAACTCTTGGACCTGAAAGTACTACGTCCATTAATACGAAATCGATTCCATAGGGATTTCGTTTTACAGTTCGCGAGCTCCAAAATAGGAGTATATAATCGGTATACATTCCAGTTGTACGACCTAAAAACCTTGCAAATGAGCGCAGTTCAAACTCTAGGTTTTCATTTCTTGTACTTAATTAATTAATGTCAAAAATGTGTATAGCTAATTACTGCACTTTTTACTGAAACTTGATCATCGGCCTAGCCTTTTGCCCGCTATGTTCTGGTCGACTTCCAGCTACACCTTTTACTGCACAACAACATTACAACAAATAACAACATCATTTATTATAGGTTTGAAGTAAGTATGTAAATTGTACATCGTTTCTGATCGACGCTGGCAGCCGTGTTTATACTAGTACGGTTGTCGCCGTTTACCTTATTGCTTACCATGTAATTATGTGTAAATGAATGTTAGAATATAAGGTACATTTGTTATTTTTCTTTTGGCCAAAAATAAACTTATTATTATTAAGTCGATCTCAAACTCATGTCGCATCACTAGCGGCTGCGCACGCTCATAGTAGTTGCCATTGTGGTGGCATGCAGTTTGCCCACATCCCAGTTATAAGGCGAAGGCAAACGACGGCTTTACGAGCCAAATGTTGGCGTTCATTCATTACATGTTTCTTGTAATTCCTCGACGTTCTAATCGTACGGATGAAATATGTACTTTAAATGTGGTCGTAGATGGATAAGAACTGTTGTAGATCAATTGAAACGGAATCAAAATTATTAGCATCAATGATAATATAATCATTGTGAGTCCGTTTCACACGAGGGATCAGGAAGAGAGAAAGTTGATGCATGGAAATATTAGGAAGCTGCTACCTTTTTCTTTAGGGCTTACAGACCATGATAAAAATTTGAAGTAGGCTAAAAATGACAATGGGCAGACAATATAGATGCCATCGGGGAAAAACGTGGATGAGCCTGTCACTGGACCGTGGAGATTGGCACAAGAAAAGAGAGGCTTTTACCCAGTAGTGGATGAATTCATGATGAGGCCAAATATTATGGAAAGACTTTGTGAAAGATGATGTGTGAAAACTGAGATGACGACTGATAGTCAGGCATTTATGGAGGAAGAAGGCAAGCTGCGCCGACCATATATAAATTGCAATGAGGGCAAATGAAGATATTCTGTTCCTTTACATTTATTTTTCAAAGGCTTCTCTGACTCATAATACACACATATAATATGGCACGCATTCGAAAGTGCCTTGTCTATCAAAGATTGATTTTACAAAAAACAAATTATCCTGTCCTTTGTTGTGCAAGATGCATTTCTTTTAGAAGGACATAAAACGTGGTCGAGAAAACCAAAACTTGTTTAATACTTCAATGATTCACTTAAATCTTGTGTAATGCATATAATAACTTTTAACAATATCCGGCTTAATGTTGAACGTGAAATAATTTATTATCCGCCAAAGACCCTGACATTTTTTATTATTGCTCAATGTACGGATCTCGGCGATTTTCATTCACAAGTTGTGTTTATTTATACACAGTAAATATGGTACAGCAAATAACAGTTCTGTACTTTACATTTTTTTTTGTTTATTTGGAACGTGTGACAGAAGCTGTTTGACCAAACTTTGAATTCATATAATTGCTCCGATAAACACGTAAGCTAGATTTTCTAAGACCCTAGTGAAATTTTTATAGAATGGAAGCAATCAAAGTGATAGGTTTAAATAACAGTTAACGAAACGTTCGAAGATGATCGGCAATAATACCAAATCACTAGAAAAGCAGAAAGAAAATTAGACTGATTGAAAGATCAAGGAATTGTAGCGTGGCGAAAAATGAAAGTTTTAAAACAATAATAGATGAAGATGGAATCATAGATATTTATGAAAATACGGGGTGGATGGGACACCGACGCTTAAACGGTAACCACGTATTCAATACATCATTCTGAACCCCCCACGTAGATATTTTTCGTCGGTTATTAAAAAAAACAGCCGTTTCCTACAAAACTCCAATAGTCAAAATGTATGGAACAGCTGATTTTTTTGGAGGTTCAAAATGATGAACTGAATTCGTGGTTACCGTTTTAGCATGCAGTCTCCACCACCTTGTATAAAAAACTTTTTTGCAAAAAAAAACCGACTTCCAAAAAAACACTAAAAAAAGTGGAAAATAACTTTACTTTCGGAAGTCGGTGACTATTGTTTTTTTTCACTGACTTTTTTGCCACCGACTTCCGAAAGTAAAGTTATTTTCCACTTTTTTTAGTGTTTTTTTTTCGAAGTCGGTTTTTTTTTGCAAAAAAGTTTTTATTTTACCCTTTTTAGTTATCGTATCACACACAAATCCTTGTCAAGTATCAATTTCGCAATTTCTTTTACTTGGATGACATTTTTTCCACCTATTTTGATTTCGAAACCAAACTGCTGAACCGATTTTGATGAAATTTCTATGGGACCAATCGGGAAGTAGATCCATTCAGATAAAAGAAGAATTAAAAAAAAACATACAACCGAATTGAGAACCTCCTCCTTTTTTTGAAGTCGGTTAAAAAGAGAATCTGACCCCTTTCCAGCAGACCTATCAGAGGTGCAAATTGCCAGATTTTTATTACACACGCTCAATGAAAAATCCTACACAATTTGCAACAGCTATTGCAAAACAATTCTGTAAGTTTAACGTCTTAACGTTAACTGCTAGAGTGACATACATACCCATATACATAAATGTATATGTACATATATATATATATATCTTTGTATAATTATGTTGTACATAATCGCTATGCGGGCGTTGATAAGGAATTTTAGTATTCGCTTTATTGTTTTCTTTGGTATTTTTACGTCTTACTATGGTGTAGTTTTCAAGGTCGGCTATTGCTCCTAGAGTCTAGATTATAAAAGAGAATTTTATGGATTTTGGAGAGAAACGGCAATAGAGTTAATGGACTTTACTAGTCGATCTTCTCTGTAGGAACCATGACTGAGTTTAAGTAAGAAGGAAATTGCTGAACGATTTTCATAGGACATGTAGAATTGTAGATACGCTTTGTAATTGGTCCCTAGTTAATTTTTTTACTTTGACTGGATTCCTTGACTGCTCAAAAATGGGTAGGTACATGTATATTGAGTTTGAGGACCACGATGGTATTACTGCAACGCAAAGGCAGCTAGTCCATAGAAAACGAACGAGCATTGAATGCTAGCTAGTCTAAATATTGTGTATACAGTAGCTTAGAGTGTAGGTATCTCTGATTGAATGATTACCAGCTCAATTTAATCTCGTTACCGTATTTAGGTTAGATCTCAGCAATTATGTTCGCTTTACAATATTATGAAATAGGCACGTAACAACTGTTGCAAGTGTGTGCAACGAGATACTGCAGAATGTTATTACTTATATATTTAGTACCTAGGGATATACACAGGCAACTAACTTAACTCAGCCTTATAAGGACGTTCGAATTATAACTTTAACTTAACAGTAACATTGTAAAAACAGAGACAACGCGGATTACAAAAACAAGTCAACAAAAAAAGTTACTCGGCACAGGTCAAAAGTTACACCTAACCAAACCTATTCCATACAGCCAGAAACGTCACGTAAACGTCAAAAACAGAATACACGCGAGATGCAAGCAACTAAAACCATTTTCCATGAGAACAGTCCATTGGATCGCACAGCACAATACACACGGTTAACGGAAACATCACAACGGTACATTCATAAAAAAAAGTTAGTGAGAAAAAAGTTTTAACAATAAAAAAAGTAAACGAACGAATCTTGTTCCTTTTTTTTTCATTCGATATTTGAATTTGTATCACAGACACCTGTCGGGTAGGTCATTTATAATGTCGTTGCGGGCGCGCGGCTCTCGCGGGGCACGGGCGAGGACTGTCCGCAATTGTTTACTGTAGGTGAGCCGTCGACTCTACAAAGAACCTCTTCGTTAGAGCGCATGATTATGGAGAGTTGGGTGAAGCATCTGTGAGGCCGTTGAAGACAATTTCTGTTTTGATGCTGACTTGGTATTTAGCTTGAAGACTATAAGTTTGCTAGTTATGCAAGAACTTTATAAAAAAAAGTATTTCCTATCAATTAATTCACACAAAATAAATTAAAAGCACACATCTTTAAGGAACTCCTAATTTATATCGATGCAAGGAATGGGACTCTTTCAATTATCATCAACAAAATTATTTATTTTCAGTAAAGCCATGTTTATTTAATTATTTTCTATGAATAGAGAAGTTGCCAACTAAATTATAAAGGGCTATAATTAGACTTGGTTATGGTTGAGAAGGTCGAAGGCTTGTGTCATGTAATCATATCACACACCAGAAAAAAAAATTTGGTAAATTTAATAAAAAAAAGCTAAAGCTAAAACCGGAATAACATTAATAATAAATTGTACTATTTTGTGACTAGGTCATGTTTGTTTGCTCCATGTCTGAGATAGAGTTTTTAACTGTCTGACTGTTCTGAGTTAACATGCCTATTATATGCTAGTCTAAACAAAACTAATTACAATCATTAGGCCCGGACTCCACCAAAGGGGAGACGTGCGTGGATGTGCGAAGCGGGTTGGCTTATTCCCAGGCGCTCCATAACTTTATTACACCAAATTAAAAAAAAGCAATATAATAATAATAAATAAAATCTTTCCCATGAGCTCCAAAAATTGTAAAGTACAGATTATACAAAAATGTATAAAGCTGTGATGTTTAATTGTGTTTTGTTTTTATTTTAAAATACATAGATTAAGGTAAATTTAAATGAGAAGACTGTAATATTTAATTCTTTAACTTTATTTTGTGTGACAAAGTCAATTTGTGATGACAGAAAGTGCATTGTGAGATAACTTTATAAATTTTACAATAGGTATAAGTACATACTTAGCATAAGATTGATTTGTAACTGTAGGTACTGAAACTATTTGCCTTAAAATATTAATGTTATGCCTAATGCCTAATTAAAATATTAATGTTAGCAATTTGTGTTTTGTTGACCTTACGCAATTTAGTTTGGAGCTCTTGGGAATCAATGTATGGAGAACAAAAGATTTGGAGCTCCTGGGAATCAGTCAGCGGGTTGGAAAAGAGATATTTAGGAGCTAGGTACACGAAAAAGATTATGTAATACACACGTTTCATTGGAAGAGAAGTGAAGGTGCTGTCAAACCGAGTGGACAGGACTGCGGACTTGCTGCAGACATCGGACTTTGACTGATATTTTAGTACCTACATAATCTGTAAAGTTGCGGTGTCCACAGCCCGGTCTTAAATCAGTCCGCCCGGTTAAACCGCATCTTAACGGTCAGACTGATGGACAAATAGTGGATCGGCTGCGAACAGCAAACACCTCCATATCCCCTTCCACCTCGTAACGGTTTAGTTAGAGTTTTATAAGGTTAGGGTCTAAATCTATAAGACGTCCCATTCTACTTGGGGTCTTGGCATCATTTACTTCTTTCTCTTTCATATCATTCCTCACATAAGACTTCAAAAGATGAGATATAAAATGACAGTTCGGAACCAAATAGTTTTCCACCTATTTCTTCATCTACGCCCACGCATACTCTATGGTCAGGTGGTAGACACGGCACCGTGGCTAGTCGGCACATCGGGCATTCCGACCGACATAGCCCGCCGGCGAAAGTAAACCTTACCAATCTTACGCGAGCCTCTTCACACATCACTTACAACCAAATCCACACCTTATTTTTTCTACTCCATAGTTGATTTCTCAACAACAGTTCACCAGCTTCTCCAATCACGCACAAAAATTAAATTATATTCTATTTTTGTAAGGCTAGAGTTGGTTTTTGATTGCGTTGTAAAACAGGTATTGTAATATGATGGTCAGGGTATGGTGGACGGTGAAATAATGCCCCGTAAGGCCTAGGGATTCGTTTCTTATTGTGTTTAATTGTATGTAAATGGCGTGGTACGATGCCCTTAGAAGACTTTCAGATATTAAAAAGTGTGGAATGGAGAAATTAAAACACCTTGTTACTTCTGTTTGGCACATTCGGTTCGGTATTTGTTGTTTGCTATCATTCGACTCATTATCGGCAAATTCGGTTCGGCATCTACAATTGTTTTTTTTTTGCTGCAGCCGATCCTGTGTGTATCATCCCTAAATGTAATGCTTATGATATTAATGGCAAAGCTTTGGTTTGAAATGAGTTGAGAAGGAAAGAATAAAAGAAAAAGGTCTCGGCGATAAGCTGTTTGATAAAACTGCAGCTCTTAACTAGGGATTTACGGAACCGGGTTTCGGTCCCTGGGAAAAAACGGGTTTTACCATGGGACCGCCTACTACCACATACTCTTAACGGGTCATTTAGGCACCAAGGAACAATTTCCCTTACTCCGTGCTGCAGAAAGCACGCGAAGCAGTTGGTTTGGGCTGTCATTCGTAAATGTTTGAAAGTCGTTACGGGTAGTTAGTCGAAAGCCGAAACTCGTGCAACCATTATTTCTAAGGGCTTTTTACGGAGACGCGGCAAGGCCCGCTTTCAATTCAAACATAATTATGGCGATTTATGAGAGCGTTTACGGAGAAGCGACTTTACGCGTCGGGCGCCGCTCGACACGCCGCCCGCCGCGGGCGACGTGCCGGGGTGCGGATACATACATCAAAAAAGTTTGCCATCCGTTTGTTTGCGGTCCATACGCCGCGGGCGACGCGGCGGGCACCGCGCAACACGTTGCCAGACGCGCCGCGCAACGTGCCGCCCGAAGCACCTCGTCTCCTTAAATGAGCACGTCTTAGGGCTTATACATCGTACAGGGCTTATACATCGTCTTACCCAGTGAATATGGAGATCAGATAGGCGCTCCATGTAAAATACTGGTCTTTAGTTGCATCCGGTAAGACTGGAAGTCGACTCCAACATTGTTGGTATAAGGATGACGATGACCAATTTCCAGGATGAAACTTATTTCCGGAAAAAAATATTTGCAAAGAAAGTTATCTCATAGAAAAGACATCAACGAGTGAGGTTGCCGTTTAATTTCTCAATTTTAGGATTTAAATAAAATTATTGTTCTTGGATTTGCAGCTGTGTGCATCACTAGGCTACCTCTTCTAGGGGAATATTGGCTACCAGATAAATTAAAAAAAGTTGAGATTATGAACATTGTGGTGTTTTTTTTTTTAATTTATGGAGCTGTGGAAAGCAGCCTCCCAGTAAGATTTCCCATCGGCCAAAAAATTTACAAACAAACTTACAAGTCCTATCAAACACCCCTTTAGCGGCACGAAATTTATTTAAACTTTGCTCACTTTTGGATTTTAAGCAATTCTCGAGCAAAATTTGAAACTTCCAGACCCAATAGTCCGTGTGTGCGTTGTCTATCTGCGAGTAACTACAAGATTTTTAGTAAATCCTCCTAATAAAACATTGGTATTGATTAAATTACATAAATGTAGAGCTGGAGGTCTAGTACACCTACGTGCATTCAATATTGTAAGATACAAAAACAATGTAGCCGCGTTTCTGCAGCAAATGAATATATTTGGCGATTATCGTCCATTTATCAAGTAATTCATTCAGTCAACTACTCTTTAATTATAAAACTCTTCAATAGGCTTTATTGGAAGTTATTAGTCCCCCCTCTCCAACTAGCACTTTCTTGTCATTTGTTTTTCGGAACACCGAATAATATAAATAATTTGCCCTTTAAAAACATACTACCCTCGAAGCGATTCGGGCGCAGCATATAACTTTTTTGACCCTACAACGCCAACGGCTACGCGGTATGATGATGTTGTAGCTGCACTAGCTACGAGTTTGTTATCAACGCGTTGCTACGAAATTTTTGACAGGCAATTTATGAACTATGTATTAAATATGTGTTGGTAAAAAATAACACTGAAAATTAAAGAAAATACATATTAGGCTAATACATCGGCACATTCAATTAAGCAGTAGCAATAAAGTCGGTCTGTTCAATTATTATACATATTCGCTTTCATACCAATCGATTCGATTTCAAATTTCAATCGGCAAACTCCAGTCGGTATCTATGCTCACTGAATCATGTTAGGGTCGGCTTGGCACAATTTGCGACTTTTCCCGCACGTACATATACGTGATGTATAGATACGTACGTATGTATTGTAGATACGTATGTCTACATATATTTTTGCTTCGCTTTGTTCGGGTTGGCTCGATTCGGCAAAGCCGAGAGGAGCTTTACCGAATCGAAGCGACCCGAACGTGTGTGTGACATGATAGAGCCTCACCGCTCCATGGTTTATGCAGGTCTGATGTATTATTGTCCCGCCACCCCAGCTAGAAGTGACGAGTAGGAACACCCTGTGGTTTTAGTCAGCAAGTCTGACAGACCCCTCCGCCCAACCCACGGCGGGGGGCATCCATGAGGATTTCCACAAGTAAAAAAAGGCGTTATGTATTTTTGTAATGGCGACCTCTGTACACCTGAAATGATGTGTCTGTGTGACATTCTGCAGTTACATTCGAGCCACACTCGCCATACCGCAGCGTAGTACAGCATGAAAAGGATAGATGGCGCTGCCAAGTAAGCAGATAGAATAGCAGTTGGCACTTAGCATTCTCTGCCTAGCGGGCAAAAAGGCAAGAATGTCCTATACTAACACCTAATGCCCAAGTATTATTGTTCGATGTTCGAGTCAGCGCCTAGAATTGCATTTTTATTCAGGCATTCATTTAGGTGTCGTTTAGTGTCAGCGAAAGCGGGTATTAGGCTGGAATCTATAAATCTTCCTTAACCTATGCTTTGCCTAAGACATGTTCTCGCCTCTATCTTACACTTGCAGTTTCCAAAGATACGAGGTCATAGTACGAGGACCTAGTTATTTCCTACTTTACTGGATTTTCTATTTGGTAATTTATCATTTTTAAATAAGTTGCATTCTATTGTAGTATGGCGAAATCTGACCTGCATCACTACATAGTATAAAACGAAGTCGCTTCCCGCTGTCTGTCTGTCCCTATGTATGCTTAGATCTTTAAAACTACGCAACGGATTTTGATGCGGTTTTTTTAATCGATAGAATGATTTAGGTATGCAATTTGTCAAGGTTTTGTGTAAATTGGATGAAATATGACGGTAATTGTTGGAAGTGTCGGAAAAAGTCAAGCCGCCTAATATGCTCTAGTACCCGAGCGAAGCCGGGGCGGGTTGCTAGTAAAATATATTGTAACATCTTTGTTTTTACCATATTTTATGCAAACAAATGTAGGATTTACCTACAGGGACAGCAGAGTTAACGACGAACGAAGAAACAACTTGCATTATTTTAAATCCCCATCGACCACCATTACGTGTTTTTATACACATGTTAAAACTCATTTTCTGAAACACACCCTCATCATCATCTGCCTAGCCTTTTCCCAACTATGTTGGGGTCGGCTTCCAAACCGGATGCAGCTGAATGAATACCAGTGTTTCTGAAACACACCATTAACTAAAAAAAACCTACTCTTAGACAAAAAAAAAAAACACAACCGGCCAGGCACATCATATACTAAACTGTATTAAATTTGGTATTTTAACCCTCATTATTATTTCCTTTATTTATTTTTCTGACTTATTTTGACATTTTTAAATATTCCTATACAAAATTAGTATAAAAAACATTTAAAAATATATAAAATAGTAACCCACCGGCCCCGGGAACAGGGTCCGAGCTACCGGTGGTCAAGGCTCTTGAGAGAGGAACCTCCTAACAATACGCGCCGTGTCCAGAAGTACTGTTTTCTGAATCAAGCCCTTGATCCAGCTGCCAAGCGAGAGCCTCCTCAGATGTTTAACCCTCATTATCATTACTTACCGCACTAGCGCTTAATTCATCCATGCATCTTGATCAAGACTCGTCAAGTGAACTACGAGAGGTATTCACAGTTATGGGGCATAATCACAGGAATAAAAACAAACAAGTACATAATTATGAGAATTTATTAAATAATTTTAATTAACCAATTTAAACCTAAATATTATCACATTAAATATTGTTTTAAATAACTAACTAGACGTTGATACAACGTATAGTACACAGCCATATTGATCTAAATAACAAGTTTTTATCATAACTAATAACTATGTCTTCATGGTTGCTTCCTTGGAAAACAGAAAGATGAACAGTGCTATAGAAACATACATATGGTCCGATAAACGCCACACTTGCAATATTTAACTCCATTATAACGAAACGTTTTTAATAAGTGGTACTCTATGATATGGTAGCTAGGCCCAGAAGTCAAGGTTTAGTACCCCTGTGAGATTCTTTTTTTTTGAGCCTAAATCTAGTTTTTATTTAAACGGTCCCGATCTTTACAGAATCAAAGTTTGTCAAAATATGCCTTTTTTCAAAACTATCACTTTTGAAGCATTGGCTTCAATCGATCGCAGTTTGAGCCCAAATTGAGTACCGTATAGGTCGCTCGTCGAAATTTTTACGTGTGAGCAAGAAGCTTACATCGAAGCTATCATATCTAAAACCAAACTACAAACAGCGCTTTTCTAGGGCAATAAATTTTTACCCTGAAAAGCACAGTCTCTTCTGCCCTCTAAGAAGTAAACAACACAGCCATAGTCTCAACTTAGTAATGTAAAACCGTTATTTAGCGTTAAGGCTGCACAGGCTGGCTGGTGACGGATATCCGGAGCTGGGGCATCGAGCTGTTGTTCTTCTTTTGCTGCTGAACAATATCCGTGCCCCATGTCCACTGTAACAAAAGAGAGCAGAGGGTTATTGATGTAAACATTTTTGAAGCACATCATCTCATCATCTTCCTGCCCTGGTCCCATTCTACTTGGCGTCGGCGCAACACGTTTTCTTCTTCCATTCTCCCCTGTCAACCATCACTGCATCATTTACTCCTTTCTCTTTCATATAATTCTTTACACAATCTGACGTAAAGATCGGGATGAAAGGTGCCTTATAATCTTCAAAAAACATGTTTAGTCGCTTGTGAACTTGTTTGAATTTTCACGGAAATCATTGCAAGAGCTCTAAACATAGGAAAACAACTATTACTCTGAATAAAATTCCAATTCGAATGGAACTTAATCTAATACCGCTCTCAATTAAGATACCATTCTAAGCAGCTATCCAAAATTAACGGATACACTCTCTATAAATGGACATGGTAACGAACAGCTATAAAATTGTTTGTTGAAAATCAAATAAATCAGAGTCAGAATCACTGTGTTATCACTGTCTTATTTTTTCATACGATATTGAAAGCTGGATGCTGAAAGGATATATGCAAGGTGTAGTTTTGCATCCTCATCAAATTCAAGGAGGTAACTATGCTTATGATTCTCGACCCGAATCAATAATAAAATGGGTAGGTAATTTCTTATATTTTTTTCTTAATATCGAAAATCGGTAAGTTTATACGACCCGTATTAAAACGCGGCCCGTCTAATACCAGCCCTATAACCGCGCTTTCACACACACAAACAAACGCAGACGTTTATTCGATGAACGGGTTATTGTCCTCTTTTGAGAAGGGTTTCATTATGAAATAGTGTCAAATTAAAACAACTAAAAAAAGCAACGTTTATTATTATTGAACAGGTACCGTAATTTGTATTGATTATTTACGTCTTCTATGACAACCTCCTGAATTTTGACGAGGATGCAAAACTACATCTTGTATAGTAGTCCCCCAAAATGCTGATACTATTTGCTGGCTGTTTATTACCCGTATGTTTTTGTTTTCGTGTTTTTTTTGTTCTAATTGAAATAGAAAGCCCCGAGTTGATTGAATCTCCGATGCAGGTGAATGATATCGTTACTGATTAATGCGAGTAAACATAAAAATAGTCAACAGGAGTCAACGACTGACTTTTGTTTAAATGCTTTTTAATTATTAGGAATGTGATAACAAAACAAAAGATTGTAAACATTATTGATTGTAGTGGTAATTGGAACAATGTTACCTAGTTTACGTACGATCTTGTTTTGTATTGATTTGTCATCACGTTAAAGCGTGACAGATAAAGAAATATGACAAAAACGTGAAAGATTAAACTTTTACATTTGGTACTGTTTCTATGTGTATCGGTTTATTGAAAATGTTATTTTGTTTTCTGATCAACTTTGTAGTGCTTAATATACGTCATTAATAGACAGTATATTTTGGGTCGACTACAGGATATTTATCTTCAGTATCAATATAGGAAAATCTGATTTGCAAGTCCTGATTTACTAACTGATGACACAGAACATTGAGACGGCTTGGCGGGTGCTGTTTATTCGCACTAACAAACAAATGACGTATAGAAACTGACGGATTGCAGAAGGCTCGTGATAGAAGTTTTTATTAAAAAAAAAAACGTTGCCCCACTCTAGAAATATATCCCGTATCGTGACAGCCAGACCCGGAACATATAATAATTGTATGTAGGCCATACAAATATTTGTTAAGTGCAGATATCGAACCCGTGACGTGCAGCGCAGCATCCACTCACTCAGCCACTGCGCCAACGTTACAACAGTGCGCTCAACGTTCTTTCAGCACCACGAATTTTATTAAAATATTATTGAGGCTTAGAGCCTAGTTTGATACCCTTAAGGACTCCAACATCAGTAAGTCCAGTAACAATCAAGTTATACTAACCACAATAACAGCAAACACAGCTCCCAATGAGTAGCCAGCGAGCACGTCACTCCAATGGTGCTTGAAGTCAGTCACTCTGGAGAGAGCGCAGAACCAGCTCAGCATGACCACGACGAACTGGATGACGTGGCGAAGGGTCCTCGTGCCTGACCAGGTCATACGGCTTTGTAGGTACAGCTGGAAGGAGACAATGGGTCTTTAGATGAAGTAGCAGACTAGATAGATGACGAAGAAAAAGTATTGGAAGAGCTGAAAAGAAATGATATGAAAGAAAAAGAAGTAAATGATAGCGTGACGGTTGACAGAGGAGAATGGAAGAAGGAAACGTGTTGCGCCGACCCGAAGTAACATGGGACAAGGACAGGAAGATGATGATGATGATGATGATTGGAACAGCTGAAAACGATAGTGGTAATGCACCAATAGAATATGGAACGTTTTTGATGCAGATTTAAAAAAAAAAACGAATTGAAAGTGAAGGATGAAGAGAACTGATTGCATCATCATTTACCCAGGACTAGTAGCAGTAGTTACGTCTTCTTCTTATCGTGTAGTTAGTGCCTAACCTGGTGTCAGAGTTTTTATGCCGCCCAAGGGCCTCTGACTTGCCTTTGACATACCGTCGAGAAATATCTGTCAGGTATGCTGGTTTCCTCACGATGTTTTCCCTCATCGAAGCAAGTGATAATTATAGGTACAATACGCAATAGGTGCAGTAGTTACGTTGTAAATCTACATATATTTACAGGGTCGCCCTTGTAAGAAGATATTAACGGGCCGCTGCATAATACGACATGATGATTACAGACCGTGAAGATAATTTATCTTCACAGTTTGTTGATTGAGCAGCGTACAATTACTTAGTGGCCTTTGACAATCATGAAGATCGCATGATACCCTGTCATCCGATTCTACAGTATTACTTACAGTTCATGAGGAAAGAGGCATTCATTGAGAGAGTTGCCTTATACTGACTAATTACTGGATCAAACCAGAAGACCACTACGATGAAGGAGAATGAAATTAACATACAACCCATGATGGAAGCATCATCAGAGCCTTAGCTCTGTAATCTGTATCTGTGCCCTGTGTCTGTATTGTTTGTATACTCTTAAGTATACAAACAATATGCTTCATTGTCATATTTATCTAATGAGATGACAGTAATAGGAAAGTATGGAAGAAGAAGGCATGCTGCGCCGACCCCAAATGAATTTGAATAAGGGCAGGACAATTATGATGCTTTATTGTCCATTAAAGTACCACCACGACAAAGTATAATTGTACCAGTGGCGTGCCTAAGGGTTAACAATACGGCCAGCCCATAAGGCAAGCAGACTGTTCAGAAACTGTAACATCATGAAGAATAGCAGGTTATAAGGGCAAGCCAAGATTTTAGGCTTGTATGAAAGTACCGCCACTAATTGTACGTTTAAAAAACATAAGCCAATACTCACAGCTAGATAGATCATGGTGTAGGCAGACCAGGCGGAGTGTCCACTCAAGAAACTCTTGCGCATGTCACTGATTCTGTCCGAGTGGGTGCCGGTGCATGTGTAGTCTGAGGAATGTATGTACCGGTTCTGCCATTCTGAGGAGGTGCAGTCCACTGAAGGTTCACATACCTGGGGGAGAAAGAGGAGGATTAGCACAAATATAGTAATTTTTATGAACAGATATACCTAAAAAGTAAGTTCTTACATGGTACATAACGTAACCGGTGAAAAATGGGTTTGTGGTATTGGTACACCTCTGCAGGACCCTTTGTGGAATACAGGTGTGAAGTTATGTTATATTTTATCACATAAGGTATGTGGAAGTGTTTCCCTAAATAAGTTGTAGTTTTGCATCCTCGTCAAAATTTAGGAGGTTGTCATGGAAGACGTAAATAATCAATATTAATTACAGTACCTGGTCAATAATAATAAACGTTACTTTTTTTGTTGTTTTAATTTGACACTATTTCCGAATGAAGCCCTTCTCAAAAGAGGAGAATCACCCGTTTATCGAATAAACGTCTGCGTTTGTTTGTTTGTGTGAAAGCGCGGTTATAGAGCTAGCATTAGACGGGCCGCGTTTTAATACGGGTGGTGTAGTACACTTACCGATTTCCGATATAAAAATTACCTACCCATTTTACTTATTACTGATTTGGGTCGAGAATCATTAGCTTATTTACCTCATTGAATTTGACGAGGATGAAAAACTACACCTTGCATTATTATGTGGACTAGTAAATAGCAAGTGCTGTGATTAAACCCGTTGGCGCACGATACTGGTTTTGTTTTAAAAAAAATGAATATAAGTAGCACAGTATCTTGACCGTTAGAAGGAATGGAGGAAGGTCTTTTGCTAGCAGTGGGGTGGTATAGGCTAGCTATAATAATAATCATCATCTGCCTAGCCTTTTCCCAACTATGTTGGGGTCGGCTTCCAGTCTAACCGGATGCAGCTGAATACCAGTACTTTACATGGAGCGACTGCCTATGAGACCTCCACAACACAGTTCGTACTGGGTAATACGAACAGCTATAATAATACTAATAACTGAAATTTAGCACTAGTTGTTACCCGAAGGTTGAGATGACTTTGAAAAGATTTCACCGGCTATCTCGACTCTGGGATTCCTACGGTTCCCAATTACCGAATTCTGGTAAAAAAACTTCTTTGTAATATAACTGTACCGAAACTCATGTCGTCTCGATTCAGTACCTACACGATTGCTATTCAATACAGGGGGTCTAAAATGGCCACTTTAGCACAAAATTATATGATAATAATATGAATTACGTTACAATTCGTAAAATCGTCACAAACTGATAATTCAACATATTAACTGTGTCTGTGACCATTTTAAGAATTTTCATGTGATTCATATTATTATCCTATTGCGTTCTGCTAAAGTGGCCATTTTAGGCCCCCAGGTAGCCCTGCAAGATTTCCTTAAGGTAAATCAGGAACTAATTGCAAACAATGACCACGAGAGTCGGAAGTCAACATGCATCAAAGCAAGGCCTCATTTACGATCATGACTAATGCAATAGTAACGAAGACATCTGCTTGATTCATGAGACAACTATCAATAAACCGTTTATAATAATTCTAGATACGTTACTATTAAGTATATCTGAAGAAGATACGGAAACTATAATTCGATAATAAGATGCCATCTTGTTATCAACGTGGAAACCAAATAACTTTACGATCAAATAATTAAAACAGGAAATGTTTACTATCGATAAAGATAACGGTATCATTTAACTGTGTATTTGAATTGTCAATTAGTAGGTACATTTAATAATTAACGTCATAGCTACATACAGTTAACCTCTTACAATCTCTGTCTCTCTCTTTTAAACCTACTGAGAGTCCAAAACAGATCCTTATAAATTATCCCTGTGAGGGATTATTAGTATGCTACTGGTACTCATTTCAAAAGAATTCTTTGAATATAGTATGTAGTTATGACAATGAATATATGGCGAACTTCACAGACGTAATAGATATCGATATTTAAACACTATATTTTAATACTTCAAGATGGACGTTGACTTCAAAAAAAAATAGTACATTTTTTCCTCGATTTATCAGGTTTGGACATCAAAGGTACTCATCAAGTCTGTTAGGTTTCGCTAGCTATTAAATTGACCTTGTAGTATGATACTATTGCATCTTAGGACTATGAAAGTCATCTTGTTCTAACAGGCAAACATTCAATAATAAATATTATTGTTTCCGCAACCGTGAACATCATTGTAATTGACATATACACCTTGATTGGCTGCATTTTGATTATGTCTAACTTATAAGACACTATTAAGTGTCTATTGTAGGACGACTCATTGTTTGAGTCTTGTATCGCTTTGTGACTTCATTAAATTATCTTTGGAATGACTTTTCTTGATAAGATCACAGTATTTTCAGTTTGTTTTTAGCTGCATCCTAGCTTAAAGGTAGAATTGTGAACTCGCCCGCAACTACAAAACAAGAGCTGCAAAGCCGTCCAATTCTAATAAAATTCCGTAGTGTCAGCAACGGGTAGGTAATTTTGCCATCTATGGAACTGTTTCTTTTCATAGACAAAACATAACAACACGCCTTTCATCCCCGAAGGGTTAGGCAAAGGTGTACCTAATAGTACACCCACATTTCGCAAGTCATGTTTAAGTCCAATGTTATAAAGGGCCATCAACCGGGCACGAATCCAGACTTCGTGACTGCTACTGAGAAATTCCAGATGAAAAAACGCAACAGCCCTTTGCCCGACCTGGGAGTCGAACCCAGCACCTCATGCTCAGCAGTCGCGCTTGCGGCCACTAGACCAACAACGCAGTCTACACTTAAAAACTTAAACTCTAATCCAGACTAGTCCTAAAAATTGATCATTCAGAGTCCTGCTCACCAAAAAACTAAATTAACAAACCAACTTACATCAAAGAAGTGAGGCCGAGGTCTTCCAATGACGTTCTTGGCGATATTGACCGCTATTTCCGAGAAGCACAGCCCGATGGAGAAGCCAACAAAGGCACAGTAGAACCCTCGCACCCAGGGCGGGATGGACACGCCGAGGCATCGCTCATCGTCGCGGGACTTGCGCAGGATTGCCCACTCGCATATTAGGAACTGGGGACAAAAGAAAAAGATGATTGTTTATTTGCTATTTTGATGTCTACACGCATGTCGAATGGTAGTGTTATTACTACAAATGGGTGGTCACACATCCATGGACAAACCTTGGCAAGCGTTACTTAACCTTAAAGATCGATCATGTGATCTGTGTGTCATAGTTACTACCTATTTATTAAAATAAAATAAAGAATAATCTTAATACGCTTAGGAAATTGTACTATAAACATTTACTATAAAATTCCATAACACTGCAGTATTTTCAACCTTCTAATCAAGTTGACCATTGAAGCGAAACAGTTACTACTCGTAAAAGGTACTGTTTAAAAATAAACTCCACCATCTTGTACTAGGCAAACAATCGAATCATTGTTGATAAGAATGATTGGAAACAATTAATTTTTAATTTCACTTTCATGAAAATGATGTGCGTGTTGTACAATTGAATCCCCGCGTCAATAGGCAGTCGATAGCTATTAATCTATAAAAGGCACAACAATAGGTAATTATGATGTCTGCACAAGTTAGATTAGTTCTACGCACGTGCATACAATACCCTAAAGCAAATGACGTGTTTTAGGGCCTATAGTTGTACGGAGTTATAGTTTGGCGTGTGACCTACGCCGCCATCTTGGTTTTTCAATACAATTTCCACGGACAAATTCACAAATGTTTACAACAGCAGCAGCGCTTGCCTGGCAATGTCATTCAAGTGCGAAAAGACTGTACAATATACATCTGTACGCACGTCGACCAAAACCAGTTTAAGCAGATTTTTCATTGTATTGGAAATCTACACAAAGCGAGGCCATGTTATACTGGAAATGCATATCTTGATGTGTGGCCGTATGAACAATATACATCTATACAAGCCCTTTCACAATGATTTTATTTTGGACAGCTAAATAGTGATTAAAATAATATAGTGTATATCTGTGATTCAAAATCAGAAGGTAAATAACTTTGAAAGAACAGTACCTCTTCATCATCTGCCTAGCCTTTTCCCAACTAAGTTGGGGTCGGCTTCCAGTCTAACCGGATGCAGCTGAATACCAGGATTTTACATGGAGCGACTGCCTATCCGACCTCCACAACCCAGTTAGAAGTGAGAAATGCGAAAACCCTTGGTAAGACTGGTTGTCAGACTTTCGGGCCACTGACTACTTGTAACGACTCTCAAAGATCTACAAATGACAGCCGGGACCAACGACTCAACGTACTTTCCGAGGCACGCGGAAACTCTGTATGTAACGGGCGGTTCCCCATCCACGGACCAACATCGACAAGCTCGGCTGAACCTAAAGATCAACCGAAACGACTGTTATTATATAGCCACGAGCTCCCTGAGCTGCCAGCTGTGCAGAAAGAACAGTCCCTATCACTTGGTATTTATAGACGGATAATTAATGGTCTACCTATGGGTTATCAAGCGGGCAACACTTTACTGATGTAAGAATTAATAATGACCTACACGAATTTCATCAGAAATTAATTTATCGAGTCTTTAAATAGACTTTACGGGCTCTTAAATAAGGTCAGTATACTGAAAGGTTGTTAACTGGTAAAGAGTAAATTCAATTGCAAATATTTTTAACTAGCCTATTGTCGGTTGATCTTAACACGTTACCCAAAACAAGAATGTAGAGATTGAATAAACAGTCAGTGTACAAAAAAAATGGTATTCAGCTACATCCGGTCAGACTTAAAGTCTACGTGGTTGGGAAATGGCTAAGCAGATTGATTTGATTGTATTTGTTGACTTGTGACTTGATTACTAGACAATTTCAGTTTTTCTACTGTATAGGTTTGCTCTAAACGAGGAGCTCGTGGCTAAACAATAACAGCCACTCGGATCGATCTTCAGGTTAAGCCGCACTTGCCTAGGTGGGCCTGTCTGGATGGGTGACCAAAAGCACGTTAAGCCGTTGGTCCCGGCTGTTATTTGTAGATCTTTGACTGGCGTTACAGGTAGTCAGTGGCCTGAAAGTCTGACAACCAGTCTTACCAAGGGGTATCGTATTACCTAGTACTTACTGGGTTGTAGAGGTCAGATAGGAAGTCGTTCCATGTAAAATACTGGTATTCAACTGCACCCGGTTAGACTGGAAGCCGACCCCAACATAGTCGGGAAAAGGCTAGGCAGATGAGGTTTGCTCAAAACAAACCTACTCATTCTTATGGAGCTGCATTACATTCAAAATACAAAACAATGACCTAGATTTGTTATCAAAACCCACTCGAATGCGACGGTATATTCCACCACCACATAAAAACAACTAATAGTACTACTGCATTGTTCGCTTAATAGGATAAGTGCATCAAACGTACGCAGTTAGAGTACAATGCAGAGATGGAAACAGTCCGGAAGATACGCAGACAGAGAATTGTGTCAATTTCTTGCAATTACTGCATGTATAACGTGGATCATAGTGCTTAAATGCTCCTACGTACATTTAACCAGTATTATTGATCTTGTTTGTTGACGTATTGTCTTTACAGGTAATCAACAATTTAGTGTTTGATACGTAGGATGACAACAACAACAATAAGAACGGTATTAAAAGGTATTCTGTCTAAATGTTGTATTTTGCAACAAACGCTTTTTTTTTGTTTTGCAAAACATCATCATCTGCCTAGCCTTTTCCCAACTATGTTGGGGTCGGCTTCCAGTCTAACCGGTTGCAGCTGAATACCAGTATTTTACATGGAGCGTCTACCTATCTGACCTCCACAGCCCAGTTAGTACTGGGTAATACGACACCCCTTGGTAAGACTGGTTGTCAGACTTTCGGGTCACTGACTACCTGTAACGACTGTCAAAGATCTTCAATTGACAGCCGGGACCAACGGCTTAACGTGCTTTCCGAAGCACGGAGGAAACTCGCTATGTATGGGTGGTCACCCATCCACGGACCAACCCAGGCAAGCGCGGCTTAACCTGACGATTGACCCGAGCGGCTGTTATTATTTAGCCACGTGCTTCTCTTGTTGTTGTTTTGCAAAACATAAAAAAGTAAATTGTTTTACGCTAAAACTTTCAATCCCATTGCATTTTTTCAAAGATGAATTGACTGACATGACTTTTTCAGTTTTTTTTTTTGTGACTAGGTTTTTCCGAAAAACTGTCACTGTAAGCCTGCATCATCCCACTGTTGGGCAAAGGCCTTTCCCCATGACTTCCGAAAAACACAAATGTAGCTGGCTGAAATTATGTTCCAATCAAGCAGTTTCAAATATGTGCCGCAGTTGTTGACAAAACTGATGAATAAATACATAATAAAAAATTTACTTAGGTATGGCATTTCGTTACAGTAATTTGCCAAGTTTAAATTTTCCATGTAAAACGCTTAGTAATATTAGTTTTATCAAGGTATGTTAAATATGGGTGCGAATACTTGGTACTCCCATAAAACAGGTGGAGTAAAATCTGATTATTTATTCGTCATGTTTTATTTATAGATTTTACTAACATGTGATAGATTTTTGCTCAAAATAAACATATATTTTTCCGGAAAATTAAAAAAAAATTAGATAGCAACTCTTTTTTTCGATCTTTTGACAAGTAAATCTGTGATTGCAGAAGATTTAATTGCGAAAACACGAAACTAAGCTATAAACCTAAACATTATAAATGCCTTTTCAGACAGTTTTCAGTTTCAGTTTTCAGTTTTCAAATGATTTCTCATTAGCAGGTTGATATCAGTAACACAATAACAACACTTAACAACATTCCAAACGTATTGATCGGTCATTAAAAACCACATAAATAAATAGAAAAAAAGTAACATCACTTGCAACATATTCCAACGTTTCCTCTTGTTCAGCATTCCTTTATCTCACCTTGACATTACACATTGTAACGTTAACATCGGGATATTACAAACTAATTAGTTCTGATTCCAATTAGAAATGCATGTACAATCAACGTGCAGTTTAGTATCAAGTTTCCAGCCACGTGCGTAGGCTGTGTGACATTACAATCAACTTGTACCACAGAATAAATATGTACGTGGTGGAAAGCACATCGACGCTAAAATGGTTGCTACGTATTCCGTACATCATTATGAACCCCACATTGAAATTGTTCATCGGTAAAAAAAACAGCTGTTCCATACATTTTGACCGAGTAGGTATTGCAGTTTTGTAGGAAACAGATGTTTTTTTTTTAATATACGGGTTGGAAGGGACAGCGACGCGAAAACGGAAACCATATACTCAGTACGTCATTCTGAACTCCCCCACAAAGAAATTTTTCGTCGGTTATAAAAAAAAAAAAAGTGCAATACCTACACGGTCAAAATGACTTCCAACTTGTGCATCGGAAAACATTAGAAATAATCGTATATTACAAAAACGAATGACAAAGGTAATTTGTCACAAAAATGTTTTGGTTTTAAAAACCATCGAAAAAATCCTCGTAATTTCAACTTTATCACAAACAAATAAAATGTCCATGTCATTTCCAATATGAGTGTGTGTGAATGTAGTACATTATGTCATGCTCAATATCAGGATAAATCCTGTACTACTGTACTGCGTGCACAAGGTCCAAGTTTCGATTCCCAGGTCGAGCAGTGTTATTGAGTTTTTTCAGCAAGGATTTCTCAGTAGCAGCCATAGATGCGGTATAATAGCGTTTGATGGCAATAGGATCGCCCCCTATTACATGGGACATAAACATAACTGGCGGAATGCACTACTGCCTAACCGTTCGGGGTTTACAGGCGTGACGTTATAATGTTATGTACTGTGCTGCTAATTTCTATGGTCACGTGCTCATGCTGTGTCATTTCATCAAGTTATTGTTCCAATTGCAAAACAGGCTATTAAGATTACTCATTGATTTCTAATCTTGTTTTGAAATAGATCGTCACGCGTTTAAAGGTTTTGCTAGTTGCTTCAGAATACTAGAAAGATTACTGTAGGAAAAAGAACAAAAACCGCAGGTAAACTGTAAGTAACCAGATTCAGATATCGGTGTTTTTTGTTTCTTTAGTCTCTACAGTAAATAAATTTAAAAAAATGAATAATTAGTGGGTAAATAATAGCAGCCACTCGGGTCTATCTTCAGGTTACGACGTGCTTGTCTAGGTTGGTCCGTGGATGACCGTGGGTGACCACCCATTACATACCGAGTCCCGGTTACCGGCGGCTGTCGTTTATAGATCTTTGACAGTCGTTACAGTTAGTCAGTGGCCCGAAAGTCTAACAACCAGTCTTTGCAAGGGGTATCGTATTACCCAGTACTAACTGGGTTGTGGACGTCAGATGGGCAGTCGCTCCATGTAAAACACTGGTATTCAGCCGATCCCAACATAGTTGGGAAAAAAGCAGGCAGATGATGTATCTCTACAGTAGCGAATGGAATTTTAAACAGGAAACCGTCGCGTAGTGTTATATTGCCTATAAAAGTCGTTGTTTTGTCAATCCATACCTTAGAATATGACCATTTCTGATGCACGGTACGTGAGATCATTTGGCGATGCAGAAGAAATTTTTACAAGCTCAGTGATTTGATAAGCCTTATCTTTCGAATAGACGTAGCAACTTATCCGATGTTAAGGGCTTATTTTACATCAAATGCTTCTTCATCAGCCTACGGCAGTCCTGGACATAGGGCCCTCCAATTTCATGCCTTTCCACTAACCTCACCCAGACGCTACCAACCACATGGAGGTCTTCGCTTAAATGATAAATACTTCTTAGTATGTAAATAGATACTTACAGCGATTGCAGGCAGAATTATGCCAACGCCTTTCAAAACGGGTACAGTGACAGTGTCCGGCTTGTACGGGTACATAAGACTCTGGTCCCCACAGAAGAATCCCCTCTCGAAAGGCTGCCACAGCAAACTCGTCCCAAATACACATAGTACCACTGGAACAAACGATAAATAACTTGAAGAACATCGTGAAGAAACATGAACGGTATTACAATTTACAGCGATCTTAATATTAGTTATTAGGTGTTTCTATAGGATGCTGTTGCTGCCGCCACTGATAAAATCTGTCACAATCACAGTGAGCTTTTTTATAAATATAGGATTTTTTAGGGTTCCGTACCTCAAAAGGAAAAAACGGAACCCTTATAAGATCACTTTGTTGTCCGTCCGTCCGTCCGTCCGTCCGTCCGTCCGTCCGTCCGTCCGTCCGTCCGTCTGTCAAGACCGTTTTTCTCAGGAACGCGTGGAGGTATCAAACAGGTGAAATTTCTATATGATACTTAGTTCTACTGTCCCTGGAAGCTGTAGAAAAATCAACCTTCTAAGTCAACGCAATCAAAAGATACAGCCACTTAGGCCGCAAATTTCCGCAAATTTTCGAAACTCGCACGGGAATCAAAACCTACAGGATACTTCCCGTGAACTTAGAATCTTGAAATTTTGTACGAAGTCACGTCTTATAGTACAGATATAGGAAAAATTACGAAAACCGTAAATTTTTAGTTTCGTCATATAAAAAAAAGTTATATACCCACAGGTTTGTATGGAACCCTCGGTGCGCGAGTCCAACTCGCACTTGACCGGTTTTTTTTATATGCACGCTAGGTTATGCATGACAGTTTTACATTTGCTTGCAAAACCTGCATGCAATACCGAGTTCATTACGATGATAACTGTACAGATTTCTCCCACACACGTTCATGCATGCACATCCGTAACCTATCTTCTTCTTTATTCTTCTTTATTCAACATGGACAAAGTGATCAGGAATCGAGATCATTGAACAAGCATGGTGATCAAAGCTTGTTCCTTCTCCCTTTGAGAAGAGACTTTTGCTGTGTGCACGGGACAGTAGCAGAACATTGCTCTGACGACCGATTTCGATGATTGTGTACCAATGCTGCTCATAAAATCACAACTGTTGGTTTTAACACATCTTGCCTATATTTCGCGTATAAGTATGATGACAAAGATAAACTGAGTAAACCAAAAAAACTAGTTAATATTTGATATCTACTTAATTAAAAACATGCTTGCATGCACGTTTGAGGAGTGTTAAATTTTTTTTTAGATATCATACGAGTTTTAAGCAAATAAAACGAAAAACGAGTTTCTTAGTATTATCTGTTGGGACTGTTCGTTGTTCACATAAGGAAAATTGACTAAAATATCTTTTTCGTTACTTATTATTAATTGCCTTATTAGTTCGAATCTCCGTCTGGTACGTCGATAAAAATATTAAACAAGTATAAACTGATATGGGGTGATTTAGAGACTTGTTAAAACAGAGTCAGATTCAAGATTTTTACTTTGCCATTTATTATTCAAATATCAAAACAAGATTTAGAGGTTATTTACTATAAATCAGTGTTACAGTGTATTTCTAGTTTTTTACCGCTACACAGGTTTATATCTTGTAGATATATAAGAATACTTTATATGCTTAAAATACAGGTGTTACTAGTTGTTAAAATCGGTAGTTTAGGCACAAACCACATTTTTAAACGATTTTTTTTTTAAACTGGGTAATATTTCTCTGGCGGACCAAATGACTTGTTAGAATTTTACTTTTTCTTTTTAGACTCTTTCGCTAACTAACCTAACAAATGTCATATGAACCCACGATAATACATAAGAAAAATGTACTGAAAAAGACAATAAATATAAACGTTAAAACCGTGGAACTCTTAGGAGGAGGCGACGAATTCACTTGAAGGGTATCAAGGGCTTTCCGGAATACCTCATAATCCATGTATTTTCAGGTATAATTTTAAGTTTTTTTTTTATCATCATTCTCCCGCCCCGATCCTAATTTATTTGGGGTCGATGCAGCATGTCTTTTTCTTCCATACTTCTCTATTACATGTCATCTCATGAGATACCCCCTTTCTTGTCATATCATCTTCACACAGTTATAGTTTTTCTTTTCAGTACTTAGAAAAAATCTAATTGCCCGTCGGTTTGCCAAAACCACTAAAACCTGCTAAACTATATAGTGCGCCATTTTCTTTTAATCGCCACATCAGCTTTGTATTACAAAGCGAACTACCTTTATAAAGGTTTGGAATGGAATGGCAGATAAAGGAAAACTCATCGAATTTGTAAATATATATTTATCTATACTAATATTATAAATGCGAAAGTTTGGATAGATGGATGGATGTTTGTTACTAAATCACGCCAGAATGGCTGAACGGATCTGGATGAAATTTGGCACAGATATACATTATAGTTTGGAATAGCACATAGGCTACTTTTTATCCCGGTAGGACGATCCCGTGGGTCAACTATCGAACTCCACGCGGGCGAAGCCGCTGGCACAAGCTAGTATATATATAACAGACAAATCCAACATAGCACACAAGTCAATTCACACAACACAACACAACACATAATTTGATTTAGACATAGGCATAGAAGAATCTATCTACATAAATGGTGTGTTTATTCCCACATGTCACTTAAATCCATGCTCGTTAAGCCAGAAAATCGGTGTAATTATTGTAGCTGACCTTAAGCCATTAACGATAGATTTAGATCGGTCAGTTAACTGCTAAACGGTCAGTTATTTATAAAACATTACCATTAGTTATACAATTAAGCATTGTATTTTGTAGCAGAACTGTAGAATATTTTTGTCTTTTTGTTAACAATGAATTGAATATACTAGAGCAGGCCCGTCCAACATACGGCCCCCGGGCCACCTAGCGGCCCGCATAAGTCTTTCATCAAACCCACGAGCTATTTAAAACTTTATAAGGCATCAATAAATATCGCGCGAACATGAAAATTGCCGTTTAATTCAAACTTAAAGGTCACTTTGCATTTCTTTTGGCCCGCTCTAGTTACAAAAATACGAAACTCCATAAAATTACGTTGGACAACATGTCCTAGAGTTTATGAAGCCTGCCTGTAGCGTCGTATTTAAAGTAGCTAAAAATAATAATTTACAATTGTTTGATATTTTCCTTTTCTCGTAGAACATTAAATGAATTCTGAACTAGTTTTTAATTTTTATCACAGCCTAATTAAATTAACAATTAAGTGTTCATTTCTCACGTAATTGCAAAATCGTCTAAACGACCTATTTAAACCTAAATTAATCTGTAAAACGTTACAGCGAGCCTTTATGTAATAACCATAACAACTGATATTTCACCTGTAACAAACTTTAAATTTGAAAAAGCTCTATTAAAATAATAAAAAAAAAACTTACATCCAATAATCAAGAAGCAGTCAATGACAAGCTTCCTGAGGATATGTATAGAAGCCTCTTCTTTCGACATGATGCTAGATGTCTTCTGCCGAATCCACACGTTCAGAAAATTCTTCGCCTTCACGTTCGTCCAACCACGGTCCAATATCCGTCCAGGTAGACGGATATTAACGAATATTCCCGGATACTAAGGTAATTTCTCTCGTATTATTTTTCTAGGCGTGTATACGCGTCGTGCGTACGCGTTTCGTCCGCTCTTATTGATACTTGCGCGTGCGTTTGACAGCGGTTCGTCGCTTATACTGATGTAGTTTACCGACCGGCTCGACTTAAATACCGCCCCCTATCTGCGGCTGATAACGTCATTGGGTTATAAACATAATTTAAAAAAAAAAGTATACGTCCAGGGAAGTGTGGATCGAGATTTAATGTAGAAAGATATTTTTGAGAAGGAGCTCGTCAGGGGATTTACTTTGACTGCACACACCTATCTATTTGCTTTGTTGCCATCTAAAACTGGTTGGTTTAATTTATTGTGTAAAAATAAATTATAAACCAGTTTTATACTTTATGGTTAGTAAAAGAAGTAAATTAGAATAATGTTAATGTTTAATTTGCATCTGAGTCTTAAACTTGTTCAAGTTCTGCCGATATCAGGAAGTCTTCACTTGGACGTGATTAAAATCTTCGGTTCGCTGATAGACAACGTACAGTCACGAGCACCAATATGTAAACACTTAGCAACTTTTAAAAGTGATTTTCTTCCACTGTTCTGATTAAAATTTCATGTTGCTACGAACACAGTATTTTTGAACTCACATTTTATGAAATAGATCCTATCTCCAAGTTACAATGGTTGTTTCTCGTGAAAATTGCTTTTTAATTTAGAAAAGTGTATACATATTGGTGCTCGTGACTGTACAGTCAAAAAAGCTGGGTTTTCAAAAGCATGAAATTTTCAACAAGAGTTACTTAAGGAACATAACGAAGACTTTTGATAATGATAATTCACCCTCTCGTCGGCGCAGCATGTCTTCATCTTCCATACTTCTCTTTCACTTGTCACCTCAGCAGTCACCAGCCATATTATCTTTCACACAGTCCTAAAAGGAGTTAGTTAAATAGGGGAGGGAAGTTTGTATTTTATTGCAATGGAAAATCCCATCGGGGACATGGCTTGTGCCTTTATAAAAAAATATTTTACTATTACCTTCTATTCTTCTAAGTATGCAATGAAAAACAAAACTCTATACGTCTAGTAGGTATCTCTTTCAATATCCGATAACAACACTTCCTTAATCATTCTAATACCTATTGAATTTTCTGCGAGTTTTCCTCATATTTTCTTGGCACAGAATATAATTTTCACGTAGGTAAGTAAAAAATTACGTATTTTTCAAATATTTCTGACCTATTAAGAATATCGCACAGAACCTAAATATCGTCACGTCAGTAATCAATAAGGTAAGCAGATTATTGTGTAGGTTTGGTTTATTAGGGGTGAAGAATTTCTGCCATAAATTTACTACTGCTGGATATTAGGTACTCCCTAATAGAGCAAAGGTTTGGAAAGAAAACTGATTTTTAGGGTAGCTTAGGGTCAGGTCAGTGAAAGGGCTTCCTGCATGGAGAACGTTATATTTTTTCACACAACAAATAAATTACAGATTTTAATGTGCTCTGGCAATTCGTCTCAGAACATTTGTCTCCATGACAGGCTGTCAGATAATGGCAGCCCGCCACAGAGGTCTATATTGACGGAGGAGTTCGTATACCTGCCGCTATAAGTAAGTGGTTCTTACCCCGGCAGTATTTCTTCTAAATGACCCCCAAACTCAGCAACAAATCTTCTGACCGTTTGACTTAAGAAAAACAAATAATAATAATATATATCGCTGGACATTACACACAGCGCCATCTAGTGCCACACTAAGCAACGAGGCTTGTGTCGTGGACACTAGATAGTTGATATACTACATAGATACTTTTTGTTTGTAAATACATACTTATTATACATATAAACATCCATGACTCGGTAACAAATGTCTATGCTTATCACACAAACACTTGCTCCTACCGGGATTCGAACCCGGAACCCTATGAACGTAAGGCAGCCTCACTACCGCTGCGCCATTCGGGTCGTCACAAAGGATTCGGTGATATAGTAAAGATGAAGAGATTGTCTTAATGCGCAAATCTCTAGAACTACGAGAACTAAGAGGGATGTTTCTTTTGCATTTAGTAGCCCAATTCTTTATTTAATATCACGATACGACCCTAAAGAGCCAAGCGGCGGGTGAAACCGCAGGGCACGGCTAGTATGTTATATAGGAAAATAACGTTTGAAGTCTTTTTTTTTCTGGAAAATCTGATGCAAGTGCACCTTATCTTAAGGAAAATGTCCTACCTCTAATCAGCAATGTAAATAGGATAATTAAACATTAATTAACTAATTTATTCTGAAATGAAAATGCATTTATCAGGTTCTCTTTTAAAATACACTGCAATCCAATCCCTTTCCTCATTAAAAGTCGTTACAAAAGTAGGACAAAAGAATTCAATTTATGTTTTCAGTTCTCGATTTGAAGAACAAAGGTAATTTTTTATCATGTTTGGTCTACGAACTAAGGGTGGTGGAAGGTATTGGAGATGGACTTAGGTAACTTACGCACAGGAAAATACGCTTTCGTTTGGTTAAAAGTGTTATTGGGTATTTCTATAAAGGCGCTTCTTCACGCGAGCAACCGCTACTAATGGTAACAAATTCACGTTTCGATTTTGGACGGAATCGGATTGTTACAAATTGTATCATTACAGGTTGCGCACTGTAATGTGAGGACCCTCACTCAGTGATGAAATTCTCGAACCAAGGAAGCGCCTGTCGTTTTTTTTTTTTGAGACACGTCTGGCTGTTGATGTTATCCCCGTGCCTTGGAAGGTTCTGTGCTGGATTTCTCTGTTTTCATGTCAGATGACCATCTCAGCAGACTATGAGGAAGAGTGAAGAGAGCGAGTGCGCCTGTGTTTTCGCACACACTTGTGCTCGGAATATTTCCTTCATCGATGGCTCGTCTCCTCTGAGATTGTCCGCTATTTCTGATAACAGATAAGAAGACTATTTAATTAATTTAAATTATAAATTTATATTTCGAAACAGATCGTCTTATGATAAATATTTTGTAGTACAAAATACGTCAGACATTTTAATTGAGATAAGCGATTTAAAAAATAAAGTAAGTTACATAATTTTAATATATTTTGGCATGATCATACGATTGCTATTTTTTATGGTAGACAATAATATTAGTTTACATGAGTACATTAAATAAATGTGACATTTTGCTAGGACGAGAGGAAGTATTTGCAGTGCTAGCAAAACAAAAGCTTGTAAAACCAGAAGAATTTGAGTGCAATTCTTCTGGACTTACCTATTTATCTTTGCATTCTAATCCCACGACAATCTTCTGTAAACTAGAAAATGATTTAATTGCCGCTATTATTTCAAAAAGAATATTTGTTTATTTCAGAACAAATATTTGTTGATAAACAGATTCTGCACAAGTTGATGACATGATGATATCATAATAACTTCCAGTAACAATATAATGCAATATCTTAAAAACTTCTTAATAATATTTGTTTGGGATACCACAGCTAAAAAAGAAATATATTTATTTTTTTTGCAAAAAATACAGAAATATAAATATTTACAAAAATCACAAAAAAGTAAGTGAAACAAACTAAAGGTTGACTTTTATTTGTTTGATTCACTTTTATTGTCTTCCAAAAAAAAAACACTACGAAACGTGAAAAATGCCTTAACTATCGGAAATCAGTGGCAAAAAAGTCAATGAAACCAAACAAAGTCACCGACTTCCGAACCTTTAGCTCCCGTGCCGTCTGCTGTGATGCCTCGCTCAATGAATACGCCTTAACAATATTTTACCGTACCGCAGTCTCGCGTAGCTCATCGCAGTGCAGGTCCGTTTGGACCATAAGACCAGTACATTAGGCAAGGACTGGCGAGTAGCGACTACAAGTACAGAGGCGAGTGGCGAAAACCTAGACAGTGACTGTTGACGCTACTGTCCGATCGGTTTACACCACTATCATTATCTACTTACCTAAACACTTGATCAATGTAAATCGGGTCTAACCACCCATATCGACGCAGAATCGCTAAAACCCGCTATGCTTCCAGATTTATTATGCGAACCGCCAGTCTGTGGAATTCACTGTTTCCTGATCATTATAATCTGGACCTATTCAAGGTTCGAGTGAATCGGTTTCTTCTAGGCAAGCGTGCTCCACCAGGTGAGTTGCGGCCAAACGCAAGCCTATTTAGTATAAAAAAAAGAATCGGCTTGGGCCGCCTTTCGCCTCGTTTCGGTTCGGGCAATCCGACGCGACTCGACACTGCGTCGGACTGACCTGTCCAAGCCGAATTGTGTTAATTGTGGCCACCCCCTAAGATCTGCCGGCTGTAACAGATAAAGGCTTCTTGATAGTATGGGTAACCTAATGTCACCATGACACGCTCGCGTGGGTGGGGCATGGCGGGCTCGCTTGATAACTGATGACCCTTGCTTCGATTGTGTCTTTTTGCTGATTAGGCGGTTTCAAATGGATGGATAATTATAGAACATTGGTCCAATGTATTTTTTTTTTTTTTTTGTAAATGGTTCTCGATAACAAGGTGACGAAACCGGCATGTCCAGAACCAAAAAATTGGAGACATGTGACATCTACCAACCCGCACTGGATGGCAGCCCACTCCGTCTCATGAACAGGAGGCCCGTGTACCAGCAGTGGGAACATTATAGGTCGATTAAGCTTAAAATTGGTGAATACGGACAAATTGCCGACTAGCTGCGGACATCGTACACTGACGCATACTTGTGCAAAGGATCAGCGTAACTGGTAACTACGTACAAAATAAGAACTGGCAGTCATTTACCACAGCTAGATAGTTCTGGCTAGATGTTTGGAGATATTCATACCGGTTTGATCCATATTTTAAAGTGGTTCTGTTGTTTGTGTAGGTACTTAACCTTCAATTTATCAGTAATCTTATATGACATAACAACTTAATCCTTTCACGATTGTTATTTGCACAAGTGTGTCTGTATTTAAATCTGGAGCACTTGTATTAGAAATGATATTATCTAATCTAGTGAAGTGTAGACATGATACGCATAGCTGCTGGCTACAGCATCTATAGTAGAAGAAGATTGTAGAAGAGCCTCGAAGGTGGTGCAGCACGAAAAGATATCTGTTAAATGGCGTGATGAGAGAACGCAAGAACTGTCTTTGAAAAGTTTTAGATAGTAGGAGCCCTGTGGGTAGGCTCACTTAAAAAAAAAGACAAAACCTAACAACGAGATCTTTAGCAACGTTGATTTTCATCTCATTGTACGGAGCTTGAACTAAACAAATCTGACGAAGATATTGTGGGCTTGCACTAAATATGACCAATCAATTCCAAGTTTTTTTTGAAAATTCGCCCCCTAAGGGTGAAATTTTGTATGGAAGTATGTCATTTTTCTGATGGGAAATCCCATCAAGAAAATGCTCTCTTGATGGGCTAGCCAACATAATAATAGAAAGCACAAAAAGGAAGCACATAATAATAGAAAGGTAAAATCTACACCAACCTTCGTAATCTTTGTTTGTGTTATATAACAATTAAGTATAATAAAACACTCAACAGTATATAATGATGAGTAAACAGTTATAAAATGCAAAACTAATCTTATTCGACACCACTAGGCACCCAGATGTTTTATTGTAGGTACATAAACAATAATATAAGTAGATAAAAGAATTAAGTGTGTAAAAATCTTAGCTCTCTTATCAAATAAACAAATTGTTATTCTCTAATTCTAGCTATAACTAGCCTTTGCCCGCGACTTCATACGTGTGGTACTTAGAATAAATAAAAAAATCATTTCTGTGGTAAAATGTAGCCTATATTTTAAGTTAGGCATCTACCAGTAGAGCGGTGAAAACTGAGTTCAAATCCATGCAGTCGTTTTTTAGTGACGCGCGTACAAACAGACAGACAGACAAAAATTCTAAAAACTGTTGTTTTTGCTTCTGTTGCTCCAATAAAGATGTATATATTTTTTTAATATCTTCAATGTACAAACATCGGTGTTACAATCTATACTTCTACACTAATATGGATGTTTGTTACTCAATCACGCCAGAACGGCTGAACGGATCTGGATGAAATTTGGCACAGAGATAGGTTATAGTTTGGAGTAGCACATATACTACTTTTCATCCTGGTAAGACGGTTCCGTGGGTCAATTATCGAACTTAACACGGGCGAAGCCGCTGGCATAAGCTAGTTTTATTATATGTATAGATTAGCCATAATTTGGTCTTTTAGAGATTGAGTCTGTCTACCTATCAAGTCATCATCATCATTATTTTCCTGCCCTTATCCCAATTTATTTGGGGTCGGCGCAGCATGTCTTCTTCTTCCATATTTCTCTATAACTTGTCATTTAAAGTCTACCTATCAAGTACTCATTGAAAAAGAGACGTGGTTACCCAGGGGTAACCAACTTATGAGTTGCAGGGACACACTAAACTTTGTGTAGACATTGTTTATATATTTATATATACTTCACAACCTGTTCCTCATGCGTGAGGGTGTGAATTTCCTCATTCCCACAAAAAATCCTCATGGAAGACCCTCCGGCCAGACGGATTTTGTCTGGTGGGCTACCCGGCTGAGGCGCTGTGACTCCTCCTTTTTTGATGCATTTAAACAGAACTATGCGAAAACATTAAATAGTAACTAAGAAATCTCACGAAATTATCAGCATGGGTAATGATTTGAGTACGAAGAAAAATGTTTAGACTTTATTCAGCATTTCAGTTAGTATCAACAGCTTACAGTATAACACTGGAAGCTGGATTTTTTCTTCTTCTTAATTTGCGTTATAAATGTTGCTAGTGTTCTCTTTGTCTATTTAATTTATGGTCGTTACATTTGCTCTGAAAACGTGACATGTGCATGGTGTTCACCCTAGAACCAAAACTTCGAATACGTGACATCCACCAACCCACACTGAGCCCACGTGGTGGCTTACAGCTCACTATGAAAACTTGGAATTTCTCAGCAGCCCAGGGTTTCGATTTGTTCCCAATTGATGGCAATAACCTCGCTCGCTTTTACATAGAACTTAAGCATTTGTTTTCATAGCCTGTCGTGTCCCACTGCTGGTCAAGGGCCCCCCCCTTTCCCAGCCTCCTCGGGACCTCTTTATCTTGAGCGATAACTGGTCATTTTCTCCCGCAATCAAGATCAGATCGTCGCACCACCTTCGCCGCGGTCTAGCTCGACGGCCATTTCCTCCGTCAGGCGTCCAGTGAGTGACGAACTTTGCCCACCTCTCCGGGTGCATTCGCCATACCTGACCAGCCCACTCTCATTTTAGCTTGGTTGTTTTTTCTCCGATATCTGAAATTAAACATAATTGGTGAAATGTGAGTGTAGCGTACTATGGTTCATCTCTGTCTAGCCCTTCGGAATACACATGCGTGGTGTTATGATGTGATGCTTATGAAACTTTCCTTATGATATTATTATTCTAAAAATAGCCGTCTATAAATATTGTAAAGAGTACTTATTATTGTTTGTCCGTTCATGTAACTACAGCTTATCTAAGTGGCATACATGAATGGAAAGAAACGTCTCGGGGGGTCAAATAACATAATTTATGTTGTCTACAGGAAAAAATAACTATCACGCCTCACTATCGAGGCAGCAGAACTTCCCTGTGTTTTATTAAATAAAGAATACTGGTTACTCTAACTCAGCGTCAGTCACGTCAGCGTTTTCCAGGCCTCCCTCGGCGACGATGCCCGTCTTCTGATACCCACTGCGTGTCGACACTGGCCTATCGATCCAGGCGATTTTGAGAGCCGGAGAAAACCGCACGATGACAAGAGTGGAAGACTATGGTGCAGTGGGACAAAATAGGCTAAAGAAAACAAAAAAAAAAACTGGTAACTCTGGCTGCATGTTTGGTCCTAGTAAGCTTCAATACCTATACTAGTTGGTATATGAGCTAGGTCGAGCCAATAGTATAAGGGATGGGAATCGAACTCGGGAATACGTGGGCGCCATACTAGTCCTTAGCTGCTGGGATTTTTTGAAAGTCTTAGGGTCCGTTTCCACTCAATATGTGACTGATCGTGAGAGTCTTTGAGACAGTGAAGTTTCATTGGGATATTTGAGACAGTGAAGTGTCACGGAGTTTGGGTCTGTGCACGGTTATTGACAATGGGCTCGCCCCCTATTACATGGTACTTAAAATAGCTGGCGAAATGTGGGTGTATTATTAGGTACACCTCTGCCTAACCCTTCGGGGATTACAGGCGTGATGTTTGAGATACGATTAGTCTGCTGCCAACTCGGAGTGGTAGGGTAGGCTCGGTAGAGCAACTGACTGATATTGATGGCAGCTGCGCTAGAGTAACCGAGGATAGAGTTAACTGGAGTGGGATTGGAGATGCCTATGTCCTGAAGAGAACTGCCGTAGACAATGATCATGTTGATGAGATGACGACTGGAGTCCAACAGTAAGAAGTGACTTAAATCGCTTTTAGCGATTGGACCGCCCACTGTGTTACCCTATGTAAAATGTCTACTTTTTTAATAACTTTTGTAATTTGTATGCTAAACATATAAAAAACAGTATTCTATCTATTTAGGTATTTATATATTAATTATTTCATGGTCATCACAAAGGAATAGGCTAAAGGCCCAGAATAAAATACAATTATAAATAACAATGTTTCGTTTAGCTGTTTACTACATTGTATATTTTAAGATTAAAAAGAGGTGTGTCATGATCAGTATCAACATGTTTTCGCGTGCAGATAACAGAACGGACAATGTCCAACAAATGTCGGACTTCAATAGATTAGTTGGCTATTAAAAGTTTTTAACAAATGATTGCTACTGACTATTACAGATGCGGAAGCTGGAAGACAGCGTGTTGTAGCGCAGCTTAGGAAGAGCTTATGTCCAGCGGTGGGATGCGATAGACTGAGTTGATTGAATCAGAAGTTAAGTTCAGTTGATCAATAGTTGAATTATGTAGCTACATAAACAAGACTTACGCTACGAATATTTTGTTTATAAATACCATGGAATCTAGTTCTATTGAAAAATTCGATAGGAGGCGAGCCTGGTGCCATCAATCAGGCACTAATCCAGACTCCGTGACTGCTCCTGAGAGATTTCTGATGGATAACCCATTTATACTTTGCCTGATTACGGGATCTGCGGGATTTACTTAAAAAAAAATTGAGGAAGGATCATCAAAAGTTAATTTATGATTAATTGGGATTTCTTATTCCATACGTCATCGTCACTGCAACTGAGGATAATAAATTGCGTTGTAGTACATACGCAGTACCTAACAGATAAGGTCATTGCACCTATTCGGTTTTTAGAATGTCATACGTGCCTGACAAAACGAGCCCAACAGGGAAATTCCCTTTGCACTGTATGCGGAAAATAATTAGTTTAAATTAAGTAAAAACCTGTTTATCACTATTTCCTTTATTCGTAACTCAGTACGTGATCATATAGGAAAATGTGTATAAAAGTAGTTATTTTATACCCATCAAAAAATATCCATTAAATATAATTATTATGTAAAGAAATTAGATAAATTAAAAACATATCTTATCTTTAACTTAAGTCGAGACGTTTCTCTATCTCAGTATTTTCAGTTTTGAATGATGAACCAGTTTTCAGCTTTCAGATAAATTATAAAAAAAAAAAAAATCAAACTCACTTTGATAAAAAGTTCTGTTCAACCAAACAAACCCTTCAGCTTTATAACATTAGTATTAGTTATTACATAGTAAGAAAACGGTGGGACGCTTTCTCATTTTCGCATCCTTATTATCATCATATCCGACAAGTGGAATAAATGATGGGAGGCCTTGGCTCAGAAGAGGTTCAGACCAAGCTAAGAAAAAAAAAAATCTTAGACCCATCAACTGTCACGTCTACCTCCACCAGCTTCGTGCCACGCCCACCCCACGCTTCAATCACAACGCGGCTTGCCAGTGATGACGCATGTAATGTGATAACAGGGCTATATTTATGTCACCCAACTAGGGTTGGCAACCCACAGATATAATCAATGGGCGCCCCCTAACCGCGAGATTTAGATTCGATCATTACACGACATCAATTTGAAACGTAATGCTCAAAATTGAATCTTAGATTGTTACAGGGGAATGCTCCGGTGAGGGAGCACCTTATGCCATGTCCGGGTTTAGGCAAGCAGTCATATTTTTACTGGGACAAGCCCGCCACACTGTTCCCAAACCACTGCAACTCCTGAAAGCCAGAATCAACAGTGACGACCACCAGAAAAACGCCGAGACAATGAAGCTCGACGAAGTCCCAGAGAAACGATTTAACAGTCTTGGATCCCGCAACTAATTTAATCAGAAAAGAATAGCGGAAGAGTAGGAAAAACATAATTTCTACTTCCCTCCATATCAGAAGGAGACAGAACAAAAAAGCAGTCTGTGGACGCCTCCCTATCTAAGTAGATCTACGTCTTTAGCCTTCCCAACACAGCAGAGCTTACAAAGTGGGCCGGCCATGTTTGTCGAAGGACCGATGGGCAGTGGAGCTAATGAGTCCTGGAGTAGAGACCGGATATCGGCAAGCGCAGCGCTGGCCACCTAGGAGCTAGCTGGATCGGTGGCTTTAATAAGGTGGCTGGTACAGTCTGGATACGGCTGGCGGAGGACATTGTGTTGTTGACCTGTTGCACTGAGATAACCTGAGGAACCGTTTTTGGACCTAATACAAAATATTTTTGTCAGACACAATCGAGGGGTATCGTATTTCCCAGTAACTGGCTTGTGGAGGTCAGATAGGCATTCACTCCTCATCAAATACTGGTATTCAGCTGCATTCTTTTAGACTGGGAGCCAGTCTTAACATTTTAACAGTTCGGAAAAGGCTAGGCAAATATGAACAAAAGCCATTACGCCAAGCCGGACATTTCATAAACTTAGAAATGGTGACCCTAACCAACACGACTTGTTTGTGAGACATCGTTGTCAGTTATCTTCACGGTTATCAGGATGGCCCCACTGGGTAGGTAGAGAGGTGCCGCCGCGGGGTGTATTAGATGATGCAACTTTTTTTGTCGACACATGTATTTTTACTCACACAGCATTCGTATTTTCTTAGAAGCTAAAGGCAGAGCTACTTAACAGGGACAGTCATGCATGTTAGTTCCACTCTTCATACCCGTCCACTCGTCCCTTAGTCCCACATTTCATGTTACAAGTAAGATCAGTATTCAAACAGGCACAAATTCATACTCTGAGTTGGTAGAAATTCCTGGTGGCAGAACCGATGAACACTTTGCCACTTTAAACGCGATTATCAGCATTAGCACTTGAGGCAACAACTGTTTAAGTACGACATACGTCAGTTGGGCAACATTAGATACGTATTTAGTAAATTATGTAAACAAAATAATATTTTCATTCATTGCTCATCCAATCGTAAGGGTCAGTCAATTGTATTTACGTCACGAATTAGTCGTAGTAATGCGTAGCAATGCATGACTAAATTTGAGAGAAATTGACTTATATTAAATTGTAGATGGATATGTTTTTTGTTTACCAACTCAATCACCGTAAGTCACGTTTCCCACAGCCAGCGATAAGCGAGAGGCGACTAAGCTAAAACCAATTTCGTTTGTTTAAGTCTCATGTACTAGGGGGGGTGCGGCTATTGCCATCAACCGCGCACAAATCCAGCCTCCGTGACTGAGAAATCCGTGATGGAAAAACCCCACAAAACTTTGCCCGACCTGGGAATCGAACCAGCGACAAGCGTTTAGCAATCGCTACCGAAGTAAATCGTAACATTGCTATTAGCTACATGTCTTAACAAGCAATTAAGATATATTAATGTTTTTATTTAAACTAATAATTACAAGTTATTTTCCCATTTATTTTCATAAAGTGATCACAGTCACGCATTCATTGATGCTGTTGACTTTCTGTGACCCTTTACAAGTCATAAAATATAATTACCTATTAGGCTAATTACTTGGCATACACAAGGTGGCGACGACAATACACGAAAACACTGGTAATACTTATAGTTCATAGGAATATTTGTAAACTGTCAAATAAATCCTAACACTGAAATTTAAAAAAAAAACAAGCGAAATTGTATAAAGCTGTTAACGAATTAGAACTCCATTTCTATTTTTTTTTGTTTTCTCTTTTGTTATTTGAATACATATTTATTGCCTCGTTGCTTTGCCTGGGTTCGAGTTCGATTTCCAGGTCGGGCAGTGTCGTCGTTGGGTTTTTCCATGTGGAATATATCATTAGTGGCCCGAAAACTAGATTTGTACCTGGTGGATGTCAAAGGGTTTCAATACTCAATACTCAAGTCTTTATTGCATTCCATATGTATTACATAGATGATGTAACAAGATAAAAGTTCAATGTGGACCCTGTCGGGCACAGCAACACTAGGAGAGAGGAAGAGGGCTCAGTAGCAATTCAATAATATTATTATAAATTATTAGATTATTAGGTGTGCATGTGTTGTAATTGAGTGTATAATTATGGTTATTGTTCTTTACCCAATCATAATAAAATCTGAAGTTACGAGGAACTTGATAATATATGATCAACGTATTTGAGCTTTTGTGGTCAGGTTGTGTGTTTATTGAATACATTATCATTATCTTTGTTTATCTTCGTAAGTGTTCGGTACCTATCAAAATTTACTGGCAAATAAAAAACACTTCTCACGTGCATGCTACAAAATGTGTGTTTCTTGACATCCATTAGTTCCTAAATCCATTGTTATAACATAACATTACGCCTGTAATCCCCGAGGAGTTAGGCAGAGGTGTACTTAATAGTATAGCCACATTTCGTCGGTTATTTTTAAGTCCCATGTAATACCTAGGGCGCGAGCCTATTGGCATCAATCGGGCACAAATCCAGACGACATGGCTGCTAGTGAGAAATATCTTCCATTGGTGTAAAGTTTTAGTAATCGTAAACTAACCGATAAGATGAAATAAAAATAGTAATAATTGTGCTAAAAATATAACACATCCATTTGCGTGTAATTGACCTCGTGACACTTATTTTATTAAGTAGGTATGGCCAGATTGGCACTAATTGGGTTATTAATCTGTACATATAATAAAATTGTAACAGGCCGATGTCTGCACATTGAAGATATTGAAAAAAAAAATATGGGGGGGGGTTATTAAAGCAAAAGAAGCCAAAACAACAGTTTTTAGAATTTGTGTCTGTCTGTCTTTCTGTCTGTATGTTTGTACGCGCATCACGCAAAAACTACTTCATGGATTTGAACGCAGTTTTCACCACTCTACTGCTAGATGCCTAACTTAAATAAAGTATAGGCTACATTTAACCACAGAAACGATCTTTTTTATTCTAAGTAGGTACCACGACGTACGAAGTCGCGGGCAAAGGCTAGTGTAATATAAGACGACGGTGGATAGGTTTCATTTATAATGATGTTTATACCATTTTAGGTACCTACCTTGATTTACAAAATTATTATCTGCCTTAGGCTAGCTTGGGTATGGCTTTTAATCTAGAACTTGAAGTACCTGTAGATGTTTTAATCAATTTTGGTTTGGTCCATATTTCAAAAGGTGAGTCACGATCTGCCTTGTCTTTTCTCAACTAAGTTGGGGTCGGCTAACTCGGTCTTACCGGATGCAGTTGAATACCAGTATTTAATAATACATGCCTGTTTGACCACCACAAGCTAGTCGGTAGTGGCTAATACAATAACCTCTTGGTAAGACAGGTTGTCAGACTTTCAGGACACTGACTATCTGTAACGACTGTCAAAGATCTACAAATGACAGCACGGATCAATGGCTTAACGTCCTTTTCGAGGCACGGAGGAAACTCGGTGTGTAGTGGATAGCAGGGTCATCCATCCGTTGACCGACCTTGGCAAGCACTGCTTAACTCTGAAGATCGACTCGTGCGGCCGTTATTGATTAGCCGCTAGATCCTCATTTCAAAAGATGAGTGTGTTTTTCCTAAATTGTGAGCATATTAATTTAAGACCACTCTTACATTTCGGCGTTACACTTATTTCACTATTCACCTAAAAGGCATAATAACGGAGATGTGTTCTATTATTATTAAAGTTTATAATATTTGTGACATGAAAAAAATAATAATTTGATGGTCTTTAATCAATAGAAGATACAAATTAGAGTGCCCAAAAGTCCCAAATCAGGTTTCCGTCAGTTTTTGCCTAAACATGCGTCGGGGGAATGATTATTATTAAATAAATATATAAATAAGTTATCTAAAATTCGCTTTATTATTATTGTAGAAGAGAAAACGAGCTATTTTTAAACAGTAATTGTTATTTCAAGCAACGAACGAAAAACATACAATTTCAACGAGGAAACCTTGCAATTTCGAGTTTTTTTTAATACCCCTCTTAATCAGTAGCGTATCATAGTTTTTATTTTTTCATTCATAAAATCAGGACGACGAAGATAACTTTTTCCGGTAATTCAGATTTTTGGGTTTATGGCGAATTTGGGAACTTTCAGCTGTCTGTCAGAACCCGATGTTCTCCGCGAAGTGAAGCAATTGTACACTTGCGAAGTGATATCAAAGAAATACCTTTGTCAGCCCACAGTACTATCATAGTACTGCTGTCATCAGCAGATATGATTAATTTTCTGACAGTAAAAACACTAAAATATATATATGAATATAATATAATAAAAATAATAATAATAAATAATAAATAATAATAATAAATAATAATAATATTTAATATAATATATATATATATAATATATGTATATTCTTATATTGTATATTATATTTAAAATAGTTATCTGATTTATGTTTTATGTCTTCCATTTTCTCTTTTTCTTTTACACACTTTGTCTACATCTCTTTTTTTAGTATCTCCTTTCGCAGGTTTGCTGGAAGAGATTTCATTAGAAATAAGCAATACCTTTGTACTCTCTTTTCTGTTCCTTTCTTGATTTCTGTATTTAGTGTGTACATAAATTGTTAAATAAATAAATAAATAAAACAACAATCACTTAGGCATAGACTTTGACCAATCTAACTTTACCTTTTAGACTTTGCACAGGAACTAGCTGATGAACTTAGAACAAAGTACGTGTAACGAAAGTCGCAAATAACTTGAGAGATAAGATGAAGATCAAGGGTGGCTGGAATTGTCGGCACAGAGTCATCGCGCACGAGATCTCAAAGTGACCGTGCGTTTGGCAGGACAAAATGTGTTTTTTTAAATTATTTTTCTTTTAATTTCTTTAAAACTTTTTTCAAGTTTTTTTTGCATCGCTAGACGATACATATCGCCCGACTGCGTCAAAATGGTCATTCCGTTGACAATTGTTAAACATGAAAATACTAAGTATTTAAAAGTCATTCGTTTATAAGAAGAAAAGCACTAAAGGGCGTCAAAAAATTCATCCACATCGCTATCAGCAGGAATATTGCCCAGAAAGCTGGCAGCATTGCCACGTTGAATGGCAATGCTGATTATTTGACCCAAAAATAGCCAGTCCTCTGGTCACGAGAAGAGTCGACTGTAGCGGTCATTGCTACACCGGCATTTAAATGTTAATTTTAAACTTAAAATCATAATTGTAAACACTTCACAGTACATGTTATTCACCCGTTACACAGACCTGTCAAATACGAACTAATGTTAAATTACCATAGACATCAAACTCAAAACACGATCATTGTCTTTGGATAAAAACTTACATTTATTGACAGAAATATATCTACACATTTATTTAATCGCTATACTTATATGAGTTATATCACATAAAAAACCTATTTACAAATCTACCAATACTAATAAATATTTACACTGTACAAAATATAATCAAACATTGTAATATGCTGGTCGCCACCTTTCCGAACGCAACTTCGGGTGCGCTCGGCTAGACTCGGCCTCCGTCGGAGCATATGACTTGCTATAAAGCAATTTAGCATTGTCATCTTAGCCAGTACTCGTTTGGGCCTCTTGATCAGTACGCACTCGAACTCGCTACTAAATCTAGACTTACTCCATAGACCTAGATCCCGCTAATGGACTCGGTATCGTCTCCTTAGCCTTTTAATACATGTCAAGAAAATTGTCCTCCGTCGTCTTAAGTTAATTATAATCATAGAAGTGTAGAAACAGTTATATTATATAAATATTATAAACCGGACGTTGTTTGATTCGCCGATTTCTCCATACACTTCACGACCAACCGATTCGTTCAAATAGTATTTTCATGTTTGGCCCAAAATTCAGCTACGCAAATTCCGCTCACGAATACAGTCATAATGCCATGAAGTATGCAGGTAACAGGGCATGCGGCGCCAGAAAGCAGGTGCGCCATTGTATGTGTAGACGCCGCATACACACTTGAGATGAGGACCGTCCATAAACACCCAACTATGAAGATTGTCTTTACTCCGGCCGGGTTCGCAGTCAATTTAGAGATTTCTAAGTTGGCCACGGCGGCATTGCGTACCTAGGTTGATTCGATAAAGTCGTGAGGAGGTATAAGCAGCTCCCGCCAAAGATCACATCTTGCTGGGGAGGCGTAGCTATTGGCTGGACTAGCTGGACCCACGCACCCATGAAAGGTTTTACATCATTTCAGTGTCTGGGGCACTGAAACGTAGCTGTGCATTTGGTGGTGTGAGTCAGCTTGTAGCTTCGTCCTTTCGATGCGGCTGGCTATAGTCCAAATAGTCCAAATAAAAGTTATAGTATATAGTCCAAACGATTGTAAGTGCAATGCCAGTCAGTGGATACAGCATACGTACCGGGGTCGCCACCTAATACGATCAAAAATAAAAATATTTTATTTCACATAGGCCTACATGGGCACTTATTGAACATTGAGTAAAGGTGCACGGTTCGGGTTGGTCATTTCCTATGGAGAAGACCGGCAAGAAACTCCATGGTTACTCTTTTGAAATCATTTTTTATTTAGCCCAAGCATTCATGGTCACCCTTCTTGAGTTGTGTGTTATCAATAACATCTGTTAGCGGCTGTTTTCTCGCGTTATCAAAACAATTATTGAACTTCTCATATTGCATCATTTCCTTCACAAATAGTTCAAATGTAAGTTTATATTTTAAATAAAATTAATTATAAACAATAAACGTCATTTGATATTATAAAATCATAACAATAGCTTTGGTTTCACGGACGTCAGACCTAGTTTTTTCATACGCAATGTAATGTAGAAATATTTGCATTGTTTTTATTACATTTTTTTGCTTACAATTTCACTCAGGAATTTGTCAGTTGCAGCTACGGAGTCTGGTTGTGTGCCCGATTGATGACAATAAGCTCGCCCCCTATTACATGGTGTACCACCTGCTATCAGGTACAGATGTGATGATATGTTTTGCGATTTTACTCGCATAATGGGGGCAGGGGGTGTAATTGCATTAGGCACTTGCAATGCCAATGCTATTCAATTTGGAAATTTAACTGAGAGACTGTTGGCAGCTCACAGTTCTTTTTTTTTTAATAATGATACAACGTAAATGTACTCAATATTCCTGGTGTCCTACCATGACGTCTTAATGCAGGAGTTTTAGTTATATTATAGACAGCCTGTCTAGCGCCATCTCTTTCCCGCACTGGAATAAAACTAAACCATTCCTGCATTAAGACGTCATGGTAGGCCGCATGTTATAATGACTAAGTAAGTATAGATATGTAACACTGGAGAAGTAAATCAAATAAGTTCTCGTTTTACAATGTTTTTACGTCAAAAATTACGGCCCCTACGGCCGTAATTTTTGACGAACAACGAACAACAGCTTCAAATAAAATAACATATGATATTGTAAAAACTTCATTTTATTTCGTTTACATTCAAAAATACAAATCTCTGAATTAGGTAACTTCAAACATATATTTATTAACAACATAAATAATTTACTTAACATAATTGTACAGTTTATAGTTTGTGACTTTAACAAAAAATACTTGTATTATAGTATAGAAGAAAATACATATAGAATTTAATGTCCCTGTAATGCATAGCTCTCGCTCACTGTTATTTTCAGTCAAAAATACAAATTCTTACTTACAAGTATTTGATTTTTTAAAGCCTGATATAAGTACACAATAAATACGTAGAATGTAGTTAATTCTCACGCATACTTCTTTTTAAATACTAATTTCGTTCGTTTATTTTTTTACGATACTGAACATTTTGTTTTTATTCAATTGCGTAACACACTTTTAATTGCGATCCGCGTTAGCTTTTTAAAAAGTGGAGCAGCCAAAATTTTCAAAATACCTATATTTAATTATGATTATGAATTTCATTAAAAGTCCTTCGGATTGTTGTAGTTTGTTACGAACCTAATTGAGGTCCTTGCTTCTAAAAACCTAACCGTTACGCGTCAGACTTTTGTTTATTTTTAATTAAAATTGTCTCTTTGCCATAGGTCTTGATCTTCAAGAGATTAGGTAAATCCTGTCAAATTCAGTCAACGGCTATGAATCGCGGAACGAAAAAACAAAAGTTCATCAGTTGACAACAGTTTTCATCAGTTGGCAACTACTCTTTGTAATGATTAGCTTTGCAGAAACCAGGGTAAATGGCTTAATGTAATTCGTTTGTATATAAATGCATCGTTTGTAGGAATACTTTAAAAAATAATCTTATGTATGACGTGACGCCTTTCAAAATTATGTACGCAATCTCTTTCACAACATACTATTACAACTTCTGATATAAGTAACTAATAAGAACATAGACTACAACTGCAACAGGTTTTAAGCCATTTTAAACAGAAATATATAAAGGAATGCAATTTTTAAGCCATGGCCAAACTGAAGAGAACTAACTACACGCGGGATGCATGACGAAATTCGCAAGACGCAGTCGTGTGTTGCATCCCGTGTGGGATTCGCCGCAATGTGGCCAGAGCTTTAAGTGTATTTTTGTACAGTCGAATAAGCTATTTGGCATACAGTCAAAAATATTCATTTTTCATTACACTGCCAAGAGTATTCATCTTTATAATGATGTATACATTTTGCTTATAAGCAAACATACAACAATGTTTAAAAATATGCTGCCTGTATACCAAATAACTTGTCCGATTGTACGTAATCCACTTATATCTAAATAAGTCTAGTTTTTGGACTGTATTTAGCAAAACTAAGTATTAACTATCTACCCTCAAACAACAATTAATTTTATAATTGACTACCTAGTATTTTATTTATTTAAATTACATGAAAGAATTGGATAGCTACGAAATTTGATAGGCGAGTTAACAGAAAAATTTTTAGAACGACATATAAAGGATATTGCCCATTCTAGGTTTGGATAATTTTTGAATACAGAAAGAAAAAATCACGTGGTCGTTTCATAACAAAAAAGGCGTAGTGACGTATCATTTTAAAAAGGTGTGTTCTAATGTCTACTTTAAGGAGTGAAACTTATCGAAGTGGAATGAATTGGTTTAGAATCGGCAGAAAGAACATTATGTCCATGCAAATAAAGCGAAAAAGAGGTCATGATATTCGTTTCGGTTAGGACGACGCGACTCGACACGGCACAGAACTAAATGTGACTTTCTATGTGGTGATACGTTATGTGCTCAAGCCAATCCGCGTCGATAAGTCTATTCACTCCCTAACTAAAGCATTTTATAACTGATAAATTACACTGATCAAAATAGTTTCTTTAGCAAAACATTTTAGGACCACTGTATTTAAATGTACGTTAAGAGTAAGGCCCTATGCTTGTCGTTGAGTGTCATCGCGCCAGTACGGCTCTCGGGAGAGCATTGGTAGGTAGTTGTGGCTCCTCCCAGTTCATCGGTAGAGGGCTGTACTTTTTCGGTTTCAGCACGTAGATAAACTGAAAATTATACAAGAATTCCGTAAGATTCGGAGAGGCTAATGAAGAACAAGCATTAATGCATATCAGCCTGTTTGCTCTGCTTCAACACAGACCTCTATTCTATTAGAGACAGTGGATTAGATTCCATCACTCGGGCGCAGTGCTTTACTGTCTCGACAGCAGTTATGATGAAATAGCAACATATAACACAACATCACGCCCTGTAATCCCCGAAGTCAAAAAAGTACCTAACAGTACACCCACATTTCTCTCGTTTACGTGCCATTTATTAGGGGGCGAGCCTATTGCCATCAGCCGGGCACAAATCCAGACTCGGTGGCTACTGACATTCCTGATGGAAAAATCCAATAAAACTTTGCCCGACCCATGAATCGAAGCCAGAACCTCATGATCAACAGTCGCGCTTCCTTGCTTGTGCCTGTTTAATGGAACTTTGTGTGGTAAGTATAGAGCACTTTATAAAACTTGTCTGTCATTTTTGAAATTCATCTACCCCAAGTTTACCTACTACGTCTATTTCTGAACGATACGGGATGAAAGTTTACATGGACGTTCCTAATTTTTACCAATGGTAAACCACATGTGTGATCTTGATAAATTATTATATGAATTGATAGCTCACCACAAGACAAGCATAGATGGCTCCAATGAGAAAGCCGACGGTGACATCGCTCCAGTGATGCATATGGTCCTGCACTCGCGAGAGGCCCACGAACCACGCCGCGATCAGGACGGCGTACTGCAGCCCGTGGCGGAACAGCTTGGAGCCGCGCCATTTGCCTTTCACTTGCAGGTAGAACTGGAAGAGAATAAAGCTCTGTTTGGAGAAGTTCGTCTGGTGAAGTGGTCCAGTATTTATTGCGAAAGCCTAAAACCGACGCAGTGTGTGCGTTTTAGGAGTTATCGGCGCGATAAGCATATTTATAAAAAGTGGAAGGGACACCGACGCTTAAACGGTTACCACGTATTAAAAGAAAATTTTCGTCAGTTATTAAAAATATACAGCTGTTTCCTACATAGCTGCCATACCTACATGGTCAAAATGTATGGAACAGCAGATTTTTTCTAAAATTACAAATGAAAAATGTCCATGTTCAGAATGGTTTACTAAATACGTGGTATTCGTTTCAGCGTCGATGTCCCTTTCACCCCGTATATTTATATGCAGAGCCCCAAACAAAACCGTTGCATCAATGTTTAACGACTTGATACCAGGGGCGAAACAGGTCCGATGCCGATTCTTCTTTGACCACGCAAGGAACTATTGGTGGATAAGGCCGCAAATTCGGAGGAGAATTTCTTGCACTGATCAGCAGGGCGTTATATGGACGGTTTCATTAAAGCTCCGCTGCACGCTGCAAGAAAAGCCTCTTCGAATTTTCGGCCTAACCCACCAGACACACCACTGATCTAGTCGGAGAATCCTCCCATTTATGGATGTGGAACTTTCAATCCTGTTCAAAATAACCTCTATGGGTTCGGGTGCCAGTTTAAACGTAATTTAGATAGGTGGGTCGCCCTGAGTTGGTTTAAAAAAAAAAAACATACTCACAATGAAAAACACAGCGCAGTACATGGAGAAGCTGGCGTGCGCGCTGGGGAACGATAGCCTTGCTTCCTTTACCCTAGCGCTGTTGTTATCAGCGCACATATAGTCCTGGATGTACCCTAGTGTGTTATGCTGGGAGGGGACGATGGGGAAAGGTCTGCAAACCTGCGAATTTTAAGAATACTTCTTTTAATTTAACTGACAAGTATTGCATGGACAAATGGCGGACTCCTACCCAGGATTTCATGCTTAGCTGTTGCTCTTGTTACCACTGCCAGGAATTTCTCCGGAGTAGCCACGGATTTTGGATTCTTACCATTTGGGGATTGCAGGCATCATGTTATGTTATGTGTAAGTGCAAGATGATGATGATATTGAAACTTACAGCTATGAAATGTGGCCTTAGTCTCCCAATGACGTATTTGGCCAGATCTGACGTAAGTTGCTGGCAAGATGCCCCGAAGGTGAACACCCCTATAGTTTGGTAGCTCTCCCACACCCAGCCTGGCACCACTGAGCCGGATAGGAACTTCTCTCCGATACCATTGCCTTTTCTGTCGCGAATTATCTCGATGACGAGTACCTGAAATTTATAAAAGTTTTGCTTAAGGACCAGGCTTCATTTCTTATTGCTATGAAACAAGAGAGAAATAGATAAATATACGTTCGGGTCCTCGGGCGATGCCACTTGCATCAAACGACTCCGGCTTATCTCACTTGATTCCTTCGCAGGAGGTTCGTCCCTTCGGAAATCGCATCGTGGTGAGTCGTGATATGCTCTAAGTCATTTCTTCGATTTGTTTTATCCGCAGTCGCTGTCGCGATTCGCGTGTCGCTTGAGCTCGTAGGTCGTGGCCGTTTTGGAAATAACAGGTTAAAGATTGTAGGAAGAAAAAAAATTCTAGAATTTGAGTACATTTTCGCCAATCCTGACTTGTACTGTCTATGTTTTTTTTTTCATGCCAGTGTAGGTTAATGATCTTTACTTTATAATCTAATGTTTATTTGGTTAGCACTTTATGAAAAAGTGGGTTTTACCTACATGGATAATCTTTATGGCGGCTCGTGCGAGTTTATCTTATTTTTATTGTGGCAAATTGTGTTTGTTTATGCGAAAAAGTTGACTTTCTATTTTTTGACAGCTGTTATTTTGAAAAAAAAAAGCAATCTGTTATTTGTTATCTTCTTATTACTGTTACATGCTAGTTTGTGAGGATGGATGGATGTTTGTTGCTCTTTCACGCAAAAACTAGTGAACGGTTTTGGATGACAGATAGCTTATAACCTGGAGTAACACAAAGGATACTTTTGTTACGATCCCGATTTAGTACCATCCCGTGGGATCGTCACCTCAAAAACAGGTCGTTTCCCAGCAATTTTTTTTGGCGTAGTGTTTCTTGATGAACAGAATGCTTGGTCGACGGTTTCGTGAAGAGTCCGTTTAAATATTGTTACTACACCTCAGCCTTACTCTTTCGGTGAATATATAAACGGAATGTTATCAACGTGTTAGTAGAGGTATTGTCTTACCGTAACTACAATCAAGGCGAACCCGGCCCCAGCGACGACTGCGACAGATATCGTCTCCTCCTTGTAGGGCAGCAGGATAGACGTGTCGTTAACGAAGTACCCGCGCTGGTAGGGCTCCACCCACAGCATAATCCCCAGAAGCGGGAAGGACACTGGATACACAATATTTAAGGAATTAAAATGGATAAAATAAGAAATGCGTACATAAGAGGAAGTCTGAAAGCATGTACCGCCGATGACTGAAAAGTTTTGTGGTAATTGTTTGTCGTGGTATAAGAAGGGTAAATGATGCAGAGGAATAAGGAAAATGTCGTGAGGAAAATTTGAGTACGAATGTGGATGGATAAAAGTAGAGGAAGACCAAAGAAACGACGGATGGACTGTGTGAAGGACGATATGGCAAGAAAGGAGATGTCTGATGAGAAGAGAAGTAAACTGTATGGAAGAAGAAGACATGCTGCGCCGACCCAAAATAAATTGGGATAGGGGCAGGAAAATGATGATAACGAATATAACAGGTAGGTATAACTGATTGGTAGATTGTGGTCGATCGAAGACGACCCAGTTGATTTAGATCTTAAATAAGGAGATCACAAAAAAAATATAATAACAGCCACACCCGGGAAGGTTGTTCTCGGCTATTCGTAGATATTTGATAGGCATTACGTATTCAGAAGCCCGAATGTCTGATATCCAGTCTTACTAAGGGGTCCATCACAACGTGTAAGACCTGTCGTACGCAAACGATTTTAATATTGACGCTCACGGTGGCGTACCTCAGCCGTCGTGTCCCTAGATAAAACCGATGATTCGCGATGTCCACGACCGTCTTGTCCACCAGTGGTGGAAAGCTAAATTATTAAAAAACAAAATTCTTACCTAAACTAATAAATTACTTTTTTTTAAATCCCTTTGGGCACCACTGGTGGACAGCGACCCAATTTTAAACATGAGTATTCTCGTTGTCCAATGACGAATGGCGGGTTTATCAGTGACTAAATAATTATTTTCATTCCAAGTAACCGTGGTGGTTACTTTTAACTATTTTATTACTTTTTCTGAAGACTAGTAATATATAATTATAGGGTTTTAGGTGTAAGCTACTGTGATTAAAATGAAAAACGATATTATACATATGTTATAATCAACGTGTAGTAAAAGTTTTCACTAAATAGTAGGTACTATTATTTAAAAAAAATACAAAATAATGTTTTTTGTGCCGTAGAAAAATTTTTCGCGAAATTTATGTAATCTACGATTTACCTGAATAAAATTCGTAACAATTTCTGAAATCGACTAGGACATTACAATATCTAATCATCGGTTTTATATATACACATATTATTTTACAGTATGTTTTAAAATCGTTCGTACATTGTAGTTATAATGGAACATACTCGCTAACACCCGTATTAATAAACAAGTCAAAGTGATTACTTGAATAAAAGTCATTATATAAGATACGTTTTTTATTCTGCACTACTACAGAATATAAATCGTATCTTATATAATGACTTTCTGAGGTAATCGCTTGAAGTTAGAACTGTCAAAAGTTTGAATTTTTACAACCGTATCTATACTCTAGTTTAAGTAATTACTTATGCAACCGCTTTTATGCAATTGAGACGAAGTAAGAACTGTCAAAGATAGCAAAGCTAACTTTGACACTTCTAACTTCAAGGAATTAGTAAACTACAAAATAGAAACCGTATCTTAGGTAATGACATTTACACAAGTAATCACTCTGACTTGTTAATATAAACTGGTGTTAGCTTTGATTTTTTTGACGGTTCTTACTTCGTTTAATGTCTTGTCTATTGGATAAAAGGTGTTAGTATTGAAAGAAAGCAGAGCTAAGAATTCTAACTTTTCTAACTAACTTAGAGTCTAAACTTTCCAATGACGTAGCATGTATTCTATACCTATTATAATGTTGACTTGTGTGCCTAAAATGTCATAGATTACTGAGAAGTCTAGTTTCCTTATCTCAGTTCGTTCATCTCCTTGTATAGGAGCTTTGACTTGGTCAATATTTACTTGAAGATTTTAGCGGCGTTATCGTACCATTTATGTGAATTAATTTTACACGATATTTTCTTTTATCTGATATATAGAATTCGTGATAGCGATATTTCGCACTTTATCTACCATACTAATTGGACGTCAGATAGGCAGTCACTCCATGAAAATACTGGTGTTCAGTTGCATCCGGTTAGACTGGAAAGTCGACCACAACATAGTTCCTAACGGCTAGCCAGATGATGATATATATAATTATGTAGTGACGTGCCGCTCCGTAGTATTGTACGGAATACCCTTTTAAACACGTCAATCAATACTGTGGAGCGTGCCCGTCTGCGGGCCGTGGGTATGGGAGTCGGGTGTGTGGCCTCAGGCACTCCCGTCATCCACCATTGGCACTATGTTGGATGATGCATGGTTCCGGGTCGCAAAGAGCTTAAGGTTAGGCGCACATTGTGTTGCTCCGCATCGGTGTCACTGTGGTGAAGCTGTCGACAGCCTCGGACACCATGGCCTGTCCTGCTATAGGAGCGCAGGTCGCATAGCATGGCACGCCAGCATCAACGACATTAATCGTCGAGCTCTTGCCACCGCCGCCGGCTTAATAAAGGTTTTAGAACCAAACGGCTTGGTACGTGACAATGGGAAGAGACCAAACGGCATGACGTTCGTGCCTTGGAAGGTGGGTAGGCCTTTGGTGTGGGACGTAAACTGTGTCGACACCCTTGCGCCATCTCACGTTGCAAGCACGTACGTACGGACGTAGCAAAAGGAGTCTATAAAGAAGGTGGCGTTCTGTTCCTACCTTATCTCTGCCGACTCATCATCATCTGGCTAGCGTTTTCCCAACTATTTTGGGGTCGGCTTCCAGTCTAGCCGGATACATCTGAATATCCGTATTTTAAATGGAGCGACTGCCTATCTGACCTTCAGAACCCAGTTAGAACTGGGTAATATTATACCCCTTGGTAAGACTGGTTGTCAGACTTTCAATCTACTTTCTGCCGACTCCTATGAGAAAATGGCTTGCTTATGTATCAAGAATCATACATTTCACCGTTGCTCCAACCAACATAATTTCCTAACTTAAAGTCTAAAACCGACGCTGGAAGAAATAAATAATCGTTTACGAAATACGACTATTATCCAATGGACATAGTTCCCTTTCAAGAACCGCCACAAACGGTTTTTACATTACCCATAATAGCCAGCTACGAGTTTTCTATTATCAGTAGGAAGCCATAAATAAGACACTAAAATGCACTAAGCACCTCAATCATTTCTTATCAACCATATCATTTCTGCAAATTATTCGGAATCCGACAAGGATTTCAAGAAATATAAATGAATAATACCTGTACTACAGGATATCTAATTTACCTGTTATCAATAGGTCTCTAATCAACTTACGTGTCATTATCAGTGAGTCAGCTTATCACTATTTAATGTTATCTACGTTACATGTGTTATATGTGCCTATTGTAATTGTGTATGACGTAAGTATATCTCAACAGGAGTCAGGTACGCCATCAATCTTGCTTTAAAAAAGGAGATTTTTGCGAAGACCTTTATGTAGGTGCAGTAAGTACACTACTTACTGCACCTACATAAACGTCTTCACATGAATCTTACACCTTGAGTGGTAACAAAATGTAGCCTCCAATCTAATGAAACACTGTTTTATGCTAGGCCAGCTTATCACCAAAGTTTAACCACTGACGTGGGGCCAACTAGGATGTAACAGAATAAACGCAAGACCTCTCGTGTGGTGACTTAGAGACCATGACTATCGACCACTATAAATTGTTCAGTGACTTTTGAAAATTGATAACTTTTTTTTTGGTTTTAGCATACAATCATGTTGACCAGTAGATCGCGTCATTTTCTATAGAAAGTCCATTTTTTGCAACTTTCAAGAACTCGTAGAACAATAATTCAGTTTCGTGGTCCGAGACACCACGCCGGAGGTCTTGTGTTTATTATGTTACACTTTGTATAGGATAGTTGTCGCCGGTGTGTTTATTATGTTACACCTTGTATTGGTTAGTTTAGGTAGAGTCTTCCCACGATAAGTATTTTGTTAATCATCCAAGCAAACGTCAACGATAGTTGTATCGTAATTACATACGAGTACATGCATAAATTCACACCTTTTCTTTTTCCCGAAGACATGCAGAAACTTCAGAATGCCACCTGCTATCTTTCCTACTTCTTTCGCCACGTCCATGTTCATACATTGAGTCATACACGCCAGCCTTTGCGAGTACTAGTCACCTGACCCTTCTGAAGACCCTCACCAGTAAGGTCCGTGTATGTTCTTCTAGGGTAATAGTATCGTTATGATTGCTGAACCCACCCAGTTTATATAAATAGGCTGGTGCTACATCAATAACCTCAGACAAAACAAAGAAAAAAAAAGATCCTGGCAGCAGAACGTGTCAGAAAGTGACAAGCTCTGAATGAAATAAAACAGGGAAATCCCTACATCGAAATGAGAACTCTTATCAAAGTGGCAGTGACACAAAATTATTTGAACTTGAAGCAAGTACTTCTCATAATAAATGGAAGTACTTCAAACTGTGCTATGAATAATAGGATATTTATAGGTTATTACACTTATTACACAGCAGTAATATGGCAACACGTAGACGAAGAGGAGCGCGTGGCTAAATAATAACAGCCGCTCGGGTCGATCGTCAGGTTAAGCCGCGCTTGCTTGGGTTGGTCCGTGGATGGGTGACCACCCGTACATGCCGAGTTTTCTCCGTGCCTCGGAAAGCACGTTAAGCCATTGGTCCCGACTGTCAATTTAAGATCTTTGACAGTCGTTACAGGTAGTCAGTGACGCCGAAAGTCTGACAACCAGCCTTACTAAGGGGTATCGTATTACCCAGTACTAACTGGGTTGTGTAGGCCAGATAGGCAGTCGCTCCATGTAAAATACTGGTATTCAGCTGAATCCGATTAGACTGGAAGCCGACCCCAACCTAGTTGGGAAAAGGCTAGGCAGATGAGTGCTATGGCAAGACAAACATTTGATACGGACAAGATACCTTTTACGAGGCCTCGTTTGGAATTTCGAAGAGGTTGGTATTTGTTCTGGTTTTCCTCTTAGATTGGCCACTTTATGGCGCTTAAAATAATGATGACTCCAGATAGAGGAGCCAGGATGCAACACGGGATATGGCGAACTTTGGGAGTCCGCCATATTGGATTTCGAATGACGTCACTTAGCTAACCAGTGCATTGTCATACAAACAAAACATGTGTGCAAAATTATATGTTTAGCTCAATAGGAAACCGCGAAGTGGGTCAAATTAAAATTTACATGGCAAGTTACAGGTGAAGCCAATAAAGCCGTGTTCAAAATTTCAAGCGCCGAATCGACCTACGCATCTATGTTCTAATCTAAAATAACAATTATGCAGTCAAGTCCTGATAACATTCCTTTAATTAATATAGGTATAAACCTAAAAAACTATTTTGATAAGCGTAATTTGGTAAATATTTTAATGATCGTCGATTGGGGAAAATACCATCAATATACGGCTTTTCTTATCGCATCAGCTATTTATTATAGCTGCTTGGAGTCTGGAGTAGGTAGTAGGACTTTTGTGCAGTTGGCGAAATGAGGATAGCCATTTGTGTCCCACTGCAGGGCAAAAGCCTCCCTTCCCGCCTTCGACTAATCCCTAAATGGGCTAAAGTAACCACACAATGGCTCCCAAACAGCAGCCAACGGCATCACGGCAGGCCCACGAGATGGCAGGACGAATACGACTCTTTTCACAAGGATAGGCGAATAACAACTGTGGAAATGTGGATGCATCTACTTTAATCTTCTACATAAGACAAGCCCTTCATAATATTCTTAATCACGGCAAATTCCGTCAGCCGGAATCTAGACTGGCGACCATCATGAATAATGCCGAGTCAACGAAGCGACAGTCTCAAATACTAGTCTTATACTGACTGCAAACCACAACCACCACACCACACTGCACTCCACACTGGGTTGTGGAGGTCAGATAGGCAGTTGATCCATGTAAAATACTGGTATTCAGCTGCATCCGGTTAGGCTGGAAGCGGACCCTAACAAAGTTGGGAAAAGGCTAAGCAGATCATGATGATCACTAACTGGAAACCACAAATACAAATCTAGTAAAAAAGAACCGCGAATATGAAAACCCATACTTATTGGCATTGTAATTAAGTAAAAAGTATTTTAAAAAAATAGTTCCCACAAATGACTGTAGTGTGTAATAACTAGTGTGTAATAGTAGTGTGTAGTAATTGAAGTGTTACTTCACCAGAAAATAAACAAAGCACTTGTTTTTCAAGTATTAGTTTAAAATATCCAATTCTCCTTGAGCAATCAATTTTCAGAAAACTGCGGTTCCATCAAAAATTTATTTGCTAATCCAAAGGAAATGTCAATTGCAGGCGTGTTTTTGATATCGATACACATCACGTTAATGAAGTTTCGCCAAGTAATCTACCTTGACATCATTGTGTAATGTTGACCCCGTAATTAGTTTGCCACTATTCGACCCAGTAAATTACAACTACACTGAGGTTGAATCTTTCTAATAGGATCACATAGTAACCATTGGTAAATTAAAAGGAAAATATACTTTGGCGTTTTATAGATTGCAAGCGACATTCAACCTTAAGGTGATAAAGCAAACACAAGGACGACATACCTACGTAGGTACATGATATTAATTGGCAGTTTTAATTAAAGTAAATGCACCTATAGCACTAATGAAGGGGTTCAGGTGACATTCTTTATTGTTAGAATACCTGTATAATACAATACATAAGTGCTTACAAGATAAGTAAAAGATATCGTGATAGTAGATTTACCTATCAGATTTTTCAGTCGATAGTTCCATACCCGATTTAGAAATCGAACTCTTTTGATAAAACATTACATAGCATCACACTGTAATCCCCGGAGGATTAGGCAGATATGTATTTAGATAGTTACTTGGAACACGCACAATTCGCCAGTTATGATAAAATGCTATCGTAGGTGAGGATTTTAATTCCAAAAGAAAGGATTTTTTAAAAGAATTTCATTAAACAGTTGTGTAACTGTGCAGGGTCGATATGGGACTGGGCGGGTCACACTTCTTGCATGGATCAGGACAGATGGGCGACAGTCATGCAGTGGGTGCCTGAAGACGGGCATAGCAACCGAGGCACGCCGCCGCCGCGCGCCGCCGCCGCGCCGCTCGCCTAAGAAACGCTGGCGTGACGAATTACTCATTCCTGACAGATTGGCCAGAGAAGGCAAGACATAAGGGTGATTAAAAAAGTATGGGGCAGGCCTACCCCATGTGGTATTATAACACAAAATAAAATAAAAAATAAGTTCTGTGTTTGAAGCGGCGAACAATAGATTAAAGTATTATCTTATTTTACAACATTTGTAGACCAGCATGAATCATCCTTATTTAACTAATGAGATGAGAACGGTAAATAAAAAGTAGGTGAGACTATTTATGTCTTTATGTAAACATAAATATCACAAAAGGCACTGAGGTCATAAAGCTAATCTGTCTCATAATGGAGCTAACCCACTTAACCAATTTAAGTAATGAATTAATTACTTTGCACGGCAGATTAAAGGACTTTGTACACTGGGGAGTCATAGAATTTACTGGGATGTTTTTGGATCTGTGGACTTTCCTTAATCCATTTTAAATACCTGGACGTTTTAAGTATTTTATTTAAGCATCTTTTATGATACATATAATTATGTAACTTTTTTTTACTGACATAGATGTCTTAGAACAAATGAATGATGTTCTCGGGGTCAATGAAGAGGTGGCCAGAAGGTAAAATCCACCTATACTTAGTGTTTAATGAATTGATGGACTGCCGCGTTGGATGAATGGTGGGAAGCGCGATTGCTGAGCACGAGGTTTTGTGTTCGATTCCCGAGTCGGACCCAGTGTAATCGGGTTTTTTCAATCAGGAATTTCTTAGTAGCAGCCACGGAGTCTGGATTTGTGCCCGGTTGATGGGAAACAGGCTTGCCCGCTTTTACGTGGGACTTTGAACATAACTGGCGAAATGTGGGTCTAAAAAACACCACTGCCTAACCCTTCGTGGATTGCAGGCGTGTTATCATGTTATGTTATTAAATAATTTAGATCTCGTATTAGGTGTATTATTTTAGTTTACCATTATCCATATTGTGATACATGCACGTAATGAAAAGGTAAGGTACAGCTTTCTCAAATAACGAAGGTAAAATTGAGGAAGGTTTTTTAAAAATTCATGGCCTTCGAATGTGTTAATAAAGTTTGTAGTTTTGCTTTAAAAATATTTTTTACCATACCATCACTTCTCTTCACATTTAAATATCGATCCAACAATAACATGACATGTGTTAGTTTCCCATATATAATTATTTATTTCACCAAGTCAGTGGAACCGTTCAATATTGTGGTTATCCTTATTCTATATTTATCTGTTCAATAATTTAGTATTCTTGCGTATTCTTGACCAAAGCGATACGTTTCTTGAACTGCTCTCAAGTTGCTCAGCTGAGGCTCGGCTTTGCTCAGCTGAGCGATTTAATTGTTTCCTGGTTTAAACCAATGTACACTTAGGTAAAGGTCGTCTTGCACATATCGAGAATTAATTGTTGTTGACTAACTCCTGTCTGCGTCTTCGTCCGCGTGGAGGCTCGAAATTATGCCACGGGAACATACTACCGGGATTAGAAATATCTATCTCGTTGTCCTGGGCCCACCTTTAAAAACCTTTTAAGCATTAAAAAGTAACAGACAGACAGAATTACTTTTGCGTGGATGTTCAGATACCTGGCAGGCTTCGTAGCAAGTGCTTGGCCTTCATGTTATTCAGATTAAAAAGAAGACATAAAAGGTGAAAAACGTGCTATAATTGCGTTGTTATGATGATATATATTAATGTGCACTTTTGAAAACGATCAACACCCCAAACAGTCTTTTAATAGACAATTATTAGTTTTGCATGATATTTCTAAAGGTTTCATGTCTTTAGATCCTGTTCAGTTCGTTTTGAAATCAGTCTTGTCTGACTAAAATCCATAAGATCGATCGCCTTAACAGATCTAGACAGGATGACGCGACTTTTTGGCAAGATGCCATCGATACCTGCATTATATCGTTACTCGTTTAGGGTTAAGGGTACAAATCCACCAGCATAACGCAAACCATTTTCCTTTTGTTTGTCCAGTCAAGGCTCCGTCATCGCCAGCTTTTCTTGCATCCTGTCAGTTATTAGATATTCTTTACTCTCACAGTCCGATACTGCACATTGTTCTTTACCCCCCCTTTTACAGGGCGTTCATCTGTGCGTTATTTTGTACTTAGTATAGTTTGGGATCACATGGTAGTTCCACACAGCATTTGTTTTTAACCGTATGAGCAATAGGTTATTGACGTGTAATCCCAGTTTTTTACGGTAAAATGTCGGGTTGAATGACATTGGTCAAGTCTGATATTCGTCAAATCGGCAATTCGTCAAATTTGATATTGGTCAAAGCTGTAGTTCGTCAAATCGTCTGTTTGTCCAAGTAAGAAATTTTCAAATACGCTATAGGTCAAGTAATTTAAGTACAATCAACTGTAAAAATTAAAGTGCCTCATGATATTTTTTTATGAACTCATTTACTGTTAGCCTGTATCATCCCACTGCTGGGCAAAGGCCTCTCCCCTGACTTCCAAATTCTTCGATTCAGGGCTAAGGTGGACCACTGATCGTTGGTTCTGTCCAGCTCTTCCCGCCATCTCCTGCGAGGTCTACCGCGTCGTCTTCTTCTTCACCTTCCTCCTTCCATTAACTCATTTATTCAATTCATATTTATTTACATAGAATTCGTACCCAACAACTGTTTCCAACACTTTAACGCATCTAATTTTCCACTCAATAATTTTTCTATATATTTTTTCTATTTTGGCATATTTTATGATGTTGGATGTTTTCCTCTGCTTCTCGTCTTCTCTTTTAACTTTATTTAAATAAAGTTTCGCTTCTTTTTTTAAATACTTATGTACATGAAAATATTATGTTTTTCTTGTAATTTAATCCCTAATCTCCGATGCCAAGCCTCGACTGCGGTACGATGGCGTTCATTTGCACAACACCACATGTCCTGATAAATCCTTTAACGCCATTGCTAAGTCAAATATTTTTGAAAACTTTCCGCCCTACTATCATCTTCATTCTCATGTATTGCTAACCATCCTTCAGAAATATACTGATAGGGCAGTAACGCTACATTTGTGGTTAGTCTAACATTTTTTTTTCAAATTGTCGTCAGTCATCATTCCAAGTGCTTTTGCATTTTTATAAATTGCTTGATTAAAATGAAAAAAGCAGTCTTTGACAAGAACATCAGGGAAAATGCTTTTTGCAGCGTTAATTATTGCCATTTCGTAATCACGTTTTAGAAAATTCACATCAAGCTTGAAATGAGAACGCAAAACCGAGAATACTCTCTCATAGGTTCGCTTAGTTTTATTAGGCAAGAGGCAAAAAAATACGGGAATAATATTGGTGCTTGCTCTTGTACTTCCCACGTCTACGTGTATTGATAAAAGTTGAAAAAAAGGTCGCGGTACGGTTGTAAAAGTGCCATCTACAAAAATCAAATCCGTATTTAATACTATTTCTATACCCTCAATATTAGATCGTCTTTGCTTTCATAAACCAAAAAATCATTTGAAAGTATGTCTGGAAATTTGACCGTATCTACCGTCGGGAACTGGCATGTTTGTACGCCAATTGCTTTCTTTCGCATTTTGTATAGACCATCACACTTCGATTTCAAACTTGGTATGTCTACAAAATCATCTTCTTCCTCAAGCTCACACATACTTTCTTCAAAAAATTTACTTACTGATTTCCATTCCTTTTTTACTCTTTCTCTGCATTTATTCATCTTAACGTCAATCAAATTCTAATCGAACTTAGGCTTGCAGGTATGTCCGCTTTCCCTCAAAACTGACCCAGAATCATTGCTTAAAGATATGGATCCATTGCACTCGGTTCTATTTACGCAACGCCAGATTGTAGTACCATTTTTGTTTGTTGAGTTAAAATGGAATTGATATCCTGCACGTAATAGTTTCTTTTTGCTTTTTCAGTGTCCGTAAATGTCAATACAGAATCATTGCCTTGCCTTTACTAGTAGAAGTCATTATAATTATGTATATATTTCACCAAATCGAAGACACGAAAATAAAGAATATAGGTAATCAAGGTCTAATAATATAGGTCATTTACAAATAATTAAATGTCACATACTTGACGGGCAAACAAATCACGGCTTAATATGCTATTCTATTTAGCCAGCATTTTCCACCTTGATCCTACCTACTCTTACAGATTCAAAAAGAAAGGAGAGGAGGTAACAATCGAAAGAAATTAAACCTGAGAATACTCAATTACTATTTACTACATTTTAATGATGTAAATAGGAACCTACAGCAAGCGGCTTTTCCTTTTGTAAGTTCCTACAAGCAAGTTATGTGAATTCAAAATGCATGTTTTCATCGACTGCACATGGACTTGACCTATAGCGTATTTGGCAAATTTCGTAATTGGACAAAAATACGATTTGACAAACTACAGCTTTGACCAATATCAAATTTGACGAATTGCCTATTTGACGAATATCAGACTTGACCTACATACATATGTATATCGTTCAACCCAAAATGTCGTTTAGGGCAGCGCATTGTGAAAGGCCAATAATTATTAGTCAATCGTTGAATTTATCTTCGTTTATAAAAGTGAACATCTAGTCAGTTATTTCTTATACCTACCTACACGTGCTTCTTTGCTGACTACTACATCCAAATATTTACGAATTTGCATTTTACAGCGATTATGATGAGTGTGTGTAATTTATGCACGTGACCTTATCGTTGTTACCGACCAAGTGAACGTCGTCCTGAATTAAATGCACCGAATATTAATCGATTCTACTCGATCGCAATGTTTATGTTGTATTCGATAATTTTGATGATATTATTGTTTATGATAGATTATTACAGCGGCGAGAGGAACGTGCCAATTTTAAGGTAGTTGAGATTGGGTCTAAGAATGTAAGGCTTCACAGGTAGTCCTATACCTACAACGTATCAATAAAATAGTTAGGTGTTTATTTTCAAACCTGTAAGTAGACTGATCCTGGTATGTTTGCTTATTTTTATATTAAATGAGCGGCCTACTCATGACCTCAATCTTGCATATTGTAATGATTCTGGTTCAACGAGATTAAGAACAAACCTCCACGACTGGTGATACTATAACCTGCATAACGATGCTGCTAACGGCAGTATGGAGGTAATGTTAAGATTCGTAGCACATGCCGTAGACTCAAACTACAGCAAATGCAACGCAAAATACTACTTACGGCGTAGGGCCAGGTGCTACGCGTATTGTAGCTAAATGGCATAGGCTCAAAACTACGCAATGTGGTTCAGGGCACCCTGAACCGTCTGCCTCATTATCAACTTGACTAGCTTTATGTCGGATACTACCAGAAGTTGTTCTTCCAATCTTGACGGTAGCTGGAAAAGTTTTCATATTGTCTCCATACTGTATTTTTGCCACGGCAATAGCAATCTTCATGTACGAACCTAGTTTGTGATGATATGTATCAGTTTTCAGGTTAGGATGAAAACAACTAAACGTCAGAGGGGGTTCCGCAATAACTATTAGCTCGCCCTTTATCAGATAAGGTACTATCACCGCCCTTTATCGTGTGATGTGGGTCACATTGACGACATTTAACTAACTATTGATTGCTGAAAATGCTTCACAACAGAACGGCCTAGCGTTAATGTCTGGGTGCCTACCTAGGTAGGCTGTACCTTAGTATTAAAGTCAGAAGACGTCTTCAGAGTATTTCTTATCTTCCATCATTCTCTTGCTTGCCCGTACCCCAATTTAAATATTTAGGGTCGGCGCAGCATGTCTTCTTCTTCGATACTTCTCTATTAGTCGTCATAGAGAAGTTGCGAGAAAGAAGACATGCTGCGCCGACCCAAAATACGCGCTTTGGACGTGGAGTTGCGGACACCAGCCCATTATACAATACAATACATACAGTCATCATCGTCACATATAGTCGTCATCTCCTGAGCTTTCTAGCCATCTCATGTTTCAGTTCATCCCTCGCTTAATTAGTCTTACCCATATAACCATCCACAATCATACTCAAAACTTTCCTCACGACATTTTTCTTATCCCTCCGTATCACATACCATGTCAAAATATTCCCACACAACTTTTCAGTCACCGATTTGACTTCAAGTTTAATGTAAGTACACAATATTACCTACCTGTTAATAACATGGATGTAAGATGTATATTTTTAACCTATACAATATCTATACAGTTACCCCTACTTAATTCTTTTGTTGACCGTGGGTACTAGCGCATTGCGGCGAAGACGTAATCAAATATACAAGGTGTATAATAAACGCACAAATTCTCATGTGGTTGTCTCGGGCCATGAAACTGAACAACTTATGTATGTTCTACGAGTTCTTAATATATCTTACTAGCGACCCGACCCGGCTTCGCACGGGTGCAATGTAGATACGAATGTTTTCTCTACTATAATATGCATGTATTATACATATGTATAAACCTTCCTCTTGAATAACTCTATCTATTAAAAAAAAACCGCATCAAATCCGTTGCGTAGTAGGGAAGCGACTTTGTTTTATACTATGTAGGTAGTGATTATTCGCAAAAAAATACTTTCTATAGGGATTGATGAGATCAGCTAAGGTAATGGAATCTGATGGTAAAACTAAAAAACATAACCCTCCTTCTGGCGCAGTCAGGTAAAAAAAAGTTACGACTATCCAAAAGTCATAAAATAAAAGTTGTTCAGTATCATGGTCTGAGTTATCTATCACACGAGAGATTGTTCGTTTAATTTGTTACACCTTGTATTATGACTTTGCCACACTACATCATATGATTTACTGTTATGTATTGACAAATCTATTGAATGCAGGTCAATGAATAGGTACGAAATCGTGCGATATCGCGCGCGGTTCGAACTGATTGCTGCAGCGGGTGCAGTATGCGAAGTCCTTTATCGTTGAATAAGTAAACGGCGTTTAATGACAAAAAAATAGTCTTATAACTAATATTGTGAATGTGGAAGTGATTTTGTTAATTTTTAATGACTGATTGAATTTCGATGAAATTTAGCATACGGATAGACCATGACATGACAGAATATTTTTTTACCCCGGTAGGAGGTTTTCATGGAATATTTTCCGACCTACACTCGAGCAAAACCCAGGGAAAAGCTTGTAAGTACTTAATAATGTCATGCTAATATTGGTTCTGACTTGCTGACGTCTTTTGTTTTTTTTTTAATTGTGATAAAAAACACAAATATGTTTAACTATGGTTTAACTACTATTTTTCTTTTGATTGATTTACAAGGTCATTGCATTGAATGAGGAAAAAGTCATTCTGAGATAAGTTTGTTTGGTTTGTAAATAACAACAGTCTGTTATGTTCCCAATTTGATTTAAGGACAATGAGTGATTAATTTCAGTTTAATTAGGTACCTATCTTCATTCCTATTTGAGGATATTATGTCACTTCCGGTAAAAATAACTAATTGCTGGTAGTTATTCTAAATATAACGACTTGATCATCATTTAGTCTCAATTTACCATAAGTAATTTATTAGAGTAAAAAATAATTCCAAAAAAAAAAACGGTCTCTTGCGTAAATAACTAGTTGGGCACGGAAGTAAAACTAAGATAAACACAATCCCAAAATTCACTATCAGCTGACCATTGATTAACTCTTTAATCTAAATTCGATATTACGAAGGCAACAAGTCAGCACAACAATGAAACATATGGCCAACATAACCACACAAACAATTCTCACTTACCGCATACTAAGACAAAGAAGTCCAGGATAATTTTCCATATTAATCTGTCGACCGCCATTGTTACACTATAATAACATACTATTATTTACGTAAAACCTCTTTTTCACTACCACGCTTCCTCGGACACAGTCACCACGATAAAGACTGCTACAATACTGATAAAATGAGTAATCTGTGGGTAACTTTGTAGGCGGTGTTAGTCATTGTCAAACATTGCAAAAAGCACCGTTACTGAGGTCCTTGCTCTATTATATTTCATCTTGTTAACGATAACGCAACTGTGTAGTTATGTACTCAGTTAACAGACTGTAAATATTGTTGTGACCGTAAATTAAATTAGTCTGTATTGATATAACACCTTCTTGTGCAGCTTGAGGATAGCGCCATCTGTGGTTTATGTTTGGAACTGCCATAAATGTACGTGTCTTCAGTTCGTTTATGTGAAAACAGATGGCGTTAGTTTCTATCAGTTTAAATAATCACTTTAAGGTAGGATTGTAGATTAAAAGAAAAAATAAACACTTTATACAGATTTATTATTATGCTTCATAAACTTTTAACCACATTAAAAAATAAGTAAATAAATAGCTGCCTCAAAGCTAAAATACATCGAGAATTCTAAAGGCAGTGCATTTTAAGTTCTATTATACATTAAAAAAAACATATAAACAAGTAATTTACTTAAAATAGGTAGTTTAAAAACTGTAGACATCTTTGTGTCAAAATGAGTAAAAATAACTTTTAACTATATTACAATTATCTAGCACCTAATTGGACCTAAAGCTAATTTTCTATGGGGTATTTGTAACAGAGATGTGCTAATTAGATTATTAGTCAATTACCAAATGAATAAATAACTGACTGGCATCTAAGATGAATTGATGAGGTACGCTGTATTAAGTTTTGTTTACAAATCAGGAACTGTCGGAGTCAGCCATATTGCAAATTATGGCGGGATTTTTTTTATGGAGGTTTTTTTTAAGGTAATCGACTAATCAACTTTTAACACATCTCAGATCTATTATTCCTTTTATTTAAAAGCCTATATCACAGTATAAAAAAATACGTTTCAGTTGTCTTCGAGACTTCAGATTACGTTTACTATGACTAACATAAATATATGAGCTGTGCATACGGTACTTTATTCCTCCTGTCTTTAAGAGGGCATGACAGGCGTGGGAGATTACGGCTCACTTCCTCTCCGAGTGGGCCGTAATCCCCCAATGCGGTTTGTTAGAATCAATTTGCCATCTCCATAAAATGAGACCCAGAATAAAATACGTACACATGTTATTAACAAACATTCAAATAAATGCGATTAAACCTAACTCCATATTGCGTTCATAAAGAGTTTGTAGATGTTTTTAGCCAAAACTAAGATTATTCAGTAAAGCGCAAACATTAGATACTCCATTTATTTTTCTAATTAAGTATCTAAGACTTTTTAAAAAACTGAGATAAAAAGAGATCACAATATGGAGAAAGATTTCAGCTTCGGAGATTAATAAAAATTTCGACAAAAACATACATGTGATATTTACTTAAAATAAGTATCTTAATATAAGTTGTACTATAACATTAAAATGTGCAACTAAGATATCCAGAACATTGATTTTTTGAAAAGCTAATAACCACAAAATAACAGACTGTCAAACTCATGTTAAAATACTCAAGTATCCTCAACGTCATATGTCTTCGAATTTATGGTAGGTACTAGAACATACTGGTTTCCTCACGATGTTTTACTTCACCGTTTTTTGAGCAGTGGTGATGAAATTGGATGTTTTTATTTTGATCAGCCAATCACTTCACTTAACTTGAGTTGAACAGTCTGTTCGGGAGTTTTGATGTTTATTAGCATTTAAGAAACCGCACCTTTTCGCTATAATTTAATGTATTTTTAAGTAGGTTTGTAGTTCCGACGCCATTTTAGATTTACCGTAGATGTGCACTGGCATTTACTTTAAAGTTATAAAAATATGTACCTATACTTTAAAGATATTAATAACAGCTACAGACTTTAATTTGATACGAATTGTGTGAGATGTATGTAACAATAATTTACATATTCAGTGCCAGGGGATTGATTATTTATAATTATAAATCGATAATTACTTCACATAAAAGAGGCCTTAATTCGTTTCTTGTGTTTGTAAAACGCACATTTCAATTTGAACCCTTAAAATACATAAGATTTTCTAGAATAGTAGGCTCGACTAAATATGATATATCTACCCAACTATTCAGAAATAGGTTGTCAATATGTACCCTAGGTACCTAAAATATAATGTATGAAAAGGATAGTTCATAGCTTTTTTTATTACGATACCTTTAGCGTATGTAACATATATACCTGTAGATCAAAATGTAAAACTATATACGTGCAAGTAAAATAAATTGTACTGTTTAAAAAAAAATATGTACATTAATTTAGAGTGAGTTTCATTGATTCTCAACTCTATATCCCTAAGGTAGAAGTCCTTAGGGTCAATTATTTAACTATATATGTACAGAAATTACCCTTTTCAGGCTCACAAACTTTCATAAAAATATTTTTTATTATGCGAGATATTTTCCTGATACTCCTCTCCTTAGCAGGGTACAGATTATTTGCAACACAGCATGTCGCTCGTTTGCGACAAGGATGACATAACTCAAAAATAAGAAATACAGGACAGCTTTTTTGTAAGTTCTAAAAATATTTTCAGTATATTGCCAATATTTTTTTTGCATAGAGAAACTTTTTATCAAAAGATCAAAGGTTTATTTTACGTATTTCGTTACTTAATTTAATACTTGCTTTCCTTAATTTTATATTCAACTACAAACAACATCGAAAAATCTAAATTTTGAGTTATGTCATCCTTGTCGCAAACGAGCGATGTAATGCAACACGCAAAGCAACTTTTCCTTAAGTCAGGTTGCACACAGCGTGCGCGCAGGAGTTTTTAGGCTGTTCGCAAACACATAAAAATTTATAGAAAATAGTGTATTGCATTTTGTGTTGCAAACAATTTGTACCCGGTTTTCCACTGTTCATTTTCAAAACCGGACCTGTCATCCTTCGATCTTTATGATCAAAAGACTTTCTTTTAAACTTTAAATTTATATTAAAACTACAAAATAACTATCTTCTACCTACATTATAAATAATCTGATAAATTCAACTATGTACCAATAAAAACCGATTCACAGAATTCTGTTATCGAAACCGTACTGAACTTATTTAATTTTAGTGCTCAAGATTACCTGACCTTTCATTTCCTATTCTTCTCTACAAGACGTAGTTTTGCAACACGACGATCCTCGTCAAAATTCAGGAGGTTGTCATAAAATACGTAAATAATCAATATAAATTACGGTACCTGGTCAATAATAATAAACGCTGCTTTTTTGTTATGTTTAAATTTGACACTATTTCAGAATAAAGCCCTTCTCAAAAGAGGAGAATCACCCGTTTATCGAATAAACGTCTGCGTTTGTTTTTGTGTGAAAGCACAGTTATAGGGCTCGTATAAGATGGGCCACGTTTAAATACGGGTGGTGTACACTTACCGATTTCCGATATTAAGAAAAAATACCTACCCATTTTATTATTGATTCGGGTCGAGAATCATTAGCATAGTTACCGCCTTGAATTTGACGAGAATGCAAAGCAACAGCCTAAAAAGTATAATGCAGTGGTCAAGTATTGTGACACTGTCTGTACTATCTCTGTTCTAATGAATGTTCTGTGAATCGACGTTTATTAATATTTTTAATATCATAGAAAACAATGTCCAACCTTTTTACAATACCTGTCTTAAGACAGGCAACACTGACAGTCAGGCAATGAGGAAGGCCTATCCAAGCTCATTGTAGATGGCGCCACTATAGCTAGGTGCCAATGTGACAGGTGAGATCAAGCAATTTTTTATAAAATTAACTTAACAGATACGTTACGATACCATAACACGAGTCCAACAAAAGTAAACCGATTTTAATTTATTGTGTTCAGTTCAGATCCTTTTAACCTGCTATCACGTTTCAAACGTTCAAATTTCGTCGATCTAGATTGTAACCAACTATCTGGTAAATATCGGACTCCTGAGGCACAAGTTTTGATGAATCTTTACTTGTCTTCATTAAGATTGTTAAATTGTGACTATTCTTGGTACTACCTATACTAGCGCCATTAATTTCACACCCGTTACCACCCCCGTTGTAACTAAAATATACATAGCCTGACTGCCCCAAAATCGACATTATCCGAAAACTTAGCTGCCTATAGCCAGCTCTAATCGACTTAAAATAAATACAGGGTGACTTTAAATTCATTGGCTATCTTTCAGGGACAGAATTACTTATGAGTATAAACTACTTTTAAATTGGACCATCTCTGAGAAATTGAAAATAAATCTACTGTTTCATACAAAATTGAAAAGTATGGAACAAATGTTCATAGTGAAAATTGTACCTACAAGAGTACCCTCTGAAAGATATCCGATGAATTTAAAGTCTGTGTTTATAATACAGTGATATCTTAAAACGAACCGTTTCGAGTAGGTACTGTTAGTACCTAATACTTCTAGTACCCGGTAATGTTAATAAAAATATTATATATATATACATATAAATTCTGTTATCAACTCCTATGTAACATTGCACAATCCTCAAAATATAATAATTATTTTGATCACGTAAACATTTGACTGTCAATACGTAAGATTTGCCCATTTTTACGCAATTTCGTAGTAATACACAATTTCATAAGTTATGAATCAGTTTATAATTATCTACATTAAGTATAAGTTATTAATAAAATTATTTAAAACATAAAATATTTAGATCAATTAAAAATTTAAACTTCTGCTATCGAGACAAGAAAGTGAAATTATTAAAATTCCGGATTTTCTTCCTTTTGGAACCTTAAAAAGACCAGGGGTCTAAAATGACCACTTTAGCAGAACATAATATGATAATAATATGAATTACGTTACAATTCGTAAAATGGTCACAAACTGATAATCCAACATGTTAACTGTGTCTGTGATCATTTTAATAATTCTAAATCGGCCATTTTAGGCCCCCAGCTTTAAGTTCATTAAATTGTACTTCAACAGTCAAACTTTACGCAATTTATAATATCATAAAACTCTGATAGCACACTCCAAAAAGAAGCATAAATTCTTTAGCTATGCAAAACTCAAAATAAATACTCAAACTCATAGACAACTAGAAACATAGATATTCTATGTATCATAGTGCTGTTAAAATCTTTGACAGCAACATTCAAATGACTTAAAATTACAAGTTTACAGCTCTCAGCTGCAGTTTTATCCTTTGCCGTAACCGAGTAACGCAAAGGTTTGTGGCTCACTGCCTATCTTTTCTAATATTGTTCTGTGAGATTACTATACGCAAATCGTAAAGTGTGCTCCACACATCATGTTCGGGTGAGCCTGATTCTGCACGAGGTAGCACAGCCGGGCGGCAGAGTATACATACAAAAAAAAAAAAGACCAGGATTTTTTCGTAGTACTGTGATAAAGTTGCACCGAAATAACCTTCTGGAGATGAGCTACTTAAATGAATTCTTGGCTGTCTACCCTGCGACCCTTTTGCTAACGGGCTATTTTCCAATGCTTGAGTTATTCTTGGACACCTACCGATATGAAGAAGACAGTGTCACTCAACACAATGCGTTACTCAGTCAGACCAAGATTGTTAGTTCATTTATCCACAATTTCACCACACTCACATCAAAAATTTGTGCTCACTCGAGTCAAAGTTCACTGTTCCCTCGACTGCCTGACTGACTGACAGGAATCGATGTACTCGTGGGAGATCCACGAGACAGTTGGTTGTTCGTATCATAGTTCTTCAGCGTCGCTTTCGCATCGGGAGCTGGTGGGAGATGACTGTCAAACCTGCACCCGGGTGTTCCCGTTGGTGGTTCGGAGCTCGGCCTCGTGGCTGTGCTGCCGTGATCGTGGAGTCTTGCGGAGATTTGATACGAAGGCGAACTGGAAAGAAAGAAATGGAAATGTTATCATAATAATCATCTATTGACGATTATCAGTCAGGTCACTTTTATTTTTTACAGCGGGAAACAATTTTATCTTAGCTTAAAGCTGGTTAGAGTTCGGTCGCAAGCTGCCAACAGAAGTCAAATCGTCAGATGACGGCACGGTTGGCGCAGTGGCTGAGCGATTGACTGCTGCGCTGCGTGTCGCGGGTTCGATCCCCGCACGGAACAAATATTTGTATGGCCTACAGATAGTTGTTCCGGGTCTGGTTGTTTGTGTATGTGAGTTTAAATGTTTGTAAACGCATCCACGATACAGGAGAAATTCCTAGTGTGGGGCAACGTTTAAAAAAAAAATGGTTAGCTGTCCAATTCATATGTTAGTAAGTCGAAACTGTGATGAAAAGCTACATCGGGTAATTATCCAAAATAAGTGAAGTTCGAGTATACATGAGACGCATGCTCTGTCCTACCTGTAGGTAGTTACAGTTGAAGACCTGGTGACTGCGTCAGTAACCGTTCTCGTGAGGCCAAACAAACCTGTTTTTTTGCCATCGACATACTCAGAGAAAAGAGAATATAGACCGTTTGCTATTATGATGGCTAGGATTATATACTCACAATAACAATGGCATAAAGCAACCCAACGAGGACTCCCGCGAGCACATCGCTCCAGTGATGCTTGTAGTCAGATATGCGGGTCATGAACGTGAACCACGCGAACAGCATCAGCACGAACTGGATCCCGTGCTTGACCAGCTTGGATCCGCGCCAGGTGAAGCGTTTTTGGAGGTACATCTGATGGGAATAAGGAGTTATTCATCAAGCTTGGCCGTTTAAGCTGTAGGTTTACGTCTGTGTCTGGGTGACAAGAAAAGAAAGATTTCATTACATTGAAGTAAAGAGTGAGTCCACGGCACAGTTTCCACCAAAGCAGATACGAGTAGAGTGGAGCCTTGCGGGAATCGATCAATCACATCACGGCTCTCGTCTCTCCTCCTATTGGTAAAAGCTGATTATCTATTATCGACTCACACACGTCACAAATAAGTGCCTTATGTCCCAGCGCTGGGAATGCTACAGGCTGATTATGTTATATGCATATGTTGTTTTAACTCAAATCGGTATGACTCTTGCGTTACCAAAATAAAAGTTAAAAATAGTTAATTGACTGCCTCGTTGGTCCAGTGCTTGCAAGTGCGACTGCTGAGCATGAGGCTCTGGGTTCGATATCCGGGTCGGGCAAAGTGTTATTGGGTTTTTTCATCAGGAATTTCTCAGTAGCAGTAACGGAGTCTGGATTTGTGCCCGGTTGCTGGTTGATGGCAATAGGGTTGCCTTCGTCGTATTACATGGGACTTAAACGTAACTGGTGAAATGTATCCTTCGGGGATTACATTCGTGATTGTCGCTATGCAGCATGTGTTAGCTAATACAAGAAATGTGTTGGGTGCTGCTTTAATTACAGGTTACGTTTCAACATTCTCACTAAGGCTGGCGACTTGTCGATAGCCCCTGGGGTATTGCACGTGACTATAGGCGGTGGTAACCACTTTCCATGATGTAGGCCGGCGGCCTGTTAGCCAACGTAACAAAAAAAAGTTGCTATTTAATGTTATCGAGTAAACCTTCTTGGATGCAGTTTGTTCCAACGACAGTTGATGTCTGTGGTTTGCCATCACACGATGGTTAGCCTCGGTTGGTCATGTTTAAGGCCCGGTTTCGCATAAAGTCAAAATGAGTGATCTGCAGAGGAGACGTGCAGGAATTGACTAATTACGAGTACATTGATTGAAATCCATGTGACGACACTCGTCGAATTTTGCACGTCTCTCCTTGCCTCCGATTTGGCTGTAGAACTTGCTGAGTTAGTCTTACCTGGATCCGGTTAATCTGAAAGCCGACTCCAACAGAATTAGTATTTAAACTTACGGAGAAATACAGCATGGTATAAGCAGAGAAGGACGAATGTCCACTGGGGAAGGACAGCCTCATCTCTTTATGCATCTTCGCACTGTCAGTTAGACACTTAAACTCTTCGATGTAACGCCATTTGTTGGCGTCAAGCGTGCAGTCTATGTCCGGCTTACATACCTGGAAAGATTGGAGAAGATTGGTTAATAATTTGATTCATTGATGTCAATTTTATCAATCCCTACGGCAGGTAATGAAAAGGCTTTGACGGTATCCATATTTTTTATAAGTTGACTTTGTCATAATTAAAACACAGATTTAATTACCTACTTAGTTGTAAAACAAAATGGTAGTCTAGAACAGGTAATCAGAATATCAACAACTTCCAATCATAAAACAATATGGTGTGATATAGTCTTTCATTATACACCAAGTGGATTTCTCCAGAAGAGAGCAAATATGTTTCTGAATTCCGAACAGAATAAGTAACCGCCTTTAACTAAAGACGCAACCACCTGTCAATCCAAAAACATGCTTTAACTCATCGAGCCGATAAAACCCCAGGTCCAATTTATTGTTTTGGCAAATTGACAAAAAGAATGAAACAAAGCGAGAGACAGCAAAGTCGATAGTGAAATCTTTTATTCACAATAAAACTTCGTAACATAGTGTCCATCTGTTTATTTACTGTTTCGAAACACATTATGCGAAATGTTTCAAGGTTATAAAAACAACGAATTCAAATAAAATACGAGGTGATGATTCGGTCGGCAACATCTGTTTTCGAGTTGATTCTATGTATGACAGTGAAGTGGGGGAAATCCCAATTCCTAAGGACTTCCATGAAACTGTTTAGTTCTGACCCAAACGCTAAAAATACTATCGGAAGATTTGTGATCATGGTAACCCCCCAGATACCGTTATTTCTTTCTCGGTCGTAAATTCTTTCGTTCAAACTTAGGTTTTTTTTGCATTATATTTGAAATCTGAATGCAATAAATACGATTCTAAACACTAGTCGCCACGTTGTCTATGTACAAGAATTAGTCCTCACTGCAAGTCCAGGGGCCTCAGCACGAGCGCGCGGTGTAAACGTAACGTATAATAAATACGTCGATTTTAAAATTGAAAGTAAACGTTTCATATATAATATTATATTCATGATTTTAACAATTTATTCATATCTATGGATGATACTGATTGTGACTACGTCACCTCTGCACATGGTCATACACCTACAATAGTTTTTATTTTTAAGGTCGAGCACACTTTCACTTAGTTTCAAAACCGGACCAGGTGCTATTGTTTTACGAATATGTCTGGCAAACAGCTAAATATATGCAAATTCGTGTTTTGTATTATCAACACGAATTTCTAAAGCGGTGCAACTATGAATTTAAGAGTTACCGTTACTAAATGCATTATTATGGCTAAAAGCAAAAAAAAACGAATGTTAAGATTTTTCCGCAAATATGAATGAATTTCAAATGAAACAGGTAATCAATTAAACAGATAAAGCGGTTATAATAAAAACTGATGAATTATCGTCAAAACCAAAAATTGCATGTTTAACAACAGTTATAACGGAAGAGACAAAACGATATAACCTACATGACACACATGATACTATAAAAATTGACACACATGATACTATAAAAATGGAGACAACACCAATTTATTACTTCCAAAAGTTAACAAGTCATCATTTCATCAGAAAACACTTCCACATAAACTTGTTTCAATACGCCAAAGAACTTGTTTTTTTTTTAATAAAGCCATTTAAGAAAAAAGAGGACTTCAAAATCTTTTTTTGTGATGTTTCGGAAGTATCAAATTAATCTGCTGATAGAAATGTAAAAACTCACATACAGTTGATTGCTATCGAATAAGATTAAAACGTCTCCATAAATTATAATTTATAAGTGAAATGATTCAAATATAGATGAGTGTGAACCATCTCATTTGACAAATCAGATTAGATTGAAGCAGTAATAGGCTAGTGGAGTGACTTTTGGACTGCCAAGTCATAGGTCTCGATTTCGATCCCAAGACACGCACCTCTGATTTTTCGGTATCATGTGCGTACAAAATCACTTGCTTCGATGAAGGAAAACATCGTGAGGTAACTAGCATGCCTGAGAGACATGTAAAGCCAAGTCAAAGGCCCATGGGCGGCATAAAAACTCTCACCAGGTTAGGCACTAACCACACGATAAAGAAGAAGAACCAGATTAGATTGCTTGAATAAAATTTTAAGTCAATGAAAATGCTGTTTAAGGGACCGGCTCGCAATTATCGAAATTGACGGCAGGTGAAGTAGAGCCCTCACAAAATGGTTGCAAAGAGACGGTAGAAAGTTTTGGCAGACCAAGAGCCAGCGATAGGGAACGACCTACAGAAGATTGTGGGGAAGACTCGCTCAGACCAGGGAAACATGGAAGACCAAGATACTCACCAGTGGGTGGCTCACTACTGCTAATTAATGATTATTATAAATTGCAATTGCAGAATAGAAATTGGGAAGAAAAGGCAAATAAATACACAAAATATGTTTACAGTACCTCACAAATTTCTTAACGTAAGAAATACAGTATTTAATAACCGCTTATCATTCACGCACGTCGAACAAGTCAATTAAGGAGAAACGGTTAACTGCGGCGCTTGTAAGCTTAACGGCTTATCGATAAACTATCGATACTTATGTGCGTTGCGATATTCTAATGCGAAACTTGTTTCATACGTGGTTTCACGCTGTTCTGTTCTGGCATTAAAACTGCTTTCTGTACTGTTGAAGGGAAAATGACATGATCATAATCAAAGCCGAAGACAAACACTTATAGGGAAGTACGTGAGAATTTTGTATTTATAACTATCACGCTGAGAGGTGTTAAGACGATAAAGAAATTAGAATATCTTCCATAATATATTTTTGGCCATACATAGAAAAGAAGAAACTGACTGGCGGACTGATTCACTGACTGATCGATCATCGCACAACTGAAACCACTGGGTCTAGGAGCATGAAATTTTTCACAAAAGTTCCTTATACGACTTAAGTGTGCACTAAGAAGGGGTTTTTGGAAATTCATCTCCTAATGGGTTAAATCGAGGGTTGAAAGTTTCTATGAAACTTGTTCCACGCGAACGAAGTCGCGGGCCACAGCTAGTAGTAAATACAGGAGTATCTGCCATGAATCCTTATACTACAAAGAAGCCTATAAAATTGACTATCAAAACAGCCAAGTATAAACAACAACAGTATAACAATTAACCATGCAAAATACCATCGTAAAGTTTGATGGAAAGCCGTGCGTACTTCCAATTACGGTTCGCTGTCAGCTTCGCGCAAAACGTTGTAAATCGTCCGAGAATTAATATTATTTCGTTATAAAACAATCTGGTGATTGACGTCTGCCCCGGAGGCATGTATTCTTGCCTTACTTTTGCTGGGTACTTACGTATATTTAAAACTCAAAGATTTAGTACCTACTTATCGTTTTTTAGAAATGTAATTTGCTTTAGGTGTAATTTAATACTTTAATAGCAAATTATTATTCTCTGAGACCATTTCTAAAGTGTCTAATAGCTGAACGGAATTTATTGACGGTACAATTCATCGGCCTCTAGTTTCGGATTGCATGTCTAATTAATTCTTATTTTATGCGTGAACATTCAGTTAAATATCCGATTCAAATCTATAATGTATTTTATGACATTTACATAAAATGTAACGAAATACCAGAGAAACAGTACAAATATAAATCAGAATTATTCTTATTTACGAGTCCATAAACTTTGGTATAGATCTTTTGTTTTATGCATTACTCTATCTTATACGATAATCTACGGCTTTAGAATATATTTAGAGGTTCGCCTACATTCCAGAGGTATTTTTATATAAAATATTCTAAATCACAATGAAAGTAAAATAAATCCTATTTTCCCGAAGATCAGGTGATCAAATTCTATTCTGACTGGAAAAATAAGTAAACAAAGGTATTATCTTTTTGGATTTTGATATTTTTGTGCCAAAACCAACACGGAAAACTTTTACCGTTTGCACGTGATTGTTATACAAAAAGAGCTTAAAATGTTTTGATACGATCTATATCAAAATTCCGCGAGTTGAAGCGTCATACTTTAAGATGTTCACATTTGGATTATTTGGGAATGCTTCTATAAAACTCAAGCCTAGTCATTAATCCATCTTTAGAACTTATTTCAGTTCACTCGGTTTATTACACTCATGTCTGCTAAGCTAAGTGCTCTTTGTGGAAAACTATAACGCCCAGAACAACTTAAAATAACACTAAATGAAAATAGGTGAATTACATGCTAAAATGGCTAGTCTAAATTCCAGCGTCCATCGGCAAACACGGTTAAAAGTGAGCATTGTTACCGGTCATTGGGCTGCCAAGAATGTTGTCATCATAGTAAACAATAGATCCTTCATTTCACAATACGAGCTTAAAGTCAGCACACTCAGATCTTACAATATTTACTTCTTCGCGCCCTATGATATTGCAACTTTATTTCGCCATATTGATTTTGCAAAAATAACAGTCTTACGGCCTCACCATACATGAACAGGTTGAATTTAAACGCGTATAAAATGTCGGAAATTTATAATTCTGTTTACAATCTCGATAACATGTTGTTAAGTGCTTTTATGTGCTTTTTACGCCATTTATGGGCGAGTCAATCATCCAATCAAGTTAGCGCCCCTTCACTGGCCTAAAAACGAGTTCTTCTGTTAAGGCTGGAGCTAAAATGATGGTGATTCTGTTTTTGCTTGTATTTTTATGGTCATTTTCCCTTACTAGGTGAACAGCTCCAGGCAGCTGAATATAGACGATGTTGTTGAAAGAAAATAAAGGTAAATGCTACTGCTCGTCTTCGTAATTGCATAGAAAGTGATTGAATGGAGTGGAATATTTTACCTAGACGAGCGATGTATACTTTTGACAGATCTTGTAGAAAAAGCGCTTTATTAACAACTTTTTAATGGCTTGTATCTAACCTCGCATTTTGATATAGCCAAAACTGATTAGTATGTCTTTGCTAAGAAATATAAGTACAATTTATGTCGCCAAAAATGTCATTAATTTTGCAATCTTTGCAATTGAAAAGATAAACAACTATACACGCCAAATCAACAGTCACAAAGCTAAAAGATGATCTTATCAATGATAATCCTTTCACTTAGCGATTTGTTCGTCTGAACTCTAACATGCGCTGTCTCTTGCTGTCAACATGTCAACACCTCAGTTGACGTGACCTTTACCAGCTTCAGCCGTTCGCCCACCACCTACAGCACTTAGCGGTAATTGGCGATAAGTGGCGGCAATGAAATCAATTACGATATTAGTTACCGGTTACATGTTTTTCTTCGAAAGGGGAATTGAGCTTGCAATAGAACTTAAATGGCTGTTGGTATATTATGCTGTCGACCCTCGCGTCTACCTGGACTATGCGCGAATAGTTCACGCCGTGGTGCAAAGATTATCCAGCCAAGGCTGTCACAGCCAACCTGGACGCACTGCACGTAGGTACTTAAAATTTGTTATTTAATCAGGCGTTACTTTGCGGAAATCCATGACACGGAATGTTATGCAAATTATGTAGTTTTAATTTCGCGAAAAAGATCCTGGCTTGGATGCAGGATGCAGCACCTCCACCCATACAAGAATGAATATAGGTCAAGAATGAGTATAGATTTGGGTGCATGGCATGCTGATTATTATTGCTTTTCCTGCATGTGCATATTTTTGCGGGCGAGAGGCTGAGAGGCATCTAGGCCTGGATTTTTTTCCCGGAATTATAACTTCATATTTTGCATAACATTTAATGTATGTAATTACTTAAGTATTGCTGCTTGTGGTAGATCGTATAATATTGTGGACCATATAAATGCATTTGCGTCGTACTAAACCTTTTCATGATAAGAAATACAGCCTATTTTATCTTGCTTAACCTGAGTTCAAAAGACATCGATTACTTTCAGAATATCAAATTATTGTAGCTACTACAGTTATAACTTTCAATTTACCATAATAATTATCGTCTACCAACTTCTCCTTAACTCCAACATTATACAAAATATCACAAAATTGGTTGGTTTTTAAGCCTGCACTTAATAAACAGGTAAAGTATTTATTTTTCGTGTTTCGCATACTAAAGTCGTTCGGTAATTTAGTGATTACCAACAAGAGGGGCGGGGAAGCTGCCCTGGGCCAGTAGGTAGTTACTTGAGAATTGCGTGAGAAACACAATGTATGGAAATAGGCTGTTGGAGAAATTGATTTTTACTTAAACTTGGTTATTTTTTGTGAGTGGCCGTTTGAGTATGTTAATTTTGATTGGTTCTGGTGGTTTAGGTGAGGTGTCAATGGTAATGACGTAAAGTAGTAAATAATATTGGAAAGTGTGTAGGTACCAGCAATTTTGTAAGATTCTAGGCGTGAGTCCGCGTAACGTTAACCTTTGCGGGCCCAGGTTGGCCGCTGTAAAAATAATCTGGCCAACTGAGGTACCTCGAGTGTACCTAAGTGACGAATCGGCGAAAATGGCGAATTAGGTAAAGTGTCGAGTTGAAAAATGTTCCGTTGCCAAGCGTGGTTTCTGAAATAATTCCGAACCATCGGAAAATTTCGAACATCTGATGGAAAAAGGAAGTAGCTCGCTTAACATGTTTGGTGTTAAGACACTATAATCATCACCCAATTCACAAAAGCACGTGTAACTAGCACCTTCCTGCAGACATCTTCATAAAACCCTTATCTCATACACACCACTTAAAGCAGCATTTTACAAATTAAATCCTCCATGTAAAATTTATGGCGTCATATAACCGCTAAGTCAGGGACCGACAGAGCCGTGAAAACGTTAATGTCGGATATTATGGCAGTTTTATGCGCAAGAGTCGGTGTTCGGGCTTCCCCTCTCTTCGTGCTAATAATTTTATCGATACCTCCTTCGCTTGTTGTCGCTGCATGAATTAGAGAGATAAGCTGATAGGCACGTTGACTTTATGGAGACGTCTATGTAAAGTGAGTGGACCTACATGGTTGAGTAAGTGAATTTGTAATTTTAATGATTGTGGTTAGATCATCGATAAGACTTGAAGTATTTATAAGAAACTAAATAAGAAACCGTCTTGTTGGTACAGTGGTCGTTAGCGCGACTGCTGAGCATGAGGTGCTGGGTTCGAGTCCCGGGTCGGGCAAAGTGTTATTGGGTTTTTCCATCAGGTTTTTTTTTTCAGTTGATGGCAATAGGCCCCCTATTACATGGGACTTAAACATAACTGGCGATATGCAGGCGTACTATAATTGGGTAAACCTCTGCCTAACCCTTTAGGCATTACAGGCTTGATGTTATATTGTGTAAATAAGAAACATTGGAATTTATCAAAGTGTTTTCTATTCCAAACTATACTTCGCAGTAAAAGCAACTATGTAGTAAAAATCATGGTCTAATACTTACAAAGCGGGCAACAAACCAAGCGTAAGGCAATCTTATTAAACCTGGTAACATGAGAAAATTTTTCAAAGATACGTGCTCCATCAAAGAAATCATTTACAGCATACATGAAGCTGGGACCACCTTCCTCGAACTTTCGTTGCACAACAATCAAGATACATCAATATTTTATGAAAAATTATGACTCCCTGTCGACGTTGAAGTCATCAAACTTTCCGTGGACGGAAACCAAGTACAACAGATTACCATTTTTATCGCAGAATACATTGACACAGTTGGAGAACACGTTTCTTCACTTGTAAGGTAATTAATTTTGTGAATATTTACATGTAAAGGAACGGTTTATTTGCAGGCGGTGAGAATCTATGGTTTGGTTCGAATTCATATTTGGAACGGTCGGGTCACTCACAGCCCTAAAATCGTGTTTCTTATGCGAGCCAAAGCTTTTGGAATCACACGGTAACAAAGCTTCGAAATCTTAAAAAGTTCATTGGGTAGTTAAAAGGAAACCTTAGTCACACCAGTCTGCTAAACATTTAATATCATAAGGATATAGACACTTCCTTTGCAAATAAAATTAATAAAAATATGACGATACATAGGTATTAACCCCAACCGAATATCAAATTTTAAACGAATCACACATAATTATTAACTCTGATCAACAGTTGATTAACTTTACATATCTAATATCATCAATTTGCATCGAATAACACTACATCATAGAATTGTAACGGTGTAAGAATCACCGTGACCAATTGCGTATAACCATGATAAAAGCTAACGTATGAGACGCCTTGAGGCATAGCGATAGTAAAGATGGGTAGGTTATGCCATCTGTCTTTTTGGATATGCGGTACTAATTTGGATATCGCCGTCGGTGTTAAGTAACGAGGTAAAAGTAGGAAGGTAGATTGAGCAATGATTTAAAGAAATGATTTTTCTAAAATAAAAATATCATTGGTATTGCTACTAATTAGCAATACCAATGTTATTTTGTTACTATTTCTCCCCAGCTAAACCACTGGGAGGTGGCGAAGTACGAGCGTATTGGGATATCATTACTTATGACAGTTCGTCTTAGTGTAATTTAAGGTTTATGACAGTCTCGTCGATATAACGCTCGAAAAATTCACAGATATTAAAATTGTTAATCAAGTTAATTAAATAAATTGATCTTGTTTCATTATTGTTTTGGCTTAAATTTACAAGTTCAAGTTCAACTGCCTCCCTGGTCACCTACATCGACTACGTACAATCAAAATCAGAAGCAAGTCAATTATCGGAAACAATCGTGTTTGCATGCGTGCTCACGTACAAAGGATTATTGATCTCTGGTCACGACCCGACGGCACGAGGTATGAATATAGTGCTATCAGTGAGAGTAATAGTGCACCATGGAGAGGTAAAGAAGGTTCATTACGTAAAGGTTTCTTTCAAAATCACCAATCGGTTTGGACCAAAGAGAATTTGGTGTCTTGAGCTATGGTGAATCTAAAGGTAATAATATAATTAATGCCTCTTATTAGCCAGTTCAGTTCATATGTAGGTACTTTAGTAAGTACAGTCGGTGATGCCAAATTGACAGATAATGTGGGGTTAATGCCGCCATCAGCTTTACGCTCATGTTTATCTCTGCTTGCTACTACTAGAGATACTCTGTTCTGTAATTGTAATCATTGTATAAAGTGTATCTTCTGCAACTGATATATTCTGTGTACATAGAGACGATAATGATAAAGCATTGTTTTCGAACGAGGGTATTATCTTTGTGCCTCTCGAAGAATATAGAGTGGTGTCTGACTGCAAATTGGTGCGGTAGCATGCATTGTGACGTCATTGATTTAATGTGGTGTACAGCATAAATTCGTACTTCGGTTTGTTTAAAATGGTAAGTGTAATGGAATTGACAAAACTGTTCTACTTTCTCACCAAATTATTAGAGCAATTATTCCACTTATGTTGAAAATGTAGTAAAATTATTCTAACCTACATTGAAATGAAACAGTTAATGTGTTATGAATGAAACTGATATGAACAAACAAAACGAGAAATACGAGATTGTTGATTGACGAACCATTAATATAATCTCGATTGACGCCATTACATTAATAAAGCTATTCGTAGTACCCGATAAACTATTAACGTAAGTAAGTATAAAAACAAAAATCAACCAGGCAAAGAGAATACGACGAACACAGATGAGGGTGTGCAAAGACTGACTGAAGAAAAAACCAGCATGAAGACTAAAAAAACAGCAAAAAGAAATCGGATAGCATCGGATGGAGCAGAATCCACAAGTGCCTAGCAATTATTGACGTAAGCTATTTTTACTCAGATTTTTATCACATAAAGTACAAGGTACAGGCCATCATAACCAACGTATCAGGAATTTAATCACAAACTTATCAAAGCGGAAGGAAAGATTTCCTCGATAACGATCAAAGTACGGCTTAGGGCGTAGTAAATTGCACAGCCTTATCGGCTCGCGTTCGACCGAGGCGAATAATGCCATGTTGAATTGATTCACTTGGGTGTGCAGCGTAGTGAATTTCAATATCAATCAACGGAGTGCCCGCTTGTTAGGTAGAGGGTTTACCGACTTGGACGTTAACTTGTATAATGTGGAGTAACTAGTTGTTTGGCTGCGATGTGTTTTGCATATTAATCACATATTAAGTTTATTATTCGACTGTTTTTTGGTCTAGTGGTCACAAGCGCCACTGCTGAGCATAAGGTCCTGGCTTCGAGTCCCAGGTCGGGCAAAGTGTTATTGGGGTTCACCATCAGAAATTTCTCAGTTACGGAGGCTGGATTTGTGGCCAAACACATTTCGCCAGTTATGTTTTGAATCCCAGTAATAGGAGACGGTCTTTAAACTTCCTTTTCTAAGTTTTATCTATTAATATTTGTATCATTTTAAACCGTCACTCTTCGATATCTTAAAAACAGAGATGGAAAACATGGTAAGAAAAAAACTTTTTTGCAAAAAAAAACCGACTTCCAAAAAAACACAAAAAAAGTGGAAAATAACATTACTTTCGGAAGTCGGTGACTATGATTTGTTTCATTGACTTTTTTGGCACCGACTTCCGAAAGTAATGTTATTTTCCACTTTTTTGTGTTTTTTTGGAAGTCGGTTTTTTTTTACAAAAAAGTTTTTATTTTACCCTTTTTATTAGTTATATAGTATCACACACAAATCCTTGTCAAATATCAATTTCGCAATTTTGATTTCAAAACCAAACTGCTGAACCGATTTTGATGAAATTTCTATGGGACCAATCGGGAAGTAGATCCATTCAGATAAAAGAAGAATTTTTCAAATCGGTTCATAAATGACGGAGATATGAGGTAACAAACACAAAAAAAAAACATACAACCGAATTGAGAACCTCCTCCTTTTTTTGAAGTCGGTTAAAAACAGGTATGTCCTACAGTGAAACATTCACATGCGACACCCACCCCGCGCTGAACCAGCGTGGAGGATTATCGTCCACTCCCTCTCACTGAGAAGTCTGTGTCCTCCTAGTAGTGGCAACATGATAAGCTGATGCATCATCACCTGCCTAGCCTTTTCCCAAGTATGTTGGGGTTGGCTTCCAGTTTAACCGGATGCTGAGCTGAATATCATTACTTTCACTATCACTTACGGGATATCATCCGCGATTAATGTTTATATTAAGCTCACGTTGGCTTAAAACAGTGTTTGATTATCAGTATTTTATATGGAGCGACTGTCTATCTGATCTCCACAACCCAGTTAGTACTGGGTAATACAATACCCTTTCGTAAGACTGTTTGTCAGATTTTCGGACCACTGCCTACTTAGACAACCGGGACCAACGGCTTAACGTGCGTCCCGAGGCACGGAGGAAACTCGGTATGTAATGGGTGGTCCATGGACCAACCCAGGCAAGCGCGGCTTAACCTGAAGATCGACCCGAGCGGCTGTTATTATTTAGCCACGAGCTCGTCTATTATAAGCTGATTATGCTTATGTTATACCAGTCTTCGGCCGCAGTGCAACTCAGTCTACTTAATGAGGAAAGCGGCGCCAAGACCAGTTGACATTTAATCCACTAGAAACACTTCCTTGAACACAACAATTTTACCAACTTTCCTCAGCAAAATACACTCTAAATATGGTCTAAGACGTAGGAATGTCCGTAGCTATGCTTTGAGCATGCGGAATTAAAGTAAAAGCCGTACCTCATCGGAGGCTCGAGATTAAGATCACGTCATGACACGAGTGTTAGACAGGCGAGGCGTAACTAAATGTATCAGAGATATGGAAACTAGAAATGTTTAGATTTAGTCCGGATAAGTTATAAGCGTTTGTGTAGTGGTGTAAGGAAATTATGTGATTTATGAAGAGAATTATGGTGGTCGATTGCATTTTGTGCTTTTGATAATGTTCAGTTATGGCAAAGTGTTCATGGTCATTTGCAAATATCTTTGTGGTTTGTCTGTATTATTGTGACAGCTTTGAGGTGGCTGGTAGAGGATATTGCCTAAAAAATACATAATTATGTATTTTGTTGGTTTGGTACTTTTAAGTAAAGGCACAGTATTGGGAATCTTTTTTTAATTATGATTCAAGACCAAAGGCCCTTGCTCGACCGCGCGGTGTATGCGTAACGTAAATACGTCGATTTTTAAATTAAAAATACTCGTTTCACATATAATATTTATTATTTTATAAACTTATTCATGAATGATGATTCCATATCTATGGATGAAAAAGATTGTGCTTGTTTCAAACAATTTAACTAAAATTCTATAGGATACATAATTGTTGTATTATCGATTCAACAATCGACGTATTTAACTTACGTTACGTTCACACCGCGCGCTCGTGCTAGAGCTTCATGTTTTGATGTTGCCGTAATTTTAAACAAAAAGTCCCTGTAAATTGAAGTGTGACAGTTCACTAAGGTTGAAACTGTCTAACTGTAACATTGGTCTTGCCACAACAAGTAACAGTCAACCTAAAGGCGGTACAGCAATAACTAGATCGACTAAACACTGGTTACAAAACACAAGTTCTTTTGTAAAGTTTTGAATATCTAACAAAAATACAACTTCACCTTATTATGCTCCGTGTCTAAACCTAAACAGTTTAGCAAGAAAAGCACGCTTCTTGAATTTACAAATACAGGTTGTAACTGTTCTAGGAAAAATGATGTCATATATTTTAAGATGTGACTGTCGTAGTAGCGACCTTTAGGTAGTTGGTTAAGGTCAAAATTACTGACATAATGACGAACTTCAAGGAGTTGAAATAGTAAGTTGTTAACTTTTCGCATATTGTTTGTGATATCATAACTTTTTTTGGAGGTATTAGAGGAGTATACTTGGTTTTTAATTTTGCAATAACCAACCGCACTTAGTCATTTATGCCAGCATCTTTCTTGTCTTATTTTTATTGCATACCAGATACCTTAAGTGAAAATCTCATTTACCAAATTATTTTGAAAGTTAAACCAGGCACTTATTCCATATCGAAAAAGAAACCTACAGTAATGTCGGCTTTCCAAATGCTATATATAATTCCATATCATTACCTAAATCGATGATAGCGAATATTTGAAATCGAAATAGCAACTCAAATAAGAAGAAATAAACGATCAAGGGTGACCGTGAAGCATACTAATGGTTCCGTACACTTAAAATTCAGTTGTTGTACTAGATTGAACTTTTGATAGTATTGTTTCAAAAGAACAATGTAATTTATAAACTGTACTGACTGAATCTATTAAATTATTTTATGAGACGAATTAATGATTTGTTTGAATTAGCTAGTAAGATACTTGCTTCTGTAGTTAAACCACGCCGTAATTCAGCCCTTAAATGTTCTCGTTGGACCTTAATTTTGATTTAAACTCAGCTGGAAACGATCCCGCAAAATAAATTCAAAGCTAACACTGGCAAAATGGTTAAATACAAAATATGAAAGTCCGCTTTGCTTATCCAAACACTATAATCCGAATAACTCAATTGCAAGTGTCTTGTGCAGAGTCAATTTCTCTGACATTTTGACAGAATTACAGCCAAGAAAATGAGGTTCTTTAATATTTGTGCCACAAACTTACGGAACCCTAACAAGGCCTGGAATGGTGCCATTTACAAGCGTCTGTGAGTGTGAAAACATTATGGCAGTTATGATACAGCGTATTATATCGCCTACGGTGTGCTGGGAGCTGACAGAACTGGAATGGGATTGGAAATCTAAGATGTTATTATAGAAATGTTATGTTCAATTTTGCGATATGTGAATGTGTTTTATATGGTGTGGTGTTAATAAACGGTGTTTCTTGGAAAATTTGCAATTTGCTTTAGAATCTTTGGTTAAGATCGAAAATAAATGCTCTGACGCTGGGAAAACTGGTAAAATCGTCAATAGTGTTTTTCCTCCTGGTTTAAAAATATATTTTTTTTTAAATAGTTTTGAAATGTTCAAAATTCTGCCTTTAATCAATGCTTTTACTACTATGCTAACATTATGATTGCTAAAGTAACTCTGTCTGTCTGTCACCTTATCTTATCACACCTTCACAACTAATTTCGGAGCGGATTCGATGATAGCACACAGGTAGGCCACGAAATGGTTTAAGACATAGGATACTTTTTATCCCGGTTAGTACGTACCCGCTGGATAATTTTCGACCTCCAAGCGGACGAAGCCGTGGGCAAAAGCTAGTTAATGATGATGACATCTCCAAAACGCATTTAATTTCCTTTCTTACAAGTAGTTTCGAAATTACTTTTTTATCGTTCTTACATCGGGACAGTCTCGTAATTTTAACAGAAACGGGACAAAAATAAATTGTATGACCTTTCAGGTCAAGAACTCTTTAAAAAGTTTTTAGTTAAAACTTTTCCAGTTACATTTTGTTATCGTTAAACATAAATAACCATGGAAATGATGTGTAATAAAAAATGCCATAGAAAACATAATGGGAGTATTCTGAGTGCATGAATACTAAAATAACATCAAGAGCATTTTTATGAATAGTTTATTATTCTTGTTTTGAGCGCATCAAAGAATTATGACAGAAAGCTGAATGAGTTTAAAAAGCATTTGCGTTTGTTTTATTTTTTTTACGAATTTTGTTGCATTCCAAGACTTGTTGATGGAAATATTAGGTGCATAGTGAGAAGCTAGCGAACAGCTACCTCGAAAAGTCCAAAGTTTACGTTCGCGATTGCCTCATATCGTCAAATTAGAGAAAGCCGCTGCCGTTTCAGAACGCAGTGAGCAAGCAAATTTAATATCTTTTATCTTTTCGAACTTGGGAACAAGAGGAAAAGGAAATGAGATCATTGAAAACATTGAAGGAAAACGCCGACAAATCAGAAGGCGGAGAACTGGGTGTTGTGGAGCAATTTAGGTGAGTAGGTTTATCCCAAGGTACACCAGCAGTGTCCAGTAGTGGACTTCGACAGGCTGCTTTGATTGAATGAAAAAGACCATCAAACACCCAAATCAAGCCAAGACCGAGACACGCCAAATACAACATAATCAAAAATCGATAAAACTAAATCAGAATCGATTAGTATAAACATCCAATAACCAGTCAATGGCACTTGACTGATCGATATGACGCAAACATACACAATAGCAGCACCGATTGATACTGACGAATGAAACCTGAATGGACCATCAGCACGTACAAGGATCGTATTAGCCGTAATTAGGTGACAAATGGTTTATGCGGTAGAGGTTTGGTGTCAGGAGAAATTGGCAGTGGTATGGAAAGATTTGTTGACGATATTTGAGATCTTGACATTAACGAAGGCACTGTGCTGGACAGACGGATTTCAGGCAGATAGATAAATAGCTAGACTAGACACGGAAAGACGTAGAGACAGACAGTCAGATTGTAGGATTAACGAAGTAATAAGATCCCGTTGAGAAAGGGACCTTAATATGAGTAAGAATAGTTCTTATAATCATAAAGAAGGTAGATAAATGAGCATATTTTAAGGCGAAGTTGTTTTATGACCGTAATCTATACTCGTACTGTTTAGCTGTAGAATAAAGATAATCCTCATTATAACAAAGGTATAAATTGCAACAAAAACTGGTGCGTCTGACATTGAGGCACGCAATGTGGGCACTGATTATTCCAAGGCAAATAGCAGAAAAACTGGCAAATAACACAATTGGAGTAGGATGAGGATTGTGTCATAGAACTTTGCTATTCTAACATGAAAAAAGTCAGTAGTTGTGGCATGGAATTGTTCAGGAGCATATTTCAATAGACCACCCAACATATTTGCTGTTCGTAGGCCCGATAATCTTAAACCAAAACAAGTAAAATGACCATCTTAGTTACTCCAGCCAGTGATTGAAAACCATGAATTCGAAGGCTGCTTGAAAGGCCCTACGTCCGAAGGTAGACTGTGATACATTTTTCATTATAATACCACGTCTAGTGATTAGACCTCTTCTAATATTTGGGATACCTAGCAGAAGAACAAACCCAAAGACTATCACAGCTAGTGTTGCAATAACCTTTGTCACTCAGTGCATAATTGGTGAATGCTCTTGGCGCCCAAGAATAATAGGAAGTACCTAACAACTATTGGCGTGACTATCGCTCGTACACATTAAAGTGACCCATTTCCTTCATTGAACAGCATAGCTTCCAATTTGCTTCAAGTGGAACAATCTGTGATAATGACAGACGATTTCATATAACCTTAGTTCACTGATGACAGCAAGGCATCTAACCATTTAGCAAGGGACGACCCTAATTGGGAAGAGGCTAAGAATTACTTGATAAAAGAATACTTAGCTCTATCTAAGATTAGAATCGGGTTAAATGGTTGTTTTGTAGTTGCGGTTGGTGCCATTAGACGAAGAGGAGAAAGACCCATAGATGGTGTTTGGTGGTGGGTTACCACCATCAAGGTTAGCTTAGTATATTGTTGCTCCCTGAATTTTCAGCATGAGACTTTCATATTGAGAGTTACCAAATTGTTATAAGGGTTTTTACTTGCCTTTAACCTTGGCAGACCCACACGACTACCTCAAATCTAACAAAATATCCTGCCCAATGAAATACCAAAACATAACCCAATCCAATACAAAGGAAACTTCTAATTTGAATTTAATAACAAGAGTTTGTTTAACATAGCTCCTTTGTACCAATTCCATAAAACAATTTTGAAGACGTGTCTATAACCAAAACATTCGCATGCGCGTGTAGGAAGACCGCAGACTATACAGCATGTATTAGAAAGGTTTGGTAATATATTGTGGTATGGACCACCAAACTAAACAATTTTCTCCATGTAATCGCAAGAAATATTCAGCTGCCAAACGAAGTTTCAATACCTACTCGACCCAAATGTATGGGAGAGTGATGGCAATCTAAATTGATTCATTCCAAAATTTTGGGACGAGTTTTGCACTTTCAGTAGCTCCTGTAATGTACAAACAACAGGACAGGCAGGACACGTTATCAAGTGTGCCATCGCTTGTGGAACCTTCTGATACATGATGTAGAGTACACAATCGATTTGGCAACAGCAGACGATATTGATCTTTTTGCAATCAACGTGGGAGTCGAAAGTAGCTCAGATTATGAGCGATACGTAAATATGGAGGGGATAATCGTATTCTGTCAATCATACAATGATGAACAGTTGATTTTGTATGAGTTTATATTTTAAATCAATCAAGGTAGAAAAACAGGGTTAAAGTTATCGATGTTGATGCTGAAGTATTTTGAGATTGAAATGAGATATACAGCAAGCATGATTTATTTTGCAAGAAAGTAAACGGCTTTTTTGAGTCTACATTGCATGGCAGCTTTATTACATTATGGAAGATACTTTACGAACACTCAATTTATTTACTGCACGGGAAAAAACAATATTGATTACTGAGTAATGTTCGAGTAATGGCAAAAGCGGATAAGTTATACAACGTTTCCTTACTAGGACCATAGAAGCACTTACATATACCTAGCTGTAAAACTTTTCAACAATTTCTAAAGCAATATAAATCTAAAATCCATCTGTTCCGAGGTAGACAGACATACGGAACTCAGTCAGCAATAGGCTATAAAACTTAGCGTGTCAGTTGGCGCAAATGTTTGCGAGCCACATGATATAGCTCTGCCAATATTAGACAGTGTTGGCCAATATTCTACATGGAATGTCATGCGGAGAAATGAGGAACATGTCGTGAAGAAAGCTTTGAGTATGAATGTGGATGGGTTTTAGAGCAGAGGAAGTCAAGACGATGGATGGACTGTGAGAAGGATGATATGAGTACAAAAGTATGTACAATTCAAGCTAAGTCGAGTGGCCTTTTCCACATCATACAGATCATTCTAGTTAATCAAAAGTGTTTATACGCACAGTCAGATTCCCTTTAACAGTTGGTCAAACATAACCTAAATCATACAGAACCCGTTGGCAAACGGTCTGACGTCAGTCACCCACTGTTCACAGTTCACAACAGTTATTGAGGACTCTTAGCAGAAACAACATCATAATTATGTACAAAGAGTGTTGGCTGAAGAAATTACTCGTGATATTTGTACTGCGTTTTGTAAGACTAGTGTTTGGTCAAGACTCATTGGAGACTGTTTAATTAAGGGAACTGAAGTTTACTAAAAACGAGCTTAATAATATTCAATAGTCGTTTTTTGTTAAATATAGAAGAATGAGGTCTGCCAAGCCCTTTTTTCAACTGTGGGTGTTGGCTTTCAATCAAACCGGATGCAAACTTTAAAAAGAGCCTAACTTGCCTCCACAACCCAGCTGCTGGCTAATAAATCCCTTGGTAAGGCTTACTGATAAAATTAGAATAAGGCACACTATGAAAATCTTCGAAGCTCCTCAATTTCCGCATAGCAATAAGTTTAGCTATTTTAAAATAAAGACCTTGCCAGTCAGCTCTTATTTATATCAAATAGGCAAAAGCTTGCTTCAATGTACAATGGACCATATCTTAAGTTTCTTTGAACCCTACACTGCATTCATTGCTTGACAATGCATCCACGCTGTCTTAGTTTTTTTATTCGCATCGAACCATTAACACTGCTGTTCCCCTTTTGTTTAGTAATCACGACCAATTGTTAGTAATAAAAGTGCAGCATCAACAATCACTCAATCAGCTGCGCAGGGGCACTTCGACGCTTTTGTTTTAGCTGTTAGCGTGTTGGATTTCAAGAGGTTCCTTATTGGAATTGGGGGGCTTCTCAATAAGATCAAGATGAACGAATTGAGGGGTCATGTGAACACGTGTTTGGTAAAATCAGTCTTCAATTATATATACTTGGGAATGTCTTTGTTGATTAAGAACGTAATAATCTGTGAAGTATAGAAAATACCCGTAAGTTTTAACAAAGTGGGAGAACATTTTAAAGAAAAAACTAAGAGACATACAGTAGCAAAAAATCAGCAACAAAAGCTACAAGAATACCGCCCAACCTGACATCAGGTGTGAACAAAAAAATAAAATAAAATGATACAGGTAACTTGTACAATGCACAAAATACACGACCATCTTCATCTATTTGAAAAAGCAAAAGAGAAGAATAATAAAATAGAACAATTTCACGGTGATTCCACTAATCCCTTTGGGCAACCATGACTGTAACACCACAAAAGGTGTAAGAGAGACAGACATGAATTCATTCAAGCCGACAGACATTGTGAACACAAAACCAAAATCCACAGAACCCCAGAATGTATACGGTATTAAAGATGAGAAATAAAACACAAAAGGTCATGGTAAAATGGATGGTATAGGTCATACGCAGGGAGAATGCTAACAAATCAACGCGTTCACAATGGAAGCGCTATATTTTCGTAGGGGCAACATTGATGCGTCATAACTTTTAATTAAAATGGAACATTAATATGGGGCGACTGGCAAAATAGGTCCAAGTGTGAATGAGAGAACATCAATGGACATTGACGTGTAATTGTGAGCAAAGGCGAATGGGAAGATTGGACTATAATAAATTATATGGTATAATATTGGAAATGTTGTCACGCGTGATTTTGAAAGGGATCCCGCTGACAGCACCCTTTGTATTGGCTCTGATAATGATGTAGCAACATTGTATGGTTATAAATTACTCGCAGATTATTGAGAAGCAAACTACTTTGAATAACAAAGCAATGAACTAGTGGTTAAAAACAAAACCATTTTTGTCTAAACATTGATGGCAATTTTATACATTATCAATAAACAATTTGTATGCTGTGATAATAAGAGACACCTTTTTACCAACACTTTCAGATATTCTACTCTGGAGTTCTCAGTTTCTCACTTGTACTTTGTTATACCATCCGCTTTTATGGAAATTACAAAATCATGATAAACTATAGAAAATGAGCCTATTCCAAATATCCAATAACAGCTACTTACAAAACACCATAATATACCCAATTATTTATAGCCTTGGTATAAGACAAGATACATTATGGTCCATTCAAAATGTCATTTACAACCATAGAAGCACATATTGAAGCCATAAAAAAGAATGATCTCATTTACCATGAACTAATGTTTCTGATATCAGTAAGGTTTTAAACAGGTTTATTTAAACTACGGCTGTAAGTGAACGAGGACTTTTATATGGAGACGATAAAATACAGAAGTAAGTTTTAAACGAAACAAGATTTATGTGCTATTTATTAGTGTAATGAGGCCAACCTGGAATAATTCCTTAAGGACTGGTTCAAGATGAGACAAGAGGCAGTCGTATAAATCCACAGCTTTCTACATAAATCAATCGATTTTAAATTCATCGATGCTTTTATCTGTTTAAGAAAATAACTATTTATCTTTATAATAAATTCACTAACCAATTGAGCACTCGCAGCGAACAGACGTGCTCATTAGCAATATTTAAATAATACCTACATTAATAACAGTGACCTCCTTTAGTGAATTACTATCGTAATGCATAAAGTAAACTTGCTTAGTGTGTAGTTTTAGTGAATAATGGACACGAAATAGTGAACTTTAAATAAAACTAACAAAATGGAAAACAGCCCCAGTAATCCAAGGGGGCCAGCGCAACCCTTCGACTCGCCGTCGCAGTCGGCCACGACCGAAGTTATTGTTTCAACGCCTGAAATTCAACGATGGATGGCCACCATCCAGCAGTACTTGAACGAAGTTTGCTCAACTGCCGCGGATGGGAAACTCAACACCGAGCAGAAAATGAAGATTACGAACCTTTGCCGTAAAGTCGAATCTGGTACGTCGCAAATGGCAGTCCTATACCAGTCGCTGAAGCAAAAAGCTATTCGCGCGGATAACATGATAGAGACCCTCAAACAACAGCGCGACTTGACAGAACATATTTCGGAGCTCAAACAGACGATACGGGACTCTAGTTCTGCGGGAAATGCTTCTTTCGCCGATATGGTGAAAAAGGGATCTAACCATTTCATTCGTCCAAATAACTTAAGCTCTGTCGCCATTTATCCCAATGATAAATTGAAAACAAGTGACGAAACAAAAGAACTAGTTCAAAAAGTCATACGGCCCCAGCAAATGAAGCTTCAAGTACGTGGTGTTCGTAAAACGAAAAATGGTGGCGTAATAATAAGTACCGAGACGAAACATGACGCTGATAAACTGAAGAACGCAGTCCAGCTCTCTACATCTGGACTTACCGCCGACGAACCCAAGAAGCGCAAACCCCGGATCGTAGTTGTAGGAGTGCCGACTTCCTTGGCTGAAAATGAGGTCTTCAAGTGCATTTTCGAACAAAACGTAGCCGAGAAGTTTCCAGAGATGACCTTGGAATCCTTCCTGACCGCAGTAAAATTAAGCCATAAATCTGGGAAGAGAGATGCTGCGACCTGCAATTACGTTATTGAAGTTTCAGCCAATATACGTAAAACCCTAATCCCTCAATCAAGGATTTTCATAAATTGGTCGTCCTGTCCTGTCAGGGACTTCACATTAGTAACGAGGTGTTATAAATGTCAACAGTACGGCCATGCAGCAAAATCTTGCAGAGAGATCAACTCTACGTGTAGTCACTGTGGTGAAGAAAGTCATGTGATGTCCGAATGCGCGAAGAAATCTGAAACTCCGAAATGCGCGACTTGTTCACGCTTTAAAAAACCCAGTGACCATAAAACCGGAGACACTGAATGCCCTGCTAGGAAAATAGCTGAGCACAGATATATCAACTCCATCGATTATGACGGCGCCTAGTGCGTCATACAAAACCAGCCTTCCGCTTCTATCTTTTTTTCCTGACTCAACGATACCTATGCGAGACAACCTGCCCTACTTACCATCGAATTGTTGCTGTCTAAGCAAATTCTTGACCGCTATATAAAAATATCATGACATTGATTTTTGCAATTTTTACTTGACCGAGTCTAACTTGTTTATGAATTCTGCTGAAACTATTGTAATAGTGTAATTAATTAAGCGCAAAATTGTACATAGCTTTTATCTACATGTTTAAGACCTTTCTTCTTTTTTTCATTGTCATTTTGTTCTCATCAAATAAATAATAGAGTTAAAGTAAATTAGGTTAATATTATTATCATAATAAATTAATATTTTTTTTTCACTAATTTCAAAAAAACCTCGTATGTTAAATATTGTTTAAAAATTTGTTGTCCAAATATGTACTTAGTATTAGAACACATCGCCTGTGATACAGGTTTATCCTAGTACAGGCATCTAACTCTGTTTTACCTACATTATTTCTAAGACTTATGATTTATCGTAAAAAAAAAAAAAATAACTTTGAATAAATTGAAATTGAATTGACTAAAAAAAAAAAATAACAATAACATAATAAATGATATTAATAATTCTTGCTTCCCATGCTTAAAAGTTTCGATTAACAGCAGCTCCTTTACTAAGATTTCCTTTAACGTTCGTTTATTTATTGCATTCTAGGAATACTTCTACATTATATTGTTAGGGTTAGCCATGAAACCCCATTACTGGTAACTATTACTGCAAAATAGTATTGTAAATGTTATTTTATGTCTTTAGATATTATCGGTTGTATTGATAAATAATAAAATAGCTTTCGTCGATGCTACCATGTGGCAAATTGATAAGAGTGTATCTTTCTTTCCGATTTTCTATGTTTTGTTCCGTATCCTATTTTATTTTGCAGCAAACCAAACTGCAATCAATCATTAAACATGTGTTTATTAACTTGTGGTGAGATCAGTCTTAGCTTTTAAACTTTGTCTATAGCCAAGTCGTAGGTGTGACCGGATTAAAATCTCACCTTTTGAATGGTGTGAATCACTGCTCTGGTGTGCACTTAAACCTTTACTGTACTAGGCTTGCTTATTGAGATGTCTTTCTGACTAGAAAGAACTTGATGAAGTCTTCGTTCTATCTTTATATTTTTTTAAATCAGTCATCAAAACTGATGTTAGATACATATTTGAAGGTGTTGAAGAACTATGTTTTAAAGTCCTGGGTATAGATACAAAATCATTTTAACAAAGTCGTGACGCCGACGGCAGGATAATTAAACTTTGTATGTACTATAGACATAAATATTTCCAATAAATTGTGGGTCCACAAAGATTGACACAGTACAATGCAAAGTTTGACTGCAAATATCACACATTTGTGTAGTTTATACAGATATAACTCAACGTGAGTTTGGTACTGTTTAATTTAAGATCTTTTATTTTCTCTCGTCTCGTCTCGTCGTGTGCCATTCAATAGTGATTCACTTCATATAACAGCAATTATTTCAATTTCCAATAGTCCATAGCCTATCTATGATCTTAATTCAAAGGCATTCTTGTCTTTCGTATTTAAAGTCTTGTTACTAGTATGCTGTAAACATTTATTATCGGTAAGAGTTCGTATAAGAAAAGCCTTCTGCCATTATCATTTCTGCCGCCAACTAGAACTAGATTAACATTGGCAACGCATCTGTGCTTCCCTGGGTGTTTCTAGTCTATAAACCCCGATAACAAGCGTCCATTAGGCAGGCTGTTTACCATAACATAAACAAAACCCTGTATCCTGTCAGTTAAATCCTTGTCTTTTCCGTCTGGTACCGCAATTATACTTCGATCAATATATCTCTTGGATAGCCTCGAATGTTACTGCCATTCCAACTCAGTATTTCCAACTTATAATAGCAGAATTAATGGTAATCGGTCAATTGATTGAAGGCGGGTCTTAAGCTATGACTATTTAATAAACAACTAGTATTTAGTTCGTACCATAACTTCAGATTATAATGTTCTGATCACGAATCATAATTAGAAACAAGAGTATTGTGAAATTGTATTTAATCAAAACCCACACAGCTTATTTGATATCTGGTAGGTTATTTTCGCAGAGCAGATACAATAGGGCCCATCATAGTTCCTGCAGGAACACCTGAACGAAATACGTATGAATATTTTTTTTTGGTACGCAATTTAACAATTCATCCACAGAAATTGGGACCTCTATCATATCTCTCAGATCTTCATAAATCGATCTATTTAGATCGTCCATTATATTGATTTATTAAGAACACAATATTACTATTTCATGATTTACTGTTTCGTTTGCTAGACTTAAAACTTTGAAAGATCAAAAGTACGCCGTGTATCGAATCCTTTATACTTTTACGAGTAATACTACTGGGAGCCACAATAGGATGACCTATTGTGGCTCCGAAACTAATAATATTTATAGAAAACAAAACGATCGCACTTTAAAACACATAAAATAATATAGCCAGGAAGCGGGTTGGACGTTAATAAAAAGAAATTGCCTTTACTCGACACTAAACAACTTTACGAGTAACATGACGCCATAGAAACAGCGGGATGCAACTAGTAATGGAATTACAGCGAGTACTGGATATTCACTCTTAAAAGCAACGCAATTTTGCAAAATTACTTCGACGGTTTCATTATTTCCTCAGACTGGTCATCAAAGGAAAGCTAAGTTTTGGAAGAGGTTTGCTTAGGTACCAATGGACAAAATTTAGAAACGAATCGACATATATACTCTTTAGGTTAATCTTTTGGAGACCATATCTCATACCGTCATAAATTTAAACAAGAGATGTCTACACAAATAACACCTATTGGACATCAAAAACTAGGATGAAGATTGTAGACAAATCAGAAATTCATGACGCACCGTTCACCAAATCGCATGTCTCGTGGCCATAAAGTAACTAAATGAGATCATTGACCTAGTCAGCGTAAGGCACATACAATATATCATCTTAAAAGGGAATAAGGATACCAAAAGGAAAACTTTAAGCATAAAGCGCATTATTTACTTTAACACAATGGGGTATTACGGTAAAAGCTCAGATAAAATCGTATTGTTGGGTTTTGTTAGTGTTGTTTAGAAAAGAAACGATACGGTTTTTCTGATGGATACGGAATCTCCGCTTTTGGAAAGCTTAGATTCTCGATTATGAAATTGTGGATTCTGAACTTAAAGTTGTTCTAAAGCCTAATGAGAAAGCTTTTAAATCTGTTCTTAATGAAAATCTTTTTGCAATTTGCACACCATGTGTAGTCTTATGTTGCCACTGCCAACTTGTCTCTTTGAATACTCGGTTGACATTTTCATGTTTTGTCTTATCTTCTGAAGTATTTACCTATCTATCTTACTATATGGTTAAAATTCTATTTTTTTTAGTGTGCGCATCAAAGTTCATTTTGCGATGACCGAAATTGACGTCAGAGTTTTGAGGTTTCTAAAGACGCCTCGTTTTGTAGTTTCAATAATAAATCAAATGATCTATCACTAGTTTGTTTTAAAATTCTTGCCAGGCCAATAAACACGTTTACAATTCTCATCCGTGGGCGGCTTAGGAATAGCGGGACTCGGGCTAAAGGTCATATTGTTTTAATTGGGCGTAGCCATTTTACGATTGATTGCAATAGAGGTAGTTTTGCGGATATCCTTTGAAAAAATATTCGGACGAGCGTTTATGACTATTTATTTTTGTTGTTTGAATATTTAAAAAGAGTATTAAGTGACAGAGAAATAAGAAAGATGGCTATTGGGGGCATCATTTTATGGGGTTTGTAATTTTCAATTTTCATAAATTTTCAGGGCCAAAATAACCTGTAATGCCCCGAAGGGTAAGGCAGAGATGTACATTACTATAGTACACCCACATATCGCCAGTTATGTTCAAAGTACACGCAATACGGGTGAACCTATTTCCATAAGCTAGGAACAAAAACAATTTCCCGGCTGGTAAAAAAAAAAAATTCATGATTAAGCATCATGAATTTTTGCTATAAATAAAGAGCATTTTTATTCTATACATACGTGGGACACTCAGAAAGTTTTGCGACACTAAAAAAAATTGTTCTACAGGTACATATATTTTTATTAAATCTTTTCAAAGTACTCTCCACCAGCCTCTATACAAAGATTCATGCGTCTGAACCAGTTTTCAAAACACTTTTTCCAGTCCGCCGCAGACACCTCGTTTACAGCCTGCTCGAACGCAGCCAGCGCATCTTCCGGCGACGAAAATTGTATCCCCTTGAGCTGATTTTTTATTTTTGGAAATAAAAAGAAGTCACACGGTGCTAGATCAGGGCTGTAAGGAGGGTGACCCAGGAGTTTGACTGGTGTACTGTCCAGGAAGTCCCTCGTTTTGAGCGCGGTGTGTGCAGGCGCATTGTCGTGGTGGAGCAGTAGTCCGCGGAGCCCTGTGTTTGGTCGCTTGTTGCTCACAACAGAAAAAACTTCTGGTAAACATTTGGTAGTATACCATTCGGCGTTGATGCTTCTTTGATCTCGTAAGGGAATTGAGGCCAAGTGGCCAGTCAAATTAAAAAAGCTGGCGATCAAAATCTTCCCCCCGCTTCGAGATCGCTTCACTTTGGTAGGCCTTGGTTAATTTTGAAACACCCAAATTGTCGACTGGCGCTTGGTTTCTGGATCGTATTGATAAATCCAGGACTCATCACCTGTTACGATGTCGTAAACACGCCGAGACGAGCCTGCTTCAAATTTGTTCAGCATATCACGGCACCATTCCACCCGGGCCTGCTTCTGAGCGTCGGTGAGGTAGTGCGGCACCCAGCGCGATACTATCCTCCTCACGCGAAGATGCCCGTGTAGAATCTCGTGAACGCTTCCCGATCCAATCTTTAATATGTGCTGAATCTCCTGGTATGTAATTCGCCTATTATCTTGGATTAAATTTGTCACTGCTAGCACGTTTTCTTCCGTAATAGCCGTCAAAGGGCGACCGCTTCTTTCTTCATCCCCCAAGGTTGGTCGACCGCGCCTACATTCGTTATACCAACGGTACACGGTTGCCTTGGAGGGGCCTTCATCCATAAATGCCATTTGAAGTCTATCGAACGATTCATCCGGTTTCAGGCGACACTTGAAATCGTAAAAAATCATAGCTCTAAAATGTTCCCGGCGCAGATCCATTTTTCAGTAAGACACGATACTTTGAATTGGCTCGCAAAAAATGTGGAGGGAAATTTTGAAAATGGAACACACATATTTTTACTTACAAGTAATCATATTTTCGAAAAAGATTCTAACTGGCCAGTCTCCCATATTTAAAAACTATTTATCGCAATACTTTCTGAGTGGCCTAGTATAAAGAGACCTAACTACCATAACATTAGTGTCACATGGACAGATCAAACTAATCGCATGTTTATCATCTTGCAAACTGTCAATTAAAAGTTACGGATTAACTTTAACAACCGGTTCTTAGTTAGTTGGTTTCCATAGGCGGTATCTTTGCTGACCTGTTTACTACTACATAAGTGCCGACTAGACTTGTGTATACCTGTAACATGGGTACATAAGTGGGTGCCTAATTACGCAATGTCACATACATAGGATTGGCTTCCTGATATTAAGATTTTTGCTTGCTTAATTACTTAATCAGGTAAAGGGCATGCGTATGAATATGTAAGTGTGAATACCAAGAGGAAGTGTGGAATATTAAGCATGTTATGTTTCTTGCACTGCAGGTGTTTAGATTGAGAAACAAATTACACAAACACACGTAACATCACGCCTGTAATCACTCAAGGGTTAGGCAGATGTGTAGTTAGTTCACCCACATTGTGTCCAATCTAATAGTAGACAAGAAAGCAATTACTGTGAGTTATTTGATTTTTCATTGGCTTAGTCAAATAACATTATAATTTCTACTAATGTTAAAATATAACTTGAAAATATACATTATTAATATTGACGATCGTAAGTACTTGCATGCGGAGCTACATATGTACATCACCGATGTACACAAGTCTGACTAGTTCCAACAAAAAAATCTTCACCACACAGATTAATATAAAAACAGAAGAGTAACAAAACATTATATTTAGACGTGTTAATGAACATAATTCGGTAACGTTCGCTTCTACAACACATAATCATGCAATTCCCATTCTGCATACAACGACTACAAATATTTTATTAGTCAGTGCCACTGAATATAAATACCTATTTAACATAGCTTCGTCATACATGGTTATAGGTACCTACTTACATGGTTTGTGGGAAACCTCAAGAATCGATTCGAGATCCATATTAATATACCGAAAGTGGTTGACTTTTAAGAAGGCAACACACGATGATGTGGTCGGAGAGATCTTGACGGTCCATTAGAATCCATCAGGCCAAATTTGTTGTTAATAGCAAATAATCTCGAACTAAAGGCGTGGACGAACGCGAATGGAAGAGGAAGCTGTAATTGAATGAAAAATCTTTTGATGGACGAGTAGGTTGGACTGGCCTGTCGAGGTCGCTTGGCCACAAACGAACACGCGCGTAGTGACAGCGGCAAAGAAATTGGTTTGAGTGTGTCCGGAGACCCCGCGACATTAATTGTAGCGAATACAATAAGTGTTGGGTGTGCATATAGCAATCACAAGGCGTATCATCTGAGATCGTGGACGTAAGGGACTAATTCGCCCACACATCCGAGCCTGCACAGGTAGTCGCTTGTTCTAAGAACTAGTCTAGTTCTGATCTATTCTGCATGAAAAGTCTAGACCCTAATGCACATCTTCCTCCAAATTCAAATCCAGCTGTGCCTTCAGTCCAGATCCGTCCAGCCGGTCCTCATCGTGTGTAGCCCACATTACTATGCATAACTGGTGTTCTTCCAGAAATTGAGAAACGAGAAAATTACATGTTTTCTTGTACGTGTTCACGTATTAATCACAGTTGGCGACTTGGAATATAAATGGATTATTTATTTATTGATTAACGTGGGAGTCTATCGGAGTTTTATTGTTTTGTATTTTGATGTGAAGATGCAAGAGGCATATTGAACTTGTGTAACGGAAAATTTTGTAAGATAGTGTGCCGTAAATTAAATTGCTTCATTGTATATTTGTTATGTATTTAAACGACAAACTGAATAACTATGTATTGCGTTACTTCTCAGCCGTAAGCTCTCATCACTTGTGGAGGTCTGCAACAACAGAAGTTGTTTCGAATTGTTGGGAGGTGTCTTCTCGGTTTCTTGATGACTGACTGACATCAAGCGAGACGAAAAATATTTTACAGTAACTAAGAATTGTTTTCTTATGAAAAAAGCTGGTGCAACTTAATACTTCTTGGCGCAAAAACGCAGGTCATATTTTTTTTTTTAAATTGGCCTATTATTTACCACTGCTGGGCAAAGGTCTTCCCTATGCCTTTCCAACTATCCCGGTGTTTTGCCTTCTCTGGCCAATCAGTCAGGAACGAGTCCAAATATATTGAAAAAAAAAACCATTAAGAAGATAAGGACATTTAGGAATAATATAAGAAATGTTTTTTTTTTCTCATACAAATAGAAGCTTCATTTAGTATGGTCAAAGATGGTTTACAATGCTTTGATCTTTTTACAAATACCTCTGCATTCAACTGTCCAGGAAATTTAACGTGAAAAAAATAAGGCTAAAATCAACCAGGAAATGTGACAGCGAATGTGATTCGTGGACATATTTACAGAGAACATTGTTCCAACATAAGCGTGGGACGAAATGGTCCATAAAACGCCATCCAACGAGCCACTCCAAGCGATATTACTGTAACAACGTTAACTGTACTGATGAAAAACTGAAGATCGTTCAAACTTCAACCTTACGGATAACGTGATAAAGAGTTGGGGCTGGAGAAGTGGTGGTTTAAGGTTTTGTGGAGATATCAGACAGATGGAACGAGGCTTATTGACAGATTGTCAAGCTCTCGACTTGAATCGAGATTAGAGGACCATCTATTCGTATCGGAGGAGAAAATTGTTAAGATATTTCAGAGATTACGGGCGATAATGAACTTTATATCTTACAAGGTACCTATAATGCATCCAATAAATAAACTGTTAAAGAGAAAAATGCAGCCGATTTTACATTTATTTTAAACAGATGTACGTATATTTTCTATTTTTAACGTAGATGACATGTTCGTCGCCATAGAGGCGCTAAGAAAAATATAAATATTTAAATTGTACTCGATAAAAACGGTGTAATAGATGCATCGTTTACATTTACATTCGGATACCTACAGTTCCTTATTCTTTTCCATGATGTCAGAAGTATTCATAAAATACTCCCTACAAGCACCAGCAATCCAAACTAGTCTTGCCAAGGAGTATTGTGTTAACCAGTAACTGGGTAATAAAGGTTAGACTGGAAAAGGCTTGGTAGATGATGACGACACCAAAACTACAGCATGTCGTGGTCTTTAGAATTTGATCCAAATCAGCAACCGCTCTGATAGCATGGGTGGTCTGACAACCAACTTAGAACATTAAAAAGAATTTATAAATTAAACATAACTCAACAATAACTACCAGATGTAAACACTTAACCAATGACCCAAAAACATAATTCTTTTTCTTTGAAAAGCTCTTCATCACGGTTGACATTACCGAATCTGGTACGAGTTAAAACAAAGTGGTATCGGTGCATTCGGTACCGATTCGATTCAATTACAAACTCATGTTACAAAACAAATCCAATTAACTGGATGATGTGGGGCAAGCAATAAGCGAAGAGCGATTTGGTAAAGACGAAAGACCAAAGGGATCGTCAGTTAGTTCAGTCTAAAAGAGGATGTGTTTCATGTTAGCACGAGTAATGTGAGTAGGTAATCGTGTACTGATAAATTTAGCCAATCCACTCAGTCATTTGCTATGTTACTAGAAAGAGTGAGGAGACCAGACGAAGGAACTAAATAAAGCAGAGTGATCTGGAGGATTAGTCCCTTATTGGTGTATAAAAAGGCGCAATAAAAAAATTAAGCAATTTCCCTAAAAGACTTAATGTCAATAAGAAGTAGGTGCTATTTAAAAATACGGTTTGATGGGGAATCATAGATATAACTCAGACTCGGATAACAGTTTTAATTTTACTTGAATATTAATTAAAAGCACGCGATGTATAAGTCACACCATGCTCCTTCTATACCTTGTACCACACGCAAATTCAGATGGCGTTTCAATCGTCGGCGGCTAGATAGCGCTAATTGATCGTTTGAGACGCGCCGCTAATGCGCCCGCGCATACTATGTGTACGGAACGATGACCTGAAGAGGCTCAGATTTAAAAACAATCAAACTACCTCGTTGTTCTAGTACTCGCAAACACTTCTGCTGAGAATGAGGAACAGGGTTGGATTCTATTAGCATTTCCGTCTAAATCACAGTGATCTTTAATTTCATTGTGATAAGGTAGATTTTGGGGGTGGGGTGGCTGTGAAGGGACGGTAGCTTTTTCTTGTGACTGACAATTCAAAACTGCCTGGAACTGGTTAGAAAACCAATGCTTTGAATTTGATTGCCAGGACGGGTTTTTCAGTAGCAGTCCAGAGTCAGGATATGTAACCAAAATTTATAACGATAACTAAAAATCAACGTTTGCTGAACAGAGGCACTAAACATTGAAAGGTTACTAACACATAAATCTTCTACCAGTAGTTACCACACAAGCAAATGTTTATCTTTATCGACAAATCATAATTCACAACAATACTAAATAAGGACGTGACACATGACCTATCGATAAGTATAAAAATATCGATGGAGCGTAAAATGAACCACGGTTCAAGATTACCGACCGAAACGATAAGAACGTGCGAATCGATACAAATAACTACAATACCGATATGGATCAATGCTTTAGTATTGTTTATGGTTCCGTATTAAATCTTGCATGCCAACACGCGTTTATTTGCTTAAGAACTTATACGAAAATTAGATTATATAGTAAATATAGAGAAATGGCTTATCACATTTTTTTTCCTTAGATTGACTGACTATTGTATAATCCGCCTGTAACGTTGCGACTACTAGGAACACTTTTTTTTTCTGTGAGAGATGTCCCTGCACTGTTCTGTTTTGAGAGCAGTGGTGATGAAATTTATTCCACAAAGTTAAGTAAACCTATGGGTTAAGATGGGACCAATATGGGGCCACCACTGCTGCTGCCATGACATAACAGACAATCTTAAAAATACTGTAAATTGAAATGCAAATTAAATATCAAGTTCGTGTGAAAGTAGAAATAAATCGAATCTGTGAACATCAAAAAGCAATAAAATATTTCATAAGTGTGATGATAAAACAAAGAGAAAGACATCTGTATTAGCACAAAACATAAACTATACAAGGTGATAAAATATAGACAATGCTTTATATTTCAATTGAAATGAGTGAAACCAATAAACTGATTGCCAAGTACTAAATCCGTATTACACTTACAAGGTTGACTGATAGTGATATGTTAAAAAATATAATCGAATTTGAATATGTATGTCAAGAACAATAATCTAAATTCCTATTGTGATTGATCAAGTATAAAACGCACTCAAAACATACCACCCACGTCAAAACCACAAAATTTTATTTGCGATGGTATCGTATTTCTTAGAGAAAATAAACCAGCGGCCAATATTTATAAAATCTATTTTAACGACGAAGATTCACGGTCTGATTTTGTTTTCGATCAATAAATCTGTTGTCGAGTTTTTTCACTTAGGAAACTAATTGCAGAAAACGAAACTTTTATATTAACTGCATCTTAATTAGCTGTACAAACAATAATTAAATCAATTCCTTTCTAATAAGTTCAAATCTCGTAATGAAACTGAATTGAAGAGGATGCTTAATGGATTTATTACTGAAACCAAACTTATAGTTAACGAAAATAAAATATGGGAGGGCAATAAATCTGTAACCTCCAACAATTTGTACCGCACGCGTCCAAGAATATCTTATAATAAACTAAAACAGGACGATGCGCAGGATTGCCAGACGTCGCAGACATTTGTCAGGAGTAAAGAGTTAAAATAAAATAAGTTTTTATAGTCCCGCGGTAAATGATACTCGAGATGAAAAGGGATAAATTGATGCGAAAAGGAAACCAAATGAAAGATTTGTGTTGCGTGAATGATTAAGGACTTTGCAATTAAAGTCAGAAATGGGAGATAAAAAGATAACGCACAAAAGTATTTTCTATGATGTACAAAAACATGAACACAATTTCTCTAAATAAAATCATTAAATAAAAACGAAGCTCATGAATCTTCTGATACCAATGTATCCTCAAAATCTCTTGAGATCACTAAAGTGGACACAGTAGCAAGCTATAACAATTCTCCACTCAGCAATAAAAACGCATCGCGTCTAGCAGAATTCCCTGGAGAGACATAAGTAAAAGGATCACTCCAACAAAATTCGTCTAAATCATGTCACCTCGTACCTCTACCACAACAAACACTTTCGCAAATCATTGTTATTCAAAGTGACATAAAAAATAAACAAACTAAATGACACGACACATTTAAACGATGTAGAGTACCTAAATACACATCAAAGTGAAACCGAAACGAATACTGACAAGCGGATTCAGGAAATAAATGTTATTGGAGATGACGATGGACGTTTTCCAAAAGAGGACACAAAAGGCACTGTGACAAACAAAACTGTACTTGACAATGCTGGAGCTCTAACTGCTAGCTGTCAAACGAGAGACACTGTGTTTAATTTAAGTGGGTTTGAAGTAGTTTTAGTTTTTTTTGTAAAAGTACTCGTGAGCCCATATGGTAGTTCACGCTTGGCGTGTTAGGGGACCGATGGTACGTGACACAATATTAAAAATAATATCTATTGAAGAATTTAATAACAAAGGTATTACCGCCAGACAGTTTCCGATCACGTTGGCAATTTTAATACAAAACGAGTATAAAGATGGTAATGCAAACGTGCGTCTGTTGCGATATTTATAATGAATATTTTTTTTCATACAACGCTTTATGCATAAAGAGACCACGTGGATTATTTTGCGTGGTAGTGATTTTTAATATTATCATTACTCGTAATATTGCTGAGGTACAGTGGATGTTATTTGTAAAGAGTTCACTTATAGGTCCTTATATTTTTTACTAGAATTCAATGAGATCAGTATGCTAAAAAAATAACAACTACGGTCGATTCAAAAAGAAGCAGATTAGGGTTAGGGCAGAATAAACCCAAAAATCAATGAATGAAAGGAACCATCCAAACAATGTAAAAAAAAAACTCTACACCGTCAAAACACTCATTCTCAATTAAAATCAAATCCGAACTAAAAATATCTGCACGTCGCATCAGACATGTCGTTTTGTGCGCCGGCGCAGTGTCACACGTCACCGGTCAAGCGTGAACCGTTTCAAACGCACCCTTGTTTGTGTTAACCCTTTTTGCCGTTACTAATACGATTTCTTGTTATCCTTTTGTTACTAAATTGGTTCCTAATATTACATTTCGAAGAGACGAAATTAAAATATCCGTGAGTATGTTTTCTTTATTATGTACGTGTATTAGGAAATGAAGAAAAAAAGTATTAATAATAAAGATTGTAGGAAAATAAGAAACTTCCATAATACAGCTTGCATCAACTTTACATGATGCTGATAAAGTAATAAAGGAACCTTTTACAAGTCTTAATCTAGACACCATTACTCAAGTCGGTAGATAAATTATTCCCTTCACATTCATCAAAAGATCCTAGACTCAATGTTATAATGACTTTCCATAAACCGTTCAAATCACTACACCATCCGCCATCATTCATAACCGTCCATAGCTAAAGATTTATAAAGCCAATAAATTGATTGAGGAAATAAAATCTCAACTAAAATGATTGAAAGCAATTTATCATTTTCAAGACAAACTTGAAACTTCATTTAATCCGACATTCGGATAGATAGATATTTTGATCAAGCTTTGGTAGTAGGCGTGAAGACTTGGCTTAAGCGTTTTATGATTAACTTCAGAGATTGAGTGCCTGCGAAAATAAATATGAACTTTGATATAAAGCTTATGGACAGAATACTTATTGACGGGTGTTCCATTTTTTGTAATACCACAGCCTCATTGGTTGAGTTGTCGCAAGCTCGACTGCTGAGAATGAGGCCCGGGGTTCCCGGGTGAGGCAAAGTGTTTTTGGGTTTTTACATCAGGAATTTCTCAGTAACCACGAAGTCACAAAGCCACGAAGTCTGGATTTGTGCCCGGTCGGCCGGATCGCAAATGCTCGCCCTCTATTACATGGGACTTAAACATAGCTGGCGAAATGTGGGTGTACTTATTAGGTACACCACTGTCTAACCCTTCGGACAATAAATAAATAAATAAATATCGCTAGACATTACACACAGCGCCATCTAGTGCCACACTAAGCAACGAGGCTTGTGTCGTGGACACTAGATAGTTGATATACTACATAGATACTTTTTTGTTTGCAAATACATACTTATTATACATATAAACATCCATGACTCGGTAACAAATGTCCATGCTTAATCACACAAACACTTGCTCCTACCGGGATTCGAACCCGGAACCCTATGAACGTAAGGCAGCCTCACTACCGCTGCGCCATTCGGGTCGTCACAATACAGGCGTGATGTTATGTTTCTACTAATATCACCACATTTCGTTCTCGAATATCTTTTACTTTAGAGCCTATAGTAATGCAATACAGAAAAAGTATTGAAAGGTTTTGGGGAAGACCATTGATCGGAGTGAGAACATGAGGTCTATCCGTATCAAATCTGATTAGTTTCGATAGTAAGTATTCATTCAAATGAGGAAAATGTTGTGAGGAGTTTTGACAATGAATGTGGATGGGTATAAAAGTAGAGGAAGACCAAAAAAACGATGGATGGACTTTGTGAAGGACGATATGGTTAGATAGGAGGTAACTGCTGAGATAATGAGTAATAGAGAAGTATGGAAGAAGAAGACATGCTGCGCCGACCCCAAATAAATTGGGATAAAGGCAGGAGTATGATGGTGAGTAAGTATTCATCTATTTATAGATTTTATTAGTCCTCGCCATTTGTCAAAAGTAGACAAAGATAGACGAAGCCAAAGTGTTAATAGAAAGCCTAAAATAGACAAAGGTGGACAAAGTCAAAGCATTAATAAGAAGACTATATGCCGTCTATGCTCAGCCAATAAGTCAAAATCACACGGTCGCGGGCGGCGAAGCGCGTAGCCGCATAAGCATTATTTATACCGGCAGCTACTTAGATGAGAAAACATACAGGGTAGTGGTTGGGGAGTCCCCGCTATGGAAAAGTTTATTCTGATGAGAAGATTAATAGATGGATAGAATATGCATCATTGTACTGTACACTAACAAATTATTTTCAGTAGAAATCGTGTCCGGAAGGAATGGTAAAAATGATAGGTACCGTTTTACAGAATAACCTGAATATTATTCAAATTAAACTACTAATTGCTGTTGATATTAAAGAAAGTAATGTTGAAAATTGGATGACACTTAATGGACGTGACGACGAAGTTAAAATTTGAAGAAGCAAACGACGAAAAAAAGCGATGATAAAGTGATAATATTTAAAACGTTCTAATTTATAATCATCATTAAAATATCAGGGCTAATTATTTTGATTTTATTGGTACCAACGGTAAAATTACGCACTTAATATTGACCGTTTATAGAGGTGATAAACGATTACCCCAAATAGTCGGCAATTATACAAATGTCTATTTTAATTGGTCTTGAATAAAGTGCGAGAAATACAAATATTAGTTCCAATCAAATACTGGTCTTTAGCACCTATTCGATCTATCAATTAATAATTGCATCAATCAGAAACACAAACAAGCTTCACCAAATTTTGCAGAAAAGTGCTTCTAATTGTGCGTAGGTTTTCCTAAAAAAAAGAGAATGGAATACAAAAAACTAATTGGGACATAATATGTCCCTATTTGTTTTTTGTGTTCGCTACATCCCTATTTGTATGAATGCGAAAGTAACTTTGTCTATTAGTCACATTTTTAAGTCAGGACCTAGGTCATAGTCTAGTGTCTGCCTATACTTATATGCCGGCAGTTCATTCCTGAGGAATAATTTCCAGCCATCACGTAGACGAAACCGCGAGCAAAAGCTAGTACAAGACATGTGCAAGAAGCTACTACGCTGACCACAAAATAAATAGAGATAAGGAATGAAGGTTCATAATAATGACAGTATCTACATCAACAGTGAGCATTGATTTCTTCGAAGGGGTGAACGGACATGACCAAAATAAAGATCCTTGTATTCCCAAGCTTATTTACAAGAACCACCCAGACTACAAAACGTTATAAGAGAGTGTACGGTAAATATAGAGTGGACATCGCGTAGCTTAACTTGGAATAATTTAGATGACTCCGAGGATTTGTGCAGATTTGTGGAGAAATATACTAGCTAAGTTACTGGGATTTGTTAAGTCCAAGCTGTATTTAAGTGAAAATTATGTTGGAAGATTCGTTGTTGGATATGGTTCAAGTTTATTAGATTGAGGTGCCTTGTTTGACATGTTTCATGTTAAAGATTTTGAGCTTTTGACTGTTACAGATATCTTTATTATTGTAATCGATTTGATATAGAAGGTTAATTTAATCCTTAGACAATCTTAAGGACTATACGAACCAAAACCACCCGCTGTGTCGGCCACTTTATTGACAGCGGCGGGCTAGTTGGTAACTTCAAATCATTAAGAATCGAAAAACTTTGTCGGCGGCACGAGATATGCAACTTTCTTTATACTACAGCTTAAGTGTTGCACATGATGTGTGGAGCCCATTAGTATACCCGTATTTTGACAGTTACTTTTATGTTCATCAATGGTTACTGGAGTAGCTGTTGTGTATACTTGGACTTTAACAACAGTGCTGAAGTCTATACTAACATTACCCAACGAAGTAACTTTGGTAACAGTAGCGCCACACGCGACAAAATAATAGTTTATCAATTACATCATCGCGATGCTATAAAACGGACGTAAAGCGATAAATATAGACACGATGAGGACATAGGATCTATGACCTGACTGTTCGCCGCGAGTAGAGAAGCTATTAACTGATTAGGTAAGAGGCGATCTATGTCATCAAAGGAAATTGTTATTTCTATAACCTGCCTTAAGATTGTTATTGTTTTAAGAATGGGCATGCTTTCTATAATATACTGTATGTTTGTCAAAATACATCTTAATCTTCATGTACTGCAAGGTTACAATCGACAGCTGCACTTCTTGATCGTTTTGTGTCATTTTGATCATTGATCTTGATCATTTTGGCCGTGACGCCTAGGTGTAACAATGACATTAAAAAGGTAGCTGGGACAGCCAGAGGATCGTGTGGTACAGCTTGGGAGAGGTCTACGTCTAGCAGTGGACTGCAATAAGCCAAGCTGATTGATTTATTAAGTAGTAGAGAATCATTTCTGTTATTCATATCTAGTGACACTCTATTTCCAAATCTTCATGTGCCATTATATCGCGGTTACTTCATACGAAGTCCTTTTGTTTCAAACCAGGCCGTCCCAGCTAGGTCCCACCCCAGATTAATGCAAGCACAGCTGGACCAGCTGTCCTAAGTACAGTGCCTATTTGACATGCAATTTCGCAAGCTAATTGAAACGTCGATTCTCAAGTGGGTCTAATTAGATAAACGTTGGGGTCAAGCGGATTATACAAAGTGCATGGATCGCCTTAGTGACTGTAATGGTGCATTGAGGACTGCGTTTTGCAGATCTGCGGTATATTTTAGGCTAATTGGTTGAGTGACCCGCATAGGGCACGTGTGGTAGATTATGGTCCACTCCCTCATATAGTTAGGAAGCCTGTGTCCAGCAGTGGGAACGTTATAGGTAGAGAATTTATAACAGAATTTATAACGTGCTATTAGTGCCCTAGAACGAAGTCGATGAGACAGGTCTAGCATACGTATATTCTTCATAGTCAAGTAAGTAGCACAAATCGAATAGATTATAGAAACTTGATAACACTGCCATACGACAGAAAGAAGCAGATAAAATAACACATTTGGTAACAGAGCCTATCAAGGAGGTGGCCAGGCAAAGTCTAATAATGAAGTAAGCTTCAATGACGAACATAAAGGAAAACATAAAACAAATGCAACATTACAGCCCTTTCAAAAATATTTGACCTCTGACGAATAAACCACAACTTTATTGTGACAAAAATAAAGACCACTTTAACTTAGACAGTGATGCAAAGTCAGAGGTTAACATACAATTGAAAGGAAGATTTGGTGTATGGGCTGGTGATTACCAGCCCATTCACCCAACTAGGGACCACATAACCGAATCAAATGTGCCAACCCAATCATTAACACTCTAACCGCTTAAAGTAAACAGTTTACCAAGCAATATAGCCCATTCAGTTAGAATAGCTCGCAGTTACGGGCAATCCGTACTTAAATGTTGGTTTATAGCTCAAATAGTAGCAATTTGCTAGTCCGCTGCTTACGATCATTGTAATGAGCTGTTTCCTCAATTGACTCGCAACTTGTGTGGGATTTGTACTGTTATAGCGTTGGTTATATTATATATTGTCTCATTTCAAGTTTTCGCCTTGCTTGTTCTTAATAGTTTGTATGATAAAAGAATCAAGAGTTTTTTATTTGAAAAAAATACAGGAGGCACAGACCATATTCTGACTTTTATGCATGCAAACTTATATAATTATTATAAAGTAATGCTTATACGAAGGAACAATCTTAATATTAAAATAAATGGAAGGTTTACTGTAAAATCTAGCATGATAAAAAAGAGTTAATTTGTTATAGAATGAAAGATTTTTATTAATTTAGATTAATTTTTAACTTATGCTTCCAGTTATGCTGAATGTAACCCTAAATTCAAATAAGTAGTCACAATAAATTACGGAGCCAAACGTAAAATTTTTACCCGTTATAAAATACGAAGGTTGTTGGAGGTAACATGTACTGAGTGGTCCACACTGCTGAAGACCGCCTAACTCGGAGACGCGACGTATGTGATTACAATCCTTAAAGAAACGACGGAGATAAAAAAGAAAACAACCGTCTCAGAAAATAAAACAACTTCACGAAGATTATGAAAAGCAACCACAACTCTATTATTAAAACACGTGTTTCCAAGATATAGGTTTACAAACAACGATGTTACAGTTTTTAACCACAGCCATTAAGAAAACCGTCACCGTTGCGCAGACGCCGTAAATATCCATCCTCTAAATGTTTAACGACCATTCGTAATTGTTTTACTAGAGGATAAAAATATTATTTTAATGGCGGTCTTGTGGCAAAACTTGGAAATGCGTTGTTTTCGCTTATACTGGTTGCTGATTATAAACATCTTCGAATATGTCTGAAGAATTCATGATTTTTAAAGCACACAAGTGGTTTGGTTTTCCGAATTGCGCCACAGTGTAACTCTGTGTGTATAACTCTTAAACATAAAATCAAGTCACCATGAAAAACGAAGCCAGTAATCACATTAGAAAATGTACGCTAACTGCGTAACTAACTAACTCGCGTTAAACTAAAATATTTTGGCTCTCTAGCATTTCGGCGTAATCGTGAGTAACTGACGGAACAAATCGCCTATAGAATACGTAATTCAAAGAAAGTATGACTTGAAACATATTTCATGGAAGCTCATGTGACTGGGGTCGGTTGTTTTTTTTTTTTAAAAAAAAAGCCCACGCGCTGCCGTCCTTGGCGCTAATTCTCCTATCCCCCGACGATGTAAATTAATAAAAGGCTGCAGTGATCTCATAGATGTGCACTCTGACTCACTTAATAAGTTCAGAAGAAAATATACAAAAACTTGTAAAATCATTTTAGTGTTAAGGCTTTCATATAAATTAATTTTTATGGATATATTTAAAAACCATAATTATGTTCGGTGAGTGATTGAGTACTCATCTGATTTTGTGTGGGCACTCAACGACAAATAAGCGGTGCATGGTGTGCTCACCTTTAAGAGATTGTTACACTAGTCTAAAACCAGATTTGATGTACCTACATATCTTTTTTTTTTTGGGTGGGAAATCATCAAATGACCTCTCCCGCTCTGGGTGGAGCGGGAGGGCGTGGCAGACTCTTACTGAATAAAACCCACCTGTGTTTCTTCACTTGCCTGTGCCAAGGTGCCAAGGGCCACGGTAACTCTTTCGAACAAATCCGCAACCCGAACCAACCGAACTACATCCCAAAACGAACTTAAACGATTGTCTATAAATCGCGACAAACTGAAACAATAGACCGAAGGAGATGAAAAAACATAATTAAATATAAGTGAAAATCCTACCGTACATACCACTCATAATACCGTACATAACACTCCAATCTCTAAGAACAAATTAAACACAATATCTTATATTTGTCTAGAAACATACCTACGTGGCAACCAGCACGTTCAACCTAGGTACACGTGTTCTAATCGCAGAAAACAATGAAAACACAATATTTCTCTTGTCGCGACCGTTCAATGTTATAACTTGCGCGTGATTATGTTTACTTGCAGGGAATTTAGCTTCTGATAAGCGTGAAATTCACTAAGGGCAAAGAACAGGGAATAACGATAAATACAGTGTAGGAAGTCTGGCTAGGAAAGTGTACAGTGTACCTATGACTGAATATAAAATCCAGCAGGGATGTATAGGATGCGAAAGACTTACAAACACATACTGTAGACTTGTGGTACAAAATTAAATCCAGTGGTGATCTAAGATAGTTCAAACGGAATAGAAGGAAATTTGGTACAAACCGACGGAAAACCAAAGAGGACAAAGACGTCGACACAACAAATAAAAATTATACTTCCCATAGCTCGTCTAATCAGAGTTGGTCTAGACATTTATAATTTTTGTATCACACACGTTTACAATAAGTGTTTTAACACTTATTGTAAACGTGTGTGATACACGTATGTAAGTTAATATTTAAAATACTACGTACGAGTGCTGTTTACACTTACAAAGAATTTGTAAGCAGTAAAACGCGTTGTCACCGTGTCCAATTTAAATCTGTTTTGCGATATGCAAATCTATAATTTTCAATTACGTTTCCAAGGGATCAGCTTGACAAAGTCATTATAGTGATAGTACGGTAGCCAACGCTGAATATGGATTCTTGGCCTACTTAAGCCATGTTTGCAATCGATAAGCCTCAAACGTGCCAAGTCTAGCTGGCAGTATTAAATCACTGGCATATATTGGCTCTCCAGTATAATAGAAAGAAGCATGACTTCATCAAAACTTGCCAAGTTCCAAAAAAACAAATGAATATCACTTACATCAAAGAAATGCGGCCTCAGTCTTCCTATAGTGTACTTGGCGACATCGGTGGTGAGTTGCTGGCAGGCGCAGCCGAAGAGAAACACGCCGATGACTTGGTAGGCCTCCCAGACCCAGGCAGGAATCTCCCGGCCTAGGACGTTGCGGGAGCGCCCTCCGACGTAGTCGCGTAGTCTTATCCATTCCGTGAGGCACATCTGGGGAAGAAGGAAAAATATACTTTAAATATATTTCCAAATGGTCCTAAATTCTTCAACTATGAATAGACACGAATAAAGGATTCTAGCAGATGTCACTACGTGGTGATGAAATTCAAAAGCTTCGTTTAAATCCAGATATATGTAGGTCAATTAATAGATGACAAAGACCACAATGTTTATTTAGTGAAATAAACGAAGTTATAAAACGTAGGCTCGTTGTAAACAAAATGTTTCTGACAGCAGTGAAATATTAGGACGTCGACAATATTAATTTAATCTTGGATCCAAAATCATTATTTATAAGAAAACAGTCCCAGCTAAATGTATTAAAAAATCGTACCCGACAGAAAGATTGAAACGTTAAAAACTTTTGACACACTTTTTACACAACGGAAGGCGACTACTAACATACGCATGTACCAATATTGGCGATAAGCCAACATCACTAATTAATAATTACTAACTAATCACCAGTAAGCGGTCTGCATACAGATGAGGCAAAGGCGTTGAAGCGTGATAGCTAAGTTATTGAACGCAGCGGTGATTATATCTCACGAGAAATCATATTCACAACAGAAAAGTAGAATGCAAATAGTTATGCAAAACTAGCTATTGCTCGCGGTTTCGCTCGCTTTATGGCCGACATTTATCCTTTTTAATACTGCCTATGACAGTCACGGATACTGTAGCATCCCATCAGCAAAAGAATTTTTGGATTCAGACCAGTGGTTACGAATATTGCCTCCTAGTCTCCAACCTCCACATACAAACTTTACCTATTTTTATTATTAGTGCAGATAGAAGATGCGTCACCTCTCATCCTTTAATGTTTTGAACAATCAAAATAAGTATGACATAAACCTTTTCTCTTCATTAAAATAATTTGTTCGTATTGGCTGCGGCAACATCCTGTTCCTTGGCGAAATTGATGGCTTTGACCAGTGACGCAACTCAAGACAGACAGACTGATTCTATTATTCTTACCCTTTTTATCTCGTTCTTGCTTAAGGGCCTGATGATGTTTTGTTTCACTTAATCCTTCATTAATGGTTTTCATAAAACTTTAACATTTCAAACTGTCACTTAACCCTAGCCTGAAATCGCGTGCCCTTTTTTCTCAAAAAAAAAAAAACGTAAACTATCAAACAAAGTCTTGGCAACTCTCCAAAATTGAATTTGGAGCATTTCACTCGTAATTACGTAGGTATTACATATCATTGTGTCTGTTGTAAGTGGCCTTGTGCCTGATACGGTACAGGGCCGGGTCGCACGCGCATGGAATATCATACCATATATGAACCGTTGCTGATTTATCTGCCTTGTTACCGTATTGATTTCAGAGCTGCAGAAAATCTAGTCTCTGCAAGGAGGTTGCTAGATCGTATATCTGCATTCCTATTAAGCGGGGAGCTATTTATGTTATGGGAGATGTTCGTGAGGCTATTTTTGGTCGCGATAGTTATTGGTTTCGTGAGTGAAATTCATGTTCATAGACGAATACGGTTCGCGACATCGCCGCATGAACGGCTTGTAAGTCAGGAGACTCCGTCGTCAGTTGTATTGAGTTAGATAGTGACTTGTTTTGATAGAATTTAACGTGTACGCTGTATGTAGTAGCTTTTGATCGCGGCTTCGCTACCGTTATGTACGGAAACTGACCCACGGGAACGTTTTAAATGTAGCCTATCACACTCGAGGATAATGTAGCTTCCCGTTGGTGAAAGAATTTTCGGAATCGGATCAGTAATTCCAAAGAGTACCCCCTACATACAAACTTACAAAAAAAAATCTATTTATAATATTAGTAGGTATAGATGGCACCGTTCGCTGGTACAAGCATACATTTGTCTTTTGTTTCATTTTGAATCTTCGAGTCAACACTTTTACCGGCAGTGTGTTTCATGTCTACCTTCATTGAGATAATTTTTCAATCAGTGTACTGTTATTTCGAACCTAAGAATTTTATACTAACTGATGTCATTTGTAATATCTTAGTAAAGAGCCGTGTGCATTTAAGCTTTATTATCTACAGACTCATTACACTCCATAAATCCCTAAGTTTATGAGCTACATCGCCATATTATATTTCGCATATCCGCAACTCTAAATAGGGTCACTACCCACATTATTTCTCGTTACTGGATCTCTTGACAATTTTGCATACGTTATCTTCAAATCCGGGAACTTGATAGCGAAAATAGTCCTAGATTCAATGCAATTCTATAATTGTGCATGTGAAATTTGTGTCAGTGAAGAACATGAATAAAACATCACGCTTGTAATCCCCCGAAGTGATAGGCAAATTTTTACTTAATAGTGCACTCACATTTGCAAGTCATTTTTTAGGCCTATGTAATAGGGGCGAGCCAATTTCCATCAACCAAATCCAGACTCCTTATCTGCTACTGACAAATTTCTGCTGAAAAACCCAATAACATAGCCCGACCTGGGAATCGACCCAAGAAAGGAATTCAATCATGATGTAGGAGAAGGTCCTATCCTAAGTATCCTATATTTGTTTGTTTTATCACTTGACAAGTAAATAGTGCTTCAGCTTGTGCTAATATTACAGTTACATGAAGAGACACGATTGCAAATATATGTCAGTCAATATTTACTTTGTAAACATATGAAATGGGGTCAAGTTGATCCTGTAAATATTTGCTTATTGCACTCTGTTAGTTGATGGATCTTTTACAACAGTCACCGCAGTTTCTAGCAGTCACAAGTCATTGAAGTCGGGTTTCTATGTCTGACTAAAAACCGCTCTGTAGATTTAAGCTTTTTCAGCCGTAAGATTTAAGGTCTCCTCGAATACAATTGGATACAATATTGATCACTGAAGGAGAATCGTAGCACTTGACTATACGAACGAACGACCTACTAACATTATGAATGCGAATGTAATTCTGTGTATCTGATTTTACCTAATGTCGATGTTAATGTGGCACGTAGGCAGACCATGACCAGACACGGTAGGACGCAGGGCTTATAATTTCGATATTATGTTCCCATGAAATAATTTTCGACCCTACGCGAGCGAAGTCGAGGGCAAAAGCTTGCCAAACAAATACATATAGTTTTTGCGGTACTCCATCAACACTAGAATACTAAAAACAAGGTAGAGGTGAAATCCGGTATTCTACTAATAAACCAGACAATGAAACTTTAACCACGAGTGGCAGAAAGTAGCAAGTACGGTACCGGGTCATAATAGCGAACTATTATTACTTATGCACTATTTCACAGTCATTAAACCTAGGCATTGTTTGCATACGCATTGTTTTGATCAAAGTTTAATAACACTGTGTTCGTACTGAAACTAATTAGAGTAGGTTTTTGATTGAATTATAAATTGTTGAGAGTGATGTTGAAATGTTTGTAAATAAATTGGCACTGCATATTTTTTTGTTTTGCTGGTTTATTTAATACTTGCGTGATGTTTTAGTTCTTTGACATTTTCGAATAATTTTCGGCCTTGTATGCTGCCCCTGACAATACAATTTAAAAGCCATGACTTCTCTGAGCAGTGGACAATAATACAAATTAATATTAAGAAGGTAATCTTCTTCATCTAACTCATAAGGATATCTTCGAGAATCAAGACATAAAGAAGACCTAAACAAGGTTTATGTGGTAAGAACAAAGCCACATCAGGAAGACCAATTAGAATTATCATTTATGTATAAACATCATCATTCTCCGGCCCTTATCCTAATTTATTTGGGGTCGGCGCAGTATGTCTACTTCCATACTTCTCTATCACTCATCGTCTCGACACTCCATCAGACACTTCATTTCTTGTCATCATTCATCATCTTCATTTTTAACCGACTTCTAAAAAAGGAGGAGGTTCTCAATTCGGTTGTATGTTTTTTTTTTTTTTTTTTTTTTTTTTTTTGTGTTTGTTACCTCATATCTCCGTAATTTATGAACCGATTTGAAAAATTCTTGTTTTATCTGAATGGATCTACTTCTCGATTGGTCCCATAGAAATTTAATCAAAATCGGTTCAGCAGTTTGGTTTTAAAATCAATATAGCTGGAAATTTTTGTGTTTGTTACCTCATATCTTCGTCATTTATGAACCGATTTGAAAGATTCTTCTTTTATCTGAATGGATCAACTTCCCGATTGGTCCCATAGAAATTTCATCGAAATCGGTTAAGTAGTTTGGTTTTGAAATCAAAATAGCTGGAAACAATATGTCATCCAAGTAAAAGAAATTGCGAAATTGATACTTGACAAGGATTTGTGTGTGATGGAATTTGAACTAAAAAGGGTAAAATAAAAACTTTTTTGCAAAAAAAAACCGACTTCCAAAAAAAACACTAAAAAAGTGGGAAATAACTTTACTTTCGGAAGTCGGTGGCAAAAAAGTCAATGAAACAAACAATAGTCACCGACTTCCGAAAGTAAAGTTATTTCCCACTTTTTTAGTGTTTTTTTTGGAAGTCGGTTTTTTTTTGCAAAAAAGTTTTTTATTGACATTGCAACAAGTGACAATTGGACTACCCAATTTTCGCAAAACTCCAGGTTCGTCAATCAACAACCCAACAGTAGAAGCCATTATCACTTTCCAATAACCAATAGAGACACTAACAAACAGCAATTCTCACCGCAACAGACAAACAACAAACATTACATAAGAACAAGATGATCTTGCGCCCGCGTCGCTCTCAAGGGCGTCAAACGTAAAACATAAACAGTGAGTCATAGTGAACTTACTGGTGCCTTGACCGTGTGAGGATAGTATGAATTTCTCTTATATGAACGTTGATTTATAATGTTCATGTTGAGATATTATTGAGGTTGTATTCTTCGGTCGTTTTGGTTATGCTTGGGAAGGCCTGGAGGGAAGCATGATGGTGGTGAATTTAATGAGCATCAAAGGAGCTTAGACTATGATAATATACCTCTGGGAGGGTCGAAATATGAATATTAAAGTAGTTAAGGTGGTGAATTTATGTATAATGTCTTGAAGACATTCAGGTGGCCCGAAGCTTAGGTACGCAGGGATGTTGAGGAGGCGAAAGGTTTAACTGAACATGTCTACCTGTGTTGGACCAATAACATTTTTGGAACTCTTTGCGACTTAAACATTTCAAGAGTCTTAGTGGATTCTAAAACTAAGCAGATTATGAAGAAACAAAGAAGAATAGAACTATTGCTAAGAACACGTATATTATAGAAAATTTAAACCTAATCGATTCTGTTTAACGGGAGCAACTGCATAATTTGTTCAAAGGCAAAACTTGATGCGTTACATTATCAGTACAAGATGTGTTAAAAGTGTTTCTAATCTCGTGTAGTAGGTAATGAGTAAGGGTCGCAACATATTACAAGATTAGTGCCAATACTGACAAGACATTTTAACCCATCGTAGCACCATTGATAAGCTGCTTTGTAGGCAAATAGCCACCCTCTTTTTTTCTCTTCTGATAAGATTAAAAGACAGTAATTACGGCAAACAAAATTAGACCCAAATGCTGCTAACGTACGTAATTTTCTATAATCTGATGGCACATCATTCCTAGCCATAGGCTTTTTTCATTAAAATCAGTTCAATAGCTTGGTTTTTCAATCAAAATAGCTGGAAATAATATGTCATCCAAGTAAAAGAAATTGTGAAATTGATACTTGACAAGGATTTGTGTGTGATATGATAACTAAAAAGGGTAAAATAAAAACTTTTTTGCAAAAAAAAAAGTAATTAAAGTTGGAAGCAGGCCCATTTGAGTTTGAAAATATGTATAAAAATGGAATGGCTCCCCAATTTAAAATGAGCTTGTTCTTAGCTTTTTAGTATGTTTTTAACTTATGTTTTTTACCGCAGTCGGGTTTTTTAGTTTTTTTTTTTAGTTTTTAATTACTTCTTTTTTTCTTTCCAGCTTTTTAGTTTACAAATGTGAAAGATTTCGCAGACGATTAGCCAGACAATTTTTACCGCCTTCACCGCGTGGAGGTACTCCCAGCTTAAGTTGTGTTCTGATTCTAAATATATACTCGGTGTCACTTTCACAATTAATACGAATCTAACGACAACTCTCAAGCTAACATCCATCGAGCAGTACAGGCCGCAAAGCGTGCCAAACAATTATACATACACACCTCCATCTGGCGCAGTCGGGTAAAAAAACAACCGACTTCCACAAAAACACAAAAAAAAGTGGAAAATAACTTTACTTACGGAAGACTATTGTTTGTTTCATTGACTTTTTTGGCACCGACATCCGAAAGTAAAGTTATTTTCCGCTTTTTTTCTTGTTTTTTTTTTGGAAGTCGGTTATATTATTTGCAAAAAACTTTTTATGTTCTACTGAAACAATGTTTTCCAATAACCCATGTTTTTCAATATCTATTGAAGGTGCATAGCTGTTCTTGAGAAGTTGGCCGCAAAAAAGAGAAAGATAAGACGGCGCGGCAAAAGTGTAAATGGGTGCTAATGGGTCCCAGATAACGTATGCATACAAGATTCTTTAGTGTTTAGCATAGAACTGTGTACTGAGTAAGATGGTGCCCGATGGGAATATAAGGGCCTATTGTTTTTTGAGAAACAGTGAAGGTCTGTGAACATTTAGAGAGGAGGAGGAAGAACTTTAAAAATAAATCGTAATGTGACTTATACAACAAGTCATATTACTTTCTCCTCTAAAAAAATCTCCTCTTTTAGTGCAAAAATACTACTAAAAGATGTAATCGCATAAAATAATATTTAACAAGACTTGCAAGAAGCCTTGAAAGATGTCCTAGGTACGCTTGCATCACTACATAGTATAAAACAAAGTCGCTTTCCGCTGTCTGTCTGTCCCTATGTATGCTTAGATCTTTAAAACAAGGCAACAGATTTTGATGCGTTTTTTTAATATATAGAGTGATTGAAGAGGAAGGTTTATATGTATAATACATGCATATTATAGTAGAGAAAACATTAGTATCTACATTGCACCCGTGCGAAGCCGGGGCGGGTCACTAGTTAAGAGTAATCCATCTCTTTCAAATGATTTGCCATACTCGTCTACTCGAAGACAGTATACGTTTGATCTCCACATTGTTTTTCTTCCATCCATAACATGATGGAAATACCTCGTCTCGACTAATTAAAAGATATTTCCCTCTATTGCTCTCCAATTAGTCGATTCACAGTACTTTACGATTCTTAGTAACGATACACATCTACATCGCTCTGATAACTATAGAATCATACTCGTAGATCAATCATATGCCTTGGATATTTATTAGTTTTCACAAAGGAGAAAGTTTTGCGTTTAAGAAGTATTTATTGCGGTGATAACTTCGCTATGTTTTGATTGAAAGTCAACATTTCAGTTGTTTTCAATTCAGTAGTCCGCTGCTAGACGAAGACTCAGTTTGAGTTCTTACTGAGGACTATTTCTCGTCTCTCTCGTTAGGCTGAACTGTCCCACTCCTGGGCAAAGGCCTCCCCCATCCCTTCCCCTTCTCTCAATGTTGCGCTTCTTCTTGCCAATCTACGAGAAAGCCATCCAGACATCCAACTGAGAGCTATAACATACCCAGAAATAGTAGGGATATCTTTCTTCAATCAAAAGCACATCATATCTTGAAACTTTTTTGTAGTGTGGCGTCTGGCATTTGGTCCTTCTAATATGAGTGCACCAATTAAGTATAGTTTAAATGAGGTTATGCAGCTTTTAATTAAGCAAGCCCTTTTAGGATTCCGGAACTATATAACCTAACCTATGGCAAAATTTCACGACGCAAGCAGCTTCTAATGAAAGTATTTTAACGAACCTTACCAGAGTCCAATTAAATCATAATGCAATTACTTATTACAGAGTTGCCGTATACTACAATAATTGCAAAATAGCCCTTTGAAATAATCGTCTGGCAAGAGACGGCATTTTCATAATGAAAAAATGCGTTAACGAACCTAGACCAGAAGGATTAGACAAGCAGTAATTGTTTTAAAAGCGTTTTATTTCTACAACGGCGTTCAACAGGACATGAAGTTTTTGAAAGCCTGTGTCTATATAATACATGTTCAGTGTCGTGCCTAGAGGGCAATAATACGGCAAGCCCCTAGGGCGAGCCAGACTGTACAGAAACCCTTACATCAGGAAAAATCGTAGGTAAGTGCAAGCCAAGCTTTTGGGCTTGTATGAAAGTACCGCCAAACTGTATGTTTGACTTCTGCATCATATGATCATCGTCATCGATCACGTTGTCTAGGCCCTCAGATAGTACTATGTTTCGATTCATCGTCATCTACCTAGCCTTTTCCAACTATGTTGGGGTCGGCTTCCAGTCTTACCGGATACAGCTGCTGGATACTAGTATTTTACATGGAGCGGCTGCCTATCTGACGTCCAGTAACTGGGTAATACGATACCTCTGGCTTGCTGGTTGTCAGACTTTTCAAGCTTTTGACTAACCGTAACGTCTCGGTATCAATAAACAAACCATAATATTTAATGATGTAAACGAACACAATTACGCACAAGTGCAATTAGAAGAAAACGAAAAGCACCAAGAAACCATTGACTGTGAACTTTCCATTATACATTCATTATTTTAAACTGCAGTTTGTGAAGATGAATATATTAGTAACACGCTAACTACGCTAATTTTACCAAGCTATTTTCTTGCCAATTAGCCTATATGTAAGAGTGTATATGCAATTATCTAAGTGGTTACATAAACATGTCGTGTCTCTGAGGCGAAGCTGTTTATAGCAAGCGGGGTTCCTGTCCACTCAGTATGGGGTTGCATTAAGAGACGTCCAAGGGTGACACCTGCTGGTTGCTAGCAAAGATGAAACTTGTTGACTATTAATTATTTTTATTTAAGATAAGCTACCGTAGAGGTCATGCTGTGTCAAGAGAAGTTGGTATAAAGACGGTAACTGTTTCGTCGTCAGTTGGTTTTGGCAACGCCTTCTGTGTGAAGCATGGGCCCCTAATTTCCCATGCACAGAGTAGGTTCTATCATATAGAAATTAAATCATCAATAGATTCATTAATTATAAATGGTTATTAGTTTATAGATTCCTATCTCTAAAACTTCATCACTTCACATTCCCAGCCCCAGGCTACTACAGAATTACGTAGTAGACATTCTCCCATAATATGCCGTCAATTAAAATACACATCTAATAATAAAATAAATCCACAATTTATTTTATTAATAGACATTGTTTATTTATAAATGCCGCGCTAAAATAGCGTGCGGGCATGATTAACTGCGTCCATGCAAACGGCGAGGGAGAGAATCGCATAAATTCACATGTCATATGCATTGACGCATCGAATCGAAGACTAGTTTTTATAGGACATACCGAAGAAGCAATGGAGCAAGTTGAACAGACGTCAGATAAAAGATACGCTTTCCTCCCGATACGGATACTGCAATCATCTTGATTTAAATGTATCAGTCTGACTTTAATGTATGCGATATGAGCATATACGAGTAGGCTGGGAAAGATGGACGATTGGTTTGTACTACAATGTCAGGTTTATTGAAAACAAGTGTGCGTATGAGTGCCTTTTCGACAAGCAAACTTCAGACTTATTTATGCGTAAGCATGGTTTATTTATTTTAGTTTCAGCATTTTACTGTTTATGTATGTGTTGTGTTATTCGGTTTTGTACATCAGTAATTTCGCAGTAGCAGCCACAGAGTCTGGATTTGTGCTCGGTTGATGACATTAGACTCGCCCTCTGCGTGCCTATTATAACCGGCGAAATGTGGATGTACTGTATAGCGTACACCTCTGCCTGACCGTTCCTGGATTACAAGCGTGATGATGTTATGTTATATTCCTTTATAACAATGTAATATTACTTCGATCTTTCTATAACTATCACATAGATTTTTCTCCTAAACAGCTACACTATCTAAACAGGGAGAGATTTCGAAACCATTTCCAAAAGATTTAGACTTATCTTTTATTTCTTGCTCTGGTATTTGCTTTGAAGCAACACTGTTATCTTTACCACACATTTTACGGCGTCTTCAAGAATTCTTGTTACTAAGTACGAAACCAGAAACAGAAAGGATTATTGACAAAATAGCTGTATTAACCGTAGCTTCGGATTAATATGCTATTTCTGTAGAAGTGGCAACACATGTGGGAACTAAAGATGTTAATTCAAATGCTCCAGATAATTAGGAAGACAAAGGAGATAAAGTCAAGGAAAATGAAGCTAATAAACAAGAAAAACAAAACAAGAAAGGGATATTCACAGAATCAATTGACATAGCAGCGGCAGATAATCGTCTAATCCACATAGAAATGGTATTGGTGTTTGAAGAGATTTACATATACAGGGAGAGTATCAAACACTATATGAATATAAAGTTGACGATGGGACTATAACAGCGAGTCTAAAATGTCAAGGACTCGCCTTGGCATCTGATAATGTTCGAAATACTTACCCACATAAAATAGGGCTTGGGATCACTAAGCTAATATTGTAGGTGAATCATGTAAGCTACTCGGAATAGTAATATTATCGCGTGTATTTGCTTTTATAACGCCTGCTTGTTGATAATAGTCAATAGGATGGCCTATATTTTGTTTAATATCTGCGTGAATGAATCTGATTATTTGTCTAGCTTGTTTGATAATGTTATCTGATAAGTGATAGATGTTGTTGATGTTATTTTCACTTTCTTTGTAAAACGTAATACGCTTGCGTAAATGTAATCAGCTATATACTCAACACGAGCTATCATCCACACAATTACCAGCAAGAATATTTTAGTGTTACTTTGATGGAATACAATAATGCCCATTTTCACCTGCAATAAGCGACATCAAAAGGAATGCCTAAATATTATTGCACTGTTAACATTTAACTGTCACCGCTGACCCGAGCGTTAAAATGCAACAATGCTCTTTTATTTAGGCATTAATTTGGCCTCAACTAATTTAAGTGAAAACAGGCTATCAAAGTAACACTGGACTGAATTAACAATATCGGACATGTTAGGAAGTTCCTCTAAAATACAGTTACCACCACATACGAGAACTTTAACATTCTTGTTAAAATTCCACGACTCCTTTACGATGCAGATAGTAATCACAAAAACAATGCATGTTGAAGTTTGCATGCCATTTTCTTGCTCATAAAACCGATGAGGCATGTCAATGACATAGCGAGCGGTGTATTCTGTGCGAACTATTATTAAGGCAAGTTGCGAAACTGTAGCTGAAACTATTTAGACGTCACGTATGTAACCGTACATGTGATATACTGCTAATGGTTTCTTCTGAGAGTATTGGTCATCTTATTTCTTCGTTTCTGCTTAAAAGGCTCATCTGCAGCATCGTTCGATAATTGTAGATGGACCTAATAACCATCTGCTATTGTAAAAACTCGCTTGTCGGAAATTTCCTGGCTCAATTAATTAATTCAAATGTCATCGTCATCACCATCATTCTCCTGCCCTTATACCAATTTATTTGGGGTCATCGCAACATGTTTTCTTCTTCGATACTTCTATACCTCTCCTCAGCTCAGCAGCCACCTTCTTTCTTGCCATATCATCCTTCAAACAGTCCATCCATCATTTCTTTGGTCTTCCTCTACTCTTATTCACCACATTCATACTCAAAACTCTCCTCAAGATATTTTAATTAATTCAAAGGTATTTATAACTAAACAGTGTCGTACTGACCGGCCAAATACCTTGAACTAGAGACACGTTTGCAATTATAAAAAGGTATTCAGGCAGCAATTCAAAATGTTTACTATGTTGCTTAAATCATGCAATTTCCTTTAACTACACTATTACCATTTCTTTAAACACTTTACATGGAACTTGCAGCAATAAAAACACTGTAACCATTGCATTTAAATTACACGTCAAGCTAGACTAGAAGACGACCACGATATGCTTGGGCAAGTATAGACTGACCAGAGTACAAGGCAATGAAAGAATACTTAACGTTGAAATAAGATATTACACGCATCTAAACTTTTAACGACCTCTCGACCCCTTTCGCAACAAATAACACAAATATCTGAAGAGACAAACAATTAGTGAAACCACATTCTACTAGTATTTATGAGGTGCGAAGTCTAAGAATTTGTAGGTAAGAAATACCCTGTACGATAAATTTAGAACCCAATGGTCGTCACGGACAGTTAACTGGGCAGCAAGTTTCTAGTTGTACTAGATATTAATAATAGTAACAGCAAACCTACAAAAAAACAACAAACAAACAACAACACAACATACAACAACGACAACATGTTGTATGTTGTCGTTGTTGTATGTTGTGTATACATATACAATTTAGACATGGTAAACTTGATAACGCTTTCCTATAGCCGTTCAGTCTACTTACATTTCCATGTTAACATTGTAAGAACAATAGGTTCTGACCCAAAGAATACCCGTACACTCAAAAACGTCATTTTGTTTACCGTCATCATGCATAACTTTATACATAATAAACTGAGGAAGTTGCTGTAATTGGCTTTAACCTAGATAAAGTGGTTATTTAATTAAACTTTAAAATAGTCCTGTTTATAGGTGTTTTACTATAACAATAAAATCTGATTCTACGTTCAAAGACGCTTTTGTTCCCCTCAGTATTGATGTACTACCGTGTGGTACATTTCGCCGATATCTATATCACCTAATGTCAAAAGCTAAAAGCCACCAGGCGCAAAATTTGTAATCCCCAGATCTAGGAAATATTCAACCTAACAGCTGTTACTATCTGTCTAGCCATGCCGGGTAAAATAACTTCACAGTTTGCCAAGCAAACGCTTTCGGAACAAGTAATTCCAAATATTTGTCAAGAGATAACCTAGACGGAAATATTTTAAGAATTTAGTAAATGCAGAAATATTCGTTTCTGGGATTATCAACCTAATTGTAAAGATGTTACGTTTCGTTGATTACATATACTGTTTAATTACTGTCTCAAGGTCAGACGAGAATACGAGATCAAACGGTCTACTTAATTGAAACATTTGAGGAAGTGAGATTGCCTCGCTGGTAGAGGACGCAAGCGCCACTGCTAAGCAAGAGATCTTGGTTTGATTCTTAGGTCGGGTATAGAGCTTTCGGTTTTCCATCAGGAATTTCTCAGTAGCAGTCTACAGTTTGGATTTTTGTATAACTAGCAAAATACTGGTGTGCTTACTATATGTACACTTCTGTATTACGCTTTGAAGTTAACAGGCGTGATGTTGTTTGAAGAAGCTATTTTCTTTAACGAAGGGGAAGAAGAAAGTAGTTAATAGCTATTAACATGTGGTCCTATTGTTTTTGGCACTGGTGCATCAACTGTTGCCGGCGACAAGGAATGCCCCCAATCCGAAGTTGTGTAATGAATGGTACCAGACCGAATTAACTCCTACTGACTTCTTAGACTGAGCGACTCTGTTTACTACGGTTCCGATATAGACCTACTTCTAAATATTTATTCATGATTGGATCTGATTGAATGTCAATACTGAAGTTGGACATTGTGGGCATATCATCTGAGATATCAATAAACTCAGCTCGTATTTTCGAAGACAAAAAACGACAAAATGGGCCAATAAAGGGGTTGGAAGATTTTTGTATGAAGCGTAGCCAGCCTAAATTCTGCCATTTTACTTTATTTTTAAAGTAGCGGCCAAGCATAAATCTTGTATTAATAAATAACTGATATCAATACAAACAAGTTTTGTATGAGACAAAATCTTCTAAAGTGTCATGTTTTCGAGATATAAGGTATCCAAGTTAGAATCTATTCACAGATGGCACAATCAGTACAACTTTGATTTTATTAGCCACGCATAAAACCTATATCAATCAATAGCTGGCATCAATACAAACACGTATTGTATGAGACAAAATCTTCTAAAGCGTCACATTTCCGAAATATAAGCTTTCAAAGTTCTGCTGATGGCGAATATTGTAACTTTGATGGCTTATATCTCTGAAACGTGACGCTTTAGAGGAGTTGGTCTCATACAAAACGTGTTTGTATTGATGCCAGCTATTGATTGATATAGGTTTTATGCGTGGCCGATATTTTGAAAATAAATAAAATGGCGGAAGTTGGGCAAGCCACATAATTCAAAACCCTTTAAAAGACTGTTAAGGTCTATAAAATTTTGAGTGTGTGTAGTGTTATATCATACTATCTTTTACACACTACACAGACTTGTACTGCACTGCATTGTTGGTCTAGTGGTCGAGACTGTTGAGCAAGAGGTTCTGGGTTCGATTCCCGGGTCGGGCAAAGTGTTATTGGGTTTTTCCATTAGGAATTTTTCAGTAGCAGCCACGGAACCTGGACCTGTGCCCGGTTGATGTCAATAAGCTCGCCCCCTATTACGTGGGACTATTACGTAACTGGCGAAATGTGGGTGTACTATTAGGTACACCTCTGCCTAACCCTTCGGGGATTACATTCGTGATGTTATGATATAACACTATCATCCAAAAGCAAGCAAACGAGTTCCAACATTTTAATGACGAAAAAAACAACATCTTTTATCACCAAACATTTCAAAACACAAAAGAAACCATGTTTATTCAATGAGATCATTTAATTCGCAAACATTCGTGACTTCAGCGCAAATCTAGTCTGTAGTAACCTCTTTATGTTCGTTAATATCAAAGACTAAAGTAATAGTCGACAATGGAGCTTGTTTATTCTTAGTCAGGAATTCGGCGTATTGTCTGAAAACTGAATGACGTGCTGTCCTACTTAAATTGAATAGTATGAAAGTCTGAACATCTTTTGTTGGAATTTTTACCTGAAATCAGCAAACGCGGAAGCTGCATTTAGAATTAGAAGCCACGGTTAAACAAGAAAGATACTTAGTTTCTCTTTTAGACCTTCGATTTCGGTTTAGTATCAATTTCATCATCACCTGCCTTGTCCCTACTATATTGAGGTCAGTTTCCTGTCTTGATGCAGCTGAAAACCATTGTTTGACATGGACAGTATTGGGGAGACTACCTATCTAACCTAGACACCCTTTAAGTTATTAGATTGATGCAAAACTTTCCTTTTCTTATTGATAGATTTTCTGTGGCCGGATTGTTGCAATCACCAGAAGTAAACGTATTTGCAAAATAAACTTTAGCGTTTTCATCTATCTATCTTTAAGTCTTTGCAACATATCCTTCAAACAAGTCGTTAGATCTTCATATAACCGTCATTAAGAACACGAAATAACAATAAAATTAAAAGTTTCACACATGCAGCATTAACTCTTTTAAAATTATAGTGTTATCTACTTCGCAACAACTGTTTATCTTATTTTTAAGCACTTGGCGACCACCACCAATTATTTTTACGATCCCACCATTAATTATCTCAGTGTGTGGTCTACACATTACCAGAATTTATATCAACAATTCAATTAAATTCGTAGAAAAACAAAATTAGCTAGGTTAAACCGAAATTGATAAGATACAACGTATCAAATGTCACACGCTGAAACTCTCGCAAATATTTGTTGTTAACTCGTATAGATATCAACAAGGACAATTAAAATATAATGCTAAATCAAATATTGCCGATAGTTTCATATAAACAGATGGCTAAAATATGCGTCAAGTGTTTTTCCACATTGAAAATGTCTGTTCAAATTTATTCCTAATTGCAAGAACAGATCTGCTGGGCGATATTTCAGTTGTGCGTACGTGTTTAGCGTCATGTCAATTTGAAATCCTTCCCAGTGAGATAAATATAAAGAATATGCTTTATAATTGTAACACAGCCAATATTATACGATATCTAGAAGAATAAGATATTCCTAATCAGAATATGTGTGAAATAAGGATAGAAGATAAAAGGCATGAAACCAAATGGTTTCGAAAACTGAATCAAAATCTAAGATTTGGCAATTATCCAGTAAACTCAGTAAGAGTCGGAAAAGAAGAAACAAAGAAGCTCAGAAAGAAAAGACAAACCCGGAGATAAAACACATTCAATACACTGACGCAGACAAGTTGTTGTTTACGCAGTTACGGAAAATAAACGGACGTGACAGAATTCTAAACACAGAGAATGGTAATGTGGAAATGATTCGGTCACTGATAACAAAGCTAATAATAGGCATGGAATAGAAATTCATTTCCAAATAGTAGGAAATAACCTTGATAGGGATCCGAATGAAAATTTAGCACCCACATAAAGTGAAGTTGTGCCAAAATGATGTTAGTATTTTATACTATTATAGTCATGGATTTTGTGAACAATTTACAACCGCGTCACCGAATAAAGCTTTCGTCGCAACGTTTTCTCGGTAGGTTTTCCGAGCTTCAAATCTTCATTAACATCTATGTACTTAGCTTTATTAACCAATGCGAAGCAACGGTGTTGGGTTCAGTAGGTGAGATGGTTTAACTTAGGTACCATCAAATGGATTAATTGGTCATGTTAATCACCAGTGGTTATACCCTCTTTTAATAGTCTTGCTATTTTATCATTAGCGAGACTAATCTTTGCTACAGCAAAAATATCAAAGAGTACTTCATAACCGTGAGTAACTGCATACTTCGTACACACAAACATGAATTCCCGCAAACGTTATTCTTACACCGGAACGATTTAGTGGGTGTTATAGTATTTTAGTAAAACACCAGTGACATTGGACCAATGTATCGCTTTTCAGAAATACAACGTTGACGTAATATGTAACTAAAACAGAATTAGATCGATGAAAACATTTGAAAGAAGTTTTTTTCTCAGGATAGAAAATCTTGGCATTACATAAAAGTCACATTTCTTCTAGTTTAAAACCTTGGTTACCTGTGTTCATCAAATTTTAAACATTCGATGAATTGCGTCTAACTTCTAAGGTTAAACCATCTACCTAGTTCTACTAGAAAACAGCAAAATCATCACGATATCAAACAATGAACAAGAACCCAGTCAATCAATGACAAATAAAACAGGTATGATGATGACCAGATAATAAATGAAGACAAAAACTTAAACTACGGCATTGACATTTTTGGCACTTGTACTAAACAAACATTGTGAATACACAGACTACAAACACAAAAATAATATACACTTGGGTGGTAAGAAATGCAGATGACCTACAATATAATTTTTTAATAACAATTTATATACTTAAGCATCAATGCTCAATGACGAAGTGCCCATTAGTCTGGATAACATTTGGCTTATAGTTTCAGGAATTATGCTCAAGTTTGGCTGTTAATTATTTTTTATTACAGCAGTTGACAATAATAATGCTCATGTTCTTTTTTTTTGTGATAATCGGAGATGGACTTTGGCAAAGTAAAAATTCAATGCTTCTACGTTTCCAGATATTAATTTATGTGTCTCTTCTGATTCAAAATCTCTTGATCCCACATATCTTCGATTAGAAGGTATCGTATCGAAGGTGAAGCGAACAGAAACATTGGTAATGTCAGACAATATTCATAACCTAAGGTGCAATCTTCTTCTGGCCTAGAACTGAGCTACGAGTTTGACGCCTTCAGCAGCGTCCTTCTGAGCACAGTTCATGCAAGACTGATCCATCACACTACTTTAGTTCTCATTGACAATAGTGGCGCAGAACCAAGAATTCATCTTAAGAGTAATTCCTTTTACCTAAACAAAAATGTCAAAATAAACACAGACACCTTTATCACCACATTCACCACCATGGTCAAGTACAGCTGCATAGCGAACTTAAAGTTAAAAAAATATATAGGACACATAATCGAGTATCGACTGGCATGATGCCAGGCGGCGCCATCTTAGCGGTCAAGGCTGATAGAACGGTCAGCTTCAAATAAATATAAGTGACAATCTTATGAAGTGTTGCGAGAAAATAATATTATGAAAAGTCCTTCTTTCTAGACAGAACGGTGCTCGTTTTGAAGAAGTAGTCGATCTGAATTTAATGTTTACGCAAATGTAAGGAGGAATCGCTTTACCCAGTAGTTGTGGAGGTCAATTATGGTAGCGCTCCATGTAAAATACTGGTATTCGACTGAATACGGTTAGGCTGGAAGACGACCCGAACATATTTGGAAAAAATGAGGCGCATGATGATGATGAATGTTTAAACGGGATCACTTTATTAACAATACGACTGATGAGACTTGGTAGCTACCAAAATTTATCACGAACAACTTATACAAGTAAACCCAACATCAAGTCAGTTCAATTATGAAACTTGGTGCTGTCTAAGCTCTTAACTTTTTTAAATACTAAATAGGCATGCGTTTTGCCGCAACTCACCTGATGTGAAGCGATGACGCAGCCTAGAAGAAACCGATTCACTTGAACCTTGAATAGATCCAGATTATAATGATCAGGGAACAGAGAAGCCGGCAGTGAACTCCACAGACGGGCATTCCATTAACTGTACTTTTGCCAGGTGTAAACGTCAAAATATACCTGGCAACCACAATGTAGGTATCTCAAGTACTTTATTACCGAACAAGCAGTAAAAGTCCTAATATATTTGAATAAAGGCTTGTCAGGTACAGTGTACGGTACTAAAATTTAATATCACTATTTAACGCGACTATGGTTACCCTGGGGAAGCCATTAATATTTATGTACCTATTGACACGCAAAACATTTTAGCACTGGTGTAAGGTAAGGGACAGGTCCATTGTTCTAAATATTAAGATAGGATGCAAGATAGTTAATACTATGAAATAGTTGGTTAAGGAATGCTTTCACAGCATTGCTGCTGAATATCAAGTGATTGTCCAAGTGCGAGAGAAACTAAATTAAAGAAGTAACTAAAAAAAAACAGTTGCAGATGAAAGTTTATATTCATTTAACACGACAATAAAACCAAATTACTGGGTTCTGGATGTCAGATAGGCAGTCGCGACATGCGCATGTGAAATACTGGTTATACTACATAGTTGGAAAAAAGCGGATGATTCATTATCACCAGCTTTTTTCCATAAGGCTGACAGTTATTTAAATATATCTGCAGAAGAATTTGCAGTTGAAGAAGGTAGCCTAGATGAGAACAGAAGCCTTACATTAAACAGAGACGTAGAAAATCATACAGATCTTGCGAAAACCGTACAGTGATCCAAATATCTTATTCTTGCTACCAAGAAACCAGACACGAAGCCAATAAGTTGATGTTGCACATAAAACTGGCTACACGATCAATAAATGCCAATAAAAGTGCCCCACAGAGTACAGTACTGAACCCACGTTCGCTAAGGTCAAAGTCATGGTTAGTATAAATATTAGTCTCTACGGATCACCGCCCAAGCTTCACGGTACAATAATTGGAGTATATCATCAGTGTTATTGAGGTTCCTACCTTAATGTTTTATTGAGGATATTAGTGATATTAGCATGGTTATATGTAATTTTATGTACAACGCCTGTATATTTAGAAACTTTCTCTTTCCAAAGCGTTTTTCCTTCGTGAGAGGTTTTGAAATCGCATTATTGAAAAGCTATAATAAGAAAAAATGAGCTATTGATATTAAAAATTGATAAGCTGTGGTAGATACTTGATAACCTTTTAGTTGCTACCTACTTATTTACTTATGTGGGTGTACTACATATTAGGTACACCTCTGCCTAACCCTTCAGGGATTACTAACAGGCGTGATGTTATGTATATTGCTACCTATTTTTTGTTGGTTGGGAATGGAACCTAAGTGGGAAAATGTTATTCCAACCTCGTATAGTGAGCTATCTCAACGTAAAATATTAGGGTGTGGATATGGAGCTGTGTCGCACACTATGTATCAGAAACTTTGAATTGAATTGGCATAAAAATCCCACAATATTTTACCTTTATTCATACTTTATAATAACGGAAAGCCTTTGTTTCAATTCATAATTTTAATGGTTGATTTCCGCGGTGTTTGCATAAATAAAACCATTTAATGCAAAAAATAATAAAGCAATTATAATTTTATCATACATAAACCATAAAGAAGAAATTAGTCAAACATTATTTATAATTATAACGCGTTGTTTTATTGCAGGTTGTTAAGTAATTTCTAGTGACACTGATAACGTACTCACGGAGCGTTTGAAAAAAACTTTTAAAACATGGCGTCGATTTAAAACTAGTTAATGACTGAAAGACGGGACGTGGAAAATTATGACTCCTAGATTGGACCGACCACCTTAATGTGGAAGGCGCCAGGGTAGCCCGCGAAACTCAAATTTTCTTCTAATTGCTGGTATTGATGATTTTAATGATTCAAATTCTGTTAATACGTACGTATTACGGCCGCAAATCACATTTTGATCAACATGCAGCCTGATACTGACCGGCAAATTGGAAAATTTAGAAAAAATTGAATTTCACAGGCTACTATGGCGCTTCCACTTTAAAAATGTAGCTTGGTCAGATAGGATGCGGAAGACAGAGGACCGAATGTTGCACCTTGAGGGAAACCTGTGTTAAGCAGCGGACTGTACTATATTAAGTTCTTAATAGAAAGACTAAAAGTGCATGGTTGTGTACACATGTAAGTTCTCTGCCAATCTGTCAGAGTAAGATAAGACAATAGAAATCACAATTAAAATAATAAAACAATTATGTAGAAAAACAGCAGACATAATTATAAATAATCAGGCTCCCTGCTGAGATAGCAGTAGAGTGATTTATAGAGACCATGTAGTGATTAAACAATTAAACTATGCAACCATGGTGACAGTCTAATTTCTAATGCAAACAAAAGAATGAAAGCGTGAAATCGTTGCTTTGATTCCGACAATTTCTTTTACATTACCTTTCTCATCAGAAATGGAAACAATAGTACAGAGTTCTTAAATTTCATTTAAGACTTAAGTGTTCCTAAGTATTACAATTGCAGTAACACCCGTATCTATACGCATTACACGAGAATATACACGAAGTAAGAACCGTCAAAGAAAGCAAAGCTAAGAATTCTATATTTAACAGTTGTAACTTTAACCAATTACTAAACTATTAAAAAAAAATCGTATCTTAAAAAATTGCATTTACTCAAGTAAACACTTCGACTTGTCTATAGATACGGGTGTAAGACTGAGATCAGTGATAGCCTATTGTATGGTATAATTATCACTTGCTTTGGTGAAGGAAAACATCGTCAGGAAATCAGCATGGTTGAGAGATATTTCTTACTCGACGGCATGTAAAGCCAAGTCTGAGGCCCATGGGCGGCATAAAAACTCTGACACCAGGTTATTCACTAACCACTCGATCAAGAAAATTAGAACTTTCAAAAGCATCAGCTGCAAATACTTACCTACCTAAGTAGAAGTGTGTGTGTGTGCATATGGGTTTGTAACATTTGTTGTATGTGGGATCCTTCCTAAAATTACCGGGTCTTTAATTATTAAAACGATAATAATCTCGTTAAAAATCGTTCATTACTGTCAGGTGATACTAGGAAAGTAGACTAACATTATAATTACTTTATTTTTAACTACATTACGAAACAAACATTGCAACTTACAGCTCAGGTGGTAAATTCAATATATTGTCATATTTACCAGTTACATTAATTTGAAACTAACCATTCATGAGCAGCTGATTATATCAAATCGAATGGCCCAAAAAGGCAATACAGTATTTGACGCACGCCCAGTAAATTGAAAGTAACTAATATAAATTCCTGCATAAACGGAAATAGGAAAATTAAAATAATTAATGTAACCGCAGTACAAAAACATGTAAAAGGCGTTCACGCACGCAGGCTTATCCTTTACAAACCGCATTCATTGAAAAATAAAATAACACCAAACTAGTAGAACTACTTGTAGCTGATTTTGTAAAACAACATATTCTCCCGTAAACTAGTTTCCTACATAAATAAATATGTACGTGATTCATACTAATAGATCCATGTCAGTATTTCTAAACGTTTCACACTCACGCGAGAGTCCAACAAATGGTATTACAAAGCACAAATCACTTGGACAAACATTCAGCCCTTTTGGTATCGAAGGCGGAATCTAAATCAGCATAGTACAGACATTCAACATTGCTCTCAAGACAGTCTACGCTGTAGTGCCTGTAGTGGTAAATAAACGACGTGCCGGCAAGCCGGTAAGGTAACCATGTAATGCTGTTTAATTTACTTTTCATTCATTCATAATGTTTGAAGCTTATAAGTCTGTTTACAACGCACGGTGAGAAATATTGTAATAATCTAACATGGAAGATGGATCATGCAATGTCTACACTAGTGAATCAATGAAACATATTAAGCAGTAACAGTTTTTATGTCCATCCATGCAGAACATGAATTACACTGGCACAAAAAACTATCATTGATCTAAATAAAAGACACATCGAATCGTGAGAGGCAATTTTCAACCCTATCATTAACGATAAATTATTAACAGTTAGTCACGATAAACATATCATAAACGCTGATGTTGATAATTAAGTGCCTAATTTCGGTACGGAACTTAAAGAGAGGAAATGTAATAGTGCCCATAATGACAGTAAGCTAGAACGAATAGCTGTAGACGATGTAGTATTTTATTGCGATCAAGCTATTGAACCTATAATTCAGGTCAATGGAAACAATTGTAATATAATTAATGGGATTCAGACGTGATTGGGATATGGTGAAAGTAAAGGGCTGAATCGTGCAGAAACACTCAATCATCGAGTTAGATCGTGCTAGTAATTATATGGAAACCATGCACTTAAAGGTAATGGAAAGGGCATAGGCAATAATTATATTCCAATTGATATGGTTACGTCGGAAATTGATCAGGTCTCCCGACACAGTTCTCTTATTGATGCCAATTTTCTCTTCATCACAGAAACGTATTTATGGACACATGCACGTACTTTCAACAATCAGGTCAATCACTTGACCAGAATTTCGACAAAAAGTAACTCAATTGTAGAAAAACATCAACAGAAACATTTTTGTTACCTAAAAAAGCTTTAATCTACTTTTAGGTGCAATCATCTCACGCAGTTCGTCGCGATTCCATTTTACTTTACCACGACCGCTCACCGCCACTTTTTACCGAGTCCATCTACCTCAACAAAAAACTTGAGCAAATTGCTAAACGCCTCCAGAGTTTTTCTCCATACGTCTACATATCTTCCGAAGATTAATTCAGCCTAGCAATTGAAGCTTTTAAATGAAATGTTCACTCAACGATTTCTTTTTCTATAGTTTAATACATTATCATCGATCAAACCTGTTATAAATCTTGAATGAACTCTATTCAAGAGATGTCTATAATAAGAGAAGTTGTTAATTCATTTTGTATCTTCGTTATCTGAATGGATAAGACTTATTTTCAATTGAAGCCAATTTTGTAGTCACAATTATTATCCATTCATGACTTGTCTTCGAAGATTGTGCTCCTATCTACAAGCTGAGACATAATAAACTTTTGTTAAACAACGTGCTCAGAAGTTAAACCTGAATCAAGTTCCAATATTTTCACAATAAGAACTACGGTTTAAGAACATTTTTCTCAACACATCCGAAGACGGGAGCAAAAAACAGTCGGTAATAAACGAACAAAAAAATCTAATCGAACACCGGATGTTCTGGCAAATAAATAACACAAGTACATTAACGGACATGTACACCAGCCGATTGATCTCCAAGTCTTGTTTGCATCAATAAAAAACTCACCAATAAAGAAATTAACTGTTTAAAGATTGTTGATTTTAATGTCACAAAATAGGCAACTTCAGAACAAGATAATGATGAGATCGCATCGCAATGTGATCTAGTTCTCGATAATGATACGTTCCAGTAATTACGGATATCAATCTTTTTGTGCGCATAGTTCGAGTCTGTTAACAACATGTGTGGTAGCTGATATTATGTTACTTCTCCGTCTTCAAGATTGCTTTCAAAGGGCAACTGATACAAAGTTTAAAGTTCCACATATTTATGTAACAGTTTCAAATTAATTTAAAGGAATGATCTTTGCGAAATGTTTTGCACAAGGTTCTTGAATACAATATGACATTGCACAGATGTATGTTCTTACTTGATAATATTTAAAATAAAAAGGCACTTAGCACGCAACAGTGAACCGGCCATTAATACCAAATCTGTACCGAATGAGGCCACCTACGTAGTAATGACATTCAGGGTTGATTCTTATCGGAGAACGACATAAAAAAACGAAATGAGCATCAAAAATAGACGAGGTGCGGAAAATCTGCAATCGTTCCCGCATAAAAGGACAAATCGGATCTATAATTAACAAACCAAGGCCGATCGTCAATGTCCGATCTTTATTTATAGCTATTTAAGTGGGTACGATCGATAAAGACGTGGGAATCGAACCCACTTGTCCTGTTGAACGTATCTTCTTTGAAAGCGATGGACAAGAACGATTAGAAGGGATCGGGTCCGATTGTGGAGATAACACAGTATTGGATTATGTAACTATTTGTATTGAATATATTAATGTTAATGGCGAGAAAGGTGTTAAAGAAAATGATAACGGTATAAAAGCTAATCTGCATTAAATAAAACCTCCAACTCCAAGGGATGCAAGTTTAATGCTAGAAGTTATTGCAGTTCGTTCGAACAAACCATTGTTAATGACGGTGTTGCGGGCCGGAGGAACGTTGAAGATTTATCTTTAATGGTGGCGACTAAATCTGGAATGTGCACGCGAGAATAGCAGGTAAACATTTATTTGTACACATTACAACTACAGACAGACATTGTGGTTCTGTAACTTCAAAGACTTATACTTACTACAGAACAAAATTTAAATATTCCTAATCTTATTATCAAACCTAAGACTATTCTAGTACTGGCTTTTAACTGAAGCTTACAAACACTAACTAATGAAGCAAAATAGATTGCAAGATTGACAGCCTAGAACTGAATTATTTACCAGCTTGCATTGAATAAATTAATGCAAATAGTGTTAATGAAAATATTATAAGATAAAATATCCCTTGTAAGGTATGGAAAGATACGCTGAATGCGAGACGTTGTTGGTGCCTAGCATTCGATATTATCCACTTTGCATAGTTAATTAATGAACGACATGACAGGTGACATAAACTGTTAAGGATTCTGTAATTATACGTGTGGTGTTCATGTAATTGTTTACGTAGGTAGGCATAACCTGTACATACTATATTTTTATTTAGTCCGTTTGTCTTTCATCATCTTTCTGCCCTTGCCCCATGTTTTTGGGGTCGGCGCAACACGTTTTTATCTTCCATTCTCCCCTGATAATCGTCACGCTATCATTTACTCCTTTTTCTTCATATCATTCCGTTCTATGTGTTGATAAAATAGCACCATATTTTTTGCGTAGCGTATGCATTGTCGGTCTACAATGTTTCCATTGGTGGGTCACTGTGGCCTTCTTTCTGTCAAAGGGAGCGTATCATCATCTGCTTAGCCTTCATGATCTGGCTAAATGTCTTTAGTGGGAGGGAGCGTATTGGCAGTGAAAATTATCTAACATATAATAGCACTGTACTGGATCAGTCTAGTGCATCTAAATACCAAAGAGATATCTTCTTTATTATTTGGTAGTTGACCCCAACACTACCATAGAAAAACACCAAGTCATTGATGAAGAATTAAACCCAGTAGCTAAACAAAGCCTAGCAATATCGTTAAAATTAAGTACATTGGTAAATATCAAAATTACGACAGTCGGATATTTGTCAGAACTATAAAATTTATGTGTCTGCTAATATTATAGTAATGGCGTTGTGTAAATGATTTAAGTAGTATTAGAGTTTATATTTTAATATATTATAAACTATAGGAGATAAAAGGAACTTTGTTGAAATAGATTCGGTAAAATAAATAAAGAAATACTTTAGAAAAGGCTAGTAACTAAAATCCTGAATTGTCTGAAGATTTGAAGTTAGATCAAGTAAATGTAGAAGAGGCTTTTAATTTACATGATAGCGTTTTGGATACAACATAAACGACACGATGCCCTTTAGAATCTTGTGTGGGGGAGGATAAGTTATCAATACATTTATCGTATTTTACTCCAAAAGCGCATGCGATTGGTAAACAGTCCAAATCAGGTACTTAGTACCGTGAGAATATCAAACCTTCAATTAATATAAGCCTCTTAAGTACTTGCATACTCAATAAACACAGTAAAATGTTCACCAATTTAGAAGTGCAAACCACACAAGAAAATATTAAACTTGAAGGTTTTCAATACTTGGCCCTAGAAATCACATAATGAGAGACCAAATAAGGTTCTTTATCAGGTCACTGGTAAAGAGTTGACCAAACATTGGTCATGTTTGCCATTCGAATTCTAATCGAACTAAAATGTGTTATACCAAACAAGTTGGGCCAACATTGGACAGATAGGTATATGGACACAGAAATTATGAGCAAACAATGATCGATGGCCCACTAAAGTTGTATTGACAAACTATGGTAAATAGAAAAAATAACATTCTCATTCCGGAGATCTAGTTCGGTGTGAAAGTGTACCGATTTCGGTGCGCAAACCACATAAACATATTTGATGTTGATAGGATTCGTGGTAAAATGTATGCCACGAAAGCTAATATTTAGAAGAAATTAGACAGATATAATAAAAGTAAAATCTTCACTTACCGTAAAAACAGGAAGGCCGAGTCCAATCATGTACAGCATAACATTGGTGACAGTAGAATCTCTGTAGGGGTGCTTAAGGGACTCATCATCGCAGAAGAAGCCCCTTTTGTATGGGGTACCCCAAAGATAGAAGACTAGGATCAGGAATCCAACTGTAACAAATAGAAAAACTAATGAGCTCATCACACAAGGGCTCATTGAGGTTCCCCTAAAATTAACCACAAACATCAACAGAATAACAAAGTTCTGCCAGTTAATTAGCATATTTTATACGAAAGATATCTTCGTTACCAGGCCTTGATAAAGACAGAGATATAACAATAGATAAAAAAGAATGTCAGTCAAAACACACAAAAAATAAAGCAAAAGAAGGCTAAAGTTATTTCGAAAGGCAAGGTGTCAACAAAGATATCTTTATTATAGCTTACGACTATGAAACTTATTACTAAACTGTTATTATGGTCTCTATTTTGTGAGTTTATTTCTGAAACTATGTTTAATGTTGTAGTTGAAATAAAACGACTGTCAATTATATTCTCGGGATTCATCATTTTTGTTTCATCCCAAAAACGTGCTTGGTGGACGTGGATCTTTTCTTGCGTCGCCACATCGGCTGGTGCTATGGTTTTCGCACCCAGAGGTATACAACGTTCCCACTAATGGGGCTTTCTTTCTGCGAGAAAGATTGGACCGTAAACCGCTACACGACCCCAGTGAGATTTGGTCCAGCGGCATAACATTGAATTATTCCATAACCCTATGCTTTGATTTGTTTGGAGAAAGTCCCTTACCAATTGAACTAACAATAAATCTAAGAAGTTCATGAATAATAATCCTCTGTCCGTCGTTTATCATACTCAGAGCCTTGTCTTAGTTAACTTCGCTGAAGTATTCACAATTGTTGATCTGTTTATGGGTGACAACAGCTGCAAGGATGTTAACACTTCGTAAATCATCTTGCTGTTATAATAGTCTTATCTTCTAAACTGTCATGTCCGTCTGTAATTCTTTGCCTTCCGACCAGATATGAAAAATGAAAACCTCGATATTTTTATGAGTGCAAAAAATATTTTTGTCTTGCAAAATTGACTGACGAACCAATATGACAGTCATAGGAATAGGCATCCATGATTTGGTATTCTGGGCTGCTACGGACAGACTCCAGACGGAAAAACCTAACATCACTTTGCTCGACCTAGGAATCGAACGTATACCTCATGCTTAGCAGTAGGGCTTACGACGACGAGACCAACGAGAGCTAGGATTGTATAGACTTAACATCATCAAATTCCAATAAACAGAAGCTTGGGCGAAAAATTTAGTCCAAAAACAAAAGAACGATACAAGCAAACCTGCAGGCGAAAGTATGAACAATAAGTAGTAAAGTGAGGCGCCATAAATCATATATAAGTATAGATTTAACGTCACACTAGCAGTCGCAGAGTGGATTAACTTTATAAATAGACTCCCGATTAGCTCAGATTAATGTCGCGGACAACGAGACTATTGATTAATGAGCTTATTTATACGACAAGTCAAACAAGGCGAAAACTTATTAGGGTCGCATAAACAGGAATGTGTAACGGAGAATAAATTTATGCGGCGCCTAAGAATTTGGCGTGGTAACAATAACAAGATGTTAATGTATTCCCTTTGTAATTATCAGCATGAAATGTTGGTGTGATTTAGTCAGTATAGAAGAAATAAGGCTTTTCCCGAAACTAGCATTGCTGAAATATGTCATTACGCAGGTTTAAATAAGGTGGACATTTGGTTGAATATGGCGTTAAATTTAATTTAAGTGACAAGCTAAATAATAAGTGCAGTAGAAACGATGAAACACTTTACAACAAATGTGATAACAAGTTACATCATACGAACTTAGTTGTATTTAAAACATATGATACGGTTAAAATTATGTAAGTGAGTAAAGAGATATAAAATGTTAAAATAAAGCCCGTATTAACACAATCTTAATAAACAGTCTGCATTTTATTATCTTAATCTTATTTATCCAACGGTTTAAGTCACATAAAACCGATTAAATCCAGCTGTTGTTGAAGTTAAATGGCAATATAAGGAAGACTATGGATTTTATCAGTGTAACCTTCTCATAACTATTTTTGGTTCGGCATTCCCAGAGGGATATAGTACTGTTACCTATCGATGATTAAGAAGAAGATCGTGGTTAAATAATAACAGTCGAGTCGAACTTCAGATTAAGCCGCGCTTGCTTGGTCCGTGGAGTTTCCTCAGAGCCTCGGAAAGCACGTAAAGCCGATGGTCCCGGCCGTCATTTCTAGATCATTGACAGTCGTTACAGGTCAGTTACCAGAAAGTCTGACAACCAGTCTTATCAAGGGGTGAAAAAAAATAATGAAAAAGCGTTTAATTGTGTTAACATCCTATTACTTACAAACTAATGTTACTTCTGCCAAACTGCACAGCAGTTTGTTGGCAGATGTGTATCGAGGAGGTGTATCGTGTTACCTATTACTGACTGGGTTGTGGAGGTAAGGTAAAATCAGTATTTTAGTAATACCAGTGTATTCAGCTGCATCCGGTAAAACTGGAAGTTCACCCCAACGTAGTTGGGGTTGAAAGGCTAAGCAGATGATGATGTCCTATCGATTAATACGTTTAGTAGGGATAGAAAGCTTAGAATGGAAAAACGACATTTTTGCCGATAGAAAATACTACTGAGCATACGGCTTGTATTGTTGTTATTTGTATTCTAAAACAAATTTCATAAACTGTCTCCAAAAATTTTTACAGTAAAGGTTATACCTCCAGCGCTAGTAAATGAACTATGGGAATGGGATTTATGCCCGCGGGCGAAGGAGTAACCGCTAATGGTGTTACCATATTCCGACACAAATACCAATACATTATCGGACACTAAAGCTATGTACAGAATAGGAAAACGCGAGGGACATGAGAAATTGGATGATTCTGCTATTAGTATATCGAATGCACGAACCACAGAAACCAACATGCCCCAAAAGGGGTGGCAGACACTAGAAACCCGATAAGAAAAGAAAATGTTGTTTAAGTAAGTGTTAACACAAATACTAAAGGAAACAATAACAGAATTGTAGTAGGTAAAACTAACAAAGATATTTTTGAATACGTTAATGTTTTAATTGTCCTTGTAGAAGAAACATAAGGAACCGTTAAAATGCTACGCCACGCGATAAAAAACAATTAAAACAACACGCTCTATTTTGTAGTAGAAAAAAATATTTTCGTCAAGCAACACATCATAAATCACAGTGAGTGTGTTCAAGCAATAAATCTGAACAGGCAATTAACGTTCTCAAAATGTTATAAAAAAAGATCAAAATTGACTGACTGTTGTCAGACCGGAATTTAAATTGGTAGAAACTAACCCCATTGGTACAAAATTAACTATTGTTTCACGGATTGTTCGTTGTCCAAACATTAGTATGGATGGACAAAAAACAGCAGGTACAAACACAACAAATGGGGTGGCCGTGGAGATAGATAGATGGAAACGTCACGTTAATAACAAAATAACAGCTCTTGAGGTAACTTAATGACATAAATAGGGGTTTGTTTAATTTGTATTTTTTTTAAGTTCAGCAGGTGTGAATTTTGAAGAACGATTTATTCGGAATTGTATGTGTAGAAAATAGATTCAAATTGGATGGTTATCCCCAGTGGAGGGGGTTTATACATAACCGCTTTTTAAAGTTGAGTTATATGTAATTAACGATTCACATATATTTTTGGCCGTTTTAAGGTTTCTTTACTGTAACCAGCGTTTATGAAAAAAACCCCAACTCTACTCGACATTTAGGAAAGCGATTCAATATGTTTTTAATATCAATGTAATTACATATTATGAAAACATCGCGTTTAAAAAAAATAACTTGATTGTTCGAAAATAAACAACTCTGTTTTTGTAAAAAGAACTTAATTACTTTTAAATTACTTTGAGGGTTTTGTTTTTCTTTTGCTTCTTAGCTTACAAAAACTTAAGCGCAATTATAAAAGAACTCGAAACTAAATCGTCATCATCATTCCGAATTAAATAAATATGCCAATGAATAACATATTTCTACCATTAACTCGGAATAAAATGGAAATTTATTCTTGCAACTTAACCCAAATATAAAACTTCTAATCTTATTTTAAAACACTTCCAGTAAGCTTACTCAATGCTAAAAGGACTTGGTTTTGTTATTGATCTGGTTAAAATAACAAACACCGTTTTATGGCTGCCATTATCAAGTTACAGCCGCTTCTATAAACAAGTGAGTGGACTAGGCTTGCCAGCTGGTCGGGTAGAATTGACGATGAGATATTTGTCTAAGAGACAAAGAACGGTGATTTTGTCAATGAGATTTGGCCGAACAATATTGGGGGCTTAGGAGAAATAGTTACGAGAAATAGTAACCTCACAAACTGACGGAGTCCGTTAGGACCGATGCCTGCCAGGGTTGCGGATTTGTTCGAAAGAGTTACCGTGGCCCTTAGCACCTTGGCACAGGCTAGTGAAAGAACACGGGTGGGTTTTAGTCAGTAAGAGTCTGACATGCCCTCCCGCTCCACCCAGAGCGGGAGAGGTCATTTGATGATTTCCCACCCAAAAAAAAAAAAGAAGAAATAGTCAGTTAGATTTTTAACAACAATTTATATTGACTAACAAACGCTGTAATTACAGCAGCAAGGATCAGGTTAGAAAAACATGGAAAAGTCATGCAGTTCAGAGTTTAGATCTATCAAACTTTGCAACGGCAATGGTAAACAACTTTCTAGAACACATGGTTCATATTAAAAGAGGGTGTGTTTTGCCACACAGGTGTGTATAAATTACAAGTATGAAGTCTCAATCAACGACATTGCTTTTACACGAGCCAGATTGATCTTTTTAAAGAGAATACGCAATAAACACAATTAATTGTATGTGCGAGTACATATTATAAACATTTAACCCAGACGATTTTTAAGAAAAATAATAATTCTCTCCTCACCTTGAGTCTTGACGCAAATCAAGCAACCGTATCAAAAAACCAACAAATGCAAGACTAGCAATTAAAACTAATTGCGAAACACGATAAAAACGAAATTATGTCAGAATTACGTGCTTATAAAGGAGGGCAGAATAGTAAAATTACGACTACGAACCGATACGGTTTGTTAGAAATAACAATGAAATTGCTGAACAAAAAACGGTAATACATCAAATCTTCATGCTTTCCAATTAGGTCAGTGGAACTGCTACCATGTGGGTGATAGTAGAAATGCTTCGTAAGAAACTAAAAATGTTAAGTGTTTAAGAATATAAAGAAGAATATGCAGTTTTAGCGGCTATAGCTAGATATTTCAGACATCCTTGAAGCGGCGTCAAACCATGTAGGATGACAATGTAATAATAATTTACATACATACATTAGTGCGGTTCTGTAGTATCTGGTCTACAATCGCAGACCTTCATAATAAGACACAGTCGAGAACCTGATGATATCGGCGTTATTATGACCACATTTCCCACCATGCAGTTCTTTGCAAACTCCTTACAAATTGGTTCTAATGGTGATAATTTTCGAATGCTGAGAATGAGATCCTGGGTTTGATTCCCGGGTCGGGCAAAGTGTTATTGAGAGTCTGGATTTGTAGCCGGATGATGATATTGCATGAAACTTAAACATAACTGGCGAAATGTGGGCTTACTTGTTAAGTAAACTTCTGCCAAAACGTTTGGGGATTACAGACATGATCATAAGGCCTAACTAAGGTCTAACTACAGTTGGGAACTACGCAGTGATAACTTGAGGGAAAGATCACGATGAAATATTTTTGGCATTTTAATTGACAAATATGATGGATTTCTCAATCAATAAAATTGTACAACGATAAAGAATAATAGCTTTAGCCCACAGCCAGAAAAACCTTTTAAAAACCTATAGAAACCTTTTTTTATTAGCGTACGTCATCAGACATCCTCAATCGCGACGAAGTCAGTGGTGCGTGGCAACCTTGATGCCTCGTGGCTTTCAGTTACTATCTAATTAGCTACAGTACCTACTAATTCTCGAAGCCATGTCTACCTAATGGTAATGGATTCTCTTTCTTCTTTAGGTGATTTTCCAATTCTTAAAGGTTGGCTTTCAACTCCGTGTAATTCTCCTTGTCCTTTGCAACGTGGAATAGCTTAGCAGCACTACAGTTTTATATGCTTCAATATCAAAACATCAAAGCAGAGAGGTGAGTAACAAGGAAGGAGATAAACTTCTAGGTGACCAGTATTTATACAGCATTCGGCTTTCTATTAGTCTTATTGAGTCAGGGATCCCAGAAATATTGACGAAAAAGTATGAATAGCCCATAGGCAGATTTAGCGGGAAGTGACGATACATTACATTTAGGCATTCTATAGTAATATATTCTGGGTTACCCCAAAGCGATATCGAACTATTACCACAGATGCGTCACCAGGACCAAAGTCCAAGAAACCAACGTGTTGGAATTTAAAGATATCTTGATTGAATGATGACAGGAACCCAACGCATGTTACCATTGTACGGTTTATTACATACATACTAAATGAGACTCCGATGAGTCCCGACCGATTAGCGATGGCATAAGTGCAAAGGAACTACTTGAAACCCTTGGCGTAAAGACCGAGGATTAAAACTTGATCCAATTGCGGTTTGTAGTGGCAGGTGGACAGCTGCCTAGCCTTAAACAGATATAGGGGATTACGGGTGCTTGATACTTTCTATTTCTCAGTTAACTGTAACTAACTACGTCATAGTCAATACCTTATAAAAATCTTCATTACAGAGTCTTCTGTCGTACCCGTCTGGGTAAGCACAAATGTTAGGAATAAAGTGGCGGGCTTGTCCGAACAAAAAAAGATAGCACAAACGCTGGCAGTGTTCCTGCTTGATTAGACTGGATTGAATAACAGCTTTGGACTCCTGACTACTAGTAACAACTGTGGCATTTCATCGTAAATCAAGTAAGATCTATTTACGGTTATGTTCAAATGAGTCAAGGAGTCAATGTGTAATTGACCCTCTCAAACCTAAACTGACACAGGCGCTGCTTGCCCTTTTCTAGGTAACAATCAATTATTTCCGCAACGTATCAGAAGGAAAAACATGCAATAAAGATCGTAAGCAACAATTTTGTGCCGCGAACGAACGTCCATTGAATGACAATGGAATGAATGAATTATTCACAATTGAAGGCTTCCAATGTCAATCCCATTATGTAAGTGACATCGCTACAACCGTAAAGTGTGGCGTTAGCTGATGTATTAATTGTACAAAGACATGTTCAGAATACTACAATAACGCCAGTATAAAATATGGCGTAGATAGTCCATAGTTATAAATGGAAACGAACAAATTATGATTTATATCTCATCTGCAGTCTAATCCTTGCACACGGATTTCCTGCGTCGTCGCCATTAGAAATACAAATCAAAGATAAATTCCAGACACCAGGTATAAATTACAACTCGTGTATGAATTCGCTCAATACACCAATCTGACAATCATCTATTTCTGGTAGGGTTGGAAATGAACAGAAATTGATAGGAAATAGGAAAATGAGATGAGATCAGTGATGAATTATGTCCTTGGATCTCAGCTCTGGTAGATGGTTTTATCTTCTTGAAGCTGTTTGCCAATTTCAAGATGCAAGTAATTCTTTTTGCATCTTCCTGCTTTCTCTCACCGTCTATAGCAGACGATAGTTATTTTTTTATTGGTTTATCTTAAACATTTATAATTCAATCAACCAACACAGCGCAATGCACTTGTCTAGACATGCTGCTTCTCCAAGTTTCGACACAACTCCCGTCTCTTTCACGTGTATCATATGTGTGAAGGCTTTATCTAGCAACAGTAAGCATTATTTAGCATATACCAGCAAAATCCTATTCAAGAGTTATTTACATTCACAACAGGAACACAGGTAATCCTCAATTATACAGGCTCAATGATATTTAGCACCACCTGCTACATCTGGCATGAGCTACCGGTATTGCATGGAGGATTGCCAAGATTAGACCATTAAGAAATAATCGTTTGTCCACGGTTGTCCTGTGAGAAATATTAGAGAATTGACCTGGTATATAATTAGATCGTAAGACGATGTAAAAAGAAATATTTCATAGAGACACAATTATTTTCTTCAGATTTTTTTGGGCCGAACTACACCTGGATGTTGTCAGCATATGTAAGGTTCATCGTCCCGATCTTAGTGAGTTTAAATAATTTTAGGGGAAAGTCTGTTGATTTCAATTTAAAATGTAATCATTAATTTGATATTTAGGACCGGTGGGTCATCTCTCATGCCCACACTTACATAGGGGGCTTCCCTGAGATTTAACATAACTAGTTTGACAAGTTTAATCAAATTGTTTTTTTCAAAGACAGCTGTCGAATATTAAATACCTAAAATCACTAAATCTAGTCTTCCTCAAACATAAATTAAAACGAACATTCCCTGTTATCCTCTTGTAAGGCTCGGAACATTACCGGACCGGTCTAAGCCTGATTTATGATTTTATTTTATCTACTGATCCCGCAAAGGAATTTGACCTGCGTCCTATGCATATGCAAATATCCTTGAAAACCACAAGCGTTGAAAATATTTGCGTAGGGACGTAGGTACTTGATTTAGATGCACCAAGATCTAGTCGGATAGAAGTCAATAGAAATGGGAAAGGCTTGGTGGAAGTTGATTTAGCTGATGATAATTTGACAAGACATTAGGTGGGAGTATGAATGTCAATGACTTAATAAGAGTAGGGGAAAACCAAAGAAACGATAGATATACTGTGTGATAAATGATAATTATGCCTAATAATGGAGGTGACTATTAATTGAGATGAAGACTAAAAGATAAATATGGAAGAAGAAGACATGCTGCGCCAACCCCAAATAAATTGTTGATAAGGGCAAGAGAATGATGATGATGTTAATAATTTAACAGGACGTTATTATGATCAAGATACTGTTTAGTTAGGACTTAATCAAGACTCAAATCTATTCTTGGGTTACGACAGTATAAGAGGAGCAGAAGCTTTGCCTTGAACACAAAACGATACAGGCTGATAATAACAGTAAGCGTGAAAACGTACCGACAACTCCAACAAAAAAGTCTCACCTTGCAAGGCAGACAATAAATAACCTCAAGATAAAAATCTTAACACACTTCCCATTCACACACTACACGGATTGTTTAAACATCCTATAGATGCATCCTAGTAGGGCCATAAAACCGCAGTGAGTCACTAGCGGGCTCGGCTGTCACTACAAATTGGGCCGATGACCTGTCCGTTGCATAATGAAACCGTAATCTTAGATTATGGGTGAAACAAACCACACGTGAATGAGTATCAGTGTTAGCAGCTTAACTTTTGCGGAGAACTTGGCTCGTGTTTTAGTCTTTTATGGCCTTTTTCTTCGTGATTTGTTGTTGTTGTTTCGAATTTTTATTTTAATAGTTTTGGATGTCTTGCGTCTCACGATGCAGTTTAAATCTTATTTCTTATTTAGTTACCGTATTATGGGTATGTGTTTATGCTGTAACACTTTCTTTAGTGCTTCTGCTTCATATCAGAATTGTAAAATATTGGTCTTCAATACTAGTATATTTTTCAGGATTTTACACGTTGTTTTATCATGGAAGAGGGAGGGGCTTATAAAGTATGAATGAGTAGGCCACGATGCCAAATTGTGCCACGATGTCTCTTACACTTGGTATAGTTTATATTCTACCGTTATATCCTATACTAATATTGTTTATTTGCTAATTAATTTTGATCTTATCTTAAATGTACTTACAAAATTATACGCGTAGATTTTAATAGTTTTGATAACAGTTTATGTGTTTCTGTTAGTAAATAAATTATTTTCATCGAAACTTAAGTAGGTACATACTTATTTAAATGCACATTTTGAAATTATTAAGGAAAACTTGTACGTGGCTCTTAACCTGCGTTTCTTTCTGGTGACCTATAACTCCAAATTACACAAAATGATTAATTTCTAGGATGATTAAACACTATGAATGAACTGGTGAACTATTTAAACTAATTTATAAGGGAGTACCATAATAGTTGGGCGATCCTCATAAATTGGAGTTGGGCAAGACATCTGGCTAGACGCGGAGATGGCTGATGGAGTAAGTTTTTGACCGAATGGTGGCCAAGGTTGGGCCTAAGAAACCAAGGCCGACCAAAAGCGCGTTAGGTTGACGATATCGTCAAAATCGCGGGAAACGCATGGATATGGGACGCACACAACAGACAATAATGGCAGAAGAAAGGGGAGCCCTATACGCAATAGTGGGTGATTCCGGGCTAAAATGATGATCAATAGTTGGTGTAAGGTTTACTTGCCTGGACAGGAGAACTTCGCGTTCCAGGGCAAAACAGTCGAAAGATGGGTTTGCTGTTAAAGACCTTGCGACAATAGAACTCAATGCACCGAAACGATGAACTAGTATGATTTCTCTGTGCTAAAAATACTAAATTCATTCATACCAACATACCGGGCTCGGACACATTACACGTGTTTCGCCCATCAAAGCCCTCAATTTCTAATTAAACAAACAAATTAAGAACACTTATACATAACTAATCATCGCCTTTTTCAGATGAAAAGAAGATAACCCAAATAAGAAACCGAACCTAACAACCTCAGTTGTGAAAGGCAAGATCAAAATATTTTTAACTCGTACTATTATAGTTTTAGTACGAAATATTAAACGAAAGAGGAAGTATAAAATATCAAAGTGCACTTTGATGAGAAATGTTAAAAATGTAAGCTATGCCCAACGAGAAATCGTACAGTATTGATCGTAAGATATTTTTTATAATTGTATAAAATATTAATTAGATTCTTACGTAATTGTTAATTGCGTACATGCTGATTAGGGAATTTCGAACGGTTTATGATTAGCATATTAAGTGTTCTATTCATTAGTGTAAATTCAGTTAGTTGAGCTTCTTTTAGAGTAGTTTGATGGGAAAAGAGTAATACGTAAACTACGTACATGAACTCACGCCTTTTTGTCGTAGACTATGTAAAAACTACAGAACCTCCACCTGCTTCTATCCTTACATACTAACGGGACGGAGGAAGGCCTCTGGGTTCACTTTTTTTTTTTCTACATCCAGAATGCTCTTCTTCTGCAGCGGTTTCAAATGCAGTGGTATGGTCCGTGCAAAAGCAGCAGGTAAATTAAAAACTAGGCCCTTTAATTAAAAAGTTATAGAAATTTACACAGCGAATCAAAGCTCTTGACTCTGCAGTGTCAAGAATGCTCGCATCATCCACAACCGCCATAACTTTATTTTTCTCATTTTTCAAAACAAATAAAAATTACCCCGCACTAGGAATTTCTCCTATTTCGTGGGTGCCTTTGTGACTTTTAATCTAACTCAATTAGTGCGCTGGATTCGATAAAAGTCAAAAGACTTTACACAAATGGTCATTAAAGTTATGATCATTTGTCATCTTACACCCTCTTTCCCACAGAATAGAGGTAAAGAGGTGAATAGAGGTCCATCCATACTATAATGTGAACGCATCTATGTCTGTCTGAGAAATTTTGTCACTTTAACGGCTTAACGTTTTTGGATATTATTTAGCGCAGGAATAGACAATGACCTGGTCTATGATATACGAAACTTTTTATCCCGGCAGTACGATCCCGGAGCATACATCTTCCACGAGGGCAAAGTCTTTCATATATTCAGTGCTTTTCTTTAACGAGATAGAATTCCAGTTTAACAAGACTCAGTTGCATATCAATCTGACCTTACTACCCACACTAGTTCATTGCATATCGATCCATATCTGATATCGCATTCAGCTTAGTAACTTATGTCTAACGGTAAAGCCTCCAAGGGTACTATATTGAATATCATAGCAAGCTATTCAGTGCAAATGTGAACTAATTTCACACCTTGAATTTGTCACTGTCAAAATTGAAGGGCGCATCTTGAGCGTATCATATGTATAATGATATCAGACCAAGAATGTAGGTGAGCAAATATGTTTTTTATATATTTATTTCTATGGTACTCCAACGACTTACTCACAAAAACATAAACTAACTTATTGAGAATTAAGGAATCATATGAGACTTATCAAGCACATTTTAATTGGTTTGCCAAACTAGTTTCGATATTAATCGGAAGTTCTGGTCATGTCAAGCTCATTGCCATGATCATCAAAATCGTAAAATTAATTGGTAAACACGGAGTAGTTACTACAACAGCAGGCTGTCTATTCTCTACTTGACAGTAAAAAAGCGACTCATTAGAATTTTCGGACGATGTCAGCAAACAGCTGCTGAGCAAGTTACTAACAGAGAACTTGGTGGTCCAAAACTGTTTATTTTATCTTAAGGTTCAAATGCTAAGCTTAAAACTGTACCTTCCGTAGTAACTATCAAAGCTGCACTAGACAAAGTCAAACAGTTAGTTGGTTACTACCGTGCAACTACCCTGATCTACTCACTGATAAGGCCGCACATTAACGCCACTTCAAACAGGTAATCTGGGTCAGAGCAATGACATCACGACATACGCTGAGCACACACTTGCGTCTTTTAGTCGTCAGACAATCTTAGTAGTGGAGTTCTTCAGCCGCAGAGAATATCTATGGACGCATTGCTGTAGCTGCATTTACAGCTACAAAAAAAAATAGAAGCGCAAGAGATTCAGGCCAGTTAATGGCGTTCAAATTAGATATATATAAAGGTTTACTATATTCCGAATAAACTTGAAACTGAACCACATACAGGTGCGTGAATATTTTCCTTTGTGAGAAAATAAAATCCCGCTATTCGTAAATAAAATTGTAAGTGATGAATGACAAATCATTATCAGATTGAAAGAAAAAAAACAACAAAATATTCTAAGCACCCCCGTTATCCGTTATATGGCTGATGTTTGAATCCAATTCTGATGAAATCAATTCGTGAACTGAATATGAGAGACCATCGCATGTCTATTGAATACGACATCGGTCCACTTAAAAGCTTTTGCTTCAACGACAAGAGAGGTCCTATCGCAGCGTCCATCGTAACGTGTGTCCTAGTCCTTAAACAAAGGTTCCGCCATTTGAACTTTATCATGAAGAGAACAGATTTAAAAGTAACAAATCTCACTATCTCACTGTTGCCAAACTAGGGTCATTGACTGTAGTCTGTACTGGTCATAATGACTGTAATATATCAGTAGATGTATGGTCAACCAAACTGTTGAAAGGACCAACCAGTTCCAAGGATGTCTTTAGATCGCCGCAATGAGCGATTGTTGAATAAATATTCTCCGGTCCACGAATCATCTGCTGAAAAGACGTAAGAGACTGTAACGTGAATGTCCTTTACGACATTTCTAAACTCTAGTATTTACAGCACTTAACTGAATACGTATTGTTAGGCAAGTGTGTCAACAAAGTCTGTAGATTCGATACAGTCTCAATAAGACCTTTATTGAGACTTTTCTTATCTAGACAATGTTCTTGAGAGAGCCATTCATAGGACTTTTCCTATAAGGAAGATAAAGGTAGCCTGGATAGTAGTCCTCCTTTTGAGGAACGGCTTACGTCGAGAACTGAGTCGGGGCAATTAATCTTGAAGGACCGTTTCGCAGATATGTCAGCTTGGTAACAAAAGCTGTTAATTGAATAAGCTATGGTCAGGAGGCCTCTCTCAACAGTCCGTTTCAACATATTGCTAGCTAAAGATATATGTAGTGAGCAAAACTAGATTGTAAGTACTACATAAGGATGTTGTATTTTAATAATCTTTATGCCCACAATCGCCATAAACAGACATATTTTTCCTTAGGTTAATTCTGAGAACTGTCACAATTGAAGTCGTACCGGTATCAACACAAGCAGTTGATTAAATTATGTTATATTTATTTCTAGTAACACACCTACTAAATAACATGACTATGACATTTAGGAGTAACATAAGTATATTTTCCTACACCCACGAACTATAAATAACGTGACTAAATCCCAAACGATAGGGGTACTTTCCAAAATTTTCCACTCAAACAATGAATTTCGCAACGTGTCTGTATTTAAACAAGTGTTTTTAAGACAAAAGAATAAATTATATTACTTTGCTAGTTGTCTTTAGGATTTCAGTTTTATTTAAATAACGTAGTTATATGGCCTTGTGTCTTAAAGCCGGCAAAAATAATACGGTTAGTCTGACATTCATATACAATTTAAGATTTATTCCCTTCTGATTGAGTATAATGTGTGTTACACACCTTTATCTGAAAATAAAAGTGCAACTTCAATACGCATGCTGTCCGCGTATTGGAGGAGCTGCAGCTTTAAAAGTAACGTAAGTATAAACAAAAACAAGAGTGGCCCAAAAACACTACCTTATGCAACGCCATAATTTATTTCCTTTTACGGGAACAAAGGGAAATAATTTCGTGTTTTACAAGCGTACACACACCAACGTTTTGTTTAGTCTACATCAGAATACCTATACAAACTCATTAGTAAATAGTACACAAAATTAATTAGCATTTTTCCTACTACTACGGTATAAAACGCTTCATCAACATCTTTGACTTACGGCGTCTACAACTTTATTGACAAAACTTCAATATTCACAAAAGTACAGTTGGACAAACAGTCGTTGATCAAATAAAAATACGACCACACAGCATCACAGTTACGTAGACAAGCATATCTTAAATATTCTCTCTGTCGTAATAGAAAAGAAAGGTTGCATTCTATTATGCTTCTGAGATGTTTGATAATATGATTTTTGAATTGTCAAGTAAGGTTGGAGGAGTTTTGAAATAGTCGTTTTAACGACTACTCGAATATGAATTATCTCCAAAAAACGCAATAGAGGATAACCAACAGCTTCGCTTTGTGTGGTTATTTAAACAACTCTTATTACGGTATGTTTCAAAATCCACATGCGTGATTAATGTTTTATTTTTAAGTTAAAATCTTCAATAGTAGGATTCACACATAGTTAAAGTTTATGCAACAGTCTTAATGAAAATACAGCTCCGTATTCGCACAATGTTTTCACCATCGACCAAACTATTGTTCAACCGCAATTCGATCCTACACTCGATCCTTTAGTGCGCACATTTCAAGTACCTATACAAATACTAATTAGGCCTTAAACACATTTAAAACAATACGCATACCATTTGTTGCAATAAAACTTCATACCAAAGTTGTATCGAAACATTAATCTTAGGCTTTACAATTGAGGTGTCCAGTTTCAGAGGCGATATATGGGTAATTCTATTTAATATGTTGTGTGTGGCAGCTTTCAAATAAAAACATTGCTGGATGAATGGTCCCGCTGTTTCCTTTGGACGTCCTATTACGTACTGTGATGGCCATTGCAACTCTTCCTAACTGAGTGGAGCTTCATTAAGTCAGAAGAAAATATTTAAGAATTTGTCCTTTCTCGAATGCATTTTCTTCGTTTTGTAAACAAACTTAACTAATATGACTAAGTGATCTGAGTTTACGCAACACGTAGGTCTTACATACTAGCCTACAGCCATTGTGAGTATAATAATATTATGGTTCATTGGTCAGGAATTGTTTTTCTTGTTTTGATTAAAAACGGTTCATGGTCATTGGCTCGCTCCTCTATTATTTGGCACTTGGCGTAATGTGGGTGTACTATAAGTACATAGAGGTGTACCTAAATCTTCGGGGATTACAGACGGCGTGATGTTATGTTACGATTAAAAATATCCGCAATATTGTCCAGCTACGTCAACATTTTCGCATGAAATAATCTCAATTTCAAGGGAAATCTTTCTACATATTTTTAAAAATAACAAGATACTAGAAATCATGAACACTCACTACTTACCGAATGATTCAACAAAGTCATCGTCTGATTCTAAGATATCCTGTACCGCCGAATATGTGTGTAATATTATTATAATGAATCACCTGTCTTATCCATCAATTGATATTACACATATCATCTACATATATCTCTAGATAAGAGAGTGCGTTAACGACATTAGGTCTAATCGTTTAAATCAAAGGCGTTATACCCGAGCATAGATAAATACGTCAATAGTTATCTGGGAACTTCGTTAATAGCCAAAGACATGAAAGGACCACATTTAGAAATAAAACCTTTCTACACAAGCTGTAATATAACAATGTCTATGCAATTTATAGGTACAATAAAAAAGAAGAAGAATGAAGACACTGGTGAACATATTGAAGATGCAACTATTCATCTCACTATCAACTATCTTAAGACATCGTAGAAGCAGAAAGCTGTTGTAGCTGTTAAACATCTGATAAATATAGGAAATATATACTTTTATACCTAGTCTCTGAACTATCGCAACAAAGCTTCCCATAACATACGCATGCCTGAAAATCCTGAAACACCCACTTGAAACAAAACACCACCACAGTTCATATCTAACCCCCACATACCATACTCATTACCATCTCAAACATTGTTACCATTAATATCAACTAGCTGAATAACCATCAAAACATACGACACGTAATAGGGCCGTTGGTCATTCAGTGTAGTCGATCGCGCAATGACCCCGCTCCTGCGCTCGCGCCGGGAAGCCGCACCATTTGTTTTTGGGATATAATCGACCAATAACTGTTCGTGTCGATGACTTGCGTTTGGAGGGTTGGGGAATGGAGCTGTTGTTAATTAAAAATGCAGTAAAATTACGGTTAAATTTAACTTTTAAAGTGGTTTAAGTTGTCTGCTAAGATCTTTGGCATCAGTGCAATGTTTTTTTTTTTCACTTACAAGATACTACGCCGTCGGAGACGGCTTGGATGGCTTCCTCATTACGTGGAGATGCAAATGAGTGGGATAGACCAGGCTAACAAAAAAAAAAAACTTATTATTAATTATATTCGTCAGCCCCCTATTCACAAACGCTTCGATTCGAAAAGTCGTTTATCTTTCTTTTTTGGCATTACGAAAGCGAGCGAGATGGACATATTATGACTTTCCGAATCGAAGAGTTTGTGAATATGGGGCCAGGATTGAATAGTAATAGGGGGTTAAAGTATGAAATTGCCGTTTGTATAGTAATAGATACTTTGAATTGACATTAAACCTTCATGGTATGAGATATTCGAGTGAAACTTTTTTTACATAATAGCTATGAGATTTTTCTTTTAAAAAATATGCTACATTCGATTTTTGAATGTCAATTGTTTTTTTTTTATTCAGCTTAGACGGAAAAGATGGATACTTAGAAAATCCGAGTAATTTTTGGATACGAGTTCCGACGCGAAACTAACGCGGCAGAAACGGCTCGCAATATCAATGCTGCGTTTGGATAAGAGACTGCTAATGAACGCACCGTGCGTTTTTTATTGAAACGCTTTCTTTAGAAACCATACGTCATCCTCCGTACTCGCCAGACCTTGCTCCAACTGACTACCATTTTTTACGTGATTTGGACAATTTGCTACGTGGTAAAAAAAATCTTCCCAAGAGGCACTACAAAATGCATTCACACAGTTTGTCGAATCTAGATCCCCGAGTTCTATCGCAAAGGCTTAAATGAAGCGATAACGAGGGTAAATATTTTTATTAAATAAATAAGTTACATCTTGGAAAAAAACGATTTTTAGTTTTGCAGTATAAATCGGCAATTTCATACTTTAACCCTTGATATATTATCTAACTTGTCAAACTAACGATGATAGTATCGACTGTACATATTACTATACTCTTTACATTATATTATTACAGTCCATGTTATGGGTTTTCGAAGGCATGAGAAAGCACCTTAAATACCCCATAACTACTAACATTAGATGGTATCATAGGCAAGATCTCGATGCGTTCAAATGCATCGCTATGCATCTCGATTTTCGGGATAATCATCTACTAATGACTCTTCGGTTTCAAGTTTTATGACTATGCAGTAGCGGAGTAGGAAGCTCATTCCAAGTTTTAATCGAAAATGTTAAAAAAATTGTGTATTATATTTATGTTTTACAATATAATTTCAATCAACGACTACCATATATTACTCTCGTAGCAAGACTGCAAGAAATTTCAACACACAGTAGATGAAGCATTAACAGCACCTAAAAAGGAGAACATGCATCATAAATATCGCAGCGTGGGGCGACAATATACGAAAAGTATGTAAATTTAAACTCGGATATAAAGCGTGTAGGATTTTAGGTCTTTTAGATTACAACAGAGGACCTGTCACTCTAGAAATGTCACTACTACGGGGTATAGACAGTACCTTCACTGTCTATCCTTTTTTGTCTGTCCTATGCAGTGTGGTATGGTGTAAACACGTCTATAATACATGAAGGTACTATGATTTAAAGTCTCATTTCGTCTCTGTATGATCAAGTTATCGACGTAACGAACTTTGATGAGTTTCAGACTGTGAAACCCATCAAAGTTCGTTAAAAGACTGTTTTAGAGATATTATTCTGGAAGGTAACTAACATACAACATAGGAATAGATAATTATTTCGTCAAGTCGTAAAATTCGTGCAAAGCAGGCGGGTCACTTGTAGAACAATAAAATAATACACGCTTTGCCCTAAAGCAGAGCATGAAAGCTGGAAGTGTATTTGAGCCCAAGTGTCGGTGATTCATCGCTCCCGGGCAAAGTGTCGGTCTTGAAGATTGCAGATAAGGACACGAACACGATTGCTAATTCAATGTTACTACCGAAAGAGAAGCAAGCATAAACTGAGAACTTCGTACCATTTCTTTTTACGAAGAACATATTGAGAAATTATTTGTTTCCGGGGATAATATTGGCAAGATTACGGAAGAGGAGTATCTGTTAAATACTGAGATACAGATGATGATAGAAAAGATAATAATGACATATACAAATATAACAATATCCAAAACTTAATACTTGCAAATGAATCGGCAGACAAAACTTACAACAACAACATAACCGAACAGTTTAACATAAATTACAATAACAAGCCATTGTAAGCAAACTGATTTCTACAAACAACTGTTGTTCTTGCTCTCGGATTCTGTTGAATATGTTAAAAGTTAGGGAGCTTGCTTTATTTTTAGAAATAACTGTATAAGTATTGACGCCCACGATACTGTTAGGGATTCAAATAGAGTTCATGACTTAACATGAGTTGTTTGAATTTAATTCTCAGATTTTAGGCACTAAGAAAGAACGAGTGACTAAACCAATAATTTCCAGAAAAACCGAAATGAAGAATTTTGACCGTGTAGGTATTGCACTTTTGTAGGAAACAGCAGATCTTTTTAATAACCGACGAAAAATCCATATGGGAGTTTCAGAATGATGTACTGAGTATGCGGTTTTCGTTTTCGCGTCGATGTCCCTTCCACCCCGTATAGAAACATTGGTGAGGACAATTCAGAAACGAAAAAGCTCACATAAAAAATAAACAAGAACTACATTGAATTAACCGCATTTTAATGTCTGAATCATGTAAGAAATACCATTGTTCTATTTAAAGCCAACAAAGACTTATTTTTACGAAACAAAACTAAAAATAAAGATCAAGAACCTAATCCTCCTTGTACGCTATAATTGGTCTATTAAAACGAGCAATTAATCAAAATTATAGCACAATTGCACCGACAGAATACAAGCAATGACCATTGATCTTAATTAAAGTTACTAAGTTATGTCAGTTTCATTACAAAAACAACTGTATTGATGCAAGTTATTTGTAACAGCAAACGCTATTCCGCAAAATTCTACTCGTGAAATGAGGCGGAAAATATTCAAGATGATTTACAATAATTTGTGTCTTAGGATAACCGGTGGTTTAAACTACATTTGATACGGGGACACTTATCTTTATGATGATCAAGGTATATGATTGAATGAGGATGAAGACAGAAAAAAAATTAAGGAGCAAAATAAAAACAATGGTTTTCCGGTGTTAAACAATACCATACTATGAGAACTCATAGGATGTAAACTTATAGTAATCGTTTTGTAAAAAATGGACTTAAATAGAAAAACAAGTAAACAGTCACACTAGAAATCTAGTTTCAACAGGACAGCCAGAATTATATCTCTACACCAAAAGAATACTAATCTAACAAAGGCCTTGTAAGAAATCCAAGAATATGTTATTTTTTCAAATTTATTTAAGGTGGACCACCAACCGCTTCACTTATAGGTGATACTTAGGTTTTGCATATCAATAAGCAAGAAGAATAAATGGATGTAGTGAGTAAAAAAATCGACAATCACGTAGGTCCAAGCAAAGGAATTCCTGTATAAAATTACGATAAAACCCAACTAGCCTGTTGTGAATATCAATAGAAGATCATTAATACTCCATCATAGCAACATTAGGAAGTAAATGAGCAATTGAAATTGCAACAACTGAATCGGAAACTTTTAAAATTCAATTCATTGCCAAAATCAAACGTGATTGAATTGTTTGTTGCAAATTGATTGACTATAGAATTAATAAAAACAATTGATGTCATCATAGCATATGCCATAAATCAACCCAAAATATAGCCGGTGAGTCCTGAATAACAATATTAAAACGCAATAGTATAAGATATTAGCGTGCGTAGCGTGCATTTTAACCAGGGACCGTACAACCCCGCTTAAGAGTTAAGCCTTTCGAAGGGGTAAGCCGTTTATGAGGTTACCTCTATCATTGGGTAACCCCTTGAATGGGTTTTGTACCAGAAACCCTTTGAAAGGGTTACATGATAACCTATTGAATGGGTTTTATACTAGAAACCCTTTGAAAGGGTTACATGATAACCCATTGAATGGGTTTTATACTAGAAACCCTTTGAAAGGGTTTCATGATAACCCATTGAATGGGTTTTATACTAGAAACCCAGTGAAAGGGTTGCATGAAAACCCATTGAATGGGTTCTATACTAGAAACCCAGTGAAAGGGTCAAAACCCTTATAATATATGGGTTATTATAATGAAGGGCATTATAAAAACCCATATATTATAAGGGTTTTGTTCGGGTTATCCAATAAACTTGTGCTAGGTCGGTGGTACGGGAATGGCGGCCGGGCGCTCATTGCCTATAATTCACTAGACGGTATTATACAAATAGCGAGAGTAGGTACGAGCGAGAGCTCCAATAACTATAGTTGCGTATTTTGAGTTTTTGAGTTTTTATCATATTATTCTTTTGATCTATCCGAGCCGAAAGTAGCGTGTAGACTTTTTTTATCAATTGGGATGCGTTTGCGTGTTTCAAGCTAATTCATTTATAAGGTTAGTTTTTTCTTGAATATTAAAGTACTTTGTAGATAGTTTGAGTTTTTCTTTGTAGATAGTTTGTAGGCAATAGTATTGCCTACAAATAGGCTCACTCGCCCCCTGTTACATGAGATTTAAAAACATAACTGACGAATGTGGGTGTACTATTAGTCTATTAGGTACACCTCTTTGGGGAATACAGGCGTGACGTTATTTGTGATGTTTGCAGATATGTAGTTTATGCTCAAAATCCATCCAAGTGCTAAGATTTCTTTGCTAACTCGCACGAAGTTGCGCAGAAGATGGTAGGTAAGTATTCATAGAGACTCTCTGTTGGTCGTTTGTTATTTAGGTATTAGGTTTCAAAATTATAAAAACGAATGTTGGGGCCGGATGCCTTGTATCATTTTATTATACTTATCATTTTATATTTGGTAGTAGAAAATATTACTAAGTATATCAGAGAGTGAAGAAAGTTCTGATGACGAATCTCAACACGTCAATCAGATCCATGACGAATTGTCAAAAACATCAGCAGGAATGTCTTTGTCACCTACATTCGATCCAGATGTTTCTACGCCTGATTTATTTCTATTATAGCTTATGCAATAGCTTGAATTTTAAAGCTCCCTTAGGCTCTTTAGGTCCGGCTCGCTTCGCTCACTCTTGCGTTCTCTTCATCTTGAAACTCTTACTCATCTCAGGGGCCGGGTCGTAGGTCTGGTTTTGAAGTTCAAACCCGGGAGGGGTTTTGACATCTAAATCGACCCCTAAATCTCGGACAACTATAAAGAAATCAACCGATCCGAGGCGGAATGCAAAAAATTTCTCGCTCGCTAATACATACCCGTGTTATCGTAATCAATTGAATGAGCAATGAGCAAGTAGAAATTATGTCTTTATTTTATTATAAATTTCGTTTGAAATAAGATAAGACATTTAATAAAAACTTTTTACAGTCCGTTCAACCGATTTTGACTTCTATTCCGTAGGCATAAGAACGCCTTTAAAAGACGTCTGCGTTGGACGACTGTAAGTATAGGACTATGACACAAATAAGGTTAAATGTAATTCGTTTGGGTGAATGCGAGCCGTAGCCCCGTAGGTATGTACGTTAGTGCATGACTTCGAACGAGTGAAGGAGGTCTGCTTTTGTTTTTTAATAACATTTAATAGCTTTTACAATTTCGCATGTAATGATATAAGCCAAATAGCGATATCTAACTTAAACAAAAATAAAACAACTAATAAGTTTGGTTCTTGTCAAACATCTCTCTTTGAAATTGCTAAGAGATTTCGGCGATTTTCTTCAAAACTTTGAGATACCTACCTAGCGCTTTTCGGCCTAACAGGGCAGTCTAGTAGGTACTCCATTTTGTACATTTAGTGACCAATAATCTATCCATGACACAAATCAATCAACAATGAAGTGGTACGTCGGACCTTTAGGACATAACATCGTTGCGCAAATTGTTGCGTGAATTGGCAAGTAGGTAAGTATGTAGGACAATCCTACATATTTACCTACTTGCCCATTGCAATAAACTATTCAATTGCTATTTTGAAAATTTAGATTGATAAATTACGTAACTTTATATCTACATACCTACCTATTGTAATGCGACCCCGAAATGATCAATCGCCATCAATTTATATTGTAGTATAGTAATATTATCAATCGCTTGGTACGTAAACGAGCTATGTGCAACAAACACGTAATAATTTACAATCACGATTGATCATTTCGCAGACCCCTAAGTTTTCACACCGACTAAATAATAATATAGTAAAACTCCGCAAAAGACGTCCAGGTTCAAAAATCAAACAGCAAAAATGACAGCATTTGTTTGGTACTTGCAATAAAGTAATAAACAAGAACAGAAATGAAAAAAACATAATAATATTAAGTAATTTCGGTATCCGGCCAGCAAAGCTAAAATGAACTCTAAGTCACATTCAATAAAGCTCATAGATCCCTGTTTACAACCAGCTAGGTAAGTAGCCACAAAGGCGCCGCCGCGTCAACGCATGCTATTCCGTTTTGAAACCTATGCCCTTCAGCGAGAGATCATATTACCATGGGGTCTAAACTCGAACAAATTATAATTAGTCATGTAAAGAAAATCATAGATTGCAGCATAGGTAACGATTATGAAACAAACAATCACTAAAATACGTTAAATGGCAGATTTTGACTGAAGTAAGAGATTAGTAAAAATCTAAACTTCCTTGTCTACTCATAAATCACGTAATTTCTACAAAAAAAGATAAATGAAGCTCTAGATCAATTCGATCCCATAGAAGTAGCCATCTGTTAATCATTTTCTTTAGAGCTCTTTGCAAAAGATGGTGTTTTACTGAATATGTTATATGTCACATAAACTGCAGCGTGAAAGCTCACTCACACAAATGAAACTGTTCCGCCAACTCGAGAATTTTTTTGTTGTTGTTTTGTATACTTGTCCTTGAACGCACGGTGCAAACTCAAACTCAAACTCAAAGCATTTATTTCAATTAGACCATTACAGGCACTTTTGAATGTCAAAACACAAAAAACAAACTAAGCTACAGTCCCAGTCACAGGGCATAATAACTTGTGAAAGTACTGTAGTTGCCCATTCGAAAGCGTAGATCTCTATGGAGAAGAATGGGCAAGAAACTCCATGGACACTCTTTTAAATCATTGTTGTTACAAAGTCTCGGTTACATCATTCATGTCGAGATTAAACATACATGTGAGAACGATGTAGAAAGACGTGCGAGTAAGAGCGTCCAGAATAAAAAGATAAAATTAACAATTCAAAAATACAATAATCCATGGCAGCTGCGAGATGACCAGTCACAACTGACAGCGCCCGTTCACGAACATGACGCATGGATCAGCCATCATTCAACTCAACCATTTTGGAGGGAACTAAACGACCCGACACACGCGCCACCATCAGCGAGACATTTGAGTGAGCATGACATTCTCTCAACCGCCAGGGCAAATTCGAGTCAGTAAAAGATGTAAATGGTAGCTTTATCGTACATAGAACTCACACATGTGCTATGCAATTATATAATACTAAGAGACTGAATCTATACAATGCAAAGATATGTTTACAATCTTCTGCAGCTTCCACAATAACTTCACAAAGTAATCAATTAGTTTGCCCCTATGGTTGTGGAGCAGGACCAGCATTGAGCCAAGCATTTTTATCATCAATGTAATCTCCCAACTTATAGTATGCTTGCCTACATAGTGTGCGTTTTATACAAGATTTAAACTTCGTCTCATTCAGTTGTAGAATGCGGGGAGGTATTTTATTGTAACATTTTAAACAGTACCCCATGAAAGATGAGTCTACTTTAGCTAGCCTGAAACCTGGCTGAACTAGTTGGTCCCTGGTTCTAGTATTATAGTGGTGTCTGTCGCCTCTGTGCGATGTCATTCATATTCGATTTGGTTAACCAAAATGGTCCCTTAGCTTAGGCCGTTCAAAAGAGTTATCCAAATATTATGGGTTTGTGACTGTTTAGAAAACCCTATCAAAAACCCATACCAAAACGGTCAATTAAGCTGGTAACCAAAACGATCAATTAAGCTGTTCAAAAGGGTGACCCACACCACATCGTAAGGGTTTTTGATTGACTGCTAGAAAAACCCTATCGAAAACCCTTTCAATGGGTAGCCAAAATGGTCAATTAAGCCGTTCAAAAGGGTTAGCCACATCGTATGGGTTTTTGATTGACTGCTAGAAAAACCCTATCAAAAACCCTTTCAATGGGTAACCAAAATGGTCTATTAAGCCGTTCAAAAGGGGTACCCATATCGTAACGGGTTTTTGATTGACTGCTAGAAAAACCCTATCAAAAACCCTTTCAATAGGTAACCAAAATGGTCTATTAAGCCGTTCAAAAGGGTTACCCATATCGTATGGGTTTTTGATTAACCGCTTCGAAAAACCCTAACGAAAACCCTTTCAATGGGTAACCGATATGGTCCCTGATTTTAACTAAGTGTTCATTTTGGTGGGACGGACATGCAAATTCAAACCGTTGGATTTGACAATTAAATTAAGTCAATGCGTGTGTTCTGACTCGCATTTGCGCAAATGTGGACGAGCGATAACTCTGCAAAGAGCTAAACGTGTAAGTTGAATATTAATTGTGTGGTAGGTCTTTCAAGAAACTCCTACATATTTTTATAATGTTCTCAAACCTGTTTCTAGAGAAGTAACTTCGACTCAAACTGAATTGTGGCAGACCCATCCTTATATTGATAATACCGTAAACTAAGAAAGTGCAGCTCCCAATAATTACAGAGAGTAGAGAAGCTAGCATAACTTACCAAGTAATATCAAAACGGAAATTACTTACTAACGGAATTTCTCCTCCGCAACTGAAGGGCAATCTTACGCACCAACCTTTACGGGATATTACCAACTGCCATACCCATTCATTCATCTTTTATCATCTATAAAACTTTCTCGACTATACATCATTCGGTTTCCGACTATAAATATCAGAGTATACCACAGTTCTAATTCACGATTCTATTCACACCACAATAAAACAGCCGTTAATATACACCGCCTTTATGTACCCCCTTGTGGGTAGTAGTAAAACGACCACATTAAAGTAGAGAGTTTGTTCAGTGAAGGAAAACGAATCACTGACACCTACGCTAAAGGGAGTCATTTGTTTGATTTCCAGAGAAGATTATGAAGTTATGGATGCTTCAACATTCAGACATCTAACAAGGGAAGTAGTTGCATTAACTGCCAAAGTGAAAGCATTATTTGAAACCAAAGTAGTAAACTTACTTTAAGCAGTGACAGATGACAAAGGAACTATTATTCTTAAGTCGAATATAGAAATCAAAGCCAGGAAGACAAATGGTACGAAATTGAATTTTGATTTATGAGTTGAACTTCTAGATGCTATCGAGTTTCGTCTTTGTTTTCATAGGATTGCGACAGTTTCTTCATTAACACCAGAGACAAAAGACAAACGAACTACATTTTGAGAATAAGACCTCTTTTTCATCTACAGTTCTTATTCTTCACTTGCATCACTGACAACTTCAAGCTTCCTTCTTTATAACCTTACAATAAGCATTACTATGTTAAAATTTTGCACTCTCCCCCGATAATTCCTCATGTTCCCAAATCGGTTTGTTTTACATAATTAGAGGTATCAGTGGTAGTATCTACTGCAAGAAATATCTAAAGTTCAAAGCCATCAAAACCACGTGCTTCGATATAATGTTCTGGATTTACAGATCACAGTATTGTACTTAGATTTGTTACTCCTTTACGTTCGAAAGCACTTAGGTGACTCATACAATTGAACGTGACAAGGGCTATGTCCAGGTCAATATTGAAGTTATTGGATGTTGGATCAATAACCTACCCTTTCTCTTCAACTATGTGAAACTTCAAACTTGTAAGTGCGGCAAACGATATGGAGACATTTAGATGATTTGAGGTCAGAACAGAGAGTATGTGAGCTGGATAGATGTGTTACAGTGAGAAGATTTTTGGTGCTTTGAAACTTAAACACACACTTAAAAATATAGTCTTTATTAATAAACTACGCAAAGTATTCAATAGCCACGACTCTCTTTGAAAATACCACCTAATTAAAAAAACCTTACCACAAATGGTTATGGTTTTACCATACCATAAGTCATTTAATGTACTAACAACGTTAAAGAACTCAAACTAAACAAACAAACCAGACGGCAGATCAAAGTAAAAGTTACTTATTAACATATAAACACAAATCAACATCTACTTAATAAACGTAACATTAATTACAAGCGGTAGGTAAGTAACATTGACATTGGTACCGCTAATGAGTCAAAAGCGATGCGCTTGCGCTCCTCCGATAAAGTATAGGCTACACGCCTACTGATGTGTAACAAATAGGGATGCGCGACACTTGAATTTATGTCGATACTTTGGATTTATCCGGATCTTTTTTTTTTTTTTTAATCTAATTTTATTTAGGGGCTTTTATCAAGGATACCTATGCCAGCCCCATCGTACCCTTTTACATTAATTGGCTTACATAAACAGTATAATATTACTTAATAATTTAATGAATTAGACTCATTCGTGAAGGATCATAATCAAATGGCACAACCTTTTAATAATCTCCGAAGATGGTGCAGATAAGATGGATTGGATGATGCCTACATCAATTTTATTTATTTTAAAATCCTTCACGAATAACTCGCGTTCTACTCCGTTTCGAGCACACTCCATCAGCAAATATTGCACGTCCTCGATTTGATTGCAGACTGTGCAATTAGGAGAATCAGCCTTTTTCATAAGAAATGCAAACTTCGCCGATGGATAGTGCCCAGAACGGAGTCTTAATATCAGTTTAACGTAGTTCCTATCTAATTTAGTATCCTCGAACCAGGGAACACGAGATGGATGGATTTATCCGGATCATAACTATGCGATACAATTCTAGGATATCGTATCGTATCGTCCTCGAGGATACCGTTTCGTCCTTATATACCTTTAAGTGAATCTTTTGAATTCGATCCATTCCTTTCGATACTTGTATTTTTGTACTCGTTTGTATCAATCGAAAATATCGGAGTATCGTAGTCTATTTTATCGATACTGTAAAGTATCGGATCAGATCGTGCATCACTAGTAAAAACTAAACATTATTGGTCCATACAATATATAATATAAGGAGTAGAAATTAGAAAATATCGGTGAAGTTAGATCGATAAAGTATGACTTCTGAATGTGGTGGGTTGGATTTTGGACAGCGCAATGGTTGGGAAGTTGCCTACTTACAGTCCTAAAATAATTGGAAAAATGTATGATAATGAGCATAGTTACATAAGGACAGGAAACAGTAGTGTTTTTTGTAATTTCGTAATTGGCTTGAATGACGGAAGTAAGCAAGGGAAAATACTGTTTTGCGGTGTAATAAAGCTAATTTGATACCTATTCATATATTTGGAGCGTAGATTAAAATAACTACTTTTGTAATACCAAGCAACATTTCATAAAGATTAATTAATCGACTTGGAAAAAACAAAAACTGAAACAAGATCTAAAAATACGTTACGTAGGACTTTATAATATAAATAATAATAAGTCTTAGTTGACTCTCTCGCCTTAGTTGACGCTTAGCTTTAAACTGATTAGAAATGCCATCAACCGTGTACCCATGTAATTCTCTGTCATACACGAAAAACGATGTTATCACTTAATTCACATCCCTAATCATTGCTATTATCAATCAGCCATGTTTACGACCAATTACTTTCTTTTAATGGTTTTTTGCTTTATTGTCATCCGCTGCATCGTATTTTAAATTAAATTTATCTTTCTATTTGGATTTTGTTTATCTCCCTCCATAAACTTTTACGAAAGCTAAGTGTCTGAAAACGAAAACTATTTACATAGCCATTAAAATGTGCTTTTAAATTAAACCGGCTAGGTTATTATTCTCTACGCTTCTTGAAGTAGCTTAACTTTTTGAAGTTAAGGATATAATCTGTATGCATTACTTTCGTATCAAAAAGATCATCTTTATCGTCATGCATTCCGTTATAATCTTCATTAATTATCTTAACAATTAATACCTAATTCTGCTATTTACCTCTACCGTTCATTTCTACTGTGTCGTTATATTAGATCAATTCAAGTTCAACCATATTTTCAATACCGTCCGCTGAATGTACCGCATTATTATCTACAACTCGTAGAGGCGGTACAGGCGTGTCGGTGCCAGCCCCGTCATTAATAATCCCAGCCATACTGCAGATATCATCAGGGCTTTTACCAATTGTTCGAGTATGCTTGTGTACTTTATTGGGACCATAGGCCACAAAGATAAAACATATCAGGTTCTAAGAAATCTTTGGAGACAATCCTTAGAAATAAAAATCGTCTTTATCAATCATATTGTTGGTTAGCATTCATGGGACATCAACTTTAGATCCTAAAGATAATCATAATCTGCTTAGCGTCTTCCGTACTATGTTGAAGTCGACTTCCAGACTAACCGGATCCAGCTGAATACCAAATCGTACTAGTATAAAGGAACTAGTAAAAAAGCTTGTAAGTAGGCAAAGGTCAGAAACTTTAATGAGCTCTCAAAATGAAAAGTTGCAGCTATCTCCCGGCAACAATAAATAACTTTAATTGCAAAATTTGTCTCTGCCTCACTGCATAATTTGTAAAATGAATCAAAATTTACAAATGGGCCACACCTGACAAGAACAAAACATTGTAAACGTGTTCTGCACTCATTCATTTTGTCGTCGGCCGCAAATCGTATTTCATGGCGTCTGAGCTAAACACCTTAAATGATGCAATCCTTTTACTTTAACCCTAAGCTTTATTTACAGGGAACAGAGTCTATTTTAAGCAGTTGAAGATTCTCAACACTTAGGTCCCAATGTACTTGTACAGATATTGCGATAAGGGTAAGTTCGAATCGCGTGGGTGTAGCATTAAGAACTCATAAATCTTATGCAGGGCATTAATTATTTCACATCTCGGAAGACGGAGCACAAAAGAGTTTTATTTCATTAGACAGTGAGATAAGACCCGATGTTGATTTATTGATTATGATCGGATCTTTGTCGTAATTTAACTGGACACTTCCTGCTAAAGGATTCGGATTTTCTTGGTCCTTTTTGGGTCGCGTAGAATTCGTGGGTTGTTTTTATACTGTACAAGTTACTCTAATAACGTCAGGTTTGAGAGCTTAAGACACCTGTAAGTTGTAGAAGGCACAATAGATCCCGCCTCAGGAATTTGATAATCGTCTCAATTAACAATGGCCTCTTTGAGCCTGATTTCCGTTCCATCTTTATTGAGCGGTCAGCGTTTTGATATCTTAAGTAAGCTTTTTGGTTAAGACCCGAATGTTATATTATCATTTTGAGTCTTAAGATAGCTGGCCTTAATGCAATCACACGTCATTATAATAGTACACAAAAAGCGAACAGCTCGCTGAATAATGTTTGTTTGACAAAGCATTTAAACCAAAATCTACAGGAGACGGAAATATCTGGTGCCCTAGATCTAAGTTTGCCAGAATCCATCCAAACGAAATTTATGTTTCTCTCAATCCACTCATTACTAAAATGCTTTTAGCGTGACACAATTTTGATATTTAATAGCTCATCAGCTTTATTACTGGCTTCCTCGTTGCCTTTCTCATTCCCTAGTTTCTATGCTATAACAATTAGACCTGCGGATGTGATCATTTCGTAACATCCTCAGGAGTTGTAAATGTGGTATTAGGAGCAATATAACGTTGTGAATTGTAGCGAAAACTGAGATAGGTGGACTTAAGTAGCGAGTACTATACGGTAGATTACGCTAATGCGGCGTGAACCTTGTTTACGGGCGCCGAATAATTCAATGCAGGCATACTTAATGAAAAGCGCGAAGTGGTGGAACATTTTTGCAATTAAATTATGGGAGCGATATTTATAGCAGTGCAAGTTTAAATTGAATACAGAGATATTGAAGCAGCGATAAAGTCCAATTAATGCGTTGATGATAATCGTGAGTTAAAAGAAGATAAAAACGAGTAAGTATAGATTTAATGAGCCTAGGGAGGTTTTAGGGCCGCGGGCGTCAGGAATGAACGGATGGAATTAATTAATAAGTAAGGAGATAAAGATATAAGAAGTAGGATTTTATACAGGGTGGAAGGGACATCGACCCGAAAACAGAAACCACATGTCCCTTCCACCCCGTATAAACGTTATGTGATTTTGGAAGAGGCCATGTCTAGCAGAAGACATAGTTCAGCTAAAATAATTAAGAAAGGACAAGTACCGATTACAATTGATTTTAACAAATACAAACAAAATCTCAAGTACTAATGCAATTTCTGACAACACGGAAGCTTATTGAATTGATCAAACAAGCGTATCGGTAATAAGTTTGTATGCTTTCAAACAATATTAAATTTGTAAGAAAACATATTAAGTTTTGTGTACTAATGTTTATCTATGTGTCACAATGAGATTACAGTATGTGATATAACGGCAAACACTTAACTAAAACCATTGACACAAATGTTTTTGGTTTAAATCGTTTGTTAGCACTTCCGTAAAAATCCTTTGTTCTTTACCATCCCAAGCAATTACTTGAGCAGAAGCTTTTTTATCAATGAGAGTGCCAAAAACTGATAAAGAGTGGTCACTTCATCGAGACTTAGTAGTGTTTCTTGTTCATTGTGCAGGCTCATTTTCCAGTGCTTGCCAAGCTGCATTCATTTTTATCATCCATATCTTATTATTAATCAAGACTCATAATGATGGTATCAGGCGCTGTCCACCTACGTCATTAATTTCATTATTCAAAGTGTCGGATAGGTTGGGACAGTTAAAACCTATCATGAAAATCAATTATTTAATATTACCAACTCCAAAAACCCGATAACTCTTTCCTAAAAATCCACCTACCACGTCTACCCTCCGAATTGGATAAGGATATTTAATTTCCTTCCATTCCATCGTTTAATTGATTGAGTTCAGCGTGTAATTTTACCCAGGAGTCAGCCCACGTAGCCAGGATGGTATCGTTTAGGAGGCACACCATCAATTGAGTGCAGACGCAAAATTGCAGCAGATTGATTAGGATAAATAAGGATATGATTGTTGCTATGACAAAGGAGATAGGTAGGGAAAGTGGAACAGTAGTTCCATGAAACGTTACATCTGTTTACAATGAAACAACGGAAATGACGATAGAAACTAGAAACTTGTTTGATAGAGTTAAAAGAGTTTTTACTAAGGAAAGTGGATAACGAGGCTGTTTGTCATTTAACATGAGCGGCAGATGGAGGAAATACTTGTTTATTTATTTAATTTGGCTCCTCAACAATGAGTACACTATTACATAAAAATAGGATAACATTTCAAACTTAAGTCTAAGTGCCCCATCACTTAAAGAAGAGCACTACATGCACTATGTTATGCGCCTAAACAGCTAGTGTAACATCGAAAAAACAAAAAAAAAACAAAACAGAATAAGAACAAATTAAAACAGAATGAAAACAACAGAAATATCCAAAATGTGAAGGCAATATGGCGGAAGCTGGTGTGGTAGAATTAGCAGTCAAGAATGAAAGTAGTACACACATCAAAAGTGTCTAGGGATCAAGCATTTTTATGCGGATTTCTTGAGATTGAGATGTGGCTTTGTAATAAATTTATGATTTTATAAATTTATATGGATCCTTTTTGGTGCATTTCATAATTTGAATCAGGAACTCTCAATCAAATTCGAGTAAAAGATGAAAATAAGCTGTCAATATTTTCCCTATAAAAACATACAACGCATTGAAGACATTATTAGTGCTACTGTTTCCCTATTACTGATTAAAACCAACGTTATTATGGAGCGGCGACGTCATTTAAGCAGGGAAGAAATGCTCAGAGCCGTGGGAATGATAGAAGCTGGTTCCCGGCAACGTACTGTGGCTTTAGCTCTGAATACAAGTCAGAGTGTTATCAGTCGACTTTGGACACGTTACCGAAGCACTGGTACCGTGGCTGAGCGCCATGGAGGACGGTATCGCTGCACCACACGGAGACAAGACCGATACATTCAAATCTTAACTCGAAGAGCTCCAACAATAACCGCCATGATGTTAGCCGTGAGGCTTCATCACTCTTCAGGGAACTTAATTAGCGACCAAACAGTCAGAAACCGCTTGCATGAAGTGAACCTTCATTCCCGAAGACCGCTACGGGTACCACCTATAGCAATGCACAATCGTAGGATTCGATATCAATGGGCTCTTGAACACAGAAATTGGGCAGAAGAACAATGGCGTTTCGTGTGCTTTTCTGATGAGTCTCGTTTTGGTATGAGACCGGATACAAGACGTATACGACACTGGAGAACCCCTGGACGCCAACAGCGATTAAAATCCTGCCAGGAAGTCCATCCTTATAGTGGTGGAACCATCATGGTATGGGCGGGTATTTGGATCGGCGGAAGAACTGAGTTGATTTGGATCAGAGGCAACCTCAACGCTCAAATTTATGCTGAGACGATTGTATCAGACGTCATCGTTCCTCTACAAGTGCAAATCGGTCCCTTATTTCAGTTAATGCATGATAATGCACGACCGCACACCGCAAGAGTTGTAAGACAGACTCTCGCCGCAGCTAACATCAATGTCCTGCCCTGGCCTGCTCAGTCGCCAGACTTGAACCCGATTGAGCATGCATGGGATATGCTACAGAGAAGAGCTCTGCCGAATATGGAGGGTATCCAGTCGCAAGAAGACCTTTTTTTGTTGTTGCAACGAACATGGGCGGCCATTCCACAGCGTGATTTGGATGAACTCATTTTGAGTATGCCAAACCGATGTTCTTGTGTTGTTAGTGTTCGCGATAGAAACACGGATTATTAATTGTTTAAGTTACCCAATAAAATTTTAAAGAAAACTGTTATTTCAGTCTTTTTTTCGAACTTTAATGTTAGTGGTTCAAATGTCAAAAATCCCTTTATTAGGAAAATGGCAAATTTCTTTATTAATGCAAAGGTGTCTTGGTTTATCGTTACTGTGACAAACGAAAACACTTTATTTGATGAATCCTTAAAGAAAATTTTAATTAATATCAATCAGGAGAAAAGTTATTGCAAAAATATATGTTGATCCCTAGATACTTTTGATGTGTGTATTTAAAACGAAGTCTTTAACTACAGGCCCATGATACCACCGTGGAGCTACATGTGAAGTAATAGACCACCACGGATATTAGGTGGATCACCGGCAGCTGGTTTCACCAACTGACAAAATAAACGAATCAACCAATCAGAAAAGTGGTCATTAAAATCCTACATTTCTAATTGGATAAATATTAAAAACGGTTGATTAACTTTCGGATGCAAGACACGCAGGTGTAAGTACGGTACGGATATCGCAGCTGATAATGCAGGTAGATACAAATATTGATTCAAGGCATACCACGTGGGAACGGCGTAGTACGCTAGTAGGAACGTCGAAAAGATTAGGGAGATTTACAGACACGGAGATAGGCACGAATGAATGAAAAATGAAAAGGAACCGTTCGAGGTGACAGTAAGGATCTTTTTTGCAGATTTTTTGGTAGATTAAGACATAAAAGTTTGAACTAAGTGTTGACGCAACAATTTATTTATTTAAATTTCATGCTGGTGAACAAGGAAAACATTGTAGGTTACTGTTTTTCTCCCCAAAGCTGATTTCATGACACCTGATAATCGACGTAACGTATTTCTCTTACTTATGTATCACTGTGTCACAGAATCATCCTAAGCCATCTTATCGCAAATAGAGGTCAGCATAAACATTAAAAGTAATCTCATTACAAGCGCCAAGTAATTAAATTGACACCTCTTAATTAATCGCTAAAGAAAATATCAAATATCGTAAGGGACATTAAAAACGCAGTTGGAATTTCCACTTTCACCGCTGATCTGACCGTTGCAAATGCAACAGCGCGATCATGTCGCTTACGGCATTAGATATTTGAAGGTACCGTTAAAGTACCTATTACAAGAAGATTAACATGAACACTGATATGTATCTCGTTACCAGAGGCACGTGCTGTCTAGGTCTTCAAACAATCTAAACGCTAATCATTATGATAAATAGCTAATACCTAGTTTCCACTTTCCACTCAAACAGTTGAAGTGCGCATAATAATAAGGTTGACTGATAGCTAGAATTCAAGTGCTCTTCAGTTAAGCATGGATTCAGTTTTTTAGCCTGTCAGGAAAACTAGTTTCCATTTCAGTAATTTTGGAACAGAATCTTCTTTTGGAAAGCAAAATACCCTCCTTTGATGCCTCCCCCAGGGTGGTGTGGGAAGCATCTAAATAATTTTAAATGCCGACCTTTATCCAAAAAAGTAGGTTCCTATTGGAGGGGAAAAATTTCCTTCTTTTAGTTTCTTTAGTTATTGTACAGCAAGGCAGAAGAGGAAAGTATCAGAAATTAGAACCAAATAATCGGCCACGTAGTTAGAGAAAATTGGCTTTGACAGACGGACAGGCAATCAGACACAGAAGTGGTCCTTTATGGGTTCCATTTTTTCATTAGGCCGTGGTGAACCCTAAAAATCAAAGACAATGTGACATACAGCGACCGGCTTGCGGCCATACAGTGATAACGTTATATGCCGACTTTGCTTATGTTCATAGTATAGTTATACTCGTAGTATCTATACTGTACTATCTATAGTTGTACGCCGCTGCCATTTCATGACGTGTCACACACGGTAATTATTACGACATCAGAACAATGACCAATAAGTTACATTAGACGCTCGACATCGTTACATAATTAATATCCAATCAAGCAGACTTAAAAGAAAACTAATTATAGACCTAACGAGATAATGAGTCAGTTATTAATTGGTTGTATTACTGAATATTCGTAATTGATTAATGCGTGTGAATTAATTAACTTGTACTTTCTCGTGTCGTGCTTTTTCGTGGTTCATGAACACATAATTATGTAGTTGAATTAATATGAATTTTATGTATTAAGTTAAGCAAACAGATAAAATCAGGGATTTTTAACAAATTGATTAACAACAACACTAATTCTTTGACAGTTGTATGAAATTGATGTAAAACGGTAAATTGACGTAATTTGTCAATTTGGTAAACAATACCTTTCTATAATTTTAATGGTTTTAACTAAAATAGTAACTTGTGAAAACGAGTGAAACTGAAACGTGCAGGAATTGACCAATCACAGACAAGTTGCTTGGATTTCATCTAATGTCGATTCTCCCACCTCGATTCTCCACTTCGCTCGACTCCACCTCTGTGAAAACGGACCTTAAAAGATTAACGTGTTGCTTTAATTTTCTTCCAATACAGATTTTGCACTATTCAACAATGTCGTAGCAGCATGTCTTCTACTTCCATTATTCAAAAATGTAACTAACCCAATACGATACCTCAGCTGTAGCCATAGATTAAGCAAATAAAGCTAGCAATCTAAATTAACCACCTTTGCATTCCAAACTCATTACCAGTACCAACACCAAATTGCACATAAATCATTAAGGCCAAGCTATTAATAAACATAATTACTGGAATGTCTAATTACCATTTACAATTGTTACTGCACATAATACTTAGTTCATGTCAAATGGACTAAATAGGACATCTAATAACGTCACAGGCACAGAATTTTATCTATCTAGTTGAACATTATATACTTCCTGTTAATGGAATAGTCGTTATTTCAAATAGTAAGTTATAATGTAAGGATGAAGCCGTTACAGGTAGTCAGTGGCCCGAAAGTCTGACAGCCAGTCTTACCAAGGGGTAGCGTATCACCCAGTACTAACTGGGTTCTGGAGGTCAGATATGCAGTCGCTCCGTGTAAAATCTGGTATTCAGTTGTATCCGGTTAGAATGGAAGCCGACCTCCAACATAGTGGGAAAAGGCTAGACAGATTATGATGTTGATTGTGAGGACGAAGTAAGAAATGGTTGCTGTTAGCAACTGGATGAGAGTTGCCGAGAATCAAGTTAAGTGGCGTGTGATGGAGGTCTATGTCCAGCAGTGGACTGTTGTAGGCTGATGATGACGATGAAGCAAGAAAATGATGAAAAACAAAGCCATTTACGATAGGCACTTTTTTCGTGTGCATAATGCAGATTCAGTCTATAGCGCCCTCATTGCTGGGACACAAGCCCGCTTTATATGAGAACGAGTAGGCCGGTTCCCACCACGGCCCACTGCGGATTCCTGGATGTCACTATGCCTTTGATTTTTTGGTACCAAGGCTTAAGTCAGGGCGGAACCACTGGACCATTATAGCTCATTTACTGCACATTCTTCGCATGAAGCTACGCAAGATGTAGGCACAAAACATGACAACAAGTGGCTGGTCTGCAAATATTTTTCTTAATCTTTGTGAACGTCGGCATCGTCAAGAAAAGACATGCCATCAAATTATCGTAAAGGCAGCATGTTTGAGTGAAATACCGCAAAGGTGGTTGCAATACCGTGCCCACTTAAGACGTGTTAAGTAAGTACTTAAGTTTTGAGTACGACTTAACCGTACATTAGCTGCGTTTCGGAGAAATTCACTGATATACAGACATACAGCCGCTGTTAATTACAAGCAGGTGTGTCGGAGATAAAGGTTTAAAGCGCTTTTTTGCTGCTTTTCAAAGTCACCGCTGCGTACAGATTTTGGTTTTGGTTATGGTACTTCAATGGCACCATATTGTATGCCGCAAAGAACTTTGAAATTATAAATGTTATGTATGATAAGTTGAGACTATTATTGCACTGGCAGCAAACGTAGCATTAATAAAAAGAAAGTGAATTGTACTGTAATTTTAGTCATTAGTTTTCAACTTTCTCATGATAAAATCAAAACGACTCGTGTTTTTCGAATTTCGATATCAATAAGAGCGAAACTTGCAAGAAACCGCCGATATTACATTTCTTCCTATTGGCATCTAGGCAAAGTACACTCAGAAAGACCGCGGAAAAATCACCTGGCAGAATACACCTTTAAATACACCCTTAGGACTCCATTTGTTAGAAAGGAAATTGCACACAAGAACTACACGATAGTTTCAACTTGTTCGTGTTATTGCACGAATACTTACTCGTAAATTAATTATCGCATACAACGAGTATTCCTGAAAGTACTGCAATTAAACATCTACGAAACGACTCATAATGAATGGCCATTTATTTATTAAATATAAGTTCTGGTATTTCATTTACTGGGCTTGATGGAGGTGGGAAAAAGTGGATTGTTGCCATTGAGCAATGGTTTCGTTTGATTGATTGATTATTAAATTGGAAGGTCGTTTCTGACCTTATTTTTGACAGATGTCACGTCAAACTTAATGGCCCTATAGAATATCAACTTCTTTTTTAACCGACTTCAAAAAAAGGAGGAGGTTCTCAATTCGGTTGTATGTTTTTTATTTTTTTTTTGTGTTTGTTACCTCATATCTCCGTCATTTATGAACCAATTTGAAAAATTCTTCTTTTATCTGAATGGATCTACTTCCCGATTGGTCCCATAGAAATTTCATCAAAATCGGTTCAGCAGTTTGGTTTTCAAATCAAAATAGCTGGAAAAAATGTCATCCAAGTAAAAGAAATTGCGAAATTGATACTTGACAAGGATTTGTGTGTGATACGATAACTAAAAAGGGTAAAATAAAAACTTTTTTGCAAAAAAAAAACCGACTTCCAAAAAAACACAAAAAAAGTGGAAAATAACTTTACTTTCGGAAGTCGGTGGCAAAAAGTCAATGAAACAAACAATAGTCACCGACTTCCGAAAGTAAAGTTATTTTCCACTTTTTTTTGTGTTTTTTTGGAAGTCGGTTTTTTTTTGCAAAAAAGTTTTTATTTAATTCCTACACCGTCGAATTCAGGGCTTTCATGGGGATTCTATAGTAAGTACTCCAAATGTAAATACCGTCTACATTTAGAAAATCGAAAATGTACAAGCTTTCCGCTTGACTTACCCTGAGGGGACGCAGATAGCGGAATATCGAAAGGTCAGTATTTTGTACTTACACGGTACTACAGAGAATGTTTACAAATCCAAATGTCAGGCTGATAGCACTGAATGTAGGAATACTGATAGGTTGACCTGATTTAGAAATTAAGGAACTATTTCGCCATGTCCGAATATGCACCATCTACCAGATAAGTGAATCAAAACCGATGTAGAATACCTATTGAACTACCACTGCTTGAGTTCCAGTTATCTGATTTGACAGAACAGGTCATAATTCCGCCAGAAATAAATTGATGCAAGACGCAGTTGTCTCACCACGCCAATCACAATCAAAACGTCAGCCAACAAAGAAAGACCGCGAGATTTAAAATTAAAATGGGAACGTTTTTACTTTTTAAATTCTCACACGCCACGGCATCCTGCCTGTCATACGCGAGCCTACTTAACGGATACGTTTAATCTGACAGGTCCAACTCGTCGGATGTTTTGACAGCGAGCCAATTACCTGCCACTTTGTTTGGCGGGCCCTGTACGCAATGTTTCACATCCTGCGAACCTGAGATTTGACCTGGGGAGAGGTGGATTGGGCTGCCTATGTGAGCATCAATTGTGGGTGGATTGTGGGTAGTCTAATTAACATGTTCCATTTTGGCGATATCCAGTTCTCCTTCTCTGAAAATTATGATCAAGGCGTCAATCGATTCGTACTTTCGTCTAGAAAGTTTTTGAATAAGTTGAAGTCCCGCACAAACAAATTGTATTGTTAATTATGGGTTTTTTACAAATTGGAGTTTTACATAAAATCATTAACATTTTGCAAATTCAATACCTGACATTTTTTCCACTCTTTGGATATAGTATTGTTAGAAAGCTATTTAAAAGATCCCCGTTGGATTTTTTTTCATTTTCCATTTTTTTATTAACAATGGAAGTTAGTAAAAAATTAAAACTCATGTAAACATAAATTATAGTAAAACTTTTTTTCTTAAATATTCCAACTACATTTTTTTTTTTTTTTTTGTTACAAGGTACTAGGCAAATATTTATTTTTTAATCCATCTGTTTAAATAATTGTTATAAGCAAATTTATTATTTAGATGATATACCAAACAATTTTTGGAAATGTATTCCTCAATAAAAAAAAAATATGTCTTAAAAAAAGTTTGTGCTCGAAAACGCAGTTTTAAATAAACAACTGTTTTTGTTCACTCCGTATTAATATTAATATTTTTTTTTCTTAAACACCATTATTTCTCTTGCTCTTCATTTTCAGAAGAAATCTCTACATCGAAGAAATCTTGAAATATTTCATAAATATTTTTTTTATAAACAGTTTAACTTTTAAGCTATCATTTTTTTTTTCATACTTCAAACCTTGATAAAGACAATCATGAGTCGTTTTTAATCCTCAGTAGACCCTTGTTGTGGCCCTTAGTAGAGAAAATATAAATTCCCTTTTTTAAGTTTGATATGGCCTAACCATAAAATTTGAAGAATTTTCACAGAATACGCATCCTAAGAAAAACACGCTAGATTTTTGAAACTATCCATTAAGCCTCGATGGACCAACCGTGAGAATTCAGAAGTGAATGGTAGTGCTAAATAGCACATTACTAAACACAAATATACTAAAATAACTAAGCGAGTTAGCTTAGACACGCGATCTCGTTTATGGTGTTTGTTGCAGCTGGCTACGCACGAAAATGCGAGCCTGTCATACATGCATGAAGGCTTGTTCAAACTTGCTTGACCGTCTGCAGGAACTTTTAGGGCTGTAATTTTTACATCTTCGTAACATCACGCCGGTAATCCCCGAAGAGTAGTGCAGAGGTGTGCCTTATGAATGAGTCACCGAAATTTCGGCAGTTACGTGTCAGTCGCATTTAATATACCTAGAGGTTGCCTATCATCATCAACCAACAATACTTGTAGGTCACGTGGCCGACGGCTGTGGCGTTGCCCGACTTGGGAATCTAACCCAGGACCAGCAGCACCGCTTACGATCACTAGACCAACGCACAGAGACCAACGAGAATTTTAATTTTTGTTACGCGATTTTGACCTCGCTATCTGTCCAAGACCTCCTTAGGAGGAAATTATTACTATAAAATCTGTTTTCTTGGAATTCCCACTCAGAGCCTACGTGATAAAAAACAGTCCAATAAAAAATAATTATAATGATATGTCAAACTAACAAGATTTTTGTTTTGGTTAAGTTTGTTATCTACAAAAGTTTCCAACTTTAAATTAGTTATCTTTTTCCTTATATAGACATGTTTGGCAAAAAAAATCTTTATGGGTGCTGTAATACATGTTACACAGATAGAGATCAGAGTATTAAGAAACATTGATACCGCCAACTTTGAAATAGACTTGCCCCAAATAAAACCAATTAGTCAACAACTTAACACCTCCAGCCAAAGATATCACTTTTGGCTTTTTAGAATAGTTTGGAAGGGCTTGTCTATGACATTACATACCATCTTGGCTTTATGCTAATATTCTAGGTCTTACCAATATCTATACATGATATTGGTAAGCCACCTAACAAAAATATAAATAATAAATTGAAAACCAAAATAAGGTAAAACCTGGCAGCCTAGTACTAAAATAATTACACACATCTAAACATCAACAGAAAAAACCTATTTCAAATCTAAAAATAGCCATTAAACAAGCAACAATATAACAAAATGGAATATTTCCAAGTACAGTGTTTGAATGGGAATGGGATTGGTCAATCAATGGGGCCACTGTGCTGAGACAGTGCAATGCAACCATCGGTTTAACATGTTAATGTGTCAGTAAACTCTGTTATGTCAGTTGTTATTGGCTGAGGAAACAAGGAGTTTACATTTGTTTGTATCAACCTCTTTTGTTGAAGCATTGAAATCAATAACTGGCCGGTTACAATGTTGTCATAGGTTTTGAATGTTGCTTGCAGTGCTTGTAAAATTCTTTTTTTGAAACCCCATAGAGCTTGTGTTACTTTTTTTGATAAGATTGCCATACATATTAATGTTTGACTTGACAACTAATGCTATCAGAATTATGTTTACCATATTAAATAATTTTTTTAATGCTTAGTTAATACATTAGGTTTATAAGCAAACTCAATTACATTTAACCAAATTCAGAATAAATAAAATTCATTTAAGGAAAGTGCTTCTGATTTATATTTGCCTTAATACTATGTTAAGTATGTATACAAAATGAAGGTTACAACCAATTACAATATGTCTTGATATGACTGAGGTCTCTGTTTGTACGAGAACCCTGAAATGACATGTGTTTTATACAAACTGTTGTTGCAAATATTGAGTATGTGGTGTCTAACATTAAAATTGTATATTTAAATTGGATAATAACAGAAGTGATTGTGTTTTGTTTCAGTATTTTGCATTTTATGTAAATTGTGAAGGACAAAGTTTGAAGCAATTTGTTTTCTTAGCAGGGTTTTGGTTTTAGTATTGAAATGGACAGTTAAATATTGTGACACCTTTTTTTACCGAGGATTCAGTATATGATTCTAGACCCACCAGCGCTTTTGTCCATACTAAAGTCCTGGTTTTCTGTTTTTGGCTCAAGAAAGATTCAACAGAGGGTTCAACAATCATGTAGAAAAAAAAATTGCAGGAAATCCTTGATAACAGTTGTGTCTCAATGTCCCCTATTCCATACATATCGTGCAACATAGATCTTGACAAGATTAAATGACATCCTATTGGCAAATTGTCATTAATTCTAGTAGTACAGACATACTTAGTTAAGTAATAGTACTAATAGGACACCTGTCTATTTACTGTAGGTATATGATTCATAAGTTTATCACACATAATGTATTTTAGTGAATAAAAAACTGGTTGGATGAGTTACTTCATAATTATAAAAATAGTTAAAATGATTTGTATCACTTTTGTTTACATATTAACGCGATAGTTTGCCTACCAGATTGATAAAAAAAAACGATAGCACAAAATAAAATCTTGATACCTATGTTTTTTGTAACAGCATTGAGTCGTTTTTTTTAGCCGTGTTTGTAATGAGAAGGTACCTTACTACTACTTATTTCCTAGGAAGAATTAATTTGAATAACGTATAAAAATATTTAAGTAATTACGGAAAACAATGCTGATAACTTCATGTATGTAGGTATAGTTTGCATGATGATAATGTAGTTACAACTGCCGGTTACAATAAAAACAAGTTGTATTCGTAAATTACCATGTTTTTTTTCTGTATAGCATTCCACAACTATAATACAATCAATCAAATTTAAAAAAAAGACTTACCAATAAATAAAATGGTGAAATCCAAAACGACTTTTCGCAAAATAAACTTTGAATCTCTGTCTATTTTGATTGTATTGCTACGAGAGTTCGCTTTTAGGTCATTCCTATCCATTTTAACTTATTTATATACTGAACTCCAGTTAGAAAATAATAAAAACACTCTCACTGCGAACAAATTTACGATTTTATAACGTCAAAACGTTTTAATGAAAATTTGACAATGATCACACGTCAAGCATCGGGCGCATGCGCTCGCGGACTGGTGCGTTCGGAAACAGCCGGTGCGTTCGTACGGCTCGCTACTCTATTCGTGTCGTTTATTGTTGTTACTGTTGACAGCCGGCGACTGGCTGCGGCTTGGGTTACCGCAACTTTCGTTCTTATTGCAAACAAGGAGGTTTTGCGACATAATCAAAAGAAATACAAACAATTTTGTGTGTAGAGTGCACTTTTCTTACTTTTTCAATAAATAAAAGACCGATTCAATTCTTTCCAGAAACATTTTTCCGGTTATTTGATCATCCGCGAAGACTTTTCCCAACTATTATTGGGGTCGACATCTAGTGTTTCCGTATAATGTAGCTTTAGGTACCAATATCATGCAGTCATGTACCTAACGATTATCTGTATGACCTCCACCCACAACCCAATTGCTGGTAACACGATACCTACCCTACCCTTTGGTGAGACTACCTAGTGGTCAGACAAAAATATTGGAATCTTCAGAAAAATAATCCCAGAGAATGAAGCCATAAAACATCTAAGTAGGTATCAATTTTATAAACTAAATTGATTTTACGCTTAAAACATTCTGAACATGATAACGCATGACTTATTTTTCTAGTTTCACAATTCCCATACGAACCGTGAAAGATTGTATACGACAAAGACCCTTTTAATCCTTATTTTTTTGTTGTTTTTTTTTTCTGACGAAGGAATGCCGCTGATCAGTAGCCATTGAGACGACACCTGTGTATTTATTATTATTTATTTATTTAATACACTTTAGAATAAATGTTTTGTGTCTACTTAACTGTCCTACCATGATGGCTGTAAAGATTATAAGATGACGAAGATTTGAAATACCGTCAGACAGCAGCATTAACATTGAAAAAAAAGACGAAGATGCGTCTGTAATTTTTTAAATTAAATTGTTTTAGTTTACTGTTTTTACGACAAAGTTCAATGAAAAGAAGTATACCTACTACGGATGATGCCTCTCTAAAATCCTAGAACAATGGACTAGGCGCAACTACGCAACTTGCATAGGTATGCATATCGTTAGGGCTGATCTATTTGATTACGGGAAAACAGACGATTTTTCGTTATACTTAATAGATTTCAACATTATGAAAAATACTCAATTAAAATCGTATATACGTATATGATATTTAATCAAAAACAATCAATTACCAAAAACAATTATCCTGTTATTATTTATTTTTAAAATTAATTAATTTGGTAAGTGTTTTTCGAATTAAAGTTTTAGGGGCCTGACTGTTCTTTGTAAAAAATGATAAACGACCGTCTAGGTACATATTTCTGAATTATGCATCTTGTTAAATGAATTATATGATTTGTTGTTTCTATTCCAAGTTGATGAAAATTAATATCTGGGAATATCCTGCACAGATTGGTCCCGGTCGGTGACAGAAATACCTAGTACATTTTGAAATAAGTGGGGAAAGTTTGTTATTGCGGCCGAGGCGAAATACACACACGAGCCGCCAAATGCCCACGTGTATCAAACGACGTTTTTCAATACACTTTTAGTTTTGTGGTTTTAGTTTTTAGTCCAAATTTGTTCAAAGTCCAAATTGATTCAATGGAATAGAAAAAAATATATAAAAGAAAAATGACTGTGGGGGCGAGCCGCCTCACCACCTGGCTGTGGAAATTTTATTTCCGCACTATAGTGCGGGAATATACGAAGAAAACAACGAGGGTGAAATCCATAGCATGTTGAACCTAATCGTAGTGCGATAAAAGCCAGTTTTCGAGGAAGTGTATTGAAAAACATTTATCATTTAACAAGTTTCACCTATCGGATTCGTTAAGGGTTTTTTTTACACCCATTATCTTCAATACCCGTCTAAATCCTGCTACATCTAGTTAGGCTGGAAGCCGACCCCAACATAGTTTGGGGAAGGGCTAGGCAGTTGATGACGTAGCTCAATCCAAAAATATCTAAGAGCATATCCCAGATATCCACCACAAAAATAAAAAGATCGCATATCTAGTGGCAGTTATACATAAGTAGGTACCTACATACAACACATTTACTTAAATAAGTAATTGGGGGAGTCGAAGCGTGTAACGTCCATAACTTTACCTAACTACATTAAAATTATATTCATAAAAACATTTTATGCACAAAATATTTTGTTCTGGCACTTAGATGTAGACTATAAGATAAGTTTAATGAAGGCAAAAAATTAACTGAGATTCATAGGCATAGTAAAGAAAGTCTATTAACATTTTAAATACTGACTGCCTCGTTGGCATAGTGGTTGCAAGCGCGACTGCTGAGCATGGGGTCCTGGTTTCGATACCCAGGTTGGGCAAAAGTGTTACTGGGTTTTTCCATCAGGAATTTCTCAGTAACAGCCACGGAGTCTGGATTTGTGTCCATTTGTGTCCCTTTTTGTTGATGGCAATAGGTCCAAACCTATTACATGGGACTTAAACATAACTGGTGAAATGTGGTCGCTCCATTAGGTACACCTCTGCCTAAACCTTTGGGGATTACAGACGTGTTATGTTATGTTATGAATGAATACATAAGTACCTACCTAATTTTGTCAAGTACCTAACATGCAAAATGGCCGCTGCCCTTAGAGTTGAACCCTATCTGGCGGCACAGAATCGCACTTTTCCACGGTTAATAGACTACCTAATACAATTACTAAGTAGGTACTGCTAGGTTTAATTTGTTTAGGCTTTCTTACTGTTATGTACCTAAGTATCAGCATGGGCACAACGTTATTCAAATAACCCTGTAGGCCAATTAGTTCCAATAAGTAGGTTGGCTACCATGAAGGCACTAATTTTATTTCCTCTTTTGTGGTAACAGTACCTAAGTATAATTATTAATTATATTACAATTATTTTGCTACATAACTCACACATTAAAAACACTACTTATCATTTATTAATTTCTGGTTAATCCAAGGTAGGCAATCAATTAGTTAGGTAAGTACTAACGACAGTTACGCTTGAATATGTAGAAATGGTGCCTCTGTTGACGTCAAATGTCAGATGGACATTATGGAACGAATAAAACTGATTATGAAATCCCTTTCATTAACAAAGATAAACTCAAACGAAGCTCCTGAAACTGAACCACACAGATTTAGCTTTTCACAAGCCGAGGGAATTTGCATGAAATTTAATGACTAAGCCATAGCTTTATTTTGTAACTAGTTTTTAAGAGTAAGAAGTCGACAATGTAAGTTAAATGGAGCAGAGAATATAATTTTTGAATGAATTGCCAAGTGTCTAGCCAAGTTCACCGTACCCTGAAACATGTTCTGGAAGCCTTGAGTGTAAGGCCTCCAGCCAGGGCAAAAAACTAACAAATTAAGTGTCTACACGAAGGGCACCCCCTATGGGGTACGGGCCTCGGCTTAGGGCGTCGCTGGGGGAGGGCAGCAAAGGGACAGGCTGGATCTGAGTGGTAGCTGGATCATGGGGAATAGAGAAGCTTTTATAGGAACAAAGTGTACCTAACCAAATTAGCGCGATTCAGACCATCAAACTGGATTCGTTTCCAGGAACATGGGTGAATAAAAAATGGATTCCTAGGTGGGTACCTACAACATATCGCATCGGCCAATGACTATGAAGATTGTGTTTTTTTTTTCTATCCTTATTCCTCAGGGAAAGTTCTCCAGTTTGATGGTTTGACGGTCTGGATCAGCGCCTACGAATTATTGCGCTTTTTTTGCGTCAAGTACACCTCTCTATATATTTCATATAAATCTAGACTAATATTATAAAGATGAAGGGTTTGTTTGTTTAAACTACTGGTTCGAATTGAAAAATTCTTTTGGTGTTGGATAGCCCATTTATCGAGAAAGGCTATAGGCTATGTGACACGCTGCGACTACTAAGAGCAGAGCATCAATCAAAAATGTTACGCAGCCGAAGTTGCGTGGGTCAGCTAGTATACATATAAAGTAAGAAACTGACTGGCTGACTGATTCACTGACAGATCGATCAACGCACAGCTGAAACCGCTGGGTCTAGAAGCATGAAATTTTACACTATTAATGTTCCTTAAATGACATAAGTGTGCACTAAGAAGGGATTTTTGGGAATTCATTTCCTAAGGGGTTAAAATAGAGGTTTAAAGTTTGTATGACACTTCGTCCACGCGAACGAGGTCGCGGGCAACAACTAGTTGTACATCTAAAGCTTATCTAATCCCTATGATCCAGGGTGAACAGAACACTATTCATTCAACAAAACATGTTGTTGTGGGTCATCTTAGGGGTTTTTTTAAATATGAACTAGGTACATACGTACCTACATAATGGCTATGGTTATAGTCATTCCCTTGGGCTTGTGAAAAGCCAATCCTATGGGGTTCAGTTTTCAAGAGCTTCACAGGAGTTTATTTTTGATAAGTAATGAAAGGTTTCTCATAACCAGGATTAATTGGTCCAAAATAAATAACGTATGTTTATTAAATCATCAAAATATTTACCTTATTTTTAAACTAATGTTAGATCTAAAATAATTAATTAATTTAATTTATTTCGGGATATCGCCAAGCGGTTGGTCGACTCTTCACGTGACCAGAGGGCTGGCATTTTTTTTGGCCAAAGAACATTGCATTATCATCCAACCTATTTTGACGCCCCGTAATTGTACATATTTTTATTCTTATTTTAGATCTAATATTTATTAGTTTGTAAATAAGGTAAATATTTTGATGATTTAATAAAGGTTAAGTACTGAAATAATTAATTAACATTAATTCATGTAGTAGGTAATGTCCACTTCGCGTCAACAGTGGCACCACTTCTACAAATTAACAAGCGTAACTTTCCATATCATTTAATTTATATACGAGTATATTATGTACTTTGAAATAACCGCCATGGGTGGCCATGGATCGTAGCAAATCAAAATGTATGTAGGTACCTACATTCGTAGCGCAATAGTTTCCAAACGTAAACATACCTAAGTGCATTTAAAAGTATTCGAAGTTACTGGGTTATTTTCAACCGACTTCAAAAAAAGGAGTAGGTTCTCAATTCGGTTGTATTTTTTTTTATTTTGTGTTTGTTACCTCATATCTTCGTCACTTATGAACCGATTTGAAACATTCTTCTTTTATCTGAATGGATCTACTTCCCGATTGGTTCCTTAGAAATTTCATCAAAATCGGTTCAGCAGTTTGGTTTTAAAACAAAATAGCTGGAAAAAATATGTCATCCAAGTAAAAGAAATTACGAAATTGATAGGTACTTGATAAGGATTTGTATGTGATGCGTTAACTAAAAAGGGTAAAATAAAAACGTTTTTGCAAAAAAATGACCGACTTCCGAAAGTAAAGTTATTTTTCACTTTTTTTGTTTTTTTTTTTGGAAGTCGGTTATTTTTTTGCAAAAACGTTTTTGTAAAGACTGCGTCCATTGCAGCTAAGTGCTACCACGGGTAGCTCCTGTACAACAGCGTAAAAAAAAATAAGGAAACACATTACGCTCCTCCAGGTAAAATTAGAAATGAAGCATTAGTTAAGTAGGTATACGTTTTATAATTTTATTAAAGTTACTGGGTTATTTTGTATAGACTACATCCATTGCAGCTAAATGCTACTACGGCTAAGACAGCGTAAAAAAAAATAAGGAAACATTACGCTCCTCCAGATAAAAATAGAAATTAAGCATTAGTTAAGTAAGCGTTTTATAATTTTATTACTCTATAAACCTGCTAACCCATATTTTAATCAAATTGCTGGTGTAACTAAGTAATGTTTGTTGTTAGCATTTATTATAAGGCATTATAATAATGTAGGTGCCTTAGTGGGTCCTAAGACCATTACAATAAATTATATAAGTACTCTAATGGTTAATATCGGAGTGTAAGAAAGCATACTTAGTACATAATGATAATAAATAAATAAAATCTTTATTCAGAAACTTAAAATGTATAAAATAATCTAAAATTTACAATGTAGGTACTTATAATAATGTTAGATGCCTCTAACAATATGCTATGTGTAGAATATGTATATGTATTTATAATGGTTTTCATGATATTCAACAAGGTACAATACAACTGTACCAACTTTGTAACTTGCAAGAATGATTTTGAATGGAAACAAAGAAATATATAACAGCGACATCTATTCATCGTTTCGTGAACTATTGCCGAGCCATCTAACGGGAATTTGTAAAACTACTTGCAACAGTGAGTCACTTTGTTTCCACGTCAAATAAGCTTTTGCTAACAGATGGCGCTTTAATAAATGTTGTGTTTTATTCTTGATTTCAACATTTTCAACAGATAGCGTTTTAATAAATACTGTGGTTTACTGTTGAGATAAATAGAGGGCATTACTTATATATTTTCCACTGTTTTCAAATGTTCGATTCCTATTTGACAGTAACACACGATAATGGGGGCTATCGCGCATGATTTCGCCGCTAGAGGCGTTCGTGTAGAGTAAGGTCTTCAGAAATGTCAAATGTACAGGTACATAGAGTGTTCCCGCGTTCCGCGCTTTTTTTATCACGTAATTATTATTCACGAGTGTGGCAAAGATTGAGCCATTCCTGATTAATTATGACTTGAAGATTGTAGGTAGCAACTTGGGAGTTCTAATTTGTTAATACCTACTTGAAGGAAGAATGATTTTTAAATGTTTCATGCTTTCTAATTTTAGGGACAATATTGTAATTACGTACCTTAAACTCAAACTCAAACTCAAACTCAAAGCATTTATTTCAATTAGACCATTACAGGCACTTTTGAATGTCAAAACACAAAAAAATAAACTAAGCTACAGTCCCAGTCACAGGGCATAATAACTTGTGAAAGTACTGTAGTTGCCCATTCGAAAGCGTAGATCTCTATGGAGAAGAATGGGCAAGAAACTCCATGGACACTCTTTTAAATCATTATGTTGTTACAAAGTCTCGGTTACATCATTCATGTCGAGATTAAACATACATGTGAGAACGATGTAGAAAGACGTGCGAGTAAGAGCGTCCAGAATAAAAAAGATAAAATTAACAATTCAAAAATACAATAATCCAAGGCAGCTGCGAGATGACCAGTCACAACTGACAGCGCCCGTTCACGAACATGACGCATGGATCAGCCATCATTCAACTCAACCATTTTGGAGGGAACTAAACGACCCGACACACGCGCCACCATCAGCGAGACATTTGAGTGAGCATGACATTTCTCAACCGCCAGGGCAAATTCGAGTCAGTAAAAGATGTAAATGGCAGCTTTATCGTACATAGAACTCACACATGTGCTATGCAATTATATAATACTAAGAGACTGAATCTATACAATGCAAAGATATGTTTACAATCTTCTGCAGCTTCCACAATAGTTTGCCCCTATGGTTGTGGAGCAGGACCAGCATTGAGCCAAGCATTTTTATCATCAATGTAATCTCCCAACTTATAGTATGCTTGCCTACATAGTGTGCGTTTTATACAAGATTTAAATTTCGTCTCATTCAGTTGTAGAATGCCGGGAGGAATTTTATTGTAACATTTTAAACAGTACCCCATGAAAGATGAGTCTACTTTAGCTAGCCTGAAACCTGGCTGAACTAGATGGTCCCTGGTTCTAGTATTATAGTGGTGTCTGTCGCCTCTTTTACTAAATAAATGCAGATTTTTCCTAACGTACATGATGTTTTCATAGATGTATTTGCAAGGTACTGTCATGATGTTAATTTCCTTAAACAGTTCTCTTAGAGAATCGCGCCTACATAGATTATATATGGCTCTGATGGCTCTTTTCTGCAGAATAAATATAGACTCGATGTCTGCAGCCCGTCCCCATAGTAAAATACCGTAAGACATAATACTATGAAAATAACTAAAATAGACTAGCCTCGCGGTATCTACATCAGTAAATTGACGGATTTTCCTAACAGCATATGCTGCTGAACTCAGCCGTCCTGCAAGAGATGTTAAATGAGGACCCCATTGTAGCCTTGAGTCGAGCGTGATCCCTAAGAAAACAGTTTCATCGACGAATTCTAGTTTCTCTTGATTCAATACTATGTCACAATCACTAGTTTTGACATTTGGTAGGGCAAATCTTATGCACTTAGTTTTTTTCCCATTTAATACTAAATTATTCGCGGTAAACCAATTATGGACTTGCAGTAGGGCGCTATTTACGTCGTCAAGAATTGTGGCACGTTTGTTTATCTTAAATATCAAAGAAGTATCTTAAGTTTACATTATGTTGTTAAACGTAATTAAATAAACTTTATGAAGTTATTGGTACTTAAAAGTTAGTACAAAGTAGAATTAATGACAGGACCTTACTCGACAGTGGCGCCATCTAGTGAGTTCGAAATCGATAGCCCTCATTGATTGTTTTATACATTTACTATGAATTAATTTTAAATAAATAATATAATAAATAAATATCGCTGGACATTACACACAGCGCCATCTAGTGCCACACTAAGCAACGAGGCTTGTGTCGTGGACACTAGATAGTTGATATACTACATATATACTTTTTTTTGTTTGTAAATACATACTTATTATACATATAAACATCCATGACTCGGTAACAAATGTCTATGCTTATCACACAAACACTTGCTCCTACCGGGATTCGAACCCGGAACCCTATGAACGTAAGGCAGCCTCACTACCGCTGCGCCATTCGGGTCAATTTTAAAGTTTGACGTGCCACCTGCTGTTGGCAACTCGGCTGCTTTTCTTACCAACACCATGCGAGCAGTTTTAGGTACTTGGTCACGTTGAGGTGTTCGGTTCGAATCCCGATTTTGTTTGATTTTTTTAAGTCAGGATTTTTCCACGGTTAGCGGTAATAGGTTCACCACTTGAACATGAGAGTACAAAACCATCACTAGCAAAATGAATTGATGCATTCTAAATGTCTATGAAAAATCGAAAGGGGCGACCCCCCAAACTACAGACGACTCACTCCATCCAAGCAAAAACCTTAAGAATAAAGATATCCCAACTGATACCAGCTACTCAAAGTGGATGTTAGATCTTAAGCCGAACAAAGTTTGCTTGTCTACAGCCTGCCCGCAGTAATCCAGCTCAAGAGCTACGCTAAGCTAAGCTGAGCTGAGCTAAGCTGTCTTCAGTAGATATTGAAATGTTTGCTCTTCACCGTTGTCGGCCAAAGATGGATTACCTACAAGTACTGGTAGGTGTGTTTACTTTATGAGTAGTTCTGTGGAATATTATAAAGGAAAACAATGTTGTTTGTGGTTTAAACCGATTGCAAAGCTTAGGGGTTTATGTGGGTTGTGTGAGCCGGATCTATGGGAGATATTACCTAAATACTTTTTCTTAAACATTGTTAGTACAGTGGATCGCTCGTTCCTGGTCTCGAAACTGGTTCTATTGAAACTTAGTGCTAGGCTAGGCCAGTCTATCACTAAGTTTCAATGGTTTACGGATTTGGATGGTTATACGGTATCTAAGAGATAATAATTGGCAACATACATCCATCGGCGGCTCTTATTTCTGGCCCCAAGTAAAGCTAAATTATTAATGTTTGCATTGAGTTCGATTTTAGAAAGGTTTAGGGACTCTGTTCATGACTTATTTGCTAAGTATTTCTCTAATTATTTTGTTTTTTTAATGTTTTTTTTTTTTTGTACTGTGGACACTTTTAACGTGCACGTCTTGCTACATCGTTCTCACATAATGTACCATCTCAACATGAATGATGTATCCAAGATTTTTGTAAAAACATTATGATTTAAAAGAGTGTCCATGGAGTTTCTTGCCCATTCTTCTCCATAGAGATCTACGCTTTGGAATGGGCAACTACAGTACTTTCACAGTTATTATGTCTTGTGACTGGGACTCTAGCTTCATTTTTTATTGCTGTTTTTGTTTCGACAATTCTAAAGTGCCTGTAATTGGCCTACTTGATATAAATGCTTTGATTTTGATTTTCTTTTGTTAATATTGAAGAGGAAAATAGGATAGTCACTTCAGCATTTCACCCAGTAGGTACTACTACCTACAAAGTTTACAAAACAAAAAGAAAATCTGGGGGTGTGGGTAACCTGGCTAAGGGCTGGAATTTTCATTGCTGGAATAGTCTGTAAACGATCTTTTCTTTTCCTTTAGCCCATGCAGTCCATGCTGTTCATAGGCCGCCAGCCCCTCCCAATTTCTTTCAGGAACACTTTTCTTCGAACCAACTTCATCAAGTGTCGAGCCTCTAGCCATCAACCGGACATCAATCCAGACTAGGTGCTGCTATTGAGAAATTCCTGATGGAAAAACCCAATAACACTTTACCCAACCTAGGAATCAATCTCGGATTCTTCGGCAAAAACGCTTGCGACCACTAGCCCAAAGGTTTGGTAGACGTTTCTGCACATTGCCATGATTGCAAACTGATATTATTAAGGGTACGTAGAGAGGAAGGCTGCAATGCCAGTCTGCGGGCATACGGAACCACACGTTATGTATAGTTATGCAGGAAAATACCCACTTTTCCAGATATTGAACTAATCATACGTGCGCCATGCCGAAATAAAAATAAAGTGTGCAAAAAAGACGAGAGTCATTTTTTGTCTTTTTGCCCCTGCCCATAGCAACGGAAACCTCCTGATTACGGAGGTACCTATTGAAGGTACCATTGTAGATTTTTTACGTAAACTTATGATATACCATTACTTGAAAAACTAACACCCGTGTCTATGTATAAACAAGGCAAGGTTTTAACTTGAGTAAATGTCATTATTTATGATACGATTTTTATTATCTAGTTTAATAATTTCTTGGAGTTGTTGAACTGTAAAAAGTTAGATTTCTTTTACTTCGTCTACATTCTTGTCTATGCATAAAACATTTTGCATAAGTAATTACTTAAGTTCAAGTAATCACTTTAACTTGACTATAGATACGGGTGTCAGCCACACGATACTTATATTACATATTACAACAAAAGTTGTTTCCCCGAAATTATTTTTGTTCAATTTTTCTGTTACGTATAAAATACATATCTGGATGAATGATCAGTATCTACCTAATGGTTTTTATACCTTGGCTTTAGGTTCATATCTAATGCCATGTTTTTTTTAAAATGAAGCTTTCTACACAAACGTTGGAGACCTACAAATTAACTGAGTGGGTGCGACGGCTCGGCGGCGGGCAGCGCGTCTCAAACTGTTTTCCTTTCAATATCTGTGCATTCTTTATTAACCTTTAATTCTGTTTCAAAGGTATTTTGTAAAAATATCTGGCTAGTATTTTTCAAACTTTGCTGGGGTCGGCTTCCAGGCTAACCGGATGCAGTTGAACACCTACCAGAATGTCACATGGAGTGACTGCCTATCTGAACTCAACTCCAATCCAGTCGGTACTGGGTAGTACTTGGTACATTTACGATATCCCTCGGTAAGTCTGGTTGTGAGACTTTCGGGTCATTGACTACTTGTAACGACTGTCAAAGATCTACAAATGACAGCCGGGACCAACGGCTTAACATGCTTTCCGACACACGAAGGAAACTCGGTATGTAATGGAGGGTCACCCATCCACGGACCGTCCCTGGCAAGCGCTGCTTAACCTTGAACCCATGCGGCTGTTGTTATTTAGCGAGCCCGATTATACATATAAGAAACACACACGTAAACAAACCTGTTCAGGTTGAATTCTTACACTCACGAAAGGTATTATAGGTAGTCACATTCGTCTGTGTTTATAGGTCTCGGTCTCAACTTTCAAGGTTTCACTTTTTAACCGACTTCAAAAAAAGGAGGAGGTTCTCAATTCGGTTGTATGCTTTTTTTTTGTGTTTGTTACCTCATATCTTAGTCATTTATGAACTGATTTGAAACATTCTTCTTTTATCTGAATGGATCTACTTCCCGATTGGTCCCATAGAAATTTCATCGAAATCGGTTCAGCGGTTTGGTTTTGAAATCAAAATAGCTGGAAAAAATATGTCATCGAAGTAAAAGAAATTGCTTGACAAGGATTTGTGTGTGATGCGATAACTAAAAAAAAAATAACCGACTTCCAAAAAAAACACAAAAAAAGTGGAAAATAACTTTACTTTCGGAGGTCGGTGACTATTGTTTGTTTCATTGACTTTTTTGCCACCGACTTCCGAAATTGATACATGACAAGGATTTGTGTGTGATGCGATAATAAAAAGGGTAAAATAAAAACTTTTTTGCAAAAAAAAAACCGACTTCCAAAAAAACACTAAAAAAGTGGAATAGTTATTTGTTATACAAGAGTGCAAAGTTGCTTTTTAACCGCGTGTTCAATTTTGATGACCGAGCAAGCGAAGGATTCTAAAATTGAATCACGAGCGCAGCGAGTGATTCAAAATTAGAATCCTGAGCGTTAGCGAGGGAATCAAAAGAGCACGAGGTGAAAAATCTTTGCACTCGAGTGCAACACGTAACTTTTCATTCCACCTCAGCGAGGAAATGACTAAATGCAAAAAAAAAACGTTTACAATCACAAGATAGGTACACTTTTATTTCAGTTTAGGTATTAATTACTACATTATGACTAAACCAATGACGTGAAAAAATGCCGCGTAAAGAACCGCGTACAAAGCAAATTGAAAAAAGAACACCAAGAAGGTTCCGAGTCTGAGTTTTTAACAAATTAAAAAAAGTTGTATGATATATTCGGCACCATAGAGGTAGCAGTAAATAGGTTTAATGTTTTTTTTAATTCACAAACTTAGTGCACACGATGTTCTAAATTCAATTTACTTTATCCTCTAGAGAATAAAAACGGCTTTTCCACTCAGATATTGAAGATTAAAAATACTCTTTCCGAGATGGTGGGATGAAAAATAACTTTACTTTCGGAAGTCGGTGGCAAAAAAGTCAATGAAACAAACAATAGTCACCGACTTCCGAAAGTAAAGTTATTTTCCACTTTTTTAGTGTTTTTTTTGGAAGTCGGTTTTTTTTTGTTGCAATGGTTATTGGTTGGATATCAATTTCAAATATTAGGTACTTAACCTAATCGAAAAAATGTCGAAGAATAAACATTTAAAATGATTGTAATTACTAAATAAAAAAATCCAAAAAAAATGTAAAATAAGAAAATCTGATTTACGAATGTACGTGTGTAGCTTATTCGTAAAACAGATTTCGTATCTACTAGCACCTAATCAAATCAAAACACTACACAGTAAGTGTACCTAAATGGCGTAGTAAATTGGCATCCACATTTGTTTTCTGATCCATTAGGTACCATTTGTTTAGGTATATTATTTTCATCACGTAGGTAGGTACTTTTGGAACAATGTAATTAATTACCTTTAATAGTGCCTATAGATATGTACCTTACTTAACCCACAAAGGACTGATTTTACACTCATAATCAGAACAGCAGGATTATTGTGTAAAACACATTTTAATTCTTTCTTCATTAATTCATCAATTATGTACACACAAGAGAGCGTAAAGGCAACAATATAACAGAACAAAAGCACAGCTTATTTTTAAAGAAATTGCCTGCGAAAGGAAAAAAGAAATATGTAGACAGTAGTCTGTGAGAATAGGAAAAAAATAACATGTTTACGGTTATGAATGTTAACAACTAACCTAAACTATTTAATTTAATTCAACAAATATTTCAGCTTATTCTTTCAAGTTTTCATTCCAATACTACCTTAACTGATGAATAAACAGTATTGAGAATGCGGCAATGTAATTAGGAAGCTTGATCTTTCGAAAAGTTAACAAAAAATCGTACTACATACTATCCATAATACACCTTACAAAGTACTAGGCCACGTGCTACACGGTCCACGCGTGCTGCAACAGCCAGAGAGAAGACAAATGAAAGAAATTGCCGCGAATCACTGAGAAGCGACGGTATACCCACGCGAAGGAAACAATTGAAAAACGCTCATGTATTTATTGCGCGAACCGCGAGTCTGGAATTCACTGCCAGTTTCTCTGTTCACTGATCATTATAATCTGGATTTATCCAACGTTCGAGTGAATCGGTTTCTTCTAAGCAAGAGTGCTCCACCCTGGGCCGCATCATCGCTTTACATCCGGCGAATTGTGGCCAAACGCAAACAAGCCTATTTAATATAAAAAGTTACTTGAGTCGCGGTGCTACTTTTACCCTATGATTAACCTGAGGATTAACAGGGCGTAAGGAACTGTGATCACTAAAGCGGATATGAGCAGAGACGCGCGAAGAGTCATAGTCAACGAACGTGAGCGACGAGGGTGAGCCTACGAAGTTTCCTCTCGTCTATTTGGTCCTCACCGCTCGAGTCTCTTAGCGAGAAACTGCTTGTCACACATAACTCAACACTGACCACATACGAAAATATCGCAAACAACAATATTATAACACATCGCTTCTCGTCTCGAACAGTGTCGACTAGTGCTCAAGCAGAGAGAAGATACATTTGTTTTTTTTTAAGACACACTTTTCCTCGCCGATTTCCGTTTTGGAGTTCAAAACATAAAGTAGAAATTAGAGATGCTATTTAATGTTACAAAATGGGAGACCGACCAACACACAAAATATATAGTAGCACCCAATATTCTTATATAAACTCATAGATAAATACACGATAATCCCGCCGCAGAAATCCCAAAGCCAGGACAGAATAAATAACGCTCTAACCAAAAGCGCTCAACACAAATAAGCAAAAATATTCACCAAATCCTAACTTTGTATCACAAATTCTGTACAACGGAATCCCGCGAAAATTCGTTCATTAAAGCCAACAATGCCTTCAGACGGGTACATACAAATAACCGACCGAGTCCAATTTAAATAACAGGCTCGCAAAGCTGAAAAACAAGCCTTAACCGAAGTTGGGAATAAATTAGCAACCCCCCTTGAACACCCCCTTACCCCAATGTGTACATTGTGCAAAATATTATTTGCCTTGCCAGACAATAATAGGATCTAATGCCACGCCCTGACATGTTAGCTTTTGGGAGCTCCGCCCATTGAAATCTCGCCGGCAATTGGTCTACTTTTATCTGCATCTCTGTCTTCGTTATGTTCTGTCCTGTTCGCTCGTGTAGCTTTTCCCTCAACGCCCGAGGGGTAAATGTTATGGTAGGAAACATATACGAGGGTTTTCTAGTACCGCGCTCGCATTGTCATGCCGCTTTCACGAATATTTTTTACGCAACTTTTATTTGAAGATATCTACCTGAATGGAGTACTAGAATTCGTTTTATGAGATTTTTTTTCTATACGCGAGTTCTTTAACGGATTACGGGATGAGGATGTCTTTGCAAACAGTTTTATTTGGAACGTGTAGGATTTTATTTTATCTTGCTTTGAGTTTGGGTCTCTTAACTTTTTTGTAGACTTGATTCATCAACATATTTTTGAATCAAATTGCATGTTTCATTAGAATTAAGATCATTTACTTAGAATTAAGATCGTTCAGTAGTATTATTGTATATAATTAACTGTAATACCAAATAGTTTGTAGGTAGACTATCAATCGACACCATCGATAGATTGACCAGAGTCTTCGAATTGTGCCTATAAAGGATGAATGTAGGTACCAAATATACCAGTACCAGAACCTACGCAAAAATACCATTGTACACAAAAAGAAAAAGAAAATAAACAAACCTTAACACAAAACTAAAAATACCACAACAAAGTCGAATCGATAAACGCGAAGCGGCCTAATAATTATTAGTCGACGGCCTGAAATTCATGCACAAAGCTCCGACCCGCAGTAATAATAACGACAATTGTTGTGTTTAGTGGAACGTAAACGCGGGCCGGCGCGGGGAGCGGGCTATAGGTCTGGGGGGAGGGGAGCCCGGGGGGTGCGCCCGTGGGCGGAGCCTCCGGGGGCAGAGCCTCCACGCGCGAGGGCGAAGCCGCAGTCCGCGCCGCGACACGCGCCACAACGCACCTCTGACATGTGACCGAAAGCATGGAAGATTGTGATCTTGCCCAATACCGCGATATGATCATCGAGGGCGAACTGCCGCTAGACCTGCGACCGCCACCGCGGCTGTACCTGCCGCACTACCTGCGCGACGAGCGCGACCCTGACTACCCGCAGGACGACACCTACGTTTCTGTGGACGAGGACACGCCGGAGGCCCCGCCGGCGTCCAGCGACTCGGAGCGGTACGACGCCTCCAGCCCGACGGAATCCAAGCCATCCACACCGAAGAAGCCAAAGCAGAAATCCTCATCACAACTCATCAAGCCGCCTTACTCCTACATCGCACTCATCACGATGGCTATCCTACAGTCGCCTCATAAGAAACTGACGCTCAGTGGTATCTGTGAGTTCATCATGACGAGGTTTCCGTACTACAGAGAGAAGTTTCCCGCGTGGCAGAACTCGATCAGGCATAACTTGAGTCTGAACGATTGTTTTATAAAGATCCCGAGGGAGCCGGGGAATCCGGGGAAAGGGAATTATTGGACGTTGGATCCTTTGGCAGAGGATATGTTTGATAACGGGAGTTTTTTGAGGAGGAGGAAGCGGTACAAGCGGCCGGCGCCGTCGCTGCAGCACGCGCATGCGGTGGTGGCCATGCTGGCGCGCGAGGCGTACGCGCCGCTGCTGCCGCTGCCGTGCTACCTGCCGCCGACGCCGCTGCTCTCCCTGCCGCGCCCGCCGCCCGCCACCCTGCGCCCCGTCCCGCTGCCGCCGCGCGTCACCGAAACAACTGAATCACGAAGTAAGAGATCTCGTAACGGATTCTCTATAGAATCCATCATTGGCTCCCAAGACAGCTCAATGAATGAGCCCAGGAGAAGCGCCTTCTCGCCTCTTCACCAAACCAACTGCCCGCCGGACGACTGGGCCAGATGAATGTATCTAAACGGGTATGGTTCCAGTCCTTCCCCGTTTTAAAACGTCCCGACGGACGCGTGAGCCTCGCAGGTTGACTGATGTGTTCCGATAAGAATGAGGTGTTCGTACAGTGATATACGATACGATAAAAACAATTGTATAAAATAATGTAAAGTTTTGGAGGGGTGTCGATTTCCTGTGTCTGTTTAGGAATGCCAAATAGTTGAGATGTTACCATTCCATAAATCTGTTTATTTATCACCGTGTGAGTATATTTTTTTTTCAGCTGAAATTATTATAAAGTACAGTTTACGTCTTATTGTGATAAAAAAAGATTACATGTAAGATTCGTCATCCAGCGGTTTCCTGTTAATAATAGGTACTGGAATTTAGTTACAAATATAGCAAAAAGATCATGTATAATTATGATTTAGTTTACTCTTTTTTTTTACGAGATTTAATATAATTTGACAATAGGTAAACTTAAATTACTTAATTCCTAAGAAGTATTCTAACAAAAAACTGTACAGATTTCAAGTCAAAAGCTTTTTTTGGCAAATCAAATTTTATAAATCATTCGTCGGTTTTTGTTGTTGTTTTCAAATAGTTCTTTTGTGATACATTCTAAGGGCTCATTCACACGGCATCCGTCATAAAACACGATACGTCATGACGAATGGACGTTCACATTGCATACGGAACCGTGTTTTTTCACGATCCGGCAAAAAAAAAGAATTGATGTTCACATTCGTTTCCTGATTTTTCGGGAGCGATCGCATCAGCAAAAACGTCACATAAAAATCACGATTCGTGTTTTTTGACGTGTCCGTAATTTTTCGTGATTCGTGATGCGTGTGAACATGGGTCTAAAAAGCATTGCCGCCTTAAAAAAAACGATCGTGAAAAAAGACGATACGTCAAAAAAAAAAAACGTACAGGCTGTGAGAATTAACAACATTTTATGTAATGTAAAAATCTTACTGACCACTAAGATTTTTTCTCTAGTTTTTTTTTGAAAACTGTTATATTACTTTGCCGAATGTATAAAAATCAAAAAGAAGTATGAGTATTTTTCAATGCTCTTTAAACAGGCAACAAAGTATTTTTATCATTATTTTGTAAGTTTTATCAAAAAGATAGTGATCTACAAATAAGTCTAGTCATTCTGTGTACAAAGTAGTGTGAAGTTGTAAATGTAAGTATTATCTAAGTCTTGCTGTAAATATTAACTTAACTATTGTAAGTAGTATATAATGCCAGTCGACATTAAATGCGGTGATAGTTAGAAATTAATTGAATGGCGCATAATTTTTTAATTTTCTTATAAAAAAAACTGTTTAAAATTATTTTATCGCACACTTGCACCACAGCATAAGTCACCAAAAGTATTTGCCCTAAAAAAAAAAAAACGTTTTTTTTTTCTGTATTTTTTTTTTATGACAAACTCAATTATGTTTTAAAGACATACATAGGTTGAGTAGTAGGCCAAGTTCTTAAATTATAATTATTTAGGATTAGCAAGATTTTTGTGGCAAATATTTATCATCATGCTCCTGCCCTTATACAAATTTATTTGGGGTCAACGCAGCACGTCTTCTTCTTGATGTTCTCTGTTATATTTTTTACTTTTTTTTATTAATTTCCTTGTTGTATTATACGTTTTTTTTCCGAAATTAAAAAAAAAGCGTCTTGTCTTTGCACCCTATTGAATGCCGACTGACATCATAGCAATATTTCTTGTAAAAAACACTGATTTGGCTCGAAAAAGAGCCGTGATGTATCTAAATGTTATCATAAACTGTAGCTATTTTGTGTAACGTAACATCGTATTTTTAAGGGAGAAATATAAAATAATGTGAATGATATTTTTTCGTTTCATTTATTTTTCTGTTCACTGACAATTTCGTTTCTTTTTCAATCAGAGAGCAAGCCTTGCTGAAGCAAAGTTAATCTAGATATAACACAAAATCTTACTTATTAATAACCGCAGAGTAACAACCAGATTTACAAGATACATTTTTTCGAAGACGAAATATTTGATGTAATTTTTTTTTTTGCAGTGATAGACTTGTAGTGTTACCGTAGGACTGCCAAGTCATAGGTCTCGGTGATTTTTCGGATTCTTGTGCATTTTGTGTAATTATCACTTGTGAGGAAACCAGCATGCCTGAGAGAAATCTCTCGAAATGCACGTAAAAGCCAAGTCAGAGGCCCATAGGCGGCATAAAATAAAGTGGGATGTAGATTTTTTAGGCGATTATCTGGTAACACTTTGATCTCGAGCTGGGCTAGCTAGAACGGTTCAATCTCAATAGAATGTTAGCATAATTATACAGGTTTTGTTACGACTGATGTGCGACAAACATACACAAATTGGATAAAATTAGGTTAAGTCCGAAATCTTCATCGATCTTCGAAGAATTTGTTTTGGCACCAAATTCAAATTCTTTATTGCCAAAAAAATTCATTAAATTCATTGAATTTTTTTTTTCTTTGTTCAAAATTAAAATAGTTCCGAAATGAAAATACAGGTGTGATGTTACACGGTTTGATATTGGACCAACGTTCCAGGTGTCCAGTGTCGGATCGGAATGGAGCAACCTGTAAGGGCTGACTTAAGCCTCCTTGGTGAGTGGTCGGAAGCGCTAGTATTGAACTTGAGGTCGGTTTCCAGGTTGGGCAAAATGTTTTTCCGTCAGGGATATCGTAGTTAGCAGCCCGGACTCTGGATTTATGCTCGTTTTGATAGATAATATGAGGCTCGCCCCAATATTATCTACTCTTTTAGGACTTAAATATGATTGTATATACTTAGGAAATTGGCGATTAAAGGGTATAACATAGTATCTACCTATAGGTACCTTTGGCTAATCTTGCGGGCAAACATGTCAAAATAACTACACAAAAAAAAATGAGGGGTAACATTCTTAAAATTGCTCCATTTTTGAACCCGTTCAAATTCAATAAAGGTGTGTCAAAGCAAAAAAGTTGTAATATTTTACGAATGTAGGTCGATTTTGCAATCACAGTCACTGACTTTATGTGAAAAATAAACTTTATGAAAACTTATGAAATAATATAATTTCTGAATGATAGAAACACATACGAAAATATCAAACTCCGAAAGAAATCGCAAATATAAAAAAAAAATCCAAACGAATTTAAACAAAACTCCAAAAATTCTTCTCCAAGATTCCAAGTTTAAATCCAAAACCTCAACGTGTGAGGTGCTCCACCATAGACAAACACTTCAAGTCGGGGACAGCGAAAGCTCCGGGATTACAGAGCTTATCAGCGCCGGCCGGTGATAACGCGAATTACGTCACAAGCGTCAAATACTGGCTGTTGGGTGGTCTAGCGAGCTAATAGAGAAGATAGATTTGTCTTTGATATTAGAACTCGCTACTCTATTATATATAATTATTTTGTGTTTAAAAGAAAAGTACTTTCTCTTCAAGAAGGACATGCAATGAAATTCTGCGAGATATTCTTCAGAAAGGTCAGGTGTACCTACGGGTGTGACCGATGTATGAACGTGGATGAGGCGAAAGAAGTATGTAAGGATATTAGCAGGTGGCACAGTTTCAGCCTACCTCCGTAGAAAATACCGTGAGTATTTTTTTCATGTATTTGACTTTAGCTGATAAGAATTCGCGAACCGCGGCTAAATCAGCATTTCTCCTCGCTACATTACCGGAAAAATGATCAAGACCAAAAAATAAAAAAAGTTTTTTTCATATAATTATAAAACATTGCCACACACTAGAAATTTCACGTGAATCGTGGGTGCATTTGAGAACAATAAAACTCACACAGCCAGACCCGGAACAACTACCTGTATGCCATACAAATATTTGTTCAGCCAATGCGCCAACCGTGCTGTCGATTTAACTTCTACCAACCCGTATTGGGCCCAGATGGTGGATTATGACCACTGCCTTTCTCAGAGGACCTGTGCCGGTGTTCCAGTAGTAGATAGAATATGAATGAAAAATTATTATGTACTGATTATGCATCAACACCTGCCTAGCCTTTTCCCAACTATGTTGGAGTCGGTTTCTAGCCTAACCGGATGCAGCTGAATACCAGAATTTCGCATGCAGCGACTGTCTATCTGACCTTCATAATCAAGTCAGTACTGGGTAATAGGATACCCCTTGGTAAGTCTGGTTGCCAGACTTTCGGGTCACTGACTCCAAGAATCTACAAATGACAGCCGGGACCAACGCCTTAACAGTTTTCCGAGGCACAGAGGAAACTCGTTATGTAATGAGTGGTCACCCATCCACAGATCAACCTGTGCAAGCGCGGCTTAACCTGAAGATCGACCCGAGCGGCTGTTATTATATTAAAAATATTCATGACAATGAGTATGTTTTTTTTAAAATTCGGTTCATAATACAAAGGCTTTCAATTGGAATTAATAAATAATTAGTTAATTATTCTTATAACATATGGCAGACATTACAAGGTCGGACGTTTTATTTTTCAGATGTACATAGGTTTTAAAATATTCACATGTTTATTTTTCATTACCGTGGCTGTTGTCAACCGGATGCCTAATTTTTGAGCCTTAAATTATTAGCAATAGCCAAAAATATCAACACGGATGCAGCAATTGAAGCGCCGTCATAAAACAAAATTTTTGTGCGACTTCTAGCCACTACGTACCTACCGGGCTCGACCCAGGTCGTTCAATATGTTATTGGGTTTTTCCATTAGGGATTTCTCAGTAGCAGCCATGGAGTCTGGATTAGTACCCGGTTGATGGCAATAGGCCCTATTAATTCGGACTTAAAACATAACTGGCAAAATGTGGGTGTATATTAGGTACACCTCTGCTTAACCCTTCGACGAGTACAGGCGTGATGTTATGTTATGTGTTATTTTTAAGTACTTATATACCGACACATGTGTCAATTTATTAAATAGGTAAGTGCTACAATATGAACTCTTTAATACGTACATACTTCATTTCTTTTCGTACGTAAATATTTAAATAATCTAATTAAATAAAAATTTACATTGAGGCAAAGCAATTTCAAGTCACTTGTGTTAATTGATTTAAAACAATACAAGTGTCCTTGTATGACAATCTACTTATATATTTAAATAAAAATGAATTTGCAGTTTCTTGGTAAGGCCGTTTACCTATGCCAAATTAAACGACTGGACAGATTTGGATAATTTAGTTTTTTAATTATTTTATAATATTCCGGACAAGGTAAAGAAATTGAAAATTCGACCGGAAGATTGTAAAAATCAGAGAAAGCCTGAAAATGCTTCACCTACCTATTTATGACAGCCTGGTAGGTACTTCATACGCATGAAATTTTTGCTATTTTTACTTAGGTATTTCTAGCAGAAGCTTTCACACAACTGTTATAAATGCAAAAGTTTGTATGTGTGAGTGCTACGAGTATGTCTGTTACTGTTTCACACCGCAACGGCTGAACGGATTTGGATGTAATTTTTGGACACAGACACGACGGATCTGTAATAACATATCTATGTGTTATCATATTTAAGTAGTTTATTACAGAGGGTTCCTGTGGAATCAACAAAATCGAATTATCGCGTGCGAAGCCACGGGCAAAGCTAATTTAATATTTTTTATGGAAAAATTCCTTTTCCATAGTGTATGTATTGTATTGTATAACGGGCTGGTGTCCGCAACTCCACGTCCAAAGCGCGTATTTTACTAACTGGGGTACTAACTGGGTTGTGGAGGTCAGATAAGCAGTCGCTCCATGTAAAATACTGGTATTCAGCTGCATCCGTTTAAACTGCAAGTCGACCCCATCAATGTTGAGAAAAGGCTAAGCAGATGATTACCATGACATGCTGTCCTAGCGGTATTATCTACAAATGGGCAGAATTTTATATTCCTCACAATGTTTTAGCTCACCGTTCTTAGGCTATCATTCAGATTTATCCTAATTGTTTTCTGGCCATCATGTTTCACACACCATCCTTATTTCTAAAGTAAATAACTTCTACCGTAACAGATTATATAGCCTAGACGGTCATACCGACGCGGACGCCTCGGATTTACATGCTAAGCTATGTCAATTATTTGTTCCAAATAATTATAATCGCTCTAGAAAGCATAAATTGTTCGATCCATGCTCAACGCGCTCGTGGAGACGAACCCTGGATTTGACCTGTTTGCTGATGGATGGAAAACGATAATGTTAGAATGTTTGTGGTTCTGTGAGGGGTTACTTAACTTTAGTATTAATGACTTATGCCATTATTTCCACATTAGTTGTGGAGGTCAGATTGGCAGTCGCTCCATGTAAAATGCTCTTTTTCAGCTGCATTCGGTTAGACTGGAAGCCGACCCCAACATAGTTGAGAAAAGTCTAGGCAGATGATGACGACGCTGTACTAAATATAAAATAAATAATACTTAATCATAATAATCAGTCATCAGACATCACACTTTTGATAGGACCTCAACATTCCCGAGTTGGCACATGACATTTCGCAATAGTCAAACATAACATAGAAACTCTTATATAAAACTAGCCACAGTTTTGTGTTTTATGAAAAAACAAACCTAGCTGTTTGTACAGAGATCTGTGTACTGGCTATGACAAACGTGTTACTGAAATCAGTGTACAGTTAAATCCACTGTTAGCTGGAAATGAAAAAAAAATAGCGTTTTCTATTTGGCTTGAATTTCGATAAACGTTAAAAATGTACCACATAGGTCTCCGAATTTTTGCTTGTAGGACGTATTAGTACGAGTATCCCGCCGATGTTTTCCTTTACCGTTTTCAGAGCAGCAGAAAGGACAAGGTTCTGCTTTATCTTGTCTTCGTGTTTATTATCTACCCACACGAAAATTCTCAAATTATAAATACGTTGGATGAGAAGACAATTTCTGGGCAAAAAAAGACTGTAACAGAGATTCGAAACACAATAGTTTAGTAATCAGATAAGAAACACCGAAATCATCTAGATTGTAAAAAAAAATACATATTAATAAAATAACAGACTTCCAAAAAAAGTGAAAAATAACTTTACTTTCGGAAGTCAATGACTATTGTTTGTTTCGTACACTTTTTTGCCACCGACTTCCGAAAGTCAAGTTATTTTCCACTTTTTTTGTGTTTTTCGGAAGTCGGTTATTTTTTAACCGACTTCAAAAAGAGGGAGGTTCTCAATTTGTCGGAACCTTTTTTTTGCGCGATGGGGGTACGCAGATGTGTACAGTACACCCAAATTTCGACAGGTATGATGCTAAGTTCCTTTGTAATGAGGATAAGCCTTGCCTATTACCTACCATGACATGTATTGTTATCAATGTAAAATAAATGCATGGCAATATTTGTACAGGATATTACAACAAAAAATGGAAAATTAAAAACTTTTTTGCAAAAAATAAAACCGACTTCAAAAACACAAAAAAGTGAAATAACTTTAACTTCAAAAGTCGGTGACTTTTGTTTTATTGATGCGGTTTTTGCCAACGACTTCTGAAGCTAACGTTATTTTTCACTTTTTTGTGTTTTTGAAGTCGCTTTACTTATCGTATGATGCACAAATCCTTGTCAAGTATGAATTTCGCATTTTTTTTTAAGTGCATGACGTATTTTTCCAGCTATTTTGATTTAAAAACCAAACTACTTAACCGATATTGATGAAATTTCTATGGGACCAATCGGGTAGTATATCCTTTCAAATAAAAGAAGATTTTTTCAAATGGGTTCATAAATGACGAAGATATGAGAGAACAAATACAAAATACAACCGAATTGAGAACCTCCTCCTTTTTTTGAAGTCGGTAAAAAATGTATATACTTTAATTTCAGCTAATTTAAAGAGTCTATCTTAGATTTACTTCCTTTGGTTCCTCAACTCAGAATAAGGTGCTGTAAATAACTAAACCACTATTCTAAACGACTGTACAAAACGCAATGCGAGTAATTTAATGTTAAACAAACACAAGCAGTGTTCTCGTTTAAAAACATTGTGACATTTGGTGACAGCTCGACGAGTTTTGATAGTATGTTGTAGTGCTGTGCCGAGTTAAGACTTTTTGGAAATCGTACTAAGTTAAGTTCTATCAACACGTAAGGAAATTTTTGGCGGTTTTGATACTTTGATTCCGTTTGCTAGAGAATCAGAAGAAGCATTATTTCAGTCAATCAGAAAAAAACAACGTCTCTATCTAATTTGAAGTGAGCACATTTAATAAAATCGTATGGTACCACTACCTAAGTATAATAATGCAGTTTTTTTCACTCTCAAGTTGCTTTTAATAACTTTCGTGGTGTTAGAACTTAGCGGCGCCATTTTATCATTGTTGCAAGCAGATATTCAAAAGAAATCAAAAGTTTTTGTTGCAGGTCAGTGTTTTGTGGTTGTTTTTCATTATGAACATGGACGAGCATCAAAAACATGACCGATGATAATATTACAGGGTCAGACTAAATGCGGTAGGCGGATGGCAAGGTATTTTGGTGCAGCTAGGGTTAAGGGTCTGAGAAAGAACAGTAGTGGACTAGGATATACTGAGTTGATTGATCGAAACGATGTGGCTACCTGTTTACTCTGGTTTATATATCATTTTTAAGAAATTATCTATTTTCTATTGAAACTACTGGGAAAAGACAACTTTTATAGGAGACGTCATCAGACAAGATTATTTATTTGCAAATGTTATACCAAATATGATAAGAAACTGTATAAGTAACTGCGTACTTACTTTAATCGTTTCGTTTTGTCCTGTGCGCGCAAAGTCTTGTTATTTATTTCTTTATAAAATAGTACTATAATAATTAATTCATCAAAATTATAACATCTTTCTTTTTTCGTCAAAGGTTGACATCAAAGGCATCTTCATTTTCATCTCCTAGGCAGCCAGAAAACTTAGAAAAGTAAAAAGATTTATCTTGCCCTGCCACATGTAAGACTCATCAACAACTCAAGTACTTAAGTACTTATAAAAACAGTGTGAACCAGCACATTTAGTGCGATTACTTAATTTACGGCTAGTTTACGTGTGTTATCTTTATTTTTCGTAATACTGCAGTAAGAGCAATGTCTGATTGTACTCTAGATTGACACACGAAGTGTTTGGTAAGACAAATAATTTGTGCCAGTTCTTTTTTGTGGTATTTGCATGTGGAGTACTAATAAGTAATCAACGTAAATACACGATCTATTTAAATAGATATATATCTGAAATTGCAGTGGGTTCCTTCACAAAGGGGTAATGAGGAAGCTGGTGTAAGAAAGAAAACATTGAAACTAATTACATAGAAATATTGCCTAGGTATAAAAACAAATGTCATGATTCATGAATTTTGGAAAGAATATTTTAATCAAAGATCTAAAGAAAAAGGGATATGGTGTAGGTCTATAGTTTCGGAGCCTCCTCATGTACCGTGAGTCTGTAACACTAGGCTTAGCAGAAAACCTATAGTTACAGCTCACAGACTGAGATCTGGACACATGCCGCTCAATGATTTTGGATTTTTAATGAAAAAAATTGATTCATCTAATTGTGAGGTGTGTGGCACGCCGGAAGATATTATACATCTATTGACGGAGTGTGACTGATTTCAATCTGCAAGAGAGGATCTTCTTAGAGAGCTCGAAATAAATATGTACGATGTTTGTATGTTCCATCATATTTTGTCGACACCTACATAGCTCCGTAGCTGCATATATGTAAGTAGTTTAATTAAGTTTGTATTACTACGTTTTACGTTATACGGTCCGATGAGACTGGCATATACATTTGTATAAAAGTCTGTATGTGTGTTTGTATTAAAGTTTGTGTAAAAGTATAAATAGAGAAAAAAAAGTAATGAACGTTCCTTTTATGAGTCAGTTTTAAATCTATAACAAAAAGTATGGGTTCACTACGTACAGTCATGAGCACCAATATGTAGACACTTAGCAACTTTTATAAGTGATTTTCTTCTACTGTTCCGGTTAAAAGTTGATGTTGTTACGAACATAGCATTTTGGAACTCATATTTTTTATGAAATAGATCCTATCTCCAAGTAACTTTTTGAAAGTGTATACATATTGATATTCGTGACTGTACGTGCGTTCACATATCTTCTGTTTATCGCTACTGATGTGTGGAGGTGCGTTGTAACATAACGTAAAATCACACTTGTAATCCCCAGAGAGGTAGGCAGAGGTGTACCTAATAGTACACCCACATTTCGCCAGTTATGTTACAAGTCCTAAGTAATAGGGGGCAAGCCTATTGCCATCAACCGGGCACAAATTCAGACGCCGCCGCCGTGGCTGCCATTGAGAAATTCCTGATGGAAAAACCCAATAACACTTTGACCCCACCGACCTAAGAATTGAACCCAGGACTGAAAAGAGAAATTAGATCAACGGGGCTGTGGGTAATAATAACCAGGTGCTTACAGTGTGAGATGCGGAAAAGAACATAATTATCTATTTACTCAGTTTCAGCGTAATAATTAACATTTATTTTAAGTTTGTTTAATATTATTAATACATACAGCATGTACCAGAAATGTGTAGTCAATTAGTCAGATTTAAGGGTAAGACCATAGAACTGAGGTATAATCTCTTACTGAACCTATACATCGTAATCGCGGAAATTAATCCCCCATACATTTTGGTCGAGTAGGAATTGTCATTTTGTATGAAACTTAAATATTATCCTCGTTGTTTTAAATAGGACTACCTCGTTGGTCTAGTGGAGCAAGAGGTTCTGGGTTCGATTCCCAGATCGGGCAAATTGTTATTGGGCTTCTCCATTAGAAATTTCTCAGTAGCAGCCAAGGAGTATAATACTTATACATAGGCATAAAAAGTACCGGTTAAACATAACTAGCGAAATGTGGGTGTAGATACTATTAGGTACACCTCTGCCTAACCCTTCGTGGATTACAGGAGTGATGTTGTATTAAATATTATATGACTGCACGTTTCCGATACACGCTGTATATTTACTCGGTTTCAGTATATATTTTTTCCGTTTATTTAGTATTATACATTTGAATACATTGAAATAACATGCACGTGTATCCAATTATTAAAGTATGTAGGTAGGTACCTAACTATTTACTTACACTTTTAAGGCCAAAAACAGTTTGACACGTGTCAGAAACTCGAACAGACTGCAAAGCAATATGTACAGTCGCGAGCACTAACATGTATACACGTAGCCAATAAAAAAAATAAGCGTTTTTCTTCTTAATACTTTGATTGTACTTTAAAATCGGTCACATTTCGCCAATCACGTTAAGTCCGATGTAATAGGGGGGCGAGCCTATTGCCATCAACCGGCACAAATCCAAAATCCGTGGCTGCTACTGCGAAATTCCTGATGATGAATTAAATCACAGAAAAATAACAAATAATACAAGCAAACAATTAATACATACCTTCGGGAATAACAGGCGTGATGTTGTGTTATGTGAATAAAGTCATTAAAGATTTTTATTAATTATTATTTTTTCTTTAATTGTCTTTTCTACTCATTTTGACATTATTCAATACTATCGGCCCGTCCCGGCTTCGCACGGGTATTTAACAAACGGGATAGGACGGGATAATTATCATATAATATTTTCTTTATTTATTTTTCTTTCTTATTTTTTCCATTTTTAAATATTCACATATAAAACTATAAAAAAAAACATTTAAAAATATAAAAAACTAACGGCCCGTCCCTACTTCGCACGGGTATTTAACAAAAAAATCTAAAATTATAAATTTTAACACACACAGACACCCTTCTTTTTGCGCCGGGTTACTAAAAAAATGTACATTACATAAAGAAAGTTTGGATGTTAGTTTTTTTTTTAATTTTTTAATATTCGTTTATTTTATTTTTATTTCTAATGTTTGTAAAAAGATCATAACTTCAAACAAAAGCCATTAAACTTATTTATTTATTTTTTTGACTGCTGCGTAGGGAGCCGAATTTCTTAACACTGACTCCCCTCCCGTACTTCAGTGACGCCTACATCGCATAGTAAGCCGAGCGGAGTGAGCGGCGACCACGCGACTTTTTTCTAATACTTACTATTTTGAACTCGTGATATCTTTCGAATGGCATGTCTAAATTGTATCATTCAAAAAGTTATATAAAGGTATGGAAGCAGTCTTGAGTATGAAGTAATTTATTTTGATAAGAAATACTACCAAGGTACAAGTAAAGAGCCTTTTCTAGCGGAGGCACTTCAATTAAATTTTTAAAATAAAACTTTTTTTGCAAAAAAAACCGACTTCCAAAAAAAACACTAAAAAGTGGAAAATAACTTTACTTTCGGAAGTCGGTGACTATTGTTTGTTTCATTGACTTTTTTGCCACCGACTTCCGAAAGTAAAGTTATTTTCCACTTTTTAGTGTTTTTTTTGGAAGTCGGTTTTTTTTGCAAAAAAAGTTTTTATTTTAACCTTTTTAGTTATCTTATCACACACAAATCCTTGTCATGTATCAATTTCGCAATTTCTTTTACTTGGATGACATTTTTTCCAGCTATTTTGATTTCAAAACCAAACTGCTGAACCGATTTTGATGAAATTTCTATGGGACCAATCGGGAAGTATATCCATTCAGATAAAAGAAGAATTTTTCAAATCGGTTCATAAATGACGGAGATATGAGGTAACAAACACAAAAAAAAAAAAAAAACAAAAAAAAAAAACATACAACCGAATTGAGAACCTCCTCCTTTTTTTGAAGTCGGTTAAAAAGAACAATTATTGTGACATATGTATACATAAAAGTTAGACATATGCTGTCCCGACACTATTTGTACATAATGATGTGTTCTGCAGTCGTAGTATATTATTTTGTTTTATTAGCGCACGCGATGTAATGTATTTTTTAGGTCATTTTTTTACATCTTGGATTACATTATTGGAGTTTTAGTAAGGATCCCTAATTTTTTTTAAATAGGTATAATATTGCTTGTGTCACTCGGAGATAGTGTAGCTTCCCAACGGTGAAATAATTTTTTAAATCAGTCTTGTAGTTTCGGAGCTTATTCAATGCAAACAAACAAACAATCAAATCTTTCCTCTTTATAGTATTATACTATAGTTTAGATTTGTTAAAAACACCTAAAAAAAACATTGAAAAATATAAAAAATGTGATCGCCGGTGTCAGGAGCTAGGTTCAAGCTAATGGCGGTTAGGGCTCCAGAGACAGGAATTTTATTATTAGATTTTTATTCAAGTAGAAGAAACATAAACACACCGTTTTACATTGCCACGTAAATAAAGTACTTTTCTCACACATAGTCACTAGAAAAACAATTGACAGGCTCTAAATAAACACGCCGTGATAACATTTGTACAAAGAAGAGCTATATATGTACTTCTATTATGCTATATTTAATTCAAGGTCGTCCACACATTGTTATGTATTTGTGCATGATAAACATAAAATTTACATGTAATTGTAGGTAATTTATAACATAACATAACATGACGCTTGTAATCCCCGAAGGGGTAGGCAGAGGTGGACCGAAAGAACACCGCAATACACCAGTGATGTTCGATTCCCGTATAAGAGAGGCGAACTTATTGCGATCAACATAACATAAATAAAATCTAATTGAGGGCTATCAGTCAGAGTCTGGGCTGCTTATGATCTGTGTATCTTTCTTACTCTTTCATGACAAACCACCAAAGGTGAGAAGCTGAACTGTTGGAAGAGAAGCACCCAACATCTCCCGATTTGGTTAAACCCCAGGAACATTTGCCTCCGGGACACCATCTGCAATGACATACCTACATGAAAAGCACTTAACCGATTGCGCACCCAAGTAGGACGCTGTCAACACAATTACGCAAAATGGGGAATGAAAGATCCTTCCGACATACAGTGTGAACGCGGTGCTCCCAATCAGACGATGTCCCACTTGCAGGAGTATACCTAAAAGACGCCACAGACGCCGCGATTAACGTGGCCACATACTGGGCCCAAGAAAATATTTAAACAAGTCGCACCATCGACACGAAGAAGAAGAAGCAGCCAAGACTACAGAACAGATTTGGATGAAATTTGGCACACAGGTTGTTTATAATGTGGACTAACACATTAGTATATGTATGTTTTTATCCCGGCAGTACCTACTATCCCGTGGGACAATTACTGAACTCAACGCAGCCACGCAAGTGTGTTACAACTAATAAATCATTCATATATTTGACAATGATGACAAAATGCGACCTGCAGGAGTTTCGAAAATGATTTTATTTTGAACTTTGAAATGACACAAAAAATCCTTTTCACCGGAATTTTACAACCCGCTAATCAGAAATCACAATAATCTAATCAGACAGTCAGACTACAATAACTACATAAGTACCAAGTATCATCACATACAAAAACTGAACAAACAATAATTTCTCCGTTATTTGTTAAACAAATATTTAGCAACACTTGTGTGTTAAGACAACAGGCATTAACAACATTGTAACAACAATAATAATTAAATTAGACTTTGTTTCAACGCGTCGAGTGTGGATCGCAGATAGTTCAGATAGTTGTGTTTGTACTGTCATTGTGTGGAGTGTGAAATGTTGCAGTGGAATGTTTTGGTGTTTGATGATTTTATAATAAGCATAATTAGCACACTGCTGGTACCCAGGCCTTCTCTCCATGACGGGGAGTGGTAATCCACCACGCTTGGCATGTCTTACATATCTTCGAATTTTTGGTTCGAGGACATGCCAACTTTCTCGCGATGTTTCCTTTACCGTTTTAAGATAATTTGTAATAGCTTAAATCTATTAAACAGTGACAAATGGCATTGTGTGACAGAACAGCGGATCACCTGCATGCTATGCTATGCTAGAATTGCAATCTGGAGGATTAAGAAAGAAAATCTTAAGCCATTGATAAAGATGTTTAAAATGTTTCAGTTCGTTTTCGACATGAATGTTGCTGATATTGTTGAATTGACAAAAATGAAGGACATTGCCTTTGTTCGTCGGTTACGCAATTACTCCACTCATTATAAATGACAAATCTGCAAAGCATTTCCAAAGTCCGATATTATCTCAGAGGCTAGGCTGACTAAAGTATCTAATCTCATCATCAACCAGATGGGTTACAAACAGTTTTAACTTTTTTAAAGGACAATAAAACCCATATATATTATAATATGGATCTAACACACTCCACAATCCAGTTTTGTACTGGGTAACACCCCTTGGTAAGACTGGTTATTAGACTTTCGGGCTACTGACTCCCCGTAACGATTGTTAAAGATCTACGGATGCTAACGGAAGAAGAGTGATGAAGAAGAAGCTAAGAATGATCAACGGGATCAAACGCTTTCCGAGATCCACGGACCGACATAGACACGACCCCAGCAACTGTTATGATTAAGCCACAAACTCCACTCTGAACTGAGACAATCAGTTTAGATAGCTGCATCGATTTTTTGCATGATAACAATCTTCTCCACAGATGCATCTCTTCCGGACATGTAATACATCTTCATACACATCAAATTTAGTATTAATAGACTCCCCACTGTTCCTAAGACATATTTGTTGTAGTGCAAATAATTTGTATTGTAAAATTAACGCAATGCGCGCACAATTGATCGGCACGGCTTGTTTAGTGCGCATAATCGCTTTGTGTTTCGGATTGGCAGAGATCAGGTGTGTTCAGATGGGATACTGGCCTAAACTTTTTATAGTGAGGGGAGAATTATTGAATAATATTTGTTGGTTTTCTTTCACAGTCGAAGATCTATTTAGAATATAAATTACTAGCGACTCGCCCCGGCTTCGCACGGGTAGTAGAGCATATTAGGTAACTTGACTTTTTCCGACACTTCCAACAAATATCGTCATATTTCAACCAATTTATACAAAACCATGAAAAATTATATACTTAAACCTTCCTCATGAATCACTCTATATATTAGTGAAAATCGCATGAAAATCCGTTCAGGAGTTTTTGAGTTTATCGCGAACAGACGGACAGACAGACAGACCTTGTTTTATAAGTGAAGTTAAACCACGACACGTCAGTCATACTCTCATCTTACATAACTCTAGACATACTGACAAGATCTTCCTCTATTCATCTGCCAACACATCATAATCCGGTTTATCATTCAACAGAACGTTGAGCGCGAAGAGTTCTTGTCAACCGAAAGAATTTTTTCTTGAATTCAGTGTTCAAATATTTGGTACTATGAGCAAGTGGCAATGGGCACGAGCTTCTATTCTAAATTCATCATTATTATCATTCTGCTCCTCTTATCCAAATTTATTTGGATTCGGCGCAGCATGTCTTCCTCTTCCATACTTCTCTATTACTCGTTAACTCAGCAGTTACCTCCTTTCTAGCCATATCATCCTTCACACAGTCCATCCATCGTTTCTTTGTTCTAAATAAAGATTCTAAAATAGGTATTCAACCAAAGTTGATAACAAAAATGATGGTTTACAGAAATGTCTTACTTTTTTTTATTTCAAAATTCATATTTCCTCACAGAGTAACGCATCCAATTCTACCTACTTCCCCGTCTACACTAAATCGCCCCTATACTTAACAATTATGCCCTAACAAATGTATCTACATACATATTATGACGTGTGCAGCCAAGTGGGCACAATTGTGCTCAGCCACTCGACCACATGTACCATATCTTATTGAATTTGTTATTTGAAGATGTTTTTTTCCTACTTCAATGGTTTGAGGACGTACTTAGTTCGGCTACTGTGCATAATATGAGAATAATACAAATGTGTCATGTTTTGTGTTGTGGGGTTATGGTGGTTAATTTTAACATTCGATTTTGTATGAAATGTGGGATTTTAAGTGAGAGTAATGCTACCAAGTTTTAAGTGTGTCTGAAGTCATCTTCCGTGGTTGCCAAAAGACATAATTTTGGCTTTTTTGATAATGTTCTACATAAAAACTATACTTTTTTTCACGTAAAGACGCCTTTTTCAGTATCGTTTTATATTGAAAACGTAGGAATAACAATTTAAGGGTTTGTATTAAGAAACTTGAATAACCACCCACATTGGGCAATCTGCGGTTCTGCAGTAAAACTTTCTAAATTGCATCGACGATCAAATCCTATATTAATAATTATATTTGTATGTCGTAGGCCGCATCATCGCTTCTTAACAGGCGAGTTGCGACAAAACGCAAGCCTATTTAGTATTAAAAAAAAAAACGATTCAACAATCTACATCATTCTGTCATTTCTCATCACATCCAAAATATATTATTTTCTTCCAAACAAATACATAACATCATACAAGTTACGTTTTGTTCGACACATATTCAATCAATTCGTCGGCAAATTGTTTTCAGAAAAGTCCGTAGAAGGGGATGTTTATTAGATTTACCGAAGGGCCGACATCCCTTCCTTTATAATCCTTATATTGTTTGTTATGTAAAGACACTGGGATTGAGTTCGTATATCAAAATGTTCCTATGTTTTATAAGCTACCATTATTATGTTTTTTTTTTTATTTAGAAAGGGGTTACGGTTGAGTTTTACTTTTAATGAATATTCTAACCACACTGCGCTCCATAACACAAATTACTGACGTTGCTCAAAAAACCGCTAACCTGAAGTTGGACTGGGTTGGCCATGTTTGCCGTATGCCCGACGAGCTGTGGGCCAAAATAACCACGATGTGGAGCCCTGACACAGCCAGAAGGCGCCGCGGTAGACCTCGCAGGAGATGGCGGGACGAGCTGGACAGAACCAACGGTCAGTGGTCCACCTTAGCCTTGGATCGAAGAATTTGGAAGTCATGGGGAGAGGCCTTTGCCCAGCAGTGGGATGATACAGGCTAACAGTAAGTAATTATTCACACCGTTATTCATCAATTATTTAATCACTATACATATAAGTTTTTGAACTGACATGGACACTATTATTTACACTGTTTATCCCTGGTCATGGTGCTTGCAACAGCGCCGAAATATTGGGAACTCGAAACAAATATTTTTCAGTTTTAATGATGGATTTGATCACTTTTTTTTTAAATGAAAATATCACATAAATTCCTCATTATTCACCTTTATCAAGTTATAGGTGACTAGCTTCTGCTCGCGGCTTCGCTCCCGTTATGTATGGAAATAAACTCACGGGAACGTTTTAAATGCCTATGACACTCGGGGATAATGTAGTTAGTAGAATCGGATCAGTAGTTCCGAAGATTATCCCTACACACGACTTTACAAACAACTTTTACCTCTTTATAATATTAGCATAGATGTAGACATAATATTATTGGCAGCCTTGTTCAACAAAAGCTCAGTAGATATACAATTATATACCTGGGGTATATCTACGGGATATAATATATCCAGTATATATCCACGAGGATTCAAAACTACATCTTGTATAATACATAATATGTATTATACAAGGTTTAGTTTTGAATCCTCGTCAAATTCAAGGAGGTAACTATGCTAATGATTCTCGACCCGAATCAATAATAAAATGGGTAGGTAATTTTTAAAAATATTTTTTTCATAATAACTGAAATCGGTAAGTGTACACCACCCGTATTAAAACGCGGCCAGTCTAATAGTAGCCCTATTACCGCTCTTTCACACACACAAACAAACGCAGCCGTTTATTCGATGAACGGTTAACTCTCCACTTTTGAGAAGAGCTTCATTCTAAAATAGTGTAAAATTAAAACAACTAAAGAAAAGCAGCGTTTATTAATATTGACCAGGTACCGCAATTTATGTTGATTATTCACGTCTTCTATGACAACCTCATGAATTTTGACGAGGATGCAAAACTACACCTTGTATAGATATAGCAGAGGTCCCCACCTCTGCTAAATCCCTATTAAACAAAAGCGTAATGTTATGCAAAAGTAAAGTATTGCTGAAAACAACGAATTACTATTACATGACGTGCTACGACTACGACTATGAGGAACTAAAACGAGTCCTAATAAAATAAATACGCTCTGAGCAACTCGACCTACGACTGCGAGTCGCTACAATATCGCTACGGCGTAGCGCGGCGTAGCCTGGCGTAGCGCGACGTAGTGCGGCGTAGCGCGGCATAACGCCCGTCGTGCCAAAAATAACTATGTGGGATTTTATTTATTCATTTTAAAGTTATTCACATGATGATTAAAAGACTCTTGAACAAAATAACCAAAGTACTGTTTGTCTGATGCCTCACCATCTCTCATCTTACACTGTCACTTACGGCATATCTTCCGCGATTTTCAATTATTGTGAGGTCACAAAATCACTGAAGAAATCCTGTAACTGACAGTGTAAGTTTAGTTATAAACCGAGAAATCTTAAAACAGTGTTACTAACTCCCATTTTTAGGTTTAAATCAACACATATTTGAAAGTTCAGTACTGAGAACACACAACATTCTTATCAAGCTGGATGTTCAACGAAAAAGACAGTAACTACTAAAAAATCCTTAAATGAAAGTCTTTAAAATCCAATTTACTATGCAAGTGAGAAAAACATAACTATTAAGTGCAAGCAACCAAGTGTCTCCGTTGACACACCCTACAAATATTACATTCAAAATTAAGAGTACTGTGCACGTCTACGTGAATTAAAAGCATCTCACTTACACCCTTATGCAAAACCACTATCAAACAACACACAAAGAAAAATAAACTTTAAACTTGCTGAAGAAAGTATAAAGTTGTTCAGCTATTTCTATGACAATGGGTGTACGTTTGATCGTGGTATTATCCTCACAATAGTGTTCCGCATTGAAGCTACGTCGACAAATTGTTGTCAATGGATTCTCAACTTTATTGTTATTGGAATAAGGTTGTCTATGACGGTGTTTCGGTGTTAATATCGCCGCGGGGGTCGAAAAATCCAGCCCTTGATAGTGACGCCCCGTGAAGTAAGCTACGATCTGTTCGTATGCTATAATGTTGCAGTTAGAGTTTGAAAATCCGGTAGATTCAAAAAGATCGGATCACTATTTTTGTGCAATGCACTGTTTATGAGCTAACCAGATGGCGCCACTGGCGAGTAAGGTCCTGTCATTAGTTCTATTTTATTACGTTTTTGAAGTACTAATAACTTCATGAAAAGTTTATTTTATCACGTATAACAACATAATGTAAACTTCAGATACAAATTTACGATATCGTACCTAAAATTAGCAAGCATGAGGCATTTAAAAATCATTCTTCCTCGAAGTACTAACAAATTAGACCCTAACTTGCTACATTAAATCTTCAAGTCATAAATTAACCAGGAATGGCTCAATTTTTATCACAATCGTGGATATTAGTAAAAATACGAACAGTCTATGGCATCCGACATTTATGAAGATCTTACTGTACACGAATGCCTCCCCCCATTGTTCACCGGTCGTTGTGGCATTAGAGGAGATTATGTTGTGGGAGGTACATACAATCATACATATATGCAGCAGTGACTGTGGTATTGGCTCACACTGGTTATAAATGGTGAATACAGGAGGTGACTGCTTGCTTGCTTGCTCCAGTAGATGTTTTTATATTAGCACCTTGTTTATATTACCATCCAACATCCTTTATTTAGCGAGCCATATTTATCATTCATCAAAAGTTTCACTCTTAATAACATCTTGAAGAAAGAAAGCATTTTTATCTGATTGAATTTTGTGTCTTGCCTGAAGTAAAAATGCAAGCTATGTTTTAGTTTTCACTGTCTCAATATTAAAACTACATCTATAAATATTATATGTAATCATCGATCATATCTATCACCCCAGTATTAGAAAAATATAATAATGCCCAATTTCGCACTTCCACCGCAACACAGATTAGAGCCTATGAATAGAAGTAATGAAATAAATATTATGCCGGTGGAGCAAATTATACGACGCCCGGCTGCACAAACCCCCAATTTGACGCTGCCCGGCCATTTCGCAAAACACCCGATTGTGTGCGGTTAAGGAGCGTTAATAATTTGCACCGCGTGAGATTGGGTGGAAACTAACTACCGCTAGTTTTGTGACTAAGCCGTGACATGTCTTATGATGTGTGAAGTGGCCTTTATGTGGTTTTTGAATGAAAAAAATACGGTTGCATGCTGTTGTAACTTTTTTTGTGGTAAGTTTTTTGTTACTTTGAAACCGACATAGGTTTGACCTCTGCAGTCGGTATGGTTAAATACCCACTACGTTTGGAAATTGTTTCGTGTATCTATGAGAGATAACTCTTCAAGTATTTTGGTTAGTTTTCTCACTAAAAACAGGAAAAGAAAGATTTTTTTTTTTCAAATTAGTGGTCTGATTTTTTTCATAACCCAGTGACGACTAATAAAACCACCTGGAGATGGGGATACCACACGTGGGATACCACAGGCATCTCCAAAGAATCTCCTTGGAACAGAACCACCTAAGGACAAAATATTACTGATATCTTTTAGTTATTGGGTGGAAACTAATTCCCGGTACTTTTGTAACTAAGCTGTGATATGTCTTATGATGTGTGGAGTCGCCTCTATGTGACTTTTAAATTGAAAATACACAATTAAAAAGGGTTGTTTTTGTTGCTTTGATATCGACTCCCTAAGTCTGACCTCTGCAGCAGTAATAATTTGTATTTTTAATAGTATTTTCATGCAGTAAGAGTGAGTACCTATTTTTTTGTCACTAAGCGAGAAAGATTGCGTCTACTAATAAAAAACAACCGTGTTCTTTCAGGAGAGGTCGCCAAGACTTCGAACTTATAGACTAAAAGACGCGTTTTCGAAATCTGAGAGAAAGTTATGAAAAGCACCTGTTAAAATGTCATCATCACCATAAAACACAGCAAACACCAAGATCTTTGAATGAGCATAATAAGTAGGACGTCTGAAGTTTTATCGGATTTCAGAAAAAAACCTGTCATGATAAAATAAATCAGTAAAACTTTCCTTCACCAAAGCAAGTGATAATTATACAATTCGAACAAGATTCCGAAAAATCAGAGGTGCGTGTCTTGGTTTCGAATTCGAGACCTATGACTTGGCTGTCCAACGGTTACATCACTAGGCATCGTCGCGCTATCGTGAGGAAACCAGCATAACTGAAAGATTTTGATTTCTCGACGGCATGTAAAGCCAAGTCATATAAACTCTGATACCAGGTTAGGCACTAACCACACGATAAAGAAGAAGTATACATTTTTCTAGATCTTTAAATAACACCTTTCTTTAAGAAATATCCTAAATAATAAAATACATAAACTGCATTATTCATCACCCACCCTAATTCGTTCCCCAATATTAAATTCAACCCCAAACTGTCGCCGCTCTCATTTAAATCTTATTTGTAGTTTTAAGTTTACAAAGTCAATAGTTTAGCACTTTTTGGGGACGCGTTGGATTGAAATTAAAGTAATCCTGTGGGAGTGTTGCTTATTTGTACACTTGAGTCGATTGTTTAAGATTAGGGATAATATTTGTTAAATAATAAAGCAGTAAATTGTTTTTCACACGAGTCGATAGTTTTTTTGAATGTATGAGGATAAGTCATGCTATGATCTTAATAAGTACCAGTGTGAAGTACATTTTAGCGCGTATAATATATCATCATCTTCCTGCCCTTGTTCCATTCTACTTGGGGTCGGCGCAACACGTTTTCTTCTTCCATTCTCCCCTGTCACGGCATAATTTACTCCTTTCTCTTTCATATCATTCCTTCCACACAATCCATCCATCTTTTCTTTGGCCTTCCTCTCCCTCTCCATCCGTCAACATTAATATCCATCACTCTTTTAGTCACATGCGTTACTGGGTATAATATAAGTAAAGAAATTGTTAAAATATCCACCGAGCAAAAGCATAGCGAGATAGCTGTAGCGTTTACTTCGGCTACTTAATTGTTTAGATTTTTAAATTGACACCCTACGTCAAAGTGTCATGTTATAGCCATTTCATACTGTCAAAGTATGACATTTGTGATTTGAATTTACGGATTATTCAAGCAGACAGTCATTTGTTAATCAATAACTTAATCTCCCTGAGTTTATATCTCAGTATCTTCTGTCCTTAATAGACACCGACTTCAAAACGGTTACCACGTGCTCAGTACACCATTCTGAACCTCCGCACCTCGAAAATTTTCACCGGTAATTTAAAAAAAAAATCTGCTGTTTCATACAAAAGTGGAATACCTACACGGTCAAAATGTGTGGAACAACTGCTTTTTTGTATTCATGAGTATTTTTACTTTAAAAGATGGCCATGAAATTTTAAACCTAAACAACTTAAACTTAAAACGTAAACCTACTATCCAACATTCTTCAAGTAAAGTATTACTAAAATCCACAAAGCTACACATCGCCGTCGGAGGGTTGGCAGTTGTTTGCGATACTGCTTACTGCCTGCACTGCAGATGGGGACATTCTCATAGGCAACTCAGCTGAGCTTAACAAATAACACTCTTGTTTAAGTTACATCCATTATTTTACTGTATTCACTTGCTGTTCCGATTGTTCTTTTTTAGTTTGTTAATGTTTTGTTTTGCTCTTTATGGTCTACTTTACACCTGACTGAGCCTGAGGTCCTGGGTTTTAGTCCCGGGTCGGGCAAATTAGTATTGGGTGGCTCCATCAGGAATTTCTCGATAGCAGCCACGGAGTCTTTATTTATTTCCGGTGGATGGCAATAGGCTCGCCCTGGGAGACAGGGGACATGGGACTTAACCATAACTAGCGAAATGTGGATGTACTATTAGGTACACCTCTGCCTAACCCTTCTTACAGGCGTGATGTTATGTTTACACGTCTGGCTACTGTTACGTGTTTATGTTATGTTTCATTTTAATTAATTTCACTGATTATGGCCCCCTTATAACATTAATTAAAACATCGATCTACATCTGTAAATCTTTTGAAGATCATAGAGACTGAATGATGATTTTTAATTTGATAACCGAGGAAGAAAAGGTGCATTCTCCAGTCATCCCGCGATCATGGCGCTTGCAAGAGCGTCGAAATATCGGGAGCTCAATATAAACATTAATCGCGGAAGATATCCCGTAAGTGATAGTGTAAGTTCAGTTATAAACCGTGAAAGCTTAAAACAGTGTTTGAAAAAAAGGAGGTTCTCAATTCGACGCGTATTTTTTTTTTTGTATGTCCAGCCTTTCATAACGTTTTTTAGCGCTGAACGCATTACGCAGCGATATGTGATTCAAACGTTCTCTAAGTATGTGGATGTGGGTAGTGGGAGGTGTCCTACAGACAATAATATAGACTTTTACTTAATACAGCAGTATAAATTCTGATTGTCCATTGTTTTTCAAGCTATTAAACAGATTCTGACTTGAATCTATGCATTTCATAAGCCTCTGGTGTTCCAGAGGCGAATTACGTCAGTGGACGTCATTGCTTGTTAGCAATGACGTCCACTGACGTAATTCGTTCAGATTAGGTACTTTGTTATATTATGAGTCCCGTACGGTTTATAGAGTTACCCTTGAACGATATAATTGTTTACAGAAAGCATGGTTGAACTGTTGAACGGTAATACGAAAAGTCGATATCATTAATTAGCGACAGCATGTTTCGCCGAATAACGTTTCAAAGAATGAATGGTTTGCCGATACCAAGATTTGCCGATGTCATGGTTCGCCGGAACACGCTTGAACTAAATAATTTGTACGTGTAGCATGACCACCGTAGAAACATGTCAATTTTCGATTCTTCCGTCGACAAAGCCCGTTTCCACAGTGGTCATGCTACGCGTGCAGTAACCGATAGCTATTTTCACCGAAAGCACCTTTCCTAACGCCTAATTAAATTTATTTGCATTTTTGGAACTACAAGAGATACCGGAGGCCGCAAGTAACAAACTTAGTATTGCCAACTGAAGCTGCATGATTGGCACAATAGTTCAATAAGTATTATGTATCTGGAGTATTTACAAAAAAATCTGGTCCAAGGACGAAATTAATCCTGAGCAAAAATCCACCATTGTTCCCACCAGCTATGTGGTCAGTGCCTAATCATTTGTTATGAGTTATGTCTAACAAGTCTTCGAGACTAACATGGATGAGTCATCCCGCAATCACGGCGCTTGCAATCGGGAGCTCACAATAATAAATAATCAATTAATTAATTAATTAATATGTGTACAATGTTTTATGTCAATAAATATTTTTAATTTTTAATTTTAATTAATCATGGAAGATATCCCGTAAGAGACGGTGTAAGTTTATCATGGATTTTGGTTTTTCACATTTAATTCTAAAAGACATTTTGCGTCGACTCCAACCAAATGAGAGTAAGGAAGACTAGTGGAAATGCCCAAGGCTTTAAATTTGTACGTTTTTTTTAGTTGAGCATACATTTTTAATAATTAACGAATATGACGTTTGTTTTGTTCAGGCAAAGGCATTACATGAAACCTTGAACTTAAATAAATCATACAGCCTAATCCACCATCAATGCTCTAGCCCCCCCCCCCAGGGTTTGCTCCCTGTGCAAACTAATCCTAACAATACGCCCAGATGTAGCACATAACCGTTCCATAAGCACCAACTAAGCCGCTTGCACACTGCAGGTGTGATGCCGTCGGTGGCGACTGACTTAATCTCACTCGTGTTGCGCTTAGCGCTCACTTCAGACGTGTCATCGTACTGAAAGCCACTATTTTTGTTCGGGATAGGGAGGGGAGTTGGAAAGAACCGATTTTTATTTCAGGTTTTTTTTCAAGTTGTTGGAGAGCAGTGGGCTAAATAAAAACCGTCGAAATCGTCGGGGTCGTCCGTTTCGAGACCCCCACAAACTCACCAATGGTGTTCTGACATGTCAGCTTGGAACTTGAAGTTTCTCGGCTAAAGTTGGATATGCTATCCATTTGAGAGCACATGAAAGATCAGCACCAAAGCTCTTGACAATTACCCTAGGAAGCCATCGAATGCAGTCGCTGTGGCCAACATCGGCTAGATGGCATCATTATCAGCCCGAGACCCCTGTAAGTTAAGCCTTTGGTTCGGAGAGGCTGGAAGCCAACCCCAAAATAGTTGAGAATAGGCTAGGCACATGATGATGATGTTTGATAGCACGGTTGTGAATCAAGGATTCACTTTCGCTCACTTTGTGGAATTTAAACGGTCAACGAAAACTTCCTAAGGATACCAATGAACATATAAAGCGCCGCCGTGAAAGTCCCAGGAGAAAATGGCGAGACAAGAAAATGGAGAGACGCCTTTTATGAGTGATTAGTCCACAACGACCACCTGTGATAAAATTTAGAAGTGTAGGGAGTTTTTAGCCTTTTAGGTAAAAGGATTAGGAAGCCAATTAATTAATTAAAAATAAACTAACTACAAACTATAAAAGGGCATCAAAAAACTCGTCCTCAGCCCTGTCAGCACGCAGCCTCAAACTGGCCGCGTTGCCACGTTGTATGGCAACACTTAGCTTCTGGCCAAGGTAAAAGCCAGCCCTTGGGTTACTAGGCGTCAACTAGGCGTTTGGAAATTTTAGGCAATTGGTTTATCTTTTCAGTGTTTAGTTTTTGCTAGACGATCGGATTTCAGACAGATGACTTAGAGATTGAGATCTTCCTGCCTTTGTGCCATGTCAACCGTCACGCTATCATTTACGTGTTTTTCTTTCATATCATTCCTCATCATCATATCATCCGTCCATCTTCTCCATCCATCAACATTTATGGTCATAAATCCATCAAAAAAAAAAAAAAACATGAACTCCTAATCCTAGTTCGTCGATATGCGTACGTCCCAGCCGGTTGTCGGTTCACAGGCGGCACGGCAACGAGGGATCCGGTTTATTTGCGCTTATATTGTGTGGACACAATACTTCAGCAGGATCATGTCACGACTTTACGAGTCGCGACTGTACTGAAGTACAGTCAGATACTGATGTTTATGTATGTTCTGTACAATGTATAGTTACTTGGATGTATATGATGGAAACACTGAAGGAGGTACGGTATGTGAAGTCTGTTTATAAATAATGTAAATAATGTGTGAAGTTTGGTTTAGTAGTTCGATTCTCAGGTCGGGAAAAGAGTTATTGGGTTTTTCCATCAGGAATTTCTCAGTAGCGGCTACGGAGTCTGGATTTGTGCCCGTTTGATGGCAATAGGCACACCCCCTATTACATGGGAATTAAACATAACTGGCGAAATGTGGGTGTACTGTTAGGTACACCTGTGCTTAACCCTTCGGGGACTACGTGCATAATGTTATGTTATGTGTTGAAAAAAATATATCTATACGGGCATAGTTAGAAACTTCAGAAACCACCTGCTTCGATACTTAAATATTTTTTTAGTTTTGTCCACACGATCATAGTTTTCACTTTAACAAAGCCGGCTGATCATACACGCATCACCCAACATTTTGAAATTAACAAAAAACTACATACACTGTTTTTAAAAGGCGAGTTTTTGACCCATTTGTTTCCTCTTTTCACCGATATCGACACTAATTTTAGTTATGTCAAGACATAATTGACACTTTTGTATATTCTTCGCTAAACTTACCATCTACACTTTATTTACAACAAATATCACTATAACAAAACCCTCGTAAACATCCCAATACAAAACATCAAACTATTGTCTCGTTCAGACGCAATAAGTGTTAGCGATTGATAAAAAGGCGTCGATCGATTACGCTGACACGTGTCATGGCGGACAACAAAGGACATGGACAGGAACACGGGACAGCGACATAGGGACATCAAAAGTGTCACGATTACATGTCATTTCACACTACGTTGCGTAGCAAAGTGTTGTGTTAATTTAGGAATGCAATTTCCGCTAGTGTTGATTGGGAGGGCTTTATTTGTTTTATTTAGGGTTTCTCAGTCATCTAAAGAAGAGATTTGTTTGCAAGTTTCGTCATGTGTAACACTCGTCGCCTTTAATCATTTATAATAGTTCAGTTCCTCTTTGAAATCCAAAAAATGTGCGTATCCAAAGGAGTCGATTTATGTTCAGTAAATATTTTGTCAATTCTTAGATTAAAGGCACTTTCATACGAGTATGTGCTCTACATCTTCTTCATCGTTTCTGAAACACAAATATATTGACAGACTTAACACTATTTGTTACCAATATCTACATGTAAAGTACTAATATTCAGCTGCATCCGGTTAGACTGGAAGCCGAGCTCAACAAACTTAGGAAAAGGCTAGGCAAGTGATGATGATATAATTCAGCCAGGGGCGTAGCTATCGCCGTATCAGCCGTATCAAAGATACGGGGCCCCCGGGTGTTAAGGGCCCCCGACGTGTAAAGTAACAAAACAATCTTGCTATAACATCAAATTCTTATTGAAAATAGGTTCGTAATGAGTAATTAATGAAAATTTAACTTATCGTTGCCCAAAAAATTCTATTTTTCGGGCACGCTTCGCTCGCTCTACAATAAGATCTTCATTTATCGCGGACCGGAAATCTCCATTTTTCGAGGTTGCTCCGTTTGCTCTTCAATAACAACTGTATAGATAGCTCAAATCATTATATCATAATCCTGTTTTTGGGCTTCGCCGCACTCGGGTTCAAATGGCCCCCAAAATTTTTCGATGCGGGGCCTAATTAGGACTAGCTACGCCACTGCATTCAGCTACAGTTTATTGCTCAGGAACCTGGTCGGCCGTCACTTCCAAATACAAACAACAAAACAAGTAAACAACACTGTATCAAACACTTCAAAATACAAATTACAACAAACAGTGTGATCGAATATCCCAAGTACGTTGTAATTAATATGGTCCCCGTGTCGCCGCGAGGGTATTTGCGATTCGCACTGTCGCACTGACGCGCAGTCGCGTGTCGCGTGTCTGAGCCCGCCCTTATGGATGGCTTTATGCGTGTAGTGACAATCACGATTTATTTGCCAAGCTGAAGGGGTATTTAGTTATAGGTTTAGCTGTAGTGGAACTGCGGGGCTTTCAAGAGGGGTTGTATGTGAAAACTGATGTATAAAATATTGAAAATTACAAAATAATGTCATGCCTGTAATCCCCGAAGGGATAGGCAGCGATGTACCTAGTACACCCACATTTCGCCAGTTATGTTTAAGTCCCATATAATAAGGGGCGACCCTATTGCCATCATTCGGGCACAAATCCAGACTCCGAGGCTGCTACTGAGAATTTACTAATGGAAAAACAAAACAACATTTTGCCCGAACTTTGAATCGAAACCAGGACTTCATGCTCAGCAGTTGCGCTTGCGACCACCAACCAACCGACCAGAACAACGAAGCACTCGATTATATGACTCAATAAAATGTGACTGCGGAGCCCGATCACAAACAATTTCCCACATCCTGCCATGCTCCTTGTGCAACTCCACCTGCACCTTGAGGAACCTCTCCACAGCTGTAAAGGTGGCAGAGTTCTGGTCGGAGTTCATTTAACTTTTACATGGAATCATCGAGACGACGAAGAATAAGAATACTTTATTTGCTTAAAATACAGGGGTTACCAGTTATTAAAATTGTTGGTTTAGGCATAAATCATATTTTTCCTTTTTAGGGCATGCAAATATAATTTTACATTATTATATAACGCTTATTTAAGTGGAATATAACACATATTCCTGTAAAATTAAATTTTGTGTTGCAGAAATTCTTATAAACTGTAGAAACAATTTTCTGTCAACCATTTGCGCAATTTATATCTAAAATATTTAAATGGGAGTTCTCTAATATTTCTATGTAACTTATTAAAGATAGATATACACATATGATACACATTTTTTTAAATCAATGTTGTATTTCAAAATGGTTTCATAATTTTTGTTGGATCTCTTGGCCTCTGCCAAGTGTAACTGTCACCTTTGAATCTAAAAAGAAGAAGAACATTATATATTATATATTGGCTAGCATCTTCGTCTAAATGAAGTAGCTTTCTCTACTACAGATACCATAATCATCTAAATTCAACTGCCAAGAATTCAATTGCCTGCGAAGTGCTTGGTACGAGGTGCTACGCGGCAAGAACGTGTAAAGTGTAACATTGAAACGTGGTTGAAACTAATTGACGTTGCCAACATGTTGCTAACTCATACATTTATAAGTGGGCTGCGAGTTTCACAGATCTTCCCAGTAGTCTAACTGACAGTCAGACGTCATTCAGTAGGTTACTAGTAGTCCTTGGATACAAACGCATGTGACTAAAGAATCATAAATAAAATGATTATGCAAGGTCAGTTTTTAGCTAGCGAAAGTCCGTATACATGATGGGTATTGATATCTATTGGGTATTGTAATACCGTAAGGGATAGGCACATTTCGCCAGTTATGTTAAAGTCCCATGTAATAGGGTTGAAGCCTTTGCCATCGACCGGGCACAAATCCAGACTCCGTGGCTGCTACTTAGAAATTCCTGATGGAAAAACCCAATAACACTATGCCCGAGCTGGGAATCAAACCAAGGACGTCATGTTCAGCAGTCGCGCTTAGACCACTAGACCAACAAAACACTCAGAGGTCTATACACGTTAAAATATAATAATAAAACATCAGAGTGACGTCTGTAATCCTCGAATGGTTTGGCAGCTGGGCTTGTACCCCTGCATGTGTTGTGAAACATTTCAAACTCAAACTCAAACCCAAACTCAAAGCATTTATTTCAATTAAACCATAACAGGCACTTTTGAATGTCAAAACACAAAAAATAAACTAAGCTACAGTCCCAGTCACAGGGCATAATAACTTGTGAAAGTACTGTAGTTGCCCATTCGAAAGCGTAGATCTCTATGGAGAAGAATGGGCAAGAAACTCCATGGACACTCTTTTAAATCATTATGTTGTTACAAAGTCTCGGTTACATCATTCATGTCGAGACATTGACAACAAACACATTTATGTGGAAGGAGAGTAAATGCCTTTTATCCCGCAGTGATCTTATACCTGTACCTACATTCAAAGCAAATAAAATGCTGATTCTGATGCTGCGATACAACAGTTTCAGAAAAAAAAACTTAAAAATATGGTAATCTAAACATCAGATTCATGATCTGGGCGTGGGCGTGTTGTATTTCAGATAGGCAGTCGCTCCATGTAAAATACTGGCATTCAGCTGCATCCGATTAGACTTGAAGTAAGACACCAACAGGAAAAAAATAGGTAGATGATGAATCACCAAAACAATAAAACGGTAGCAGTAAGTAGTAAAAGCTAAAAATTTTACTTAAAGAAGTAACATAAAACATTCGATCCCTCCGCAGCAAAATGGTTGGAATAAAAACGTTTAATGTGGTTATTAAGTGGTTAGTAACGAGCGGAGTGAGCAGAGCGGAGCGGCGGCGAGATGAGCGGCTGCTGTAATAAGTGTTAACTCACCAATCATGAATATTGTACACCCCATTTGTCTGGCGACGTGTTCAGAGTGGGGTACCGTGAAATGTTGAATGTTTTTTTTTTCTGTGGTTGTATAATTATATCCGGCTGGTGTCCTCAACTCCACGTCGAGAACGCGTATTTTGGGTATGGTTTGGTTTTGGTTATAATCTTGCCGAGTTTTGCTGAACGGAACGATCAAGTCATGTCTATGATAAAAACGTATTATCACCAGAACCAAAGACGTGTGCAAAATTTCAGTTCAATCGATTGGGGGAACTGGTTTGAAATTCAGTAGCAAAATTTGACCAATACACTAAATAACAAGGCAAGTTAAATAAAAGCTTATAAAACATTACCTTCAGCTTCTAAGTAAAATATAGCAATACCCACATCATCTGCCTAGCCTTTTCCCAACCATGTTGAGGTCGGCTTCCAGTCTAACCGGATGCAGCTGAATAACAGTATTTTACATGGAGCGACTGCATCCGAATAACAGTATTTTACATGGAGCGACTGCATCCACAACCCAGTTAGTACTGGGTAATACGATGCCAAATACTTAATACCGAAATATAGCAATACCTTATCCACATAATATATCTAGTCTAATTATATGATGCCCAAGACACCGAATGTAACTCATAATACGAACACCACAAAACAGAATAGACCCGCTGAGTCTGTCAGCGTTTTTAATAATTGAAATATTTATAATTGCGCGGCGGCTCAACGTCTCATTGCGTGACGATGAAAAATAAAGTGTCGTTTACTGCGATTATTGTTTTTCCTTTGCCTTTCTGTCTTAATGAACTGTTCTTCAGCTTAATAGGATTTTTTCTTGGTTACTTGGTTATATTAGCAGGGGATAATTTATGAAATCTGTAGATCTTTGACAGTCGTTACAGGTAGGCAGTAGCTCGAAAGACTGACAACCAGGCTTACAAAGTGGTACTGTATTACCCGGTACTAACTGGGTTGTGGAGGTCAAATAGGCAGTCGCTCCATGTAAAATACTGGTATTCAGCTGCATCCGGTAAGATTGGAAGACGACCCCAATTAGGTTGAGAAAAGGCTAGGCAGATGATGATGTTGGTATGAAGTTTGGAGTATGATGTTATCTGACGAAAATTTCAAAGATCAAAGATATGTCTTTTTAACTACACATTGAATTTGTAACTTTATTTTAATATTTCAACACAGGCAACGATAGTGCCGGTGTACGACATGATACACAGAAAATAATAATTCTAATTCTGATCGGGTGATAAATGGTAAAACTTGGAGTATGGTGACTGATGAAATGAAGTTTTTAGCTGTAGCGAGCTTCTTTGTAACATGAAAGTAACGTCATGCAATACTTTGTATGCTGGAAATAGCTTGAGCTGTGGAGAATTTGTGGTACTACATTGAAGCTGCCTCAAGTCGTCAAAATAAAGTCTCTATTAAAATCGGAACGGACATCATTTTTTATCTAAGTGAATAAATCTTTTTAGTAGCAAATAATTGTCTTTGCAAAATTCTCTATTCAGCAAAGTAGCCGTAAGTCTGAAGAAAATAAGATTATCGTTTCTCGCCAATAATTATGAAGAGGAATATATTAAATAATTTGTTTGTAAGTTTGTATGTAGGTGGTAATCTTCGGAACTACTAATCTGATTCCGAAAATTCTTTCACTAACGGGAGCTACATTTTCCCCAAGTGTCATAGGCTACATTATTTTAAAACGTTCCCGGGTTAATTTATGTACATAACGGGAGCGAAGCCGCGAGCAAAAGCCGGTGGAATATAATTATGTAGATAAAGCTTAAAAGTTTGTATGACACTTCAAAATTTCTGCTTAATAAGAAAAGGTCCCAAAAAGATGTTTGTTACTTCATCAAAACACCCCAATTTTAACGGCAAATTGAACGGCAAATTATCGCAACACCATCTTAATATTAGAGAGATCAATTCCCATCGCACGTGGCGCTCTTCAAGCCCGATATTACATTTTTATTTCCTTCTCCCCTCCTTCAAAAGTTGTCAACATGTAACGACCGAACTATACTGGGGTAACTTTACATTTGATGTCGAAAACACAAGCAAATACAACCCTTATTGTTTGGGGGTCAAAGTTGAGGGTCTGGGTAGTAAAATTGCCAGGGAAAGTTCAACTTTGAGTCGATGCAGTAAGAAGGTCGTCCTCAAAGTATGGTCGGCAAAACGTAAGTTGGCATAGATGTCTGTTTTTCGTTTGCACAACGGATATTAGTGTGCCAAAGTAGAGAACTATTTGCACATGTACTTTGTGATGTTCCCATGGAAATCGTATTAGGATTTTGTTGTTTTTGAATTTTGGACGCGTTACGGCTTCAAAGCTGTTTTTGAAACCATAGCGGATTTTATTGTGATGTGAAAAGTGTTGATTTGTTACGCAGTCTTTTAAATCACTTTTTGGACTACTTTTCTAGATTTTATTTATATACATTTTATTTTATTTATTTGTTATCCTTTTACTACATATACATTGTAAAAGATTTGCTCTCCCTTTTACTTTATAATCTCGGTTTAAAGAGTTTTAAGGAAAATTTATTATTTATTGTATTCTATGGTTACCTCTTATGAAACTGAAGAGTAACATAGGCCTCTCTCTCTACTCGCTCTTCCACTCGGAAAATTCGTAGAAATAAATTAATCTATCCCAATAATTATGTTCCGTTCATTAAACCACTAACCATAACACATTCCCAAAACCCGTTCACATTTTCCTTCTTCAAAAATAAACACTACCCAAACAAAAGAGACGCATTCAAAAAAGGTTTTTACCGTTTTTCCTTTTTTTAAGAGAGCTCGGACGAGGCTTAATCAACGAAGTATTTCATTAAGACCTTATCGGATAGAAAGAGCGTGAAAGAATAGAGCCTCACATTCTTTCGCGGCTCTCTCTTGTTATGAAGAATGTTCATTTTATAACTGGCGTTTGTCTTAAATTCTTTCGCCTTTTGTTTTTTTATTTGAGGGCGCTCTTGTCCGATTGAGCTTGGTTGTTGATGTGTGAGTGAGCCTGTGTGTGTGTGGTAATTATAAAGCTAGCTATACTTAGGCGTAACATAACATTACGTTTATACAAGGTGTTGCTTTGCATCCTTGTCAAATTCAAGGAGGTAACTATGCTAATGATTCTCGACCCAAATCAATAATAAAATGGGTACGTATTTTTTTTTTCTTAATATCGAAAATCGATAAGTGTACACCATCCGTATTAAAACGCGGCCCGTCTAATACTAGTCCTATAACCGCGCATTCACACACAAAAACAACCGCAGACGTTTATTCGATAAACGGATGATTCTCCTCTTTTGAAAAGGGCTTCATTCTGAAATAGTGTCAAATTAAACCAACTAAAAAAAGCTGCGTTTATTATTATTGACCAGGTACCGTAATTTATATTGATTATTTACGTCTTCTATGACAACCTTCTGAATTTTGAGGAGGATGCAAAACTACACCTTGTATTATTCCACAAAGGGTTAGGCAGAGGTACCCATACACCCCTGCCTAATCTTTCGTGGAATAGAGACAACCTTTCACCAGTTCCTAGGTAACTGAAGGCAAGCCCTTTGATATCAACCAGACACATATTCAGACTCCCAGCTGATATTGGGAAACTTCCATATGGAAAAAGCCAATTACACTTTGGCCAACTTGGGAATAGAAATCAGGACCTCAGTCGGGCTTGCCACCACTACACCAATGAGGCATTCAGCTATACTTAGGTATTATTATAAAAAGAATAGCTGACCGGCGCAACTTCGTCTGCGTAACATTTTCGATTAATGCTCCACTCCTATTGGTCGTAGCGTGATGTTTTATAGCCTATAGCTTTCCTCGATAAATGGGCTATCCAACATTAACTCTTTCAGGGTCAGTGGTTAGTTACGCTAACCACATATTTCGTAATTTTTTTCTTTAAATTCCTGCCATTTAGCGATTATTTCTTGAACTATCATAGAAATACACCTTATGCTCGATTTAGTTTTGGCAGTAAGTGGCGCCGATAATCGTTTGTGTTTGTATTGTTCGTATGAACAAAATTCGTTGACAGTGTTTTTGTAACGTGCTCGGAAAAAATCTTTCAAAAATAAGGTGAGTCTATTATTTTTTTGACTATGATTGTTTTATTAGACGTATTTAGACATTTTTAGCATGTATTTGATAAACAATGTGTGTAATTTTGCTTTCTAATGTAAATATGATACTCATAATTTGGTGGTTAGAGTAGCTAACCAGCGCGCAGATAGAATGTTTTATTTGTTCGTATAGATGTGACATTGTTTTTTTATATATCTTACAGAATGGTTCGTGTGTTAGCTGACGGGGATATTGAAAACTGTCTGGACGAGATACCCTCCGATGACGTCGTCTGTTGCTGCAGTGCGGAATCGGACCAGGAAACTCATGATGCACAACTACCTACCATGCTATTGGGTGATGTCGTAGGGGAACGTCTGCGCACTTACAGATTTGATGAAGAAGATAATGAACCCTTGTCCAGTTTCCGTTCTACTCTGCCTCCGGATAGTTGCCACTCCTGTAGCGGAAGAGAGCAGCTCCACAAACAAGAGCGCCAAAGTGGAAGAAGTACTACTCACTTTCCCACCAGGTGAGTTTACTGAAGATGTGGGTGTACACTTGAGTTGGAAAGTATTACGCCTCTTGCACTATTTCGCATGTTTTGGTCAGACGATTTGCAAGAAATTATAAGCTTTCAAACCAAACTTTATGTAACCAACCTTTGTGTGCATAAGTTCGACCAACTCAAAAGCTGCTATGATATTGACCGAAAGTGACACAAATGGTGGCACCGGATTTTTTTCCATTTTCTGGACTGTTCTGTTGTCAATTCTTTCTTGGTGTACAAAGAATTACAATCCACTTCACGACCAGATCTAGAAACTCTGACATTGAAGGATTTTCGTCGTTCAGTCTACCAAGGTCTCTTAGCTCCAGCGTTTGTCAATCAGCGCAGGCATCGCTCAATGGACAGTCCATGCAGTTCAGGAGCGCTTTCTCCAGGTCCGGCCATAATAATACGGCATAAGCCAACAGTGGCCGACGAGATCCGCCTTGAAAGCAGTCGCCATCAGCCGGAGCGAAGCACATCAAGATGCGCCAAATGCAGTACCAGTAATACTCCAGTACGTACGGTTTGGATATGAAAACCTTGCAATGTTCCACTATGTTTACGTAAACGAAAGTCTTGCTTCGAAGATTTCCATAAGAAGTGAAATAAAATCTTGGTCCTAAGTGTTTTAATATGTTTTTTTTGCCTGTATTCATGATTAAAAATTTTAAGATTTTTCATAGTGTTGTTTTGTTCTACAGCGGCGGTGGTTAACGTAGCTAACCATGTGATTCCTCAAAAGCCTTCACTCAGATATTTTTTTGAACCATGTTTTCAGTATTGTTTAGCCTAAATACAACTAGAAAAAACATAAAAACACGTATATTGTAACTTATATGAAAGTGCCCCTGAAAGAGTTAAAAGAAATTTTCAATTCGAACCAGTAGTTCCTGAGATTTTCAACCAAAGAAACAAACAAACTATTTAGCTTTATAAATGAGTATATATAATACAAGCTTTGTGTTTCATAGTATTTCCCATAGACAAAAACAAATCAAACTACTCCATTAACTTTTAATTTTATTTAACACCTTTAAATCTATTAAGCTTATTTCCTTTCCAGTCATAAAAATCTCTTGGTATTTAACAACATTTTTACGGCCATGCAAAACATAAGGAAGTAATATTGATTATCTCATTCTGTAATCAATTCATAAACACTTACGACAAAAATAAAATTCCTTTTCCAAAAAAAACAAAAGTTTCTATTTCAACTTTATTTATCTCAAAAACTAACTTTATACTAAATTTTTCAATCCATTTTCCAAACAAAACAGTACGAAAATTCCTCCATTGACGATCCATCAACAAAATACCTACTTCGAAAAGTAAATAAATATTCCAGTCCTGTCCATTACAGTACATAATATGCACCAGTAGGGTGGCAACGCGATGCACTGTCGGTAGTATCGACCCGCTAAGTGATTTGTCCGCTTGCATGCATTATTGATGTGCACCGGGCCCATTTCCCAATTCACTCCAAACTCGATACACCCTGTATATGCCTATAGATAGCAGCCTGTATTCTCGATGAATTGAGTTTTCAATTAGGGGTTTTTATATAGGTATTGTTTGGAGAATGCAAGTTCTCGTTATTGTTTTGTAATATTAACCTAGAAACCACTTTTATACAAGGTGGTGCCGGAAATACGAGAATAAATGAAAACACTGGTAATACTAGTTCATAGGAATATTTTTAAACTATCAAATAAATCCTAACTCAGAAATTAAAAAAAAAAAAACACTAATGTATGGTATAAAACTGTTAACGAAATAAAACACCATTTATAAATATTTTTTTACTGACCTAAGGTATACGTCACGTTGTACCATCATTCTGTGCTAGAACGCGATTAATTAAGTCCTTGATTTATAAGATCAGAGGCGTGATGTTATGTTACGTTTATTGTTTTGTAACTTTTACAAAAGTTGTACAACATGTTTCAGCAACATATTTTATTTTTACGGTTAATTTTTGCAAGCAACACTTTTAGTACAGTTTCAGATTTAACAAGTTGCCAGCAGCCCAGATTTGTAATGCTGAAACAATATTTAGCTTATTTAACATGAATACGAAGTTGAGAGGAGTTTTTGGTATGTCCATAGACAAAACACAATTTAAAAAAATCTAGAAAAAAAATCTTTTTCCCAACGAATTTATAAATAGGATATTTTTTGCTGTATCTACAGTATGGCAAGAATACACGTGTTATTATAATTTCTCAGATCATTCTTCAGAACTACTTTTTCAATTGATCAAATAGCAAGCTGGTCAAAACATAAAATTTGCTTCACTGCATGCAAATATAGGTGTAGTGGTAAAATGAGCGATGAATTATTCATTAACGTATTAATTTGCAACCCAAATTCTTGGCTGTACCCTCTATTACAGTGCTTTAATGTTTAATAAAGAGTTCAGTGGAGAATTGAGGGCCTGTCTTTGTAGAGGTTGAAGTTTTTTTTAATTTATACAGGCTATTGGCATCGGCTATGTGATGGACACTTGAAAAGTGCCTGTAATGGTCTAATTGAAATAAATGCTTTGAGTTTGAGTTTGAAATGACAGTGAAGCTAACAGTAGAAGGTAGGTGCGTCGTATCTAGCATGGTAGGTTACTGAGTGATAAATTATGGGGAAAAACAGAATATCTTGGCGGTACAATAGTACCGCCAAGAATAGATGGATGGATATTTTAATACGTGTATAACACGTATTAAAATAAGTAATAGGAAGAAATAAAGAAAAAGTATTTATTTTTCTCGCACAGGACAAAACAAAATAATTAAATTACTTAACAATAAATAACACGTTATGGAAAAAGTAAACATAAGAAAAAATAAGACACATTTAACTACATTAGTCATATCCGATGCCAAAAGGCCAGCGTCGTTCTGTAACGTTTTTTTTTTAAATATGTGAATGATTATAGATATTGGAATCATGCAGGCCACTTTGACGATCGGTATTTTTCTTTTATTTATTTAACACTTAAGGCACTCCTCCACTACAAACACAAACGTGGAATTTCTCAGTGGCAGCTTGGACTCAGGTTTTATGTTCGGTTAATGGCAATATAAGGCTCGCCTCCATTACATGGAACTAAACGTAATTGGCAAAATGTGTGTGTAAGGAGTTACTGCAGTTTAGGCCTGGTCTAATAATAAGAAAAAAATAATTTCAATTTTATTCTTTTCACGCAATCTAGTTCGGATAAAATTGACGTTTCATGAAAAACTCCTAATATAGGTACACCTTTACCTTACCTGCTAGGGATTACAGGTGTGATGTTTTGTTTATTTTCTCTCCTGCAGCGATTTGCGATCATATCACGTTGTTATTAGGAACAACTAATGAAACCGATAATTTGGCCTTGAATATAATTTATACCAAACACAACGTTTACTTACTTGTACTGACGGAAATTAAATTAAACGCATTTTGCTAAACAACCGGAAAACAGTATGTGTATGTATGTGTGTAGGTACATATGTAATACATTATTCAAACACACATGCTCGGCCTTTGTAAATACAACAATCATTCTCTCCCAATCTCTTTATCATCACCACCACAAATCCACCTTTCCTCACACTCTGACATCATTCTAAAGGCAGTCACACACACAACATTACGACAGCCAAACATAAAACATACAACAGTATCGATCGCCCAAGCCGCACTGTCTTCAAAGCCACATCCGCCCAATTGCGTGCACATAGTTCAAGCGCAGTGCAACTCGGCGATTCAATTTGAATCGGAGACAAGGGATGGGTGGGTGACAGGGGGTGGTGGGGGACGACTGACGACGCCACGCTGATGGCTAAATCGTGTTCGATTCGCACCTGCGATGTGTGGTGGTCGGGATGATGCTCTACTTCGTAGGTTGTTTAGGAATTAAAAGAGATTACTTTAATGATGTCGGTGATGTAAAAAAAATGGTTTTGATAAGATACAATCTGTTTTTGTGCTTTTGTAGGTAGGTACACAAAGAGACATTCTATGATCGGAAAGTCAAATTATCTTTTATCTTGTTCAATACATTCGTCGTAGTAGACTTGCGATTCGCATTGAATGCGATTGGCACTTATCTTGGCCCTTTGGTCGTTATGACGAAGAAAGATCTTAACTCTTTGTTGTTTTACAGACCTTTAGTACGTTTAAGTTTCCTGAACGAGGTCATCAAAACGTCACTAGTCAAGGCGAGTTATAATGAATTTTTCCGACGCTTTTTTTTTGCAATCTTATTAATGTTATGCCAAGTAGGTATTTTCGAGCGTAACATTACATTAAGTATTCCAATTAACTAACCAATACACATTACTCTTGAAGTCACTCTTTTTCAATGACATATGCTAGCATCATACATAATTATACTGTACATTTCTTTCTTTCTTTCTTTTTGGTACAACCCAAATCCAATCTAACTTTAATCCAAGTAGAGCACCTCACCCACCGTACGCTTCATCCGATACTAGCGACACGACACGCTGGGACCGCAATGTTCGCCACGGTAAACTGTCACCTCCTTGCCTCTCGCGACGCTTAACCGAAGCACTCGCGGCCACAAGTTTCCCCAACAACTTTCGTAAGTTGCGAAGCGAATATCGAAAAGAACTTTCGACTAGTAGTTCCGGGTCACTGATGTTCGACTATTGGTATTTAATACAAGTTTTATAGGAGATGCAGTTGAATTTCGATTTTATAAGCGGTCATTAAGGCTGAGTTTTGTGTGGGAGTTTGGTATGAGGTAGCAGCCAATAGAAAAGTTTTAGATTGGTAATTAGTTGTTGGGATAAAAGTTCAGTATAAGGTAAGTTAGTTGTCGGTTTTTGATTTTAATGAATTAAATCGCTAATGAACCTAAGTTCATTAGCACTCGTTGGCACTTTTTAACCGCGTGTGAAACAGTTAAAGTTCTTGATTCATAATCTTTAAGACTTTTCAATACCTTTTATTTAACATTACATCGCGCCTGTAATACCTGAAGGGTTAGGCAGAGGTTTACTCAAAAATACACCAACATTTTGCCAGTTTTGTTCAAGTTCAAAAATCCAGACTCTGTCGCTGCTACTGAGAAATTCCAGATAAAAAAAAAATTACTTTTGGTCCGAATTTGGGAATCGAACCCAGAATCTCATCAACAGCATATATCCAGGCATGCTCGACTCGCCGGATTTTTTCTGTCCTTTTCGATCACATCATTATTAAAAAATTGATTTCTTACAGATTGTTGTGTTTCTGACCTTTTTTGAGGTCACAGTTTTATTATACCGATTTGTACCTAAAATAGTCACAGATGATAATTTACTCTTTTTTTTACCCTATTGGATTGATGATAAAAAACATGGTGTTTCACCCAAGCGTTTCTAAGCCTTCTGAAAACATTAATTTTTCTTTCCTAGTACCTATATCAAGGAAAAAGATTATACAAATTCTCGGAAAATAATCCACATATCTTCGCAATACGTGTAAAAATATACCAGAAAAAAAATACCGCCATGTAACAACAAAATACTCCAAGAAAAAATAAAACAAGATAGAGCTCCGAGCAAAATTAAATTTCGAACCATATTATTTTCTTCGCAAAATTCATTATCCATTTACGGTTTCACAGGCAATTGTTTTAATCCGATAGCGGGAGCGGCCCAATGTGGAATGAAATAATTTAATAGCCCCCCTCCGCCCCCCCCACTCGGATCCAAGATGGCGGCGGGGCGGGGCCGGGGGTGGGGCGTGCCGCCTCATTTGAATTTCGAACGCGAGCTTTGCGAACGTGTGTTCGGATGGATTTTCGGCCAATTAATTTGTCGGTAATTCGTTTTCTGCGTGCATCGTGTCATGGCTTCATTGTTGTTTAATAGCTGGTTTATATTAAAGGGATAGTCACAGAGGCTTTTACCTTTTTTTTTATTGTTATTTATTTTTTGTTGCCCAATTTTAGGGGAATGAATAATGTCAGCTCTTATAGATTTGTTAACAAAGGAATAAACACAATTGATTTTTTAAAAGGACATTTTGGATTTGGTAGACATGTTCATATTATATTTATACTCACACAAAATAAAATGACAAAACCTGAAAGCCTAAAGCTTAAATAATTTTAAGAGACTCCACTCCAACCTCAGCTGAACTAAAACACAACAGTACACACCGACCCACCACCCAAAAAGACAGCCACCTCAAAAAGCTCAATCCTAATCCGAATCACCTCAACAGCGAACAAGTCGCAATTTTTCTGAGCCTCATAATACGTCCTAGCAAACAGGGCATTGTGAGAAGTTTCACAATATTATGTGGAGTGGTGTAATGCCGACACAAAGGCTTCTCCCGGCTCGGTAAATAACGCTTTGTTCTACGAAGCCAAATTTTGACAATCACTAGCTCACTCTCATATAGCTATGTACACGGACGGTTGGCAAAGATTAGCCAGGGGAGGCGCTTGGGTACAGTTTGGCGGTTAATAAAAAAGTGATTGGGTTTTGTATCTTTTATGATGTTCACGTTGCTGTAGCTAACGACCGTGGAGTCTTTAATTTTAAGCTTCATTATTCAATTCATTTAATTAGGAAACAACGATTCATAAGGTGGTAGAAACACTTAAAAATAAGGTTAGTAATAAAATAATCATGACAATCAAAGACAAAATGCACACCATGCAATACTAAATACTTATTATAACTTAATTTAACATAAAATAATTTATACAAATTTAATTAATAAAATCATTTGTCATGTCAAATAAAATGTAAACGTAATGACATGAATAGAATAGTAACACAGGAATACAACAATGTGGGGCGAAAAAGATACTAAAGTCAAAGCTCAAATATAAAGCACTAAAAAGAAAAACTTTCTTATTTATAATCTTTATTATCGACGACCCGAATGGCGCAGCGGTAGTGAGGCTGCCTTACGTTCATAGGGTTCCGGGTTCGAATCCCGGTAGGAGCAAGTGTTTGTGTGATAAGCATGGACATTTGTTACCGAGTCATGGATGTTCATATGTATAATAAGTATGTATTTACAAATAAAAAGTATCTATGTAGTATATCAACTATCTGGTGTCCACGACACAAGCCTCGTTGCTTAGTGTGGCACTAGATGGCGCTGTGTGTAACGTCCAGCGATATTTATTTATTTTATTTATTTATTTATTTATTGTACACTAAAGTTACAGCCCGTTCTCACGACGACGATTCATTTTTTTGACGTATCGTCTTTTTTCACGTTCCGTCTTTTTTTTTTTACGGTGGCAATGCTTTTTAAATGCCCGTGTTCACACGCATCACGAATCGTGAAAAATGACGGACACGTCTTAAATCACGTATCGTCTTTTAAAAATCAGGTACATCAAAAAACACGAATCGTGAATTTTTTGTGACGGATTCGCTGATGCGTTCGATCCCGAAAACTCACGGAACTAATGTGAACACCAATTCGTTTTTTTTGCCGGATCGTGATAAAACACGATTCCGTATGCAATGTGAACGTCTATCCGTCATAACGTATCGTATTTTATGATGGATCGTCAATGACGGAAGCCGTGTGAACGAGCTCTTACAGATACATTTTACAATTTATAAAAGGCAGCTGATGCACAAAGTTTAACCCAAATTCCATCATGATTTAGATGTGACTGTTTTGTGCGAGAACCGCGGGCAATTTACCTGAGACCCGTATATTGGATCGGTGAAATAGGATTTCATACCAAAATCTCCATGAACTTCTCATGAACTTATGAATGGCTCGAACAATCCCGAAAGCTTTCTAAAAAATATATCTGAAAAACGTCCCATCTGAAAATTTAAAACATCGAACATAATCTGTGTCAGTTTTCCCCTGTGTGAGTGTAGAGGCAGGGTGGCGAGGGTGGCGAGGGGACGCACCGCCGGTTCAATGTTGACAATTGATGGATATCTCTTGTCTTGAAAAGGCAGGATTAATGCTCTGTCTCTGGGAGTACAATAGTGGCGATTTCTGAAGGATTACGCACTTGAAAGCGTGAAGATGTGCTCCAAAGAATGAGGAATGTTGACCGACAATGGTGGAAGTATATTCTTTATGGTGACGGCTTTCTACAGTTGATTTTGTTTGAGGAAATTGTGGGGGAAAACGAGAAAAGCTTTAATCTGGAATTGCTTTCGTTACATCGTAGATTTTTAGGTAGTCAGTGGCCCGAAAGTCTGACAACTAGTCTTGCTAAAGGGTATCGTATTACCCACTCACCCAGTACTAAGTAGGTTGTGGAGGTCAGATAGGCAGTGGCTCCATGTAAAATACTGGTATTCAGCTGCATCAGGGTTTGACTGGAAGCCGACCGCCGACGGAAAAGGCTAGGCAGATGACGACATCGTAGATTTTTATTAGTAGTTATCACGATTCCTTTTGAGACTTTAGACTTCAATTCTAATTCATAAAATTGTTGATAGTTGTTTATATTTAGAACAAAAGTTAAAGTAAGCAGAAATAAAAAATGCCAACTACATATTTTCCGTCGCAAGAGATATTTCCGGCGGCGGAGTCGGCCATTCGTAAGCTCACAAATACTTGTGTATATTTTTATTGCGTCGCGACGCCGACGCGACGGTGCGAGGAAAACGAAAGCGGGGAGGTCAGACAACTTACGGGTACTAGGAATGAATCCGAGGTGTACTTATGTATCTTTATGTTAAACTAGCGGATACCCGGCGTGTGCTACTACGCTATAGTGCCGCTTGCATTGTTTTAGTGGTCTAAAACCATCTTCGCATTATTCCCTTCCTATTAAACCCGGGTTAGGGCATATTGGTTGGATGTTTTCAAAGTCAATAACGGACATAGGTGGAAAATTAATATGACAGGAAATACACTCTTAAAGCATTTGGATATGATTAATTCTGCTCTGATAAAACAACAATGTAAAAAAACCTGTCCAATATCTAAACAGAAGTTACTTAGCAAACCTTTTGGAACAATACTGAAAGGCCAAGTGTGAAATATGCATAGGAACCTATACACGAGGCACCACATAAAACAACTGAATCAACAATGAATCATGAAGACTTCAATATTCCTAAACTTAACATCCGTAAATAAGGTGATCTGTTATAAATATGGAAAGAATGTTTGATTTCCAAAATAACTTATACCGATATTCTTACTCAGCTCAAGTCAAACTCGACATGCTTTAAATCCGCCCCATTAGACAGCTATAGTTTGTTTATAAACGACATAAAAACCAACGATCGAAAAGTTTTCATAAGGAATCATCTGTTAAAAATGCGAACCCAGCAAATGCGGTTAATAATACGGTTTAGTGGTTGTTTTCAACCGATGTCATCATGACTTCTGAATCTAGCTGACCTGCAAAAATGACTAAGACGGGTCTTTGAATACCAGTGTTAGTCAAGAATGAAGAGTACCTTTATTCCATACAAAAATATTCTACTACAAAGTTATAAAGTTAAACAACCCTTCAAAGAAATGAAACAAAGACCCAAATCATGTTTTGTCCAGTGAGAATACAACGATGAGCCAAAGTTATCATGGACAAGAATATAGCTACGTTCTTTGTCTACAAAACATTATGAGAATATTTCTAAGATAGGGGCAATAAGGAACTCTTAACTTCACAGCCGATAATGTTGATGATCATTAATAAGAAAAGATTGTTCTTTTTTTTTTTGTAAAACTTTGCTCTACACTACTTATTTTCCCTGTATCGTGGTTGCGTTTAAAAACATTTAAACTAACATTCACAAACAGTCACACCCGGAACAACCCGGAACTAGTTCTGTCTGAGGGCACTAACACTAGATAAAGATTTGATTAGATTATATTAGCGAAAACGACAGTGGAGAAGTCCAAATGTACTGGATTTATTAAAATTGGATTGACATAAACCACTGAAAAGTTAATCTCGTTGAAAGTCGTTGTGGAAATAAGTAATATCCCTTACCACACCACCCACCTGTCTATCCAATCTGGAGACGATCGATCGACTAAAACGCCACTATGATAGCGCAAAATCAAAGCACCAATTCCGCCAGACTTAAGTGACGATGAGCCTATAATATGTTAATGATTTTGTAACAATAAAACAGGTGTTAGTGTAGTTTTTGAAAGAATATCTTCTTTCTATTTGAGGATTCACTTTTCATACCCGCATGACAGGCATTTGATCTCATTTTTTATTTAATTTGAAAGCTGATCTCTGAAAAACCTGCAGAAACTATCATAAACTTTCATTATTTTGATCTCTTCTATAGATCTCGTTATCAACAGCATGCATAACATTACGATTTCAATAATACAGTACGCTACAACTTGAACAACACTTCAAAAGGCTCCAAACAAAGACCCAAATCACGCTTGATCCGGTGACAAGCCAACATTATCGTTGACAACGTTTATTGCGATCTATATATACAAATATGTTGTCTAGTCTCGGCATTTGTCCCTCCAGCAGTACATTATTGACTCGTCCAATAAGCGTGCAATGCCCGCGCGCCTTTTATCAGCCATCTGCTTAGTTAAGATGGAGAGAGATCTTGCAGAAATTCTGGTGATTTTGTAGTGAATGTTGTATAAATGCTATTTGGATATGGATCTATTATTTGGCCGTAACATAGCATTACATAATGTCTATCTTCTTCAATAGCTTAGGCAGAGGTATACATCATACATTTCACAAATTACGCTTAAGTCCCATCGGAGCGAACCAGCCACAAATTCTGCCCAGGTTCCCAGGTTTTTTACTAGTTCAGTCTCGATTGTTTGTTCCGAAACCAAGAGAGTCATATTCGTTTCTGAACAAAGGGGACCACCATAAGAAAACAATTAACCGGTTCAAAAAACAAAAAATAACTGTCGCAAAAGACGTCAAACACCATGCGCATCGTATAGTACAAACCAGTAGTAATATTCAAAAGTCACATAATTATGTATTTGCAAAAGCAAATCTATGCACGTCAAATCATAAGATCAGACGATTATTTTCGAAGATTTGTCGCGCTGTTCCTGTGCCCGGGCCCACCCTGTAACATTGTAAATGTGAAAAGTTATGACCAAGTCCTTGAAAACTGCTAGTTCTGAATCAAGTTACATGGAGAAAACGGGTCAACGAGTTTGCTGGCGTTGGACTTGAAACTTGACTGTACTTGTTTGCTCTATTGAATGAAGCAGCTACTAATGGGTTAAGCTGTTTATCTTTTGCATCTGGACATGTCACAATCTAGAATTAGTGATGCTGCTTTATTTCAAAACTCTAATTCGTCCTCATACATCACGATTCGTGACTCTTATGCTGTACTGGATTTTGTGAAGTGGAATTTTGACTGCCGCTTTGCTCTCGTGGTCGCAAGCGCGGCTGCGATTTTCAGGTCTTGCAAAGTGTTATTGGGTTTTTCCATCACGAATTTCTCAGTAGCAGCCATCGAGTTTGCATTTGTGCCCGGTTGATGGCAATAGGCTCGCCCCCTATTACATGGGACTTACAAACATAACTGGCGAAACGTGAATGTACTATTAGGGACACCTCTGCCTAACTCTTCGGAGATTACGTGGTGTTATGTTATGTGATATGTGGAATTTTGAAACTGTATCTTCTAAACCTCGAAAGTATAGAAGATACAGTGTCAAAATTCCAAATAAAATTCTTAATATAAAAAAAATAAAGTTTAGATTTTTACTACGATAAAAGTATTGCTTATTATGTTTCCTGAAAATTGTTAAAGCTATCAAAATCTTTTTCGTCTCCACTCTAACCAGCCCCGAAGGTCTCCTTATCCTGCAAATTCCGTCGCGTGATTAAATGAGCCGCCGGCCATCGCGATATTGCCGGTCGCGACTACATGCGCCGACGTGGATTGCCTCCCCCCACTACTTCCACCCCGCTAGAATATGGACGCTGTGTCCCCGGAATCTTTGTTAGTGGTCAAATGGACAATATTTGTTGGTCATAACTATTTATATGGTGTTTTCCTAGGTTTGTTGTGCGTGTTTGGTATTTTGTTCTGTCTTGTAAGTCATTGTGAAAGATGGCATGCAGTGTAGATGCAAGTTCTGAGTTGAGGACGAAAAAGGTGCGTGAGTTACTTTTTATTCACTGACAGAAGAGACAGAATAGTTCCTTATACGAGTGCTATGCTGGTTGGAAGGGACACCAACGCACATTTTTAGTCGGCAAATTAAAACCAACTAATTAAAAACATCTGTTGTTTCCACGGTCAAAATGTGTGGAACAGCTGTGATGAAAGATCTTTATTTTCACCGGCGGAAAATCTCAAAAGTTTGTTTAATAAATAGATGTTGAGAAAGAACAGATTCTCAATTACCGTACTTTACTGTACTGTATAATTAAGTAACATCAGTACATTAAAGAAACAGGGCTTTGACATTGAAATTGAATTCAGATCAAGGGGGTACCTACTTACTGAAGTTTTAACAATATTTAACAAAATATTGTATCAGCTGCAGTTGTTCAAATATTAAGTTATAAAAAGGTATTATTACAAGTGTACTAACACGGTACACGTGTGCCAATTTTTCAATGAAATCGCATATTTTGCCGTAGCAACAACAGTTCTTGCATTCTGTAATAGATTACCTACATGGTGAGTTTTAGGTACCTATGAGCAGAAAGAAGACATGCTGCACCGACCCCAAATAAATTGGAATAGAGCAAGAGAATTATTATGATGAGTTTGAAGGTACGACTGCTTATGTATATAATATACATACATATTATTTGATTGCCTCATTGGTACATGTGGTCCTGGGTTCGATTCCCGGGTCGGGCAAATTGTTATTGGGTTTTTCCATTAGGGGAATTCCTCAGTAGCAGACATGGAGTTTGGATTTGTGCCCGGTTGATGTGCAATAGGCTCGCCCCCTATTACATGGGACTTAAAACATAACTAGCGAAATGTGGGTGTACTGTTTGGTATACCTCTGCTTAACCCTTCGAGGATTACAGGCGTGATGTTATGTCTACATATTATTTGCATATTCCAATGAATAGGAAATTCCATTGCCATCCAACGTGGCAGTGCCAGCCTTCTGGGCACTTTTCCTATTGACAGCGATGTGGACGAATTGTTTGACGGCCTGTAATTCTGCTACTTGTATGTATTTTAATTATTATTTAAGATCTATTTGCAGTTTGTAAAAACCTTTAATTTTTTATTCTTCTATGTACCAATATTATCTACAAACTAATGCAAAATTTGTAAATAATGTACATACTGAGTTCATGATAAATATTGGTAAATGTACCATGTGTAACACACAAATAAGGTATGATAATACAATAAAGTTCTACCCATGGAATTCACCGATTAACTTGTCATCTATGAAAGCTCTATAAGTTATTTTGACCACTAATTATTTCCCAGAAATTCTCCATCCATTCCCGAAATCTGCCAAACAACAGTGATCCCCTGGAACCCTTAATCAGAGGCAGCAAAACACAAAACATAGACAAAGTATGTGCAAGTCCCCCGGTCAATATCTCCGTCAGCCATTTGCAAAGGTCCGTCTCCGTCGGTACCATTAACCTTCTAAATTCATTAGGTAGGAGTCCAATGGATTGCTTTCGGGAAAAAATGTTTCTTCGGACCCGTCCTTGTATTAATGTGTTAGGGTTTTGGCTAGCTGTGGGTGTAGCTATGTTTTGTAGGGACAAGAATTTGTGTTTTATTTTTCGTAGAGAGCTCGACTTTTTTTTTTAGGTGATTAAGTAGGTTTCCTTTTTTTCGGGTTTTGCTGTGACTTTAATTTTATTTTTAGTTACTTACAGTTTTCTTCTGGTTGTAAGAATCCAAAATTATATTTATTGTATCACGAGATTTCTAGAAACATTCCCAACATCTAGTCAAAAATCTACGGCATTAGTCTTATAATTACAGTCAAATTCTTTCAATCAATTACTTTTTTATTCAGTCTTCTATGGGCCCAGATTTTAAAAAAAACACCTTTAACCGTTTTTATCTCTTTAGCTATAAATACAGTCGCTCCTACGCAAACCTTCAAGCCCACACAAATCTCCAATTCATCCCCGAAAATCCCAGAAAAAGCACTATCTCTTAAACGCCAAACAAGATTCAACAGCTCCGCTACATAATGCGATATAATACAGTGAACAGCGGCGTATTTATATGAAGGCAAACATTTACGACAAAGTAATACGCCCGATGGTGGCTGGTACATTTTTCAGAGTAACAAAGCGAATATTGGAGAGACTCCACAAAGGCCATGCGGCGGCACTGGCATGCTAGGGAAGTGGGGAGCGTCGATAAGTGAACTGTTATCGACAGTTCACTTATTTAAAGTTCACTGATTGACGTTCTATGTTGGATGTTAGAAGATGTGGAAGATAGTTAAAGGCTGATGTTTACAATTTGACAGCCATCACGGTAAGAGCTCGGGCATATTGCGTCTTAAAAAGTCTGCTTTAGAGCCCAATTTGGCTACAAAATATGTGCTACCTAGGAGTATGAAAAAATTCTGCATGATTGCCTTAATTTACATTTATTATAGTACTTTTGAACTTTTGACTTTGTATTAGCTTTGTATAAGATATTACTGATTGAATTGATTAACTTACTAGCACGAGACGGGAAATAACAAAGAAATTCTCATATTTTCACACTAATCTCGAGAATAGCTACAAAATAATGGAAATATTCCCATAACGTCCTCTGATTTATCAAGCATATCTAATCTGCTGCCAAAAGCCAATAAATAGTAAAGTTTCTGACAAACACTTATCGACATCTCCACCCCAACCCTAGTGACTGACTCAGCTCCCTCCCGAGTGCCTCATAGTTACATACGTAGGTGTAATTGTTGGTAAGTACATTTTTCTTTGAGGTTACTCTCTATTAAACGCTCAAAGTGAAATGGGACGCAATGGTTCCTACCTTCAAAGGTGTACCAGAGCTCCAAAGGTCGGCCAACCTTAATTGTTCCTCAATTACTATGAAAATTTCATACGAGGTTAAGTCAAAGGGCTGAGTGGTTCTGGGTGGTTGTTCAGCTTGGTTGTGGGTGTGACCATGGTGTGGGTTGAAGAATGTGGATCGTTGACATCTATTTTTAGGACAGGTAAGAATTGCTGTTTTTGGAATTATCCTTTGAAGGCGTTTTTGAAAGAAATGTCAGGTGGCTTAGGTGGGTAATTGTGCGCAAAGGTCTAAAGTTAACAATTTTTGAAAATAGAGTGCTTTAGATAAGGTGAACAGGTTTACCTGAAAGTTTACAGAACTGTTGGTTTGTAAATGCAAAATCAACTTATCTATGAAAAAGTAATATTTTTGGGCATATTAACCAATTACAATGAATAAATTCTCGATCAGAATTTTCTCCGACGGAAAAGCGCAGCTTGAATGTGCACAAAGCAACGTTTCACGTTTTCTTCAGAGTAAGTGAGTAAGCATACTTTGAATGCCTTATTATAAAACAAAAATCAATTATTTAGCAGGATTTTATGACATAAAATCACCAATTATTACACAGTTTGCGTTTTTCTCCTTCATTTTTAATCTTATTTCTTTTCCTATTTCAATTTCTTCTATTTTTTTTTCATTTTAATTGTAACTAATTCAGGTTCTAGTCAATTTACTTTTAATGTATGAAACAAAAGAAGCACCAATCATTACTCATATTACCATCACAACAAACTCCAAAAACTCATAAAAAAAGAATCATAACTCCACAATTGTTTACAAAACATCTGTAGTTAGTTCAGCCCCTTGCTTAATAATTAATTTTCTCATAGTAAAACGTTAATAATCCTCTGTATTAACGAACAGTTGCTTACCCTACCGTAAATATTTACAGAGCGTCATGTGTTTGCCGTGATTTTATATCGTAAATCTCTTTAAAGGTTGTCTTTTTAAAATATGTGGCAGTGAGATGAGATTCTCGTGTGATATGAGCATACGTAACCTCATTTTGGGTATCGCCAGATAAAACCAACCCATAGGTACCTGAAATTTGCAACACCAAAAGGTGGTGCTTAAATATAAATAGAAACCTCTCAGAAAAGTAGTAGAGAAATATGATAGTCACCTGACTGAAATTCGTAACGAAAATAATATTATAAGTAATTTAAACAAATTAAGCATTTACTCCGTTTTTAATAAGGTATACGATTAGTATAAACCTTCAGATTAACCCTGAGTAACTTTGAGTATATTCTATTCTATTAACCATAAATTTATCGAGGTTTAAGTTTGTCATAATTTTACGACACACTTGTTGCCAAAATATTTAAAAAAAAACTATCCTTTTAAAAGGCGACCACACAATCAGACCTTACTATTGCCTAGATCGAAAACAAAGCTCTCGTTAGACAGTGCCAATATTATGAGCATGGTTTCCGATTATAAAAGTTTTCTTCACCATATTAATGGGTTTCAACTCACTTTCATACAAACAAGACCATAACTCCTTCCTCCTAAACGCAAACTCATAACACTAGTGTTTAACAAACAACGAATCCATAAACAATAAAGCTTCCATTCGATTTATATCAAAACCATAACCAATACTTATCCTTACGAGCAGTATTAACTGAGAACGCCATCTGTCGACAGTTTTGAACACCCAATAAGCACTAACTTACTAAAACACTTTCATCTCCAAAACTGCAAGCAATTTTGAACCGTAAGGGTAAGACATAGGGGTGGTGGTAGGATTTGGGAATGTGATGAGAAATGGTTGTGAATTATTAAAGTCAAAATGTAGAGATGAATCGCGGGTGGTCATACCAGCTGCGATGACACCGAATGCCGCGATGAGCGCTAAAATGTTCTGGGGCGGTTTTTAATTTCACAATTTGAATATCAAGAACTAGGAATTAAGACAAAGTAATTTCAATTATTGTCAGGTGGATTGAAAGATTTAATTTATGACAAAGAGAATTTTTATAATTCCCCTGCACTTATCCTTGCTTTTTTTAGTCGGCTCAACGTTTCTTCTTCTTCTATACAGAAATAAAAATAAAAATATAAATCCACAAAACTTTCTTCGAGACATTTCCCGCATTACAAGCTAATACCGTGTTTTCTCACAACTTTTCAGATCCAGATATTTTTTTTTTAATGTTGTGGGAAATTGAAAATTTGAAAAACATCACGTTAATTTTTGTGAAAATACAAAAGGCGTCAGAAAATGCTGTCGACACCTACTTGTTAAATTTTATTTTAGTTGCAATGTCAGTAAGTACCTACATCTTTATTTATTCTATAAATAATTCACTGTGTCAAAATGAAAAATTGAATCCCGAGAGGCAAACGGCATTCCACAAAAATATCTTTGCTTTAACCTTAATACGAAGCAGCATTTTAGGCCCCGCCGATCTACTAACTAGCAAGCAGGAATCAAATAAATCCACTATGATCCGATTCATTAAACACTTGCACAGAACAAGTGCCAGTAATAGGATTATGTTTTATTGGGCACTGTCATACACGTGGTTGGCGAAATTATTTTAATTTAATTTGGATTAATAAAACTTCAAATTCAAATATGTTTATTCGTGACACATACGTAAAAGTAACTACATGGTGTTATAAAAAAGTAATGTTTAACTTTGTGATGCCTTGCAAGGCGTACAAAGAATGTTTAACTTACACATTAAATAGTGCAGATTGTAGTTTTTATGAGTATAACTGTATAAAAGCTAGTGTTATTAATGCTAATTACCTAATATTAAAACTTTAATAAAATATACATTAAACAAAAACAAAATTTTAAATAATACAAAGTAAGTATATAGTATATATAAAAGTATTACTTAACAATTTTATGAACTAAAGCTTATAATCAAGGAATAAAAGTATAAAAATATAAAATAAAACAGTTTTAATTTTTCTTCTCGGTATGAATAATACTGCTTTTAGTGGATATTATTTATTTGAAATAAACTAACTATAGTCATATAAGGTAGACCTTGAAAACATAGATCTTTTCAAACACGAAATATTTTAAGAGTAATTTCTATAAAGAAATTTTATCTAGGTGTTTTTGTTTTTACGAAATTATTATAATTCTAAATCTTGACACATTTTGCATAAAACCTTTACTCCCTATTAAAAAAATATTACGACGTAGTAATCTAGCGCAATGGGTGTTGAAAAATAAGGAGCCAGTATTTATTTTGTGGGTCAAGTAATTTTAAATTATTTATTTTTTATAAAAATATTATATAGCGTTTAGAAATTTCTTTAAAATGGCTGTGAGCACGTACCCCACGGCCCCAGAGTTTCAACCCCAAACGGCTCGAAAATATAGTAGTTTCCACAAAGGTTACGTTATTTTTACGCCGCTTGAGGTTCTCCGCAGCCGCAGCGGCAGCGCCAGCACAGCAGGATGAGCTTGGAAGATGTGATGGCGCAAGAGTATCGTCAGAAGTTGCGTCCCACACTAAAAGTCTACCCATCTTCTTAGGAAACAAACACATGCCGTCCTGTCTTTTACCATCAGCGCGTACCAAGCCATTGGGCTCTAAGATAGCTGGAATGCCGGCGGTAACAAGAGCTCGTCGGATGATGTCGTTTATGTTCGCGTGCAGCGCATAACGGCCCGCACTTCGGCTGCATGACAGGCCGTGGTGTCCGATAGGCTGTTGACATCTTAACCACAGTGATAGCGATGAGGAGAGCAGCCGGCGGCTCCAAGACGTAAAGAAGCAGCGAGGCGGAAGGTCGTGTCGTCGAACAAAGTGCCTATGCTCGACGACGGCAGTGCGTGAAGCCAAAGACCCGACTCCCACTCACCCACAGCCAACAGGCGTGCACGCTCATCAGTAGGAGCAGACGTGTTGACTAAATTGAACTGAACTACTCTGCAGAACGGCTCGTCCCACCGTCTGTCTCTGTGAAAATGGATTGTCGGGTTCTTCAGTATTCGGGCAAGTGAGTTTCTAAGCACCGATAGCCTCTGAGAACCACGGCACATCAAAATTAATCAGTGTGGAAGCCAGGATATTCCTGATTAATTTCTCAGTACCGTGGACCGAGGATATGAAAGCCGGTAAACTAATTCTAGAAATTTTGCGGAAATTATAGTCTTTTTGAATTAAGAATTTATGGAGTGTTTTTTTTAACGTATTGGAATCTCATAGTGCTGTTATTGAATTAGGTAGTTTGTTAAATATTTTTGGCGCCATTCCTAAGAAACTTTTTGAGTAACTTTCATTCAAAACTTATGTGATCATCTGCCTAGCCTTTTCCCAACTATGTTGGGGTCGGCTTCAAGTCTAACCGGATGCAACTGAATACCAGTATTTAACCGGACCGACTGCCTATCTGCCCTCCACAACCCACTTAGTACTGGGTAATACGACACGCCTTGGTAAGACTCGTTGTCAGATTTTCGGACCACTGACTATTTAACGACTGTCAAAGATCTGCAAATGACAGCCGAGACTAACGACTTAACATGCTTTCCGAGGCACGGCGGAAACTCGGTATGTAATGGGTGGTCATCCATCCACGAACCAACCTAAGCAATTGCGGCTTAACTTGAAAATTGAACCGAGCGGCTGTTTTTATTTAACCACAAACCTTATGTATGACGATTGCTCTGAAAAAAGTTTCAATATTATTTCTACGACTCCAATGATGCAGTACAGTATGTGTCGATGTTCGGTCTCCGAATCCGAGACTGGAATGTTTTCACACAAATTGGGTACTCGAAATATTATCATTTTAATAGTATCTGGCTTTATTTTAAGTAAGAGACCGCCACTGACCTGAAATGTTCAGTTTTTCATAAAAATCGACTTCGAACTTCCTATGAAATTACGAAAACCAAATAAAACATGTTCATAATATAAACTCATATATGAATGCTGACAAAAATATAATAAGTAATGAAATTCAGCAGTACCTCGTTGGTCTAGTGCAGGAGCATGAGGTCCTCGGTTTGGTTCCCAGGTCGAGCAGTGTTATTGGGTTTTTCCATCCTTAATTTGTCAGTAGGTTGCTACTTGGAATCTGGATTTTTGCCCGGTTGATGGCAATAGGCTCGCGGCCTATTACATGTGGGTCTTAAACATAACTGGCGAAATGTGGGTACTATAGGTACACCTCTGCCTAACCCTTCGAGGTTTACAGGTGGGATGTTATGTTATGAAATAAAGCAATAAACTTAACTCGTATCTATTTTTTTTTTTTTTTTTAAATTTTATATCTAAGTAATAAATAGTAGGTATACAATTTAAAACAAAGTTAAAAAGATCCAGCCACAGACAAGACAACATTAATATTTATTTATGCAACCAATAAAACCGTAATAATCCCACGCCATTCTGAAACATCACGCCCTTTCCATTTGAGGGTGAACAGAGGGTCTACTAAACGGTCGGGTATTTTGTCAGGGCAGACAGACAATAAATTAAAGTATTAGTACGTATTGAACGTTATTGATATTTGTTGGTTAAACTGGGCTACTAGTAGCATATGGACATGCTATTAATATATGATAGCTTTTAAGGTTTGATTGCAAAGAGTTTAGACAAAGTAGGGTAGACAAGTGTGTCGTTTGATGAGTTGCATTTATTTGAAAACTAGCGGCTCGCCCCGGCTTCGCACGGGTGCAATGCTATTATACATATTAAAAACCTTCCTCTTGAATCACTCTATCTAAAATCCGTTGCGTAGTTTTAAAGATCTAAGCATACATAGGGACAGACAGACAGTGGGAAGCGACTTTGTTTTATACTACTCGTATGTAGTGGTATGAAGCAAAAAAAAGAAATGATCACCATCATTGTCCTAACCTTCCTATCCTATTTTTAACCGACTTCAAAAAAAGGAGGAGGTTCTCAATTCGGTTGTGTTTTTTTTTGTGTTTGTTACCTCATATCTTCGTCATTTATGAACCGATTTGAAAAATTCTTCTTTTATCTGAATGGATCTACTTCCCGATTGGTCCCATAGAAATTTCATCGAAATCGGTTCTGCAGTTTGGTTTTGAAATCAAAATAGCTGGAAAAAATATGTCATCCAAGTAAAAGAAATTGCGAAATTGATACTTGACAAGGATTTGTGTGTGATGCGATATCTAAAAAGGGTAAAATAAAAACTTTTTTGCAAAAAAAAACCGACTTCCAAAAAAAACACAAAAAAAGTGGAAAATAACTTTACTTTCGGAAGTCGGTGGCAAAAAAAGTCAATGAAACAAACAATAGTCACCGACTTTCGAAAGTAAAGTTATTTTCCACATTTTTAGTGTTTTTTTGGAAGTCGGTTTTTTTTTTTGTAAAAAAGTTTTTATATTACATGTCCTCGTCTTTCATATATCTTTATCAGCTTCAGCCATCATCTCAGAAGACAGAATTAATCTCCTTTGTTAATGACTTACCTAGTACTACTCGCATGTTTCTATGTTTACTTTTTTAAAGTTAGCCTAAAAAATAACTTATTATGAGAAAACCTCATTGGCAAGTAGACTACTTAATCAACTGACTGAAATATTATCCACAGCCCATAAATAAATCTTTGGAACTTCATGGCCAGTATTTGTAAACTTCATAAATTATGCTGAATCATCCCCAATATTAAAGTTAAAAGTCATTGGAATCTAACTCAAATAATTTGATTTATCAATGATTTATGTGTTTACCGGGATTTAGAGATTTGTGGTCATTATTGTATTATTGTGGTCAGTGTGGGAACTGGACGGTTATTGCAATTATAATCGTTTAGATTTGAAGCAATTATACCTATAATTGCATTAAGGGGTTCGGAAGTAGATCTCTCTGAAACTAGACTGCCAACTAAAAATATATGCCAACAAAATATTAGGTAAAACAAAGCACCAAGAAAAGTAGATTGCCAAAAGTAGGTAAAGACTTATTTTAACGGTTTATTTTTGTAAAACTCCTAGGTTTGTTAATTGAATACAAGATCATGGAGCTTTCAAGTGTACCTATATTTAAAAAAAATATATTTTCACAAACTTATCTAATCTTCTAAGTCTATGACTTCTGAGTTTGTTTCGGCTGTTTCTTCTCAGAGTAGTCACGAACGAAACACAGAAACAAAATAGTAAAAACAAAATGACGTGTTTGTTTAGACCTATTTGCAAAATAACCATTATTTAGCAATCAAGTTTTAAAAACAAAAAAAACATTCGGATTAAACCTGAATAGACTTAATTCTGCAAAAAGCCCGCCAAAAGGTGGTGTGGCGGTAGGAAAATTCACGGTATTTGCCGTCGGCGGCGGCAGTTAGAAAGCGCACTGGCCATTTATAATAAAAACTACAGGGAAAACATTATTTTAAGAGTAGAACGTAATTTAGAGACTGGAAGAAAATATTCTTATTCATTCTTTAGAATTTAATAGGTTGGTAATATTAAGAACTTGAAGTATCTGAAGTTGTTCGAAACTTCGAAAGAAAGTTTCACATAACTATGTACCTATGTATCTACTGTAGGTACCAGAAATGGTAAAAATGAGGATCCCATAATGTAAGTATATTACATGGATGTACTTACCACCCACCTATTTTTACCTACTCATATTATGATGTTTTGATTTGATGAAAATCCTTGTCATGATTGCTTTGTAACCTACATAACAGATTGATTACAATTCTTCCTACTTAAAAAGCGATAACAATCACGTCAGATGTCATCAAAGAAAAAAATCAAATACAAAAATGATTTCTGCCTCTCATAATAAAATTATCAACGATCAAATGCTCCAAACAACTTTAAATGGCATAAAATCAAATAAAAACGGGCGATACACAAATAATACCGTTTTAAACGCACCACTTGTGTTAAACAATAGGTTATATTGGCGCCAAAACCGGGTGCGTTCCCGCCACTTGACCATCTGTTAGTTTTTTATTCGATGTTATGGCAATGGCAATGGTTGGACTGGGTTCAGCTTCAAGAATACATTGAATTTAACCTTTTCTTCATTTCAATAAATTTTTAAACTGTAAAAATAGACAAAGAAAATTTTGAAGAAAGGTACTTAAAAGATTCTGTAAAAGAAAAATCTGTCATTTGGCTATTCCCGGATGCCTTGAATGATGGCAAGAAAGAAAACGTTGCGATATAAAAACTCGTACTTCCTTACTATGTTACGGAGCTACTGCAAAGTAATCATACACTATTTTATTTCATTAAAATATGATAATAGGTTTCCCTTAGATGGCTAGGCAAAGGTAATATTAACTGAAGACCCAGCATCTTCATAAATCGGAGAGTAGACCTACTCTCCGGTAAGTAGGTCAGAGAATAATCGTGTGGCAAGTTTTGGCTAGTTCTTGTTGGTTTTCGCCGTATTTTTGCATTAATAGTCGCATTCTAAGACTTCAGGCGTGACCGGGATTTCAGGCGTAATGTTATAGTTTCGTAGATCATCTGTCGGTAATCCGTCGGCTGTAAACTAAGCCATTTATACAAACTCTTTGACTAAAAAGGAAGGCCTTTCTAACTTACTAATTTTACTACGGTTAGTAGGTACTTAATTTTGGGTCATAATGGCTCTTGGTGTTATTCAAAGTTTAGCCAACGCAGCCAAATCTACTGTTTATAACAAAGCGGTACTGTGACCGTTTCTTATCTCAATTAAAATAAGTTTTGTTAGTGTTCCTCGAATAACAATTAACAATACGCATTAAGGAACCTCGTGTTACACTAAACATAACAAAGAGTCAGATGTCTGGGTGTCAGCAGAGTTGTTTTAACTGTTGTTAGTGAGTACAGGGGCTTCATTAAGTTCTACCGCAAATGTGTAACGCACAGGTGTTGGAAGTTATAACTAGCTGTAGCATCTAGGTATCTACTTACTTCACTACTACTGGTACTTACTTAAGAATTCGTTTCAAATAGATCAGAGGCACTTTTGGACATATATATAAAGATGAAGTTACACTCTGTCCAGCCATAAGGCATAACTGTGAGAGCGAAAGGACTATAGTTGCCTGTTCCAAAGCTTAGCTATCTCTATGGAGAAAGAAACTCCATGGGCATCTGGACATTCTTTTAGAATGAAAATCATCATGATCTTATTGCCCTTTCCCCATTCTACTTGGTGTCGGAGCAACACTTCTTCCATCCTCCTCTCTTTTAAATCAAAATACAGTTGCATTGTTGAGGAAATGATATTTAAGTCCCAAAAAAGGTGCATTAGGGCTATGTTCGGTCTAAAGGTTAACGATAGTTGCAAACCATATTTTATTGAACACAATATTTTAAGTTTACCTTCCTTATTTAGGTATATATGAAGTAGTTAATTTTGTACAAACTAATCTTAAATTATTTAAAAAAAATTGTACGCCACTCTTAAATGGCAAAACATGTAGCTAGGTACATCTAATTTATTTATAAGTCCTGTATACATACTACTCATGTTTTTACAAAATAAATACCTATATCTTTATCTTTGCAATACCTTGGGTTTCATCGCCTCGTCGAGTTATATCAAATCCCAGCCAGCGCACGTGACAGTAAGGCCAGGAGGCCAAGGGTTAGAAGCGTAACCCAAGGGAATCATGGCACAAATATTTTCGCTTTCCGACAGGTGAGAGCTTGGTATTAACAAAAAAAAACCTTGAACTAAACATCGGATAGAGTCAAGAATTTCCACAATGACCAGTTCGCTGCTTGCCAGTATGCCAATGTGATCGCAGATTCATTCAAAACTCAGACCTACATTCAGTCAAAAAAGTATCGGGAATGGATGATTTGTTTATGGTTCCAAATTCAATATTTTGTGTTAGATTGGCACAACTGTTTTCCGTTTTGGCGCGGAGTTTGAGTTGCATCTCTTATTTAGATTAAATACAGCGCTGTTTTTAGTTAGATCATATCTAGTGTGTATTGCGAATTTCATAATGGACAAAAACATCGAACAAAGAGTTTGTCTTAAATTTTGCATCGCCAATGGAATTTCGTGTTCGGTGTCCCTGAAAATGTTACAGAAAGCTTAAGGTGAATCGACTTTAACAAAAACACGTGCTTATGAGTGGTACTAAGCGTTCAAAAGCGGTTGAGATGTGATGGAAGATTTGCCTCGCTCTGGTAGTTCATCAACGTCTTCAAATGAAATTGACATCGCAAAAGTGAAGGAAATAGTGACGGAAAATCCTCATTCAAGTTTGAGAGAGATAACTGCTGAATTTTCTGTGTCTCACGAGTCGATCCGCACCATTTTAAATAATCACTTGGGTATGAAACATGTTGCCGCACGGCTAGTCCCAAAAGACCTGAATTTTCTCCAAAAACACAATCGCTTATGAGTCGCTGAGACATGCTAGAACGAGTCAATTCCAAAACAACATTCATGAAACGCATTGTTACTGGTGACGAGATGTGGGTTTACGAGTTTAACATGCAAGTTAGTCAACAAGCTTCGGAGTGGCGCCTTCCAACTAAACCGTAGGTAATCGAAAAAACCACGCCAAAGTCGATCAAGTCAAAGTCATGTTGACCGTTTTCTTTGACTATCGTGGTATTGTGCACTCGGTATTCTTGCCGGAAGGTCAAACAGTAAATAAAGAATATTATTTGAGTTATGCGGTGTTTAAGAGACCAAATTCGACGAAAAAGGCCAGATTTGTGGAAAGAAAATTCTTACATTTTGCACCACGACAATACGCCTTCGCACAAGGCCATCATAGTGAACGAATTTTTGACCAAAAACTCAACAAATACCATCGAGCAACAACCTTATTTACCAGATATGGCTCCAGCTGACTTCTTTCTTTTTCTTAAACTCAAATTACCACTTCGTGGCACCCGTTTTCATTCGGTAGAAGACATAGTTAAAGAAGAATTCGCGGCGAGAACTGAACTCAATTCCGGAAAAAGCGTTTAAAAAATGTATTGATGATTGGATTATTCGTTGGCGTAAATGTATCGTTCCTGAAGGAGCATACTTTGAAGGCGATAAAATAACTTTGGATGAATAACTAACATTTTGTATATCGTTTTCCGGTACTTTCTTGACAGACTATTATACTTATCTTCAAAAGATCGAAGTCTTTATTCAGCCAATGCATTCAATAGACCTTTTTGCTACTGAACTACCGATCACAATTCATTAAATTCAAACCTCCACGACAATTACAAACAAATAAAACCTTACCTTTCAAGTTATTAGACAGCAACAATGAATTCAAACAAATTAAACATTATTTAAGTGTAATGCATTTTATTGTCAGCACTTTAGTCACTAGTGAGGGGACGCAGGGGATGTATGGGATTAAAGCATAGCTTGCAATGAAGGGGCGGTTTTGATCGCAGCTCGTCAGGGGGTGAAATTTATAACTGTGGTCAATTGGTGTGTGATGAACGGTTTTATTTATATTTTTGTGTTGTAAGTTTTGGTATTGTTTTAGATATTTATTACCTACTTATTTAATGTTAACTAGAGTTCCAAACTTCTGAGAGAGGTAATAGGATTGAATAGGTATTTCTTATATCGAGCCACTTTTTCCTATTACTCTCATACTAAGTATTATACTATTACTAAACCAAGTATTATACAACTGTCGAATGATATATAACTTTATCTAGATACCTATCTACTTTCAAATTAATGTTTATAATGGTAAACAACCAGACGCAGACCTACGCTGGGCAATGATTGAGTTGATTGCACCCTAAACATCATAATGTGTTGAATAAAAATTGTATTTCCAGGTTTTGTGCCGGATCCGAGTTTGTATTTTGTTTTGGTTTGAAAATGAAATCTTTTGTCGCCATCTGTTGGCACAAGGTGGAAGTTTGTTTCGTTTAACTGCCTTTCAACTGCGTAAAATGGAACGGACCATAATCGTTCAGAAATAAGGAAACTGTAAAGACTTTGGACTGTAATGTATGTTTTTATTAATTATTAGTACCAGTCACGCACTTGAGGGGATTTAATTATTATTTTATGCAAGTTCAGTTAAGAGAGTCGATTTGTTTTTGTTTTAGATATTTCTGTTCTATGATTTTGTACTATGATTAAAATGGAAAAACATTTTTTTTGGTAAGTTGTTGAAGTTGCTGGACTACACGTATTACGTCATCATATTGACAGTAGACAGTGACATTGGACTATGGATTGAGGTTATCAAATCAATTTTCAGGAAATAATCTGCATAATCTTGATAATTAAGACTAAAAGAATGTGTAAATAAGTGATTTTTATATAGAATACTAAGCGTAACTTTATAAAAATGTGGCAGTTAATGCAAATAAACTCTTGTCAGCTCATTAGACAGAGGTAAATATTAGTAAATAAGTTACAACTTGCTTAGACAAACAAACATGAATTGTACTGACACACTTACATAAAACTTTTCTTTCAGATTACTAACAACTAAAAGCAATGTCTACTTCGCAAATCATATGAAAAGTAAGCCGTCAAATGTCGTAAAACGATACTTTTCTGAAGTCAAAACATCGTCGGAAAAAAATGCAAAGCCTGGATTGTTATTGCTTTGTAGCCCATGGAAGTTATGTACTGGTGTCAGTTTAGCGCTCGGAGCTCGTTATTTGTTGAGCAATGGCCCAGCGTACTGCAAGGCCGTGAAGGCTCCTTCTAGGATAATACAGCGAAGGCCAAATGTAGAGGAAGATACTGCAAAATTTGATTGGGAGAAATTTCTTTCCTATCTCCGGCCACATAATCTGCTGTTAGCTGCTGCTGTTGCGGTAAGTTCCTACTGATTTTTGCAATTCTGGTACTCATAACATTTATTAGAAGTATGTTTTTCTTTGATTTGACCTTGCTTTGAAAGTTAATTATTTTCTGTAGTCATGCTAATTAAGTTAGGTTTCTTTATCAGCTAATCTAGTTATTGTTTGTTCTAATCTTGATTAAGATCTGTATTTCGTAAGTTATAAAATTTAGCTCTTGGTTAAGAACTACTGAGAAAAAAAATGTCACTAGTTTCATGGAATTAATTGCTGGTGGAACTAGTGAGAATGATCTAGACTACCTACTAGAAAAAGAACTTTTACATTTTATTAGAGTCTTCAGATGACTCTTAAACTGAGTGCCTGATGCAGCCAGTTTTATCCTGCAATATTCTAATAACATAGTTTGTTACATTCAAATTGATTAAAAAAGTTTCTTAATGGAGAAATTTTTATTATAAATTAATTTTACCTACCCTTCTGTGTAACACTTCGGAGATTACAGGTATAACATTATGTGTTTACCCCACATCTAAATAATTATGCATTCTCCCATTCCAGTCAGCATTAATGGTAGCATTTCTCAATGTGTACATCCCAGTGTTGCTTGGAGAAGTGGTGAATGTCCTCGCAAACCAGAGAGGGATCCCTGGCGCTGACTTCCTGGAGAACATCAGGGTGCCTGCGCTTAAACTCATGGGATTGTACCTGGGGCAGGTGGATTATTTGAATATTGGTTTAACTAAACAACACCGTAAACACTGTCTAAATAATTATTGTACTGTTGGAATTTCTCAAAGTGCATTGCCTTCAAATACCATTGAAATATTTCCCATGCCTTTAAAGTTGTCTTATAACCATTTGGTGTGTTGATTCCACATTGGCATCTCACCCTAGTCATACTAACTCAAACTCAAAGTGTTTATTTATACATGTATACAAATAAATAACATTAAAGTGTCTGTTTGTATGAAGTTCAAAACAACAGCTTTTTAATGAATGCATATGAAAGTATATACTTATAACAAAAAAAAAACATTTTTTTTAATGTTGCCTGTCTGCCTCTATGTTCTGGCTAATCTACGAATCGGCTGGACCGATTATGACAGGACTTTTACTGAGTGATATCTGATGTTAAAAGATTTATTTTAGGAAAAAGATTAGCGTTACATGCATAATGAAAACCCATGAAGTTGCAAACAAAATAAATAAAGTTCAAATATATGTAGAAGTCATATTTTTTGTAAATTTCTCGCGGTTGAAGTTTGCGGGCAACAGCTACTGTCAAATAAAACATTTACGAGTTTGAATAGTCAAGCAATCAGAAGCTAGTAAGTACCACATCCCGAAGAGTACATTCCATAGGCCGCCAATATTTAATTTTACTTTTTTATTTATTTATCCTACTTTTTCAGGCATTTTTCACATTCATGTACATCCACCTGTTATCGCAAGTAGGTGAGAGGGTAGCTGCTCAGATGAAGCAGGACTTGTTTGAGTCCATCCTCAAGCAGGACATGACCTTCTTTGACCAGGAGAGGACCGGGGAGCTAGTTAATAGGTATTTTTATTGTTTTAATTTTTTATTAGCCTCTCATGTGTCCCACTGCTGGGCAAAGGCCTCCCCTTTCTCCTTCCAAACCTCTCTGTCTGGTGCGATATCTGCCATTTCTGGTATTTTATTTATTTATATTATTATTTTTTTTAACATTTTATTGAGGCTTACAGACTTCTAACAATATAGAATAGAATAGAATATACTTTATTGTACACCAAAATTGAAACAGAACGGTTTTACAAAATTGTTAATTTTATGGTTACAATGGCGGTCTTATCGCTGATAGCGATCTCTTCCAGACAACCTTTGGATGGACTGTACGAACATGAAATAGAAAAAAGGGGGGGTAGTGGTGGGTATAGCAATAATAATTGAAAACCAAATTGCTAATTACAAGCCTCTACCGATAAAGGTATAGGTAGATCACATCTGCCTAGCCTTTTCACAATTATGTTTGGGTTGGCTTCCAGTCTAACCGGATGCAGCTGAATACCAGTATTTTAAATGGAGAGACTGCCTATCTGACCTCCGCAACCTAGTACTGGGTAATACGATACCCCCTTTTTAAGACTGGTTGTCAGATTTTCGGGCCACTGACTACCTGTAACAACTGTCAAAGATCTACAAATGACAGCCGGGACCTCCTTAACGTGCTTTCCGAGGTGTGCATTGTGTGCTTTGACATTTCAGGCTCACAGTGGATGTTCAGGATTTCAAGAGCTCCTTCAAGCAGACAATTTCTGGAGGAATGAGGGCTACTACGCAGGTAATATTTGAATTTATTTATAGTACTGCTTGTCAAAAATCAACGTCGCTTATCTTTGTCATCGTTTCTTGTCTTGAAATTATTTTTTCATAACCATTGCAAGAAAAGAGCTAGGACAGCTGTTTATTTGCAATTCCGACGTTGAAGTTATTTATTACAGACTTTATTAATGCACTGAACCTTAGGAAACCTAAGCTTCTTTTTCACATATTTTTTTTTCTCAAAAACAAAAAGAGAAAATATCTCGTTGCACCCGAAGTCTCGATTAAAACCTTATATGCGAAAAGACAGTTGACCAGACATTCCGCATCCATCTAAAACAAATTAAATAAACTTTTAAATATTTACCCTATGTGTTATCGTGAATGTAAGAAATCTTTAGTAGACTGGCTAAAATGCAAGAGTTACGACATTGAAACTGTTTAACAAAGTATCATGTGATAATTGTGTGGAAAGTGACATATACACACACACACACACCACGCGCGCACACACACACACACACACACACGCACACACGCTCACGCACACGCACACCCACACCCACACACAAACACACACACACACACACCTAGATTTAAGTTTAACTTCTTTGTATGTACACTCCTACATTATTATTGTTTCTAGTTTTAGAAGAGCGGGCTCTCCTAGCACAGGTATTTATCATACTTAAAAGGAGGCCTCTATGTAAAATTATAAATATTGAAGAAGTTTGTAATGTTAACTGAAATAAATTTATCTTATCTTTATATTTACAAGAAAAAATGCAATGACTTATACAATAATAAAGGTTAAATTTTCATTTCCAGGTAGTAGGGTCGTCAGTGAGTCTTCTAGTCATATCTCCGCAACTGACGGGCTTCACGTTACTATGCGTACCATCCGTGGTCATCGGCGGCACCTTCATTGGCTCACTGCTGAGGAAACTATCTAGAGAGGCGCAAAGTCAGGTGAGGTGGTCATTTCTATATCATCGTGTTACCATATTTGATTCGACAGTGTAGCGGCACTACATAAAGTTTTACAGCAACATTGGACAAAAAGTACTACAGCGCCATCTATGACACAAATGAAGAACTAATATCAAAAATCCTAAATCGCGCAGTCAAAGTTATCCGCGACTTAAGAGTAAATCGAAAACTCCGACCACAACTCCACCGGTGGGCTGTAGTCCACCAGACACAACACCCGTCTGCTCGGAGGATCCTTCCTTTTCTTTGGGGGATGAAGTACTTAACACCCTGTCCCTCTTACCCCCGAAACAAAACCTCACTGAAGCAATCACTAGACGTATTCGGCTTTCATTCAGTTCGTGTCGGTAAAACCCCCTGTTCGTTATTTTGAATCATATTTATTCAGCTCGGCACAAATCTAGCAAAGCCGAGCGGCTTTTTAATCATATCGAACGCAACTTGTGTGTACGCCCGTGAAGATCTTATATAAACTCCAAATGGGTATTGATAGGACGGTACAAAGTAACTACAGCAAGTAAGTAAGTAAACAGTAAACTACTAACTGGGTTGTGGAGGTCACATGCATGTATTCAGCTGCATCTGGTTAGACTGGCAGCCGATCCCAAGATAGTTGGGAGAGCCTAGGCGGATGATGATGGATATTGATTGGGTTTTTTCGAGATTTATTTTTTCAATACAACCCCTTTTTTACAACCTGACGACAACGTCATGTTGTAAAAAAGGGGTTGTATTGATGATTTTAGTGATTCTAATTCTATAAATACATGCGTGTTACAGTCGCAAATCATATTTTGTTCGACATAAAGCCTGACACTGACCTGCAAATTCCGAAAACCGTAAGAAAATTTGAATTTCGCGGGCTACCCTTGCGCTTCCCCCTTTTAGGGTTTAGATAGTGATATTTGATCAGTGTTAAAAACGATAAAAAAGGCAAAACTGTGTTGAATTGACAAAATCTGGCGAAAAGCTTACTGTAGAAATAAGAAATGCTTCCAAACCATTACCTCGTTTTGTCTAGACCAAACAAAAAAAAAAACTAAACTTGATCTGTCTTTCCAGGTAGAAAAATCAACCCTGGTAGCAGAAGAAGCGATATCGAACATGCGCACAGTTCGTGCGTTCGCGGGCGAAGAAAATGAAGCTCAGCTGTTTGCGCAGGAGTGCAAGACCGCCGCTGAGATGAATATGGAGTTAGGACTCGGGATTGGACTGTTCCAGGCTGGGACTAACTTGTTCCTGAATGGGTATGTAGTATTCTCATAGATCATATCATATACTTAAATATATCATACTAGCTTATGCCAGCGCGTGGAGTTCGATAATTGACCCACGGGATCGTCCTACCACGATGAAAAGTAGCCTATGTGCTATTGCAAACTATAATCTATCTCTGCGCCAAATTTCATCGGGATCCGTTTAGCCGTTCTGCCGTGTTTGAGTAGCAAACATCCATCCATCCAAACTTTCGCATTTATAATATTAGTATAAGTATATAGAGACATATATCACTTACGAGATCGTAAGTAAGAGTCAACGACACAGAAATATATCTTCTCCATCTCATTCATGTATGCAAGTTTTTGTCAAGAAACAACTGAGGTGTCCCTGACTAAATTCGATAGTACCAGATAAAAAAAATTAAAAAAATCCTTTTGGACTTTACGATACAATTTATAAAAAAAAAATAGAATTAGACACATAAAGGTACTAAAAGAAATATAAAGAGAAAAATTACCGGTATTTTAAGAATGTCTACCTTTTTACCCGACGCAGTCAGAACTATGTGTATTTTGTCAGGGCTTTTTAAATTTAGAATTGGTAACCCTATCTTTGACATGGCAACAATTTTTATTCTTAAAAAATCCAGTGAAATTCTTTTTTTTCCAGCATGGTGCTAGGCACAATGTTTATGGGCGGCCATCTGATGTCCTCGGGACAAATGTCAGCGGGTGACGTCATGGCGTTCTTAGTGAACGCGCAAACTGTACAGCGATCAGTCGCGCAGTTGTCGCTACTGTTCGGCTCTGTGGTGAAGGGTATCAGCGCTGGAGGGCGGGTGTTTGAGGTTAGACCTTATAACTATAATCATAAAGTTGAATGGTTCAACTTGGTGTGCACGGGTCACGCACATTTGTCACTACTGTTCGGGTCTGTGGTGAAGGGAATCAATGGGAATAAATCTTTTGTTAAAATATTTATTCATTTGAGATCCGTGAATCTCGTGTTTAACTATACTTACTGTAATAAAATTCAATTTGTAATATACATAAACGATTACTTTCAGTACATCAACAAGAAGCCAGGAATGGACCAATCAGGCAAGGCTATCATCAAGTACCACGAGTTCCATGGTGACATAGAGTTCAAGGATGTCACCTTCTCATACCCGAGTAGGCCTGAGGCGGTGAGTGACTACTTTCACATATTTTATTGTGTTATACGTATAACCAGCGACCCGCCCCGGCTTCGCACGGGTGTAATGTAGATACAAATGTTTTCTCTACTATAATTTGCATGTATTATACATACAAAATTTCATCTTGAATCACTCTATCTATTAAAAAAAACCGCATCAAAACCCGTTGCGTACTTTTAAAGATCTAAGCATACATAGGGACAGACAGACAGACAGCGGGAAGCGACTTTGTTTTATACTTTGTAGTGATGGGCTGGTGTATGCAACTCCACGTCAGAAGCGCGTATTTTGCGTACGTTATATAAACTCTTTTGCAAAAAAAACGGGCACTTTAGATTTTTTTCTCTACTTCAATGAAGAAGAACAAGAAATAGGTTTTATTAATTTGACGATGTATTGGCATGTTATTTGAAGCATCCTGGCATGATTCTTTACGTTCCAAATTTAAAATTTGAAATTAATAAAAGAAAAATAATGATTATTGTGGATTAATCTAAAATTGCTTTACTAATGGCGCGAATTGCTGAAACGATTTTTAACTGATTACGATATTTTAAAACTTTTTGGATATTTTCTGCAAATTAAACAATTTCTTTTTATATTAAATACCACTTTTTTATATGAGTGATAAAGCGATAAGGGCCGGTAAAATAATAGCCCTACTTGAAGAAGGTTGTTCGCAAACTTACGTGTCTCAGCGGCTAAATGTGAGTCGTTCAACTGTCCAGAGGACTTGGCAACGGTATCAAGAGACCGGTTTGGTTAAAAGAAGACCCGGCTCGGGAAGAAAACGATGCACAGAACCAAGAGATGACCGCTTTTTGGTGAGTCAGGCGTTGCGAAATCGTAAGGCGTCAAGTGTGGACCTTAAGAAGAGCCTTGAAGAAGTAAGAGGAGTAGAAGTTAGCTTGTGGACGGTCAGGAGGAGGCTTTTGGCTGCCAATATCAGGAGTTACCGCCCAGCTCGGGGCCCTAACTTACTCCGTGAGCACCGTGTTGCTCGATTTCAGTTTGCTCGGAACTGTGCTTCATGGACTCTGGAGGACTGAGAAAAAGTATTGTTTTCTGATGAAGCTAGAATCTCTTTGTGTGGAGAGGACCGACGCCGGCGAGTGCTGCGAAGACCACGGGAACGCTATGCGGAAGTGTGTTTCGAAGAAATCACTCCTTATGGCGGAGGCTCAGTTATGTTTTGGGCAGCAATTAATTCGACGGAGCGTACGGAGTTAGTTTTCATAGAAAATGGAACATTAAATGCACACCGGTACATAATGGAAGTCCTAATTCCATATGCACAACCAACATTGACTGCACTTGGGGAAGATTCCATTTTTATGGACGACAATGCTCGCCCGCACCGTTCTGGCGACGTGGAAGCGTACATGCATGAAGTTGGGATCCGTCGTTTAGATTGGCCAGCTCGAAGTCCTGACCACAATCCAATTGAGCATGTCTGGGATGTTCTAAAGAGACGGGTAAGATCAGTGCAACCTACTCCACAAAACATCAGGGAGCTAAAAAGAGTCATTGCAGAAGAGTGGGAACGTATTCCTCAAAACGTTATTAAAAACATCGTGGAAAGCATGCCCAGAAGGATTCAAGCTGTGATTTTGGCAAGAGGTGGTCACACTCGTTATTAGGTTTTTACATTTGTAACTTTATTTAATTAAAAAAAAACGTAAAAAAAGATCATGTCTTTATTGCCGACCACTTCTTATTGTTTGGGCTTGTACATCGGTTTTAAAGAATCCATCGTTTTTTTTTCTTTTAATTGCCCGAATTCACTTCACGCGCATTAATTTACACGATTATAAGTATACAGACTACGCCAAAGAAATAAATTTCATTTAATTAACTCAAATCGACCTTAGAACGTAAATTTCCTTAGGTGCCCGTTTTTTTTGCAAAAGACTGTATTTTATACTTTGTAGCGGCATAGATATAACATAAAAAAGTCCTGTAGTGCCATCTATGATGCAAATGAAGAACTGAAATTATATTACAGCTTCGCGCTATTAGGATCCTCCGCGGGATAAACACATTTAGATAAATCCGACGGTTACTGTCGGGCACTACACCTCCAGACAACCCTCCAGGCACTCCCGGGAGGGGGTTATGCTTTTGGTTGTTATTGAAAAAGCCTGAAATGTGTTAATAAGTCGAGGTCGATATCCAACTTGTTATTAACGCTGACAATTATTATTATTTTTATAGACTGTGTTGAAGAACTTCAATCTGAAGATCCCGGCCGGCAAAACTGTGGCCATCGTTGGTACGTCTGGCAATGGCAAGAGCACAATCGCTAATCTCTTAGAAAGGTAATTTGAATTTACTGTCAAATGAACCAATTCTGTAGACTTTACAGTGGCGGTTTATCCGAAAACAAACCTTATTTGTAACTAGCTGTTGCCCGTAAATTCGTTCGCGTGGACGAATTTTCATACAAACTTTTAACCCCTATTTTAACCCCTTAGGGGATGAAGGATTTTCGGAAGAAAATCCTTTCTTAGTGCACACTTACGTCATATAAGGAACGTTTGCACAAAATTTCATGTTTCTAGACCCAGCGGTTACAGCTGTGCGTTGATCGATCAGTCAGCCAGTCAGCTTCTTACTTGATATAGATAAGTTTATGTGCGTAGTTCTACTATCGACTGTGATCAAGCTTATCATACGAATAAGAACATTAACATTATTCAAATAAGGTTCATTATCGGATGAGTATAAGTTTCCTCTATAGATTTTCCTTCTTTTCTTTACCTCAAAACGCAAACTTTCTTAACAGCAAAAAAAAAACTCCAATAGTTTTTATAAGATTTAATCAAAATAACAGAACACATCATGAGGAAGCGCGAAAATAAAATTAGCCGTTCCATACATTTATGTTCGCATTATTTAATTTTTTGTTCGATTTCAGTTTTGCTCCCAAAGTAAAAGTTATTGGTTATGATATGATAATACTTATAGTTTCAACTACTACTGAAAATCTACAGGTTCTACGATGTAGATGCTGGTAAAGTGACAATCGACGGCATAGATGTACGAGACATGGACGGCAAGTGGCTCCGTGGTCGAGCGATGGGCATCATCAGCCAGGAGCCGGTGTTGTTCGCTACCAGCGTCAAGGAGAACATCCGGTATGGCCGCCCTGAAGCCAGCGATGCTGAGGTAAGAAACCGATTGTGGTAATAATTTCTAGATGACGTAAAGTACACGGTGCAATAAACATAATTAACCATGGATAGCTGAAAAACTTCAACGCGTTGCGATGCGTTTTGTATCAATTTGGACCCAGGGTCCATAGTTACTTGTCTGATAACCGAGAAACGTTTTCTATTTATGTGTCCCGCATTGCGTTTCAATCAGCAACACAGTACCATTGACGACGGATATACATATGAAGGTGGAAAATATCTGCAGTTCCATACATTTTGACCATGTAGGTATTGCACTTTTGTAGGAAACAGCAGATTTTTTCACATAGAAATTTGTCATCGGTTTAAAACCGGATGAAAAATTTGTATGTGTGTTAAGTGAGTGAGGAGTATGTGTGAGTGTATGTGTGGGTGGATGTGTTGGGTAGGGGAGGGGGGTGAATAGTATGGGTTAAATAGGCTATTTTGGGACAGCAAGCAGTTTTTCTGTTTCTTCATAATTTAACTCCCGGAGCCAATTGCTTAGTTTAATCTTGCATTGGGTTTTGGAGAGGTTAAAAATTGGGAGTATCCTATTATTATATTCTTATTATTATTATTTGTTTATTTTAAATAAATAAATAAATACAATCACAATCAGAAAGAAAGAAAGAAAGAAAAGAAGAAAGAAAAAGTATTTATTGGTCTCGCACTGGACAAAACAAGGTGGTATTTTGAAAATAGAACGAAGATTAAAAAAAAAAGAAAACTTCAAAACAGATTAAAATAAAACTAACTAGACTGGTCCTGTACGAGGCCAAAAGGCACCTATTTCAGCATGGTGCTGTAACATTAAAAAAAGTCACAGCGCTGGTATTCTGATAGGGCCCAAAGTGATGCCACGGTCATTTAATAATAATAATAAAGGATGCGATTCGAGAATATCGGTTCATGTCGCCCGAACTTAGACCGCGCATACCGCGTTTGCCCATGCATAACAAAAATAGGGCGCTGGTGGCTGTTCTGGATTCGCAGTTGTCAAACTATTTTGATAACTGCGAAGACCTCACTGATGCTCACTCAATCCTGTATTGTGCGGCTGTAGCGGCATGTCGTGTAGCTCATGTCAAATTTTTTGATGACAGAGCTACACGACCTAAGCCAGCCGTACCAGCATGGCAGTACAGGATTGAGCGACGTATTGGGGCCAGAGCACTCATCGGCAAACTAATCTCCTTCAGGGAGGGCAATACGCGCCCTAGAGTGATGCGCTTTGTGAGGCGGGCGTTCTCGGGGACTGATATTAGTCCTCGAGACTATATCTCCCGTGTCACAGAGCGCATCGACTTCCTGAAGCAGAAAGTGTATGCATGGGCGAACCGTATTCGTAGGTATAAGCGACGGGTGGAACGATACACTCAGAATCGCACATTTCAAAGAGATGAAAGGTGGGTTTATAGGACTTGGGAGCGACCGGACCAAGGTGTGGCTGACACACGCCTGCCGGATGATGACGTCATGACTTCGTTCTGGCGCAGCATCTGGTCGGTGCCTGTCAGCCATACCGAGGGTGAATGGACTCGGGAGGTTGAGCATGCGTGTGATCCAGTACCAGAAATGGGGGCAATCTCTATCAGCCCCCAAGAGGTAGCTCGTGCAGTCCGTCCGTTACCAAACTGGAAATCCCCAGGACCGGACAGGCTGCACAACTTTTGTTGGATCAAATGGTTCCAAAGATCGCACGCTCGCCTGGCTTCCCTGTTCCAGTCAGCCTTAGAGTCAGGGTCGCTGCCCGAGTTCCTGACAACAGGTATAACCCACCTGCTCCATAAATCGCGTAATACTGCGGAACCCAAAAATTATAGACCGATTACCTGTCTTCCAACAGTCTATAAAGTTCTTACATCCATCTTGAGAGCTAAAATTAGCGAACACATTAATGAAAATTCTATCATGTCCGCTTCTCAAAATGGATGTAGGAACGGGTCCCGTGGTACTAAGGAGCTACTCCTCATTGATATGGCCATTAGCCAACAGGTTCGCCGTTCCCGAAAGGATCTGTCAACATGTTGGATAGACTATAAGAAGGCCTATGACTCGGTGCCACATACATGGCTCATGAGGGTGCTAGAGTTGTATAAAGTTGATTCAACTCTGCGCACCTTCCTGATGTCGTGTATGGGGCAATGGAGGACAGTCCTTCGCTATCCAGAATGTCGGCAAATCCAGAGGAATAGCGAGCCGATAAGGATTGAGCGGGGTATATTTCAGGGTGATAGTTTGAGTCCACTTTGGTTCTGCTTAGCCTTGAATCCTCTTAGCACGCTGCTGGAGGATTCAGGTCTAGGTTATCGGTTGAGGAGAGGTGGTCAGGTTATATCTCACCTCCTTTACATGGCCGACCTGAAACTCTTTGCCCCCAACGATTTGCAACTGATGGAACTACTGAAGGTAACTGAAACTTTCAGTAGCGCCATCAGGATGGAATTTGGTGTGGACAAATGTGCGGTCATGCATGTAAAGCGAGGGGAGATTGTGGAATCTGTGGGAACCCAACTCTCGGATTCCATAAATCTTAGATCCCTTTCAGCAACCGAAACCTACAAGTATTTGGGTATGTCGGAAGCGCTGGGCATCAATGTAGCTGACATAAAGCAATCGTTGAGGGAGCGCTTCTTTGGCCGCCTGAGAAAAGTATTGAATAGTCTTTTATCAGGCGGGAACAAGGTGCGTGCCTTCAACGGTTGGGTCATGCCGGTTTTGATGTACTCTTTCGGCATACTCAAATGGACACAAACAGAACTAGACGCCCTGGATAGGAAGGTCCGTACATTGTTGACGGCATATCGAATGCATCACCCACGATCTTCGGTTATGAGACTGTATATCCCGCGGAGGTGCGGAGGTCGAGGCTTTTTAAACGCTAAGACTTTCCACAATCGCGAGATATGCAGTCTCAGGGAATTTTTCCTAGAAACCGACGTGGGGATGCATCGGGATGTGGTCGCGGTGGACAAGGGCCTCACCCCGCTCTCCTTGGCTAAAGAGAACTGGCGCAAACCTGTAGTACTTGACACTAACGACCGCAGGGAGGTATGGCAGAGTAAGGAGCTCCACGGACGCTTTTTCCGGGCCCTTCATGGGCCCGATGTAGACCTATCAGCGTCCGTAGCCTGGCTACGTTCCGGTGACCTCTTCGGAGAAACCGAAGGTTTTGTCTGTGCAATTATGGATGAAGTTATGATGACGAATAACTACCGGAGATTTATTGTGAAGGACGGCACGGTTGACATATGTCGGGCATGCCACCGTCCGGGCGAATCAATTCGTCACATTATCTCCGGGTGTTCTCGTCTAGCTAACGGTGAGTACTTGCATAGACACAACCTTGTAGCCAGGATTATCCATCAGCAACTTGCTCTAAAATACAACCTTGTGGAATCGGAAGTGCGGTACTATACGTATGTGCCCGACCCAGTTCTCGAAAATGGCAATATCACACTGTACTGGGATCAATCCATCATCACTGACAGGACTATTGTGGCCAACAAGCCTGACATAGTGGTGGTGGATCGATCAGAGCGGCGCGCAATGATTGTTGACATAACGGTCCCGCATGACGGGAACCTCGTGAAAGCCGAGAAAGATAAACAAATCAAGTATCTTGACTTGGCTCGCGAGGTTGTCGACATGTGGGAAGTGGACACGGCGATCATTGTGCCGATAGTCGTTTCAGCCCATGGCTTAATTGCCAAGAGCCTCGACCAATACCTGAGGAGGCTCTCGTTAGGCGGCTGGATCAAGGGCTTGATTCAGAAAGCGGTACTCCTGGACACGGCTCGTATTGTTAGGAGGTTCCTCTCTCTGGAGCCCTGACCGCCGGTAGCTTGGACCCTGTTCCCGATACCGGTGGGCTACTATTTTTTATATTTTTAAATGTTTTTTTATTTTGAATTTTATATAGGAATATTTAAAAATGTAATTAGTAAGTAAGAAAAATAAATAAAGGAAAAAATAAATAAACAGAACACACTCACAGAAATTTGTCATCGGTTTAAAACCGGATGAAAAATTTCCATGTGGTTCAAAATGATGTACTAAGTACGTGGTAACCGGTAGTGCGTTAGTGCGTCGGTATTACTTCCACCCTGTATGTGGGCATGGTGTCAGTTATCAATAAAACTGGAATCGACCATAATTACATTGATGGATATTCAACATTTGGGCGAGAGTTAAAATTACAATTGTGCCATTCATATTAATAATTAGTATTGATAGTTAGATATCATTTACACTAGTCTACAGTGAAAAGTATCCGAAATAATTTAAACTATTTTTTGTTCGTCTATGCATGCTGAATACAAATTGCTAAGTAATATTCATTAATTTAGTAGTAGGGTAAGTAGGTATGTTGATGTGCCCATAGTAGTCAAAAGTTAAGATTACCAAACAGTTAAAGTGTTAAAATGACACCTAGAATCTTATTTTATAGCAAAATGTGTGAATAATCCCGGTTTTTGTTCTTACCTACATTTTTGGTTAGGCGAAATTCGGCGAAATTCAGGGCAAGTAGGGCGTTTCAAGCTAGGCAGATTATTGCTGGACTGTGTGCCGAGATGTTCTAGAAGTAGAATATAAATTCAAATATGTTTATTCGTTTGTTTGTAAGAGAGCAGTGAAAAAAAACACGTCGCAATTCTGATTCTGAACTTTTCAAATCGGATTTGTTGTTTCTAACTTTCTACTAAATTAAAACTAATTTTGAAATATTATTATTAGTTTTATATTCAGAATGAACAAATTGATTAAAAAATCGATTTAACCTGAAGAATACTTTTTCAAAGTCGAAATTTGTAGACCAGTGATATTTTTCGGGCCTCCAAACTCAACAAAAGAACTGTAGGAGAAACTTAAAAATAATTTGAATATTTAATATTTTTTTGAATATCATACTAACTATCCGGACACAATTTCCAGGTGTTCCGTGCAGCGGAAACAGCCAACGCTCACAACTTCATTCAGAACTTCCCCGACGGCTACGACACGCTGGTGGGGGAGAGAGGGATGTCCCTCAGTGGGGGGCAGAAGCAGAGGATAGCGATCGCCAGGGCCGTGCTCAAGAACCCACCTGTGCTTATCTTGGATGAGGCTACTAGGTATGTGAAAATATGATAAGAAAATACTTTCTATGACCATCATTCTCCTGCCTTCATCCCAATTTATTTGAGGTCTGTCCATGTTTTTTTTTTCCAAAAATGCTTCCTTAACATGGTAGGCATGGTTCGGTACAGCCTGGCGGGCAGATTGAATACAATTATGGTTTTGTATTGATACACGTTCGGGTAAAAGAGGCTCACCGTAGTTCAATTCGTACTGAGCTGGCCCGAACATGATTCAGCGATGGTGGATGCCGAACGGAAAGAAAGCCGAATATTTGTAGTAATTGGTTCGAGTTTTCTTATGTGCCGACCGGTTTGTAGCCATTAATACGCCGTGTGTGCGTTACCGTGAGCCGGGCCTAGCCATGGCTTTACTGGCTTCGCTTCACACATGGTGCTAACTTTGCTTTGTGAAGAAGCCTCCATAGTACTTCATGTATGTCGCCCTGGTCGGGTAAAAATCGGTCCTGAACAAGAGCCACCCATTTTACTAATTGTTTGTATGTTCTATTGCGCAGTGCCCTGGACTCAGAAAGCGAGAAGTTAGTGCAAACAGCACTAGAGACTGCCGCTAAGGGTCGCACAGTGCTAGTCATCGCGCATCGACTGTCCACCATCATGAACGCAGACCTTATTGTAGTACTCAACAAGGGAAATGTTGTGGAGGTAAGAAAGAACATTTGAGCATTCTCGAAGGTTGAATTCTACTATGTAATGTATACACGCAGAAACTTCTAACAAGTGTTTGTCTCCTACTGTATTGATTAACGTTTTCACCAACATAGTATTTTGCTAGAAATACTATTACGAAATAGTTCTTATTAGTAGAAACTTTTTATTTTACGAGAAAATTGCTTTTGAATGTTGCTTAATGTTGCATATACTCGTAGTGTTCGTCTCACTGTACATGTACAGTTACGAGCACCAATATGTATACACTTTCCAAGAAATTTTCGAGAGAAATAACGATTGTATCTTATAGATAGGATCTATTTCATAAAAATATGAGTTCCAAAATGCTGTGTTCGTAACAACATGAAAGGAAATGGCTAAATGGAAGTATGGACGACTGCCCCAGCAATGTGTAAACATGGAACTTTGCAATATGTAATGCTGAATAGCTGAATATTAGTATTTCATTTGAAAAAAGTTTCAAGAACTTTTCATATCTTTACAATCCTGAAAAGAAAATCGTGTAACTCCTACGTCAATAGGTATAAAAAAACTGCAAACAAATGACATATTGCTATGAACTTTTACCTAGGCGTTTGGATATTTCTGCAATGATTTACGATATTTTTGACTATCGACACATCCCGATTTCGCACGGTGGTACGTGAGTATACATCTACAAAGAGGTAATTACGGGCTTTCTACAATCCACGCAAAAATCACTCCCGCCCGCGTTTATAAATATAATAAGTATAATAAAGTGGAATTGAGTAGGTAAAGTCGATTGTCACTTTAAAAACAACCCCATTTTCCGAATCAAAACCCTGTGAAAACATAATAACAAGCAACTATACAGGACACCGAATTGGACGCCTTAGTTTCAGAAAAACCTGTTATCAAAAATCGATTTAAGTACCTACAGTTTCATTTGACATTCTGCAAAAGCGATAAGACCCCTCCCTAGCTTGCAGTTAGTGTTATTTCCCCTTGACCTTGTCATGTAAATCAAAAAGCAAATAATATACTTTTTATGTTTAACGTTCACGAAAGTTCTAGGAAATTATTAAACACTAAATAATTCATGAATGATTTTTTAAATATTACGAGTTAATGTGAGATTCCTATACATGCTGGGGGCAGTCATTTAGCCATCTCCTTTTAACCAGAACAGTAAGAGAAAATCACTTTTAAAAGTTTCTAAGTGTTTACATATTGGTGCTCGTGACTGTACCTGTGTAAATTATCTGTTTATATTTCCCGAAGACAGTGGTTTATAGTATACCAATATTTCGTTACTTATATTTAGGACTCCTGTGAGGCGTATTACACACTTTTTCTTTCTTTTTTAATCCAATTTTGTTTAGGGGCTTTTATCAAAGATATTTCAGCACCATCGTATCCTTTTACATTAATTGGCTAACTTTAATAATATTAGTTTATAAAATTACTTAATAGCTAATGAATTAGAGTTATTAGTGGAGGAACATAATTAAATGGCACAACTTTTTAATAATCTCTAATCTACAGATGAGATGGATTGGATTATGCCTAAATCAAATTTATTTATTTTAAAATCCTTTACGAATAACTCGCGTTCCAATGCGTTCCGAGCACAATCCATCAGCAAATGTTCTACATCTTCGATTTGATCGCAAACTGTGCAATTAAGAAAACTTTTTCTTGACCTTATATTATTCAACCACTTTAATAACAAAAAATCGTTTTATGAATGTTCTTTATTGACTATACTACCTTCTTTTTTCCAGATGGGAACCCACACTCAACTCAAGAAACAGAAAGGCTTTTACTGGAACCTAATAAAACAGCAAGATCCGGAGGAAACGAGCAAGTTATTATGAAATGACGTTTAGTAGCTAAACTATAGAAAAGTGTAGTACAAATTGTTGTAGTGTGCCTACCCTAGAAGGAGTAGAAAGTATGAAGGTATACGACGCTTGATATGAATTGGAACTAAGGCCAAACACGAAACGATTCCAACCAAATTAAATTAGCTAGAGAAATTCTGCAGACGTGTTTTAAATATTTGGTTCCAAGTCAAATCAACTGTTAAAAAAAAACTATTTATGTAATTAGATATTTATTGATACACGACACAAGGCTTTAAGCAGTGCAATTTAGGATACAGTTCTGCTGGCTCATAGTTGAAATAAGCATAAACATATTATGACAAATTAACCATAGTACGTCAAACGTAGTTACCTTAGACAGTAAAGTTATATAGAAACGTTGATATAGTGTAACTAAGAGGGTCATAGATATTTGCGGTTTTTGTCTGTTTTGACTTAACTTAGGTGATACCTAAATGAATGCGCTATTGGATTTTCAACGCTCGGGTCAGTGCGGAGACTTGAAATTACAACAGTGGCTACAATAGTACAGTTCGTTATATTCTCTATTTTAGCTACTCTCCTTTCGCAATTATGTTGGAAGAGATTTCTTTAGAAATAAGCATCACCTTTGTACGTATTTTTCTGATCTATTCTTCTTCTCTGTATTTAGTGTATACATCATCATCTGCCTAGCCTTTTCCCAACTAGGTTGAGGTCGGCTTCCATTTTAACCGGATGCAGCTGAATACCAGTATTTTACATGGAGCGACTGCCTATCTGACCTCCTCTACCTAGTTAATACTGGGTAATACAATACCCCTTGGTAAGACTTGTTGTCAGACTTTCGGGGTCACTGATTACCTTTAACGTAACGATTGTCAAAGATCTCAAATTGACAGCCGGGACCAACGGCTTAACGTGCTTTCCGAGGCACGGAGGAAACTCGGTATGTACGGGTGGTCACCCATCAACGGACCAACCCAGGCAAACGCGGCTTAACCTGACGATCGACCCGAGCGGCTGTTATTATGAAGTCACGAGCTCCTCCTATTTAGTGTGTACATAAACTGTTTAATAGAATAAAATAAATCAATATATCTAAATATATTGATTTATTTTATTTTTATTAAACAGTTTATTAAGCGACACCCAAATGAATGCCTAAGCATTCATTTGGGTGTCGCTTAGTCTTTGTAAAAACGGGCGATTTTTTGTTCGTTAGAAAAGCCTGTACTGTAGCCGTAAGTAATTAAGTAATGAATTGCCTTAAATCAATTCTGTTGTTTAAATAATTATGTAATATTGTTTTGTATATTTATGTATTTTAGCAAAAGTTTCGGGTAATTTAAGGCTGAGATCAGTAAACGTTACATAACATGTGTTTTTTTAAACATCTTTTCGTCAGTGGGACAGTTGTGTGACATTGACAGAACGTATGCTTAGCTAAAGTGCTATGTAACGTTTAAATATCTCGGCCTCAGATGTTGTCTCTTTGTTAGTAAAAAAAAAAAATACTATACTACCTCGTTGGTCGAGTGGCGCTAGTGCGACTGCTGAGCATGAAGTCTTAGGTTCGATTCTCGGGTCGGGCAAAGTGTTATTGGGTTTTTCCATCAGGATTTTCTCAGTAGGAGCCTCGGAGTCTGGATTTGTGCCTGATTGATGGCAATAGGGTCGCTTCTTATTACATGGGACTCAAAACATAACTGGTGAAATGTGGGTGTACTATTACGTACACATCTGCCTAACCCTTCGAGGATTTCAGGCGTGATGTTATGTTACGTATGTTATGTTGTAAAGAAAACCTTTAAAAAGCAGTTAGCGACATTGTATTATAGTAAAAATGCGAGTAGTTGTCCTATGTAGTAAGTAATAAAAAAATAGATAAATAAAATCATGTTAACTATTAATAAATTCAAGCGAATGTGAACGCCGAGAATTCTGCTGCACCTGTTACGCGCCCGCGTTGGGGTGACGTCTGTTGTCGAAGAGCCGACGACGCGGACTGACTGACGGTTGGACAGTTGTCGACCAGGCAAGGTGACGCCGATCCAGTGACGAATTGGTACGGATGCAATAAAAATAAGTCTTCTTTCTTTATCGTGTGGTTAGTGCCTAACCCAGTGTCAGAGTTTTTATGCCGCCCATGGGCCTCTGACTTGGCTTTACATGCCGTCGAGAATTATTTCTCAGGCGTGCTGGTTTCCTCACGATGTTTTCCTTCACCGAAGCAAGTGATAATCATACAATACGCACACGCTTCCGAAAAATCAGAGGTGCGTGTCTTGGGTTCGAACTCAAGACTTATGACTTGGCTGTCCAACGGTCATACCTATTACTGCTTATAAAAATAAGTGCATAAACGATACAGCTGGTACAATACTAGTTCTGGAACAGCCATGTAGCATTACATGGCTGTTCCAGCACTTGTATGTCACTGACAGGGAAGCATTGTTAGTAAACATTTGTATAAAGATTGTGATGAGGAAGGTAACTGAAACGAATGGCGCTAGCATAGTACGTCCCTGGAGTCGTCATTGGTAGAAAATCTGTTAATTATTTATTTATTCAAAACCAACTTGAATTTACAGTTATAAACGCCACGAACAGAATGGTCAGTAAACAAAAAATACTTAAAAAGGTTCAATTATTTAAAAACTAGATAAAAATATAGTATGTTAGAAAACTTAAAAAAAAAAATTATTTCTTTATTAAAATAACCAACTTGTATTAACAGCTAAAAACAACATAATACAAGTTCATGTCATGTTATTTTTCAAAATAGCGTGTCTTCATTGGTTACATTGGGACCTAGCTAAGGACGCGCCATGTACAATGAGCTTTGACACACCTTCCGCTTTGAATTAAAAAAAAAAAACAGGTGGTGGAGTTAGTTCTGATTCAGGTCACACGCCAGAATATGACATGGTATTATGGACCCTTCACGAAGCCGTCAACCAAGAATTCTGTACATCAAACTAAGTAACTACGCAAAAATTATTGCTGGCAAACGACATTTTTTGGGGTTATAAATCACGTTTTACGGTAAAACTCAATGTAACGCACTCCAAACATTGTGCAGATGGACGCATCGAATAGTCATCGGGTCAGGGACGGATTTAAAGTACAGTTATTAAAAATAAAAAATTTGAAAAAGTTGGAACTTTAACCTCCAATGTCTCCGTAACTAGAAGGTTCCCAGGTATGGTCCAGAACAAAAAAAATATCGCAATGACGTGGAAAAGAAGTACCTGTCGGCTTCGTTCAGGGTCTATGTACACCCTGTATACAACAACAATGTTTTGTTTCTATTTATTGTTATCTAGTGGCTACCCTAAGTGCTCGTGATTAGGTGTAAGGATATTTATTTTAAATAAGCAATAAATAATGTATTGTTAGTCGGCTAATGATTTTTATTAGGGAAGAGGATTTTTACCCGACTGTGGCGGAGCCAAAATGAGGGTATGGATTGTAGGTACTGACTTGTGTTGGGTTCGCTGATTTTTCCAAAGGGTTTTGTAGTTAGTCCATTTTTCATCAATTCATGGATTTAAGAATGTTGTCAATATGTGAATTTAATCGGTTGATTAATAGGTTTGAATTTGAATTTATGCTTATCTTCCATTTTGATACTAAAAAGCTAAGATTTATGTATGTCGCTAAAATTGGATATGACAGAAAATTAATATTGTTTGTTAACGACGAAATCAATGACAAAAAGGGCAATCAATGCTTAAAATGCAAAGGGATTAAAAAAATACAAAATGAAAATGCAAAACATTTGTGGTTATAAAATTATGTATTTATAGTGCTTCCACAGTTGATATACCTCTGATTTGAATCGCTGCATAAATCAAATTGAACTTTATGATTAGACGTAAGATTGTTGTTAAAGAGCTGACGTGCAGATTTGTAACGATATAAGACAGTCGTTATTTGGTTTGGATTTGGTAAAGGTTTTATAATGTGTGAGTTTGTAATCATGGTTTGATGAAAATATCAAGAGAGAATAAAATGTTGTTACCAATATTGTGTTTTATTATATAATTGACGTACTTCCATACAAGCATTCGTCCCCTAATTACCACCTTTAGGGATGAATTTAGAATATCCTTTCTGAGTGCTCACCTTCATTATAAAAGCACTCTTGTGCAGGATTTCATGATAAAAACAAATGTCATACATTTTCTGTGAATTCCGTTCCAAAGAAAGATCAAAAAAGAAAAGAAATAAGAACAAAGAAAAAAAAAAGAAAAAAGTCAAAGTGAAAGATCAGAGTCATCATCTGCCTAAACTTTTCCGAACAGGTTAGGCTCGAAGTCCAGTCTAACTGGATACAATATGGACCAGTATTTTACATGGAGCTACTGTCTGTTTGACCTCCACAACTCAGTTACTGGGTGATAGGATACCCCCGGGTAAGACTAAAAATTAAGACTAACCTTTTGACCGCCACGGTCGGCTATAGCCGACAGATGAAAACTACTTGAAAAATGTCGTTTTCTTGTGACGGTGGCATGTTGAGCACTTTTTCATTTGTCGGCTATAACCGACCGTGGCGGTCAAAAGGTTAAGGACAGGAACATAAAAGTCAAAATCCAAGGAAATTTATTATTTATTGCATACATGATCACCGAAATATTATTTACATTAAATGATTTTAGTAACTCTGATGAATTTATTTACAAATTAACTAATAGTAGGTCTAATTCACTATGTTATTATATTAAAATGTCATGGTATATTTACAAGAAATAACAAATTTTAGAATGAAACATTCAAATCTTAATTCAAGTATACTTGTGGTATATTACATGACTATATTCTAGTCTATGGTTTTACCATAGGCTTATGGTAATGGCATAATATCTAATGGTAAATTATATGTTGACTTTGGTAAGAAGACATCTGCATGATATTTTTTTTTTTAAATTAAAGTTGTGGCAAAATTCTTGTGCGAAGAAATTATCGAATTTTTATTTATTCGAGCATACCTAAACATAAGAAGGGATTTGATTGGTACATATTACATAAGTTTATTTTTCTTAAAAAAAGTGTATCGACAGGATTCGTTTAAAAACAATAATCATCTAAGACCAGTCTTACCAAAGGGTATCGTATTACCCAGTACTAACTGGGTTGTGGAGGTCAGATAGGCAGTCGCTCCATGTAAAATACTGGTATTCAGCTGCATCCGGTTGGACTGGAAGCCGACCCCAATATAGTTGGGAAAAGGCTACGCAGATGATGAAATAAGTAAGACTTTTTCGGGAATCGAAAGTCCGTCTTATAAAAAGTAAACGATTGTTTAAAATACATTCAGATGTCTAATCACTTGGTCAGGTGTTACAATAAACGGCCTAAATTAGAATTATTCTTAATTTTAATTCCTGAGAATGTATCATTAATTAATACAATATCCATGAATCGATAAGGCCGAAGATGTATTGACAAATTAAAATTTTGAAAGAAATCGAAATATTTATTTTATAATGATTCTGGCACAGAATAATATTATTTTCTATACAGATTTTTCTGCTTTTTACACTTCGTACGTATAATTTAATTGACCTCATTTTGAAATCTGTTTTTGTTGAAGACGAAAAATTATTATTACTGAATTCATTTATTTCAGATAACAATAGTCCATAGTATACACATAACATTAACATTAAATTCAAACCAAATCGTACATAAATAAAATTAAAATTGCATCAATTAAAATAAAATCAAAATTGTAATAATAGTCGACTTATAAAATATGTTAGTGTAGTACCCAAAACAATACGCATCCATTTGTCTTGGATAGGTCAATCCGCGCGAGCCACAATCATCTGCAGGATGCCGTTGCTGCTGCCTCGCTGCGACAAGGATGCTATTCTTGCGCACGATCGCATGAAAGCCGTCCGTTCGCGCCTCCGCAAACACCAGAAGCACTACAATAGCGGGGCAGCCGCATCAGCATCCAGAACATGTTGTTATATTGGACACGCATTAGCAGCCCGATGAGTGTAATTTACCCACAAACTGCTCGAGTAAAAGGACTGACAAAATTCCTTGAAAAGAGTTATAGTTACTTCCCTCGAGCAGCGAGCAAACCTTCGTGCAACTATGTTCCTCCTGACTGCCAATGCTCTGCGCTCCCTCCCAATGCTTAAAATGCTTGCAGTAAATTAGATACTTACCTAGAACATTACGTAGGTAAACTGTCTTAATATACAAACAATAAGAAAATACTTAATTTCTATGAAAAAAACTGCTTTTACAGGTAAAATGATACAGCTTTGTAAATTTGTGCATTCATGACGATTCTAAATTACTAAATGTTTAAATAAATAAAAGATAAATGAATGATACGATTTTAAAAAGAGAATTGTTTACATACATTTGAGGACCAAAACTACTTAATACATCTTTTTTTCTTAAGTATCGTTTCAAATAAGATTTTTGGTCTTGAAAAAGAAAATTTTACATCATCTTTTGTCGGATTATTTACATTTTATTGAATCAAACAACACCTACGTTCGACCATCATTTATTTACATACGAGTATCAGAATATGTTTATAATTTTTGAGCATTATTTTAATGATGACAGAATGTTTTTCTCTTATTTTTTAACAATTTTGTAGCTTAACTTTTTGAGAACAACAATTTATTTAATTTTATAATTATTCGAATCTTAAGGTTTGTTTCCATGTCCTAACACTATTTTGAGTATTAAGGTGTGAATACACTTACGAACACAGTTACATTTTGACGAGTGTGTTCATAGGTGTGCACACACCTTTACAGAAAAAAATCAGGCTTCTTGT